>OU974037.1:11938864-13403864 GCA_918843915.1 Notodonta ziczac
AACTAATAAGAATATGTTCAAAACACAATGTAGCTCAAACAAATGTTAAAATTATACTCCAAAGATTCGAATTTTTTACTTATCAGTCCTCTATTTTCGTATTTTACCTGAATTGTATCAGTTTGCTAAAATTCTAAATATATCAATATTCACGATAAATATACTGAAAAATAAAGTGTGTAAATTAATATAATCGCTCTTATACCACGAGGCACAAAAAAAAATGTGTGAAGCAATGACCTAAAGGGGTTACGACTTGACTTATATCTAAATTCACGATTTTTTTTCCGAAATTCTGTCAGTTATATCACTTGGCACCAAATTATCTCCGAAACTATAGCAGATAGAAGGACTTGAGTTGTACCAAAAAAATCGTATTTTTTTTCTGACAATTTCTATGTAAAAATCACAAAAAAGGTACAACTCGAGTTAAATCACCTTTCACAGGAGGCACAGATATATACAAGGTGAAACATAATGGGTATACTTTTTTTTTCAAAACTTAACTTTGTAATTCTAAAACCATCAGCTTTGGAGGGAACTTGAAAAACAAAAGGTGTTATAGGAATACAGCTGTTGACCGATTTCACAAGTCCACAAAACCTTTAGTACTTCAACTGTCCCACAAAGCCGATAGTTTGAGATTTACAAAGTTAAGTTGCAAAAAAAATAGTATACCCTTTTTGTATCACCTAGTATATATAAACCTTCCTCTTGAACCACTCTATCTATTAAAAAACGCATCAAAATCCGTTGCGTAGTTTTAAAGATCTAAGCATACATAGGGACATACAGACAGCGGGAAGCGACTTTGTTTTATATTATGTATTGATCACTTAGTAAAGTAAAATGGAAATGTTTGTGTAACGACTATTTAAAATGAAAGGGAGGAAGATACATAGGAACGGTACCAAGAATATAAAGTAACGTTTCGAAACGGATTCTCGACTTTCGGAGTAATAAAGGTCTTCACATGAATTTAAACTTTGACAAATGTATTATAAAACTTAATTTCCCTTGAAGCCATCTGCGGCCTGTATTTGTTAACTTAACTTTGATGTTTTCACGAGAGATAAAAGCGAAACAAAACAAATAGGTAGGTAAGTACCAAGTGAGACCAAATGCCAACCAAATTATGTAAACACCCAAAAACAAACTAAATAAACAGAGATAATTCAAAATAAAACATCGTAATACCTACCTACTATACAATTCAATTTACATTGATTCATTCGGTAATATAATAAAGATAATATACGAGTATAAATGTTACCGATACATTTTAAAGTTTTTTTTTAAATAAAATGATAATAAGTAAAAACGCTAACCTACAAATGTAAATTACTACGTATCCATGTTAAGTATTAAAAATTCGTATCGAACGTTTAATGAGACCGCATGCACTGATTATCACAGCGAGCTATGGAATATAATTGTGGAATGCTAAAACACTACATAGTACGCTACATAGGTACAGACCTACCTAATTAATTAATGTTAACCTAAATGGGCATGGATTTAAACAAATTATAAAAATCGCACAAAATATAAAACCCTGCAAGGAATACATAGAATTACCAGTAATCCTGTATTTTACATCTATATATATAAAACTCAAAGGTGACTGACTGATCTATCAACGCACAGCCCAAACCACAGGACGGATCGGGCTGAAATTTGGCATGCAGGTAGATGTTATGACGTAGGCATCCGCTAAGAAAGGATTTTGATTAATTCTACCCCCAAGGGGATAAAATAGGGGATGCAAGTTTGTATGAAACTTTTTCAATTAAATTCCACGCGGACGAAGTCGCGGGCACAGCTAGTTATATTATAAGGCGTCAATAGCCTAATTGTTAGAGGGGCCGACCTCGTAGCTGAGAGGTTCCGGGTTCGATCCTCATCCTGGCCATTCAACTATTGACGTGAGTCCACTCCTAATAAAAGCTTAGCTTAGCTGGAGGGGCTGACGGGAATACTAGTAATGTAATTAATAACACACAATGCCAGAAATAATTAAAAAATAAAATACAGATTAGAGTTACAATAACAAAAGGACTTTTCCATAATATTTTTTAAGAAGGTAATTATTTATGTTTGTGTCAGCCTCATGAAATTGAAGGATATTGTAATTGCAGATCTTGGCACTGTGCCACAGCAATGGCTATTTCCATCCAACGGAGCACTAAGAAATATGCCTGGTTCAATAACATCTCATTGTGTTTTCTAAATCAATAGTAGGTACCAGAGTACCTACCTATACTTGAAGGTATATATTTTGTAAGTAGCCGACATAAATTCCGGATATGCATTAAAAATGAAACACAATAAAAATAATAGTCTCAATATTGTACAAAGATACTTATGGAAAGAAGATAATATTATCAACCTTAGTGGATAGTGTGCACGCAACTCAAATATGAGGGCTGCTTAGTTATGACTCGCCATACAAAATGACGAAGTGTCAAAAAGTAGAACTTACATTTTAGTAGTGTCAATATTCAACTGTCGGAGATACAAGATTATTGTGGTCTATCAACCAAGTCATTAAGTCTAAATTAAAATGCAACTAATACATTTTATTGGGAGTATAACACCAGAGAGTAGATGAAAGGAGAAGCCTGTTGACCAGCATTGCAAATAGAAGAGGAAAGATGATCGGGCATTTGATACGACATGACGCTTTTATGAAAACAATCATAGAAGGGAAGATAGAAGGCAAGAGGGGAAGAGGAATACCTAGGAGAAGCTATTTCGACCAAGTGAAGGAAAAAGTGAATGTCGTGTCGTATCAAATGGTCAAAGAACTGGGAGAAAATCGCAGTAAATGGAAAAAACTCCACCGACAAGAGCATCGCTCTTAAGTTGATGATGATGATGATAACACCAGGGTATCAAAACAACATATTGACTGCATTATTATACAAATGACGTCTCATGATAAGTACCTAACGATTAAATAATTTTCAAAATGATATTGACATTGGCAAAAATACAATAGTTTATATGGTGACTCATGATCCGGCATCATGAGTCACCATACTTAGTAGTTTAGGAAAGCTTTTACAGCGAATAATTGTGCCATCATTAAATTTTTTTCATAAATTCCTACACAATAGGTATTTCAATAAATAATTGGTTAGTTACTTATGTGTGAATATAAAAATATACCAAATTAGATATTAGTATAATAATATATTCGTCAAATACCCAATTATAATATTTATTGGAGGTTCACGGGAATACCGTTATCGTCAATGCTAAATCACTTTATGGTTTCTTATCGAAATTCGTTTTCTTGGAGATTTTGGCCTATCATTTCCGGTGCATAAAACTTATAACTAATCAGATAGGTACTTATATTTCGTAAGGATATAATATAAACCTTCATTATTATATTCAGTTGATTATTTGGACAAGCAAACAGTTACCCAAGCACTTTTGTTTCGTAAAAAGCTTTGCTAAATCATTGTTTTTTGTAAATGCATAATAAATGCATATATTTGGGGATTAGCCTTCGAAAACTAATTTAATTTCACAGCAATAATAATTTTAGTAATTGTACACAGACCTCTGTCACTCCCTTATTAGTAACTGTGTTTTAGCGGTTGTATAGTTACGCCATGCTTTGTCTTCTTCTTTCGAATGTCAATTTACTAATGTCAGAAAGGGATAATTCGGTGGTGCAACTATTCGCCCGCTACACCACATTAATTAATAAGGGGGCTAGAGTGTAAAAGATAAATTCAAAGTTTTCTTTTCAAGTTACCTATGAGTTAGTGTTCACATCGTCAGTGGCAGAGCTTCCGCAATAGGTCGATATTCGGTAGATAGAGCAAGACTCTACTGTGTTCAAAAAGTACATATTGAGCTATTATAATATTTATGTTAATATCTACTACCCTTTGTAATTATTGAATATAAGCAACTGGCGATAAAAAAAAAAATATGGCATGTAAAAAGACAAGCCCGCTGAGTTTCTTGCCGGATCTTCTCAGTCGAGGTCGCGTTCCGATCCGGTTGTAGATATAAGAAAAAAAAAATGTAAAATTGACAATTTGTAAGTGCCCCCGTAGGCTTAAACAAAATAAACGATTTGAATTTGAATTGCATTGTAAATAGTTATCTTGGCATATTTAATTTTATTACTACCTTCTCGTACGATTAGCGGTACCGCAAGCATATTTTTAAACAAGCGCTATCTATATCCTTATCTTATTCGTTTTAATAATTCCACTGGATTTGTGTTCCTACGCAATTCTATATTACATATTATAATCTACTTATACAAAACAGATAAGTCAACATTTGGGATACTAGGTACTCAAAGGTTGACTACACAATGTAATGACCAATTAAAAATGACCGGCGTTATTTTGTGTGAAGTTGTGTTTTTAAAACAATGTCGAAAACCAAGCATACGACTCGCTTGTTAAGCAGTTACAGTAGCCTGTAGATGCTTGCAATACCAAAGACGTCGCTCGCATGATGTCAGCCTGCAGGTGAGTGGGGCTGAAGGAAGGAAAGGGATGGGGTTTGGGCTATTTAACGCCGATATTCTGTGAGAGGGTGGTCTTACCCTAGTTGTGCGAGCGCGTTTATGAGCTGTACTTAATTAGCTACTACTTGGCTCCACCATCTTACTTACTAATTAGGCTGTCAATTTATTAAGAAAATAACTTAAAATCAAAAATCCACAATAACTGGTATAAATGCTTTTAAAAAAATAAGATTCTCCTATAATAAAATAATGTACTTTGAAGCTTATTGTATGTTACACAACTGTAAGGCTGGGGCCGCGTGGTAAGGCGATAGCGATGCGGCGGCGATTTCTATATAAGTTTTCGCTTAGAGGCTTGTTCGCTGTCGCGTCGCAATCGCCACACTGGTGCGACTCCCGCTTAAGGCACTAATTGACAAGTAATGTACTACAACTGTTTAACCCAAATCGAAGCCTACGATTTTATCTAAATCGTAGTTGAATATCCTGTAGTCATGCTTGTAGAGTTTGTAGAGTCGCCTGATGAGAGGCAGGTCGAGCTGTGAGAAGTACCTGTGGAGCTTCTCCGCGGTGCCCGAGGTGTGAGCCAGCCGCGGGAACTGGATGTGAGACCCATTTATTGTGTGGAGAGCGAGGAGAGAGTCGTCTAGTAGAGTCTCGTATTTACCTGCAAGTGATTGGAAAATACATGTAAGTATTCCAGCAATACGAATACTATGAGGTAATTAGTAGGAAAAAGCATAGAAATAAGGCATGACGACCGCTTGGTGCAGTGGTTCGAGCGCACGCTCACTCCACTCACTGCACATGGTAGTTGCGGGTTCGATTCTCGCGGGGTCAAATTTCGGAAATGACAGTTTCGCAATTTGCCCTGGTCTGGGTGTCACTGGGATCGCCCCTAGCCCATTGTACGGTACCCACAGTACAAGCATTGCTTAGTTTGAGACCATACAGGTTGGTGTGTCAGTCTGGCGATATTATTATTATTATTTTGACTTTTTATAATATATTATAAAGTCGGCAATCAAACGCACCACCTAACTGATGATAAGCAGTTACTGCAAGCGAGAGGTGCTCGCAAACCTCAAATCCATTCACAAACTAATTACGACTTTGAAAATAACTCTTCAGAACATAAGTGTTTTGTAATGCCATTGTAAACGTAGGCAGCTAATTAATACATGAAACAATTTTTTCTAGGGGATATACAAAGACTGACAACGGAATATAAATCAAATCACTGTCCCACTCCCTATCAGGTCAGCATCTATCGTTATCTCCGTCAACTGCTTAACATCAGGCAAGTCGTAAGCTTGATTGCCGACTCTGTTCTATTAAAAAAAAAAACAACAGAATGGCAGTCGTCAATTATCTCAAAGTATATTTCCAAACATAAAATTATACAAGCCTCGTTGTGCCTTAAACAATAAGTTCTTTTATTGGTAGCTCTGTCTGCTCATTAAAACAAAATTAAGCTTTTTGCCTCGGTCCACGGGCAAATATGTCAAGTTTTTCTGGGTTTAAAAATAAACTGTAAGAATTTGGCGGTAGAACAAAAAGGCAGTCTATGCATAGAGGCGATCAACAGTGAAGCCCGTTACTATGGGCTCATACGGCGGGTAATTTGTTGAAAACATAAGAGATGCCTTGGAAATGCGTGGTACGAGTTACTTATAGTGAATCGTTTAGGACTGTTATCTGTAGTTATCTTATATGTCATGTATATTTGTATTACTTTGACCGCTGTATTTAATTTCGTGTATGTGTATCTCTACTCGACATGCGCTAGGTAAATTAACTTACAAGTTATCCGATATCGAATCAATAAATTTTACTTGATTACTTACTCTATACTTATATGGGTCATTATAAGTTAAGAGGTACTTTCCATGGCAAGCACAAAAAAATACTTTTTTCTTATACTAACTCCCTAATTAACCTATTTATTACTTAAAACAAAATGTTATCTTCATGCTCACTTAAATTTATTACAGATATGTACGTAGTTTAGTCACAATAAGTTTTAATATAAGAAAAAAGTCTCTCCCCTGGTCTGTCCCCAAACCGACTTTATTTGTAAACCAGTTATTATGAATGTATTAAAATTCAATCATTACTTTGTCACCGTTAATTTTATAAAGAACAATAACTTAGTCACAGGGTCTTATAAGTAAAATAACTTATATTTAAATTTTTCATAAATAATATCAACGCCGAAATTTGTCCTCCGTGTTCCGAGTCTCGTCCCCTGGCTTTTTGTTTTCGTTTAAAAATCAGTTTTGTTTTGATAGTTTGTGGAAGTTGTGACATTAAGTGCATAGGATGTAACGTGAAGATACCAGCAAGCGGCGCTTAAGCCGACTGCGCAGCCCTTTTAACGGCCATTTCAGTCACGCCGCTCGCTGGGTGTAGAATTGTTGAGTGAATGCAGTCTTTCCTCTGGTAAGTTTTATTTAGCAATTATTTGTTAAAATACTAATATAGACTTAAATATTCACTATGAATAGTGCATACATTATTAAGTTGGATTGTGAATTGCGTACGAGAAACACTTTTACGGCTATTTTAGATATCAATCAAAATTGTATCTCCCCTGGCGTACTTCCCCTGGCTCTTTTGATGACAGGGGAGATACTCAATGTCCAGAGGAGATACATTTGTATGCTTTTTCATGAATACTCTTACATTTTTCTCTGAACCTTTACTTGGCATTATGTATATCTTAGCTTTACAAATTAATATGACTTTTTTACAGAAAAAATGGCGCTTAAAACAAAAATGACGCGCGAAACGGCTCGAAAAAATAAGGATAGAACGATTGAGATACAAAAGAATTAAAAATGACAAAGTTAAGTACGCTCAACAAAAAATCAAGGAAAGGGAAAAAATATGAAAAGAAGAAAGAAAAAGAAGTTATTAAGACAGTTCAGCAAATCACTTCCAGAGAGCAGCGGAAAGTTAGAAAAGTATGGAGAGAAAAAGCAAAATTTCGTAGACGTCGTTTAGCACTCCAACATAATATAAGCAATGCTCCTGAAACACCACCATGTTCGGATAATGAAGACCCACAGCACCCTCAAAATATAAACAGGCGAGCGCAGGCAGCACAGCAAAAGTAAATTCAAGCAAGAAACCTGATAATAAGAAAACAAGAGGCTGAAATAGCTCAACTTAAGCCTGCAGTCCAACGCTACAAGAAACAAATACAATGGATCAAAAAACCACCAAATAACACACCCAAAGTAAATTCACTTATAATAGCAGTAAGTGCAGGCGACAAAGAATCTATAAAGAAGAAACTGCTTTCCAGTGAAATTATTACTCAAGAACTTAATGTTTTTTTCCAAATCGCAGTACTGTCTGAGAAAAAAGAGTCTTCGGTCGAGTGTTAAGCGGGAAAATAGACAAAAAATATAATATGGAGTGGGTGCTACTTGCAAGGGAACTGCAGATAGATTAGTTGCAAGTGGCACCGATATTTCATCAATAGATGACTTAGGTCACTTAGATACAGTGCGAGAAGAAGGCCCAAGAAAAGATGGATGGATTGTATTAAGAATGATATGAACGAGGTTGGAGTGGATGTGGGTATGACAGAAAAGCGCGATGTATGGAAGGAAAATACATACTGCGCCGATACCAGATAATGGGAAAAGGTAAGGCAGATGATGATGATGAGATGACTTAGCTAAAGCCCTTGAGAAAAGCTGCCAAATTAGGTTCTACTGAAGATACAAACACTTTTTCAGGCACACTCAAGGTTCACCAAGTTACCGGTTGCGTATTTATACCTAATGGAAACATTGTAAAGTTTGAGCTGCTTCTGTGCCTCAGAGCTATGTCGTCATTTTCAATTGGGTACTTTGGATTATCCACAAACACATCGTAAATTTAATGTACGTGTTGATGATATATACGGAGCTAGCGATTTAGAAGATAAACCACTAATCAATTTCACATCTCAAGAACACAGGAAGAAGCCTCAAGAAACACTACAGCATTCTGTACCTACCAGTATTAAAACCAAACTGCACAAAGATGATTCAAAGCTGGAAAGAAAACATTCTGCAACGGGGACTTTGTGCTGGTTAAACTTCAAGATACAAAAACAGAATATCGTTATGTTGAAATGTGCACAGGTGTTGAAGAAGATGATGAACTTCAAGTTATATTTTATAAAATCTGTGGTGAAACTGGAAAACAGTTCAGAATTAATGATGACGATAATTCTGTCATGACCTGGGATCAGGTTTAAAAAAGACTACCCTCCTCTAACTTAGAATGAGAGGGCAGCGTATGTTTCATGCATTTAATGAATCTAATGATGTCTTTGAACGCGGGTTATAGAAAAATATTTTTTTTAGTTACCTTTTAATTAAAATGTTTTTAGAGTTTAAGTACAAGATTAAAATATTACTGTTACTCAGAGAAGTTTTTGTTTCTTTTTATTTCATTATTGACTATTGATAGTAATGTTATAGATATTTTTGTTTTGATAAAAAGTAAAAGTAAGAACCTTTTTATGTTTTGTACGCTTAAGAAACATTTAATTTTATAAACAAAGACTACTAAGAAATGACAAGTCTGATTATAAATAATTCATAATTAAAATAAAAATACATAAATAAAGTTGATTCTTAAAAAAAACCCTGTTTTTAATACGCATATTTCTCTTCCCTGTCCATAAAGTATCCTCCCCTGTGCATGTTGTCTCTACCCTGTACTGAGTATCTACCCTGGTCACTTATAAAACGAGATAAAACCAACAAATTGACTGGCCACTTTGTAAACGTTTTCAACTTAAAGGTTTCCATAAAAAAAGATGTATAGTTAAGTAAAAAACCAAAAAAATTGCCATTCCGTCACTTCATACAACATATTACCTCTTAACTTAGAATGACCCATATACCTAATAATGTCCTTTTAAATCTAAATATATATAACTCAAATATTTAACGCACAGCCTAAATCACTGGACAGATCGGGCTGAAATTTGGCATGCAGGTAGATTTTATGACGTAGGCTAAGAAAGGATTTTGATTAATCTACCCCCAAGGGGATAAAATAGGGGATGAAAGTTTGTATGAAATTTTGTCAATTAAATTCCACGCGGACGAAGTCGCGGGCACACATAGTTTTTAATATAAAACGCATTTCTCATCCAGACTCGAGCTAGACTATCAAAGAAGAATGTCTAAGGACCGTTTTCAACCGACAATCGTCTAAACTTACTTATATTGTAGATAAATGAAATAATTTAATAATAAAATTAAATTGTAAGTAATTGTTATTGTGTCGATATTTAATTCGGGTCTTTACGTTTCGAGTTTTTTTGCGATATAACCACACACATAAATTACGATGAAGTATTATTTTCCTCTACGTACCAATTTGTATGTAAAAACATCAAGGTACCTATTCTTGTGCGTATGTTAAAAGCTAAATCAATCAACGTCATTATATTTGTGTTCCGTAGATATAAGATGATGTTTTTACATCATACATTAATTTCAAATGTATATTTTTTTTGGTAATGATAATAAAAAGGAATTAAGTAAAGTCTATTTAAATTCAAAACATTAGCAACAAGTCTGTCGCCGCTATCAGTGGGAGTATCGCTTTTTTTAAGTTTTAAGTACGATTTACCATATTCTGTAGGTAAAATAAAATGTAAGAAATGACTACAAATAGAACACAAGTATACCTTTTAAGCCATTATAACATTTTTTCATCATGTAGTGCTACTTATTTCACAAAATGTAGCAGAAGCCGCAAAAACCAAATAGATTATCACAAAAACTAACATTACAAACTTATAACGATCGGCATTTTTCATCTTCTTCGTGTTCATTTTTAAAAAATAAGATAAAAATGCAGTCACAACCTAGATCCAAATAAAACCCAATTTCAAACTGGGGCACAATCTGTCTTTCACATCAGTATCAATAAAGGCACTAATGAAAACCAATCCAAGTATGACGCAATTTCCATAGACATTATAGTTAAAACATCGTGGAACAGCTGAACCCGAAAAAAAAAAGTTAGAAACATGACGCAAGCGTCTCGACTCGGGTCACATCGCAAAAAGTGCTTATGTGTTTTGTATATAACTAGATGTGCCCGCGACTTCGTCCGCGTGTAATTTAACTTAACAAAAATTTCGGGATTATGCTTCCCCTATTTTATACCCTTGGGGGTAAATTAATCAAAATCCTTTCTTAGCGGATGCCTACGTCATAACATCTACCTGCATGCCAAATTTCAGCCCGATCCGTCCAGTG
Source organism: Notodonta ziczac (assembly GCA_918843915.1). Lineage (NCBI taxonomy): Eukaryota > Metazoa > Arthropoda > Insecta > Lepidoptera > Notodontidae > Notodonta > Notodonta ziczac. Next base: position 11,949,647 of record OU974037.1, read on the forward strand.
GTGTGGGCTGTGCGTTAATAGATCACTATGACAGTCAGTCAGTCAGTCAGTCACCTTTGAGTTATATATATTTAGATTTATTAAGGTGTTGTAATTTTTACAGCAGTTTTTAACTTTCAGGGTAACATTTGACATAACCCGTTTTTATAATGGTGTTTAAACATTGTAACAACACGGAAAAGTAGGTATTCAAAGTATGGTATCATTCAGGGGAGAAAGTATGCGCTTCTTTTTTTAATGTTATTTAAATTTGTATAAGGTATTCATTAAGGAATATATTTATTAAAAATTTAAAATTTTCACCATAATCAAAGTAAAATAATGTGTGTATGTGTGTTCGTTATTGTTCTTTTTTACAAAGGAACAAGTTAATGACGTACTGGAAAATCCAGCAGACACCTAGTTGTTTATCTCAACATTGGCCTCTATGGTTATATGTAGAGCATACCTATCATCATCATCATCAGCCGGAAGACGTCCACTGCTGGACATAGGCCTCCCCCATGGAACGCCACAATGGACGGACCTACCTATCACAGCATTGTTATTATTAGCCTTATTTACAAGAGTTGGTGCCACCTTAAGTTTGCAGAGTCTTCTTTACAGACGAAACTAATTTTCAGCCCGTCGCGATTTGAAAGATTGATCATTCCTACAAGACATCACAACAAATTACACGATATTAAAGAAAAAAATACACTATGCTTGTCCACTGCTGGACATAGGCCTCCTCTAATGAGCGCCATAGCGCCCTGTCTTCAGCTTGCCGCATCCAGCATCTGCCTGCAGTCTTTCGCAGATCGTCATCCCACCTGGTCGGAGGGCGTCGTACACTACGCTTGCCGAGTCGAGGTCTCCACTCAAGAACACGTTTACCCCAAGGAGCACTATATAACATAATAATTCTTGTTTTCTCGTATAGTAAAAGTAAATACATTACGTAAAATGATGAAATGCTTATAATTATAATAATAAAACTATATTCATCAGCATTGACGTGCGTGGTACGGACACCTGTGTAAATTTCGGCCCATTCAGTATTTTTCCATGATTACAAATTAAAAGACTGTTTCCACGCGCATGTGAGATTGAAACCCGTAGGAAGATGATATCAATAGCTATGTAAAACAAAGTATTCACTTTATTCGAATAAAATAAAAGCATTGTAAGCAGTGATAGCCGATTGGTTAAGCACGCGTTTTGCGGGCACCACGTCCTGGGTTAAAACCCCGGCTCGCACCTCTGGGTTTTTCAAATTCTATATGCGAAGCATGATTGCTATATGATTATTACTTGCTTACGGTGAAGGAAATCATCGAACAAAGGAAACCTGCATGCTTTAGAAAATCTAACCATTTTCGTAAGACATGTGAAATCCGCCGACCCACACTGGGCCAGTGTGGTGGATTACGGCCGAAATCTCCCTCGTGAGTGGAGACACGTGCCCAGGAGTAGGTCGTTAAAGGGGCTAAATTATGTATTATAAGAGGACAGCTTTCTTTAGTTATACCAAATTTACAAAATATCTAGACGTTCTAAATTATATTGAAGTGATCAATGTAGCCAGTCATTTATATCATCCAGTCGATATCATCAGTATAGTATATACTAATAACATTAAATTAATAGCCAAACAAGTACATAGATAACATTTTAGACTCAACTTAATTTCAGCTCAATTTTATAAAATTTAATATTAATTGGGAGTGTTGCCGTAAAACTTGGCAAATTTAGTACGGACATGGTGTGATGTTGGAACTGACCAATCAAATTACAGTTCACATTTTACGTTGCGGGATATTACGTAGTGTAACGGTAAACAAAATAATCGTTTGCGCTATTATGTGAACGACTTATAATAATGTATTTGTGCCAATGGTAATAAAATAACAGTAATCATATTCAATTTTCCCTCAAAGAAATACATAGATCATGTTATTACTAAGTCGAATACTTCGAAAATGTATATCACTTGAACGTGGGTGGAGAAATTTTAATATGGCTTGATATCTTCGTTGAACGGGCTCCAAACAGAAGCCTATATAATTTATGTATATATAGGTACCTACTATATTTTTGTAATAATCAGTCAATATTAGAAATGTCAACATTGACTTAAAAATCACTTGCACAAATTATTACATTGTATTAACAGTGAATTTACATTTACTACTTATACGACGACGGCTCAAAGTATACTTAGCCGGACATGGAACCAATGTAAGGCGACCTCAGAATTAAGTGGTTTCGGTTCGTAGAACTGGTTAGGTACTTGCGCAATCTTTGAACGCATCCGATACCTATATAAACAGACTGCCGTGATGTAACTTTGTTCAAGAGATTTATGGTGATAATTGGTTTAATTTATCACAGCCTTCGATTGCGTGGAAATAAGCGGGAAAGATGGATCTTTTAACGAAACGAAGCTTGTATGTAAACTTTTTATAGGTAAGCTAAACATACCATGTGTCCATTTCATGCATGTTCCTCTCCATAGGATTTTGTTTGGAACATGCACCTAGCTCTTGACTTTTTTAAAGTGCCAGTTAATCTGGCCTATTTGAAAAAAAAAAACACCTACAGAACATGTTTAAGCTGTATACATAGTTACATAATTATTACCCAACTTTATTATAGAGCAGATATCTCAGATCACTGGTAAACCTTTACTTTTATCACTATAACACCCGTATAAATAAATCTGAGAGCGATCTTACTTGTGCTTTTGCCAAGTAATTTTGCATTGGTATGACTTAAGAAAGACATTTCCAAAGTCGGTCTCATCTTTGAGATCGATTTATAAATACGGGGCTAAGGTACACTTTTAAAGGCTTCATAAGGTATATTTCAAGTCTACGCTATGTTACTAAATAAGTATACAATTCGGACAAATTCGTCCAGCGCAAAAGCCTCCATTTAATCAGCAAAGGCGAGGCGGGGCAATACCCAGCACGACGCATGATCAGATAAGCTGCGTATAAGCAGTTAGCGGCGACGTCAGCGGTACTCGCGGCCTGTGCCAAGAGACCGGTCTGACGGCCGAACTGTGACTTGGAATTTTCGGTGTGACTTTACAAAGTAACAGATGATGCTTATTGCCTTCGCTGAATGTAAGGATTGTCGTATACATATATACTCTACAGAATATCTACGAGTCACTAGACTCGTATGAGTCTTTAGACTACTAAAACATGAAAAAATATTAAAATTCCAAAGGCGAATATTTTGTTTCGAAAGGAATTGGCTCGTATGTCCTCTTTGATGGAATTTGTGCCAATATCTTCAATATGGCAGTGAATAAAGATTGAATAATATAATCTAGAATACAGACAGTATCACGTTCAAGGTTCTTATTGAGCCAGGTGTTTAAGAAATAAGCAGCGACAAATAACAAAATTTCAACATTGTATTTATTTAGCTGAACATAATGTAATCAGTAAGTGTTAACCTGCACTATTCCTTAGAACAAGAAAACGATGAGAATTATAATTTTATTTTGCCACGATACCATTGAGGGTGCCTTCTTTAGTCATTGTAGTATTGACTATTTATGTAACGCAGCATCAAATTTATCAATGTGGCGAAATTAGGGGTCAAGACCGAGGTCACCGACATTCGACCCGGTTCGACCTCCCACGAGATTCAGCATCCAGCAAAACCAACTTAGGATGCACAAGTCAATCCAAAAGAATCATGTCGTGTTATGTATTCGAGACCACATTGCTGAATCGTCGTATCAATAGTGGCACGTGTATCGACGAAAACTGGGTAACCTCAGGCCACACTCAGCTGTAATATATTACTCAACATGTGCCTTTGACTCCAACCTATTTGAATTATTTCGGTCGGCAGTTTGCTCAGAGCATCATATTACAATAATAGGTAGATATACAATTTGATTTGTAAGTAGAAACTTGCGTCTATTCCAGTGACTACCTACTAAATACTTTACTTTATGATTTTTAAAATATTTTTCTTCAGATGTGGCTTCAACCAAAAATAATTATATATAACACTAGCGGCCCGCCCCGGCTTCGCACGGGTGCATTGCGGTTACATTATTCGAGTTAGTAAGGATCCCTAATTTTTTTGAAAATATATTATAGCCTATGTCACCAGGGGATAGTGTAGCTTCCCAACAGTGAAAGAGTTTTTCAAATCGGTTCAGTAGTTTCGGAGCCTATTCATTACAATCAAACAAACAAAGTTTTACTCTTTATAATATTAGTATGATTAATCCAGTTTTAAGTAATTATGTTGATGAATAAAGGTCATTTTAAATGGTTCGGATGTTTCTGCTATGCATTATCTAATCCGATTTACCGGTTTTATAACATAGAAAACGTACAAATTAAATTAAAATATAATTGTATATTATTGTTTAAATTTAATCATGCGTTTATGGTACCTATTACACATGTCTTGAATAATTTTAATGAAACCTTTTGATTAAAAATTATCAAGCACATTATTATTTCAATAGTTTGTTTTAATTTGTTTAAAAATGGAAAAGTGCGACCAAGGTAGGGGGCGTGTAGTGATTTAAGGAGATCGTTCGGGAGTCGGAATTCGAAGGTTCTTTGGTACTCACCAACTAATGTGTACTTGATGAGGCACGGGTGGCACAGGTTCGTGATTGGCTGCCAGTGCTCGTTGTTGACGACGTCCGCCAGCTCCTCGGTGCGGTCCGTCAGGAACAGCGCGAACTCTTTGAACGTGACGTCATTGCCGAACGTCAGGGAGTCGTTTGACGGGTTCGCGCGGTACGCCTTGACTATCCGCCGCCCCACGCGATCCTGTGAGACGAACCACGATAAATATAAACGATTGAGAACTGATGCCTCTACTGCACACAACACAGTAGAGTATCTCTAGCAGAAAATTCAACATGTTTTAATTGCGAGCTAGAAGTAAAATGCTTTCTATTGTGAGGACCATGTATTATCAATTAATAATTTCCACAACCAGCTTTATTTGAGAACCTAAGTTTATCTTTTAGTTGAGATTGAGAGAAGGAAATAGTGTGCACTTAATTAGAAAATCTTTACGAGGATGTTTACGGACTTAGTTTATGGAGAAATAAATAGTCGAAACTAAAAATAATTGTTAGCCAACTACAATAACTATGGACTAACTAACGAATCAAGGAGTCCAGCCACACAGAGACCACATTGATGACTCTACCGGAACAAAGTTCACGGTTATAGCGTCAGTGTTATATCAATCGAGTGCCGTGAAGTTAACTAGCTTTAATGACGAATAAATTGCGATTAATTAGAGTCAAGGTCGATAGAATATTTGGATCGGAAATGTGGAAAATATTAAAATCTTGATTTGGAATCCATTTAGTCATGCATGATGACAGGGCAGGTTGACATGATTGTGGAGCAAGGCACATTTCACTCTATTCTGTCAAGATTTAGTTGTCAGGAAACCGAAATGCTTTAATATTAGCATCATAAAAAAGGAGGATGCAGGAACAGAAAGTGAAGACGACACACAAACAGCTTTGTGCTCTATCTCAAATGTTATAGAGTTAGTATTTGTTAGAGGAAGATATGGTACTATAAAATCTCGTGAGCCTACAGACATGACCAGAGTACCATAGGACAAGAAAGTTATGCTAGTATTGAGTTTTATACGCGGAACAGGGCTAAATAAATAACTTGTTCATTAAAGTCATTATTATGATGCACATTTGCGGACACACTGTCTGTCCACGGACCATTTCCGGCCTCAGTTTCTAAGTAGGTACTTTTACTAGTGATAAACACAATACACACATGATAAATATAGTAATAATAACTGTTGGTGCATTCATTGTTCACGTATCATGCACAGTGAAAGCGCAAGACTGATTATCGTGGAGGTACTTCAGTTTAATATAGCACGAATCAGATCTGAGATAGAAGTTCTACTTTTAAGAAAGGTGTATGGTTCTTATTAACAACTTGTACCTGCAATGAAACGGTTAAACATCCGATTTGGAAAATCCACTTCTAATTGATCTGAGACTGGATAAAAAGATACTGATGAGGTTGCTATCTAGATAGAGATCTACGTAGCTAAGGGCAATTTTTTATGACCTGATATAACTTATAGGTAAAGTAAATTTATATTAGACTGAATATTAAAAGACAAAATGACAAGTGAGGTATACATACAACTAGTTTAGTTGCTGAGTTTCATGCAGTGGCGGATTTACCAGCAGGCTGAGTAGGCTGGACCTGTACCAAATTTCTTTTTTTTTGCTACCTTATAGTAATCAAAAAGATTTCTGCGTGACGGTTTTCTAATGGTTTACAGATAGAACTTTATAACAAATTTTGCCGGACGAGGGCGGCAAAAACTTTACAGCCTATACCTTGGAAATTTGTAAATCCGCCACTTGTTTCATGCACATTTCCTCAACAATTTAAATTGTCACCATTGAATCATTCAATCTAAATTAAAAGGATCCTTTTTGAAAACTATTCTTAACTTTGTTTTAGATGTTTGATTTCTGGTGAATGAGTGAGGGGTGGGTAGTGAGGTAACTACATTAGTTTAGTTTTTCTATTTAAGACTTACCTGAAAATATTTGGCACTCTGAGTTTCACCCTCCAATTTATTTCTATATGCTGACAGGAGCCTCTCAAACGGGTTCCTGACTATTATCATCTTGTGATAGTTCTCCAACATCATGTCCCGGTCCGGCCTGGACACTGTGCTGAGGTTCCGGAACATGCCCGGAGTGTGGGCCAGGCTAGCCGGAATGGAAAGCACATCTGTGTCATTCCATTTGCCAGACAGGATCATGAGAATGCGCTTCCAATTTGTACAAGCCACCTGTGTGAAATAATAATAAAATATTGAAAAATTGTTTGAAATTGGAATTAAATAAGAATGCTACTAATATTATAAATGCGAAAGTTTGTGAGTGTGGATGTTTGTTACTCTTTCAGGCAAAAACTATTGAACGGATTTGGCTGAAATTGAACACAGATAGTTTATAACCGGGAATAACACATAGGATACTCTTTATCCCGATAATCGCGAAATTTTTGTTAAGTTAAATACTACGCGGACGAAGTCGCGGGCACAGCTAGTAGGATATAAATTTACAGATAGGAACCAACCCATACATGGTACTTCTGCAGACTATAACTAACCCTAACACAAGTGATTGTAGGTTGGTTTTCGTTTGGGTGGTTGGATCCATTCTGCATATATCTAATTCTGGTTGAGACTTTTGCACATAGGTACCATACTCAATATTGATTGATGTTGCGACAGCTTTTTCTGATACAATAATCTATTAAATAACTAGTATGTTGGTTAATAAGTAGGTACCTACTACAATTTCTGATAGCTGATTGATAAATCTTATGATCATTTTCTACACATAATTTAACACAATCTGTGTTATTACAAAAAAAGTAAACATAATGAGATAACCACAAGTCATATCAAAAACTCATGTTGTTGTTTTTGTAATAGGTAAGTAGGTATTTAGGTAGGTATCTGCCCATCTTAAGGAAGCCATTAAGTACTTATGTAATTTTGTTGGGAAGTGCCAATTAATTATTAAATCAGTTATAAAACTGTGCCAAGTACAAAATTATGCCGTGAGTTGAACTTGAGACGACATACTTACCTAGCTAACATTAATTAGCAGAATACAACTTACAAGCCAGTTCACCTTGAAAAACTCACCTTCGGCACATAGCAATAAAGCAGCTTGTGCTCATCATCGACCAAAATGTGTTCCAACAAGTTTGGGGGGAGGTCCTCCAACGAATACCTCGGGGGGAAGTGCCTGCATGTCTCTTGAATGAGCTCTTGCCTCGCCAAGTTCAAGGACTGGGTCAATTCCAACGAGTGCTCACTCACTTCATTGTTATACTCATCACCACTCACTAACAATAAGTTCAGTAACAACACTAATTCCGTTTTAAAAACACGCATCTTCCACATTTCACATCACACAACAAAATAAACTTTCTTTCGGAAATCGGTAACCTATGTTTTTAATGTAGGGCACGCGGCTGTGAGCATTATTTGTATTAAAATATTTGTGAAAAATGGGCAGTAATAATAATTAGGTGACACTTTTAGTGATAATAATATTTTCCATTTTGAAAATTGTTTTTCTTTCGATATTATTTACGATTGAACTTGTACGCAAAACACATGCACTTGCTCACGCGATGACAGATATACTGAATGTACGAATGAAATAAGCTGAACTGGAAAGAACGAATGAACTTTACCAAACAGAATTGCGCTCTATTCAAAAAACCTCTCTTCCAATAGTGATGGAATAACTGGTTAAGAAATATGTATATTGAATATATTTATGAATTTAATAAATAAATACTTCACTATAATTAGTATATAAGTTACGTTAACATGCGTTATGATTTCTTTTTCTTCGTCAACTAAAATCACAATTACAGATTTTTTTACCCTTGTTTTATGCAATGACCACATGAAGGCTTTTGGCTAGGCCTAATATACCCCCTAAAACGTATCCAGAAAGTGCCGCATACTTATCTGACAAATTACCAAACTTGTTTGGGAACCAGTCAAATGAGTTTCACCACTTTTGTTCTGATTGGGCATTGATGGACATAATAATTGATAATATTACATTAATAATGCACATTATGATCCCAAGAACACTCATTTTTTTAATAAAATAAAATATAACTTTTCCATTTATCGCCAATAAGTCTAAGTTGTTATAATAATTTAGGTAAGTATAATAATAAATGTAATTAAGGAATCATAATTCCCGCTCAAATTTATAAATTTGTTACCTTAACAACTATTTATTTAACCTAAGCTTAGGTATGTACTATGTGGGCACTTCTATAAGAAACTTAATATAACAATAAATAAGTCGGCATGCAGATAAATAAGTAAATTACCTATGGATTAGATTAGAGACACTGTTTACACTGTTAAAAAAAGATTATAAATTATTTTATGGAATAAAATCTGTTTTATTGCAGACATATCTTCAACAACACATCTCAATTATAAAATAATGCTGTTTTCTTAAATAAAAACAATATACTTAATACGTTGACAGTTTCTCAGGTATGTTACTCTGGAACAAACCAAAAAAAAATATTTTACAATATATAATAATGAGAAATTAAAATTACATTAATTCTCATATTATTAACCGGAATACTCACACGGAGGTGTTGAATGTAACACACTTGATGGTACTGATGTATCAAGGCGAAGGCTTCTTCAGCCACCGCAAGCTGGTTTTGTTGCCACGCCAGAACCGCAAGACACGCCCATAATGTTTCATGCTCGACAGTTCGACAGAGCTATAAATATTTTTATCACTATTTAGTAAGTTGAACTGAAGTTTCAGTTTAGCTTACAAGGCAACATTAATATGCCAAATAGGTTCGCTCGCTATTTTATGAGAGAAGATAATTTTAGACATTTGAGCTATTCTTGTAAGAGCCAGGTGTAGGTATTCGGTTAATATTTTCCGAATGAGTAGGTACCTGTAGAGCAGCCTGCCACAAGTTAGCGGCCACGTGCTTGAGAAGTTTTTCAGGGAAGACGGCGATAGATAAATGCAGTATAGAGCCGTTGCCACGGCAGACCTTTGCCACACCATCCTCTACGCTCAGTATTGTGGGATTCCTACCGAGATCTCTGCGAAACGTAAGGTTTTTTTGGATACCTCGAAATTAACATTAATTCATTAATAATACATTTTAAAACTTTATTATATTGAATAAAAATAGAGGTAACTTACGCGACGTCTTTGCTGACAGTGGTTAGAGCTAACCAGTCAGGTTGCATAGCAGCTCTAGGACAACACCAAGCGACGACAGAGTTAGCGCGTAAACCTACTAGCAGTTCTGTTTCAGAGCTCCACACTATACTCAGAATTTGGGACCCTGAGGGCAAAAATTGCTCTATATTAGATGCCCAGGACTTTATAACCAGTTCATTCAAATATATCATCAGACAAACAGATCAATGGCTTATGTTGATAGTTTTTGATGTAATATTTTAATTCAGGTAAGTTACTTACCTAATTTAACAAACTTGGGTTTTGCATCCTTAACAGTAACAACATACAAGTCCCTGTTGTAGTCCAAGAGTGCCAGTTGTCTTTCGCTTATGGGTCCCGTTTGGCTTACAGCGATACAGGATACACTCATCTTATGGGTAAGTTTCGTCACTGTATTGTCCGCGGAACTTCGGACCACGAGACCGGTAGGTAGGTCGAATACGTGGATCACTGGAGAATTTGTGAGTAATAAGATCAGTACCATGATAAACATTTTAAACTTCTTAAATTCAGTATATCCTCCAAAAAGTATCTTACATTTCCGGTCACCTTGGTCGATAGCGGCCAAAACATCTGGTCCTAACGATACTGCAGCTCTACCTAGTGTCTCAGGTCGTGCTCCCCACCTTGGACTCGCGAGCAGTCTCCCCATATAGCTGTATACTGAAACGCCAGCTCTTTCTACAATGCATAGACATCTGAAAAAAAATATCAATCAAAGCATTCATAGTAAAAAAGAAACAGAACATTATTTTTAGTATTATGAAGTTTCAACTTTTTTTTTAAGGAATAAATTTACCTTTCAGCTAATAATATCATACTGATAGTGCCTTCTTTCAAATCAAACGTGACCGGTGTATTCCAAGAAGTTAGTTTATGTATGAAGCATTGTTTAACAGTCGCCGTCACCAAATGGTTGAATCCTAGAGCTATTTGTATGACGCGGTCAGGATAGTCCAATTGATCATTTTGGTCTGTGATTATATTCTTAACAGCTATAACTTTCCGTCCAATTTGTGTGCATGCGAAATTCTTCCATGTGTACTCCCTATAAAGTCAACCAAAAGTTATGATAAAACGTAATAAGGAGAAACGCGGAATTCTCCAAATCTATCCTGAATTACCTGTCAATAATATGAGCGAATAAAACATGGCCGTTCGCACAAGCTGCCGCTATTTGCGTACCGTCAGAGGACCAGGCTATATTGTAGATACTCCCGGTTGTTGGTCGATCAAGGCAATGTGACCACTGAAATTGAGCACTTGCATAAAACAGAGACGAGAATCTGATAATAACGATAGGAGAATCTCAGTCAGTACAATATGACTAGAAGAGAAAGGTTGGCCTCAATGTAATTTTTTCTTACCCCATTAGCGTTGCACAGCCTTATGAGGTTAAAACTGCCAATCACGAACATGTCTCCGGCTGGGGACCAACTAACGCTAGTAATTGGCTGGTCGTGTTTCACGCTTACAGATATTTGCTGGCCGAATGTATCCCATATCTAGATATTAGAAGAAAGAAACACATCATAAATAATATTAAAATAATAAAATAATATTTATAGCAATTTATTACATTAACTAACCTTTGAGAATCCATCTTCAGCCCCGGAGATGATCAAATTGTTGTTAGCATTCCAAGCTATACATAGAATTAGACCCTCGTGTGCTTTCCACTACAAACAAAGCGTAAAACAAAAAGTCACGATGTTGTAAGGCCGGTAAGATAAATTATGCATTTCAAAATAAACAAAAAATATGAATAAGTGTCCAGAGACACGCCTGACACTCATCTACAAACACTTACATAACTTATTATTAGAAACGTAAGTAAAGATCAAGTATACATAGAGAAATACAATTCCATCCGTAGAATCTATTGTATTTAGTTTTATATACAAATTATAGAAGATTATTCATTTTAGCTTACTTTGGTAACTTTGTTGCTTGAATTCAATTGTTTTATGACCAGGGAATTTCCCTTCGTGTACAAGATAGCACCACTGTCCGGGCTCCAAACTGCGCAAAAGCAAGGGACATCGGACTGCACAATAGTTGAACGGAGGAGGCCGTTCCGTGACCATACTTTAACAAAACCATCTTCACCGGCTAAAACACAACACTTAGCATTTAATTTAATTCAAAGTACATTTATTAGGTGTTCATCCAAAGCAAAGTCGAAAACCATCGAGCATTTAAAATAGTTATTAAAGATAGATAGCATACAAAGGCATACAAAGCAAATATGTTCTTGACATAATGTAGATCTTTATAATTAATGGATCTTTTGGAAGAAAAACATTGTTATATAAAATATAAGTTATATTTTATATAACAATGTCTTAAGGTCGATGGGGCGATCGTGTTCTCCATACATATTTCATTCCGAATGTATACGAGACACACAAAGTTTTTCCTTATAACAATGGATTTTATCACTTCTAAATAAATTATTGTATTCGCATTTAATGATTTCAGGCATTTAAAAATAGATTAACATAATTAAAATCGATCGTAAAATTTGTTAAAATTTACGCCTGTGTGTGTGAATTTGTCAGCGCCATCTGACTAAATTAGGCCATTATTAACATAAAATTTGTACTTTGAGTAAACTGCGTGCTAATAGTGTACTAGTTGAAATGACAGATGGTGGTGACCAAATTATTTTTGCAAATATGTATATCCCTATATTGCGCCATCTATATTAATAATTCCGTCAAGGGGTACGGTAAACTCGATTGAAGCGTTACCAGAATAATAACACTTAAAAAAATAATGATTTCTAGTCGACAACATATATCCGCAAAATTCGGATTGTCGTGATAAACAATATTATAATTATAATATTCGGCACAGTACCGCCATATTTTCTATGAACGCATGTCAGTCAGTGTCAGTGATGACTGCGCCAGTGTTCTCAGTTGGTGGGCCATATTTTTAAAGAAAGAAGAAGAAGAAGTGCATTTATTGATTGAGCTGTCAGAACAAACAAATTCAGTGTTCAACGTGTTCAATGTTCATGATGTTTCCGTACGAGTATTCATTTCATTTAGTTTTGCTTTGCATAGCGATTAACTTTCATCATCATCAGCCTATGCTTGTCCACTGCTGGACATAGGCCTCCCCTAATGAGCGCCATAGCGCCCTGTCTTCAGCTTGCCGCATCCAGAATCTGCCCGCAGTCTTTCGCAGATCGTCATCCCACCTGATCGGAGGGTGTCCTACACTACGCTTGCCGAGTCGAGGTCTCCACTCAAGAACACGTTTACCCCAGCGGTTGTCGGTTCTTCGCGAGATATGGCCAGCCCACTGCCACTTCAGCTTGCTAATTCTTTGAGCTATGTCGATAACTTTGGTTCTCTGTCGGATGTATTTGTATTTCTATTAACTTTGTTTGGATGTAAACACATCATGCCGAAAATTGTAATGAGTCACATTTCACCCGAGCGAAGCCGGGTTTTCATCTTTTATTATTATAATAATAACATTCAATAATAAAATGAAGTAACGAGCTAGGTGTTTTTAATATTTTCCGGACATAATACAAAGTGTCTAATAAATAAATTAATGTATCGCTGACATGATAGGTATCAGATAAATAAATAAATATCGCCAGACTTACTCAGCAACTATATGGTGCCAAACTAAGCAACGCTTGTACTATGGCTACCATACATTAAACTGGCGATCCCAGTGACAGCCAGACCTGGGCAAATTACGAAAAGGCCGTTTCAGAAAATTTCCTTTGTCGGGAATCGAACCCGCAACCATCCAATGCAGTGAGCCGAGCGGCCAACGCTCAAACTACAGCGCAGCGCCAAGCGGTCGTCAATTCGCCACATGAGGTACTACGTTGTTGCAGACGCGACGTTGCCAATTGGTAGAGAGCGGCGACTTGACAACGTCGGATGTCTATTATAAAAGCGTTTGTTGTCGGAAATATTTTTTTCGTTTAGTGTATTATAGGTACGATCACAGATATAGATTTACATAGATAACGCAAGTATCAAGATTTGTATTAAAACCAAGCGTGCCAAATTTTTAATACTTACTGTGACGTCACAGATGGCGGGAAATCCAAACCGATTCAAAGACACCGATGCCGCAGATGCCCCTCTGCCCGCTACGATTCTCTCGAGTGATTATCTCGCTCAAATTCATATTTTTATATCTGTAGTCGCGATGGACTGTAAGTTTTCGGCGACAAACCTTGACGCTTGGTCGGGGTTGAGGGTTTTCGGACACGCTAAGTACATACGTTTGCGTTATCTATGTAATTCCCTTTTCCTTTTCCTTTTCCTTTTCCTTTTCCTTTTCCTTTTCCTTTTCCTTTTCCTTTTCCTTTTCCTTTTCCTTTTCCTTTTCCTTTTCCTTTTCCTTTTCCTTTTCCTTTTCCTTTTCCTTTTCCTTTTCCTTTTCCTTTTCCTTTTCCTTTTCCTTTTCCTTTTCCTTTTCCTTTTTCCTTTTCCTTTTCCTTTTCCTTTTCCTTTTCCTTTTCCTTTTCCTTTTCCTTTTCCTTTTCCTTTTCCTTTTCCTTTTCCTTTTCCTTTTCCTTTTCCTTTTCCTTTTCCTTTTCCTTTTCCTTTTCCTTTTCCTTTTCCTTTTCCTTTTCCTTTTCCTTTTCCTTTTCCTTTTCCTTTTCCTTTTCCTTTTCCTTTTCCTTTTCCTTTTCCTTTTCCTTTTCCTTTTCCTTTTCCTTTTCCTTTTCCTTTTCCTTTTCCTTTTCCTTTCCCTTTCCCTTTTCCTTTTCCTTTTCCTTTTCCTTTTCCTTTCCCTTTCCCTTTTCCTTTCCCTTTCCCTTTCCCTTTCCCTTTCCCTTCTCCTTCTCCTTCTCCTTTTCCTTTTCCTTTTCCTTTTCCTTTTCCTTTTCCTTTTCCTTTTCCTTTTCCTTTTCCTTTCCCTTTCCCTTTTCCTTTTCCTTTTCCTTTTCCTTTTCCTTTTCCTTTTCCTTTTCCTTTTCCTTTTCCTTTTCCTTTTCCTTTTCCTTTTCCTTTTCCTTTTACTTCCTTACATTATCCAAGCCTTGCTTTGTTTGGGACCATACAGTTGGTATGTTTGTCTGGTGATATTTATTTATTTATTAGTATTATTTTGATTGAGCTGAAGCTGTGATAGCCGATTGCTTAACGCACCAGGTATTGGGTTCAAACCCCGGCTCGCACATCTGGATTTTTCGTAATCTATGTGTGACTCATAATTTCTATATGATTATCACTAGCTTACGGTGAAGGAAAACATCGTGAGAAAACCTGCATGTCTTAGAAGATCTAAACCGTTGTTGAAACCTACGTGGTGGAAATCATCAAAGCACTGGCCTGTTTATAATTAGTTTTTAAATTCCGTGTAATTTATATTGACATTTGTTTTTACATAGAATTCTATTCTGTCTGTCAAAATACGCTGTACATAAATATCTTATCTGGCCTACGTATATGTTTTATTAATCTGCTGAGCTTCGCAAAATTAAACGGAAACGTCAACTACGCGACTTGGATCTTCGCCATGAAGATGTACTTGATCGACAGCGAACTATGGGACTGCGTCATGAAGCCTGCGGAGGAAGTTGACGACTTTCAACGCAAAGATGCCAAAGATCCAAGATTTGCTTGAGTCTAAGCGAACATCTATATCTCATCGTTATGACAGCTGAAACTTCGAAGGAAACATGGAAGCGACTTCGGGAAGCCTACGCTGACAGCGGGCTTGCTCGACGCTTACAACTTATGAAGAAATAGCTTGGTACTAAACTTGTATTGTACTCGAACATAGAAGCCTATGTGAATGACATACGGCATGTGCAACAACAACTGATTGCCAATCAAGCTGGCCTGGAAGATGAACTTGTTGGTGTGATTATGCTGGCAGGACTTAACGACAGCTACAGCCCAATGGTGATGGCAATAGAGCATCCCGGCACCTCGATATCTACAGACTCGGTTGCATCGATCCTGCTGAAGGAAGAACGCCGAGATGCCTCTGCTACATCTAGTGCCTTTTCGTAGTCTAGTGTAAATAGTGTGCCTAAGGTGTCGTGTACATATTGCAAAAAAGTAGGCCAGGTCACTACGTGGCCTACTTTTGAGACACTTCTCAATGTAGGAAACACTACTAACGCTACTCTGTATAGGACTCTAGGGCCTATAATTTTGATTGAGACACGATTTTTATGTTGATTTCTTGTAATTATTGTTGTTGTTATAAATAAAAATATGTTGACATGGAAAACCACATCAATTTCTCAGTAATGTATCTCATATGTTAGAAAAGTGGAATACACTAACAAGTGTATTACAATTATATTTTCACTATATTTAGTAACATCTAGATATATATAACAACTCAAAGGTGACTGACTGACTGACTGACATACTGATCTATCAACACACAGCCCAAACCACTGGACGGATCGGGCTGAAATTTGGCATGCAGATGTTATGACGTAGGCATACGCTAAGATAGGATTTTGATTAATTCTACCCCAAGGAGATAAAATAGGGGATGAATAATCCCGAAATTTTTGTTAAGTTAATTTACACGCGGACTGTCGCGGGCACAGCTAGTCAGACAATAAAATTATTCTATAACAGATGTATATTTTTATCGGTTTTTTAGAATGATGAATACACATACAATAATGTATTTTACAATAGCAAAAATATAATATTTTCGCTATTTATTATAAAATAAGAAGGCCGCAATTAATATAAAAGTGCACCCTCTTGTGGCTAGTGGCTAAAATACACCTTTTGTCAATGTGTGCGTGTATGTATTACAATAAAAAGTGACAGAAGTTTTTTATCGGAAAACGCTTAGATTATGAATGATTTTAGGTTGATATTATTGCATATGTCAATGCAGTATAATAAGTCTTAATCGCAAACAATAGTATTATAGCTTAGAAATGCTCAAATTTTGCGTAAAAAATAAATAAGTAGAATCTGTTGACTACAGCGTCATCTTGAGAGAAACTGCAATAAACCCGACCGACGCTTTAACCTTAAGTAATTCATTAACTTACTAACCTGTCAATAGACCGGCTCCATCAGGACTCCACTGTGACGCTAAACAGGCGCCCTGATGTGCGTTCACGGTTTTCTCTATGCGGCCGTTGTGGTTTACTATATGAAATCTGCAAGTAATTTTGACCACGGGCTTTGGTGTTAGTAATTTAGAATAAAATACAAGAGCAAAACAACATTATAGCTATCTTCAACTTCAGGAACTAGTAAGTCTACATTTAACTAGCATGCTAGGACTATTGATGGTGCGCTATGTAGTGGATAACGTGACAAATCTAAGTCTGACACGCGGGTATGTAATTATATGCCCAGAAAAAATACTAACTTGCCATCCGCTGTAGATATCAATATAACATCATGCTGGTGTTTGTTACCGCCAACATTTATCTTTGGGAATAAATGCATTCCTGTTGGATAAAAGTCATCTGGGAAAGTTGTGACCACCATGCATTCGTTGTTGACTAGATTCCATTTTAAAATTTTATGATCGTCCCTATAAAATTTATGATTGTTAGATTGATAAAACCTACAGTATAAATTACTTACTTAAGTACCTATACCTACCTGCCCTATGTGTATTATATAATAGTATTTATGTACTTTTATGATTTACGATAATTACCTATAATTAATTATCTACATAGATATATCATTGATATGAGCATCAATTATATAGATAGGTACATCAATAACAATTATTATAATGCTCTGATTTAATAATTTTATTTTGATTTCCCTCATTCACTCCAAGCAATCACATCACTAATCTCTCCTATCCTAGAGTAGGCATACAATCTCAACTTAGTCTATTTTCTCTTGGACTTACTCACCCACAGGAAAATACGTCTTCCGTATTATTCCAGTTAACGCATACTACGACTCCAACATGTTTAGGTTCTTTAAAAGTCGATATTTTTAATTTCATTGTTTATTTACGATTTTATACTCAAAGAAAAATGTATTTCCGATGTACTCCGATTGACTGACTGACGGCTCTGCTGTCATGGTAACGAAAAACAAACAAACATTTTTTTTTTATTCCGCCCGTTCCGCCCGCCATTCTAGCGCCAGTCTACAGAAAACATCCTACTAATATTATAAATGTGAAAGTTTGTGAGTGTGGATGTATGTATGTATGTTTGTTACTCCTTCACGCAAAAACTACTGAGCGGATTTGGATGAAATTTGGAACACAGATAGTTTATAACCGGGATTAACATATAGGATACTTTTTATCCCGATAATCCCGAAATTTTTGTTGCGTTAAATACTACGCGGACGATGTTGGGGGGCATAGCTAGTAATTTATATTTATGAATTTATAACGAGGACCAGTAAAATTCTTGCGCCCAATTTGCACCCAGTCTGTGGCGCCCGAATAAGATGATAATATTAATACTAATCAAACGAATCGTACAACTCTGTGTACGGGTGGTTGAGAGTGACAGGATACTTAAAACTTCCTTGGTACATTGCGTAGCGTAGTACCATGATTTTGATACGTGAGGCCAAAGCCACCATGAAGCAAATTTTTAACATGAATGAATACTGCTGCTGCACAAAAAACGAGGCAAGTGAGTGACTCCTTGGAACAGTGCCTTTCTACTAGGATGTTTACGGGGGATGGTATGGTTGGTACTGTTTGTTGGTAGGGTAGGGAAGATAAATATTAAAAATCAAACTTACGTTGTGCTTACGGTGTACGTTTCTGAACTTAGAAAGTTTTTCTTTCTCTGTTTCTGAACGATGCCTAGTTGGTTGACAACTCAAGCCAAAGTCATTTTCATGACAGTATAATGACAGATAGATTCAAGCATTTCTTTGATTCTGCGTTTCCTTGCTCACATGTTCAATTTGTATTGTAAAATCAAGATTATTATAGAATATTACTAGAAATAGTATCATTTTGTCGGTCTATTTAAATCAAAAATAATAATGTCGGACGTGCCAGACCTGAGCAGTGACGAGGAACATTACGAAGAGGAGGAATGGCAAGAAATGGAAACAAGTAATACTATGGTACCATGTCTGTTTTGTTCAAGTATTTTATCGACCATAGAAGAAGGACTTGGCCACTGTGAGTCTGACCATAACTTCAATTTGAACACACTTAAGCATAAATTCAATATGGACTGCTATTCATACATAAAATTGATTAATTACATAAAGTCTCACAAACCTACTTCTGAAGCTGTTATGAACGCTAAAGAAGCGCTTTGGAACGATGAGAAGTATTTAAAACCAGTGGAAAATGACGAGTGGTTGATGTACGACTTTGATTCACTCACTGACAAGCCTAGTTCTCCGAAAACTTACCATGCAAATGTTGAAAACGGTCTGGTGACATTATCTCAAGCACATTTCATTGAATTACAAAGGACAATACAAATGTTAACTCAGCAGCTCAGTGAGAGTCAGACGCATTTACAAATGGCGAAGGAGGATATAAACAAAATGCAGCAATCAATGAAAAATATTGTGGAAGGTGGTAATACAAATAGTGGTGATGTTACTACACCAGTTCTTGTCAACTGTGTATCAAAGGTTCCATTGGAATGCGACGAGGGCTACTTCAGTACATATGCCCATTTCGGCATTCACTATGACATGCTTTCGGATAAAGTGCGGACAGAGTCATACAGAGATGCAATACTCAATAACAGAGAAACAATCAAAGATAAAATTGTACTTGATCTTGGCTGTGGAACTGGTATTCTGTCTATGTTTTCAGCCACGGCTGGCGCTAAAAAGGTTTATGCGTTAGACCAATCAGAAATAATATACCATGCAATGGATATTATTAGAGAAAATAATTTACAGGACACTATAAAAATTGTCAAGGGCAGACTGGAAGATACAAAATTGGATGAGAAAGTTGATATTATTGTATCAGAGTGGATGGGATACTTTTTGCTATTTGAAGGGATGTTGGACAGTGTCATATATGCTAGAGACAACTGTCTCAACTCAGGAGGGCTCCTGTTACCTAATCGTTGCAATATAAGTCTTGTTGCTAATGGGGATGTGGACACTCATTCAAAATTAATTGATTACTGGTCCAATGTCTATGGATATAAAATGAATTGTATGAAATCTGAAGTGGTTAGAGAAGCTAGCATAGATATTGTCGGATCAAAGCACATTTTATCTGAACCTTGTGTGGTGAAAGACATTGATATCAACAGTTGCACCACTGATGTCATGGACTTTACTTCTGACTTCAAACTGAAAATTCTAAGAGATGGTTCAATATCATCACTTGTGGGATATTTTGATACATTCTTTGATTTACCTAACACAATTTCGTTTTCAACTGGCCCCCACTCTACACCTACTCATTGGAAACAGACTGTATTTTATTTCAAGGATTGTAAATTGGTTAAACAGGGTGATGTTATAGAGGGTACAATAATTTGTAATAGACAGAAAACTGATGTGAGGGGATTGTCTGTACAAATAAATATATTTGGGAAAACTCATAAGTATATACTTAGTTAATTAATGCATTATTTCTTATTTACTCATTATGTGCAATTAAATTTGAGTTTCTTTGGCTTGACAGGGCTATGTAAATTATCTCCATATTGTGTAATTCTTGCAGGGGCAAATTATTCATAAATAAAACAGGTTTTATAAAGTTATTTTTTTTTTCAATAATTTCAAGGAT
Organism: Notodonta ziczac; assembly: GCA_918843915.1. Taxonomy (NCBI): domain Eukaryota; kingdom Metazoa; phylum Arthropoda; class Insecta; order Lepidoptera; family Notodontidae; genus Notodonta; species Notodonta ziczac. The sequence goes on from OU974037.1 coordinate 11,970,147, forward strand.
GGAAGGAGTTGAAACTAATATACTTGATCAGTATTGACCATTGGTTTTGTATTTTTATAAACAAGCAACTAACAATAGCAATCAACGAGTTATTAGTATCAAGTTGTCATCAATGTGCTTTATAATAGTTACATTGGTTGTATAGCATCTTAAGGAAAAGTAAACAGTTTTCTAAGAAAATCTTTATTTTCATTTTACATATAAGTAATATTACACATAACTAAAAGGTGTTTTATATCTATGTACACATGTAAAAATAAGAATGCTGATTAAAATCACCAAAACTTTGAGATTTCATTTTATTAGAGAGAAAATGCAGTTTCGAAGATCTTTGTGTTGCTTTATTATACATACATAAAATATTACAACTATTGTGTAGGAGACAAAATATAAGTAAAGCACATTTCACATTTTTCATACCTTCACGATGTTTCAACACTGAATTTGTAATCTATTCAGAATCTTCAGATAATTACATTGATAGAAAACATTTAAAGTATACCTAAGTTCAGAATATTATGTAAGTAACTTCTTTATAAATAACATGCCTTAATACATTTAGATTTATTAATAATTTGCATAATATTTGTTTACGTAGGTAAATGGAGAAAAATATTATGAACGGTGAAAATCTATATTAAGTGGGAGGTCCAATATGTTGACTCATTTAATTATTATGATTTGCAGTCCTTATTTTATTCATAATTCATAACCATTTCTAATCTAACAAACAAGCAATGGACAGGTCTTTAAAAGCTTACTTTACTTACATTCACAAGTCATAACTTAAAACATTAGGAATGTTTACGTGTTACAGTTAAAAAGCAATATTTAGTTGGTATAAGTGGATAACTACCAAGAATACTGTAACGCAGAAAAATGTGTCTAAGAATCTGCTTTTATAATGTACGAAGGTATTTTACATAAACAACAATAATCATGTAAGTACATAAGGCTCAGTATGCTAAACTACTTTCATAAAGCTGTATTCCCAATCAGAATGGCCATTATACTAGACTACATTTCAAATAAAGTAGGTAGGTACCTCTATATCGATTATTCTTAATATTTTGTACCTACTCTTAAACTATTTAATAGGTACGTACACTAAATGCACAATATACATAATTTCATTAATAAATTCCTAACAATTAAAATATAGATGATAAATATTATTATAAAAAAATCTATTGTTAAATTTGTCTACAATAAGCGTCACCAGTTGGATTTTAAATATATCCTTATAATCCCCGAAATCAAATAGGGACTTTAAATATCATGATTATGGATTATTTTTATTTGATATTCAATGACAATGGTCCCACGTACCTATCAGGAAAACTAGGCCTCTGATATACACTCTCGAAATGTTTAATTTTGTATGTTTAGGTACACTTTGTCGTATCCACTAAGTATTTTAAACAGATTCAGTGCAGATGAATATTTGGCATCTAGTGAGTAAACACTTGGCCTATTCTTATAATATCTTCATTAATAATAAATTCAATTGTTAATTCCCCTCGTCAATAGATATTCTACTCGAAGGACGGTACATTTACTTAGAGTCCTCCATAAAAGCATTTATGGTCACCGCTACAGTCTACACCTACCTAAGTTTCCTGTTCGTTCCCTGGGCATGCGCCCACGCCTTTCAGTCTATGACATCTAATAGGTATTTGATTTTCACAAAAGCTATACTACGACTGTATCCGTTTGAGCATGAGCTTGAAACTATTTTTTAATATTTGTAATGTACTCTACATTATCCTTAGCTATGGTAACGACAGTGAAATCTTAATTTGTATCATGAAGTGTCCACTAATGCACTATCTACCTATTTACTAGAATCTGAGATGGCGTTTATCATTTAGAAAATAATTTCATATTAAATAACATTTGGTCAGGAATATCAAGACTCTCCAATTTAATCGGAAACATTAAAATTAATAAGCGTATTCATCATATTATATGGGTTAAATTTAACACTAATTAAGCTACATTAAGTTATCCGTACGAGTAATGTGTTTGATCGAAGAGAAGTGCACGTGTGTTTAAGATTATACATTTAAATTAATGTTGTTTGCTCCGTCACCAGCATTTGATAGTTATCTATACATACATTTATTTAGCTCTTAACATAATACGTGAAATGAGTTCAGTACAGATTTACACTAAGTATAATTATTTCAATGTAGTACGAGTAGAAAATGGCATCGTGATCTCAAATATCTAGAAACTATTGCGAGTTCATCATAAAGATTATGGTGTCCCACAGGGCGCCGTCATCGGACCCTACTTTAATTTCGGGCGTTTATCAACTCGCAATTTAATTTTAGCTAATGGTGAAGCTTTCAAACTTACTTTAAGGCTATGCTAGAATCTTAGCGGCGAATAATAATGATAAATTTACACTAGGGGCGTGATCACCGCTCAGCAGTTACCGCCGATTCGAATTGGCTCACTATGTTGTCTTCCACATAGAGAAACTTTACTTACATCCAGGATTTCCGCATTGTGCAATCAAGTTGTATTCAAGTCTATTTGTGCGGTATATATATACCTATATATTTTAAATAAGATAGCAACATATAATGAAGCTTGCACACTTACACGCCTGTGTACTTTAGCTTTTTTTCAACAATGAATAGAACATGTTGCAACAACTAGATTTAACGCTATTTACAAATGTGGCTAAATATTATTCTTCTGTTGGTGGCGGGGCGCTGTTGCTCTCCTCCTCTTGTTTGGCGCGGGTTTCAGCATCTGAAAAACATTGGAATTCGATATGTTTATGAATTACGAAAATACTTACTAAATTCCTGTAATACCTATTCCTACTAAGTAAATGTGTATACTTAGATATAGGTACCTTTAGCGGCTTGCTCCTTCCATATCTTCTTATTGTCGCTAAGGCACGCGACCCATGGCTTTCTGATTTTGAATTTGCTGTTATTGTCATTCCCTGAAATCAAACCGTCGTATTCTATTAGTATTACTTAGTAGACTATCAACTTATTAGTAAGCTCAACCTTGACGGGACCGCCTACATTTCCCCAGCTTCTAACGGGAATCTTCTGTATGTACCTGTGCTCTCCTCATTGATAGGTTCCGTGGAGCTTGTAGAGTTCTTGGAGTTGGAATGTAGAGGTCCCAAGACGCACTCGAGCATGTCTGCACATACGCCCATGCTGGGTTCCACGATGAACTCTATGAAGCCAATCTGCGACTCGGCCACGAGTGTGTTGTTCCTGTCGCAAAGAGGACTAAAGGGGAGGCCTAGCTCCCGCTCTTTGTCCCCCTGCAGGAAGAACTCGTCGAGAAGACTCATCGTCCATCGATGGTGGAGGTCCCATCTCTGAAATTGACAAATTTTAGTATATACAATCTTTGTTGTGAGAAGAAGAGATTCATTGTTAGGTACTAATTGGGCGATAACATGCATTCATCAATTTGCAAGGGAATGTAAAAAATTTCTTATCGCTATCCAGTAGGTACTTGTAAGCAGAATTTGCACGTCTTAAAACTTGGTGTGAAGATGTCTGACAAGTAAATGTAGTGAGGGGGTATTATTAGATAGTGCTATCATAGTAATACCACACCATATAGCTAAAATGACGTCATTAAGCTGTTGCATCAAATTATTATCATCATCCCAAGCATAATATGCTTGGATGCATAGATATGAATCTCACCTTGGCGGGATGCGAAATATCACAGCAGTGCAGTATCAGCGACGCCGCTTTAGACTTGTCCACGGTGGGTTCCGCGAGCGTCAGCAGCGACCTCATGTTCTTCAGCTGCTGGAAGTGAAACGACATGTCGGTGGCCAGCACCATGTCGATCACCAGCGTCCGGAACTCACGGAACTCCTCCCTGGATAGGTTCTGCAGTATGTTGCATTCCTCGTCGCGCATTAGTCTGGAATTCAAGGTAAGTAATATGGTGTTAGATATAAGTAGCTTGTTACTAGAGATAATATGAGCTTTAGCGTGGTACCCGAATGTTTGTTTTGAGAATGTAAAGGGCAAGGTCGCATGAGTAGGTCGTACCTAAGTACCGATCTTCTTACCTGCGTAAATATTTAATATCATAAGACGTAAGGACTAATTTGAGAAAACCGGTAGGTAGGTACCTTAGTAATTGATACTACCGATTCTTGTAAATTTGGTGGATTTTGTGCATACCTACCTATTGATTTCTTATATTTACGCGAATACTACACATTGAAATAAAACTATTCACTCAAGTGCGCACTTTCTGCGTGGATCGGACCGCAAATACCAACTAAATTTTTGAGGGTACCCAGTTTTTAACTATGACATCAGGACGTCTAACACCTCAGTCCCCCCGTGACCACGGTTGCTGTAAAGCAACCGAAACGTCGGGAACATAAAAAGTAAAAATAAACGCGATATAATCCGTCCTAAAGTAAAAATAGTTTTATTTCAACATACCTACCTAATTACTTAAAGTGCACTAAATCTGAGTCAGATACTACAGCAATGATTTGCACAAATTTCGGAGGGAGATTTTGTGAATAATTTTTTGCGGCAAGTTCCCTTGACAAGGTGGGTAAGTAGCCACTAAGTTAGGTACCTAAGTAGGTAGTAACTAAAATTTTATGACATCTAAATCACATAGGTAGGTACCTACCTAAATACTTACTTCTCCGGAAATGTTAATTGGGTATACCGACCTAGGTACCTAGAATATAATATATAATTAGAGCTCATACAATAAATGTATCTGTGTCAATGTCGATAGCGCACTAAATTGTAAATTCAAAGATACGAGTAACGGTGTCTTAGGTACTTAATTACATGAAATTGTTGACTGTTTGCATGTAACTAGTTGTTACAGGACATAAACTTAATATTCAAGCGTTAAGTTCAAAATTAGATGCAAATTGATACAGACCTACATATAAGAAATCTGCTTATCGCATTATGGGTTGTTAAATGTCATTAAGTTTGTTTTAAATTTCCCATGTTTTTCCTCATTAACTCGTCAATGGTTGGGTTACCTACCACAGTACTAAGGACCACCAGTACTAAGGACCGTAAAAATTGGACTTTAGATGAAGTATGTAAGTATCTCTTGGATGTAGGATGATAGATTATTAGTAACTAAAGTAGGTAGGTAACCCGTTTGAACAATAGGTATATACATAGGTACGTACCGTCCTACCTATCCCCTTCAGAAAAAACCTAAAAAGAGTTCTTAATTTGAAATCCACACAGTCCCTATCTGTGGGGTGTAATTGTATAAACCAAAAGACGGGAAAACACCTTCCTATTAATTACCTAATTAGGTACCTATTCCTTCAGTTTCTGTAAGCATATTTTGTGTAGGTGTATACTTATTTTCTTTGAGTCATGTATATTTATCTACTAAATTGCTAGCTCTCTTATCTCAGGGCAGGTTTAATAACCTTAAGTTAATAACAGGGTCTCACGATTTCAAAGCAAAGTATGACGTCAAGTTAGTAATTTTGACACGATTTTCCTTTAGGGAACCGGTCTTAATTCGGTCGTGGACATATCTCTATATTTACATATCCTTGTAATCATCGATAATTTGTCTATAGATAGACCTACCTACAAGAACCAATGAACAGCGATACTAAAATGAATAGGTTTAGATTTATTTTATTAAAATATTCACGATCATTTTAAAATACGTACTTACGCAGACACAAAAACCTTCCTACTACGCATTTTAGTGCCAATCGTTTATAAAAGTTAGGTACTCACAAAAGTAACATGATAAGGTAGGTTTAGAAGTTAATATCAATTTGAACTTATAACTACTTAAAAGGCAAATTCTTAAAAAAATACAATATACATTATTTATTTACCACTTAACTCTACAGTCGATTCAGGAGGCGACGTCGCCTGAAAATATTGTATTAGTCTACTGCCTGTGTGCGCGAATTTCCATACCCTCATACCCTATACCTTTATTAAACCTCTTAGGGGATTAAATTTCAAAGTGTTCTGCTCACCTATCACATGCCGATATAAGAAACTCCTGGGAAATATGTCATGCTTCCAGACCCAGCGGTTTAGTCTGTGCGTTGCATGTCAGGTGGTGATTTTTACAAAGAAGATCATTCTAATTAGTGCCTAGAACAGTCTTTCGGTATTTTATATACAGGTTGAAACAGAAAGGGTATAATTTTTATTCAAAACTAAACTTTGTAGTTCTAAAACTATCAGCGAAGCTTGAAAGACAAAAGGTGTTATAGGGATACAGCTGTTGACAGATTTCAAAAGTCTACAAAACTTCTAGTACTTCAACTGTCCCACAAAGCCGATAGTTTTAGATTTACAAAGTCAAGTTGCAAGAACACGTCAACAATGAAATAACCTAATGTTAGCTACTAAATCTATGTTAAAAGCCGAACTAGACGGTTCCGCACAAACTCTACTCACGTAACCGTTGTCAATTAGTGCCAATCATTGCAAAAACGACACACCATAGACACCCAGGTCCCATCATTTATAGCCGTATCCCTCGTAAACCGACACTGGCAATATATTTATAACTAGCTATGCCCGCGACTCTGTTCGCCTGCATTTAATTTTGTCAATCCCGGCGAACTCTACAATCGCCCGAATTTAAATAAACTACCACATTAAATTTAATTGATTTCTGTCCAGTAGTTTTTGCGTTATCCGTGAACAATGAGGCGGTCTGTCAAAATGTCAAATAAATGCGGTTTCGACTGCTACATCTCTATGATGAGTTTTAGCCTCGCTAGTTAGTTGGTACCTCTACGTTAAATTATAGTATTTCAAAACACTACCAATTAATAAGTAGTAGCAAACGTACCTACGTATAAACTGAGTAAACATATTATTATGCTTTATCAAACTTAGTACAAAGGTACAAAAAATACGAATTAACTTTACAGAAAAAACTCAGCAGTATTTAAAGGTTTGGTTTTATTATTATTATTATATAATTAATTTGGTTTTAAGGCTAAAGCGCCCATCTAGCCCGTGAAGTTCAAATTTTTTGAGGCTTTTTAGAAAATGTTCCAAATCTGACAATAATAAAAGGCACATTTTGTAATTCGCGACAAAGACCGTGTGCAGTGAATTTATTAATATATACAACTTACTCTAAAACATTTCAAGAACGACAGCTATCCAGATAATCTGGCAACTTTTCTATATTTAGTGATTAACTAGTATCATATCCACCGTGATAATATTTAGAGTAAAATAAATGTATTAATAAACGCTGTGTTTGTTGCAAATCACAAAATGTTGTCTTAAATGTTTTCAGATTTTGGATAAACTATAAAAATACTCGAAAATTTTGAATTTCGCGGGCTAGACAGGCGCCATTACCTTAAGGTTAGGGTAGAGCCACAATATTGGTACAAAAAATTCCCTCTACAATTATTATTACCCAAAAATATTTGTATATTGAAACTGACAAGACCTTGTTATAGTCTGCTGGTACGTATCTATATAGATGGCCGGTCCCTTAGTGCCTCGGCGTGGGGTCAGGGGTGACGTCGTGAGGGATTGATCGATGATAAAGGGACTGATCGGTAAACATTTGAGATTAATGTGAGTTGTTTATGGTGTTAGGTTAGTAGATAGTTGCGTCTTGGGAAGTTCCATATCTTAGGCCAGAGAAAAGAAAATTGCTTCACCATGGATTCAACCGATAACCTTATTTATTTTTCATTACTCATACTCTGAAAGTAGGTCTGAAGTTGCCTGAGAAGCGGGTTGAAAGTAATACTTTTCAGGCCCGGGAGTTTCGCTTTCAACTGACAGCTGTCAAATTATAAAAAAAAACTAGTTCCATTTTCACATTTCTATGGAACCATGTTCAAACTTTTTCTACAGTCACTCAATTACAGCACGATGTAAAATTGAAATAACATATTTAGTTTCAACGATTTCTTTAAAATATCATAGATTTGGGCAAAATATTTAAAGATGAAAATGAAAAATAATGGCTAAATAATGAAGTTGGCCGGCCAACGAAAAAAAAAACAAAATAGGCGGCAATCCGATTTTTTTTTTTCGAGTTGTAGAGTATTGTTTATACTTCCTTGTATTATTTCTTTAGCCAATTTCTGTTTTTATTTTTATTTTCCTTGTATTCGTAATGAAAAGCACAGTGTTTACCTCGGGTGAAAGATTTATTTTGTCCCTCAAACTATTAGCGCCCTCGCTACGCTCGGGCGCCAAACCCCGTCTCGGGACAAAATAAGTAACTTTCACCACTCATGTAACAATGTACTATTACAAACTTAGTCTAAGTTACAAGTATTGTAAATATGGATCTAGGAATTATAGTTATTCCACGGCCAAGGAAAAGCAATACGCAATGATAAGAATTTTCAAGTTAAAGTCGTATACCGCTGGGCTCGCCAACATTCGGGCGGCCATTTTATAAATTCGACAATGTACAAAATACATTTATTTAAGTAATTACTTACTTAATATTAATTTTGTTGGTGTAAACATGCTTAAAATCTTTAATCTTTATTGATGGATTCCCATTAATTATTCAGCTACGAAATTTAATTAATAATTAATTTTGAGTCGACCTTGGCTGGGGTAACGCGGCACCTACTTTAATCACGATATTACAACAAGGTTGATTGGGGATGCTAGGTTGTTATTTTGATTTCCCAAAGGAGTTTGGAGTCTTCTGGACGACAGGCTAATTTAACTATTTGAGTACGTCTAATACCTCATAAAAAACAGTCCAGTCTAGGGACGCCCGAAAGAAGCGAAATTTTATAGCATACCTAACTATAAAGCATATGAACTAAGCGTTAAAAATAGTCTGCCCTCTGTATACCTATACAGATTGCAACAGCAAGGGAATACTTTTTATTCAAAACTTAAATTTGTAAATCTAAACCTATAAGCTTTGGAGGAAACTTGAAATACTAAAGGTATTATAGGGATACAGCTGTTGACAGATTTCATAAGTCTACAAAACCTTTATCACTTCAACTGTCCCACAAATCCTATAGTTGTATGTTTACAAAGTTAAGTTGCAAAAACATAGTAGGATAGTATAGAAAGGGTATCTTTCTGTTTCACCTAGTAGGTATAGGTAAATGTCGTGTAACGCTACTGACGCTTAGCACGGATAGAGTGCCGCGCGGCGAGCGCTCCGAACGTCTGTATAGAAGCTTCGCTTCAATACTATAGTGTTACGTAGATATTATCTACCTGACCTAATTATTGCTACGTAACTATTTACGTATCTATATAGGCAAGTGTTAACGTGGCAAGCGTATGGGAAAAGAAAGCCGGGTGGCCCCCGTATCACCTGGAGGCGCTCAGTTGAAAAAGAGGCTGCATCAACTGGACTCGGCTGGAAGGATCTCGAAGCTACCGCGCAAGATCGAGAAAAGTGTTAATCTCTTCTTAGAGCCCTATGTCCCTGTTGAGGGATTACAGGATTACATCATCATCATCCAATAGATAGGTAGTAACCATGATCCTTACACGTCTAGCAAATGTTTACAAAGGCGGGTATTTCAATAGGCATGTAGTAGGTATTAGGGCTTCTACTTTGTGAAATGATGAACCTGTCTAGATAGTTATCTTTCCCTCCCTTATCCACTACCCTTCATGTCGTCAACGTCTTTGGTATTGCCAGTTGTAAGAATCTATAGACTACGGTAACTGCTTAACATCAGTCGTGTCGTAGGCTTGATTGCCGACTTTGTTTTATCATACACCTACCTATCTATCGAGGTTTACCCCATTATGAGCGCTCGAGTGTGAAAAGTGCCATATTCCATTCCCAAGGGAAATTATATCTTATCATATCGAATTCCAAGGGGCCGTTTTCCTTTGCGGAGTTTCCATCAAGAAAATCGTGTTATTTTTTTAACGAACCGTCTTTTTGTCAAGTCAAAGCTGATGTTCAATGATGATTTAGTTGATTGTGTTATGCCATTAGGCATTATCATTCGCAAATGATGTATTATTGTTTGAACATAGAAAAGCTTTTGCTATTTGCGAATTCTGAACGATAATGCGATTGATTCGATAATCTAACCGTAGTTATATGTGGTAGATACATATATATATTTATAGAACTAGCTTTGTCCTTCAGATTTATTTTCCGGATATCCACAACAGCGTCACCAACCGGGATCCAACTACTCATAACTAGGAACCGTCCAGGTGACCATAAGCACAAAAAAATATCAAAATCGGTCAAGCTGTTCAGAGAGATGAATTAGGTACATACGCACACCTGAATTTTATTATCTACAGGTTGAAACAGAAAGAGTATACTATTTTTTTTTGCAACTCTACTTTGTAATTCTAAAACTATCAGCTTTGGAGGAAACTTAAAAAACAAAAGGTGTTACAGGGCTACAATTGTTGACAGATTTCATAAGTCTACAAAACCTTCAGTACTTCAACTGTCCCACAAACCCGATAGTTTTAGATTTACAAAGTTAAGTTGAAAAAAAAATAGCCTTTCTGTTTCACCTAGTATAAATAAAAATTAATCTCTATTTTATTGGTCATCGCATCACGCGTGAACGGATGAAACGATATCGCTAATTATTTTTATGTTGTGTTTATTAGTCTCAGGAGAAGGAATTAAATAAAAAATGAGCGGAACAATTCGAATTCAATATTCAAAGTTAAGACAGGACGACGTCTGTCAGGTCGGTATTGGAAAAACCTTTTAAATGTTAGGCCAGGAGGCGTGCATCAATCCACCAACCAAATCGATACAAACCAAAATTTCAAGCTCAAGTTAGCCACAATACATTAAGATGCAACATCGCCGTCATCTCGGCCACCTTCGCCGCAGAATGCAATTTCCCGTCGTCAAATAAACGACCAGCACAACGCCGCGCGTTGACGGCGGTGTTTGATTAAAATGTAAATGGTATGTACGCCGTGACCAAGGTTCAAAGAAAAACAATGTTAGTTTCATTACATTGCGAGAATATTGAACGGGATATTTCGATTTTATTTAGAAAATTACTAGCAGATAAAACGAGACTTGGAGTAGGCAAGTCTAGGACTCTATATTAAGTGTTCGAGGTAGTAGAGATCACTAATAAATTTATGGTACACACATTAATTTTGAAGGTGTTAGTTATGAATTCTGGACGTAATTAACCCCTCGAGTGTCGTGAGCACCTACGTAGGTGTATAGGATTTCTTATATTTACGCGAATACTACACATTGAAATAAAACTATTTTTACGGATTATATCGCGTTTATTTTTACTTTTTATGTTCCCAACGTTTCGGTTGCTTTACAGCAACCATGGTCACGGGGGGACTGAGGTGTTAGACGTCCTGATGTCATAGTTAAAAACTGGGTACCCTCAAAACATACAAAGTAAAAATAAACGCGATAAAATCCGTAAAAATAGTTTTATTTCAAAGTGTATAGGATTTAAATGCTCCAAGTGTCGCGTTGCCCTATGGGTGGGTATAAGACACGAGCGGCAATTTGTTGTTTATTTGCTACGTTTAGTGCCAGGTCAACGTTAATAGGGTTTTAATATATCGATTATGTCAAAGTACTGATTGGCATGAAAATAAAACAGTAAAAAGAACATATGTACTTCCGTTATATTGCGACACTAGGGGCAGAGGGCGCTCGGAGGTGGGCATCATTGGAAGGGGTAATTACACACGGTTAAATGGAAAGTTGCACGTGTCCGTTAGGGGCACTGCTGTGAAATATGTGGAAAGATTCGATCATTGCATTGGTGTTTTATGCTGTCAAAATGTAAGTCCCCTGGTTCACAATAGTAGCCGTGGTGGAACTTTAAATGCCAGCTGCTCCCCTAAATGATCGTGCGTTGAGGAGTTGAAAAACACGCGATCGACAGAAAGAGAAACACCTCTACGAAAAACCATGTAGAGTGTGTCTCATTCCTTGTTTATGCGTGGTTCCTCCTTGTTGTAATTAGTAACATCCGACCTTTTCTGTGCGTGCGGCGCTAACAATGGCGATTAGTTAAACAGCTCACCTGAAAGCAGCGCTTATGTGGTGGTTCTCCAGGACAGCTCTATCGTTGTAGAGCAGGGCAGTGTCGGTGCCCGACATCACGTGGAAGTTGTTCGTGGTGCCGGTGTGCTCGAAGTCGTGCACGATCGCCGCCACAAGGGTCGCGAAGATCTCCAAGTCTGATAACCAATTCTAAAAAGGAAATAAAAAAAAACAATATTTGACTTCAAAATACCCAGATGCACCTTTGACTATTTATTGAATTAAAACGCTAGAAATAACTAGGGGCTTTTTAATTTATTTAATTTCTATGGGACCATCCAGAGAGAATACTCTTTCAAACAAAAAAAATAATCTTCTAAATCTGTCCATAATTGACGGAGAAATCAGCGAACATAAATAAAAAGAAGAAATAAAACATATAGACGAACATAGTGCTTGTTTTGAAGTCGGTTGAAAAAGCATAGACAAACAGTGTTTGTTTTTTTGTGTAAACGATGATAGTTTTAGAATTATTTCTACAAATAAATTTTACTTTATAGATAAGTAATGCATCTATCGCAAAAACACTTAAAAATTAAGTAGGTATTGCTTTAATATCATATCTTGTTAGCTTACAAGCAGAGAACCGCTCATAAAGGACCGAGAATGAATATAATTGATTAAAAGGTGAATCAGAAAAAGACAAAAGCCTTTTTGCCGTATTTTTAATTCACCCTTTAATAAAGACCCTTTAAAAGAGTGATAAAAACTTGAAACCATTCAATTAGTGGATTGTAGGAAAGTATAGAGAGATAAAATTGGGTTACAAGTTCCGCGCAAAATAGGTTGTTTCCACGAAAAGCTTCCGGGAAAATCGAAATCTATTTATACTGTTGCTCTTATACAACAAAAGTAACTTACTTGCCTAGTTACTAGTACTATCTTTTATTTTATGGCACGTTCTTATTTCTAAGCTGTTGGCACTACATGACTCCTTCTAATTGCAACAAATAATTTATGAATAGGAAGCATTCCATAAATTGCTGAAATTATTAGTTAATTTGCTGTAATAACAAAACTTTAAGTAAAAAATACTCAAGCTAAGATAAGTAATAAGTGAATAATTATTAGTGCGTAGTCGTATATCTTATTTATTTATTATTTAGGGTTTGGCTGAAAATCAGCGCTGGGGGAGTCTCGTTCTTCTCCAGCACATGCTGAGCCATTACCTTTGGGCACAGTTCGCGCTGAATGTGTGTCGAATAAATGTTTCTTTCTTTAAAAAGGAAATATGAACTACCAAAAACAATTGTTGTCGTTACCTACCTATTTATTTTCTCAGTGTATGTGGCTTAATTAATTGAGGTCGTACTTGTAGATGAAGGGAATAATTACCATAAGCCCGGTCTGGCACAGCATGTAGTGGACAGTCTGCGCGACGTCGGCTGCGTGCAGGTTGTTGTGGTAGGGGTTGTGGAACTTGCAGTAACCCTCCTCTATCCTGCTGAGGAAGTTCTCCAGGATCGTGGGTGGCACCTGCCGATAAATAGTGGTCCTGAAATAAATCCTATTCCGTTTTGGCTTACGCCATCATTGTGGCACAACCTTTGTAGATTGACTCAAACTCAACTCATAATTGTTTTTATTCACGTAAGCCAACAAAGCATTTATGAATAGTCAGAATCCACCGCCGGTCCGGAATGCTGCTTCCACTGAGAAGATCCGGAATGAAACTCAATGGTTACTCTTTTCAATTAATAAAAGATGGTGTACATTCTCAGAGGTGGATAAGAAGATAATTGCTTTGGTGTGATGCCTTCCATGAAACTACTTTTTAGTCTCGAATGACTTGAAATATAAATAATAATTAAGGTGATTTCAATTTTAAATTCTATATTGGGTCTTATAGTGTTTACAGGTGTTATGAGAGGAGAAGAAAACTGTTTATGTGTGTCGAACATAAAATAAAACAATTGTCTGGAACATTTTGATAATGAATTAGAACATCCCATCAATATATCCGAAGTCTATTAGTCCAACCCAACAATTTTGTCAATAATATTCAAAGGTATTGTTATTCCCGTAATTCGGTGACTAACCCAACTTGAGTACGTCATAAAAGTAGGTAAGAAAGGGTAGGTAATTTATATTCACCATACAAAGGTATCGTAACAAACTTCGATAACACTGAAATCCCGTTTGAATTGAATCATGCAGAACTACTTACGGAACTTGTTGGAAGGAGAGACGCGGCTAAGTTATTTTTAACTTTATCGACAACGGTGAGTTACGTATTGGACACATCCGTATCTCTATACATAATATTTCCACTAGTACATACGTTCTAGGTAACAATAGAAATAGTCGAAGATAATAAAGATAAAACTTTTACATTTTTAGACCTTCGAGACAACCATTTAACAAATACTGAACAAACAGACTTTAATCCTAAAATTCAATCAAAATACCGCATTTATATAACAATAAAGGTTTGTTATCAAGATTATGTTAATTAAACCAATTAAAATGTTTGTGTAAGTAGGCATAAGAACTCAGACCAAAAGTACCCAATGCTCACAGCTGCTGTTTAGAACCTATTTATCAGAGAAATTTACGAAGTTTCAAAGTTATTATTTCATTAAAAAAAATTCCGGCCCACAAAAGCATCGCACGCCACTCGAATTCCGGACGAGGCGTAATCTGAAACTTTTGTAAAGTTATCGTTTCGAGTCTATTAAAACTTCCATTCCCTTTCGCTGATGAAATTTTTCTTATACCAAAATCAACTTCTCGAGCTAACAAATTAAATTTTTAAAACACTTTATCGAGTGACCCGAAAATAGTTCTATTGTTCGAGTAAACTATGCCAGACAAAGACTACTTAAGCGTTCGTTCGCAAATAGAATTCACTTTGCGGAATCTTTGGAGCAGTTTTTTTTGAGATGGAACGGCAATGTAAATCAAACTTTTGCCCGGGTGTAACAAGCCGACAAATTGGATGAATGTCTGACATAACGAAAGGTTAATTTAAGTTATCGGATTAACCTTTTTATTGGTTCAGATTTTGGGGGATCGAGTTTTTAAATGGATGTTAAGCTTGATGACAATTGGCTACCTTTAAAACGTCGATAAAAGCGATTGACATCTTTCTTTCTCTTTAAGCTTTGCTTCAAGTATTTTTTGCATAATGGTTAAATACATCATTATTCTATAGGTGTGTTTGTCACTGAACTCCTCCTGAACCGCTGGATCGAATATGATGATATTTTATTGTATGTGTTGGAGCGGATGGTTTAGATTTATAATTGGACGATTTTTTATTATTTTCAATGCAGCACAAGTGCTAGGCCGGCTATTTTATATTTGTTTTGTATTTTATATTTAGTTGTACTTGTTTGAGTATAGATTAGTCAGCAAACGAAGCTTTTGACATCCTAACATTCATATAGATATGTTCGGTGCTATCAAAAAGGTTAACAATCCACTACGGGTGAAGGCGCGATCCTCATTTTTCCTGTAGTCCTCGTATTTCCTTACAATCTGAAGGGATGTAAAGGCAGATGGTATTGCGATATATTTGCGGAAAGGTCACGAGTGTCGGGGCAAGATACAGCCATTATTTCCGATGTAAATGACATCTGAAACAGGATATTTATGTGAATCCCGCACGTAGGTAATATTCATTGATAGTCTCGTGAAATTGTGATGTTTGATTGATGATTGATTTGGATAAATGGATTTGAAGATGTGCCTACCTAAGTTTAGTCTTAATACTGTCTAATAAATCCGTGATTTCCATTGTTAATATATCAATATTAACCATCTTTATCGTATAAAATTGGGGTGTGTGGGTTCGTAATTCTTCTCGTCCTAATCGGCTTGTCCGATTGTGAGGTATTTTTTCGTATTTTTAAGGGGTCACCTGGATTGTTATTAGTTATACATATATGGGAGCAGTAGGTGGCGCTGTTGTCGACATCTAGATAATAAAATGTGGGCAATAGCTTGTATAAGTATAATCTCTAATCGCGTCTGTTTATTTCTGATGGCTAACTATCAAGAAATATGTTTATTCTTTGGGTCAGTAAACTCATGCAAACCCAGGTTGTAGTGTTAGACATTTCTAATTGATAATCTCATATCATACTTCAATGAGAAAACTAAAATATTATGTTTTTATAGTTTTAATTATTTCTTTAGGACTTTTCTTAAACATTTTATTAATATGTATATATATATATATATATATATATATATATAAGTACAAGCATTACATAAATCTTAGCCATAAATACTAAAAAAAGTAAAAAAATACAAAAAAATATTGTGACAACTTTAGTCATAAGTATGTACCTTAAACTTGTGTATCATTCCGTATCTGTTGAGGAGTTCGTATCCAAGGTATTTGACTGGCGCGCCGCCCGCTGCCTCGTGCAATGCGAACACGTCAAACGACCATTCGTCCAGGGTCTGAAGCGAAAAAAAAAACTCAACATAATGGATAGGTAAATACTTATGCGTAGAACATTATTTTTCATTCACGAGTAGAGCCAAACTGTGGCAAATTGACTACAGCTCATGATGTAATGGTTGGTTCGACCTGGGTAGTACCACCATCTCACAGAAGATCGGCGTAAAGTAGCTGTTAGAGCTGCTTTTCGTACGATGAGTACCCCCACCCCCCATAATCTGGAACCCCCACTTCTTCTCCTTCTATCCCACAATTGTGACGAATTCTGCATGAAAAATGTCTCGTATGTTTCTAAACATCAGTTTAGAACATAAGTGACTTATTGAAATAAAACTATTTTACGGATTTTATCGCGTTTATTTAGTTTCTTACGTTCACGACGTTTCGGCTGCTTTACAGCAACCATGGTCACGGGGGGACTGAGGTGTTAGACGTCCTGATGTCGTAGTTCATAACTGGGTACCCTCATATTTAGATGTTGTTTGCGGTCCGATCCACGCAGAAAGTACTCACAGTGTCTCGAGGTCTTGCATGGTACGCTAGGTTTTGGATTTAATGATATTAATTACTGGATCCCAAGTTGGCGGTAGCACCCAGCCATCTTCCCTATTGAAATTAGGATGTTTTTTTATGTTAAAATCCGATAAAATCCGTAAAATAGTTTTATTTAAATGTGTAGTATTCGCGTAAATATAAGAAAACAATAAATGCCTTATTTAAATCACTCAATCGAGATAAATGAATAGCCAATGGGTGTGCACAACAATTCTTAATTACGTTCTGCCCTGGCTTTGGGGCAGTTTCATTTGCGCAACCCTCGGTACCTATGCGGGATAGTTAATTTTTGATGGGACATCTGAAGAATTTATAGCTTGCTTGGTTGATTAATCTGTGACAGAGGGTCTGGTTTAATCCTTATTAAATGAACCTGCGTGTAGCAGACAACGGTGTTTAAGCTGCATGACTCCTTAACAATATAACATATCGTTGGCTTGTGGTCCTGAGGAATGGCCCCACCTTGCGGTCTAAGGGTCGAGGGCTCAAATCCTGGGTTACTAAGAAAATAAAGCAGTACCTTCATCGGTAGGTAATTTATTTCTTACTCACTAGATTTTCTTGTTAACTATGCATGTAACTTTAAAAGGTCATACCAATTTTAGAAGCAAGCCACACTCATTTATCAATGAAGTATCGTGTGAGTTGCAATTTGAACAACTAAAATATTCTATAACCTTTTCCTGGAAAACGCTGAAATTTTCATTTAATAAATTATATAGGAATAACTTTCTGAATTATAAACGATCTTCGAATAAATTCTGGAAACGTCTGGATAGACATTTGAAATACCGTTTGGCGCAGTGGTTCGAGCGTAGGCCGCTCGGCTCACTGCATATGGTGGTTGCGGGTTCGATTCCCGCCGGGGAAAATTTTGAAAATGGCCTTTTCGTAATATTCTTCGGGCTGGATGTCACTAGGATCGCCCCCAGTCCATTGTACGGTACCCATAGTACAAGATTTGCTTAGTTTGGGACTATATAGTTGGTGGTCTGGCGATATTTATTTACCTAATGATCATCAAATAGCAATATGGTATAAAAGTTAATACCACCAACCTTCAGAACTCTAACCACATCTTGAGGGAACTGCATGAGCGCAGTACTTGTCACCCTCCTGTAGATCCTGTCCACGAAGATGCCCGCCCTGATCGCGTGCGCCACTGACCGGAACTTCGGCTTCTCATCCGACTTCCGCTTGGCCGTCGCCAGCTGCCTCGTGAACGTGGATGCGAGCCACTCCCGCACCTCAGGGGGGACAGCATCAGGTTGAACTTCCGACAACTCGTCGTCTTCGTCAGCCAATCTCCTGCGCACAATCCAAAGCTATATTAGTCTAGGAAAGGGTTGATAGCGGTTCGCGCAAAAGCTTCAACATCTCAATGCACCAGATATGAAGGTGTCCTTAGAAACCCCATAGAAAGCTGTAAAGCGGAAACCGTTTGCCGTAGTTAAATGGTATTACTTTGGCATGATTGTCAAACGGTCTCCTTTGATAGTTGTTATTATTTTGTCAAATAATGAAACACCAAAATACATAGTTGTATTATTTAAAAACATGTTACCTTTTCATCCTAATGTATAAATTCTTGGTAAAATTATAACATTCTCAATGCTTCGATGATGTTCAACTTTTAATAACATACCAACTATTTCTAAGCAAACTTTAAATTCTAATTAATATTAGCTAATTAATGCTGTACATTGTTTTGTTAGTCAAGTGAAATTACTTACAAAAATGAATTAGTTCACTAGTCACTACATCTATTCTTAAATGTTAAAATAACTATTATGTTAGTATCGTGAGTTAAGTTGCTTGAGTATAACTACTTAAGTTGCTTGTAAAGTTGTAAAAATAAAGTGATATTTTGCAATGTTTCCAAAATACAGAATTGTCACGTGGGCACAAAGTTCCACGAACAAGATTGCGATAATATTTTTTTCTTCGCGTTTCAAGCCTTCAACGATCAATCCCCTACGTGGAACTTTGTTGAACAATATACGTAGCAATTTTTTATTCAGACCTCTCGTGTATCATAAAATATTTTCTTTGCTCAAGACAGAAAAGGTCAAACGTAAAAAAGGTGTTCCTGTAATGGAGAAAATTTATATTTTATATTGGATGTCGATGCTCATGGCTGGTTGCCAATCAAATCAATCCAGGTGAAGTAAGAATTGGCAGGTATCAGGGCATTCAGGGCATGCTGTACCGGGTACTAGGTGGGAGTTCACTGATGCCTACACTTCATGCAGCGTGCGCAAGAATTCCTAATGCTGTTACATTGCTTTCCATTGAGTCTTCTTGAAGCAAGTCTTGAAGTATCTAATTTGTCATTCATTTGTCAAAGCATTGGCAAAATAATGCCAATTATTTTGAGGTCACGTTCAAAACAAGCTCAAATAAACTCTACACGTCTTTCACTTTTCTTCAAATTTATTAAATGAGCTCAACTTTATAACTACCGAACCAACCGAACCAATCTTTGAGTCAAGATAGTAAAAAATCTACTCTTTATCTTTTCGAAATACCTAAAACTTTTTCAGCAAGTTAGCCATTATAATAGAAAAGCGTAGGACAACAAAAGCCTCCTATCGGGCCATTATCGACTCTCGCAAAAAATAAAAGTGATGTACTTTTCTCGTAAGACCTACCTGTCAATGGACAACTTAAACGCTCGATATTGGTTATGAAAATAATTTGCATATGAACACCGTCTGTTCAATATTGGCTTTAGCGTTATTATAATCCCGGCGACCAAGCTCGCTAACAATGGAAAGCAATACAGCACACAAAACAAGTCACACGACAAAACAAGCGAGTCTCTCGGGGATGCTCAAGGTTAATTTTGGGCCGCGCCATTTGCATTACCACTTGAATTGAACGGGAATGTTGAAATTGATGATGGCAATAACAATAAAGACGATGTAAATTTCGAAAGTGGCTCTGGAACATTCCGGTTGAATTCAAATGGTATTGGAGGGCATAAAAAGTGGTAACATCGACACACCTAAACACCAGGGTTGGGGCCGACTGCTGACGCGCCACCGCCGGTCTAAAATAAAACACGCCGTCATTGGGACAGAGTCTGGGATCAGTTCGGGGATTGAGGGCTGTCGCAAACATTTTTTCTGGTGGATCACCGGTTGTTAATCATTAGTGTAACACCACACGAGTAAAAATGTGTAGCATAAAATTTTAAGTTCACTGTGCTGCTTAAAACGTGTACTGTTAATATAAAAGCTCATTATATCATAAATGAAATGATGTAAACAACCGGTCTATTGTTCTCTTAACATGAACCCTGTAAGGTATACAATACACATAAGTAAAATAATAGAATACAAATATAAAGATAATATAAAATTCATAACAATAAATGCCTAGAAGAAAATAAGTATACCAAATTCTTACGTAAAATATTCAAAAGCATGGTAGCAGCTATAAAATAATGTCACGCACAGAAACTAATTATAAAAGGTTTCACGAAGAAAGGACGAAACCACAGGTATGTGTAAAAAGAAAATCGTTTTTGAAAACATAAAGGATAAGCGTAATGGAATGACGCTACACAGGGGTCACCCACACAATGAAGTATACATGCCTAAAGACAAAGACAGTGGACTGAAGACTGGGACGATCACAAAAACAAGTCACAAGGGAACCAAGACGGCACACGGGGCTACGTTTCATGTCTAATCTAAACGTAACGGAGGTAACATTCTAATCTACGTGGGAACAAGTCACGCTGCAAATAACTTCAAATATTCAACGTCGCAACCTATTTACGTCTAACGACGACTGCAACGTGACTTATTCCTTGGAATTGGAAAACATTCAAACATCCTATGAAACCTAAAAGGATCTACCAGTTCGGTGTAGTTCCAAACCGATTAAAACAGCAAATGAACGAGGGTAGAAAATCTAATCTAACAGGAGGAGAGGGTACTGAGACAGTTCGAACTGAAGCTTGAACAGAACAGAAGGACCTAGTCGCACAGATCGGACAGAAGGGAGGCGCGACTACTTGGCCATTGTCGGCGTTGCTGTAACGGTATTAACTTTGCTTCGTTCGGTTTCTCTACTGAGCACCTCGCCCAGCAGGGGGTGCGCAGGCGTCTCATGTGGAGTGTCGTCTGCTGCGCGCGCGGCTGCTCCGCCACTCTCCTATCCCTGCGTTAGACATTATCACTGGCGGCGCGACGACGCACCCGCTGTGCCAGCAATTTTTATAACACCCTAGAAATTGACACTGATTTTCGGACACCTTACTCATCGACATGAGCATAATGGTCAAATTAAAGGAGAAAATAATAAAGTCTGCAAAAAGCCTTAGTCTGATGGTGATATAAATGATAAAATGGAAACGTATCGATGTCGGAGCATTAGACTTTGTAGAAGGTGAAGGTGAATGGAATAAAAATATTTTTCGTTCCTTTGGTAGCACTTGGAATTCAATATTTTGTTCGGTTTCACATCAAAGACGTACCTATCTATATAGTTCGCAAGTATCTGTTCAGAAGCTTATAAAGGAATAAGTAGGTATAGCGATTTAGGATTGTTGATTTTTTGAGAAAATGGCATTACTATTATGTGACCAGAAATTTTTGTTTCAGAAAATTAATATCGGAATATGTAAAATTTTCGTTCATAAAACTATTGAACCTTCCAATGAGAAGTCAATTTGAATGCAGAGTGAAATTCATGCAAAACCGTACATTCGTATGCAAATGTTCTCGCTGCCTCCATATCTCATCTCGTGCCGTAAAATTGTTAGGTACTCGTACTCTATGTGAGAAATCACATATTCTAAGAGAATCTTACAAATACATTTAAGGCATATTAATAAATTGAGTCTCATTTATTCACAATGTAGTTCGCTTCAGTAGCATTTTTACGATGTATCCAGAATTGGATACATCGTAAAATGAGAATGGAACTAAACGACACATATTCTGCAGACGAAAACCAACCCTACTATCAGTGACTGTAGATTGGTTTCAGTTTGCAGAAGTGTAGGGGGTTGGATCCATTCTACATAAAATAAAATTATATCAAATTAATTAAAACATCGCCAGTGAAAAGGTAACCCTATGAATGTATCTATAAGTATCTACCTACAATTAATTTTACAAGCTTACCTGAACGGTATTTCATATTCTAAAAAAGGATTTTCCTTCCGTACATTTTGTATGGATTATTATGTACATTTTGTAGTATTTTCCTGCTTTACCTAATGAACTTTTCCATTCCAGAGACGGCAATTAGAATTCTAAACAATGCAGGTGGTGGAAAAGTAAACTATGAATTACTATTACTATACTAGCTTTGCCCGCAACTTCACTTGCGTTACTAAAGTTACGTAGATTTTTGATTGTTACGTAGATTGTTGAATTTTTTTCTGGATATCGACAACAGCGCCACCCGTCAGGGTCCAATTACCTATACCCAAGAAAATCCAGATGACGCCATAAGTAATAGAAAAACAACATTAAAATGGTTCCAATAGTTTTATACCATGAATTTTATATATAAAAATGTCGGTGGACCGAAGTTTGCACAGTTTGTAAATTATAAGAAGCAAGTAGATAAGTAGGTATTATGTGAAAAATACAAAACTGTATTCGATGGAATTTAGCTACATTTATACCTAGTTGATGATGAGAATATCGCTAGCAAAATTACCGCTCAGCTCGTTGCAGAATCTTTTTTCCTTTTTATATTCCTGTGATTGTTCTCTACAGTGAAAGGGAGAAAAAAATGTTATTACAATTTAAAAGTTTATACGTATCGGGGTTTTGATTGCATTCCATTTTTCAAAGATCAGATTTTGATTGCATTTCAGAAATAGCTTTTTCAGAAAAAGGTCACAATGAAATGAAAAGGTTTTTCACAATCGATGCTTCGAGTTTCGCTAACGAGACTTTGGTACAAATAATAGTTTTTATGAGCTTTGTTCTTCAGACGAATCAAGAAAAAGTCAGTTTACTTTTACTAGCCATTCAGAAGGACGGCTTAGCGCGCTAATAATATTTCCAGAACAGTGTAAAAACTACGCGATTTATCTTTCTAGTTTATATATCTATAGGTAATAAATACGCCTTAAGGCAATAGCTTTTTAGTACCTAGTTGCAAATAGTAAAAAGTCCTAGGATGTTATATAAACAGGATGTAACCTGAAATAATACTTAGGGGTATAGATCAGTAATAGCGTTGAGAAATGAAATTTCTACAGCGTTTCCTCAATAAATAAAAAAGTCACAAATTAAAAAAAAATCTTATATAGGTACAATGATTTACAAAACTTTCGCGAATATTGATGGCTGCTGCTTGTGAATGGAGTTTACACAGTTTTCCAGCTAGGCTGTTGGATATGTTCTAAAGCCTCAACACGAAAGTTGTGACTAATATTAAAAGGCCCGTAACTCAGAGAACATAATACTTATTTAAAGTATTTCTTTACTAAAGGCCGTATTCATATATCGATCACAAAGCTGAGAGAGATCTTGAGTATTGAGTACGCTTTTGACATATAGTTTTGTAATAATAAATAATGATAATAATAAATCCATTTATTTCAGGCAAATACCCATATTAAATTAACATTACAAAACACAATAACAAATAAAAAATAATAATAATAATGGTATGACATAAGAATGACATTTTCAAAATTCTCTCAGATTTGAGATCGATTTATCAAAACGGCCCTAGGCATCTATGTATATGTCGCAGCCAACTAGCTTAATTCGCCGTTCAATTAACAGCCTAGGCACTTAACTAAACAGCGCCGTTCAACTAACGGCCTAAATGATATTCAGCCGTATCGTCTGTTACAACATTTAATAAACTGGCTGGCTAATGCTTAGGCAACTGGTTGACATTTAAGTACTACAAAACTTTTTCAAAATACTACCCAAGCAGAGCGACCCAGATGAGTTTAGGTTAGGGTTATTTTTTTTATGTCCCCACAGAAATCCCACCCGGCAAATAGATTCGGTGGATCTTAACGATTTCGTAAAATACCTAATAAAATTATTCCATCAAAGTTGTTTTTGCCAACGCCATATTGACCAAAGAGAATATAATAGAGATATTTACAGTTTGCTGAGTTTCGGCGCTAGGTGGCAGAAAGTAGAACTAAATTGAAATGAACAGGCTAGGCAAGTAATTAATCGTCATCGATCCAAGTCATTTGCCTAGCTGTTTGATCAAATGGCTGAATATAATTTAGGCCATTAGTTGAACGGCGCTGTTTAGTTAAGTGCCTAGGCTGTTAATTGAACGGCGAATTAAGCTATTTGACTGTGACATATATATCGGCTACTGTATAAGTACTTATCTAAATTATTATTTTGGACTATTGAATCAGCTTGTATTATTATATCTACAGTATTCACCCTAATAGCCATAACTATGGCTATTACAGATTGAAAATGTTCCTCAAGCTAATTCCGTAATAAGCCTAATTATCGAAGCCTGTTATACAAGCACCGAACGATGTGGCGTGATTGGATAGTCCACACCACGAGGCTGAGGGCAATTTGAACACGGATTGTTATACGAGAGTGCAATTTGCTTGCCAAACGAGACTCGGGTAATGAAATCCTTTTGTTTTCATAGTCCTTGTTACGCCACGAATAATGGAACACGTCAGGTGGAACGAGGGTCGTTTATACCACTTTTTGGCGAAATCTTGTTAATGTCAGCGGATGGCGGTGACGTGACACGACTTTGTTCGCTGTTATTGTTTGAAACGGTTGAAAAAGGATGAGGTCTGTGTTTAATTGTTTTTATTTTATATTTAAGTCCTCTGAGGGCTAACCGTTTGTGTAATTATTTTTTACTCTTTTTTGTCTTAACTTTTTTCTGTGGTTAGTTTAACAACGCTCTCCCTTGTCGTTTTTCCAACACCCAAAATAACGTAAGGTGAAGGCGCATGTCTAGCGCGCGAAATTCAAAATTTTCGAGTATTTTTATAGTTTATCCAAAATCTGAAAACATTTAAGACAACATTTTGTGATTTGCGACAAACACAGTATGCAGTGCGTTTATTAATACATTAATTTTACTCTAAATATTATCACGGTGGATATGATACTAGTAAATCACTAAATATACAAAAAAATTGCCAGATTATCTGAATAGCTGTCGTTCTTGAAATGTTTTAGAGTAAGTTGGATATATTAATAAATGCACTGCACACGGTCTTTGTCGCGAATTACAAAATGTGCCTTTTATTATTGTCAGATGTGATAAATTTCTAAAAAGACACAAAAAATTTGAACTTCGTGGGCTAGATGGGCGGGCGCTTTTGCTTTAAAAAGTTATTTTTAAAAGATTGCTATTAATGTGAGTTCATCACATTACAAGAATTCCCGTTAACTAAGCAAATTTTTGTGTTAGGAGGGGGCTCACGTCAATTGTTCATTGGCCAGGATGGGGATCGAAACCGGAACCTCTCAGCTGCGAGGGCGGCCCCTCTAACCACCAAGCTATTGACTATATTTATGATAATATTATATATTCTAATAATATTATTATAGCCAAAATTATTCATGTCCAAAATCATAGCAGTTGAAATGGGTTCTTACATCGTCACCCACATTTTTCCTCATTTACGTTATTATCATAATATCTAGGTAAACGCTATTATATACCTCGGCCATTGTCGACGAGGGTAGTTACAATACGGGGCACGAATGTTTTTTTTATTATATTTATATTGCTCTTTTATGACTGCCCCTGTCTACAGCTTTATGACTTAGTACCTCGCTCCGGTTTCCTTGAGTGGGTAGTAACCTTTTCTTCAAAGCAAAGTGGGCGATGGGCCCGATTGTAAGTAGGTAATCAAACTATTATATGGTAACAAGTAGATAGATACTTATTTATATGTCATATAAGGTCTTATTTTCATTACGCACGACATTTTGCTTGGCTCCATGATAATAGGTACCTAGCTTGTAAATCACGGAAGATGGTAGAGTTAAGTAGCCAGTTGTAATCGCTCTTATACGGGCTGGCTCGAGTAGTAACACCGACTTAGAAGACCGGCGTAAAGTAGTTATGACAGCTGCGTTTGGTACGGTGAGTGCGAGAGCCGGAAGTCTAACTCGCCCGAAGGGATCTTCCCTCTATCACACTCCTTTACAGGTCAGCAACGTGCGAGCAATGTCAATGAATATATTGCAAAAATATAAAGGGATCGGTAACTGCTTAACACCAGCTACACCGGACGCTTGTTCAACGACGTCTCAAAAGTAATGAGACTGCTATTATAACCAAAGAATTTGTAATATAGCAAATATAGATGCAATGTCAATTGCATCTGTGAAGCGTCAATAGCCTAGTGGTTCGAGGGGCCGTCCTCGTAGCTTAGAGGTTCCGGGTTCGATACCCCTCCTGGCCATTAAACTATTGACGTGAGCACACTCCTAACACAAGCATTAGCTTAGCTTGATGGGCTTACGGGAAAACTAGTAATGTGATAAACACAAATTGCTAGTAATCAGATTTAATAAAAAAATAAAAAAGTGAATAATACACCAAAATAGAGGATTTTGTATACAGAAACCGCAATTTTCGATTTTCCTCGTCGGTCGCGCGTTTCGTTCAGTGCTGGAGTGCCAGCTGTCACGTCACCGTTTCCGACAACATTCCTTTTGATATGCCGACATGATGGTAACTGGCCGGGGTAAACAATGATATTGATTTTCGTGACCTAGTGGTCAATGTGTAGATTACACTTTCTACTGAAGTTACCTCTGTAATGGGCTACTAGATTCTGTTAGGAACAATACATTCTCGGTGCCTGAGGTTACGTGCCTACACGTTAAGATCACAAGCGAATACTGGCCTATGTCTATCTTATTTTTTAACTTAACAAGCAAATAGGTTTAACTTTGAATAAAGTTATAATAGAAAGCTATGCTTCCACTTTTACTTAACATCAAAACATGTCTCATAGATCAACCCAAAAGTAAGTGATTTAATTTCTTTATTGCGTAAGCCATTCGACACTGTACTCCACAAAATAAATTTATTTGCAAAATGATTTAAAGTATACTTAAAATTGGTGTCATTAATATAATTTCGACAACTACCAAGCAGTTATAGCAATGCTTATGGCCATGATTAACGACGCAAAATTTATTTTCTTTTCATGTTTCGCCAAGATGTGCTCTTGTAAACCCTCCTAAAAGTCATCCTCAATTTGGGTATTATGTTATTTACTAACATAAGAAAAGGGTGAAAAGGGATAAGCAACATTTTGGCCGAAGTCAACTTATATAATGGTTGGGATAGTTTGATTTTCTGGGTCGTTTGGTCTAGGTTTCATAGCTGTACGATATACTTTTTGTCGCTTATGCTTTGAATATTATACTTAATATTCATCGCTTACTAAAAAAAGAAATGAATAGCTGCAATAGTTTTTGGCAAAGCTAATCGTTTATACGTAAGTGGAATTTTAAACCTACTTATCATGCTTTTGTATTTAACTTACAAAAGCCATTTAAAATAGTGCGGTTTGCTAAAATTTGGAGCATTATAGTCTTAACAATAGGTCTTTAGAAAAATGCTTTTATCAAAACATTCATATCACCACGTTTATTGAAACAGAATACTCCGACATTCGATACAAAAGAATAAGAAACGAACAATGAAATATTTAAAAGCAAACGGAGAGCTTAAACGTTGCCTATGGATAAAGTAGGTAATTGATGCTTATGAATAAAATGTACGATCGCGTCGACAACATTAAAATACCCGCTACCGAATCTGAAACACAGAAATCATGAAAGAATATTCTCTTCTGAACTATTTAAAATTCAAAAGCGGGACCGACTACGCTTCGCAGGCGACGTTTTAATAATGGAGTTTCCAACGCAAACTGCTAATTAAAAACTTACAGTACATTTAATGTTAACTTTTATAGAAGGTGTTTGTTAAACATGTTTTTGATGAGGTAGCTTTAATTGATGAAGTTTTACAAAAACTTTGCTCACAATAATGATTAGTGTTCACAGACGGATGATGAACTATTACTATTATTAGTATTTTTTCATAAAACTGTACTATATACAGTAACTATTATGTTTATAGTAATGATGAAAGTAAAAAACAAAACAAAATCAAATTACCATATTACTGTATTCTAAGATTAAAAAATCTCAATTATTTTTGTCGGAGTAATAATATTGTTTAACATATTAATTATCAATAAACCCTTAAAACCTGTGCGAAACGTAGTCTTCCCCGTCCATGACCTACCCAACACCAACAGTTATATACAATACATACTTGGTCTCGTCGATGTACACCGCCTCGAGCACTTTAGCCGCATATTGCAGGTTCTTTTGTAATGTCTCTGCCGATATTTCACCTCTGTTCAATTGTCTTAGGAGATAGCGTAATCTGTGAACAAGAAAAAGTGCCATATATTAGTCTATGTGCTGAGTACTTCACATTACTTTGAGTATCCAACAAAGAAGATGTTAAGATCTAGTTTCTGTACCTACAGGATTTTTTCGGTCAATTCTTGGGCGAGGCGCGACTATTCGCTTTTGTGGGGAACAATAATAACATTAAGAAACTCTAAGAAAGTAATTATATTATCTTATAAAATGTTTTTTATCGGAACTCGTCTTGTTTTCTTTCTCCAAGCTGTTCGTTATTCAAGCCTGCTCTCCTCATTAAGAGTGTTTTCAACTGTTATATCGGCTTTCATGACATCACGACAGCGTAGCGAATGCAAATTTATGTCCCTTTTTATTATAAAGCATTTTCCTCCTAAAGGGATGTTGTTGCAACTTTGAGTTGCAAATTGAAATGCTATTTACCTAAGTCATTAATTGTTGTGACACAAGGATACTAATATCTATATTCTATATGGTTGGACATTTCAGTCCTGTTTGCTTACAGACTGCGTTTTAAACATAGTCATAATAAATGGGCGCCATAAGTCTTACTTTCTGAATGGACTTTCTAGTTGTAACTAGAGATATATCTCGCCGTAATAACCCTTATATGCAGAATACACCTTATAATTATAACTACACACATATAGCTCGGTAATTAGATTTGATGACGGTCCCCAAAATTCTGTGTATCAAAACTAATAATATTTTTTGTCGAATGAACCCCAGTCGAATCTAGTTTGGTCCATTTCAATGGATCCTGCAATCAGAGGCGGAATAGCAATCTTAGTAGCCCTAGGCCGTGTAGTACCGGCCGCCCCCTTATCAGGTCATCGTTTACAAAGACGTATTATATGAATTTATTTTCTCGCCAACTATTGTCAATATCAGTTCAGAAGCTAGGTCGCGAACAAGTAAGAAACATCAAACGATAAAAACATTTGAGGAACGCTTGGCGCAGTTGTTTAAGCATAGGCTACTCGGCTCACTGCACCTGAAGGTTGCGGGTTCGTTCCCGCCACGGCAAATGGCCTTTCGTAATTTGCTCAGGTTTGGGTGTCACCGGAATCGCCCGCAGTCCATAGTACGGTACCCATAGTATAAGAGTTGTTTAGTTTAGCACTATGCAGTTGGTGTGGCAGTCTGGCGATATAATTATTTATTAATTATTTTTTGCCACAGACGCCCGTAATATCTGGCCGCCCTGGGCCTGAGAATCCACCACTGCCTACATTACAATAACGGTAAATCCAACTCCAACCACGAACAAGCGTTCTAGTGTCAATAGCTACACAAGGATAGCCGAATATTAGTTGTGAGTGCGGGACCCGCACAAATTGGATTGGGTGCGTAACACTTAACACGCACTAAAGTATCCCGGATACTGGGTACCGAAATTGCCTTTTCATTTTCGCCGTAGCCTAGGATTGGGACTAAAGTAAAATAGTAAAAGTTACTGGGCATATATACTATATAAAAAAATGTGTGCATATTATTACGTGGAAGGAGATATGGTGTTATTCTTTATTTTTATAGATTACAAGTTTTTTCCCACAGCTTTATTTTTGCAATTTGCGACATTTTTTGGATATCGATAAACAGCGCTAGCTAGGATCAAACTAAAGCGAATAACCATCTACTTTGACCCCGTACTTTGAAGAAAAAGAAACATAAAAAATGGTTCATACACGCACACCGAAATTTGCTGTACCTAGTTTAAATATAGAATATTGAGGACCTTCATTGACTTTACACTTATCAAAATAAGGTTGGTCTCATCAAAAGATGTCTTCTAACCCATCGGTCACACTGACGAAATACTTGTATTGATTAATGATGTTGTCTCTTATTTTCACCTAAATCTACACAAGTACTTACTGTGCTCAATGTAAACGCGCGTTAAGAAGGTATTGTCACTAAAATAACGTTCATAAATCAACTATCCTGATATTTATTAGGTATTTATATTTATATAATGTCGTGTTATTTCGATGCAGAAATCAAATACCATTATACCTAACCATAATTATGATTTCCATCAACTAGTTTGATGGCATTTCTCATCTACTAGGTGAAACAAAAAGGGTATACTATTTTTTTTTAAACTTAACTTTGTAATTCTAAAACTATCAGCTTTGGGGGAAACTTGAAAAACAAAAGGTGTTATAGGAATACAGCTGTTGACATATTTCACAAGTCTACAAAACCTTTAGTTCTTTAACTGTCCCACAAAGCCCATAGTTTTAGATTTACAAAGTAAAGTTGCAAAAAAATTAGTGCACCCTTTTTGTTTCACCTTGTATACAATACCAAGTGCAACTCCTTGCAACCCCTTTTGTAAAGTATTAAAATGAAAAGCAAGCTTCCATCGGTTTATTTGACTGGCTATCGAGCGCATGACGAGCAATCTCCGTCGCTGTTCAGTCTCTGATAGCGATTCTTATCGGTTTTATGTCTTTCGTTGTTTTATTTATAGTACTCTCTTACCGGTAAAATGCAGGGATTTTATGTTAAGACTGCCGCAAAACAAGCGGAGTCAAGCTGAAGGTAGTTGACCACAGCTCATAATACGAACTGGCTCTACCATAGTTGTTTTACTCATAACAGATCGGTGTGAATTAAATATATAAATAAATATCGCCAGACTGACACACCAAATGTATGGTCCCAAACTGAGCAACGCTTGTACTATGGGTACCGTACAATGCATTGAGAGGGCACCCAGATCTGGTCAAATTACGAAAAGGCCATTTCAGAAATTTGCCACGGCGGAAATCGAACCCGCAACCACCATGTGCAGTGAGCCGAGCGGCCTACCTTGTACCACTGTGCCAAGCGGTCGTCTATCTGTTACATTACAGCTGCGTTTTTTTGTCGAGATATTAAATTTAAACATATTGTGTTAGATTTTAGACACTTGCTTTATATATTTAAAATCTATACCCATATTTATCTCAATCCAAATATTATATCGGGCTTTTGTAACACTCTGTACCTATAGAATGTTCAATTTGGAACTGAAGTTATGATATATCGCGTCTTCAAATAAATGTAATGTGTATTTAGACGCAATTTGTCTGGTAAACGTCGGACACCCTCGTCTAGACTAGACGGTCTCTGGGGCCAGTGATTGATGAAGATATAAAGGAAAGGGTACATTGGTTACAACATTATACATACTTATAGCATGTGGCGTGAGTACCTACACTCAACTTCCACTTAATGTGAAAAAAGGTTTTGGTTCTTTTGCACCCTTCAAGGACATTGAACTAGCAGTAGGTAACCCTGTTTGTTTAATATCCTGAGTTCGGCATTTTCCTGAAAAACACAATCACTTCCGAAGTAAATGAGTATGATGCCACTCATCGAGTGTTAAAATTTTAATGGATACCCAATTTTTTTTTGACATAGAAAATTGAAATAAGTATTATTTGGTACAAAAAAATAATAATATACAAAGATAAGCCATTAAATGTTGCTTAAACTACTCAGTTATGACGTCATAATACATACCTACCTATACACATATTTCATTTGTTAAGATATTTTAAAATGATTTCACTGGTACGTAGAACCTAATCGTAATACCTCATAGAATAGTGCAATAAAAAATATTGGTCGTAGTGCCAATTAAAACTCGGATATCTTAAAATAATAGCGCCCTACAGTTACCACATCATGACATCGGATTACCAGTGAAGTCTGCTTCATAAACTTTGTTCGAACCTAACAGTTTCCATTTGGATTCCCTCCACGCTTACCCCGGGCCGAATCAACCGGAATGATTGACCTTATTGCCATGAAAATTCAATGAAAACACTCGCCAATGTAGCCGTTATTTTTAATACACTTTAAAAATGGAAGGTTCTGTTGTCCCCTGTATGTTGTATGTGCGCGATTTTTTCAGTAACTATACGACCAATTTATTATGATTATTCGGGAATAAGAATCGTGAATAAAACATAATTTAATACTGGAAAGTAAAATTCTAGAGCGATAAAAGGCTATCTATTCATTATGTAGGTGTATTATTTAGAGTCAGTGCTCTTCTTTTATTTAGACTCTACAAATAAACTTAATGGAACCGACTCCAAATAATATAAAGTCTCTTAGGCACTTATTTTTATACGGCACGATATTGACTATGGCGCGTTGGTAAATGCTAAAGATGATGGAGGTACCTACCACAAACATATCTGATTTTTTCACTTAATTGTGTATTAACTAAAGAACAAGAGCACCTTAATAATTGAGTGTGAAATCTAACATCCACAGTGACAAATACACCTAATTTACAGAGAACAAAGGTGATCTCTCCGTGTGCTTCATTAGACGGTCGGATTGAACTATATATTATATTACAACGCTTGCTCCACCGGGTCTTCTTTATTAAGCACTATTTTTGAAAGTAAGTAATGAAACTATTTATAACTAGCTGTGCCCCCCGACTTCGTCCGCGTAGTATTTAACGTAACAAAAATTTCAGGATTATCGGGATAAAAAGTCCTATATGTTAATCCCGGTTATAAACTATCTGTGTTCCAAATTTCATCCAAATCCGTTCAGTAGTTTTTGCGTGAAGGAGTAACAAACATACATACATACATCCACACTCACAAACTTTCACATTTATAATATTAGTAGGATAAAACAATGTTTCATCGGATATTTAATTTCTAATAGCAACAAGTTATATCGATAAAGTGAAGCGTACAATGAGAAAATAACAGCAATAATATCATGTTTTGATATTGATAGCACAATTGTTATTTGTTTTATCGCATAAAATGAGTTCTTTTAATAGGACACGTAGGTAGACGTGTGTGGATCCAGGATAGAGATTACTCGCGAATGAAACACATAAAGGTAGATTGAGTTATATGACTCATCAAACTTACTTATTTATTTCTAGGTATGTACCTGTTTAGAAATAAATAAGTTAAGAAACCTACCTACCTACCAATTATTTTTCTGATTCCTATTTTTTTTTATTAATTTCGTGGGTGTTTCAAGACGATTTAACTTTGCCCCAGGACTCGTAAAAGGGTCGAACGTCGACGT
The DNA here is from genome assembly GCA_918843915.1 of Notodonta ziczac. NCBI lineage: Eukaryota > Metazoa > Arthropoda > Insecta > Lepidoptera > Notodontidae > Notodonta > Notodonta ziczac. The sequence goes on from OU974037.1 coordinate 12,003,615, forward strand.
CATCATTGGTCACCATTGTCGATCCTGGTTTACAGGAGTAACAGAGGTGGGAGTGCGTGGAGGAACTAGTCCCAAAACAATTCCTAAAATATACCGTGGCTTCAACCTAGGGTAGGTTGAAGCCACAATTAACAATGGCTATATACCTACAAAAGAAGTTAGCCGGGATATTAAATTACTGGAACAATTTGTGATTATTTAAAGTATAAAAGGCTTTCCTGAGTTGACCGTCCTAAACTAATAAACGTTACGGGAGAAGGAAACTTTGTGTGCTACGGGAAGGAATTGACAATCAATACCTTGGGTTTTGTGTATCTTTTCGCTTAAGTCCTTTGAAACTTACGTAGAACTCAAAATTGCGAAAGCTTCAGTATTTTTTGGTTAATATAACAGTGGAAATTTTCAATGTTATAACGAACAAGAGCATTATTTTATTTTGAAGAGTTTAATTTCCTTTATTTTTAATATTATACTAGATGGCTTTTTAGTAATTAATCCTCTTTTTAATAAAATATAGGGTAGTATAGCGAGCGGATAGTTAGTTACGTACCGAATTATCTCATTATGCCATCAGTAATTTGACATTCAAAAGAAGAAGACATAGCATGGTGTAGCTATACTGCTAAACCATTTTTTACCGTTTATGTAAAAGGGGGGCTAGAGTTTAGCTACGTAACCGTAATAAATGTAATGTCCTATTAACAGTACATAAGGTTGTCGCCTTACCTAAGTGCGGCTTTATCGCACGCATCGGGCGTGTCGACGGCGGGCAAGTGCTCAGTATCCAAGTCGAGAGAGTCCAGTTGTTCATCGGTGGGCGTTGAACAACTCTCCGTCTTGCTGCGGCTCGAGGAGCGACGGACTATTGTGAGAGCGCCTTGTTCTGTGAACAATGGGAATTAAAATGAAAATGTATTTCATTAAGGACAATGAGTACAACGGTGTTATTTAATTCATGTTGTCATGCGAAACTATTGTAGACAGTAACAAAAAGGGATGCATTAAATGTACTACAGAAAGTAAGTACTTTCTTTGTATACATATATACACTATTGATAACGACACGAAACAGGCAAAGTACATTTATGTTATTAAAATATTTACAAAACACTTATCATTAACGTTTTCTAGCCTCTTAAGTTAATATAAAGGACTTTTATCATATTTTATTATATCTTCTTTTTCTTAATATGTATAACTCAAAGGTGACTGACTGACTGACTGACTGACATAGTGATCTATCAACGCACAGCCCAAACCACTGGACGGATCGGGCTGAAATTTGGCATGCAGGTTGATGTTATGACGTAGGCATCCGCTAAGAAAGGATTTTGATTAATTCTACCCCCAAGGGGATAAAATAGGGGATGAATAATCCCGAAATTTTTGTTAAGTTAAATTACACGCGGACGAAGTCGCGGGCACAGCTAGTTATATATATAGATGTTTTTTTTTTCATTGTTTTTAGTACGATATTTGAACATTTAAATGACCTTTGCAAAAGTCATTGGGAATTGGGGATACCCTCTACGTAGTAGCAGCTTATACACAAACTCATCATCTTTATTAATTTATCTATGTACGAGTATTTATTATATATTTAGTTATGTTTAAATAGCTATCGGTAGGCACATAAAATTATTATAAACATACAAATATTTACAGATACATTTCTGGAATTATTAATATAATGCATATGCATGCATAGTTGAACTTATTGGCATACTAAATTAATGAATTCATTTTAATAAGCTACGAAATTAAATAATTATTTATGAGGAGGTACCTAACTCTTTTGAGTTATTCGGTTTAGAAGGAAATTCTTCATCTTAAAAGTATAAAAATATAATTACCATATTCATTATAACAGTCAATTAACTCCTCATATTGATAGTTTATTAGTGAAGCCATCACTGTCGATGTTCAATTGATATTGAGCCCAAATACGTAGCCGCACAGAGCTTAATATTTGTACGGTATTATATAAATAATATCGTTTTTTTTCCGTAAACATGGTATTGAATTTCACCGGAGCTTTTTGTATTCCGCATCTGAATACCTTTCATTGGGCTGTCTGGAAATTCCGGCCGGATCATCGCACACTCCTATATTAATTAAGCTTTTGCGTTTTGTTATGAATATCAATGCCAGTCAGCAACCAAAACAAAAAATAATAGGTATTTGTACATTACTTTTAAATTATGAAATTCAGGAATTTTTCGTCGGAGGGATATACGCGTATAACCACGTCATCAATTGGTTTGGTTCTCTGAATATAACACTATAATCATAATAAATTAGTCCTTTTTGACGTCCCACTCCTGGGCACGGGCCTCCCCTCACTACGAGGGTGATTCAGGCCGTAATCCACCACGCTGGCCCAGTGGTGGCAAAGGGTTGGCGGATTGCACATGTCTTTCGAAAATTGGTTAGATTTTCTAAGACATGCAGGATTCCTCACGATGTTTTCCTTCACCGTTAGCAAGAGATAATGATTCGCTCATAGATTTCGAAAAACCCACGGGTAAGAGTCGGGATTTCGTCGACCTGGTGCCCGCAAGACGCGTGCTTAACCAATCGGCTATCACTGAATATAACACTGTTTCACTTTGATTAGGATACTAAAAGGGCAAAGTTAGACGGGTATTAATCACCTCTTTAGGTACTAGGGATATATAGTGCCTTTCCTGAGAATATTGGGTAAGTTGGGAATTTGATAGGCGTGGGAATATTGTGGAATTTTCCCAATATTGTATAATAGACGTCACTTTATCTCCACGTTCCCCATAAAAGAGTTTATAGAGCTCTCTGAACATTCCACTTCAGAATGATCATCTGCTCAATTATTTTGCGCTTATACGACTGATTGGCGCATTGGTTTGAGCGTAAGCCGCTCGGCTCACTGTACATGGTGGTTACGGGTTCGATTCCCGCTGGGGCAAATTTCGGAAATGGCGTTTTTAATTTACCCTGGTCTAGGTCTCACAGGGATCGCCCGCAATCCATTGTACGGGACCCATAGTACAAGCGTTTTTCAATATTTGCTATTTTTTCTAAACTGGCTCAGGTTAACTTAATCATGGTTGCCTTTATCGAGGAACTCTATTAACCTTGGCTTATAGGTATGGATTAGGTTTTTATATTGGCCAAAACACAAGAAGTTCTGAAATAATAAAAAAATCACGTTACCACTTAAAAATAATCAAATTAATAAATTAATGTTAATGGCAGGGGGATTGATTTCACTTGTATTTTGAATATTGGTTAAATTTTCTAAGAAATCAATCATAATTTTAATATTATGATAATAAGCGTATAATGAAGAAAAACATTGTAAGGAAATCAGAGTGTATTTTCACTTGAACGTCATTAAAATTCAAATTCACCCCTAAATTTGATACCGTTACCCCTATTTTCCCGCAAGGAGATGTTATCGGGCACGTGCTTCTGTTGCTACCCAGTCGTCTTGACAACCTTGGGGTTCCCCCCCCGGAATTGCATATCGAGCGCACGACAAATTGAAATTCAAATTCCATTATATTTAGTACGTTGTTATTTCCATATAGATAGTTTATAGCGTAGATACATAGAATACTTCACTAAAGTCTACGCGGACGAAGTCCCGGGCAGAAACTAGTGTTTCATAATTTGAAGGTGATGTGTTAGTTCCATCATTTACTTGATCCAAACACTCCCACCACTGTTGTTTTTTAAGGTATGATGTAGATCCTGTAAATGCTTTCGAGCAGTGTAATTATTTTTTACTACTTGAATATATTTTTTCTAGTAATCTGCCAATAATATTAACTTGCTCACACTCAATGGCTGTTTCTAGGAATGTACACATTTTTTATAGAACAAATGTCAGCATTGTTAGTTAGGTTTCCAACTCTCTAACTTATCGCACGAAATACAGCTATAATCGTTACTTTATACCGGTCTTCTGTGAGAGGGTGGTACTATCCGGTCGAACCATCCCATATTGAGCTGTAGTCTTTTAGAAACCGCTTGTCTCTACCATCGCTGAAAACTTTTTTGCATTAAAAAGTGTAACCATTGAGTTTGTTGCCGGCTTTTTACACTGGAAGCAGCATTCCGAAAAGGCGGTAGATTTTGTTTGTTCATAGGAAAGTCCTGTTTGCACACATTGACATTAGGACTTGGGAAGTAATTATTTAGAAAAAAAATGAGTCTACATTTGGATATTTCCAGCTCTAAACGTGGATTATTACCTAAATATCGTTTTTATCATCTTATCCGAGAATTGAGTCCAAACATTCGTATTTGATCGCTACATAAACAATATATATCCGACTTAAATATTTTGAATATAGAGGTATAAATCTCTTTGTCAAACTATAAATCATTCTGAATAATAAACACCGCAAATCTCTATTCGCCCTTCCGAACCTTTGTTGTATTATCAAAGGGAATTGAAACATAGAAGAAAAGGAAATCTCAGAGGAACACGGAGCTCACTACTGCAACAATGTAGGTAATGTAGAATATTTATCCACAAATATTTACAAAGTTAAAATACTTCTACAAAACACTATGAATTCGCAAACATTTTATTGTAATATTTTTTTTATTTTATTATTATTTCAGCGCGTGTAATTTACACCGAGTAATTTAATTTAATGTTTCACGATTTATTATATTTGATGATAATATAAATACCTCCTGGATTCAGACGCAAGTATAGATTTGTTTGCGGATGAATGGGTGAAGATACTTTTTTTTATCAATATCGCCAGACGATCACACCAACTGTATGGTCCCAAACTAAGAAACGCTTATACTATGGGTACCGCACAATAGACTGGGGGCGATCCCAGTGACACCCAGATAAAGGAAAATTACGAAAAGGTCGTAATCGAACCCGCTACCACCCAGTGTAGTAAGCCGAGCGGCCTACGCTCGAACCACTGCGCCAAGCGGTCATCAAAATTCTGTTGGTATACTTGAAGTTCTGCGAGATGAAGGGTGATCGATTTATATTTATTATTTTTAATTTCTTTATAATTGTTGTTATTTTTATTATTCGTGTAATTGGTCCTAATGAGACCGTTCTAATAAAATAGAAATAAATAAATATTGAAAAAGAATTTTAGTTTACTTTAGTTGATGTGTTACAATCTGATGTGGACCTGCAAAATATACTAAAGTACGAACATCTATGGTGTGTTAAGGCTTCCTCATATCACCTTCTGAGTTACTATTGGGTAGTAATACCTACCTACTTGATTAAAACTCCTGAAGATTTCAAAACCTTTTAAATCTCTCTCTCCGAAATCCGAAATCCTTAGCAATACAATTCAGTACACAAGTAGATAGATAGGGAATCGGTTTATTTGGCAGGTTGTCATGCCAACCGCCCGTAGATTCTAAGTTCGTCTCCAATTATTTACTCATTCCAAGTTGCCTGAGCTTTATTGAATTTAGGATGAGTAATAGGTTCATGGCATTGATGCGTCCATTTAATCAGGATACTGATCTAGCGAAAAAAATGATTAAAGTGTAATTTCATGATTTTACGGTATTAGAGGGATACTAGAGGGTATTAGAGGTAGGAGGCTGGAATGGTTTGGACACGTGATGAGAAGGGATGAGAAACATGTGACAAAAAGAGTGATGAATATGAATGTGGATGGATACAGTGCGAGAGGAAGGCCAAAGAAAAGATGGATGGACTGTATCAAGAGTGATATGAACGAGGTTGGAGTGGATGTGAGTATGACAGGAAAGCGCGATGAATGGAAGGAAAAGACATACTGCGCCGACCCCAGATAATGGGAAAAGGTAAGGCAGATGATGATGACGGTATTAGAGCTAAACGGTAGATAATTGACTTCAGTAATTATACGGGATAACTCGAACTGGGTAGTAGGTGCCACCCACAGAAGATCAGAGTAAAGTGTATATTTGCGTTCCGTTCCGATGAGTGAGAGAATCGGAAGTCCAACCTAGGGGGTGATGCCTTCGTTGCTTCTATCCCATTCTAACGTGCGAGCAATACGGTTGGTATTGACACACAAATTTCTTTTTAATTTAATTACTTATTAAAAATCAATGCTTTGCACTGTCTCATAGACATACAAATTAACATATAGAAAGACAAGGCGGCTTACGTCGATGTTGTTATTAAGGTGAAGGCGCCTGTCTAGCCCGCGAAATTCAAAATTTTCGAGTATTTTTATAGTTTGTCCAAAATCTGAAAACATTAAAGACAACATTTTGTGATTTGCGACAAACACAGTATGTAGTGCGTTAATTATTACATTTATTTTACTCTAAATATTATCAAGGTGGATATGATACTAGTTAATCACTAAATATACAAAAATTGCCAGATTATCTGGATAGCTGTCGTTCTTGAAATGTTTTAGAGTAAGTATATATTAATAAATGCACTGCACACGGTCTTTGTCGCGAATTACAAAATGTGCCTTTTATTATTGTCATATTTTGAAAATTTTCTAAAAAAACCTCAAAAAAATTGAACTTCGCGGGCTAGATGGGCGCTCTGGATAGTTGCCCAGTAAAGGGACATAAAACATTAGAGTTAAGTTGAAAACAAAAGAACACATCGTACTAAGTGGAATATGGCTCTTACAGCTATATGGCTCTATTTATCTATGTAAAATAAAACTAAATATATACGTCAGTTTTGTCAGTTTTTCTATAGAAAAATTTACAAAAGTGACGTATTCAGGTACACGATACGTCAGTTTTGACGAATTGCGAGTCGGATGTGAGTCAAATCGTCGTCGTTAACAGATTTTCGCCGCAGTATATTCAAGTTTTCCAGGAAACAACTTATACGAATTCACATTGTATAAATTACACAACATAAATGTATATTTACAGGGATATATTTACCTTACACGAACGAACACCGAGACTGTAATGATAAGTAAATAATAAAATATTTGGACACGGACACCCATGCAACATGAAGATACCTACTTATCAGAAAACGTTTGAGTAAATAAACAAACATTTCAACATGTCGAGATAAATATCTGAATTTACAGATATATTCTTTAAAAAAAAGTTTTTATTTTTTTTATGAAAGGAAAACTCTTTAGGTACTCAGAATCGGGATATCAAGTGGAATATAAATGATTACCTATACTTATCTTCATAAAACTTTATGATTAAATTAACAGCCATTTATAAAAACGTACGTACCCACGGGATATTTTATTGTTTTTCTATATTTATTGCCGCTGTAAACTTTCTGTATAAACGACGCGATTGAGACGCGCATCGAATCCTTATATTTTGTAGTGAATTGTTACTTTTTATGTTCAATAATTTGGTTACTTTTTATTTGATGATATCATATTGTGTAGGTTTGAGTGTTCAAAATATATGTACCATCTTCATTACTATTTGTAAAAGTGATTATGAAATGACACCTTAACGATATACCTATCAAACATTAAAAATTATATTAAATTACAAATTTTAACTACTATTCCTTGTAAAACATTACCTAGAACTATTGTAATAAAATATAATTTAGATTAATACTAGTTTTTTGACGATAGTCTAGTCATAACTTTAATGTTTAAGATAAAATGGCGTAAGGATTACTAAACTCTACATGCCACTAACATTGTATTATACAAATACTAACCACTACTAAACGGATTACACAATTAAAAAAGAATCAGGAATGTTTTACATAGGTACTAACTATAAATGAAATAATTAAAAATCCCATCGAGTACAAACAAATGATACATTTTAAAAAAATGTAAGAAAGAAGAAAGATCTAAAGAGTCAAGTCACAAGCGGGTGTAGGGACAGATGCGCGGGAGTCGGAAAAAAATAACGTCAATTTTGTAACGTGCACGAATTGACATGGCGGTTACTACAATTTACACAAAACTGTATCATTGGTATTTTACAAGGTAAGTTTCAATTATCCTACTAATATTATAAATGCGAAAGTTTGTGAGTCATCCACATGTTTGTTACTCTTTCACGCAAAAAACTACTGAACGGATTTGGATGAAATTTGGAACACAGATAGTTTATAATGTGGATTAACACATGTAATACTTTATTTAAGTTTACGCGGACGAAGTCTCGGGCAGTAACTAGTTCGTCATGAAAGTAGTTTTATCATAAATGGATAACTTAATCTTATAGGTAAAATTACTTGTGTTTTGTATCGTGCTATTACGACTTAAACACAGAAAAAAGTACTCACAGTACAGCCTTTATCAATCCTCTGATACTTTCGGCAGACGCTTATTGGACAACGAATTTACATTTTGATACCGGCTTGAACGAAATTTAGCTCACAAACTGCTATTAACGTTTACGAGCGAAATTGTTAATTCGTCTGTTCCAGCTCTCGGCTTTCGAGAATATTGTTATTAGTTTTTTTTATTTAGTTACTTTGAAGAAAAACTAATTTGATTTATAACATTTACCTAAAAATTTGTGGTGATTAATTAAAAGGTGCATAAAATATCAAGGGATAATGATACATATTTTGATCGCAATAACCGCCATAGTCGTGTAACCGTGCTTACTGGGAGGGGTGCCGTTGCGGGGCGAGGGTGACGGCGGCGGGCGGGGAGGCTCCTCCCGCGGTGCGCCCGCGCCGCCAGGTGGACTCGCCACTGGAACACCAATCAACATCTTAGTATAACCTGAATACTCATTCCACTTTGATGCAATGTACCATAATTTCACATAATCATGGTAGCATTAAACTTTCAGCTATAACTAAAAATAAGAAATTTCGCTGTAACTAAATATTTCAGTTGCCAGGACACTATTACATAACAAGATACATTTAATGACATAACATTTTATTAAAACACAAACGAATTAAACAATTTTAACGAACACAGTTTTGTTATAAAATCGAAATTCGTAGCGCTACGAACCGTAGCAAAGTAGCAGCCGCTACGGATCGTAGCAAATTTTAGTAGCAAATGGCCGTGACGTTATGTCACGTGCCAAATGTTACCGTAAATTGTTGTGCAAATGTGGTTTGCTACCTACGTTTACTACCGGGCGCTAAGCTAGGCTTGAGTTACGGTGTAATTAAAAATGAACTTTTACTTTGTAATTTTACGGTCTCAATTACATGGAGTGCTTCCTGGAATGAGTAGTAACAAGGGTATAACATTTTAATATGTAGTGTAATTAGTGTGGACTGTTCCTGGAAAGTATGCCTTTATTTAAAAAAAAAATACTACCTGCTTGATTTTTCTAACCAAGTTTTGTTTAATGATCATTTACTCCACAAAGTGATACAGAAGCGACATTTACCTCGAACATTGTATAACTCAATACGGTTGCCGAATATCTTTTCAGCTTTATGTTTCACTGCAATTAACCATTAATTATATTTTACGATAAAAAAGTTAAGGTTAAAAAATTTAGAAGTTACCTATATTTAGTTTCTTGATTACATAGAAAGCTTAAGTATTACAACACATGCCACATTAAATAAGGTTGAAGTTTCACCCAGAAACCAGTTCACTGACAGACACAGCTTTTCTATTTAAGCCGGTTGGTTACTTTAGCCACAACACAAATATGAATCTACAGAAGATGCACTTAGGACTATCGAGGTTGAAATCAAGTACATAGTTTCTGGCTTATGTATGTACAATATAGTCAATTACTAAACTGTATAATTCGAAAATGATTATTGGCGAGCCCGGCGGTGACGGACTTGAACTCGAACATTATTACCATTTCGTATCGGTTCTCGTTGGCCCGGGTTCTAATATTCCAAATTAAAGTAACCTAATAGGTAGGTAAATGATTTAAAAAAATCTATCAGAGACTGTGCTTGGTGTACCATAAATAAATTTGGTTAGTTATGTTAAGTATACCTTCTGATGTATTAATATATTATTTATTGTGTGGTTTTATATCTCTGTGTGCATTTTTAATCAAGAAGCACTACGGTGTCTAATGCTGGATTTCTGCATAGTGAAAGAGACGTGTTTTGATTACGAGCCGCACTGACTATGTTACTTATGTTCAAAGAACATGAAAATTCGATTAGTGAGTTGAATTCAGAAGCAAAAGCGCTGGATCATTATTCATGATTAAAGATTTTTTTATAATAATACTAGCGATCCTCTCTGACTTCTCTATTATTGATAAATTTAAATTTGTCAAAAGATCGGCGTCGAATAGCTATAATAGCTGTGTTTCGTACGATTCAGAAGAAAGCCGGAACCCCAACGCCCCCCTTCCCCTTTCCCTAATCCAATTCCGACTCACCTTTCACCTGTCATTGATATTGCATGCATCTTTAATCGACGGTAACTGCTTAATATTAGGCGAGTCGCACGCTTGTTTTCCGACTTTGTAATAAGTAAGTAAAAAACTATAGCAATATTAAAATGAGAACTTATCACACGTGTAACCGGGTCTCTACCGAATAATAGTAGTCTCTATTGGGTCTGGTTAGGTAAAACAATGGTTTGCGTTGACGACGTGCACAATCAAAGGGAAACTCACCAGAGATACTGGAACTGTCATGTGTATTTTCGCATGCCAGTGCTTCCCTTTGTGCTATGGTAATTAATGTGTGCGAGCGAAGCAGCCGGTGCGAGACAGACCAGAATACGACGGTGAAATCGGAATCCGTCGATTGGATCTGCGGAGGTAACTTTGTTTGGTGCCAAACTTAACGAGATTTGGAGCCTTTGATATTTGATTGCAGTTGAAATACCTCAGTCATAAACAAATGTTTGGAGAATTATGACAAAAAATATTGGTTGCCTTTAAATTTATCATAAGTTCAGTTGATTGGAATATAGAACATAGTTATTGTATTATATTATGACGAAAATCAAATTTAGTTTTCTTCTGTTACGTTAATTTTAACTGTGTGCTGAGATTAATTAGCGTTGTTTATATTTCTTACACATTCACCGTCAATAATAGTCAATAGTCTTCCAATTATATGTATATTCCTGCCATAATTGAGCACTAAAATCGAACTTTATTTAAAGAGTATTAATTCCAAAACTCATAAATAATTTAGGTGATGGGGTCACACACATCTCGCACCATATACTTAACTGCACCTATTGTAGGTAATATTACAGATTACTTTAAATTTAAGTCGAGCAGGTTAATTTCACATTAAACGCGTTTAGATGAAGCCGCGTTCGACATCATAGTAAATGCAATAATATTTCTCGAGAACTAGGGCCGACATGCGAATTAAACCTTACAAAAGCTTCATAATTTCTCAGAGCACTCTATGTGTAATGTAGAGTCTACACCATGTTCAATGTGTCTCACTCTATCACCACTCTGGTGTTGTGTGCGCATTCATTAGTAACTTGTCACTGGCCATTTATCATGCAGACTGTACTTCAAAATTGTTTCATGCCTGAGTGTACCTATATGTTAACGTGACATACACCATACATCAATTTTATTAACCAACCTTTATCTAAATCGACTTGAAAATAATTATTTAAACAAATAGATCTTACTGTCTTTGGTTATAACGGCTCTTACGTACTTACTAATTACTAATTAATTGTTGTAATAACATCAGACATTTACCTGTAACAAACAAAACATGGTATGTAGTATTTCGATACATGGTATTTAGCATTTCATTCTACGCATGCGAATGAATCTCTTTATATAGGTATCACCAGCAGACCAATTAATTGGTTAATCATAACTTCATGTCGAGTTAACATGTTAATTAATTTTAGATATCTAATTACGAGACTGATAATTGTTTTGGAAATATGATCTTCATGAATCTCAATCCACAACAGTTTTTTTTTAAACACGATATAGTTTTGTTTTTTTTTGTTGTCAACTCGTTACTGAAAACCATACATTTTAGAATAAGAAATGGTTTGTGGTATTATTCCTGGAGCTATGTGGATTGAGATTCCTATCATGTTTCCACAAGTTTTGGTGTGGGACAGCGGTGGCTGGGTTAGTTCATGAACTCTATTCCTAACGACAAAGAGACTGATATGAATGCCATCATAATAAATAAAAAAAAATTCATCTTGTCCAGCAAAATGATTAATCTTCTTACTATCGCGAATACGTCATCATCCATTATTGTTTGCCTTCAAACATAATAATATATTACAAAACTGTATCTCCCAGTTATATCCAGTCCAAATAAATCCCTTCCTTGTTAAACACAAAAAAATAATAACGAATGAGGTTTTCATTCGAGCGAATCAACAAATTTTATTATCCGAGTATTATTCGAAAGCCTATCTAAATCCTCTTCACAATTCATAAAAATCAATAACGGTGAATACCTTCTAATGTAGAGGTAGCTGCTTATACCGCGGTGTGACAGGAGCTTATCCCATGTCAAGACAACGTGAGGTTTGCTCGAATGGTGCAAATTAAAATGATATCAACTTGGTTTTGAAGCGAAGCTTCTACGAGTATATGGACGTTCGGGTCGCTCGCCGCGCGGCCACTCTATCCGTCCTAAGCGTCAGTACCGTTACACGATGACGTCAGAGTTGCAGAGCCTTACGCTTTACTATAAAGCTTCGCTTCTTTCGAGCGTCCCTTGACGGCACTGTTTTTGTTTTGAAAAGTCTTCCATAATACTTAAATAATATGGTTAGGCAGTTACATATGTTTATCTTCTTGTGATATTGTAATCTAACATGGTCTCATAATACTAGTAGACTAGAGATTAGTGTTCCATTTATAAGCAGCTGGATTGATATCACTGTCTCAACAACAACATTTTGAACCTTTATCACCTCATCTATTAGTGGAAACATCACACGATACTTTCGCCCCGTAAATGATACTAACACGTTACAACACGTATTTCACAGCAACAGCAATATGAAAGGGAAAATAAATCGCTACGCACTACGCAATTAGGACGCCCGGTAACGTGGGACTGTCTTGAGGGAATTATTTACGGGGCGGCGTACGGCGGGCGGCGCAGGGCGGGCGGCGTCTTTCAACAGTGAAGCCATCCTTGTATTTGAGTAACACTGCTTTGTAATTTTTGTATTGCGAATTGGGAATAGGGATACCGTTAAATATTTATACTGTACTTATCTATATGAAAACATTAGTTTGTGCCGCCTAGGGAACCAAAAAAATTTAAACAGAAAAAAGTATAATATAAATAAATAAACTATGACGTCGGTATTCTAAGGCGGCATAAACAGGGTATTCAGTACTACAATGTAGCCAATGGTTTTTTATATAATAAAGTCGGAAAACAAGCGTACGAACCACCTGATGTTAAGCAGTTACCGTTGCCTATAGATGCTTGCAATACGAATGACAATGCTCGCACATTACTGACTTGAAGGGGAGTGGGAATTGGGATAGGGAGAGGGATAGAGGAGCGTTGAGTTTCCGGCTCTCCCATTCGTCGTACGAAACACAGCTATTATGGCAACTTTACGCCGATCTTTAATAATAAAATTTATCAATTTATAAATTTAGTTCGCGAGGCTGACTTTAAGGGGATTGAGTTGAAGGACGGATTATCGTACGAGACGCAACTGTAATCGTTACTTAACCTCGGTTTTCCGTGAGAGGGTAGTATTACCCCGGTTGAACCAGCCTGTATATAAGCTGTAGTACCTGACTACAGCTTATCTCTACCACCGTAATAATTGTATGTAGTATGTGTGTAATGGTATTTTGGTTCCAATGTATAGGGGGCGAGTCTATTGGAATTATACAGGGCACCCTCAATGCAAGAGGACACAACGTATCGTGAGAAAGTTAATAAAATATTCTGTTTACTTTGCTGACTAGAGGCGAAGTAAAATATGCATAATACTTGAGATGAGAGAGCACGGAACAAGGACACATACAAACCAAGACTTGTTAATCAACAAGAATTATATTGAAACAAAAAAATCTTTGCTACTTTTGCATTATGCTAGAGTTAACGATTGTCTTTAAGAGCTAAGTACAACAACAAAATAATGGACCGTTAGAACAGTAAACAAGTGTTACATATACTGGTAACAACGTTAACTTCTCTAACAGTCTGTTAGTCTTGGTGATCTCGACCCTAAGTCCGCAATAACAATAATAAACGCGCAACGTATCTTTATTACATACTACATAACTATGATGTACAAATGTATCCCTTATTCCCAAACGCATAAAACAAGAACAATACTACAATCTCTTACATTGTGATTATAGAAATCCAGACAGAAAACTAAATCCTGTGTAACTCGCCTCGCCGGTCTGGGACTATGCCGGTATAAAAATGCCAATAAAGCGTCCATACTGTTCAAGATATAAGAAAGCAGCGAGATTAAAATTTGATGGTGTTAGAAACAGTGATATTCGATGGGTTAAGCACGCGCCTTGCGTGCACAATGTCCCAGATTAAAACTCTAGCTCACACCTCTGAGTTTTTTCATTATGATTATCACTTGCTTTATTTACAGTGAAAGAAAACATCGTGAGAAAACCTACATGTCTTAGAAAATCAAACCAAATTTCGAAAAAAAATGTGACATCCGCCCTTCCGCACTGATCCAGCATGTTCGATTATGGCTTGAATTCCCCTTCATTGAGGGGAGGCACGTGCCTAGGATTGGGATATTAAAGGGCTAATTATTATATTATTATTATTACAAATGTCCTTGCAACTTAGTCCACGCAAATTTCCATCTTAGCTGGAGATCCAAGCGACGACTCACATGTTGAAAGTGTATATTAGTATGTATGAAAATCCCGCGAGAAATCTTTCATAACATAACAAGTGTCTGTTCGCCTAATGGCGGCGACAGTCATGGGTCAATCTACGAGCGAAACTCCTGAATACGAGGAGAAATATTGGAATATATGTTCTTGGTTTGGCTCTGGGTTTGTGACTGGCACAAGATTATCAAACACGTTTATTTTATATTGAAATCCAGTGTAATCCATGGGATCTTCTCTCGTGATGCGGGTACACTACAAGCTGATGCACAGAAAGAAAAGTTTAGTATTTACTATTTGTATGATTAATAGTCTACTACGCTAAGATTTTTATTTTTAGGGTTCCGTACCTCAAAAGGAAGAAAAATCGAAACCCCTATTGGATTACTTTGTTGCCGTATGTCTGTCTGTTCGTTTATCTGTCTGACAAGACCATTTTTCTCGGAAACGGGTAGAGTTATCAAGTTGAAATTAATATCAAATATCAAATGCTCCCTTGGAGGTGTAAAAAAATTTGGCTTCCAAGTCAACGCAATAAAAGATACGGCCATTGAGCAAATTCTTTTCGCAATTTAATGGACCAAGGTCTTACTGTCTACTGACGGTTCATAGACTAACCATCTACATCATAGACTAAATAAAAACTTCAGAGCGCTCCAGTTTCCTCATGAATTTCAACAGAAGTTATAAAACATTTTGCCTTCATCGCAGAACGCATAATTTATTCCCCCTCATCACTAAAACGCTGATCTCCCGTATCTCGCACCTCGTTTGCAGCGTCTGTCGGCGTGAGAAGCGCTCCCTTGAGTTTTGAACTAAGCTCTACCAGGAGAGCAGAGGGCTCGAGGTAGAGCGTAGAGCTATAAGATTTACGTAGCGCCAGTATATTATTGAAGTGGGACCTCTTCAGGATTTGCAAGCTCTGGTGCTATTTTCATTGGTAAAACTTAAGATGTTTTTGTTGATTATGTATTTACCTAGGTCACGAACGCGTACTTTTAGGTTATAATGACAAGTGACATGGGTTCAGCTTGAATTAATTTTAGAAGCGAAGCGAGTTTTATATTTTGAGTAGGTGTAATTTAAATATAATTAAACTTAACAAAAATTATGTTAAACCTGAATATTTGAGTGATGTGAATTTGACTGACCCCATGTCATGATACTAGTTAATTATGTTTTATTTGAATTTCTAATCTATCTAGTGTCGGAATAATATTGTATGTTCTGGTAGTTATTACCCAGGCCAATC
This sequence comes from Notodonta ziczac, assembly GCA_918843915.1. NCBI lineage: Eukaryota > Metazoa > Arthropoda > Insecta > Lepidoptera > Notodontidae > Notodonta > Notodonta ziczac. Next base: position 12,019,561 of record OU974037.1, read on the forward strand.
AAAAATCAAACAACCACCCACTGTATTGAAAAATCTTTGAATATACCACCGCCAACAAGACACGATATGAAATGGTAATAATGTCCAAATTGTAGGCGCGTACCGCCAGGCTTGCCAACATTCGGGCGGCCATTTTATGAATTAGTGGATCATTCTGTTGAAAATCACGATGTTAATTAAAAACTAATGAAGGTGAAACTTAAAGGACAACTAATTTAATAAAATAATCTATAAATTTTCGTCTCCCTACTCGTCCGCCGTGGTCATAGTTTTTGTTACCACATCAGAGATAATAAAGATGTCTACCTGAAAACCGTAAACCTAAACCCCGAGTGTTCAGACCGCCTGTAAATTTATATGTTCTTGGTTCGTTATCGAAGTTTACCGGCTCGACCGAAGGCTCACATAATTGCTGGTTTTATTTATGTTTTTTCTTGGTATAAATATCACTTTATTTAGTTAGCAACAATATACCCAGACAAGTGGGTTGACAGTATGGCCCACCTTAACGAATATGTCGTAACCGTGAGAATAAACATGGGTACCGGCGATTTTCATTTTATGATTATTTTTTAAGTGACAAAGTCGGAAAATAATCGTACGACCTTCCTGATCTTAAGCAGGTACCATTGCCTGTAGATGTTTGCAATACTAATGGCATTACTCGCATACAAAATAACGATATAAGAGTGATAGACTGTACCTTGGTTGCGGTACGTACATAAGTAGAATGGATTCAGTTAATATTTTACCTATCTTTATACCTATCTATATACAAATGGGACGTTTATAATCTTTATTGGATTTGGGATTAACATTGGGAGAGTTTGGGCCAAGGTTGGGCAAAGTTTGTGAACAAGATTTGGATTCTGGGTAAGTACTTATTGGTTCTCTATTATGTTACTGTGATATTAAGGTGTAAGAGCGAGAGAGCTTTTGTTTACTGCAAACTTTACAGTATTAATCGTTGGCAATTGAAGCTGGCTACATTCTGGGGAATACTTCTTGAAAATTTGTTAAATATTCCTATTATTCCCGAGATCGGCACATCACTAAATCTATATTTCATAAATGTTATAAGTATTTCATTCTCTGCGAGAAAAAAAATGGCAACAAATTATATTTGTAGTTCCTAGCATTCCTATTTGTACTTCTTACAAGAAGTTTTGTAACTAAAGCAAATAATTTATGTATATGTAGAATTACATAAATGTTTGCTGTAATTACAAAACATTTACTTAAAAATACTGAAAGGAATACTAGAAGCTGCAAAACTCTTTTGATGTGCTTTTTTTCCTTACATCTAACATGTTTGCTGATGAAATACTTTAGGTGTTATCACAAAGACAATGATATGCACTAAGTCTGTAGACTAGACATTTTATTATTCAGTGAATTCACATACACAAAAAAAACTGACCGGTCGGGAGAACCCCGTCAGGCACTGCATACGAAACTTTATCGGTGTCGCACAGTAAGTTATTCAGGTAACTGGATATACCTAAATAACTTACTAACGCCATCTAGCTGATTTTTAAAGCACTTTTTCACAGTGGACTTTACAATGTTACGTATAACGCTTTTCAAGCGTGACGATTTCGGCCAGTTAAGTTGTACCGCTAGCCGCGTTATAAAAGTTTGTACTAAAAATATTACAGGGTAATAAATAGCCACGCATCACGTTACTACGGTGATATGCGAGGAATATCAAATAGATGGGAGCTACCGGTTTCAATAACCGCTCACTCAGTTCATCTGGAATTCCGTGTTACACGATAACGGGCCCGGGCAATACGGTAAATAAATACGTATAAATAAATCCGTTGGCAGGTATTTACGTGTATTATGAACTCTACCCGCTCTACATAAGTTCGTAGCAATCATATTTGCTCTTCAAATCGAAACAATAAGTTTTTTTTATTAGTTGTCGTTCGGTCTGCAGTCACTACAAATGACCATTTTTAACATGGGAAAATAAAAATACCATAAATTTATTTATTCGGTTATTCTCACGATGAACACGACACCGCTGTTCTATAAATATTTGTCCGATAATGGCCGTTCGTGGCACCTGAATACAGTAAAATGTTTAGAAATTATCCGTGTAGGGTTAATCGCGTGAATGACTGCTGAGATAATTTCTATTCTTCTCTCCTTTCTTGTAGAAAAACTTCTAAAGTTATTATAATGAATACCTTATTTTTGTGTGTTCAATTTCACAGCTGTTCTCTTGAACGATATTTGTTGATAAATTCGAATCCTTACAAAGGAAATGATGATGTACTAGAGAAACATGAGCAGGGAAGTTTGGTTAGATATTAATTGCGGAAGTTTATTCAACATGAGTCGCGGCCGTCCAAACATTCCGCCGAGTGAAGACACAACGCCAAACTTGTTGAATGTATTCCTTGCTAACTTCTGAAGTACCTACCTATATTCACATGTGAGTTGTTGAGTAGGTATCTAACAATAAGGTTGATATTTCACTGGCACGCCACGGCGATGTACCACAGCTGGCGGCGATTAGACAAAATGTACGAAGATTAGATTTTGTCCCATTATCTGCTATGAACTAAGAAGGAGAGAGAGCAACTCGGAAAAAAAGCGTGAGATAGAGTCTTGTCGTATTCTTATTTATTTATTTATTTTGACATCCAACATTTAATAGGAACCAAACCTCACCAAAAAAAATATAATTATAATTAATTCTATTAATAGTAATTATTATTAATTCTATTAATAATAATAACTGCCCTCCCTACAAGGGGGATTCAGGCCGCAATTAATTATATTAGGTATACATTCTATAATAGGTTACTCCATGAATGACCTGCTCTATAAGACCTTCCGTGGAGATAATGAACGATCTATGAGTGTACATCAAATCAATGGCAACACGTGGACGGCAGAGTCGATTAGATGCGATGGCGTTTACGGCGATGGTAAATGACAAGCGACAGATACCGGTTTATCGTGTTTGACTTGTAATAAAGACGTATTGATCGATTTTGCCCACCAGCTTGTTGGTAAACATGTTGTGCGATAAGTTGGACGATCCGTTGCCGGCGTGAGATGCTTGGAATCTAATGTTTGTAGCTGGGTTGATCGTTGAAGATGGTTAGACATCAGTCGCAGTCAATTTTAGAGATAATCTTCGGTTGTCAAAAATATGGGTAAGATCACAGATATAAGGTAAGATGGTGGATTAAATACATAAGATTCATACCAGTAGTGTCGTTCGATGTTGGGCATAAAAAAAAAATCCAGGTTTTTACTCATTAAAAAAAACCTATTCAACTAATAAAAAATAAAATTTTTGGATGACATCCTTCAGACGCCGTAGTAAACGTCTCCATGTTGACAAGTAAAAAACTGACACCAGAAAGTGGGGCAAGATGAGGAGAGTGGTTCGTTTGAAATATTAATATTCCGACGCCGACTAGACTCGATTATTCGGAATGTTATTACAGCAATGGACACCGGGGACTTTTAAACTGGATGTTCATGGACTGTATTTTCAAGACTTAAGAGGAGAACCTTCCATTAAAGCCTAGATTAATATTTAATACATTATTTATTATTCTGCAGTTATGTACTCAATCATTGGTTCGAATACATAGTATTGATCGAACTAAAGCACAGAGAACCGCGGATTACTTGGATTAGGGTGCACCTAAAGGATCTTTAACAAAACGATACCTTGTAAAATTTAGTTCGTTCCATCATCTATCGGATCGCACATGTCTACAAATTTCACAATGGGTGTTATAAGATACTTGAGTTACTTTTTCATAGGAAAGTAATACCTAGTACTGAAGCGTATCAGGTCCTAAGTGTCGATGATCGACTTCGATAATACGGGGAGTGTCCGCGGTATGACGTATTCGTCACGTGACTGTACCAATAAAAATAAAATAAAATAAAGCTCATATACGGGCTGGCTCTACTAGGGTAGTACCACCCTCTCACAGAAGATCGGTGTAAAGTAACAATTATAGATGGAATATTACGCTATAATAATTCTAGAGGGCGCTGCTCCGCCATTGAGAAAAAAATATAAAAAACAAATCTAATTTGAAATAATTTTAGCGTTATTGAAAAATCTGCCCCTGGGCTCCTCCCGTTCACCTCAACCAGAGTTATTACATCAAATTGAATCATAATTGATCATATTTTACTAGGAATTAAACCACCGTGGCATCAATATTTATTCGTTGTCTATTCTAATGTAAATTATTATAATGTCATAACAAAATAATGTCTCATACTTTTACACAGATTTTCTGTTGATTATTGTATACATTTGATGAAAAGGTCGTCGCATCGGGGGTTTTTAAATTTTCAATTTATTTTTATTATTATTTTCTATTACATTTCACATTATTTTAAGTCATTATACATAAAACTTTACTCAGAATTTAAATAAAATTACAGAACCGAAAACTATTGCAAATGTTAATCCATGTAATTCATTTAACCTGGTAGTACGAATTGAACCCGCCGACCCACTTTGCAATGCTTAATTGCTTCGTCTAAACTCATTAGCCGACTCTTACCCTCGTTGTAGGTGCTTACTGCTTCTATAGGTGCCTATTAGTTATAACTGATGAGATATTGTGTAGAATAGGGCATTTACGCGTTGGGTCCCTGAGCGTAAGGTTTCAAAAGGTCCTACTTAAACGTGACTCTTACTCAATGACTCAATGTTTGTTGATAGCCATCAAATCTGAGCTGCATTTGTGTAGGCAGCGGTTTGGTAGTGAAAAATATAAGTATAACTTATATTAATACGTGAAGGAAAAACTTTCAAACGCTTAATACGAAAGTTGCTGGGACGGAGGATTATACAATTTTCTACACTTATAGTTTATATATATACAGAACTAGCTGGGCCCACGGACTTCGTCCGCGTAGTATTTAACGTAACAAAAATTTCGGGATTATCGGAATAAAAAGTATCCTATATGTTAATCCCGGTTATAAACTATCTGTGTTCCAAATTTCATTCAAATCCGTTCAGTAGTTTTTGCGTGAAGGAGTAACAAACATACATACATACATCCACACTCACAAACTTTCACATGTATAATATTAGTAGGATGAGTGTAGAATGGAAATAATTTTATATTATTATTCTTACAAAACATTAAAATAAATAAATAAAATATGACACACACTACCATGAATTGACACACACACATTTGTAACCTAAACACCGACTGACTGTCTGACTGACAGACGGTGACAGTGTTTGGAGGGAGGGACTTCCATAGTGCATTATGCGTGCCAGTATCAAATAGTTTTTGGCAATAAAACCTTAATGACGTTTAAAATTAAAATTTAAATGAATTATGGTCGAATTTCAACCATGACAACGGGGATACTAGTAACCTATTATTGCACACAAATTATGAATTGTAAATTAACAGTAACTTAAACTTCATTGGTCGAGTGTACCAAAAATATTTGACATAGAAATACAATAATCCAAATATTCATAAATATATTATTGATTCAAATTCAAATTCAAATCATTTATTTTGTTTAGGCCTACGGGGGCACTTACAAATTGTCAATTTACATGTTTTTTTCCTTATATCTACAACCGGATCGGAACGCGACCTCGACTGAGAAGATCCGGCAAGAAACTCAGCGGGCTTGTCTTTTTACATGTCATTTTTTTTTTAATCGCCAGTTGCTTATTTTCAATAATTACAAAGGGTAGTACGATTGAATGAAATTGAATTTACGTAATTTAGACTCCGTTTCACAATATTCGCATGAAGTTTATTCTCCAAATATAGAAGACTTTTTGACAGATTCTATAGTCAGTACTCTACAAAAAAAAATTCAAAACGTTAGTACTGGTATAAATTGTTGCCTTTGATTGAGAGTGGCGCCCAGAACTACATCAACTTCATAAGCTACCCGATAAGAAAAATAAGAGCTGTATAAATAATTAGTAAAATTACCATAGATTATGGGTTCAAACCCCGGCTCGAACCTTGGGTTTTTCGAAATCTATGTGCGAATCGTAATTTCTATATGATTATCGCATGCTTACGGTAAAGGAAAACGTAGTGAGGAAACATGCATGTCTTAGAGAATCTAACCAATTTTTGAAAGACATGTGAAAACCGCCTACCTGCACTGGGCCATCGTGGTGGATTATGGCCTGAATGAATGAGTGTATCGAAGGGAGCCCCGTGCCCAGGAGTAGGACAGGTATTGATATTGGAAGCCAAGTATTGGTTATTCGCAATAAGACCGGTAAATATATATGAATTCACAAATACCCCGATCCAATTTGAAATCCCAAATACAAAGGCCATAATCGAATATTCCATCCAATAACAATGCTTCGGGAGGTGACTTTAATGAATTCGGACTACAGTGCCTCGGGACGGGATAAATAATGGAGAGACGAGAAATCCGTCAGTGAATACGATTTGGCAATCAAAGAGGTTAAAATATTATAATATGAGCGATAGGCGGGACAAAGAGGAAAAATACTTTTAACATGGGAGACAAAAAAAAAATTAGTTCTAGTATTCTAATTAAGGTTAAAGCGTCGGTCGGGTTTATTGCAGTTTCTGTCAAGATGACGCTGTAGTCAACAGATTCTACTTATTTATTTTTTACGCAAAATTTGAGCATTTCTAAGCTATATTACTATTGTTTGCGATTAAGACTTATTATACTGCATTGACATATGCAATAATATCAACCTAAAATCATTCATAATCTAAGCGTTTTCCGATAAAAAACTTCTGTCACTTTTTATTGTAATACATACACGCACACATTGACAAAAGGTGTATTTTAGCCACTAGCCACTAGAGGGCGTACTTTTATATTAATTGCGGCCTTTTTATTTTATAATAAATAGCGAAAATATTATATTTTTGCTATTGTAAAATACATTATTGTATGTGTATTCATCATTCTATAAAACCGATAAAAATATACGTCTGTTATAGAATAATTTTATTGTCTGACTAGCTGTGCCCGCGACAGTCCGCGTGTAATTTAACTTAACAAAAATTTCGGGATTATTCATCCCCTATTTTATCTCCTTGGGGTAGAATTAATCAAAATCCTTTCTTAGCGTATGCCTACGTCATAACATCTGCATGCCAAATTTCAGCCCGATCCGTCCAGTGGTTTGGGCTGTCTGTTGATAGATCAGTATGTCAGTCAGTCAGTCAGTCACCTTTGAGTTGTTATATATATCTAGATGTTACTAAATATAGTGAAAATATAATTGTAATACACTTGTTAGTGTATTCCATTTTTCTAACATATGAGATACATTACTGAGAAATAGATGTGGTTTTCCATGTAAACATATTTTTATTTATAACAACAACAATAATTACAAGAAATCTACATAAAAATCGTGTCTCAATCAAATTATAGGACCTATACAGAGTAGCGTTAGTAGTGTTTCCTATATTGAGACACTACGTGGCCTACTTTTTTTCAATATGTACACGACACCTTAGGCACACTATTTACACTAGACTACGAAAAGGCACTAGATGTAGCAGAGGCATCTCGGCGTTCTTCCTTCAGCAGGATCGATGCAACCGAGTCTGTAGATATCGAGGTGCCGGAATGCTCTATTGCCATCACCATTGGGCTGTAGCTGTCGTTAAGTCCTGCCAGCATAATCACACCAACAAGTTCATCTTCCAGGCCAGCCTGATTGGCAATCAGTTGTTGTTGCACATGCCGTATGTCATTCACATAGGCTTCTATGTTCGAGTACAATACAAGTTTAGTACCAAGCTATTTCTTCATAAGTTGTAAGCGTCGAGCAAGCCCGCTGTCAGCGTAGGCTTCCCGAAGTCGCTTCCATGTTTCCTTCTAAGTTTCAGCTGTCATAACGATGAGATATAGATGTTCGCTTAGTCTCAAGCAAATCTTGAATCTTTGGCATCTTTGCGTTGAAAGTCGTCAACTTCCTCCGCAGGCTTCATGACGCAGTCCCATAGTTCGCTGTCGATCAAGTACATCTTCATGGCGAAGCTCCAAGTCGCGTAGTTGACGCTTCCGTTTAATTTTGCGAAGCTCAGCAGATTAATAAAACATATACGTAGGCCCAAGAAGCTTAGAATACCACTGGAGAGTGCACGTAGAACTACGGAGTGAAGACAGGTTTTTTTCATACATACATATGTTCTGACCCTCTCACACTTCATCTGAAATTGCCATGATAAACACAATAAAATACCCAAACTAACGTGTGATGAGCCAAGATTTCGCAAGTCCATGGTTTTCGTGTCTGTTTTTTTATGGATTTTATTTACATATTACATATGCGTCAATTTGAGAATCCTCTTTTGACTTCAGTATTTATTTTTATATAGAAAAAAAAATAGATCAACCGTTCACTTTCCTGATTGTCGGTAGCTGTTATTTTAATAATCTAGCAACACTGATACAACACTCAACAAACATATGTGACGTCATTCAAGGTCAAATTTCTTGGCTTCAAAACATTGTTCGTGCTAAAACATCCAGTGTTATGTATAAAGTTCTTGCGTAGGCCAGATAAGATATTTATGTACAGCGTATTTTGACAGACAGAATAGAATTCTATGTAAAAACAAATGTCAATATAAATTACACGGAATTTAAAAACTAATTATAAACAGGCCAGTGCTTTGATGATTTCCACCACGTAGGTTTCAACAACGGTTTAGATCTTCTAAGATATGCAGGTTTCCTCACGATATTTTCCTTCACCGTAAGCTAGTGATAATCATATAGAAATTATGAGTCACACATAGATTACGAAAAATCCAGATGTGCGAGCCGGGGTTTGAACCCAATACCTGGTGCGTTAAGCAATCGGCTATCACAGCTTCAGCTCAATCAAAATAATACTAATAAATAAAGAAATATCGCCAGACAAACATACCAACTGTATGGTCCCAAACTAAGCAAGGCTTGGACAATGGAAGGAAGTAAAATGAAAAGGAAAAGGAAAAGGAAAAGGAAAAGGAAAAGGAAAAGGAAAAGGAAAAGGAAAAGGAAAAGGAAAAGGAAAAGGAAAAGGAAAAGGAAAAGGAAAAGGAAAAGGAAAAGGAAAAGGAAAAGGAAAAGGAAAAGGAAAAGGAAAAGGAAAAGGAAAAGGAAAAGGAAAAGGAAAAGGAAAAGGAAAAGGAAAAGGAAAAGGAAAAGGAAAAGGAAAAGGAAAAGGAAAAGGAAAAGGAAAAGGAAAAGGAAAAGGAAAAGGAAAAGGAAAAGGAAAAGGAAAAGGAAAAGGAAAAGGAAAAGGAAAAGGAAAAGGAAAAGGGAAAAGGGAAAGGGAAAGGGAAAGGGAAAGGGAAAGGAAAAGGAAAAGGAAAAGGAAAAGGAAAAGGAAAAGGAAAAGGAAAAGGAAAAGGAAAAGGAAAAGGAAAAGGAAAAGGAAAAGGAAAAGGAAAAGGAAAAGGAAAAGGAAAAGGAAAAGGAAAAGGAAAAGGAAAAGGAAAAGGAAAAGGAAAAGGAAAAGGAAAAGGGGAAAAAAGTTTCGTTACGTTACACATTTTTTGGTCTTAATTTTTTCCGTCTAGCCCCCTTTCGCAACGCGCAATAAGGAACTTCGTTCCAATATTTATTACGTACTTACCTAGTACCTGTGTACATATATAATGTAGTATCTATAGTTTGTATATACCAGGTTCGGTATTTATTTGGCAAATACAGTAAATTTTCATTTTTATGTACCTATACGGTAATCCTAAGCCAGCGGCAACACTATCCTACCCACAGATTTGGGTTTACATAGATAACGCAAATGCATGTACTTAGCGTGTCCGAAAACCCTCAACCCCGACCAAGCGTCAAGGTTTGTCGCCGAAAACTTACAGTCCATCGCGACTACAGATATAAAAATATGAATATGAGCGAGATAATCACTCGAGAGAATCGTAGCGGGCAGAGGGGCATCGGCCGCATCGGTGTCTTTAAATCGGTTTGGATTTCCCGTCATCTGTGACGTCACAGTAAGTGTTAAAAATTTGGCACGCTTGGTTTCAATACAAATCGTGATACTTGCGTTATCTATGTAAATCTATATCTGTGATCGTACCTATAATACACTAAACGAAAAAAATATTTCCGACAACAAACGCTTTTATAATAGACATTCGACGTTGTCAAGTCGCCGCTCTCTACCAATTGGCAACGTCGCGTCTGCAACAACGTAGTACCTCGTGTGGTGAATTGACGACCGCTTGGCGCTGTAGTTTGAGCGTTGGCCGCTCGGCTCACTGCATCGGATGGTTGCGGGTTCGATTCCCGACAAAGGAAATTTTCTGAAACGGCCTTTTCGTAATTTGCCCAGGTCTGGGTGTCACTTGGATCGCCAGTTTAATGTATGGTAGCCATAGTACAAGCGTTGCTTAGTTTGGCGCCATATAGTTGCTGAGTAAGTCTGGCGATATTTATTTATTTATCTGATACCTATCATGTCAGCGATACATTAATTTATTTATTAGACACTTTGTATTATGTCCGGAAAATATTATTAACACTTAGCTCGTTACTTCATTTTTTTATTGAATGTTATTATTATGATAATAAAAGATGAAAACCCGGCTTCGCTCGGGTGAAATGTGACTCATTTCAATTTTCGGCATGATGTGTTTACATCCAAACAAAGTTAATAGAAATACAAATACATCCGACAGAGAACCAAAGTTACCGACATAGCTCAAAGAATTAGCAAGCTGAAGTGGCAGTGGGCTGGCCATATCTCGCGAAGAACCGACAACCGCTGGGGTAAACGTGTTCTTGAGTGGAGACCTCGACTCGGCAAGCGTAGTGTAGGACACCCTCCGATCAGGTGGGATGACGATCTGCGAAAGACTGCGGGCAGATTCTGGATGCGGCAAGCTGAAGACAGGGCGCTATGGCGCTCATTAGGGGACGCCTATGTCCAGCAGTAGACAAGCATAGGCTGATGATGATGAAAGTTAATCACTATGCAAAGCAAAATTAATGAAATGAATACTCGTACGGAAACATCATGAACATTGAACACTGAATTTGTTTGTTCTGACAGCTCAATCAATAAATGCACTTCTTCTTCTTCTTTCTTTAAAAATATGGCCCACCAACTGAGAACACTGGCGCAGTCATCACTGACACTGACTGACATGCGTTCATAGAAAATATGGCGGTACTGTGCCGAATATTATAATTATAATATTGTTTATAACGACAATCCGAATTTTGCGGATATATGTTGTCGACTCGAAATCATTATTTTTTTAAGTGTTATTATTCTGGTAACGTTTCAATCGAGTTTACCGTACCCCTTGACGGAATTATTAATATAGATGGCGCAATATAGGGATATACATATTTGCAATAATAATTTGGTCACCACCATCTGTCATTTCAACTAGTACACTATTAGCACGCAGTTTACTCAAAGTACAAATTTTATGTTAATAATGGCCTAATTTAGTCAGATGGCGCTGACAAATTCACACACACAGGCGTAAATTTTAACAAATTTTACGATCGATTTTAATTATGTTAATGTATTTTAAAATGCCTGAAATCATTAGATGCGAATACAATAATTTATTTAGAAGTGATAAAATCCATTGTTGTAAGGAAAAACTTTGTGTGTCTCGTATACATTCGGAATGAAATATGTATGGAGAACACGATCGCCCCATCGACCTTAAGTATTATTTTTTAAATTTGCAGCGAATCACGCTATGAAGACACTATCGTTTTTCCTATCTTCCATTTAGTTTGGCAAAGAGCGAGCAAACCTTTGGTATTCCAAGTATCTGTAGGCTTCGGTAACTGCTTAATATGCTTGTTTGCTGAAATTAGTTCTTTCATAAAAAAAATGCGAACTCAACATTGAGTTGTCACGGCTCTATGAACCGCACCCTAGTCATATATTCAGGATGTAATTTGTCCACATAGTGGACTCGTATCTAATGCAGGCCTTTGCGTCACGTAGCGTCATAATACGTGATCCGTATGTAGAGCACATGCTACAGAGAGATTTGTTTACTGTGATGAGCTCTCTTCTGAATTCGAGAGGCGCCATTTAATTTGAGCAAAATATTCAAGTTCATCAACCTGATGCTTATTAATACATTATTTTATGATATTAATAATAATGATAGAGTTCTTCATGAGATAGTCACCAATGAATGTAAAGGCGATAAATTTGCAGGATACTTAATTGAAATTACTGATAAAAAAATTGAAAATTAAAAAACCCTGAAGCGACAACTTTTCAAACTACAAAAGAGATGATAATTTTTAAACGTCTCAAACAATTATCATGAATCATAGCTAGGTAAACTCTCGATCCGACGACCTTTCTAACAAAAAAAAAAACATAATTAAAATCGGGTCATCCGCTTGGGCGCTACGATACTACATACGACACACAGATACACAGATACGCATGTTAAACTTATAACACCCCTCTTTTTTCGTCGGGGGTTAAAGAGACATCTGTAGGGTGTATACCCTAGCTGAATCCAAATAACCACAGCTCATATAAGGGTTGGCTCAACCCAGGGTAATACCACACTTTCACAGAAGTTCAGCGTGCGTAAAGTAGCTATTAAAGTACCTTTTCGTACGAAAAGTCAGAGGGGTACAAGATCATCCCCCACCCTTCCGCTGTCCTACTCCCATTACATCGGAACTTAGGTATTGTAAGAAACTATAGGCTACGGTTACAGCTTAACATCAAGCGGTCGCACGCTTGTTTGGCGACTTCTATATATTTATAACTCAAAGGTGACTGACTGACATAGTGATCTATCAACGCACAGCCCAAACCTGGACGGATCGGGCTGAAATTTGGCATGCAGGTAGACGTTATGACGGAGGCATCCGCTAAGAAAGGATTTTGATTAATTCTACCCCCAAGGGGATAAAATAAGTCCGTTAAGTTAAACTCCACGTGGACAAAGTCGCGGGCTCAGCTAGTCAGGATATAAAATTCCTAATTATGCAGAACAACCTATAAATATTTATAACAACATGAGTAATGAACAAAAAAAATTGTTCAATATTAAACTCTACCAGGCGTGCCATTTTCCCCGGTGGAAAGTCTACATGAAATTCGTTACATGGTAAATAATAAAACGATATTTTGTACAATAAATACGCTTATTTACGTAGCCCTCTTGATCCCTTAACCCCAAAAGGATAAAACGAATCGACATCTTCGCATTATACGAGTAAGCCTATTTACCAATAAACTAGCGCACTTTACGGCCATGTGCGTCTGTAAAATAAAGGGCCCACGACGAAAAAAGAGAGGTATTATATGTTTACATGTGTATCTGTGTGTCTGTCTGTGGCATCGTAGCGCCTAAGCGGATGAACCGATTTTAATTTGTTTTTTAGGGTTCCGGACCTTACAAGGAAAAACCGGAACCCTTATAGGATCACTTTGTTGTCCGTCTGTCTGTCTGTCTGTCAAGACCTTTTTTCTCAGAAACGGGTAGAGTTATCAAGTTGAAATTATTACCAAATATCAAATGCTATAGTTCCTTGTGGGTGTAAAAAAAAATTAGGTTTCTAAGTCAACGCAATCAAAAGATACGGTGATTTATGTCACATATTTTGATACTTTTCGCAAATTCACTTATCAATACAAAGGAATCAACGCACAGCCCAAATCGCTGGTGTTAGTTTTGGGAACTATTTATTATTAAAATATCTTGCCGGTATCAATATTGGAATCCAGGAATATAAAAAACTATCTAAAATCATAATAAAATATTGTACGGAACCCTCAGGGCGCAAGTTCCACTCGCACTTGACCGGTTTTTTTTTTTGTTAGAAAGTCATTCTGGTCGAGAGTGTTCTTAGCTATGTTTAAAGAAAATCGGTTCAGCTGTTTGAAAATTATCAGCTCTCTAGTTTAAAAAGTAGTCGCATCGGGGGTATTTAAAATGTTCTAGTTACTTATAATCATATTGTAATAAAAAATAAACGTATCAGAATAATAAGTGTTATTATTACCATCGTCGTCATATAAAAAACATTCAGTGAACACATACTGAAATAACTGTACACACGGAACGAAAAAATGTAAATAAAAAAAAGTTTTAATACGGTTGTATTGCTTTCGCCAGAAAACAATGCGGAGTACGTTAACTTTTATTATGCCCCAGAGGCCTGACCGGTGTAATTCATGGGGGATATTTAAATTAATTTTCACGCTCAATGAAATTATATTATATAATTCATTGTTTAATTTAATCATTGCTACCCTTGTCGAGCCAATTTGCATGTATGCCATGGGCTGTAATCAATCTGCATAAAGCTGCACATTTCCGGTAGGGGCGCTGATGTCCAATGCATGGAAAAACTCGATCACCCGATCGGTCAAAAAGTGAGATCTACTCTTAAGGTAGACATTTCGCCGACTTCCTTCACAAACTGTAAAAGTTACTGAGACATACCGGGACGGACGGGCGGACGGGCGGACGGGCGAACGGGCGCACGGGCGGACGGGCGGACGGAGGTACGGACGGACGGCTGGAAGATCTCATAAGCGTTCCTCGTAAGGACTACAGAACCCTAAGATCATACTAACAATCCGGAAATGCACGCTCCGATTGTCATCTCAACCTGACGTACATATAATTCAACTAGCTGTGCCCGCGACTTCGTCCGCGTGTAATTTAATTGACAAAGTATCATACAAAGTTTCATCCCCTATTTTATCCCCTTGGGGGTAGAATTAATAGAAATCCTTTCTTAGCGGATGCCTACGTCATAACATCTACCTGCATGCCAAATTTCAGCCCGATCCGTCCTGTGGTTTGGGCTGTGCGTTGATAGATCAGTCAGTCACCTTTGAGTCTTATATATATATAGATATGGGCGTCCTTATTTCGGATGGCTCACTCCAAACAATGGCTCGTCACGTCCAATGTGGGTCACCGCTTCCATTAAACGTTTATCCGGCGAAAATACTTCCACTGTATTACGTAAATATGAGATCTTATCTCATACGATGTATGGTTCACTAGTAATAACACAATATTGTATGACGAAATCGTCGGGAGAATATAAATCTTCATTATATTACTCGTATGTCGTCACTGTGTATTAATCCAGAGCTTATAGACTTTTCCTAAGTACCTATCTACCGAACTCAGTCTCTAGGAGCGGCAGTGCTTCTACCTAGTCAGGTAACAAAGAAGGCTTTAGTAGGGCGAATCAATTAGTTTTTGACTAAAATGAAATTTCAGGATATAATTAACTAACCATTAAATATTATACAATGTTAAAATGGTTCGTTATTATGACCTTGTCACTTTAAAATATGAAAAGGTTATTTTTGTCAGTCAATCAAAACTCAAAAGCGACCTTATAACAACGCTACTTTGAGTTGCGTCGAGGTTAAAAGGAGTTTCATCCATTTACCGTGAACATTCTCAAGTGCTAAATATTCTTTGAACATAGAATCCTGTCTAGACTGTAGACTATCCGTATCACGTATCTACTTATTTCTTATTTGATTAAAATGTCTTGAATAGGATTTCATATCATCTATTTATAACGTAGACGCGTGTAGATATACTACGTAAGTAGGTATCTAATACGGTGAAGGAAAACATCGTGAGGAAACCTGCATGTCTTAGAAGATTTAACCAATTTTCGAAAGACATGTGAAATCCGCCATCCCGCACTGGGCCAGCGTGGTGGATTATGGCCTGAATCCCCCTCGTGTTGAGGGGAGGCCCGTGCCCAGGAGTGGGACGTCAAAAAGGGCTAAAATTATTAATTATATTATTAGGTATCTAATGAAAAGGTACGCGCATGCATCGAAAATGATATAAACATTGTTGAATACATTTCAACTGATTAGTTTCAACCACTAGGCACTATCCATGGCTATTTTCTACTCATTTTCATTAGGCAAAGTTATTTTTGCTTTCCCTGTTATTTCACCCGTGAAATAGTCAATGAATTTTCATTACAATAATTATTTTTACCGGTGAGACCCTGGCCGATGATGTACGATAAAACCTGAACGGTACTGAAGGAATTAAAAAGCAGTTGTTAATTTTGAACCTATTTTTAACATAAACTGTGCAATGACCCAGTCTTATAATTTTATCTGTCACTTATAGATATCTGTTACATATTGGATAGATTAATGTTCCCCCAGTCGCTGTTTCAATGTAACGCGAACGGGGAATATATACCTTTAACATAATCCATCCACATTGTTTTCGGCAATAGTATCCGATTCCGCTATTGTCTCAATGCTTTGAGATGAAGACGCTCGGTTCAGGTCTGATAACGCTCGGGGAACCCCCCACAGTGCTTGCGTCCTCGTCGCGTTCCCTGGGCAACGACCCGGTTCTGACCACCGTAACGGAGTGGCAGACCGGTGTTCGGCTAAAGTGCACTGTGACGTCGTAGTCTTTGCGGTAAACTACGACATTTGCGGATATGCGTGTTAAAGTGTTTGCGTTGATTCATTTCCGCCACTTTTAGCTCGTTTGAAGTTCTGTTGGTCTTGTGTTCTTCCCAGTTCGCTGGGCCGACGACCGTGTTTGAAGAGCCTTTTTTTTTTTTAGGGCCACTGACGTTTGTTTGTTTGGATTTTTCTTGGGCTTGGTTTCAGCGATGGGCTCTGACTCAGAAATTCCAAGAGTTCGAGGGAAGGGGAAGAGGAAGGGTGGTGTAGTGGAGTCGGATACGTCTGGCTCCGATAATGAGGTAGGTGTGGCAGCGGCAAAAGTTCCTACTACACGAAGGGGGAAGTCTTCCGGTGTCAAGCGAGGATCGGGGATTACCCGTGCTAGGGCAGAGGTCAGAGCTCTTGAGGAAGAGGACAGAGAAGTGGCATTTGATCGGGCGTTGAGGGCAAAGGCGTTCCGTAAGGAGGTGGCCGAGCCTGTTCTGGATCTCACGGAGGAGGAAATTCGTGGTAATTTGGATGCAGAGGAGCTTCCATCGGAGGAGCTACGGGCACTGGCTGGCCATAGCATGGCGACCATTTTGGAGGTTGCCAAAAAGTCGGGACACCTTCAAGGGCCGTTTGTGAAGCGGCTGAAGGATGCAGCAACTAAAATGCAGGAGATTGTTGACATTCTTGTGTCAAGGCCGGAGGCGGAGGAGACTCGTCGTCTCCGAAGGGACAACTGTCTCCTTCGCAAGGAAATTGATTCCCTTAAGGGGGAACTGGGGGCGCATCGGCGTGAGTTTGAGGAGATGAGAACTTCGATGGCGGCCGCTCGGACGTCGCAGCCCCCTCCCCTGCCTGTGTTAAATGAGGATGCGCTGGAAGAGTTAAGACGCTCCATCGTAATATCAGTTGGGGAGATGGTGAGCGCCCGTTTTGCAGGGATCGAGGAGCGTCTTTTGCCTGCGGTGTTGCACCGCCCACCGCTGGCGGCGGATAGAAGGCGTCAGACGACGGACAGTGTGTCAGAATTGGAGGGGCCGGTAAGAGCCCGGCCCGGGCCCTCTGTGGCCCGGACGAGATTAGCGGGGAGGCCCGTAACCACTGAGGTCAAGGGTTCGTCTGCTCCAAAGCAGCCAAGGCAGACAGAGGAGGGCGCTACTGCACCTACCATTGCCTTCACAAGCCAGGATGGTGGCTTCACGCTCGTCCAAAAGAGGCCCAAGAGAGGGAAAAAGAAGTCAACTCCGACGGCTTCGCAGACCCCGGTGGCGCAGAATGTTCCGGCTACTCGTCCGGCGGCTCCAGCTAAGGTTAAGCTTACCCCACCCCGCACTGCTGCCGTAGTGGTTACTCTGCGAGAGGATGCGGGAGTGTCGTATAGCCAGATTCTGGCCAGGGCGGAGGAGAGAGTAAACTTGGTAGAGTTGGGTATAGAGTCCATAAAGTTTCGCCGCGCTGCCACTGGTGCTAGAATATTGGAGCTGCCGAAAGGCCAGACACCAGAAAAAGCCGATCAGTTGGCGGAAAAGCTTCGCACGGCTCTGGAAGGGATGGCAGATGTCGCCAGACCCACAAAGACTGCTGAAATAAGGATTTCCGGTCTGGACGACTCTGTTAATAAGGAGAAGGTGGTTGTTGCTGTGGCGCGAGCAGGTAGTTGTGCTGCGGACTTGGTTACCGCCAGAGAGGTGCGTGTCGGCCCGGGGGGTATGGGAACTGTGGTCGTGCAGTGCCCGGTGGCGGCGGCTAAGGTACTGGCGGACGCCGGGAAATTGCTGGTCGGCTGGAGTTCGGCAAAGGTCGAGGCACTGCAGCAGCGCCCTATGCGCTGCTTTAAATGTATGAGGATAGGTCACACTAGAGCGATGTGCCCGTCAGGGGTGGATCGTGGGGCGCTCTGTTTCCGCTGCGGTCAGGCGGGTCATAAGGCAGCGGGATGCACTGCGGAGACTCGGTGTGCGGTGTGTGCTGATGCAGGTAAGTCCTCTGGGCATCAGATGGGGGGTGCGCAATGCAATCCCCCTTACACCAAAGGAAAGGCGGCCACACGGGCCTCGACTGTCGGGGAAGCTAGACGCCAACAGGCGCTTGAGGAAACTAACATGTCAGAATGAATTTAACACGTCATGCTAGTTTCCTCCAGGCGAATTTGAACCACTCCGCCGGGGCTCAAGACCTTTTCTTGCAGTCCTTGGCGGAGTGGGAGGTTAATGTAGCGGTAGCTTGCGAGCCATATTACGTTCCCCAGCACTCGGGTTGGGCAGGTGACCTGAACGGCTTGGTGGCGGTTACCACATGGGCTGGCTCTGGCACACCTCTCTTAATGCTGGAGAGAGGGGCGGGGTATGTGGTGGCGGGGTGGGGGGTATACGCGGTAGTGGGAGTGTATTTCTCCCCCAATCGTAGCCTGGCAGAGTTCGAGACGTTTCTTGACTCCGTCAGGGCTGCTATTAATAGGTGGTCGCAGAAGCCCGTACTGGTTCTCGGCGACCTGAATGCGAAGGCCAGGGAGTGGGGCAATCCCAACACGGACCCTCGCGGGAGGGCCGTTCAGGCCTGGGCGCTAATGTGTGGCTTGTCCCTCCTTAATAGGGGGAATACCCATACCTGCGTTCGTGATGCGGGGGGTTCCGTAGTGGACCTTTCGTTCGCCACTCCAGCTGTAGCGCAAAGAATTGCCGACTGGAGGGTTGAGGTAGAGGTGGAGACTCTATCGGACCATCGCTACATCCGATTTGGAGTCTCTACCCCTACAGTGCGGACGGACCCTTCTCGGGCGTCCAACCGTTTCCCGCGCTGGGCGTTATGTCGGTTGGATCCGGATTTGGCCGAAGAGGCGGCTATTGTTCAGCGATGGTCCTCCTCCGGATCTGGGCAGGGTATCGGTGCGGATGAGTTGGCCAATCGTATGCGCAGAATGCTGACAGAGGTTTGCGATGCCGCCATGCCGAGGGCCCGACCGCGACGGAGGCGTCCCAGGGTCTATTGGTGGACGGCCGAGATCGAGAATTTAAGGGCGGTGTGCTGGGCTGCACGCAGGGAGTACGTGCGATGTCGCAGGCATAACGGTCGCGACCCGATGCTGGAGAGCCGACTGAAGGATGCTCTCCGTCAAGCTAGAGAGACGCTCTGCTTAGCCATATGTCGGGCTAAAGAGCAAGCGGACGGGGAGGTTCTGGCGGACTTGGACCGAGACCCCTGGGGTCGACCCTTTCGTGCAGCGAGGAAGAAACTCCGTGGCCAGGGTGTCCCTGTGACGGAGACGTTGTCTCAGGATCTCCTCGATCGGATCATGGGGGGGTTGTTCCCGGGTTCCCTGGAAAATTTTACTCCTCCAAGGATGGTGCCTCCCAGCCCGGAGGTCGCAGAGGTTGATCCGGAGGACGCTCCCTCCGTTCAAGAGGAGGAGATGGATGCCGCTCTGGATCGTCTCCGGAAACGTAAAAGGGCTCCGGGACCTGATGGGGTGCCAGGCGCGATTGTGGTGGTTGCCGCCGAGTCCATGAGGGTTCGTTTTCGGGAACTGTTTGACGAGTGTCTCCGCACAGGACAGTTCCCGAAACCATGGAAGGAGGGGAAGGTTTGCCTCCTCCCGAAGGAGGGGCGTCCCCCGGACCAACCTTCGGCGTACAGGCCGATCGTGCTGTTGGACGAGGTGGGGAAACTCTTTGAGAGGATTCTCGTTTCCCGTCTTGTCCAGCATCTCGAGGAAGTTGGGCCTGGGTTGTCGGAGGCTCAGTGGGGATTCAGGGCTGGTCGCTCGACCATCGACGCCCTGAATCAATTGAAGACCTTATCCAAGGACGCGGTAGAGAAGGGAGAGGTGGTTCTTGCGGTCTCCCTGGACGTTAGGAATGCGTTCAACAGTCTCCCGTTTGAAACTCTGGGGGAGGCCCTCCGGTACCATAGAGTGCCCCCCTACCTCGGGAGACTGTTGCTGGCTTACCTGCAGGACCGTCAGGTTGTCTGGGAGGGGAGAGACGGAGTAGTAGGCAGGCGGAGGGCCGAGCGGGGTGTTCCACAGGGTTCGGTGCTCGGACCAGTCCTGTGGAACATCGGGTTCGACTGGCTTCTTCGGGGTCCGCTCCTTCCCGGGATGGGGGTGTTATGCTATGCAGATGACACCCTCGTCACGGTCAGGGGGAAAAGTTGGGAAGAGGTAGTTAGGAGGGCAACTGTTGGGACCACGTTGGTGGTCGATCGCATTCGCGAGCTGGGCCTGGAAGTCGGCCTGGAAAAGACTGAGGCCCTCTTATTTCATGGTCCTCGGCGGGGGCCTCCTCGGGGTGCGCAAATTGCCGTCCACGGGGAGGTCATTAGACTGGGGGCCCAAATGAAATATTTGGGCCTCACTATTGATGGAAGATGGGGCTTTGGGGCACATTTCGCTCGGCTTTGTCCAAAGCTTATTGCTGCTGCTGCAGCTCTGGGCAGGTTGCTGCCGAATTTGGGGGGTCCTAAATCCATGTGTAGGCGTCTATACTCCGGTATAATACGGAGTATAGCCCTATATGGGGCCCCAATCTGGGCGGACGCACTCACTGCCTCAAATAAAGTCCTCTTACGGAGGCCTCAAAGGGTTATTGCAGTGAGGGCCGTAAGAGGGTACCGTACGGTCTCGTGGACAGCAGCCACGCTTTTAGCGGGAGATCCGCCCTGGGAGCTCCAGGCGGAGGTATTGGCAGTATTGTATGCGTTCCGGGCGAACGAGAGGGAGAGGGGTGCTGCAGCAGGTTGGGATGCAGTGCTGCATACGAGGAGGCGGGCCCAGGAGGAGGTTGTTAGGAGGTGGGAAGAGCAGCTAGAGTCGGCGGAATATGGCCAATTCACGGTAGAGGCAGTTCGCCCCCACTTGTATAGTTGGCTAAAGAAGCGAGGGAACCTTACCTTTAGGCTGACGCAGGTGCTGACTGGGCACGGGTGTTTCGGGGAGTACCTGAACAAGATAGCTGGAAGGGAGAGGTTCCCTATCTGTCATGCGTGTGACGCACCGGTAGACACGGTGCGTCATACGCTCGAGGAATGCCCTGCTTGGGGTGCACAGAGGCACGACCTAATAAGTGTCGTCGGAGGAGACCTCTCGTTGCCGAGACTGGTTGAGGCCATGCTCGGCAACAAGAGGTGCTGGGAGGCAATGGTCTCTTTCTGCGAATCAGTAATGTCGCAGAAAGAGGCCGCGGAGAGGGTCAGGGAGGAAGATGCCGCAGCTGACCCGATCCGAAGAGCACGGCGGGGCAGAAGGAGAAGGCGCTATGCGCATCTCCTGCCTCCGCCATAGTGGAGGAACGGGATGTTGGGTAGGAGGTCGGGGGACCTCCTGCTCAAACTCATCCCCAGAGGGGGGACCTAGTCCCAATTTGAAGTCTGTGGCCTGCACTAATGCCAGGCCTGCCACCGGGGCGTCACAGTGCATACTCAGATCCTGTGGCGCTCCATGATAGCGGTGGTGAGGGCAGACCGCTGGGTTTTAGTGGGTAGTCTGGACCATGTTCAGGAGCCCCACATAACCGTCCGAGTTCCCCCCGGTCTCGGACGGTATGCGTAAATGCATTTCCCAGCGAAAAAAAAAAAAAAAAAAAAAAAAAGGTCTGATAACGCTGTAACTGTCAGAGTGCACCTACTAACTGTTCCTTACTAGTAAATAAACCTAGTAGTGGTGTTTGATAAATACTGAGGTTTACTATAGCATAGGAACTCTCCAAAGGTATTCTACAATAAAATTAAGATTTTATTAAGTAACTGATTGATCACTTTTTTAATTCAATATAATGTTTTATGAAGTCAATATAATATTAAATGATTTTTTTATTAATTGACTAGCTGACACGGCAAACGTTGTTCTGCCGTATAAATTATGTAAAGGTACTCGCATATAGGTATGAAATATTCTTTACGACCTATTCTCAGACTTAACAAATATGCACAAAATATCATAAAAATCGGTCAAGCCGTTTCGGAGGAGTTTAGTTCCAAACACGGTGACACGATAATTTTATGTATTTATATATAACTAAATATAATATATAGTATAAAATATGTATATACATAAAATTTATTGTGGGTTTCTATAGAAAATCTGTCAAAACTAACGTAGACAGATACGTGATACGTCAGTTATGATGTAAGTATTGCGAGTAGAGTGCGAGTCGATTGAGATGCCAGGGGTTAACTGAATTGGGACCTAGTACAATTGCATTATAGGTTTGGTTGTTTGGTTAAATAACTGACAATAAGTGGGTATATCTAAATATATATAACTCAAAGGTGACTGACTGACTGACTGACTGACATACTGATCTATCAACGCACAGCCCAAACCACTGGTCGGATCGGGCTGAAATTTGGCATGCAGGTAGATGTTAAGACGTAGGCATCCGCTAAGAAAGGATTTTGATCAATTCTACCCCCAAGGGGATAAAATAGGGGATGAATAATCCCGATTTTTTTGTAAAGTTAAATTACTCGCGGACAAAGTCGCGGGCATAGCTAGTTTAATAAATACTATCATAAGTAAATCAAGTTTTTAACGAGCTATTGTCTTTGTATAACACCATTAATAGCTTACCATTAAATATTTCAAGTATAATAAATTATATTTAATAATTACGTCCACAAACAGTTTAAAACAATATAGGAGTAAATGGTAGGGAATTCGTCACATACTTTTATAGGTATTGCGACAACATAATAACATATTATTTTACAGTAATAACACGTGACGTAACGCCATTGCATAATTATTATTTATAATATGGTTTTAATGACATTTTGTCATGGTAATTTTGGTATCTATAGAAATACTTGATAATAAATACTCCTCTACTCCTCCTTTGGGAATTAACTGCGTGGTGGTAGTGCCCTATTACAAAACGCTGAGCCGCCGCGTCAAATAAATCGACTCATTAAAATGTACTAGAAAATATAAATCCACGAACTGTTTATTATTCTCCCGATGTTAAGCGGGGGCGAAAACATTGAACTGATTTTTTCCGTTAATAGAGAAATGACATGAAAACAAAATTAACTCTAATAAAATATAGGACCTGTAAAAATATTACATGAAATTGTTTCGGTACTTTCCAACAAAATGGTTCAACAATATGGAGTGAAAATATATGTGCCGATAAATCAACAGCATCCTTAAAATAATCACACAACTTTTGTTTATGCAACAGGCAATCCAAATATATGATTCTAAGTATTCTCACAGGGCTATTCTTATGACCACTGCTAACAAGGACATAGATAAGTGGTCTTTGGTTGAAAAAAGGTTGGGAACTACAAAACTAAACTAAGCAGTCGTCAGCCATTAGAAAAATTATATTGATTTAAAAAAGTTCATAGTATTAAGTCACCACGTAACACGTGGTTAATTCCATCAAGTCGCTGGTCGCAGACGCTAAACTCATCCGTTCGTATATTCATTCATAACTCGTAATATGCAAATCCATCCTGAATAATTCGAAGTCGGGCCAATCATAATCGCTAATGGGTATTATAAATTATTTACCACGTAGTCTGGTAGTAATTTATACAATAACAACATGCATACTATTATTATACTATAAGTTAATAATTAATGTGTGTGGGAATATTAGGCAGTATTAATCAAAAGAACCTACTTATGGTTGTACTATTACTAAAAGTACTGAACATTATAAATTTAAAGTTTATTACAAGAGATATATGAATATAAATATACATTTGTTCTCGAGTTTAGTTTGAGTCAACTTTAGTTTAATTAATAAACGGATTTAAGGCCAGTAGCTCTACCATGTGTCTCGCTCTCGCTAGTCTAGTAGACACTAAAAACCTTCAATAAAAAGTATTACCAGTGAGACTCTACTTGAATATAAATTAGCACGGGTTAGAGCTGGTTGTCGCTAACAACAAGGGTAGATGAGTTGTATTTTACAATCTCACTCTATAATTACTTAAAATTTAGAATTACTAGAGTAAAGCTGATGACACGGTTGATTAAAACACGACCTAGACACGTCCCCACAAGACCGTCAAACATACTCAAAATTCAGATGAGATGTAACGTAAACAGCTAGAGTAAACTTAGAACAACTAGCTGATGAAACTATACGCGCTAAGTTTCAGGTGAAATTATAAGTGTCAGTTTCAGCACGTTTCACACATAAAAGGGCTCTACATAGATTTCACGTGTTGATAAGGATATATGTGCTGAATAAGGGGTTCGCTCTATGTCAACGAGATACTAGTAGATAAAACCCTTGCTCTTTGATGAGATTAATGAGTTCTAGTAAAAGTAAGCTGTATGCCAATGGACTACAGCTAATATACATACGGGCTCGATCGACCAGGGTAGTACTACCTTCTCACAGAAGATCGGCGTAAAGTATCTATAATATCTGCGTCTCGTACGATGATAGAGATAATTAAACTCAAACTCAAACTCTAAATTGTTTTTATTCATGTAAGCCAACAAAGCATTTATGAATAGTCAGAATCTATCACCGGTTCGGAATACTGCTTCCACTGAGAAGATCCGGCAAGAAACTCAATGGTTACTCTTTTCAATGAATTACAGATGGTGTACATTCTCAGGAACAGCATAAAATAATAATAATATGAGCAGGCAACACCATTATCACTAAATAACTAATAGTAAATAATAATCAAATCTCCCTCAGATTTAGGTATGTAGATAAAATGAGAAAGCTAGTTTAGTGTGGTGGTCATACCTACTCATACTTACATCAAATTAAATGTTTACGAACCAAAATAACAATTAATAAAACAGGTGCATAATAATATAATTGCTTTGGTGTTAAAATAACTAAGCAATGTTTTGTAGGGGTACTCAGTCCTACAAAATGTAGAGACGATGACTGACTGTCGGTCCTATAAAATGTAGAAATGATGACGCACTTTTGGTCCTACAAAACCCTTCAAAATCAGTAACTAGAGAAACCATATCCAATATTTGAAACTCTATTAAAAACAAAAACATAATCTATGTTATAAAACCATTTTATTCCCGAGGGTGTTGAACCGTCAATATGAAGTTTAAATTGGTTCCCTGAAAGTTGCAGCCCAACTTATGTTTCAAAATGATCACGGTATATGCGACCGACAGGACTATTTTAGAGCGATACTCGAGGGAATCTCACGTTTCATTGGTAGTATAAGGATAAGGTTTTATTTTAATAATGTACGATATTTAACATGGCGCTTTAATCATATTAATATTAACCTATCACGAAAAAATCTGATGGGTTTTTTTCTAACAGCTGAACTTCGATTCATCATCATCATCAGCCTATGCTTGTCCACTGCTGGACATAGGCCTCCTCTAATGAGCGCCATAGCGCCCTGTCTTCAGCTTGCCGCATAAACTTCGCCGAACTTCGATTACTCGCTATTAATTAAAATATGATTACATACACGGCGGATTTTTCAGGTGAGCGTGAATGTTAAAAACCAAAACTATAGGGAATAGGGAAAAATGCGTAAAGGAGTGTTGGGGCCGATTTTGATGAAAACTAAAATGGCAAATACCTGTCTAAAAATCGATCCTACGGGATTTACGTAGACCCTAGCGACTAACATTAAATACAAGCACGTTATATCCATACACACACAAAAACGCCAACGCTATCAAATCTATGGTAGAGCTTCTGTCTCTACTTATGTGCAAACGTACGTATATAGGTAATACTATCGTCATTAGCATTCTAAAACCGTTATTACAGTTTGGAATAGCTAATTAAAACCGAACAATCACATCGGTATCGTTAATTATTAGAGTCATCACGGAACGCAACGACTGCACTAATTAATTGGCGGCTATAATTGCGGCCAATTAATCAACGGCACTTGGACGACTTGATTGAGAAACTGAAACGTGGAGATGATTTTAAACGCTTTGATATTTTGCTCTGTAAGTTTTTAAATATGTTTTTTTAACCCCCGACAAAAAAAAAATTGTTAGAAAGTTATTCTGATCGAGTTTGTCTTTAGCTATGTTTCCCGAAAATCGGTTCAGCCGTTAGAAAATTAACTCTTTTGTAGGTGAAAAAGACGTCACATCGGGGGTTTTTTACATTTTCAATTTTAATTATCCTACTTATATTTGTGAGTGTAGATGTATGTTTGTTACTCTTTCACGCAAAAACTACTGAACGGATTTGGATGAAATTTGGAACACACGTAGTTTATAACCTGGAATAACACATAGAATACTTTACTTAAGGCTACGCGGACGAAGTCGCGGGTAGACACTAGTGTTTTATATTAAAAGAAGAAGAGACTTCTGTACTTATTTGTAGTAATATGTCATTGTAGTCTTTCGTAAAAATAAATTAAAGTCTTCAATTTTAAATCGACGTAATTAATGAATACCATCAATATAACGATCGTATAGAGATGTTCATGCGGGATTTAAAGCTAAATAAAAATAATAAAGGTACCATAAAAAGTATATAAAATTAAATAGATGTTACATTAATATTGTCTTCACAGCTCATTGTTGCGATACTAGCAAGTTCTGAGGAGGACACAATGTCGACTCTACGTTAGTAAAACAACTTACTCTACTATTGCTTTTCACCGTCCAGATATTCATAGATCGTTATTTACCTACACTTATTTTATAAAATTAACTGAGATGAGTTTCTAAGGCTAAGAAAGCCGATGGCTTTATGAAACTAGAGGGCCACGTCTGCTAAATGCAACTGAAGGAAATTGAGTTAAACAGTCAGTTAAAGTTGTTCGGTTATGGAACGTTCGGACATTATATACAATGGTAATTATTACAAATTGACCCAAGCTGACCAACTTTACATGACGTTAATTTGGTAGTCTGCTAGTCGAGAAACTTCGGATTGCGCTGTTAATTTGGTTGGCTTGTATACCACCAATCAGGGGCCCAACACTTTTACAGCTGGCATCTCGACGACTCGCAAATTGCGAGTCGATCGCCAAAACTGACGTATCGCATATCTGAATATGTCAGTTTTGACAGATATTCTATAATTAAACTGACGTATCGCATATCTGAATATGTCAGTTTTGACAGATATTCTATAATTAAACTGACGTATCGCATATCTGAATATGTCAGTTTTGACAGATATTCTATAATTAAACTGACGTATCGCATATCTGAATATGTCAGTTTTGACAGATATTCTATAATTAAACTGACGTATCGCATATCTGAATATGTCAGTTTTGACAGATATTCTATAATTAAACTGACGTATCGCATATCTGAATATGTCAGTTTTGACAGATATTCTATAATTAAACTGACGTATCGCATATCTGAATATGTCAGTTTTGACAGATATTCTATATTAAACTGACTTATCGCGTATCTGAATTTGACAGTTTTGACAGATACCATAGTAAAAATGCGAAAACTGACGTTTTCCTATAAGCGATGCGTCAGTTTTGACGTATTACGAGTCGTTCGAGATGCCAGCGTTTAACAGAGTTGTTGTTGTTGCGTTCACAACAGTTGGCCAACTGTTGTTGAATATCGTACTTATTATTAGCACGATGGTAAATATCTCAATAACAACGGTATCTCGATGGCATTCAGTTGAAATTAGCAGGCTTGGCTGCTGGCGCCTCGGTATTTTCTTCCCGTGACATAATGGCCACGTAATTTGACGCAATTATCGTCTAATAATGAACCTCATTTATATTGAAGATGTCAAGTAACGACAACACTGATCGTGACGTAGTCTTGGGCCATCGTGGGAAGAGATCACCTGGCTAGCATATTACTGTACCATGAGAAAGCCTATGATTTTACAAATACACGTTATGTTTTAACGAATATTAAAATAAATTAAATTAAATCATAACTCTGTAAGTGATTTTGTAATCTCTTGAGAAAGTAAATGTCTTTAACCGTATTTTATGTTGCAGTGGATACAATTGGAGGAATTATACCGAGTGAAGCAGAAGTTAATTCAGACGAAGTTAGCCGAGGTGAGGTTTCAGCGGTCATTCACACGGTTAATCTAGCACCGATTGTTTCTATACATTTTATTGTATGGACATCGTATTGAATACGGCCAATCTGTATAAAATGTATGGAAAAACGGTGTCAGCTACTTTGTGTGAATGACCGCTTAGCTATTAAAAAATAAGAAGAAATAAACCAGTCCTTAACCGACTTCATTATTTTTCAGAGATCAAAAAGTACCATAAATATATATGTAAGTGTTTGAAGATTACACTCGGTTAATTTCCCACAGAGCTTACCTATTCGGGTAGGTGATAATAATGCTCTCTGTATTTCAGCTAATGTCGAGGAAAAGTATTACAAGGAGATATTTCGTAAGTTGGAATATAATTATGATGTGAAAAATGTATTGATTATAGCCAAATATTCAAGTTTTATTCAGCGTACTCTTCACTATAGTTACTATAGCAATATAATATATTACTTACTATTGTATAATAATAATAATTGATATAATTTATAAATTTTAATTTACTATATTTAAATATATTTGTTTTCAGAAAAACACATAAGCCAGGAAGGTATGTAGTGTAACAATTTTTTTATAATTATTATTAGTATAAATACCACAACCTGTGTACATTTTTAACTGTTTCAGAAAAAGATCAAGTTAAATATTTCCAAGAACTTCTTCACCACTTGAAGGCTATGAATAGTAAGTAATGGTATTAAATTCGAAGTAAAAGCCCATAGTCTGGACTTGTATCCTGTAATTTTCATATTATTCGAGAGTTGCCTTGTTCGTGGCAGGTACAGGTACATAAAGCATGGACACCGCGTAGCCGGGCAACCCCACTCGTCTAACATATACCACTGTACATGCAGACCGCACCACCCGACATTTTGTATTGTCCATTCACGGCTCGACCATGAAAGGACCAATCGAAATTCGTCGTCTTCCGCGATACCTCGCCTACTTTTGACGATTGCATTCTCATACGCAATAAGCAACTGGCGATTAATAAAAAAATTACAAATGTAAAAAGACAAGCCCGCTGAGTTTCTTGCCGGATCTTCTCAGTCGAGGTCGCGTTCCGATCCGGTTGTAGATATAAGATAAAAAAAAATTGACAATTTGTAAGTGACCCGTAGGCCTAAACAAAATAAATGATTTGAATTTGAATACAATAGTGGACGTAAGGGGTGTCATGTTGTGTTGGTCTGTAGTGTCAGGTAACCCTAGTCGCCAGTGAGTTTTTATAATAATGCAATAAATATTATTATATTTTCAGGAAATGAATGATTAGCTAATTTAATAAAGCAAGACATAAATTATATTCGTATTATTTAACCTCTGAGTCGACATGTGACGTACCAGTGATTTTTACCTCGAGGGCCAATCAGTCGAGTTTGCATTTTATTGCCCCGTGATGATACTCGTAGTAGCTTTTATTTTGTTTGTGCCTTTGGCGAGTGACTTTTCTGTATGCAATACTGATGTACTCTATTCTAGTATAAGCGTAGTCTAAACGTGGCTATACTGTTTAAGGCAGATATGAATATATAAGGTTCTTCTAGTAAAACCTCTTTGGTATGAACTTGGCCTTTGCTCGGCTCAGTGTAATCTCGAGCAATCATGTCACGTGAAAAATAACAGGCGCGCAGAATGACAAATGACAGTGCTCGGACGAGGCCGTCATATTGAGTGAGGCAAGGCAGCCACGCGCGGCTGCGTAGTCGGCGTGGCTTATACAAATATTATCCATAGGTGTCTTATAAGATTCACAATCTG
This sequence comes from Notodonta ziczac, assembly GCA_918843915.1. Lineage (NCBI taxonomy): Eukaryota > Metazoa > Arthropoda > Insecta > Lepidoptera > Notodontidae > Notodonta > Notodonta ziczac. Next base: position 12,049,717 of record OU974037.1, read on the forward strand.
TTACAACGTTTGGATAAAATAGGAACATTTGGAGCACGGCCAGCGCTCTGGGACGCCGCTCGTTGCATTAGCATAAAGCGCCGTTATGAGGGGTGTTCCGCATAATCCGATCTACCGTTAAGTGTAAATGTTATTACTTAATTTACAAGAATACATTTGTCGCTCGCCCGAGGCCAGAAATAGGATTACATGCAACCTTGAAAGCTGACTACTTATATAATAATAGTGATATATATATCTTACTACTTTATTTACCTCAATATTATAAGTAGGTTGTAAAAATGCTAGAATGCACTATGCCTAGTAAATAACTAGATTTATTTTATGAACTCTTTCCGAAAGTTACAGATGATGTATGCTCTGACATCGTAGCTCACAACGGGATAGTCCGATTTCAGTGTTTTTTTTGTGATAGCTACTTATATAATAATAGTGATATATATATCTTACTACTTTATTTAGCTCAATAATATAAGTAGGTTATGAGAATGCTAGAATGCACTATGCCTAGTAAAGAACTAGATTTATTTTATGAACTCTTTCCGAAAGTTACAGATGATGTATGCTTGTGACATCGTAGCTCACAACGGGATAGTCCGATTTCAGTGTTTTTTTTGTGATAGCTAGTCATAAGAAGTTTTCTAGCTATGACTGAAGGAAATCGCTGTTTTCGATTTGAATACTTTTGTAGCGTTTCTATTTGGCTATATTGTATATTTGGCTATAGGTTTAGATTGAGGTTTTCGTTCTAAAATTATCTACTTAAGCAGCTAAGCAGGGCTGGGAAAGTTGTATCAAAAAAACACACAGCAATACATAAGTATATAATCGTCTAGATGGAGGTACTGTAATACAATCACAATCTCCACAGCCTCGGCTTCAACTCATGTATGAGAACAAGTAATTGAAATAAAATATTAAAGGCAAGGTTCTCTAGACGGGAGCATTACGAAGGTAAGCTTTGTTAAAAGGGTCCAGCTTTGTGAGTTGTACCTTGTACTTGCCCTTTGTGTGTAAAAGGACATGGTGCAGAAAGGTACAGAATTTACATAAGATAGTACTTCTTGATGGTATTACATCAAATTGGTAGTTGTGTCCGATAGATAGATGGCTAAATAGAGTTCTGTATAATCGATCTGGATCTCAGAAGTAAACACCGCCCTTGCAACTGATACTATAACCATCCATAAATACATTTATAATAATGATTTTTGTTCGCATTCGGATGAAAGATTTAATTTAATGATTTAATAAGTTTGGCAATCTTAAATACTATAATACTAATATTTTTTAGTGACAATGATGTGACCTACTCACATTGTGTTGCTATTCCTGAAAATGTACACCATCTTTCATTCTATTGAAAAGAGTAACCGTTAAGTTTCTTGCCGGATCTTCTCAGTGGAAGCGGCATTCTGGACCGGTGGTAGATGAGTGTTTGCAAGTGGCTTACATGAATAAAATATATGGTTTAGGATATCCCAAAGGGAGATTCGCGGAACGAAGCATAAAGTGGGGCAGAGGTGGGCCACCCCTCAGGATACCCTTTCAAATCATAAATACAAGTTGTTTACCATTCTCTTATAACCAGATACCTAAATTGTTTACTCTCCTTCATATACCTACTAAAATTGGATATTTACAGTAAACAATGTTCAAGACCACAAGTAATAGTGTTTATGTTGAACAATACCTACTAGCGTGGCACGAGACGGCACGTGACACCGGGTAATTACCGTAATTACTAACATAAAAGCGATCAATTAACGAGAATTAATTTGATGAGGGGTTCAGGTAATAACAATTTGTCGATCGATGTGAGTAGTTAAGTGGGTTTCATATAACTAGTTACCTATCATACTTATTATTATAAAGAGGAAAAATTTGTTTGTTTGATTGTAATGAATAGGCTCCGAAACTACTGAACCGATTTGAAAAATTCTTTTACTGTTGGGAAGCTACACTATCCCCGAGTGACATAGGCTATAATATATTTTCAAAAAAAATAGGGATCCTTACTAAAACTCGAATAATGTAACCGCAATGTACCCGTGCGAAGCCGGGGCGGGCCGCTAGTAATATTATAAAGAGGAAAACTTTGTTTGTTTGATTGTAATGAATAGGCTCCGAAACTACTGAACCGATTTGAATAATTCTTTCACAGTTGGGAAGCTACACTATCCCCGAGTGACATAGGCTATAATATATTTTCATAAAAATTAGGAATCCTTACTAAAACTCGAATAATGTAACCGCAATGTACCCGTGCGAAGCCGGGGCGGGCCGCTAGTGAAAAATATTGAGGAAACATGAGTTTGAAGAATTCCTTCAGGAGAAATTGACATTTAAGCAGGGTTTTTGAGTATTTCGGTGGTAGCGCCAAGCTGTACCTAGTTAATCACAGCTCAAACACGGGCTGGCTCGATAAAGGTAGTACCACCTTCTCACAGAAGATGACCGTAAAGTAGTCATTAGAGCTGCGTTTTGTACTATGAGTGAGAGAGCCAGAAACCCAACCTTTCCCTTTCCCTCCTTCTGACCCACTCACCGTTAGGTCGGCAACGTGCACGCATCTCCTTTGGTATTGCAAGTATCTATAACATAGGTTACTGCTCAAAATCAGGCAAGTCAAACGCTTGCCGACATCTAAATATAAATAACTCAAAGGTGACTGACTGACATAGTGATCTATCAACGCACAGCCCAAACCACTGGACGGATCGGGCTGAAATTTGGCATGCAGGTAGATGTTATGACGTAGGCATCCGCTAAGAAAGGATTTTGATTAATTCTACCCCCAAGGGGATAAAATAGGGGATGAATAATCCCGAAATTTTTGTTAAGTTACATTACACGCGGATGAATTCGCGGGCACAGCTAGTTGTCTTATAAAAAGGTTATTTTACCAAAATTTGTATTCGAATCAGGTACTCTGTTTCTGAGCTACACAGAGTCTTGGAACACTGAGCTTATACATAAGTACACTCAGGGCCATTTTCACGGAAACTTTTACAAATAATACTTGTCTAGGAAAGTGCCCAACTCTTTGACATTTCTCAACGGAGTGTGCGTTTACGCGATAATGAGTCTAGGTACACTGAGTCAAAGTTCAGTGTCTCACTGCTATGCTACGGCCTCCCTTTGTACACTTCTTCTTCGTTCTAAGTTTCCTTCTTCTGTACTTTATTTCATATGTTCAAGAAGATGTCATACTCATCAATATAAATAAACTAGCTGTGCCGCGACTCCGTCCGCGTTCTGTTGAATTTTTTCCTGAATTTTCTTTGCTATAAACCTCACGGAGCCCGAGACCTTTCCAACGAATGCAAAACCGTGGAAATCGGTTCGTGCGTTCTGGAGTTATAGCGTCAGGAAGGAAAACCCGACTTATTTTTATATAGTAGATAAATATCGCCAGACTGACACCAACTGTATGTTTCCAAACTAAGCAACGCTTGTACTATGGGTATAGTACAATGCACTAGGGGCGATCCCAGTGACACCCAAACCTGGGCAAATTACGAAAAGTCCATTTCCGAAATTTTCCCCGCCGGGAATCGAACCCGCAACCACCCTGTGCAGTGGACCGAGTGGCCTACGCTCGAACCAAGCCAAGCGGTCTTCGTTATACGGGAATAAATACCGTTCATCGTTTCTTAATTTTCAACCAAACAATTCAGCTTTCTGTTCTCATCAGATATTCCGTATTTCGGTAGCCATGTGAATCCCGGGACGGTAGATTGTGTGTAACACACAAACGACTGTCAGCTATCGATTCAGATTTGCAGATAAAACAGCTTTGCCTCGAGGGAACTCCCTTTGGACTCAAGTATGTGATGGAGATTCTTATTTACTAACAAGCAGCTAAGGTATTTACGAGTATGCTTTTGAGTATGCATATTTGACTACTTTACTTCACATCATCAGCCGGAAGACGTCCACTACTGGACATAGGCTACTTTACTTATGCGTTGCTAAACATTTTTTTCTACACACCAATTTCGTTAAAATCTAAAACCCAATTAAGTATTTATCTATTTTTAGGGTTCAGTACCTCAAAAGGAAAAAAACGGAACCCTTATAGGATCACTTCAATGGCGGGTGTTGATGAAACCTCTCGCCGTGTCAAAGTATGCGATGGCGGATAAGTAATGCTGGTACCAAACTAAACTGTTTATTAGGAGCCCAACTCTACCCACTCTACTCACTTTTGACAGTTTTCCTACAGACAATATGTCAAAACGGACATATTCATTGACGTGATAGACGTATCGAAAGTGAGTCGAATCGAGCGACAGTCGTTAACAGAGCTAGGCCCCAGAACATTTCCCGGGCTACAGGTGGTGAGCACATACTGAGCGAAAATTCTTGTTTTCCTTACGTAACTTTGTAGTTGTATTAGAATGTTGAGCGTCTCAGCTTATACTTATGAGTTTCATATTTCATTCAGTGGCAGAAAATTGCGCAGTAAAGTGACATTGACGTCGCGATGTTTTATTCAGGTATGAGCGTCGAAGATACGACGTCTCTCTTATGAAACGCCAGTAGTCGCTGCGAAATAATAACCTTTCAGATCGAAGGCAGGACATATCTATACATATCTTCTATACATACATACATACAAATAAATAAAATTGGAGTGTCTGTTTGTAATATCAAAATAACACCTTTTCACTAAATGCATATGAAAGTACATACGATACCTATAGCAAAAACGCGAATTAAAAAATTTTTGTCTGTCTGTCTGTCTGTCTGTCTGTCTGTCTGTCTGTGTGTTTGTTCCGGGTAATCTCCGAAACGGCTGGACCGATTTCGACGGGACTTTCACTGGCAGATAGTTGATCTTATAGGGGGTAACTTAGGCTACTTTAATTTTAGAAAAACAATTAGGGTTCCGCGTAAAAAAATAAAAACACTTGAAATCCAAGAGTATCCCCGAAACGGCTGGACCGATTTCGACGGGACTTTCACTAGCAAATAGCTGATGTTATAAGGAGCAATTTAGGCTACTTTAATTTTAGTAAAACAAAATTTAAAAAATGGGTCCTGTCGCGCGGGCTCAGAACGCGGGAACGGGCTTTTTTGTTAAGTTAAATTCCACGCGGACAAAGTCGCGGGCTCAGCTAGTATTGCATAATTCTATAGACCAGATTACTTTTTGGTTATAAGTAGGTACTGTAGAGTAGTTCCTAAATCCTTGCAATAGATTTCAGGGCTTTAATTAGGCTATTTCCAGGAGTAGGACATTAATTAATGGCATTAATTATGAGCTAATTATTATAATCCTCTTGGTGTCGCGGGTTACGCCTGGTCGTTTGAAAGACTTGCATGGGAACATGGGTCCAAATGTGATTTTTTTCTTACTATTCTTCCTATTAGGAGTTATTTAAAAACAACTTTGTTTAAAAAATCATATCTGTTCCTAGCAGTGCCAGTGCTAGGACATGGTAACTAGAAATATAATTACCAATGATAATTAGACTGCATTCCATTTTATATAATTATTGTCTATTAAATTATATTTATATAATTATTGTCTTAGCTCGTAGCTATAACCTGGATGTTTTCAAGTCGAGAGTGAACAGGTACCTCTAGGCAAGTATGCACCACCGTAGACCACATCGTCACTTACCATCAGGTGAGATTGTGGTCAAATACTTGCCTATATCGAAATAAAAAAAACTATTTAACTGTAGATCTTCAATAAAACTTACTAATTTGTTGGTAATATTTCTTCAATCCGCATAGAAAAGTTTTTTAATTAAAAACTCTACACACATGCTGGTGGCACTTGTCGTTATGAGCCGCCGCCACAAAGCGAAGAGCTCGCGACTCTAGGGTGAGTAGAGACAAGTATAAAGTTCGCAAATTGTAAAGACGAAGAAGAGGATGCAACACTCAAGAACACACTTTTTGTCTACATTGCAGGCGAAAATAGAGACATAAATAATTATGACAGAGCAAAACTGTTAATAAGGTTACATGCATTGTTGAACGAATTAGCCACTTTAATTACAGTAGCCGCTTGGCATAGTAGTTCCAGTGTAGGCTGCTCGGCTCACTGCACCAGGTAGTTGCTGGTTTGATTCCCGTCAAGGCAAGTTGTGGAAATGGCATTTTCGTCTTGGTGTCACTGGGAACGCTCCCAGTCCATGGAATGGTACCCATAGGACACGCGTTGCTTAGTTTGGGACCATACAGTGGTGTGTTAGTCTAGGGATATAAAAAATATATACACCCAAATAAAATAAAGCCACAGAGAGTTTCATACCATATTTCTTTAGCAAAAACTTCTGTGATATCTAATAGTAGGTAAGTACGTTCAATTGGTCATACTACAATGAGAAGTCTAGAAAACTTGTTAGCAGGAGATATCCAATATCAGAGTAATTGAGCTAGCTCGTACGATTGGACTCGACCAACTATAATCTAGCGTTTAAGAGCGGCATTAAAACTTAATCTTGGGTTGCGGTTCAGACTTGGGTAATCTAGATATTCTGTGCACATCTCGAGTGCTTCTTTTTAATTCAGTGTTCAGTCTAATGTCGCACTACTTTGCGACAGCACGATTATGAAGGTACATTAAATCATGCTCAACTAGATATGAAAGTTTTTTACCAAAAGAGACTTGATACGGATAACATATAAATATACGGCTACATACGAGTTTCCACATATTATATAAAATTCTTGTGTGCGTTTATTCGTATTCTGCTACTAAACGGTTTGCCCAATGATGCTATTTTTTGTTCTTATCATAATTATGTACAGTTGATCCCGGTGGTGGCGTTGTCATCGTGTGAAGATCGCCAATCCGTAGGTACGAGTACTGGGTCAATGTTTTGAACTATGATTATTTGATATATTCCGAACTTTAGTGTGCAATAAAGAGATATTCTATTTTATTCTATGGCTCAAAGTCCTCCCATTAAAGCGGAGAGTGCCTATGTCTCGACGAGAGCTATTTGGACAGATGTAATTTTTTTGAAGAAAACACTTTTCAACTAAACCGTTAATAGTTTGGTAACCTTTATTACCTTACTTGGTTACTTTATTACCCTTCTTATTATTGTGGTTGGTTGTCATATTATTAATATAGCCTTAAAAAAATATTCTGATCCTAAATCATTTATTGATATTTCTCGTTAAATGTTTCAGCGTATAGATAATGGCTATTAGCCGTTGCGTAAAAGTTATTGGTACTAAAGGTTACCTAGTCTTTATTACTAAATATGAAACCATATCAAATTGCATAATTACAGTTCCTGTCAATAAGGACTGAAATCGTGTGAATAAGTCCATCCTTAACACTCCCGAAAAATAAAATCAACTCTCAAGCCACAAATCATAGTGGAATAATCCAAACAAATCTTGCAATTTTTGCAACTTCACTGCAACTGGGTTAAGCTCAGAATAAAATCAGAGCTCGCGTTATGTAAATTAAATGGCTGGAGAAGCCTTTGAAGTCGCTGTGAATGCTGTTGCGTTAATTAATTACAGGGATCCGAGCTCCGGCAGCTCAATAATTAAATTTATTCTATGTGGGCAAATAGTGTTTTATAATGATGATTTCTTCTTAGTTGTAGGTATCCATGTTAGGGAATAAAAAGGAAATCTATGCAAACTTGAGATGGTACTTTCATGAGCCTCGTTTTCTGCTACTTTTGACGCGGGGCGAGGTGGACAACACACGGATAAAACTACAGACCTATAAAAAAGTTTGGTTCGCTAAATGAATGAGTAAAACAATCCTGTTCCTAATTTGCAGCACACAGATAGACATACATGTAGGTAGGCTTTTACCAATATACGAGTACATTTGTACACTGGATTTTAGGTTTAAACATTCCGCAATATCGGTATCTGTACTTAATTCAACCAAACCATTTCGTGAATAACCTACTTGAACTCAACCATAACACTTTGAGCGTCGTTCCGTTTGCTGCATTGCATGCACCTGCGAATGTCGTTTGAATGAATTCGTGAAACATTTCTCTGAAACCGCAATACCATTACTGTCCAATGTGCAAATACAAATAATTGTATTCCAAATAAAGTTTTTAAAAATACTTACCAATATATTTCAAGTCATATATTTGCCAAATCATACTGTAAACAAAGGGTTGTCTCATTCCTATAAGAAACCTAGTCGTCGCCCCATACATATAACAGGGTTATTCTCTTCCCAACTAATTTTATTATTATTCAAATAAATATGATAATAAATAAATAAATAAATAAATGTTTACACGTATTGTTATAAAAAAAAAACATTTTGCACGAACGAATTTTCAAATAGTTTAGTGCATTTCACTAGCGTGCGAATTTGTAAATTAGTGTTCCGTGAAACTATTCTACAAATACCAGGCAGTAGTCTCTCTTTTCCGCCATGCGATCTGACAAACTTGCAAAATATACGATTTTATACTAAATTTAGTACCTAATGTATAAGTAGGTATTTACCAAAAAATATTATACGCTGAAACAGAATACAGGTGTGTCGCACTTTGACTAAATTCAAATGCTATTTCTAACAGAGTGAAAATGCAATTATCACTAATTTGATAGCAATTCAAATAATAGCCCTGCAGCAGTGGTTGCGGTCGTCCACTCGTAATGCAATTCCTATAGGTAGTTGCCAACATGCAATACCACTTTGACTGCATTACGGCAAAACGTACAAAAGCAGGAATTTCAAGGAACACGTTAATTCAAAGTTGTCAAAGTATTTAATTCATGATTAGGGTTTGATGAAATATTTCCTTTTTTTAATTTAATTTTTCATTCCGGTTTACAAAATGCCTACTTGCAATTGAAATATATTATACCCAGAATATTCCTACTTCAGCCGCGATATTTAATTCACAATGGCTTTAACCGAATACATGGGAACCGGGATCTACAAAGCTGCGGATTTGTGAGAATTATTGAAGGCAGGCTGAACCCGCTTGCCTTTATTTATGTACCTATCGTATAAAATATTCGAACAGCCCACATTAAACAGCATTTTTATCTTTCTTGGATTTGACTTTTGTAGCATGTGGTTAGTAGTTTGACTCACAATAAACTTCCATTCCCATTGCTCTCTGAAAATCAGCGTTGTGGTGAACCATCCTGGATCGCCTCAACAAATTCCCACAAAATTAGTTAAATTAGGGTATATATTACATCACAACACAAAATGTGCGAACCAGCTTGAGGAAAAAAAAAACAAAAGAACAGGCGGAAAACTTTCATTTTTTTTAGATAAAGTTTTTTTTTTGACATGTGTTCGGAAATGTAATTTAAACAAACTTGATAGCGTCGCTAACAGTGGTCGTGTTACGATACATTTGTAGACTTTAGGTAAAAATGACAAAGTGACTACTTACAAGCACCCCCATAGGCCTAAACAAAATAAACGATTTACGTTTGAGTTTATAACTTCAACGAGTTATACACTTTTATAGATACAATTGAATCTATTGTTGCAACCGATAACGTTCCTGCAAAGCTTTGATCGATCACCCCTTTGTCAATACTAAATCTGTTCAATTAACCATATCAATCAAGATGCTATAGACTACTCACAATAGGAATTCTCTGCTAAATACCTAGGATGAGCTATGCAATGTATAGGCGGTTAGATATTAGTGATAATAGGCTCAGTGTCAAGCTTATGATGAAGCCTTTGACGAATGAAACACTAACCGCACAGTTCTCAAACGCAATTCAAATTTAGTGAGCAGCTCAATTTGTGAGCTCTGTTTCTCTCGAACGTGGGACTTAAACACTACTAAAAATAAATATGACGAGACTAACATACCAACTTTTGGGTCTCAAAGTAAGCACCGTTTGTAGTATCTTTAGATTCGAATGTAGAGTTGGAAGAGAAAGTTGTTATGGATTTGCCTCCTAGACGATCTTTGGATCCACGAGAGGCTAAATGCGGCTGTACCTTCCAAGCAACAATGCAGTGATGAAGACTTGTTTGTGGAAGCTTTTTCAGAACCAACCGGGATTACCGAAGCCAGACCCTCGTAGGCTAGGGTCGATTGCCTTACAACGGACTAGATGTGTTCCCAGTGAAACCCAGATCAAACTTACGAAAAGGCATTTTACTGAATTTTTCCCAACGGAAATTAAGCCCGCATCCACCCGGGTGCTATGAGCCGAGCATCCCACGTCCAGACCACTAGACCGAGCAAGTGTCAAATATTTCCTGGACATTGAGTCTAGCTGAGTTCGTCAAACGCTCTATGTGGAGAGAAACATATATAGCAAGTTTTTTAAGTTCTTAAGCAAAGTCCTCAGCGCTGTCTGGTTCTATAATGGAGTGCCAGAGATTTGAGACTGCTCGGGTATTCTTTAAAAGCATTGCAATGACGCGAAGTGTCTTAGAAGTGCATTGCCTGTAAGTTAGAGGATCGACGTTGTCTCGAATACTAGACGGTACTATGAATCGGGAAACGTTATTTTTAGGGGTCAGCCGCATTTCAACTTGACCCATTTTGTCCGGAGATAGAGCAAGCAATTTAAAAGTACTTTTCCTTCTGTGTACTGATAATATCTCACAGATTCAGAATGTTTTCTCAATTACTACTTCATTACATCAACAAAGAGGAAGTGTTTGGTTGGGAAATAAGTAAATTATTTCAGGAGTGAAAATCTAGTCTCAATGAAGCGCTGTATCATACAGCTAAGACATATAATACAGAGCAGTGAACTCTACATAAATGGCGCAAGAGTAATGTATACAACGAAAATCTTTCCACCTCCTTTCACAAGGCCGTGATATCCTAGAACGCAAGTAAACGACTCATAATAGCGAAGAGGCAAAACAAAAGACGCGGTAAACGCGCCCGTAATGAGGCCTCGCTCAGTAAACACTTCCCACACACTTGATAGAGCGCTCTATTGTGAACTTCGGAGCAGTTCTTTGCTCCGGCGGAATTAGATCCAGATGCGATAATTTGAAACAAAAACAGTACTTTTTGTTAGACATTCAGGCCATTGTCTAGATATAAAATAAATGCTGGTGATGGCAATATATAGGAGGATTTCAAAAAGTGTTATTATAAAAAATATTTTCGCATTATAAGAATTGACTTCGGAGCTTTTTGATTATGATTGCAGCAGATGTTCGCATAAACTAATGGAAATTTCATCTGAAGTGAAAAGCTCATTTTTCATGTGTTTCAGTAAAGACATGCAAAGAGTTTTCAAGAACAGGTGGTATGTGAAAGTACTCAACAGAAAAGCTTGTGCTAAGAGAAATGTTACGACAGATTTGTCTATGTTTCTGAGCTACCTCAAAATAAAATTGTTTAACAACTTTCCCAATTTATATTTTTAACCCATCAAAAACTTAGATTTTCACGAGACATTGTTAAATCGCATTACGTCGCTAATTCAATTTGCTCAGGGACCTGTGAAAATCGCAGAGTTAAATAAAAAAGGGATGAAAAGACATTAGCCAATATATTATTTTCTACCCGCATTATCGAAAAGTTATCGAATGGTTGCTTTCTTTGTGTTATCCCACAAATTTGCCCCTGGGGTGAACACTGCGAAATTTCTGCGAATTTTCCTCTTGATGCAAAGGCGATGATAAATTATTTTTATTATATTAGCAAAATTCCTAAATGTTCTCGTTGTTCGAGCGAATGAATTTACAATGTGCCTCTTAAAAACGGTTGTGGATTCGTATTAACAAACTGTGCTTTTGTTTCTTTTTTTATGAAAAGCGGAAAAATATAAATTGGAAACCTTTAGGTAAATGGAATTCAATTCAAATAATCAATAATCCGTTTTCCGGATATCGGAATTTATTATTTATTTCGATGATTATTCCTGACCGGGTCACCTGTTACTACTTTTAATTGCCGGTTATATTAATAACTAGCTGAGCCCGCGACTTCATCCGCGTGGAATTTAACTTACCAAAAAAGCCCGCTCCGGCGTTCTGAGCCCGCGCTACAGGACCCATTTTCAAAATTTCGTTTTTCTAATACACTAGTAGCCTAAGTTACTGCTTATAACATCATCTATCTGCCAGTGAAAGTCCCGTCAAAATCGGTCCAGCCGTTTCGGAGATTACTCGGAACAAACACACAGACAGACAGACAGACAGACAGACAAAAAAAAAAAACGCGCTTTTGCTATAGGTGCTATATGTACTTTCATATGCATTTAGTGAAAAGGCCTTATTTTGATATTACAAACAGACACTCCAATTTTATTTATTTGTATAGATTTAGTCGTTGTGTTGATTCTCATTAGGACCTCTCTTTTTCGTAACTGCCATGCCTTTGAGCCCCAACATATGACATCAAAAGTTATAAGTTGTTTAATCACCAAATTTCAACATTGAACATCAACAAGTCATTCAAACTCAATCGAAGCATAACCTTTCACAATAGGGTGTACACTGGCTCTTAACAATTCAGTTGACATCACGCATGTCGTGCCGTCTCCGTGTCGTGCGGTCACCGTATCGTGACGTGTGCAAACACCATTATGTCAAACGGCCTACGCGACGGACCATTAACTCCTCCAAACGAACGTATGACCAAGTTTCCACCACATTGCTGAAGGATCCTCGAATTATTTGAAACTAGACGGCCGATAAAACTGAATCTCGACATGATTTTTGAATCTGACCCTATATATTAATATATTTTATTACCAAGGAAACATTTGAAAGCCGTGGGCTACCAAAGCTTTAATAGAACCACTGTTGACAAATAATCGTCATTTGATAACGTCAACGTGCAAGTTTGCGTTAAAACAAAACCATACGCTGACGCTTCACACATAAAACAAGAGCAATAAAGCTGAATATAGGTCAACAGGGTTTTGAGAAAACGATCTTGAGAAATTCCGCCTTCACTCAATGTATGGAATAATAACGTTTACTTAATAAGAGACGCTTGTTTTGAAGAATTCATTTTACATTCCCACTGAAGGGCATTGAATTGCATACGGTATAAATAACACCACGGCTACAAACTGCCAAAGGGTAGTCAGAGACATTACACAGATTCTACTGTTCACCCGAATTAGACAAAGCAGAAGTATATAATAAAATAATTTTCATCGGTACCTATCTCGTTTAATTGTACTAGCTGTGCCCACCGGCTTCGTCCACGTAGTATTTAACTTAGCAAAAATTTCGGGATTATCGGGATAAAAAGCATCCTATGTGTTAATCCCGGTTATAAGCTATCTGTGTTCCAAATTTCATCCAAATCCGTTCAGTAGTTTTTGCGTGAAGGAGTAACAAACATACATCCACACTCACAAACTTTCGCATTTATAATTTTAGTAGGATTTATTAACGTTGGCTAGTAAGGCCATTATTTCAATATCAAAGGGGAAGGAAAGGGGAAGGGAAGTGGAATAGAGGGAGGGAAAGGTCTGGGGTATAATTTTCCGTCTCTCTTACTCATCGTACAAAACCGAGAAACCTACTTATAATAGCTGCCTACTTTAGCTTTGTAATGACAACGGGAATCAAACTCGTACTCATATACAGCCTGGCTCATCCAGGGTAGTACCACTCTCTCACGGAAGATCGGCGTAAAGTTGCTATTATAGCTGTGTTTGGTACGAGTGAGAGGGCCTGAAGCCCAACCCCTTCTCCCGTCTCCCTCTCTCCCACTCCCCTTAAAATAGATAACGTGCGAGAAATGCCTTTGATGTTGCAAGTATCTATAGGCTACGGTAACTGCTTAATTTGAAACGGATCGTAGGCTTTGCAGACTTTGCTATATAAAAAGTCAAACAACACCTGCTATTAAATATTCAAACTTAGGTCATTGGTTATGTTAATCTCTCAAAGGTAGATCAGGACAGGACCCATCCTCATAAAATATTAATAGTTGTAGCCAAGAGGCTTATATGAAGTAGGCGAGAAGATTGGGTTTCGGGCACCACGTGTAAATGAAAATGAGCCGAGGAAGCTACGTGATCACGGAAATTAATAAGAACCCTAATTACAAATATTATAAGCATTAATTTAGCTTGAACAGCATAATTATATTTTATCTATAATTAATACGGGAAGGAAAAACTTTCAAAACGCTTAACACGAAAATTGCGCGGACGGATGAGTATGAAATTTGGCACACTTATAGTTCATATAGAGAAGGAGTGCAGAATGCTAATATTTTTATATTACAATCCTTAGAAATCCATTAAAATCTGCAAGTAAAACATTACACACACTACCACGAATTGACACACGCACATTTGTAACCTGACTGTCTGACTGACAAACGATGACAGTTTTTGAAGGGCGAGACTTCCATAGTGCATTCTACGTGCCAGTACCAATAGTCTTTGACAATAAAACTGAAGGCGCCTGTCTAGCCCGCGAAATTCAAAATTTTCGAGTATTTTTATAGTTTAACCAACATCTGGAAACATTTAAGACAACATTTTGTGATTTGCGACAAACACAGTATGCAGTGCGTTTATTAATACATTTATTATACTCTAAATATTATCACGGTGGATATGATACTAGTAAATCACTAAATACACAAAAATTGGCAGATTATCTGGATAGCTGTCGTTCTTATAATGTTTCAGAGTAAGTTAGATGTATTAATAAATGCACTGCACACGGTCTTTCTCGCGAATTACAAAATGTGCCTTTTATTATTGTCAGGTTTTGAAAAAATTCTACATAACCTCAAAAAATTAGAACATCGCGGGCTAGATGGGCGCTTTAGCCTTAAATGAATTATGGTCGAATTTCGACCATTATAACGGGAATACTAGTTGCTATAGAGACGCATGTTTTTTTTTTCGATATAGGCAAGTATTTGACCACAATCTCACCTGATGGTAAGTGACGATGTGGTCTACGGTGGTTCATACATGCCTAGAAGGTACCTGTTCACTCTCGACTTGAAAACATCCAGGTTATAGTCAACCGGGCACAAAGACGCCGGCAAGGTGTTCCACTCCTTGGCATAATATATGTTGATATAATAGTACCGATTCTTCAGACATAACTAAACATGACTCAAATAACTGTATTGCAGGCCAATTGACTACAGCTCATATACAGGGTGGCTCCACTAAGGTAGTACTACCTTCTCACAGAAGATCAGCGTAAAGTGACTGTTGTAGCTGCGTTTTGTAAATGCGAGCGATACGTTTGGTAACTGCTTATCTTCATCAGGGTCTAATGCTTATTACTATAATGTATTACCGGCATCGGGTATAAAATGTAAAGCAATCCTACTAATATTATAAATGCGAAAGTTCGTGAGTGTGGATGTATGTTTGTTACTCTTCCACGCAAAAACGAAATGAAATGAAAAATGAATTGGAAAACTTTAACAATCCTTGCTGTCAGTTTTGAATAGTTTATTGTTCCAATAAAATGTAGCTTTATAAGACAGATCTAATTTTTGTTTTCATTTCACCCAAAGAAATCGTAGTAATTATTACAAATTCTTTGATTTCACCCAGAGAGATCTTGAATATTAAAATTCACTAAATATAAATGCAAATTTCTTGATTAATCCCGAGATTTTGATCGAGGTTTTGCGGCACTTTGACCCCGGATTAATCTAGCCTACCTGAGCGAGAAGATTATTTAAGTCATATCGCGCTATCTCTTGCTCCCGGGTTATATTATACCACCACGCCTTTGTGGTATTATGCCAATGCTTCTATTAGGTCGGGACTCCAATTATACGCAAAATTGAATAATGAAGTTCTTTCCGAGCTTGAAAGCAGACAGAATTAGGATTACTTACTGTAATTTCAGGAATTATGGATGATGCTTACCTGGAAAAATAAATACGTTTTAGACAAATTTAAAAAGCAACAAGTTTAATTTTATAGATAAGTATTTAAACCGTTTCTAATCAGGTACAACTAAAAATAAATTACCACGAAAAATGGCAATAACTACATTAAGTGTATTCAAGTTTAGTCTGTGTAACAAAAAAATTAGAACCAAAGTTTTATGGTTTTTTTCCGCGGTTAATATAAAATCGCTGTAGAATAAAACACCGACCATCGAATGATTATAAAAGTATCTGCGATTTGAAATTTTATAAAACTAATTATAAATTAACCAAGATTTACCGTTGGAATTCTTGTAATTTAAAGAGAAAATCATCAATCTAGTCAAGTGATATTCAGATCTAGTCAAGATAGTTCATTCCCATGGCAACGATCACCATTCTTTGTTTTGGAAACCTCATGCTTATATCACAATAGACATTTGTACTATAAATTCAATACAATCGATAATAACAATCCCATACAAACATCAGGAGCTGGTTATATAGAGGTGTTAATATCAATATTGGATTCATTTGAAGAACGTAGATGTAACAGGTATGTCTGGAGTTTTTCTTACGCCCGTATTAATAAATCAATATCGAATCTGAGAGCGATCTTGGAAATGTCATTCTTGCTCTTAAATTTGAGATTGATTCATTAAAATGGGCCTTATTTATAACTAGTTTTTCTATTAAGAGTTTGATTCCAGTTCACACATTTTCCAAGCAACTACATAAGTGGTTACATCGTTAGTATTATTATAAATAATCCAGCTGTTTGAGACGGCATTTTCTGTAATTTTAAGGTTCCGTGCTTCAAATGGAAAAACAGAACCCACTTACGATCACTGTGTGTGTTGTCCTATCAGTCAGTCCATCTGTGAATACCTTTTTTGTATGGTGCGTCAAAATTAACAGCACACAAATTGAATTTCTAGTGCGTTACGTTAATATTTTTACTTTGATTTCTTATTAAGGAAATAATCAAATCAAGAGGAAGCCATTAAAGCCATTAAAGAAACAGGTTCTCTTTCTAACTTCTCGTATGTCATCTCAGTCTAAATATTATGGAAATGTTTCAAACACATTATTTTTTGTTTATAAAACAAAGTTTTCGTTTTGTCCCCTGATACTTTAATTTCATTTGTCACCGAGCCGTCGCGCTCCGTTCAGTGTTGCCAGCCGTTTCGTACTTTAATCATCAAATAATTGAAAAAGTTATCGCCGTAAATTTAATTAATTTCGGTTGTAACTTCCACTATGAAAGATGAACTTGGTGAGGCTTTTTGATTGATTTATATTGGAGTGCTAATTATTTTGCATTTATTTTAGTCTCGACATTTTGTCAGCAGACAATCTCGATTTTTTTAAACAAAGTATTGCTTTATCTATGTTTTCACGCGAATTAAATAGCGTAAATAATAACTGCATGAACCCGTAAAAACCATACCCTATAACTTGAAATCGAAGTGTTTCATTTTATAATTTCGAGGACGATGTGGAGGCACTTTTGTATATATAATTTTAATTATTATTTTGTTTTTGTTTTTATATATATTTACTGTAAGTTAGTTGATAAGTAGTTTTAATACTGTAAATAGTATGTAAAATAGTATGAAATAAAGTAGAATATATTTCAGAGATGTGGAAAATTCTGATCTTCAGTGCAGCAATCCAGATTGTCAACGGGAGATACGAAAATGTGAATCTAAAGCGAGATTGGTGGGAAACGGCGGTGTTCTATCAGATTTACCCCAGATCTTTTATGGACAGCGATGGAGACGGCGTTGGGGACATCAATGGTAGGTCCATTTTTGTAGTGAGAACCTTTTTATTATGTACAAATATAAGTTACGTATTTTTAAGAGCTAAACTGAAGTTTGTTTACGTTGTGAGTATGCAGATAACATTTTGGTTGGTGAACGAAGTAGGCTTTTGTGATTACAAAATCAAACATCCACAGAAAAGTCGCCAGTACTTTTGTAAGTCATGTGCGTTTGAAGGCAATGCCTCACAATTAATTCGTTCTCAGTTTCTTATTTATACGATACACCAGTAAATATAAGTCTGTCTGTAATTTAATTCAGTCAGTGAATATTATAGTCTCTCGAATTAAGTAAGTACCTACATTTTAATTTTCATTTCTGAATGGGTATAATGATAATACCGTCTTAAGACGGTCCTTTATCTCTACGCTCCGTCTTCCTTCATTAATCTCCTCAATGTTAAGACTAAGCTCGTTATCTACTGCGATTTTTTCAGCCTGAATTTAAGGCGATAAAAATACTCCACGATTGTACTAAAATATTTAAGCTCTAAATCTATCATACTTCTGTTGATTAATGGATCCAGATCTTTTGTTTAGGAAACCTTTATTCCCTGGATTAATAAAAAGAGACTTTCGAAGTTATATTTACATTTTCAATGCAAATAAAATACATACAAAACATTTTTCTTCGACTTCCCCGGAGCACATTTCCGAGAAGAAAATCCAGCAATTCCGCATTTCCTGTGTGTTTTCCGTAGACAAATGTGTTCGTAGATAAAACCCGAGCTTACACAGCCCTTGTAGTTACGTTCATGAATTAACATTTATTTTCTAGGTATCACATCGCGATTGGAATATCTAAAAGAACTGGGGGTAGACGCAACGTGGTTATCACCAATCTTTAAATCTCCAATGCACGATTTCGGTTACGATATTTCAGACTATTACTCAATACAACCTGAGTATGGAAGCATGGACGACTTTGAACAACTGCTCAAGAAAGGTGGCGAACTCAGTAAGTAATTCCTTAAGTCGTAAAGTAGTCCGTGGTAAAAAGCCTACCGTGTTTATTTTCCCCATTTTCCATGGAGAGAAGTGAGTTGTATCACTTCTATGGCACGGTCACTGATCACGAAGAAATTCGTACAATGACCTGTTATTACCTGTCTTTGTCACTCCCGCGTAAATCTAATACGTCTCGCTCACACAGTTGCCGGTCACACGCAGTGCACGGACAGAGACAGGTAATAACAGGTCATTGTACGATTTTTTTCGTGATCAGTGACCGTGCCATGGTATCTTTCTTCTGAATTATCTCGGATTCCAAGACAATTCAGTTTTTTTCTCCTTGCTTTCGTTAGCACTGCAGTGTGGTCAAACTATACCCTGTAGTAGACTAAACAAACCCTCATCAGGAAAAAAAATCCGTAAATCTATAGTATTGTCAGCTTAGATATCTATATATCTAAGCTGACAATACTATAGCGGATTTTTTTTCACAATGCTATCGCAATGGCCGAATTCGGAATGTCTATACATCGACAAACTTTAATATTGTTGTCACATTTGTAACAAAAGATATGGACAACTTTTTGGAGACAACATTGGTAGCGAATTCCGGTGGAGAGAAATTCCATATTACCACCTTCGTACAAGAGTTATAAGAAATTACAAATACCAAATTTTGTATCCGCTATTCTATCCACCTAAGCGACAAATACACATAACATTTGTTGATTGTACAAACGACTACATATCAAGCTATACATTTCCGGTATAGGCTGATCTCGCAATGTGTAGGACTTCGTACAATGAGAGGTCAGCTTTTACTGGACACGGATAGTTTGATATGTAGCCGAGGGTACCAGCTCTGTTAGTACCAGGCATGCCTTTTAAGTTCTGTCGTTTCCATATTTCCCGGCAATTTTGAATTTGGAACTGTTCTATATTCGAATGTGTTTAAATTTCGAATCTCAAAACAATTGAAAGTTTTAGGATTAATGCTATTGTTTAGTCACAGCGTCGATTAGAATCTGTCAGGTTACGTACGAAAATGAATCTTCCTAAGGAAAATGTTCGTGCAATAATTTTCTACAACTTTAGAAGAGGCCTGACACGGCTTCAGTGTTTTGAAGAGCTAACATCTGTGTTCAGTGATGAAGCCCCATGTCTGCGGACTGTCGAACGCTGGTATTTATAATTCCAGCGTAAACATACTATTCTTAGTGACAAATCTCGCGAAGGACGGCCAAAATCCGCCTTCACTGAAGATAACATCATTGCTGTGAGACAACAAATTCTCGAAGATCGTCATGTGACGTATCAAGAGATAGAGGTTCTATTAGGCATCTCAGGGACAACCAATCAGAAAATCTTGCATGAAGCGCTTGGTGTAAGAAAGCTAGTTTGCCGTTGGATACCGCATCTGCTTTCCGACGATCACAAGGCGGCCCGCGTCAGATGGCGTAAGAAAACTCTGCAAAGGTTCAACCAAGGAGAGTCAAATCACGTCTACAACATCATCAGTGGTGACGAATCTTGGATCTATGCCTACGATCCTGATTCCAAACAACAATCTACAATCTGGGTCTTTCAAGACAAGCCAAAACCGACTAAAGTTGTTCGTTCTCGAAGCACTTCAAAGAAGGTGGTGGCCACGTTCATTGGAAAAACCGGCCATATTGCGACTATTGCACTTGAAGATCGTAGAACGGTTAATGGAGAGTGGTATACCACAGTTTGTTTACCACAAGTCATCGCCAACTTCGAAAATCTAACTCAAAGCGACGCATCATCCTGCACCACGACAACGCAATCTCACACAGCGCTCGTCAAACGATTGAGTATTTGAAGCAGGAAAAAGTAGAAATTCTTGATCATCCTCCATACAGTCCTGACCTTAGCCCTAACGGTTTATTTACATTTCCTAAAATTAAGAAAAGTCTTCGTGGTCAAAGGTTCCAGTCCGGTGAAAAAGCAGACGACGCTTTCAAGTCAGCCATTTTGAACACCCCCACCTTAGAGTGGTATAAATGTTATAATAACTGGTTTGAGCGAATGGAAAAGTGTATTAAGCTACGTGGTGAATACTTTGAAAAACAATAAAAAGTACTATAAGGTTCTAGTTGTGTTTTTTTCTTCAAACGACAAAACTTAAAAGGCATCCCTCGTAGCTATACAATATTGGAAGGTACTTTTTATGATACGCAACTTGGTTTCTTTGCGGTATAAAATAATGCGCAATTCTATGAATGATCCACTGTATATTTAAAATTATTCATTGAATTATTGATTTTAAAGTAATTTATGCATAGCCCCAGAATGATCAAACATCCTACTAATATTATAAATGTGAAAGTTTGTGAGTGTGGATGTATGTATGTATGTTTGTTACTCCTTCACGCAAAAACGAATGAACGGATTTGGATGAAATTTGGAACACATATAGTTTATAACCGGGATTAACATATAGGATACTTTTTATCCCGATAATCCCGAATTTTTTGCTATGTTAAATACTACGCGGACGAAGTCCGTGGGCACAGCTAGTTTTATTTATTTCCCAAACGATCGTTTGTTTGAACTTTCGTAATAAGATTTTCCTCACAAATTATATTCGGGACGGGCTCTTGTAGCTTGTTTATCTAATTTGAATGATTATTGTGAA
The DNA here is from genome assembly GCA_918843915.1 of Notodonta ziczac. Classification (NCBI taxonomy): domain Eukaryota; kingdom Metazoa; phylum Arthropoda; class Insecta; order Lepidoptera; family Notodontidae; genus Notodonta; species Notodonta ziczac. Next base: position 12,070,940 of record OU974037.1, read on the forward strand.
GTTTATTTTCCTGAATCGCGTTATATCCGGACCGATGGCTCGGGAAACTGTAATGGAGATTTTAAATTCGTAGTCAAAACATAATTTTATAAAAAAAATTGTTTTAGTGAATTCTATCGATATTTTAACAGTTGGTACAATAATGTAATTAATATTATGGAACTATTTTAACAAAGTCGACCTAATTGGCCTGGTGTAATTAATTTTCGATCTACGTCAGTAAAATTCTATTAGAAATTCACAAAGCTAAAGCTAGTTTCTCTTGGTATTTCAGATATTAAAATAGTTTTAGACTTTGCCCTGAATCATTCCAGCAACGAGAGTGATTGGTTTCTGAAATCCTCGAACCGGGATGAATATTATAATGATTGGTACATTTGGGAAAATGGGCACTTGAATGAACGCGGACAGAGAAGTCCGCCTAATAATTGGGTGAGTATTGACTGAATTCGTTTTAATTGAAGCCATAATTAGGCATAATTATTTGGTAAAATCGAAAGATAATTTAATAAATTGTAAGTTAATATTGCCATGATTCCATTGGCTAAATATTTGCCTTATTAATTCTTTCGAACATTAAGACGATGAATTGGTTTTGAAATGTGAGCAACAGGTGCAATATATAAATTAGCTTGGGACTGAGCAGCTCAAATCTCGACAGTCAATAATAATGTCAAAGCGTAGCGTGTCTTGCCCTACTAGTCCGAATTATTTGTGTAATTCTTGCTAACATCAAAGGCAACACACTGGAGCTATTATAATATTCATATTAATAGCTACTACCCTCTGTAATGATTGAATATAAAAACTGGCGATAAAAAAAAAATACATGTAAAAAGACAAGCCCGCTGAGTTTCTTGCCGGATCTTCTCAGTCGAGGTCGCGTTCCGATCCGGTTGTAGATATAAGAAAAAAATATGTAAAATTGTCAATTTGTAAGTGGCCCCGCAGGCCTAAACAAAATAAATGCTTTGAATTTGAATTTGAAATATCTACCAGTACATTATGAACGTAATCTGTCTCACATTGTGTCTATCAGCTGTTTTTGGTCATCAAGCAATAACTCTAAGAATGAACATGTAAAAACGTTTGAAAACTATAATCGGACTAAGGACTAAGGAACTTCTGATAAAAGTTTACATAAACGCTGAATTAAAGTATAACATTATTTTTCTGTTCCTCTTCCGTTCTGTTCTGTTTCCGAGGCAGGGTTTGAACCCAGGACCTGGTGCCCGCAAGACGCGTGCTTAATCAATCGGCTATCACTGCTGTTTTTATTTATATTTTAATACATCAATATTTAATATTGTATTATATTTATATAAATTACCTCAATTTTTTTTCATGCGTCTTCTCTTATCTCACTGATCTTAAGATATATAGTTATAATATATATTTTTCACCGATATTCTGTAAGCGGGTGGAAATATAAGCTAGCAGAGAGAGCCTGTTTATGAGCTGCGTAGTCATTCGGCTCTACCGCCGTTAAACTGTCAATAGTTTCAAAGCTATTATTCCTTTATAGGTGAGTGTATTCAGGAAAAGCGCTTGGACCTTTATGCCATCCCGGGATCAGTACTACCTCCATCAGTTCGGTGAAGCCCAACCAGATTTCAATTACAGGAATCCCGTCGTCGTGGACGAAATTAAAGTAAGTTCTTAATTGACATCCAAAACCTTATAAATATTCAGATGGAAATTTATTTGGAAGCTAGGCTATTTTTGTCTTGGAGGTAATTCACACGAAGAAGCCTTTAAAGTTATTGGTTCTGTTTTTTATAACTACCCAGAAATCAACAATCTAGGTTGAGCAGGCTAATAATAAATAAATAATACATAATCAATATCGCCAGACTAACACACCAACTGTATGGTCCCAAACTAAGCAACGTTTCTACTATGGATACCGCACAATGGACTGGGCGCGATCCCAGTTACACCCAGACTTGGGAAAATTACGAAAAGGCCATTTCCGAAATTTACTCCCGTGTAGAGCGGCCAACACGCTCAAACCTCCGCCAGACTGCTAGCGGTTTTGTTAAAGAGCAAATTTTTCTATCCATCAGCGACATCCATATTGCAAAAACTCTATACAGTCCAGTTCCATCCTACTTAAGAAAGATTGAGATTTGTGGTAACACTCCTTCAATTTGCGGACGAATAATGAAGACAAATGTTAGGTCGTGTCGTTCGAGTAATACTATGTGGCTTATACTGCCATAGACCTCTTCTTACTACGATACTACATTAATGTTTGAATCAACTTTCATACCATCACTGTCAGGACTACAAATTCCTTTCAAATGATGTATCAACTACTATCAGAAAGTAATTAATTTTTTTTTATAAAAAGTCAGCAAATGTGCGCACATCCCGCCTTAAGTTAAGCAGTTACCGTTGCCTATAGGTGCTTGTAAATATAGGCTTTGCTCGCGTGTTCCGGACCAAGGGCTCCAACTCTCTTAAGCGCTGGCACTTACATCAACTCGTAATACGTCAACACTGACGTATTCAGATACGCGATACGTAAATTTTGACGTATTGCGAGACGATCGAAATGCCAGCGGTTAATAGAGTTGGATCCCTGAAGGAGTGCGGGGTTAGAGGGAGAAGAAGGTTAGGTTTCCGGCGCTCTCTCTCATCGTACGAATCACAGATACAATAACCTCTTTACGCCGATCCGTGGGGATTTGTGGCCTAAGTGCCCCTTGCATTGAGTAGGAGCCCATTCCCAGAAATGAGAAATTTAAAGAGGGCTCTAATAAAAAACGTAAATGTTAATGTTTCCAGAATGTCATCAAATTTTGGCTCGAGAAAGGCGTAGCAGGTATGAGGATCAACTCAATCAACCACGTGTTCGAAGTGGATAAAGACGCTTACGGCGGTAGGTACCCCGACGAACCACTGACCGGGAAACCAGGTCTTGGGCCGGACGACTACGGGTACTTGGACCATGTTTACACTAAGGACCAAGAAGAAACGTATGACTTGGTGTCGCAGCTTAGGGATGTGTTCGACGCTATCAGCATCAGAGATAACTTGACCAGGTTTGTTGCGTTAGCTATCTTAAAATAGTAAGTAATCCTACTAATATTATAAATGCGAAAGTTTGTGAGTGTGGATGTATGTTTGTTACTCTTTCACGCAAATAATACTGAACGGATTTGGATGACATTTGGAACACAGATAGTTTATAACCTGGATCAACACATAAAATACTTTACTTAAGTCTACGCGGACGAAGTCGCGAGCAGAAACTAATGAAGTCATAAGGCGATTATATATTTAGAATAGTGTGACCCGCGACTCCATCCGCGTGGAATCTGGACAACCCTTATCACTTAGGGTTATGAAAAATAGATGGTAACCGATTCTCAGACCTACCGATATATACACACACAAAATTTCATGAAAATCTGATGAGCCGTTTCGGTGGTGTATGGTAACTAACATTGTGACAAGAGAATTTTATATATGAGATATATTATATTAAGAGTGGTTTTTATATAAAAATCTGCTATTGTGCTACGTACTTATGTGATAATTAGAGAATGAAAAAGTAGTCACAAGAATAAGCCTGGAGTGACACCTAACAAACTTTAAAACTTTAAAGTTTGTTTTGTTTAAAATCTTAGCCGAATTTTAAGCTCCCACATCTGTTTCAAATCTGGAAAAATATTTTTTTGCATTGCATTACAGTAGAGATTTATAAATGTGACTAAAACAGTGAAAAGTAGTTAAAATAAAATATTTTTTGAAACTTTTATCTGTAATTATTTGTTATATTCAGAATAATGATGACAGAAGCGAACACGAATATTAAGAACTCGGTGAAGTATTACGGAGATGGTCACCACGCTGGGGCCCAAATACCTATCAACTTTGCTCTCCTAGAAGACTTGGACAAAGAGTCTGACGCCAGAGACATTAAATATGCGGTGGACAGGTGGATTACTTACAAACCTTTCAGGAAACAAGCTAATTGGGTGGTAAGTTAATATTTTTTTTTACTTTACCTATAGAACGGAGTCGGCAAACCAGCGTACGTAACGCCTGGTGTTAAGCAGTTACCGTGGCGCATAGATGCTTGCAGTACCAGAGGCATTGCTCGCACTTTGCCGACCTGAAGGGGGAGATAGGGGAGATAGGGGGCTTCCGGCTATCTCACTCATGGTATAAAACGCAGCACTACCCTGTAGAGCTTGACTCTACCTCCGTAGCAATCATTCTCATAAGGAATAATCAAGTAAAAGAGATCATAGATTACGTAAAAGAGAGGGTGTGCATAGATTTTTTTTTTTTTTACGCAAGATTAACCTATAATAATAATAATAATAATTTTAGCCCTTTTGACGTCCCACTCCTGGGCACGGGCCTCCCCTCAACACGAGGGGGATTAACCTATAGTCGCATTTAATTGAATATGATAATATTGAATATGAATGAATACTTGTTTTATAAATATTTATTCCTCATGTTGACAATATCACGTATCATGTTCTTATAATAACAGTACAACCTGTGGTACAAGTATAGAACAACACAATGTGCCTCAGGATACACAGCCCGCTGTGTGTCAGCTTATAATTTATGGCTAGGCTTACTTTGATGTGTGGAAAGGCTTTACTTTCTACGCTTGCAGCGCTTCATAACTCGACAGTAACACCATTATTTTGGATTAGGTAATTATTTTGTCTGTAAATTAAGTTGCCTCGAAGATATGTTTATAATGAGGACAACTTTTGCGATATAAAAAAATATTAGCTTTCAAGAACAATGATACACATTTGTCTATGTAAGAATTGTAAGTAGATTTATAGCGAGCAAAGGTATTGTATTTCTTTGTTTGCGAGTAGAAAAAACTATATTTTAAAAGCTTGCATATTAAAATGTAACTTCAGAGACTTCATAGCTTTGGAGATGTCGTTAGGACTTAGGGATATTTTCCTTACATTGTTGGTTGATATTATTTATGTTTTATTTTTATTTTATAGACTGGAAATCACGATAAGAGCAGGATAGCTTCCAGATTCAGACCGGAATTGGTGGACGCTTTCAACATGTTAGTGCTGTTACTACCCGGAATCGCCATTACTTATATGGTTAGTAATTTTTTTTTGTTAACCTGTATCGACCGACTGCTAGCCACGTAAAGGTATTCCCAAAAACTCTCTAGCCTCTGTCATAGACCATCTCTGGCCAATGACGCCAAAGTTTCATGGGCCTGTCTTGATGGCGACGTTCATCTTCAGGCACCTATTCTGGGTGGCGTCTCTTAAGGACTATTTGACGAATTGTGGCACCTATTTCATAATTATTATTTTTTAATATCAAGAGACAGACACACCAACTTTATGGTCTTAAAATAAGCAATGTTTGTAATATGGGTACCGTACAATGGAATGGGACATCCAGAGCTGGGCAAATTACGAAAAGACAATTTCCGAAATTAACCCCGACGGGAATCGAACCCGCAACCACCCGATGCAGTGAGCCGAGCGGCCTACGCTCAATATTTAGAAGTTCTAATTTTGATATAAAGAATACATTTGACTATGGGTTAAATTATAATGTACCTAATCATAAAAATGATCCTATTGTCTTAATCATCTGACGAACTATACCTACCTATAAGCTAGTAATATCAATATCCTTGATGTTCAATCAAAATTAATCGACACACAAATATTCAAGGGCGAGGAAATAGGGATGGTAAATGGATTCGTGCCGTGGAGTGAGACGAAGGACCCTCTGGCGTGCAACACGGACGACCCCGTCAACTTCATCGAGGTGTCCCGGGATCCCGTGAGGACCCCATTCCAGTGGAGCAGCGGAAAACACGCAGGTAGGATGCGACGTTCAGTACAAGCGATCTTATTATAGGGATATTTGGAGGGTTCATTGGAGTCACGAACCAATAGGCCATAGACCCCGCATACCCGGGCATACCCGCCCGCCTAACATATGCATTGCCACTGAATATGTACGACTGTACCTGACATGCTGATTGGTCCATTCACTGCTTGAACTTGAATGGACCAATCCAAATTCGCTGCCTTCCCCGCTATCCCGGCAACTTTAGCGGTGTCTTGCCTTGGATTGGATTGTAAGATATTGATATCACAATGTAAAATTCGATGCAGTATTAAAGTATAGTTGGTAAATCTGACAAATCATCTCAGTCATAGGTTACCTACGTAGTAAAATTACATCTGAGACATTTTAATTTCGAAATTTTGTCAGATGATTTAAATGATTAAATGTGTACTTAATTAAGAATTCATCAATATTTACAACCTATCTTGCTGAAAGTAGGTACGTATCGATTTGCATTACTTCGATTTTTATCAACTTTACAAGGGGCCTATTTTGTTAGAAAAAAGACGCGATCATCATTTTTGCTCACCAACTGTCATACGAACAAGTAGGTTTCAGTATAGTAGAGTCGAGCTGTAGCCACTGACTTCAGCTCATTACAGGCTGGCATAACCGAGTAGTACCACCCTCTCACAGAAGAGCAGCAAAAAGTAGCTACCTATTAAAGCTGCGTTTCGATGAGTGCGAGTGCCAGAATCGCATCCCCCCCCCCCCCTCACTCTGTTCTACTCCCCTTGAGACCGGCATCGTGTGAGAAATGCCTGTGGTATTGCAGGCATCTAAATAGGCTACGGTAACTGCTTAAGATACGGTGGGTCGTGCACTTGCTTAATGACTTCGTAATACTAAAAAAATCTACTATAAAAAAATTGTATACAGATGTTCTTCTGTGTCAGACTACTCTTTAAATATTTTAGTTTACTTTTGCTTGGTTTACTTATAAGTACTCGAATAAAACATCTGACCGTGACGTCACATACTTGAATGTGAGCAAGAAGAGATTATGTACCCTTAAATTTTAGATGTAAGGGTCACTGCCATTTATGATTTTAATGGGGAAGAGGCTTTTACTAAAAGCCTGTTCGTATAACTCGTAAAAGTTTGTTGTGAAATGACCTTTATGACCTTAAACGTTTAACCTGCATGACTTAGAAAATCCAACCAATTTCAAAAGAAATGTGTCCACGATTGGATCATTATTATTATTAGCTTTTACAATTTTAACACTAAGGCTAATTCCCACTGTAGCTAGGCCTGTTGTTCTCCTTAAAATACTGAACATATATATACGTCATATTATATAACCTAAAATGTTAGAACGTAAAAATCTAACAACATTTTAAATCATATTATTTTACAGACACCCAATTTTAGAACCTACCTACTCATAAACTACATTATACTTATATATACTCTGTATTAATTTGTAGAGAATAAACTTAATAACAAGTACCCTAAACCCGATAAATATGAAACCGTAATAATGATAAATTCGCACTGTAACTTATTGGTTCAGCTGGATGGTTCTTTCCTAAGTTAACCTGTTAGGTAGCGCTACTGTGATCATACTGAAAATAAATCTACTCTAGTGAAGCGGGAAAAGCTAGTACCTACTGCAAAGTTTGTGTCCACAGGCTTTTCAGCAGGGGAGACCACGTGGCTGCCAGTGGCCGATGGCTCCGAGCACCTGAACGTGGCTAACCAGCGGTCGGCTGTTCGTTCCCACTACCAAGTTTACCGGAGCTTGACCAACCTGCGCATACGCCCCGCATTCCGCTTCGGCCGTTATGAGTCTTTGGCGCTTAGTAATGAAGTGTTTGCTTTCAAGAGGTAAGTACTTACTTAAAATTACTAATTTTCTCTTGTTTTTTATTTCGTTTTTTTCTTGTTATATTTTTTATGGGACAAGGCCACGTACACCCACCACTCTTACATCTGTAAGCCACGATCTACAATGGTGTCCAGTAAGGTGTCTAATAGATGACACCCAGGCTTAACCCTCGTCGAGTCCCGGGGAAAAGTTAAATTGTCTTGGAATCCGCTAGTTTTAATCAAAAGGAATAATAGGAGGACTTGAAAGAAAATGATCCACTTGTCTCTGTTGCGGAGCGGGAGACAAAATAACTGTATGGGTCGATTGCCATTGAAGCGAGACTGTTCCAGCTGATTGGAAACCAGTGTAAGGCATCAACGGTGGTGTATTGATATTTATGAAAACACTAGAAGATAGCCCTAAATTATCATCTGTAGGGAATGGCAGGGTGCTCAGAATGCTTTGTTAATTAGTAGGGATACAATAAAGAATTACTCGTATCTTCTCACATGTTATAAGTGCATTGCCGGCTTTGTAAGAACGGCACATTAAAGGACACCACAGTAAAAGTTATTTATTTTTCAGGTGGTACAATGATGACGCTTATGTCATTGTAATGAATGTGGGTAGAACTTACCGCATCGTCAACCTGACTGCCTTTGATTTGATCTTCGGACAACTAGAGGTGGAGGTCAGCAGTGTTCTGTCTTCTAGGGCATACAGGTATATTACGAGATTTATTTTTTCTTGGGAACTGTTTTCATTGCTTATTTATGCTACAATATTTGTTTCAAAAAACTTTATTATTGAAATTTGAGTTACATGTTGGTCAAAATATTTTTAAAATCCGTACTTATGTGCTGAATTATTCTTATTTTAACAATGAACTATATTTTGCATTTCGTTTTAGCACATGCTTAAGATGATATATCTACCGCAAAAAAACAACCTTATTTTATTGCTGACTTTTGATTAAATCGCTACCAGACAGCTGTACAAACTTACAGAACAGATTAATACCATCAGACTAAATTTTTGTATGGTAGATACCTACATCATCTCTAGCAATTACGAAAGCGCCATACAAAATTACCGTGCGTTATTAAAATAAGACCTTATACTATAATTATGTTTTTTCAGTGACAACGTTCAAGCTAATTATCTGGACTTGGCAGCCGATGAAGCTTTAGTGCTCAGAATGCAAGTCTAAAATGATCCTTAATTTATCCATTGTAATTGTAATTTCAAATTTATTGTTATTCTACAGGTACTTTTGATTTTTGTAAAAAAGTATATTTCTCGGTCCGTAAATAAAAAAAACAATTTCATGTATACAGAAATAATGCGTGATACTCTGCAGCGGCGCCACCATGATAAAAAGTGACAAATCATAGTGGGAAAAAATGTACGATTAACGTATATAATGTACGTATATCGTATTTTAATGTACCTTTCCCAGGTACCGAGATAATTGACATTTTTAGTGGCGCCGCTGGGGAGTATGCTCTCCAGCGGCGCCACCTGGTTCTCATACTTATGAATGATATTGGCTGCTAAATTTTATTGGAAATAAATGTACCTATGCAGTCTACTATGTACATGTCAAAAAACATCAATATTATACAGTAGTTTAATTTATTTTGATCATTTATATTACCCTAAAAACGCCCGAACAGCTTAGGTTCACATACCTAGCACCGACAAAGCTAATGGTATTAGCAACTATATTCTATTGGAAATAAATGTTTGGACGCTAAATAAGAAGTACATGTTAAAAGATATAATTATTAGACGGTAGTTTATTTTTTTTCATTTATTTAAAGTTACCCTAAAAATGGCCGTTTACAGTTGATATTCACATGCCTGGTACTTACAAAGTATTATGGTTTAGCAACTATATTCTATTGAATATATATATACGAATCCTGTATATTATTTATAAGTTACAAATTATCATTATAAGACGATTGTTTAATTTATTTCAATTAATTAATTTTACCTTAAAACTCCCGTATACGGGTGAGGTTCACATACCTAGCACCGACAAAGCTAATCGTATTAGTAACTATATTCTATTGGAAATCAATGTTTGAACGCTATATGAGAAGTACATGTTAAAATATATAATTATAAGACAGCAGTTTATTTATTTTCATTAATTTAATGTTCCCCTAAAACGGTCGTATACAGCTGAGGTTCACATGCCTGGTACGAACAAAGTATTATGGTTTAGCAACTATATTCTATTGAATATATATATACGAATCCTGTATGTTATTTATAAGTTACAAATTATCATTATTCAATTGAAATCGTTTATTTTGTTTAGGCCTACGGGGGCACTTACAAATTGTCAATTTTACATTTTTTTTTTTCTTATATCTACAACCGGATCGGAACGCGACCTCGACTGAGAAGATCCGGCAAGAATCTCAGCGGGCTTGTCTTTTTACATGTCATATTTTTTTTTTAATCGCCAGGTGCTTATATTCAATAATTACAAAGGGTAGTAGATATTAACATAAATATTATAATAGCTCCAGTGTGTTGCCTTTTGATGTTAACAAGAATTACACAAATAATTCGGACTAGTAGGGCAATACACGCTACGCTTTGACATTATTATTGACTGTCGAGATTTGAGCTGCTTACTCCCAAGCTGATTTATCATCCAAATAATCCGAGATTTTGTAATAACCCTTTGCACTGAGTTTAGTTTTAATTAGGGTTTTAAACTTATTGATAGGTAAATCTCGGATTTCATTGGGAAGCTTATTGTAAACACGTATACATTGTCCCATAAAAGAAAGACTTATTCTGTGGAGACGAGTTACATGTACGGATAGCTTGTGCTTATTCCTTGTATTAATAGAATGAGCGTCGCTCCTTTTCTCAAAATTATTTGCATTTTTTTTAACGTACATGAGATTTTCATAGATAAATTGTGACACAACAGTTAGAATATTTATTTCTTTAATTTTTTCTCTGAGGGAGATTCTTGGAGCTAGATTGTAAATAGCTCGTATAGGTCTTTTCTGCAGAACAAAAATGGAGTTTAAGTCAGCAGAGCATCCCCAGAGCAGTATGCCATATGACATAACGCTATGGAAATAACTAAAATAAACAATTCTAGCTGTTTCAACGTCGGTAAAGTGCCTGATTTTTTTAACAGCATATGCCGAACTGCTGAATTTACCCGATTTTTTTTTGATATGAGGGCCCCATTGCAATTTTGCATCTATAGAGATCCCTAGAAAGACAGTTTCCTCCACAAGGTCCAATTCTGCTCCATTTAGTCGTATATTGGTTGCTACTTGTCTCACATTTGGCGTTGAGAACTTTATACATTTCGTTTTATTCTCATTAAGTAGAAGATTATTTCCATTGAACCAATCTACAACTTTAGCGAGTGCGTTGTTCACATCGTCATAATGTAAAAGCTGCCTTTTAATTTTAAATAAAAAATTTCATAATATTTTTTTTAAATCTTCGCCAGAGTCACAGGACGAACGGCGGCGCGGCGCACCTCAGCTATAAACGGGCGTTTTCAAAGTAGCTTTAAATTTAATAAAATAAAATAAACTGCTGTCTTATAATTATATGTTTTAACATGTACTTCTCATATAGCGTTCAAACATTGATTTCCAATAGAATATAGTTACTAATACGATTAGCTTTGTCGGTGCTAGGTATGTGAACCTCACCCGTATACGGGAGTTTTAAGGTAAAATTAATTAATTGAAATAAATTAAACAATCGTCTTATAATGATAATTTGTAACTTATAAATATTATACAGGATTCGTATATATATATTCAACAGAATATAGTTGCTAAACCATAATACTTTGTAAGTACCAGGCATGTGAATATCAACTGTAAACGGCCATTTTTAGGGTAACTTTCAATAAATGAAAAAAAATAAACTACCGTCTAATAATTATATCTTTTAACATGTACTTCTTATTTAGCGTCCAAACATTTATTTCCAATAGAATATAGTTGCTAATACCATTAGCTTTGTCGGTGCTAGGTATGTGAACCTAAGCTGTTCGGGCGTTTTTAGGGTAATATAAATGATCAAAATAAATTAAACTACTGTATAATATTGATGTTTTTTGACATGTACATAGTAGACTGCATAGGTACATTTATTTCCAATAAAATTTAGCAGCCAATATCATTCATAAGTATGAGAACCAGGTGGCGCCGCTGGAGAGCATACTCCCCAGCGGCGCCACTAAAAATGTCAATTATCTCGGTACCTGGGAAAGGTACATTAAAATACGATATACGTACATTATATACGTTAATCGTACATTTTTTCCCACTATGATTTGTCACTTTTTATCATGGTGGCGCCGCTGCAGAGTATCACGCGAAATAATATGTTTCGTTAATCATTATAGTTTCAAACCTACACTCACCATACACACTGTTTAATTTAATCATTCTGTGATATCAAACAATGAAAAATAATGTCGTTTGTTGTCGTTCTCTCAGAGGTTACATTGGTTCGACCGGGATAGTTTCACCCTATCACGGAAGATCAGCTGTTATAGTTGTGTTCCATACGACGTGTGAGAGAGCCGGAAGACCTACTACCGCTCCCTTCCCCACCCTCTATCCCACTCCTTTTTAGATTGGCAACGGCGAGCAATGCCATTGGCATTAAATAATAAATATCGCCAGACTGACACACCAACCGTATGGTCCCAAACTAAGCAAGGCTTGTACTATGGGTACCGTACAATGGACTCGGGGCGATCCCAGTGATACCAAGACCAGGGCAAATTACGAAAAGGCCATTTGCGAAATATGCCCCCGCGTACCCGCAACCACCATGCGTAGTGAGCCGAGCGGCCTATGCTCGAACCACTGCGCCAAGCGGTCGTTGAACGTCTATAAAATACGGTGCGGTTGTTATATGAAACAGGTTAAAACAATAAAATTAACAACATCAGAAAAATAACATCAGAAGTTTGACACACCAAGTGACACCGAAATAGTTACAGTTACACAAATCAAAACAGTTTGACGACAAAACCGGCGAAAGTAACTTTGCAATGAGGTTATAATGTTACGAAGGATCTAATCTTACATAAACTTTTAACATTCAACACCATGACAGATAAAGAAAGAGATATCGAGCAAATTATTGAAAGTAACATGGAAAAAAATTGTGAAATGACAACTGATTTTATTGAAATAAAACTATTTTTCGGATTTTATCGCGTTTATTTAATTTATGTTCCCGACGTTTCGGCTGCTTTACAGCAGCCATGGTCACGGGGGGACTGAGGTGTTAGACGTCCAGGGGGGCGATCGCGCTATTTGCATTGTCAACGAAACAGTTACAGTCCAGTTATGGTTCAGTTGCGATTGTAGTGCAGGTACAATTCAACTTTGCCGAATTCGGTATCGCGCTAATGTTTATACGTCAGCCGTAGTTCGCACGTAACTGAACTGCAACTGAAACGTAGCCGCTAGAGAGGTTACTTGGATTATGTAAAACCGGTATGGAACCGCAACAAAATTGACGTGTGCAGCGCTATTTTTGACAACTGACTAACGTCAACGTGAATAAGTTGTCAAAAGTAGTGACAGGATAATGATGACAGATGTATGTAATTTTTTTTTAAGTTTGTTTAACGGCCCTGGGTACAAGCCCTTTCGAGCCTAGATGTATGTAAATAATTACCAGTGTTGCCAGTGCGGATCTTTTTGACCAAGTTCAGATATTTGAGGGGATCAACGATTTTAATAATTTCTGGAAACTTTTTGGCTGCCTTTATGTCTGGCTATACTATAGGTGGGCGCTGACTCTTTTAATCAGTCAATTAAAAAAGTGTCTCGAAGGTATGACAGTCGTATTCCCTCTTGGCCCGAATAGTAGGTACCTACATATACGTACTACCTAGCTGTACGTGTGCTTATGAATTAAACCTCTGTGTGTTCTTCTTATCACAGTTGGCGATTTTATTATTTTACACTTGAATGTACCTATAGTGTAAAATTATATGGTGTACTATTGTATTTTAATATGTATGTATGTAGGTACTATTTTACACTAGTTCAACGCTTGAATCAAGTTTAGTGCGCTTGTACTAAGCTCGACGAAATAGTATGTTGAATTTAATTCAATTACGTATGTACGATTTATACGATTGTTTTGCATAAATTTTGCCCAAAATACGTTTTTCATTCTAATGTACCATTAAAAAATAAGTTGGCAACACTGAAATACGTCAAAACAAAAACAAACTCAAACTAGAGGTGTTATATTAGTCTCGTATATTCGTATTCCTATCTATACAAATAAATAAAATTGGAGTGTCTGTTTGTAATATCAAAATAACACCTATTCACTAAATGCATATGAAAGTACATACGACACCTATAACAAAAACGCGATTTAAAATTTTTTTGTCTGTCTGTCTGTCTGTGTGTTTGTTCCGGGTAATCTCCAAAACGGCTGGACCGATTTTGACGGGACTTTCACTAGCAGATAGCTGATATTTTAAGGAGTAACTTAGGCTACTTTAATTTTAGAAAAACAATTAGGGTTCCGCGTAAAAAAATAAAAACACATGAAATCAAAGAGTTTCTCCAAAACGGCTAGACCGATTTTGACTGGACTTTCACTGGTAGATAGCTGTTGCTATAAGCAGTAACTTCGGCTACTTTCATTTTAGACAAACTAAATTAAAAAAATAGGTCCTATCGCGCGGGTTTTTTTGTTAAGTTAAATTCCACGCGGACGAAGTCGCGGGCTCAGCTAGTTATCGAATATAACGCTTAGCCAATATTATGTTATCTAACCTATTACCGGGCAGTAGTCAAATAATAGTGAGAACTTATCATATTATTCGTTTTTATAACACGCGCAATTTAACCGCTATTGGTTAAAATATTATGCAATAGTTGAATAATCGCTTACTTTATTCATATAAATATACAATTATACAGTGCTTTACTTTGCCTTCATACATGATAATATAAACACGACTAAACGAATATTTCAAATAATAGTATGTAATAGGCAGCGTAAAAATAATAAGTAATTACTAACCCATAACATTGCATAATTTTTAATAATCTATCGATATCCATTGCTTGGTCTCATTTTGATTATCCGCGAAGCTCCGATACAAAAAGCGAAATGTATTACAACACATGTAATAACTTCACCGAACGCCTCCGCGCGCAAGGACCGAGCCGCGAGGATGCATTGCAAATTGGAATGTCGGCGTCGGCGGAGTGAGATGGCAACTGGTAAGGAAGAATAGCATCACTCGGTCGCCGTCACGGCGCCCACTATTATTTGACTATTAATAAATAACCTATTACGGCAAAATTCATATTACCTAATAAGTATTAAACTTCTGTCTTGAACCTATTACATATACTTACCTAATACGAATATATTAGTCACACCTCTAGTGCATACATTATATTCTCTTTGGTCAACTTTGGACTGCATACGCAAGTTAGTAGCTGACTTCGATTTTTATTTACTTATCAACAAAGAGTATAGTAATGATACAGAAACCTATCAAAGTAAATGGAAGAACGCCGCAAAACTACGACAGTCCGACAATTGGAGATAATGTATAATTGTTTAGCCAGACACAAGGAGGTCGCATGCGGTTAAAGGAGGCCCGTTGTTGGCGTGAACTAGCAGTCCTTGAATGCAGAAGGGCCTGCCAGAACACCAAAAGAATGGACGAATTCAAAGGATTACATATATGTTGCAGATTAATATTATGTAAATCATAGTTGATGAGTAATGAATGATGAATAAAACAGTATAATTATGTTTTAATTTAATTGTTTTTTAATAATTGATGGTCCTATCTGCCCACAAGCGTTGTATAAGTGCCTGTTGACGTGCAAATCGCTAAGCGCGCGCGCCCCGCGTTCGCGGCTCGTGCAACCTCTGCTACTCACAGCTTCCATTTTCCTGCAGCGAGCTACCTTCTCTGCTGTTAGTGGAGTGTAGGGGATGTGAGCCCTGTGAGCTATGTTGTGTAATACACAACATGTATTAGTAATTTTAGCAGCAACTATGAAAGAGTAATGTAGCTTCATGTCATGTTAATCTTTCCTCACGTTCTGATGAACAAACAATTGCCACATGCGTCCCATCAATACATCCTAATGCTGGTATGTTGAACTAATTGTAAAATCTGAAACAACAATTAATTTAGTTATGATCAATAAAATTATCTACTGAAAATTATATATTTTTATTAATAATAATATTAATGGTAGGTACCTATACACATCAAGCCATACCGAGGTACTTATATTTTAGTTTGACTATTCACACTGGGCGGAAAGCTTATAGGTACAATGCAAGATTAGTTATTTATTTAGCTTGATGTGTAGCCATTTTCTCATTATTTATGGAATCTATTTAGTATATTTGTTAAGATACTCACTTTTTACTTGTTCCTTTTCATGTTGATGGAACTGAAAGCAATATATTTATTTAGTATGGCAGGCTTGTTCTGAGCAGCAGTCACTTGCTGTATAGCTTTTGCGACACTTGCCTGACTAACATAGTGTCTACCGTCTCCGACTATTGTTTGGTAGGATCCCATCGCATAAAAATCTAATGCAACCAATACCTAAAACCAAGACAATTGCAAATTAATATAGTGCACAATAGATAGGTAGGCAGTTACTGTGTACCTAAATGTAAATGGTACTTACATTATAGTGTTAAGTATAGAGTTAAGTAGGTACATGATGAAATAGAAATATGTAGGTAATATATTTGTAGAGCACAGTGCTTACATACCTTTGTCTTCAAGTCCATTGCATTAGAACGTAAAACGGGTGGCATATGATGTATTAGCTCACTTATTAACAAGAGAGCGATCTCCTTCGTCAATCTATAACACTTTATAAATTGACTATCATTGTTGAACAGCTTGGACGCTATCCTCGATCTCAAATTGCTTCTCTTTGTTTGGGTCCGAGCTACGTCCGAGCAACATCAAATTCATGGGCTCTCTCAAGTAAATTTATGGCGGCAAACATTTTAATATACTTAAGAAGGTACTTTTAATATAAAAATATCTAATCCAAATAAACACTACACTTGTAAACACTGTATTTCACTGTTGCGGTCGAACTTCAACTCTAAAAAAGTAGCGGCTAATGAACTGTTGCAAAAACGTTCGTTTGACAGCGGTTGCGTTCCAGCTCCAGTTCAACTGAGTGTCATCTAGCTGTCAAATTGTTAGCGCGATACGAAAAGTTCAAAAAGTTGCGGTTCGGTTGAGGTTCGGTTACAGTTCGGTTCCGTTTCAGCTGTAAAAAAATAGCGCGATCGCCCCCCTGATGTCATAGTTAGTAACTGGGTACCCTCATATTAAGTTGTTGTTTGCGGTCCGATCCACGCAGAAAGTGCTCACAGTGTCTCGAGGTCTTGCAAACAACAGGGAACATAAATTAAATAAACGCGATAAAATCCGAAAAATAGTTTTATTTCAATGTGTAGTATTCGCGTAAATATAAGAAAACAATAACTGATTTTATCTGAAATATAAAGAGTCACTTCAACTGATTATGATTTGACATTGAAAAGGTTATCTTGATTATATTCATCTTATAGTTTCTAGATGCACCCTGACTAAAATTCAGACTGCAATAAATTCAAATTCAAATTAAAATTAAAATTCAAATATTTTTATTTCAAATAGGCGAGATTAACTGGCACTTTTAAAAAGTCAAGTACTATAATAGGTGCATGTTCCAAAACAAAATCCTATGGAGAAGAACATGCAAGAAACTCCATGGATACATTTTTTCTTTTCTCTTTTTTTAAATTATATTTGTTTATTTACAGTAGGTATTTGGAGATGTGGGGACAATGTAGGTTAACGCACAAGGCATCACAAATAAAGAAGTCGTAGCCCAGAATATTGTAAAGATATTTAGGATTGTGAAACATAAATAAATAGTGAAAGATAATAAGGACGAAGAATGATGCAAACTAGTCACTGGATAAAGAAATATTCTTAATTGAAAGTTCCAGTTCCCATCATTAGTACTTTTATTTGTATCACAACAAACAATGTCGTCACAATAAATCGGCGCAAACGCGATTTGTACATCCCCATTATTGAATAAACCCAATCGGATTCATTGACCCACACAAAGAGCTCATGAGAATTGAACGAACAAATAGAATTTGTCAGCTACGTTACTATTCTCACTGGCTATGTTCTTTATTAAGGCTAAAGCGCCCATCTAGCGCGCGAAGTTCAATTTTTTTGTGGTTTTTTAGATTTTTTACCAAATCTGACAATAATAAAAGGCACATTTTGTAATTCGCGACAAATACCGTGTGCAGTGCATTTATCAATATATCCAACTTACTCTAAAACATTTCACACACAGAACGACAGCTATCCAGATAATCTGGCAATTTTTGTATATTTAGTGATTTACTAGTACCATATCCACCGTGATAATATTTAGAGTAAAATAAATGTATTAATAAACGCACTGCACTGTGTTTGTCGCAAATCACAAAATGTTGTCTTAAATGTTTTCAGATTTTGGATAAACAATTAAAAATACTCGAAAATTTTGAATTTCGCGGGCTAGACAGGCGCCTTCACCTTAAACATTTTATTTCTGAATCAAGATCAGAGCTTTTAAACAATAGACTAGCAGTAATAATTACTGAATTATTATTATTTACTGCAACTACATCCCATTAGTCTTTATTTCGGTATTGGAAGTATAGTCAAATACTCGCAACGGCATTTGATACCACATGCCTAAGCTCCGTATCATTCGATATACCAGTATGTAAGCATCAGTAATAGTAGGTACTTACTGCTTGTCTGATAGTGGAGAATCGTTAAGTAGGTTACATTTTATTTCGAATGATAATATAAAAAATTACACGCCCTACTTTGGAAATTCTAATTTCCTAAGCACCTATCTATTTGGGGAAATCCGATAACAGCGCCTGAGCACTTATTACAAAAGCGGATCTACTTAAGTATCAATAATGTTCAAACAAACATACTGTGTTTTTGTAATTAATTACATCTAATATGTTCACGTGCCTGTAAGTGGTTGCTCTTAAAAGTGTAACTGCATAACTTAGAAATATTTCAATATCTTTTCATATAAAAATATTATTTTTTATCATTAGTCCTACTAATATTATAAATGCGAAAGTTTGTGAGTGTGGATGTTTGTGACTCTTTCAGGCAAAAACTACTGAACAGATTTGGATGAAATTTGGAACACATATAGTTTATAACCGGGATCAACACATAGGATACTTTTTATCCCGATAATCCCGAAATTTTTGTTAAGTTAAATAATACGCGATCCGAGTCGCGGGTACAGCTAGTTCTTCATAATTTCAACTTCTGTGTGCGCTCTGCATATTATAGCAATCAGACAACTATGACTATCATCAAGTTAAACACTGTTAAATATTTCAATGATATGGTTTTGTTATGTAATGTTTGTTAGGTACTTGTTTATAAATAACAAAATACCTTAACATTTTTTATCTCAAACTCTTCACATGAAATTCTTATCATCCACTTAACCAACTATCGTGATAAATTGACAGAAATCAATAAGTATATAAATCTTTGCAATTCTAACGTAATTCAGTAGCCTACTCATTTCTGACCAAATCACTGTGATAGATTATAAACATGAAGGCAGTACTTCTGCTGCCTTTGCTACTGGTTTTGTGCCGTAGTCAATTATTAAAGCGCGATGAGAAGGAATTGGATTGGTGGGAGAAGACGATCTTCTATCAGATCTATCCCCGCTCCTTTGCTGACAGCGATGGAGATGGTATTGGTGACTTAAATGGTAAGTTAAATCATCTGTTTGCTCTCTCTAATATAATTTTAATGTAAATAACAAAGTTGTTAATTTTTTTAACATATCGTCAATGTAAATCATCACCAAAGGTATATGGTTACATTTTATAGATACTTTTATTTTTGATATAATATTCACAGCGTAGTGATAGTTGTTTTGTTACCTGAATTTATATAAGTTCCTCGAATTCAGTGTAGTAATATATTAAGTAACCCTCCCAATATTTTACGCATGTGTTTTAATGCTTCACTTTCAATTATAGGGTACTATTATGATTATGGGTATGCTTTCGTCTATGTATTTCATACGCGTACCGAGTGGTTCTTGAAGACATTATGATTAATAACACTCCCGCCCGGGAAGAACTTGTTACAGTCTGCTGCAACTCATCACTTGTTACGACAGTGATAACCAAGTCTATGAAAACTATGTGTGCGGGTCCAAATCCCAGCTCGCGCCTCTAGGATTTTCAAATTTCAATGCAAACTATCACTAGCTGAACGGTGACAGACAGCATTGTAAGGAATCCCACGTATCATTTAAAAACATTTTTGAAGTCTGCTTACCCGCACTGGGTCATCGTAATGGACTATAACCCCAATGCTACTCACATCAAGGGGAAGGTCGTATAATGGTCCATAATAACCTCACCATAAGGGGTATTGTTACTACCATATAAATAATTGTATTTGCAGGCATTACATCGAAATTGGATTATTTGAAGGAACTGGGTGTTGGTGCTATCTGGCTCTCGCCGATGTTCCAGTCGCCTATGTACGATTTCGGATACGACATCTCTGATTTCTACGCTGTCCATGATGAGTACGGTACAATGGAAGACTTCGAAACTCTCGTGAATAAAGCCAAGGACCTTGGTGAGTACTTTTAAAATTGGTAAGTAAATAAACAATGATCTTTTCCAAGTCCTAGAAAATGAGACAAAATATTTAGAAATACACAAAGATTCGCAAAAAGACATTCCAGCAGTCAGTAGGTTAAATAAAAAAATATATGTGAATTAATATATAAATTGTATCCTGCAGGCTTGAAAGTAGTATTGGATCTCGTACCGAATCACACATCAAACGAAAGCGTCTGGTTTCAAGAGGCGCTCAAGGGGAACGAGAAATATTACAATTATTTCGTCTGGGAGGACGGAGTAATAGACGAGAATGGAAATAGGCAGCCCCCGAATAATTGGGTTTGAATTTATGTCAAATAAAGAACTGGCAGGCTATTTTTCTGCGCTTAGCTACATCACTAGATCTTGACCGCGTTATTAAAAAAAGTTATAAATGTGGTAAACGCGGATTATATCACATGAAGTCTGATAATAATCAGATTTCACAACAGAATCCAATTTGCATTACAATTCGAGTAAGTAGTACCAAAAAGTATTGAATGATAAAGTTACTAAACGCGATTTTTTACAGCTGAGTCATTTCCGCGGAAGCGCATGGGAATGGAAAGAAGAAGTTGGGAAATACTATCTGCATCAATTTGTAATTGGCCAGCCAGACCTGAACTACCGTAATCCAGATGTGGTTGAAGAAATGAAAGTAAATATTAATACTCTAACAAGATTCATTATTTTAAGCCTGTATCAAAGATTTCAGTAAATACATCATTGTTATTTCATTTTAGAATATTATCCGCTACTGGCTCGACAAAGGAGTCGCAGGATTTAGGGTGGACGCAGTCAACTGCTTATTTGAAGTCGATAAGGAACTCTTCGGAGGCAAGTACCCTGATGAGCCATACTCAGGCAGAACTGACGTAGATTCGGGATCCCACGATTATCTAGACCACATTTACACCAAAGATCAGAACGAGACTTATTACATGGTCTACGACTGGAGAGATGTGTTAGATGAGTACAAGGCAAAAGACGGTGAAACTAGAGTTATGATGACTGAAGTGTACGCAACTATACAGAACGTTGTGAAGTATTTTGGTGAGGGAGACAGGGTCGGTGCTCAAATGCCATTCAATTTTGATCTGATTACTGACGTTGATGCGTCATCTTCTGCTTCTGATATCAAACGTGCTGTTGATAAGTTTTTGACGTATAAACCCGTTGATAAGATGGCTAACTGGGTGGTAAGTGTCCCATTAATAGTGAATAATAATGTAATTCGAGCATGGGTAGTAATTTTTTTCTATACAGGTCGGTAACCATGACAACAGCCGTATGGCAACCAGATACGGATCTTCTTTGGTTGATAGCATAAATATGATTGTGCTGTTGTTACCTGGTGTGGGGGTTACCTACATGGTAAGTGATAATATTTTCTTTATTTCTACTTCTATTCAGTTACATAGTTCTAATATGCCTTGGGTTCTAGGGTGAAGAAATTGGATTGACTGATGGGTATGTAAGCTGGGAAGATACAGTAGACCCCTCTGGATGCAACACCAATGACCCCATTAATTATTGGAAGGAATCTAGGGATCCAGAAAGAACGCCATTCCAGTGGAACGCAGAGAAGAATGCTGGTGAAATTATTTTAGATAGATAAATACTGTACCATAAAAAAATATTTATTCTGTGGTAGGTAAACAAAATAATGAAGTTATATCCTCTCCAGGTTTCTCCACAGCTGATAAAACTTGGCTCCCAGTGGCAGAAGGCTATGAAACCTTGAACGTCGCAGCCCAGAAGGCGGCTGAACGATCTCACATGAAAGTCTACCAAGCACTTGCGCATCTTCGCCAATTACCTGTCTTTAGAGTCGGCCACTATGAATCTTTAGCTCTGAATGAAGACGTTTTTGTATTCAGCAGGTATATATGTAAAAGGTATGTACTTATGTAGCAATTATTTAAATGGCGAACGGACAACTTTTCGCGCGGCTGATTTACAAATTCATGTTTCATTCTGTGTTGAAAACCGTAATTTTGATAAAAAAAATGACGTAGAGACGTAAAAAAAAGTTAATTCAATAAACGAAATCTATTTATTTTCGTATCGCTTGTCTTATACCATGGTATAGTGGACATTGACCAATTATTTTGTCGTCAAATCACGACTAAGCTAAATTTGACACATATAAAGGTAATTCGGTCCTGCTCATACTTTACGAGCATGAAAGCGATGACAATACAGTTAATATGGCCAAGATGTGTGCCAACAAAATCGGTACCATTGACTCCGGAATAAATTTCCCAGAATATTATTTGTATGACGATTAATTCCTACGACAACCTGTGGAATAAACCGGGGCAATAGATTTCATATAAAAACTTACCTCATTATTTTTCTCTGATGATATCAAGTATTTTCAGATGGTACAACAAAGCAACATATGTCGTGGTTGTAAACATGCGCCAGAATGACCACATTGTGGACCTGACGCACCTTGAGAACGTGAGTGGAAAAGCCCGCGTCGTGCTAAGGAGCATACAGTCACCGAAAAACGAGGGGTAACAGCATTTTAGAATATTTAAATTAGGATGCATCTTAAATAACCTTAGCTATTACATAATAAGTATCTTCTTTTTATCGTATGCGCTGCGGTGGCTCAGGCCGTCCGAACGCCTCCATCCAAAGCACGGAAGTTCTTAATTTTAAACGCCTCTAGCGGTCACCCATCCAGGTGATTACCGCCCCGAGCACTTCTATTTTGGGAACGCGTTAGGCATAGATTTGTTTATGACTAAACTATATTTGTACATCTTAGCTATCAGAATTAGAACCCACGACTTTTAGTATACAAACCGGGATCATTCCTACAGGGCTACCATGACGATAAAGAGTACATCGTATGCTTTTGTCGATACTCGATATTTTAACAATATGCCACCTTATGTAATAAGAGATAAGATAACTGAAGATAAAAGCGCATCTAAGTCAGAGGCAGACCTTGGAAAGCCGTCTGTAAAGTTAAGCAAAGATAAGGTTCGCATAAACATGTTGCACACGCTAGAACGATTGGTTAAATCATCCTAGGACATAGGGTAACTACTAACTCAAAGGTGACTGACTGACTGACAGTCATAGTGATCTATCAACGCACAGCCCAAACCACTGGACGGATCAGGCTGAAATTTGGCATGCAGGTGGATGTTATGACGTAGGCATCCGCCAAGAAAGGATTTTGATTAATTCTACCCCCAAGGGGATAAAATAGGGGATGAATAAATCCCAAATTTTTGTTAAGTTGACTTACACGCGGACGAAGTCGCGGGCACAGCTAGTTAACCGATAAAATTCCGATGTCCTTATGTCCGATGTTTTATGTCATTGTATTGTCCACAGTGACGTGTTTGATGCCTCCTCATTACCAGTCGTCGGCTACGAAGGAATTGTTCTCAAGCTGTAATGATACACTTGTTTAGTGACATTTTTATTAAAATACTATTTGGCCATTAAATGTTTCCGATAAAAATTATTTGTATTTATTTTTAATTATGTATGTTAATTTATTACCTATATCACATAATTGCAATCCATTTGTTGATTGATCTGTTGCTTTAAAATAAGAGAACTATAAATAAATAGTATCTTAGTAAAATAGGCAGACAATAGAACCTAACGTATATAGATTATCATCATCATCTGTTTTACCTTTTCTCATTATCTGGGGTCCATTCTTCACGCTTTCCCGTCATACTCACATCCACTCCAATCTCGTTCATATCTCTCCTAATACAATTCATCCATCTTTTCTTGGGCCTTCCTCTCGAACTGTATCCATCCACATTCATATTAATCACTATTTTAGTCACATGCTTCTCATCCCTTTTCATCACGTGCCCAAACCATTACTAACAAACGTATATAGGTATAGGTACAATATAGGTTTGGGAAAATAATAATGAGAAATTCCAAAGATTTCATGTTCTTCAAGCAAATTATTACCACATGTCCATCAATATCCATTTCCAGCCCAATCTAATCTATGTGAAGAAGTATCGACTGTCGATATAATCTTGTTATTACAATCAGGAATGAAGTCATTCTCTTTTAAATTCGCCTCGATGTTTTATTCCATAGATGTGGAAATAATATAACCTGAGCCTTTAGATATCTTTATGTAGCTATCTGCTGAACTTCGATTATGGGATTAGGCGTTGCAGACACAACTGAAGTGTGAAACATCTAAGTGTGGTTTCGCATAGCTACATCAATTTTAGAGCAAAAACGCGAGATCTTATCAATATCTCAATAACATACATAGTATTACAAAACTCGAGATAACGGAGATCTAAAGTGTTTCAGTGGTTTATCACTGAGGGTATGATTATCTCTCATATAAGATAGCTTTACTATAAAAACCAGCGTGGAGGGCATCCGGTGCAGAGAAGAGTTGGTGTTATGGGGTAAGTTTGACGGGTGATAGATACGAGTCTATTTAATAACTTTATAATATACATTATTTTATGGCACAATAGCATGAATGGGTTAACGATACCACTAATTACTTGCGGGTACGCAAAGATTTGTTTACGCTTTGACCCTATATGACCTCATTTGAAGTCTTTTTCTTAGATTTTTTATTTTACCGATATAAAAAACAAAAATATAAGAAACTATTAATTTTCTTACCAGGGTCAAGATGAAGAGCTTCCTTATTCTTCCTCTACTATGCGTACTGGCAGCAATGGCCAACGCTGAAAAAGAACTAGATTGGTGGGAGACGACCATTTTCTACCAGATCTATCCAAGGTCATTCAAGGACAGCGATGGTGATGGGATCGGTGATCTGAATGGTATGAACGCTTATCTTAATTACTATATTAAAACAGGAGTAGTGAAGCAACAGGTAAGTGCAAGTGGCAGAAAGTAATGTGGAGAAGAAGTGAATAAGTACATACGTAAATGAGTGTCTTCTACGATAGGTACTTGGTTCGTATCTCAGAAAGCGAATATTATCCTTATTCTAAGGTCTATATCAGCATATATTGACAACTGCTTGGCGCAGTGGTTTGAGCGTAGGCCGCTCGGCGCACTGCACATGGTGGATGCGGGTTTAATTCCCGCTGGGGTAAATTTCGGAAATGGCCTTTATATGGGTATTTTCCCCTCGTCTGGGTGCGATTGGGATCGCTTCCAACCCATTAAACGGTACCCATAATAAAAGCATTGTTTAGTTTGGGACCATACAGTTGGTGTGTCAGTCTGGCGATATTATTATTATTGTAATCATATACCGTATTTATGATGATATTTTGCGTGTGAGACGACATGTTATTAGTTTTTCTTTCCAAATAAAAAGTAACCAGAATTGACCTGGTTAAAAACTTATCTTAGTATAAAGATGGTGATGATGAGGGACAAGCGAGATGTTAAGACTCATTGATTGACTCAGGTAACCCCGAGGAGTATAGCGGCGTTGTGTGGCCCAAGTTACTGTGTGAGGGGGAGTCCGTACTTGGCTCCCTTGAGTCGTAATGAATGGGAAGCACCAGTTCCACTTCACCAATTCACCAGTATATTAAGTATTACGTTATAATATTTTGTGTGCAGGAATCACTGAAAGTTTGGAATATCTGAAGGAGCTTGGCGTTGGAGCAACATGGCTGTCGCCTATTTTCAAGTCCCCGATGTACGATTTCGGATACGATATTGCTGATTTCTACGATATCCAAGACGAATACGGCACTATGGATGACTTTGATAGGTTGATGGAAAAAGCTAAGGAATTGGGTAAGTACCTTATCATATTTGATGGAATAGAATTAAGTAAAGAAAACCGGTTTTTTACAGACGCATGTAAATAAATGTCGATCTGAGTTGAATAATAGTGGAATTCAACATGGAAATAACAGTGGAATAATAAAAATTGAAAAAAAATGCTGTATAATATCAAACAATAGATTTTATTTATTGTATCTGTTTTTAGATTACAATTATATTAATACAGAGTTGTATTTTTAGACATTAAAATAGTATTGGATTTCGTGCCAAACCATACGAGTAATGAGAGTGTGTGGTTCGAGGAGGCGTTGAGGGGCCACGAGAAGTATTACGACTATTTCATCTGGGAAGATGGGGTTGTTGATGCGAACGGCAACATGCAGCCTCCTAACAACTGGGTGAGTACTTAGGTTGATTGGAAGTAAAGTGAAATCCAGATTAATGAGCGCATCGTAATTTAAGAACATGCAGTATTCAATGTATTTGCGTCATTAAAACGGAAACACGGCGGAGATTCTTCCATACATTTTGAAATGATCCGGTTAAAATTTATTTAAAAATCGTTGTCATCTTGGCGTGTAAATGAATGCCTGATGTTAGTGTTGTGGTGCATGAGACCTTTTTCCATTTTATAGGGTAACGAACGTGTATATAGGGTAAAAAGAACTACCTTCTGTAGATACCTATATTACGCAATTTGCCTACAGCTAGTCCATTCCATCCATAGGTTAGCGTATTCCGCAAAAGTGCCTGGGAGTACAGGGAAGAAGTCGGTAAATACTACCTCCACCAATTCGTGATTGGACAACCCGACCTCAACTACCGCAACCCTGACGTCGTCGAGGAAATGAAGAACGTCGTCCGTTTCTGGCTCGACAAAGGCGTCGCCGGTTTCAGGGTTGACGCCATCTCTCATTTATTTGAAGTGGACAAGAACGATTTTGGTGGCAAATTCCCTGATGAGCCTCTTACAGGCAATACTGATAACCCTGATGACTACGGTTACGTAGACCATATTTATACAACTGATCGTGATGAAACCTTTGATATGGTGTACCAATGGAGAGAAGTATTTGATGAGTACAAAGAAAAGGATGGGCTTTCAAGGGTCATGATGACCGAAGCTTACTCCAGCCCGCAGATCACTATGAGGTACTTTGGTGAAGGTGACCGCGAAGGAGCTCATATGCCGTTTAATTTCGTCCTGATATCTGATGTTAATGGCGAATCGTCGGCTGCCGAAATCAAATATGCTTTAGACAAGTTCTTAACTTTCAAGCCGATAGACAAGCAGTCTAATTGGGTGGTAAGTTATATTGACTAGACCAAGAAAGATGAACATCTTCCTAACTTAATTAATACAGACTTTAAAGCATTCATTTGTTTCTAGGCCGGTAACCACGATAATAACAGAGTAGCGTCAAGATTCAGTCCTGAATTGGTCGACGGTATTAACATGATTTTACTGTTGATGCCCGGCATTGCTGTCACATATATGGTAAGTAAATGTAACAAAAACAGTGCAACTTAGCTTAAAATTGCCTTTGAATAACATACTCAAAATAAAATTGTAGGGTGAAGAAATCGGCATGGTAGACGGTTACGTGAGCTGGGAAGACACTGTGGACCCAAGTGGCTGCAACACCGACGATCCTATCAACTATTGGACGGCCTCGAGAGACCCTGAACGCACACCTTTCCAATGGAATGCTGATAAAAATGCAGGCAAGCAAATAGCTGTACTTATACCGTAGAAAAATCAACTTAATTTACTTGTAACAGTGGTTGAACTCGTGTGCCTCGTTATACCTTTTATTTTTGAATAATTACCACTTCTTTGGTTTTAACCACAAGTTTGACCAATTTCTTTGACCAGGTTTCACCAATGGCGACAAGACCTGGCTCCCAGTGGCCGAAGGTTTCGAAAACCTGAATGTGGAAGTTCAGCGCGTCACTGAACGTTCCCACCTCAATGTCTACAAGTTCCTATCTCTTCTCCGTACCGAGCCCGCATTTAGATATGGCAGATACGAATCAGTTGCCTTCAGCGTTGGTGTCTTCGGCTTCAGGCGGTTAGTATGTTGAATTAAATAAATAAATAATAAATAAATATCGCCAGACGAACACACCAACTGTATGGTCCCAAACTAAGCAACGCTTGTACTATGGGTGCCGTACAATGGACAGGGGGTGATCCCAGTAACACCCAGACCAGGGAAAATTACGAAAAGGCCATTTCCAAAATTTACCCTGACGGGAATCGAAACCGCGACCACCCGATGCAGTGAGCCGAGCGGCCTACGCTCGAACCACTGCGCCAAGCGGTCGTCAAAATTAATTGAAAGATGATTTCAAGCCATTGTATACAGTGTATTCTTGTTTGCTTTAAGATACTGTTTATATTTATTTAATAAGGGTTTAACAAAGTTTTATCAAGTGTTGTATGTTTCTAGTTATGTCGTCTATAAAACTTTGCCATAGTCTTAAAAAAATTGAAGTGAAATTTTTTCGTCATTTTATATTTATCATTTTATAATCATTCCAACATGTATATCACTGACAACCTAATCCAGCACATTAACAAATACTTGAGATACAATATACTAACCAAGTTATATTACACAACATATTGAATAACTCATCTTAGCAACCCGAATATCGGTTATCGTCAGTATCTAATACATTCTTATCTCAGAAAATTTAAAAGGAACCGCTTATTCCTTTCAATGCAACAATAAGATCTTGTAAACGATAGAGTTCCTTGTCACAAATTTTGAACTGCGAATCTCGAACTTTCCGCATTAAGTTCAAAGATTTCCTGACTCATTAAATTTTCTTCTGCTTATGATGGTCCATTGTGGCCTTCAGCACTTTGAATTGTGAAGGGCGGCATCGATCATAAAATCACAGCTATAGATTTAAAGAAATCTGGCATTAACATGAAGTTATTATTATTAATTGATTAGGAACCCAAATAAGTAAAATAAATAACAATAACTTATCATATAAGTAGAAAATTAAAATGAGTATTAAAAACACTCCGTCTAACCAAATTCTTAAATAGAATTAGGTACGTGAATTCGTAAAAATATGTTGGTGCTGATTTCAGATTAATTTTACATTTAAATTTATCATACCGATTCGTTAATGAATGTCCTAAAAATAAATACAATTATTTAAGCATCAGCCTGTAGGTATATGGAGGATTCAGCCCACCAAACCAAAGAGCGCAGATCGGATATGCCAGGCTTACTAGATAACCGTGATACAGAAATAATTAAATTACAATTTCCTGTCGCGTCAATACGATAATTGTTTTTGGTACAAATATCGTATTGACGCGACGGGAAAGATTGGCAATCACGATGTATTAATTACGAAAAAAATATAATGTAAATGTCACAGCCAACTAGCTTAATTCGTCCTTCAATTAACAGCCTAGCCACTTTAATAAACAGCGCCAATCAACTAACGGCCTAAATGATATTCAGCCGTATCGTTTGTTACAATATTTAATAAACTGGCTGGCTAATGCTTAGCAACTGGTTGAGAAATAAATACTACAAAATCTTTTCAAAATACTACCCAAGCTGAGCGACCCGGATGGGTTTAGGTGAGGTTTATTTTTTATGACCCAAAAGAAATCCCACCCGGCAAGTAGGTTCGGTGGATCTAAACAATTTCGTAAAATTCCTAAGTACCTAATAACATTATTTTATCAAAGTTGTTTGTTGCCGACGCCATATTGACAGTTTGGTGTGTTTCGGCGCTAGGTGGCAGAAAGTGGAACTAAATTGAAATGAACAGGCTAGGCAAGTAATTAAACGTCATCCATCCAAGTCAATTGCCTATTTGATCAAATGGCTGAATATCATTTAGGCCGCTAGTTGAACGGCGCTGTTTAGTAAAGTGGCTAGTCTGTTCATTGAACGGCGAATTAAGCTAGATGGCTGCGACATATATATAGGATTTATAGCCTGACACGCTAATATTAGTGACCATAATATTGTGAAGTAGGAAAATAATTATCCTGTAGTGTACGAGTGCACATAGAGCGTACAAAAAACATTGAACTTTTATTTTATAAATAAAGTTGGCGAATAAGCGTACGACCGTGATGTTACGCAGTTACAGTGTAAGGGAAGTAGGAAAGAGGCATAAGAAGGGGGGGAGGGAGAGGTGGTTGGGGTTGCAACTCTCTCACTCATAGTACGAAACTGCCGCTACTTAACGCCGCTCTTCTGTGTGACGATGGTACTACCCGGGTCAAGCTCACCTATACATGAGCTGTTGTCAGTCAACTGGCCCCCGCCAGGCTCTACCACCGTCTTGATTTGTTACGATGGGAGCTCTATCATTGTTGCACTTGATAACTATCTGTTGGTTTTACGTTTCAGTTGGTACAACGGGGAAAACTACATAGTGATCGTGAACTTCAGGGACATAGGATACACTATTGACCTAACATACTTCGAGAATGTAGCTGATCATGCAGAAGTAGTTGTGAGCAGCATTCAATCGACGAAGAATTCAGGGTAAGAAATAGTTTAATAATTTTGTTATTTTATTTGCTTGCTATCTCTCTCTCTCTCTCTTATATAACTGTCTTCTTTATCTGTCGTGTTTCGTCTCCTTTTTTAATACCATTAGATATGCTTGTTATTGGAAATTATGCTTTAAACTATTATCAAAAGCTATTATCACTATATTGCTCAAAGTTATATTCCAGACCAGTGAGTCTAACGTTTTGGTTATAAAGTTAATCTCTTTAAAAGAGTGGTTAAAGTATAATCAAAATGTAACAGGCGGTTAATGTCCAAAGAAGCGTAGACAAAACAAGTGCAAAAGTTTTTAAAAAAGTTTCCAAAACTGAGATTAGATCATTTAAACATTTTCGTTGAAGCTTTTTTAAAACTTTGTAACTTGGAGGCATACAAATTTTATTTGATTTTACAATACCTAACTCATTTACTCACGGCTTCGCGCGCATTTGATGATATTTTATTTACTATTCACAATTCGGTGATGAGTAAATTATATTTAATCTCTATGTTAAAGAAGTCTCTACTTAAAAAGTCAATCTTCGCAAGCATTCCGCCATGTCGAATCTTACCTTTAACTTTACCTGCAAAATAAACAAAACAGTAACTCCATGAAACTAATTAAGTAGATTATCAATTTATTTCAACTTACTACTAGTTTAGTGATTAATCAACTATATTATATAAGCAGTTCACTGTACTGTGTGGGCTCAGAGTAAAAGTGTTTCTTAATAAACCTAGTAAATAAAACCTTTTTCCTTAGGCGCCATGCAAAATATCATGCATGATTAAAAAACAACATATACAGGTTAAAACAGAAAGGGTATACTTATTTTTTCAAAACTTAACTTTGTAATTCTAAAACTATCAGCTTTGGAGGAAACTTGAAAACAAAAGGTGTTATAGGAATACAACTGATGATAGATTTCACAAGTCTACAAAACCTTCAGTACCTCAACTATCCATAAAGTCAATGTTTTTAAATGTACAAAGTAAAGTTGCAAAAAAATAGTATACCCTTTCTGTTTCACCTAGTATAAAATATATTAGTTCCCGACGCACCCTACTAAAGTTAATGAAAAAAATATTTGCAGTATACTGAATTTAATAAAAATAATTAAATGCTTACAAAAAGTAACACAGAATCTAGCGAACGTCTGAATTCTTCACGAAACTCAGTTAAAACATGAAATCTTTTGTTTACTACCCCAATAATCTCATAACCTAGTTTTTTTATATTTTTGTTACAGCGATCTACTCGACGCCAACAAACTAGAGGTCCTTGGCAGTGAATCTTTGGTGCTCAAAGCAGTCTAACGTACTTAATAAACTCAAATAAAAGTATCATAACCACCCTGTTCTATATTTCCTTATTCATATTCTTGTTAAACTTCGAAATATCCCGCAAAGAAATTGAGATGTGCTAAGTAACTGGGTTATTGTCTTATAAGATTCTGTACACACTTTTGAAGGTATTAACACCCATGGCTTTAGGTCATTTGTTTGGTTAAGTATTTAAAAGTTCATAGTTCATAGGTAGTTCTTGGTTCAATAGGATCTTTGTTAAGATGTGTGGTAAGGTATACAGATGGCGTTATAGGTCGTAGAGCCAGTTTAAAGTTCATGGGTATGACCGCATGACGCCCACCAGGCATGAAACTCAATAGTTTATTAGGGTATACGTAGGAAAGATATGTGGGATATTTTGTTAGGCGTCATTCAAACGTCAATGAGGAAGACGTGATGTTCCAATATCCGAATACGAATACTAATTCGAATAATCCTTTTAAAGATAATCACTGTTGGTACTTGACATTGAAAATTCAACAGACTAATAAGGAATACATTTGCATTAATACATTCATTATGGATTAGCTGTGTACTCTGAGAAATTTCGGTTTAATAAGTAATTGGGATGGCTGTATTAATATTATTACGGGCTTTCGCAAACCATTGTATGTATGTAGTATTTTGGTGTACGTCCTCGTACAATACACTCACACTGCCTACTACTTTGGAGAATGCAAGCGTGAGTTTAATGCAATACAAGACTGCAATCATAATACATCATCATCACCTTGCCCTTATGCCACACTAGGTGGGGTCGGCGCAGCACGTTCTATTCTTCCATTCAAGCCTATCATCCGTCATCCGTGCACTCACTCCCTTTTCGCTCATACCCTCTTCCACGCAGTTCATCCACGTCTTTTTAGGACGTCCCCTACCCCGACTACCGCTCACTCTTATACCCATCGTTCTTTTGACCGCATGATCATCCTCTCTTCGCATAACATGTCCATACCACGCTAACGTTCCGCTCTTTATTCAATCATAATACATACAGTTTGTAAATCGGTCATCAATTACGTAAGAACGGCTGGACAGATTAGAATGAAATTTGATACAGAGGTGGGTTATGCCCTGAAATAACATAATAATGTTATACACAATACTAAGCATTGTGTCATAGGTTGCTATATAGTATACACGCCAGTTGGACTATATAGGTCCTTGTACTTATTGTATTACGTCGATATAACCCACATTTGGAATAACTATCTCGATTTCCAATCCTATAAGTAGAATATTGTAATTACTGTTTAAGCGTAATTGGCAACTAACATACCTAACAAAAGGTCTAGCTAGCCACGCCCTTTGAACCGGGATTAAATGTCTGAACAGCTAAAGGCTACCTTCTAAAGGCCTAACTTGATAATCTTGTGAGTAGTTGTAAGTGGTGAAGCTTTCTATAATACCGGTGTTGTGCCGGTGAATGAATAGATAATAGCTGACACAAGATAAATAACATCAAGCATCACGTAAAAAAGTACTGTGACGATTTATAGGGAGGTGTTTATAAATAAATTTCGCCAGACTGACACACCAACTGTATGGTCCCAAAATAGGCAACGCTTTTAGTATGGGTACCGTACAATATACTGATCCCAGTGACACCTAGACCAGAGCCAATTAAGAAAAGGCCATTTCCGAAATTTACCCCCGCGGGAAATAAACCCACAACCACCATGTGCAGTGAGCCGAGCGGCCTACGCTCGAACCATTGCTCCAAGCGGGCGGTTTTATAATAATATAGCCTATTGTAAACCTTAAAAAGGTAACAGACAGTTTACATATTATTTATAAGATTGGTAAAATCCATAGAGCTAATTCCCTTTTTAACATAGCAACCTATCTCCATTTATGAGGGATGGCAGAGAAGTTAATATCTGTCAGAGTGAACTCTGAACTTATGATGCCCAGATATATGTTCCTGACAGTTGAAGTTACGAACAAAGTTCCTTTATCTATACCAAAGTTTCAATATGTTTCATGAACACGTGTTTTCAAGGGTGTTATGAGGGTAGTTTATCTTAGTCTAGTCATAACCGTCTCTATGGAAATAGATAGAGCCCCGTTACATTTAAATTTAGAACACTAAATGTAGCGTCCATTATAGACGCGTACACGTATCGAAACGCAAAAAAATATAATACCGAAAAAATAATTTGGTTGTAGAAAGAGCGTTATATCATATTTTTCAAATTGTTAAGTAACTATTATCCAATGCATTTTGTGCGCTAAAAGTGCACATTTAGATATTATATTTCTAGTATAATTTAAAACACTTAATGAAGTAAAGTTAATAAATAAAGCCCTATGTCGATGCTAAGTATCCACACACAAATATGCAATCTAGATGCCCACCAATTCGCAAATATTAACGTCATACGATATCATAATAATATAACAAGTAACGACTTAATAAATCAACTATCAATGAAATACTTGGGATAAAACATTAAATGCACAAGTTGCGCACCGAAGTGGGCAATACGCGTCAATTAACGACATTTTTCGCAGTAACACCATAAAAACACAGTGTGATAACATCTATACAAATTCCTGTCCAAAGCTGCGAAGCCCGTAAATGGTTACTGAATACTTAGACTAGGTTTTATGGGAATAACGAGGCGTTGTTCCAGTGCTGAATATGTTTTTTTATAGCTTTTAAATTAAGGAATTTAAATTATTGTCTTTTAATTTATAAACGGATAATATGTTTTGATTTCTTTAAACGTCCAATTTTAATAAATTTGGGTTACATAATATTTTAATAAGTTCATTTTTCAAACGACCAAACTACATTCCTAATTAAATACTAGTTCTTTATGCATATGAATGTTGGGTAGTAGTATTAAAATTTTACACGATACGTATTCGGTTGAACCCCAGTTAAACGTTAAACAAAGTTACTGATTATACGTAGTTGAGTTCAGTAACGGGTAGTAACATCTAGCAGTTAACACGCAAGGCATAACTTTCTCAGTATAAGCCCGCTTATATTCTAGTACCTACTAGAGTTCTTTAATTTCATAGCGTGAGTATATTACTCACATAGCATTCTATATAGTTTCACCCTAACACCTAACGATGGTCCATCCATCCGATACATTAGGGCCCATAAATGGAGCCAGGAGATTGATACCCGAAGGCACGTACCGAAAGTTTTAACGAGCTGATTATGTTAGCTGGATCACGAGCTTTATATACACAGGTACGCTTTTTTATCTCCTACTTTATTATGTTTTCCTGGTTCCTTATATTAGGACTTGTTCATGACCCTCGTTTTAGCACACATCCCCCGCCTTCTCGAACCTTCTGTCCCGCTCCCTTTGAGACCAGCAGCGTGCGAGCAATGCCTTTGGTATTGCAAGCATCTATAAGCTATGACAACTGCTTAACATCAGGCTGGTCGTGCTCTTCATTGCCGAATGTGGTATTAAGAAAAAAAAACAGTGCCGTCTAGGGACGCCCGAAAGAAGGAAGCTTTACAGTATAAAGCGTAGGAACTAAGCGTTAAAAACTGTTGCGGCGCCTCTGTATACCTATATAGGTGGTGTGTAACGCTACTGATGCTTAACACGGATAGAGAGGCTGCGCGGCGAGTGCCCCGAACGTCCGTATAGAAGCTTCGCTTCAAAAATCTTCTCCTATATATTATTCACGTCGGAGGATCATAAACGAAATGTGCGGGACCAGGATGCGAGCGGTCTTCTTTGATAAGTGCCTCGTCAGTCATAAATTATAATATTTTAGTGTTAGACACGAATGACGTGTCGACTGCGATGCTATCACCTAACCGGTATCTTCGGGTGTAAAAAAATGTGACAGCCATACCATAAAAATACGACTGATTAGTATTGTGAGACTTTTATTGGCTAATTGATTGAATTTGTTTATTAGAGAGCACATTTACAGAAAATAAAATTTGTCCAAATTTGGATGCTTGCGTTTTTAATAAGAAAGTACCTATAGCTCTGGGGACCAACTCCGTTAACGACTGCCTTTGACAGTTTTCCTATAAAAAATTACAAAACTGACGTATTTGACGTATGTAACGTCAATTCTGACGTATTGCGAGTTGAGTGTGAGTCGAGCGACTGTCGTTAACAGAGTTGGGTACCTAGTTAAGAGACTCCACTGAGGTTTAGTAAAAAGATAAAGTGGTTATAATCGATATTTAATAGTTACACATAGAGAACTATTCGACTACTTATTAAATTAGTTTTATCATACTACACCTAATCTCCCCTCTTAAACTATTTGAAATTGTTAGGTATTTATAAACCATCACAATAATATTTCAAACTGAAACTAAAAATTGAACCATCAAGGTTGACTTTAGATTGCTAATTAAATACGACAAGATAATGTTTGCGCCGACGGCGACGCACTCGGCAGCAATACTTACCTAACATTAATGACACATGGCATGTATACTATATTCAAAGAAGTATTTAGCCTATGTGTCGAGTTTTATGCCTATATTTTAAGCTCTCTCAACAACTCCCCATAATGTTTAACATATTTAAATTCCGAACTAACATCTGAATCGCGAGTGACGCGAATATGAGTCATTTTGCTATTGGGTGTTCGTTCGGAGCTGTTCTATTGGTTATTGAGCATAGTGGGTTTTCAACCTTCCTATTCAAACTTTATTTTACGACTGACTTCAATTGTCCAAACCATGTCCAAACTACTTGAAAGTTATCACTTAAGCCACAACCATTTTATTTTATAATTAAGTTGAACAGTGAAACAGTCATTAGTTGGAATTTAAAAAGCTTTTCAACATTTAAACGTGACTTGAAATGTCTGAATAAAAGCTCTAGGTACATTTTAAATTCGTGCAGTTTACTGTGAATTGGACGAAATTAACAAACGCCCTAGGCTTTATGAGTGAAAGAACCATTTGGAATACAACCACGGAGTAATTACATTAATTCGCACCACGTCACGCTCACAAATCACTGTTTACAGCGCCAACTTATATCTGTCCATGCTGCTAAAACTGGGACTAGAATTAATTATGAAAATGTCATTGTTTTTAAGTTTATTTTTGTGGATAATAGTGACTCTATTTTTTTATGCATCCTAATAATTACTGTAGTCTATCCTACTAATATTATAAATGCGAAAGTTTGTGAGTGTGGATGTATGTTTGTTACTCTTTCACGCAAAAACTACAGAACGGATTTGGATGAAACTTGGAACACAGATGGTTTATTACCGGGATTAACACATAGGATACTTTTTATCCCGATAATCCCAAAATTTTTGTTAAGGCTAAAGCGCCCATCTAGCCCGCGAAGTTCAAATGTTTTGAGGTTTTTTAGATATTTTTCAAAATCTCACAATAATAAAAGGCTCATTTTGTAATTCGCGACAAAGACCGTGTGCAGTGCATTTATTAATATATACAACTTACTCTAAAACATTTCAAGAACGACAGCTATCCAGATAATCTGGCAATTTTTGTATATTTGGTGATTTACTAGTATCATATCCACCGTGATAATATTTAGAGTAAAGTAAATGTATTAATAAATGCACTGCATACTGTGTTTGTCGCCAATCATAAAATTTTGTCTTAAATGTTTTCAGATTTTGGATAAACTGTAAAATTCTCGAAAATTTTGAATTTCGCGGACTAGGCAGGCGCCTTCACCTTAAGTTAAATACTGCGCGGACGAAGTCCGTGGGCACATCTAGTAGATAATAACAAAGGCTTCCTCGCAAGTTGCTGGCCTGAAGGTGTGTCGGGCAAAGGGAGAGGGGAAGGGGGTGTACTTCCGGGTCTCCAACTCGTCGTACGAAAAGCAGCAGAAGAAGTTACTTTATGCTGATCTTCTACTAGGAGAATCAAAATGGCTTCACAATTTTATTTGCAACTTTACTTTGTAAATCTAGAACTATCGGCTTTGTGGGACAGTTGAAGTAATGAAGGTTTTGTAGACTTGTGAAATCGGTCAACAGTTGTATCCCTATAACACCTTTTGTTTTTCAAGTTTCCTCTAAACCTGATAGTATTAGAATTACAAAGTTAAGTTTTGAACAAAGAAAGTATACCCTTTCTGTTTCAACCGGTATAAGAAGGTGTACCGGTGGTACACAGTTTGGCTCTACTACGGCATCAGCAGAACAGATACGTGGGTGCCACGTATCATTATAAAATTTCGTTTATTTTGTACCAACGCCTAAGGTTTATGCATTTAATAATTCTTTCAGTCACCTCCTCCTTCAATAAAATAAAGTTAAAAAAGTACTTATACTCAATAGATGTAACCAAGATAGTGTTTTGAGAACGCATTTCTAAGGACACCCCATGGCACATCATGTTAACAGAGAATATTTTAAAATACGTGTTGTATAAATTTATTTAATAAGTAGTTAAATTGTTGTTTTTGCAATTCCTGTTTCATTTTATTTTTTATACGAAATAGTAGAATATTCTAGCTTCACTGTCTACCTAATTACGAGTCTATTTATTTATTTAATCAAACACTACGTCACATTAAATTACATTTATACCCGGCGCTATTTAGATACCGCGTTCATAACAGGTTTCAGAGTAATAATCTGTTTGCTCCTAGGTAAACGAGTGTTTATCTAAATTTCTGTTAGTACCAGTATTATTTGTTTAAGAAGTAATTAGCTTTTGCTTTTGATTTCTCCTGCGTAGTAGTGTTATGTTGCGTTCCCAATTTAATTCAATCCTTATTAATTATGGGGTGATTTTTATTCAACCATTGCAAAGAAATATATAGGTACCTAATTTTTATCTAACTGCATCGACCGATTTACCTTTATAACTTTATTATTAGTAAATAAATAAATAAATAATAATTAAATTTAGGCCTTTTGACGTCCCACTCCCACGGGCCTCCGCTCAACACGAGGGGGATTCAGGCCATAATCCACCACGCTGGCCCAGTGCGGGTCGGCGGATTTCATATGTCTTTCGAAATTTGGTTAGATCTTCTAAGACATGCAGGTTTCCTCACGATGTTTTCCTTCACCGTAAGCAAGTGATAATCATTATAGAAATTATGATTCGCACATAGATTTCGAAAAATCCAGAAGTGCGAGTCGGGGTTTGAACCCAAGACCTGGTAACCAATCGGCTATCACAGCTTCATTTGTTATTAGTATCCAGGAATAAAATACCAGAAGAAATATGAGGCTAAAGTGGATTTTCTAGTTAAATTGCAAATGTTTAGTTTATCAATGTTGAAATTTGGAATATAAATTTGGTTAGTTAAAATTCTATTGGTATCAGTTAAATATTTATTTGTAAATACTTTAAAGTAATTGGAGATACAACTTAACTACTATATACTTTTTTAAAACTCAAAAGTACTTAATTATTTAGAATCTCGCTTGGATAGATTCTGATACGCGTTTTGTGCTGGTTAGATTTCAGAAGGTTAGATGGGCTAGAGGGCAGATGAGAGCAAGTGAGGGATAGTGTAAATGCCCCTACATAATAATATACTGCTTTTAGTATAACCTCTAGTACAAGACACAATTTTACGAAATTTCTAGTCAGGTAATATTTCAGCGAATTTTTTTTTTTGGTTCTTCAGT
This sequence comes from Notodonta ziczac, assembly GCA_918843915.1. Lineage (NCBI taxonomy): Eukaryota > Metazoa > Arthropoda > Insecta > Lepidoptera > Notodontidae > Notodonta > Notodonta ziczac. Next base: position 12,110,615 of record OU974037.1, read on the forward strand.
TTCTCTAGTCATCTAGTAATCAAAAAGGCCATTTAAGTAAGAGATGGAATACCTTTTGAACATGGTCACATGGAAATAAATTAAGATGCTTAATTAACTACAGATTTGTAGCCAACCGCTTACACACACATTCAACCGGTACTATTTAATACCAAAAACATCATTTGTCTTCATAATGCCCACGAGATTTGATCTACATTCTAGTAACCTCGTAACATATACGATCAATGGGCCGGCGGTGCCATTCACACACTAATTGTGTCCATTTCATCGTTGCAACACATTTAATATTTACCTTTCACGACTCTAATATCCGTTTATGTTTGACGCAATGCCATAAATGTGTAATGTTTGTTATGATTAGAAAATTAATGTAGGTATTGGCACTTTAAGTCGCAATGCCCCAAGTCGACGACCGCTTGGCGCAGTGGTTCGAGCGTAGGCCGCTCGGCTCACTGCACATGGTGGTTGCGGTTTCGATTCGCGCCGTGGCAAATTTCGGAAATGGCCTTTTCGTAAATTTGCCAGGTCTGGGTGTCACTGGGATCGCCCCCAGTCCATTGTACGGTACCCATAGTACAAGCGCTGCTTAGTTTGGGAGCATATAGTCAGTGTGTCAGTCTGGCGATATTTATTATTATTTATTAATGCGGTACGAATGAATATACAGCATCAATATAATTTCGCGTATACAATAAGGAAAATTATATACCACGATTTTAGTAAGCCAATAATACGCTGTAGCGACTGGCACGCGCGCCTGAGCGGACTAATGCCGGTATCTCAAATCTGAGAGCGATCTTGAAAATGTCATTCTAATACAAAAAGAAATGCAAATGCATACTCAAGACCACTCTCAAACTTGAGATCGATTTATTAATTCGGGCATTAGTATTTTTGATTTGATTAGAGGTGTATTAATTTTGTATTAAAATTCATGAGCGTAAAACGCAGTCCGCCTGACAAAGCTTTTGATGCAACAAACAGCAGCAGACTTCATTGATATTCACAATTTTGCGGTTTGCAGCACAAACAAACTTACGTAGCGTATCGTTAATGAAACCGAGTTCTGTTTCGTTCACAGATATCGGAAAAAGAATAACGGTGACAGCATGACGATAAAATCACGCTAGAAGATCGCTAAATCTGGTAACTGAAGTGTATCCTACTAATATTATAAATGCGAAAGTTTGTGAGTGTGGATGTTTGTTACTCTTTCAGGCAAAACTACTGAACGGATTTCGAGGAAATTTGGAACACAGATAGTTTATAACTGGGATTAACACATAGAATACTTTTTATTCCGATAATCCCGAAATTTTTGTTAAGTTTAATACTACGCGGACGAAGTCGCGGACACAGCTAGTACATACAATATTTTTACAGTACACACATTTCCAGTATGTCAATGATATGCGATGGCACAAAAATGGACACTAATTAGGTCAGTCTTGTCCACGAGCATAGCCGTGTCAACGTTATCTACAATGTGTGAGGCGGATTACTATAATCTTATGGTATCTTGTTGCGTGTTGTAAGAAACTAGTCATGACTGTTCTCTACCCTATTAGCATCATTGATTGACGTTTCAAAACTGGGCGGTATGTTACAATCTTTTACTTCCATTACATATAAGTTGGGCGAACGAGCTTACAAGATCGGCTTTGGATAAATAAATATCGCCAGACTAACACACCAACTTTACGGTCCCAAACTAAGCAATGCGTGTACTATGGGTACCGTACAATGCACTGGGAGCGATCCCAGTGTCACCCAGATCTGGGCAAATTACGAAAAAATTCCAAAATTTGCCCCGGCGGGAATACACTCGAAGCTCACTAAGAATCGGAACCTGGCCAAAGACACGAAAAACCAGCTTTTCAGAGCGCTCTATGTCTCTACGCTGCAGAGATATAGACCTTGAAGGAGAGCAAAAAATAAGAAGATGGGCGTCCTAGAAATGTGGCGATGGCAAATGAATGCTTTATTTCCTAATATGACGACCGCTTGGCGCAGAGGTTCGAGCGTAGGCCGCTTGGCTCACTGCACATGGTGGTTGCGGGTTCGATTCCCGCTGGGGCAAATTTCGGAAATGGCCTTTTCATAATTTTCCCTGGTCTGGGTGTCCCTGGGATCGCCCCCAGTCCATTGTAAGGTACCCATAGTACAAGCGTTGCTTAGTTTGGGACAATACAGTTGGTGTGTCAGTCGGGCGATATTTATGCTGGACTCAGTTTAGAACTAACATTTATATTCTTGAGGAACTTGGTATCAAGCAGCGTCTTTCTTCCATGGTAAATCTCACCTCTATAGGCACGTGTTGAGATGCGAAATATTTCTCCAAACACATAAAAATCCTCAGCATTTATTTTATTAGAAACAGCCCTGCCACTCCGCTCACAGAAACCAAACATAAAATTAAACGTTAACTCGGCTATTTTAAATAGGTCGCAATATGGCTCCGTGACGTTGGAACTAAAGAGAGACGTAATTTTACGGCGTAATGCCGCAATTGTCCGCACCGACCGCGCCTATCGTTAGTAGTAACACAGCAAATTTATTTTACGCCTGCAGCCATTTTAATTAAGACGTGTGGTCAAAAAGATTTCAAAAGGGTTATAGAGCGGCCACTCGGAATATTTTAATACAAAAACTGATTTATCTTGAGCGTCAGTAACGGGTTGAAAAGCAATAACCAAAACACGCATAAAAAAATTTGAACTCATTTTTTTTGTTTTTGCCCGCGAATGAGAACTCTCTCGGGGTGTATTACATTGGATTGAGGGACTTATTATTATTATTGGTAGCATGACGTAGATTCCGATTTGTTATTCATCTGGAAGTACCTATACTAGGTATGTTTAGAGTACCTATCAGAGCCTAGGCAGGAGACTTGGGTGAGTGAAGTCTTGAAAAGTAAACATTGACTTTTATCTACAGAAATTTAAGGTACAATGCATATATATCTACCCTTACAAGGTTATTATTAATGCAATAACAAATTTCCTGAAAACCGTTTAACAAAAAGGTAATTCTGTAACCCGCAAAAAAGAGAGAAAAAAAACAATTAAAAAGCAATCTATCTAAGTGAGAAAGTAATATGGATGGAAACGCCAATCAACTAATGCGCTGACTGACGGACACGACGATATTAGATGACGTAAACGAAGCGATAAATGACCCTTTACGTCTAATAAGATCCGGTAGGGCGAGTGAGTATCTACAGTATCTGCTAGTAACTACAGGAACATTTTAACCAGCGTGAAATATTTTTTACGTCGTTCTATGTTGGTAAAAGAACAAATTTCCATTAACTGTGGTGTAGTTTTTATAAGATATTGTTTCTACTTTATCCAAGTAAGAAAATAGGAAGTCATGAATGAAGAAGCAGGCAATTTAAGTTCGCAACTAAACGAAATTAATAAAATTAGCGGTCTCCTTGAGCGCGTAACAACTGATAAACCGGCGGGTGAAACTAAAATGTTTCAACGTAAATATGGTTAATTCGTAAACGCTTACTTTGGTATGTTTTTTTGTTCCACAGAAATATAAAACAGATGTCTCCTAGATTTCGTGTATGTATGCTTAATACATATTTGTCCTGAATACCTGAAGCGAGCTGCCAAGCCCAGTAATTGAAAATACGCTTAGAAGACAAGCTGTGCAAGTTCAAACCCCAATTTTCACCTCTGGAACTTTTGGATTTCATGTGCATAAGTACCTCATTTATAACGAAAATTACCGCTTGCAAAGGATGCGCGATAAACATCGCGAGAAAATTTTGATTTGGCAACGCGCAATGGTCCTAATTCCCCTCGTCTTGAGGGGGACAGTGCCCAGTATAATTGCACAGACTCGCCCGCGTTTCATATTGATGTATTATTATTGGAACTAAAGTACTTACTATCGGCTTCTAAATAATCCACGTGTTGAGGGTAATGCACTAGTTTCTTAAAATCTAAGAAGACCTTGAAATAACAGCTGAGATGCAAGACGTTTATAATTGACTCTTTCATTCACACCGTCTTGCCGTTCGACATCGCCAATCATAACTAAAGATCAAAATAGACAGTTTCCAATCATGATATAAATATTTACAGCAAACGATATACTGGACCGTGTACATAGACCAAACTTGCCAAGGATTAATGCAAACTATATTTTGTTATAATAATTAATATAAACATCGTGAGGAAACCTGCATGTCTTAGAAAATATAACCAATTTTTGAAAGACATGTGATCACTGGGCCAGCGCGTCGTGGAATATGGCCTGCTCTCCCCTCGTGTTGAAGGGAGGCTCGTTCCCAGGAGTGCGATGTTAAAAGGTCTAAATTATTAGACCGAGTAGATAGTCATCGACCAATTATAACAAACAAATTATTCATTTATTTAATTATTTATTAAGTTAAAGCCTAATAGGCAGCATAATCGCTGAATACTTTTAATATGGTAATTAGTAATTATTTATTGTAAATCTGTCGAAAATGAGGACATTTGACCCCTTCTCATCTAAATTCCGCCAAGGTGAGTTCACATCTGGTGATAGCGTTCTATTTATGACACTCGATACACTTTTGATTGGTGAAGCGTGCGCTTGACGCCTACTGTACGCGACCGGTTTGACGGCTCAACAGCTCTCTCGTAGAGTAGGTGCTCTGATGTAGAGCCACCATTCAAAGACATATCGTATTGGTAAATTATTTTATCAATTATTTTTAAATCGTTTTAGTTTACTGTATTCGTGTCATATTTTATTAGAGCTTTGTTGTTAATTCCTTTTGGTCGCTTTATATCTATGGAGCGAGAGATGGCTACCCCCTTCAGCTTCAAGAAATTAGTTTGATGGTTTATTTACAATGGTGGAAGAACATACTACTAGTAACTCACATTGCTATTAATCTTAAAAAAAATACATTATTCTCTAACTCTTCGAGCTTCTAGCAATGCGGCTTTCATTAAAGCACGCTTGTTATCCAACGTTCGTAGGCAGCGCAATGTTTATTTATGAAGCAATGTATTTGCGCGTTCGCGGTTCGCTTTTTGTAATAAATCTTGTGGTTAACCGAAATTGTCGGCTTTAATTAGTTTAGACAGCCATTTTTCGATATTAATTTGCGGCATTGTAGTGTTCATAATACGTTTGTACAATCTAAAATTAAATACTACTGCCGACGAGAAGCGATACGAAAATGAATAGATTATTTTATGATTTGTTGTTTCATGGCCAAGGATCAACCAAAAAGTTTCTTACCTACGTATATTTATTACCGGTATAGCTCCTGTCCCTCCAAATAATATATCGAATTACAAGTTACCTTGTAAACAAAGTGCTAAAGTTCTAAAATATATATAACAAAAAAATAAATTGTGTGCGATCAAGGGACTTTCGTTAGGATCTAAGTTCTCTGTTTAATTTCTTGCATGCTTAAAATCAAATGTTTTTCCAATGCGCATTATCCAGACACCTGAATGACACTTACGCCATCTAGTTCATTTTATATAACTTTTTCACAGCGGACGTTTCATAATTATTAACGCTTCTAACGCGGCGATGCAATCGCAAGTCGCGTAAAGGAACTTCGTTCCAAAAAACCGGCTGCGTAACTAGTACAGAACGACGTTATAGAGATATTATTATCCTAGGTATGACTCTATGTCGTCATCGAGTGCAAAATAAATGTGGTTAATCCGGATGGATTTATGCGTCCGACGCAAAGAGGATTATTTTCAAAGTGACATATGGAATACCTGTTTGTGGATAGCTAATATTATTAATTAATGAAAATTATGACGTTATGTGGTAGGATTAAATTAAGACAGTGTGGCAATTCAACATTTTTCGCCAGGAATTCGAACTACGCACTATTCTTGTTTTATTTTGGATCACAATTATGCTTCTCTTATTAAATTGGTAGGTAATTCATATTCGGCAAAATATATGAATATAAATTATTGTATTTTTTCAATTGTTCCATCACAACGTTGCGTCACGGGGAAAATCGAATATCAACCGTTTGAAAGAAACTAACATAGCCATATATTATACCTATAGATAAAAAGGTGAAATACGGAACAGAATATAATTTTTAAGAAACCAAGCGCCAGAGCGTGCATAATATAGTTTGGCGTTTACATGTCAGACTTTTTGCTCGAAATTAATTGCCTTTTTCTAGGTTGTGTAAGCAACGGGACAGGCTAGTAGAACGGGAGCCGTCTTGTATTTCATCCGGACAAAAAAGCAATTAACGCATAAGATAAGTATATAGCAAATTAATTATCGAGATTACTCAAGCCGGTTACCTTATATAAACTAATGATGTATTTATAACACACCTAAAATCGTGTACGTGTGTATGTGTATAATAATATGTATTGATTGTAATAGAAGCAAATTAAATCAATTAGTTTTACGACAACCATCCCATTTTCTAGCTAGAGGTTTATACATATCATGTAATGACACACTTTCCTAGAACATAAAGTTTGTGGACCTTGCATTTGCCACTAAATAATAGTTTGAAATGCAAACAAACTTACCTACATATAACAAATGCCTATTATTTTAAAGGTTTTATGTAGGTACCGCAGATGAAAAGAATAATGAAAACGGAGCGCGTAAATATAGTGAGTGAAGTCATGAAAAGTAATAACCAATAGACTCACTCCAGATTATTTTAAAAATGTATTTTGTGAGTCGGTGGATATGAGTGGCGGAAAGTAGTGATGTGTGGAAATAATCGGTAGAGTATTAAGTTCAGCGGTGGACGTCTTCGAGCTGATAGATCAGATAAGTAACAATATCGATCCTGGCTTACAGGAGTAACAGTGGTTTTATATCAGTCGGTCCTAGCTCGACTGATAAAAATATACACAGTCAAATAATGTGATCATATCTGATTTCAAACAAGCAATAAGTATCGGGGAACCGCGAAGTTCAGATTTTTGGAGGATTTTTAGAATTTTTTCAAAATCTGACTATTGACTATAATAAAAGGCACATTTTGTAATTTGCGATATAGACCGTGTGCAGTGCATTTATTAATATATCCAACTTACTCTAAAACATTTCAAGAACGACAGCTATCCAGATAATCTGGCAATTTTTGTATATTTCGTGATTAACTGGTATCATATCCACCGTGATAAAATTTTGAGTAAAATAAATGTATTAATAAACGCACTGTTTGTCGCAAATCACAAAATGTTGTCTTAAATGTTTTCAGATTTTGGATAATTTATAAAAATACTCGAAAATTTTGAATTTCGCGGGCTAGACAGGCGCCTTCACCTTAAGATCGAATTTATTTCACATAAACACCAGTATATACACAATAATAATAGGTGCATCAGTCTCCCGGTGTAAACAGCCAATCAAAACAAACGGAAGAGCTGTGCAAACACCGCAAACAGGACAGCCGTATCGTCCGCATTAGACCCCACATCGGTGACCTAAAACCAAGCGGAAAATGTCACCGAGGGGTCAGGCCATGCCGCGGGGCAAACGAATCTGCGGTACGACGTAATTGGAAGGTGGAGGATAATTTGGTGAAGTTATGCAAAATAGAACTAACCAACATATATTTCCGCAAACAAAAACCAACCATAACACGAATGATTGTAGGTTAGTTTCAGTTTGCAGAAATACGTGTAGGTTGGTTTCATTGACCACAGTTATGGGTTTCGGGTCCAATTTGATGAGATTTGAAAACGGAAGACTATTCCATTTTTTTGTGTATCAAGAGGAAATAGTCTCAAGTGTCCCCAGTGTGTGAAATATGAATGTTTCAAATGTGTGAAGCGTACTTTTGTCCCATTCATTATTTTCTTCATTTCCTTGGTTAACGAAAGGTAAAACAAAACGATCTTCAGTATAAATAACTAAAGCTAGACAAAAACAATAAATAATAATAATATTAATGCAAATCAGTCTGCAATGAGATAGATGCAAGTAGCTAGGTACCTACGTAATATAAGTTAAGTATATAATAAATTATTATTCAGAATAATCTTAGAATTTAATAACAAAGGCTAATAAACAAAAGATTGCTAAAAGTGTTTAATAAACACAAAATAGGTACAACCAAAACCAACTAAGTTTCGCTTCGAGCAACAGTCTAGACGTGGCATCTAGTTTGTCCAAACTTTCCTTTAGATGTACTAAATAAATTAATTAAGATTGTTGAGGAATAAACAAGAAAAGTTTAACAATTTTCACAGTATCCGTAAACTTTAATGTACCAACTAAACTAAACCAAACTAAACTAAACCCTATGTACCAAATAAATGCCGTCACTCCCTACATGAAGAGCCAGAGATATACCAACAAACCAATCCGGATATGCACTTATATAACGTGGCACGTGTCAGTTAGTAAGTATAAGTGATGTTCCGAATACACGGTGACGAATACTATGGATAATTCGTATTCGTGAATACGAATACCGTAATGAATTTTGTCTCTAGTGTCTCATTCCGCGCGGATAAGGATTTGCGGACAGTGATTTGTAGGCCACTTATTAATGCAAATTACAATTTTTATGTCTACATCTGTGGATAATCATTAATAATTAATCAATAAACAACTTTTTATTATTAAATAATTTATATAGAACTAGCTGTGCCCCGCGACTCCGTCCGCGTTCTGTTGAAATTTTTCCTGAATTTTCTTTGCTATAAACCTCACGGAGCCCGAGACCTTTCCAACGAATGCAAAACCGTGGAAATCGGTTCGTGCGTTCTGGAGTTATAGCGTCAGGAAGGAAAACCCGACTTATTTTTATATAGTGGATTGAAAAACCAAAAAAAAACAAACTGACACCTAAAGTCATAAAAACCACAACCACGTGAAACATCCAATAAGTATTAATAGCATACCATTACTAATAAATTATAATCAAAAACAATATTGCCAGATATGACACAAATAAATAAATTATGTAAGATGAATACATCAGTGCTGCAAAATTATACTCATTATGTATTTTGTAAATAATATGGCTACCTATTGTAGCAATACAAGATGCAAACAATTCGAACTTAACCAATATTTGAAATACCTACTCACTCTTGAATACAATGTATGTATTTTTGGGTAGGTACTATAAAAACCCTGAAATCTTTTATATTCAGTATTATACTGTTGCTAGAAATATAAGAATTCAGGATTTTTATCTAGAATATTAATCATAGTCACATGCTTCGTCTGTAAATTTTACATAAAATGTTTACGAGCACTTAATTTTATTGCACTAAAACATCAAAACATCTAATTAATGAAGCAAATATAATTAGGTAGTTACTTCCGTTTGCATGTTTTTAATGTTTGATTTCAAATTTAACTTTTAGTGAGTAACTTTAATTAGCCAAGAGTGTGTAGTAGTTACAATAAGTGGCTTGTAACATAACGGGATCTTCAGTTCTAAATCTAAGAAAACTAATTGGAAAAAATTGAAATTGGGATAACACGTTCCATAAAACCGTATTTATTTAAAGACGGAACGGAACCGTTAAAGACAAGGCAAATACTAGTGGAGATGATATTTAAGTTTTGTATTTAATACAATATTTATACACACAGCACTAGCGGGAATGCATATTTTATCTGTGTCGGATTAGAATGTAAGTGACTTAGGCCCATATTAATAAATTGGTCTTAAGTCTGAGAGCGATCTTGGAAATGTAATTTTTATGTCATCCCAGTATAAAATTACACGTCGAAAGCGTACTCAAGACCGTTCTTAGAGATCGATTTATTAACACCGGCCTAAGTCACCACACTTACATTTTGATTCCAACACAGATAAAATATGCATTATTTTTAGTGTATCAGCATATCTGCATCAAACATCGCGTTTTAACATACAATGCTGTATCATATATATGACGTAAGTAGGTGTTGCGATACCTACTGTCCTATTGTTGTAAGTGACACGTGACATTCATTAAGCATTAAGTGTACAGAACATGGCGGTCCAGTATTATCGACCATCTAGTCAGATGATTAAGTGATTGGAAAAAATCAATTCACTTATATCGAGCAGTAGATTTTGATCTACATGTTATGTCGTCATAAGAGTAATGTAACTTAATACTTTAAATATCGCCAGACTGACATACCAACTGTATGGTCCCAAACTAAGCAACGCTTGTACTATGAGTACCGTATAATTGACTGGTGGCGATTCCAGTGACACCCAGACCTGGGCAAATTACGAAAGGCCATTTCCGAAATTTGACCAGGCGGGAATCTAACCCTCTATCACCCGGTACAGTGAGCCGAGCGGCCTTCGCTCAAACCACTGCGCTAAGCGGCCGTCAACTTTAAAATAATTTATGTTTCTGAGTAGCTAAGATATTAAATTGAGTAAATTTATTTTGCTCAGTGGTCATTATGGACCCTTTGACTGAGTCAAAGGTGTATTTTGTCACTTTTTAGATCACGCTTTTTGAAGTGATTACCGTTTCGTTCTAATCAAGTCTTTGGTAGCTACTTATTTTAAAGTTACTGCTACGAATGCCTCGCTTAATTGTTTATAGCAGTATATCAAACTAAAATAAGTAAATAATGGCTTTTGATAAGGTCCAATTTGGGAATTATAATACAAATAAGTAGAGTTCTAAAATGTCGTTCAGATTTGTTTCTAAATAACCCCCCAATTGGGGCCTTTAAGTACAAGTAGTAGTACAAGTTTCGATAGCACATTAACCTAGATAATGATATCAACATATACTTCAGTAGAGTCAGTAATCTCTTGCACTAAAACTAGTTGCATTGTATACTAGCGAGGGCCGGGCCACCGCTCTACATGGAGCGCCGCAATCCGAACGCAATTACTAGAGTGGGCCTATGACATTTTGTCATGCGATTTTATAATGAAATGTATGTATGAGACCAATAAAGAAGACTCTACCACCAGTAGAGTACTTCTATGAACTCATTTTGTTATGTTTCTGTGGATTATTTAGTAGGTGCCTAAATAATTTAGATTCAAATGCCAAAAAAGTGGGACTCAGAATGTACAGCGAATATTATTACAGCAGCAGCTTTTTTTTATAAAGCTTTTGATATTTATCTTATAATAATAATAATAAATTATTTCCAGTAAACGAGTTTACATACAAAGTTCTTGCAAGTTTGTAATAAGTTCATATAAACTAAGTAACAGAAAATGAACGATGCATGGAATAATGTTTCCGTATTTTACTTATATAATGATTAATTTTCGAGATCAGAACCAACGTTTAGTTTACAAATATGCAAGTAATATAATGTCTCTACAAAGCGGAAAACATTTATAAAAATAAGTTTTCCACGCGACTGCCGTTATCAGTTAACACGAAGGTAAAACAGTACTACAAACACATTCGATTAGTGATACATAACGGCCGGCGATATCGCGATAGCAGGCCCCGCGTGACGTCATCACGGTAACATCACACGTAGAGTCGGCAGACAGAATGTCAGATTTCCGTAATCTGTGTTATCGATGCGAGGAGACGCGGCTGATTAAGCTTAGGCAGTTATTTTTGTGGTTTTTTGCGGGATCATTAGCTTTTTGCTACGAATTTGACGATGGTGGAGCCAAGCTGTAGCTAATTTGCTGCAGCTCATATAAAGGCTTTGGCATACTGGGGTAGTACTACCCTCTCACAGAAGATCAGCGTAAAGTAGCTACAAGGTATTCTACAGCGTATTCGTATGACGAGTAAGAGAAACGGAAGCCAACCGCCTCTCCCTTACCCACTCTCTGTGGCACTCCTCTTCAGGTCAACATCTTGCGAGCTTTGCTTTTGGTATTGCAAGCCTCGATAACTGCTTAATATCAGGCAGATCATACGCTTGTTTGACGAATTTGTTTTATAAATAAACCAATTTTTGTTATTTCATACTCACAGCCTAGTAACCCAACATTCGTCGGTAAATCATAAGTGCAGCTTATATTATGTAAAAGAAAAAATCGACCCTGTCGCGAAAAGCTTAAGTAGCTAATTGGGTTAATAAGCGGGCCTCATTAAAAGATTAAAGGCATTGTCATCCAATAATCCTGCCTCCTTCGCGTTCGCTTTCGGCCTTAAGATGTGATCTTTCGTAGCTTATCGCTCATGTAATAGGTTCTTATAAGAACGGGACAATATTTTTTTTAAGGGTGATTTTATCGCCCATTTTCGTGTTCGATCATTTTATTTTTCTTGCTCACGTCCACTCATTTTGGAGGGATAGGTGTAGTAAAGACGGATGGGTTGCCACTAGAAGGGAGTCACCACTATGGTAGAGTAGGGACAGGTGAAATCAGGACGTGTGGAGTTCTATGGACTCGCGGTTGACCAACATTACTAGATAGTTTGATCTTGCTAGATAGCAGCTGTTTAGCAGTCTGTTTGACAACTGTATGCAGCGTAAAATTTTGGGCAAAGTCACGTAATTGTTGCGTAATATTTACGCCTCTACATAAACCAACCTTATTTGATCCATACCAATGTCCTTCACACACCGTAGATATTAAAAATAAATTTACAATACATTATGTCCGATCCTATATTATGCATTATGTAAAGTGCTGATTATTTACATTTTAATATATTTTACATTTGAATCAGCAAATGGCGTTGCTAAGTCATATTAGGCTCTACACGTGACCTAGATCATACTTAAATGACTCATCAATATACTTATAGACTTGATAATAATACCAAATGTATAATTAAGAAATCACAATAAATAATTATATTTTTATACCTCATTTATCTAATCTTTATACCTCGTATCAAAAGGTTTCAATGATGATACGGAAGTAATGTCGGTCTGATGGAAAAGTAGATCGTAAATAATAACTGGTTGCACAAAAGTGAACCCTGGCAACCTTGAACGCTAATGTAACTTGTTATAAGGCTCTTCGATGAACAAAAAGTAAAACAGATAGCAAAAAAAATATTAAAGAACATAACATCACCAAACTCTTCTGAATACTCGTATGAAGCTTACAAAGCGGTAAGAGCTGATATAACATTAAACTCTACATAAAACGTAAGCTCTACATAGTAAAGTATGCGATACTGTTGAACAGAGTTCGTCGACATTATGAATTTTTGCGAAGATATTTTTCGGTAACAATTTCATGTTAGTAAAAGTCTTATATTGGAAAAGTGAGTAGTGAGTGTTATGACTTGAGCTTGTTTGGTATACTAGTCACGGGCCGTGGCTTGGCCTGTATCATTTTAAATAAAGCAATATAAATATCGCCAGACTGACTCACCAACTGTATGGTCCCAAACTGTAAGCAACGCTTGTACTATGGGTACCGTATAATGGACTAGGTGCGATCCTAGCGACTCCCGAACTTAGCAAAAATTAAGAAGTCAATTTCCGAAATTTGCTGCGGCGTGACTTGAACCCGCAACCACCCGGTGCTATAAGCCAAGCGGCCTGCGCTCAAACTAAGAGGCGCCAAGCGGCGGGTGCCGTGCGGTTTTCTATCGATGAGATCAAAAAGGGCCTATGTTTTGAAGGCTGACTCAGTATTAGTCTAATTAAGATTTGTGAAGTATTTAGTGAGTGATGTTTGACATTTAAGAGCACGGATTGAGGCTGACTTACGGTTTGATCGTGTCAGGTCGTGTGGCCTACGCATGGATTGGCATGGATCCATATTGTTGGCTACTATATACGGAGTCACAACTGCCGAGCTACCGAGTCTACTACTTAGCTCCGACTTTTGTGTGACTTTTAGTCATTAAAAACAGTAACCATTGAGTTTCTTGCCGGATCTTATCAGTGGAAGCAGCATTCCGAACCGGTGGTAGATTCTGACTATCCATAAATGCTTTGTTGGCTGACGTGAATAAAAACAATTTTGAGTTTGAGTTGAGTTTGTGAGCCATTTGACTCGGACTCAGTTAGGGCTCGATACGTAGTTGCTTATACGATGTTAATGCTTAAAGGGAGCTGTTCTCGTCACCAAGAGGTTTTACGTTCAATTCCCATCCTAGCCAGTAAACGTGAGCTCTAGTTCAAGCTTTTTAGCTGAGTTGAAGGGGCTAAAGAAATTATCCAGAATTTGACTACCCCACTATAATAATAATAATAAATACGATTGGTAAATTCATTTTAAATTTAATATAGTAAAATGTCACCTAATCCTACTAATATTATAAATGTGAAAGTTTGTGAGTGTGGATGTATGTATGTATGTATGTTTGTTACTCCTTCACGCAAAAACTACTGAACGGATTTGGATGAAATTTGGAACACAGATAGTTTATAACCGGGATTAACATATAGGATACTTTTTATCCCGATAATCCCGAAATTTTTGTTAAGTTAAATACTACGCGGACGAAGTCCGTGGGCACAGCTAGTATTATTATAATGTCATAATAGACACTTTCGAATGATTGAATCCTTGTCGCCGACCTCGAACAATGAGACCCCGGAACCCTAATTATGATCAAGTTAGCTAGTCGGAAACTTTATTCTGCCAGCGTGGGTCCGCTCCGTCCCCTCGGCCCTTGAGATTTTCATAATTGGACGTAATAATAAATAATAATAATTTACCGAATTGGACGTAGCTTTGCAAAATGGAACCAAGCCACACACATTTCTGCAAACTAAAAGCAATCTAGAACCACTAAGACAAGGTTGGTTTTGGTCTACAGCATTGCGTGTGGATTGATTTCGTTTTGCAAACCGATATCCAATTGTCAGTGCTTTGTCGGTTTCCATTTCCGACTCTCTTTAAAGTCAGCTGAGTTGTATATATATTTGTCGAGTCGATGTTGCTATGCTGATAATTCCAACCGATAGCCTGTTGTCACTGAAACAGCGGTGTAGGGCATAGGTATTGTTTTGTGTTTCGATGATCTAATTTACTTATAGACGGCAGTAGAGTGCTTGAGATCGCATATAGAGAAGGAATGTTTATTATTTTCATAAATTTTGGCACCAAAATAGTACGCAATATTCATGTTTGTCTGTGCTATTTTAGGAATACGTACTTAATATGTGTATAGTAAGTCCTAAGGCATTACTAATATTTGAGATTATGAAATATCTCGTTCACTGGATAGTTTTGATCTAAAATTACAACCTAACCTTACAGTCATGGCTGCAATTTTTGTAATGGACCTACTAATTTATGTATTGACCAAGAATTAAAAAGTAAAGACAAGTCAAAAGGCATCATACTGGAGCTTTTATATTTATATTATTATCTACTACCCTTTGTAATAATTAACTATACTAGGTGACACAAAAAGGGTATACTAATTTTTTTGCAACTTAACTTTGTAAATCAAAAACTATCGGCTTTGTGGGGTAGTTGAAGTACTAAAGCTTTTGTAGACTTGTGAGATCGGTCAACAGCTGTATTCCTATAACACCTTTTGCTTTTCAAATTTCCTCCAAAGCTGATTGTTTTAGAATTACAAAGTTATGTTTTGGAAAAAAAAGTATACCCTTTATGTTTCACCTTGTATAAGCAACTGGCGATCTAAAAAATAAAGAAATATAACAAAATGTAAAAAGACGAGCCCGCTGAGTTTTTTGCCGGATCTTCTCAGTCGAGCTCGCATTCCGATCCGGTTGTAGATATAGGAAAAAATGAAAAATTGACTATATGTAACTGCCCCCGTAAGCCTAAACAATATAAACGCTTTGACTTTGATTTTAACTAGTAGCTACCTACACTGTATTTCAGTTCCCAACCACCAGAACTCTGTAAAACCGGTCTAAACTCACCAATGACATACGAGTAGCCGTCTAGTGTAAGGACGCATTTCCTCGTCGCTCCCGAGGTCGACCGATGCCTCTGGGACCTCGGCGCAGCACCCAGCGCCCTGCCACCCCCAGGGTCGCTGTGGCACTTGTGGACCAGTTCCTTGTCATTGGCCACCGCACTCTTGCCGTCGACTGAGCCCTGCCTGCTGCCGTCCAACAACACTTTTCCACGCCGCATCATCACATCACACGCTATCTCCATCCATATTCACTTACACTTGTCACTGCACTTCACTCAGATCCGGAGAGTCCACTTTTTGAAAGTACACTTTTAAAAACAGAACGATTCCACAGGTTTATGGGCCAATCAATTTTGAATTATAGCTTCCACTGTTTATTTTACACTTTAGATTTAGAATCTTTTGATGGATATGGTTTTTATAAATTAATGTTAATGTAAATATTTTTGATATCGTCAATGATAAATTACCATGTTACATTGGTGATTGGATAATTTTGTGCAAACATCGCGTGCTTACAAGAACGAACGCGTATCATTAATAATGTTTAAAGGAAGTATCTATGGTTTATCTAGTCCCATTACTTTCTTATTGATACCAATGTTTAAGAAGTAAATTGTTATTATTGTTTACAACAGCCCTAATAACCGCTTTAAATTAAACATTATCTTAACAGTTTAAACTTTGTACCCATTAGAAGCGTTCTTAATTAAACATGAGTTCGTTTCTTTTATACATCGACTGTTAATTCTGATGGATCAAACGTTTCATTGTTCATCATTTTGACGCACAACGGACCTTTGTTTCTCTTTAATTAACCGCGAATACGGCTTTGAAATTAACAATGTATTCATTCCACTAAAACAATACGTTTCCCAAAAAATATTTCATAGCCACACACGTCATGTGAATGTTAGTTTTTAAACAGATCGTAATTTACTCGACAAGGTAAAGCCGCGTATGTTCAGGCCAGGTGGGTACACGCAAATCTATTTTCATGCGATGAGTGTTGTTTTTCCGCCATAGTAACGCACGGGGCGCCTATAAACCGTTGCGTCACGACCCCACGAGGGGTGGTCCCCCCACTTGTAAACAGATTGTGACGCTGTCCACTGCTCTATGCCAAATCGGGGCCAACAGGTGGTTTTTGGATCTCTACAACCAATTTGCGGACACTGGAGTCAATTTCATTTTTTTATTGTATTTTGAATTTAGAATCCGTTCGGGCAGTCTCGTCGGACGGAGGTTTCGGGAGGCGGTCGGAGGGCGACGCGACCGCAGTACCGTCCCGCGTGGAAGCCTGCGCACGACTGTCGCAAGTCGCACGAGACTCGAGCCACATGATCCAACCCGCCACAGGTAGCCGCTCATTATTCCAACTTCCAATTCCAAATCCCCGG
Organism: Notodonta ziczac; assembly: GCA_918843915.1. Classification (NCBI taxonomy): domain Eukaryota; kingdom Metazoa; phylum Arthropoda; class Insecta; order Lepidoptera; family Notodontidae; genus Notodonta; species Notodonta ziczac. The sequence continues at coordinate 12,127,749 of OU974037.1, forward strand.
GACTGGGCAATTTATTTCACTAAATATGGAATTACAGTCGCCCACAGACACTTTTGATGTTTGAACGTGGGAGGGTTATGAAAATATTAGTTTTAATATTCTATTGCTACGTTCAAATTGAATAAAGTACTCAGGCATCGGTTATTAGGGTTCCTCTACCTACGTCTATACATAATTTGGTATAGTTGCATTGGGTAGAGTTCGATTCAGTTTTTTTTATCATGAACATAAAACTAGTCTCACTGCTACCAATAGGAGGGGGATTGGGGGGAGTTAAGCTAGTGTCCATAACGCTAAACTGACCCAGTCCGAGTTGATAATTTTCACATTATTTTATGCACTCTATAATTTTTAGTACCTACTTGCACCCTTAAATTAAAAACTACTTACTAAAAGCTTTTACGAGAGCCTTTTTACTTAATACTATTATATTAAGCTTTATGTGCTTACTACATTTAAGTTTGTTCTTACTCGTTACACTAAAAGAGATCATTCGTTTATGTATTTACCTACCTACTGAAATGAAAACAAATTCAATAGTCTGTCTAGTTTTTGAATAAAAACAGTATTTTAATATACGCAAATTGGGGAGTATTATGCATAGATTACAACCTAGTCAGCATTCAGCTATGTAATGACTAAGAAATGTTATTTATATATTATCTTGCAATCGATTTTGTATTGTTATTATTATTATTTTCGTTCAATGTACCTATATACTTGTAGGGACGGCAGCTTAACTCGAGAATAACAATAATTTTTTTACAAAAAAAATTATTCAAATTCGCAATTTATAGTATTAAATTAAATTTGTATGTATACCTGACTTGTTTTTACCACGCGTTAAACCTTTTTTATTAACAACGCAAACATTCAAACATTCTTCCCGATTGTCAGATGTTTGTCAAATGAAATTCTTCGTGTCCACGCGGTCGGCGATGTGTTACTACCATAGATACCTATAGCGGCGATTTTTTTCAGTATTTGCTTGCTATAATCCCTTTGCTCCGTTTTGTTCCGGCTTTGTTTCGTGACATTTGCACTAATTTTGATATTTTTTTTCAATATAATAAAGTCGTCCAACCAGCTTACGATTCGTGTAATGTTAAGAAGTTAGGTGCCGTAGCCTATTGATGCTTACAATACCATAGGCGTTGCTCACTCTTTGCTGACCTGAAGGTGAGTGGAGAGAGAGAGATGGAGGGCGGAAGTTAGGTTTACGTTAGCGTACTTTACGTTAGCGTACTTTACGCCGGCCTTCTGTGAGCGAGTGGCACTACCCTAGTCGAATCAGCCTGTATATCAGCTGTAGTCTACATCAGGCTACATCATGGCGCTACCATGGCGCTACAATTTTTTCTTCTTGAAATTAGTACTTATGTCATGAAACGTAGGGCTGTGTTTGCAGCAGCACCTCTCTGTCATCGCCTTTACATTAAACTTTCGCAAACTGAACTTCGCATAACTTTCAAATTCAATTGCACAGCTGACCAACAAGTAGGAACGGTATGACGTCACGGCTCGCGGTGTTTGTTCGACCCTGACTGCGAGCGGTTCAGTTCACGGATAAACTTCCCATATGTCGTGTTACGACAGTTATACACTTGCTGTTCTACTCCCCTTAGGTATACGTGCCGTGGAACTACTACAATTCAAAATCGTATCTAATCAAAGTCATAGCGTTTATTTTGTTTACAAAATGTCGTTATTTTTTTTTCTTATATATACAAGCGGATTGGAACGCGACCTGGACTGAGAAGCTCCGACCAAAAAATTTCTGCATTAATTGAGTATTGTTTTTCTGATTTTCTGTCATTTTGTAAAAAAATAATTACCAGTTGTTTATATAATCAAATCTAAATATGATTCAGATTGTTTTATTCATCAAAAATAATGGAATATATTTTTTTAAAAAATAATATGATTTATTACCTGCATACTTATGGTGAAGGAAAACATCGTGTGGAAACCTGCATGTCTAAGGCAATTTAAATAATTTTCGAAAGTCCGTGCTGGCATTATGCCTCCTTATTATGGTTTGAATCGCCCTCACATTGCGCGGAGGCCCATGCCCAACAGTGGGACATTAAAAGGACGAATTACGATTATATTTAATGAACAAACGGATTATTGAAATAATTGAAACCTGAAATGAAAACATATTAAGTTTTTAGATACCAATTAAAAAACACTCTCGAATATTCATAATTCTCAGAAGAGCACGCTTATGCATGACAATTGCAGCGCGCATATGCATGGCAACAGCACGCATACGCATGGGAACTCTATGAACATACTCGTGACAACAGATATCTACACATTATTTTATATTTTAAACAAGGACGTAAAAAAGTTTCAAGCCAATAAGGCGATACTATCAATACATCTGAAAGCTCCCAAAGTTATCTTTTGATCTCGTAACGAGGCGGAATTGGAAAGTGTCCCTAACTAGTGCCGTCGCAAATTGAATTCGCAGTCGAACGAGCCCATTTTGTTGGAACTTTAGTTGGAGGCTGTGACTTCTATTATTGGGGCTAAATGGTATATCGACCTGTGGTTTAATACCTAAAATTAATTATTAACTTTAGTGCTACTTTTATATTAAAAAAATATATTTACAGTCCATTATTGGTTGAAACTTGGCAATAACTGAATCGTAGATTGCGTTAGATATAATATAGATTTTAATCTTGCATACGAAATTATGTTTTTAATTTAGGTGTGGGTTAGGACAACTGCACATTTATACGTAAATCGTATCATAAGATACTGCTTGACCGCAGTACAACAGGTTTTTGTTAAAATCCGTAACGATAAATAATCGCAAAATTTTATAATTAAATATAAAGATTTCTTAGAGACTAAGGGCAACTGTTATTAAATAAATACATCTACTTCTTACCTAATTACTCTAATTAAGAAACCATAGAGTGATCTACTTACGAATTAAGACTCATGTTTTTGGAAGTTTGCGACAAAGAAACTAAATATACAAAATGAAATATCGACCATAACATAAAGCAGTTAATAATAAACAAACAGTAATCCAGAACAAACAGAAAGCGACATTTGTTTTAAATTACAATTAGCATTTGAATCTCACAAATTGTCTTAAAACATTACATAAGGGTACGTTTACATGTTCGCTAATTGGATCACAGCCGTAAGCCGGAGCTCGCGTGACGAGCCCGCGTTTTAACTGCGGCCTGCGTTAACAATTTGTTTTATCGTTGCACTAGATAAACTCCGGTCAGTGGAAATTCCCCGTTGCTTTTTTTTTGTTTTTAGAAATACTTTTTATGGCGTTCCATTTTCGTTTTTCGGCCTTTTTCTTTTACCTTTATAGATGTAGTTCCAGACAGTGCCTTTGTAGAGCTTTTAAATGCATTTGGACTCAATAAAAAACTCTACATGCAAGTAATATGTTTTAATTGTGTTATTTATATACAAAGAAGATAAAACTGATTTATATTTAGGTACTTATCTGCATATACATAATATGCCCACGTTAAAAGTGTCTACTAAGAAATAAGTACTTTCTAAAACAATTTTTTTTTAGGTTCACAATTGTAATAAACCATTCACTAATGTGGTAAAACCTCACACTTTTATCCGTCATTGTCTATAAATGCTATATATATATGATAGAGCTTTATATTAACTTGGGTGGGCCATATTTATAAAGAAAGAAGAAGAACTTTAGTAATCAAGAGTAAATTGAAATTGTGAAAATTGACGAAAAATACCTAATTATACACTAAATGTATCATAAGTAGCGAACTCTTTGTTAAGTTCAGATTTATAAAACAAACTGACCAGGTGGATATAGAAACACGCACACTAGTGTTCCGCTCGTCATTAGTTTTCATTAAAGAATATAAATATTTATAAAGATAAATAAAAATAAATAGGTCCCCAATAAAGAACATCCCTACCACTAACGCCACGGAAAGCGTTAGTGGCGAAAATCGTAACTAGCTAGCCCCGTGAAAACTCACCGATCGTGTACGTAGCGCCATCTATCTGAAAAGTGGCACTCTTGCATTTCTTGAATATTTTCCCGCTCACCACTTGCCTAGTGGCGCTGCCGTGCGTGGCGGGGTTCGATGCGATTTCCCTCCTCACCGCACACTGCGGAGCGGCGCTAGCGTCAAACTTGTTGCGCAACTCGTCAAACGACAAATCGGTGGACATATCCGGCGTTTTGTCTCTATACCGACGCACTTGCCCGCACATTTGACTGCCCTTGGTGGACTCGGCGTCGTGTTTGTCCATCTTGATGAAATCAACCACTAATAGTCACACTTACTTGTCACTTTTTAGATTCATTGTCACTTGTTCACTTGAGTCACTGGAAAAAAATAATAAGTAAGTAAGTAATAATTATTAGAATGAAAGGATTATTAGAAAGATTAATAACTTAAAAGTTTAATAGATGCTTCATGGTAATAATGGAGCCCGATTTTACCATCGTGCTATTTGAGTCCTAGAAGTATTCTTAATGTTTAAAGCCCGTACCTATTAATAATTCGTCTGGGAGCCATCTTAAGGACATCATTATCATTATCATTTTGTATTGGTTTGAAATAAGAATGACATTTACAAGAACGCTCTCAGACTTTAGATCGATTTATTAATACGAGCCTTAGGGTAACCGTCCACTTGGCTGTGATAAGAAGGGGGCCCGCCTGCTTCAACCAATCCGATCGCTTCATTTCCTGTCAACTTGAGCTAAGCCGGGTAAAGCTTATGAAATGAAGTGACCTCATTGGTCAAAGCCGGCCGGTTTCATAGCACAGCTAAGCGAACGGTCACCATTAAAGTGTCGATTTGCGTGCATAACTAAATCATAAATTTTATAAGTATATTCAATTAAAACTAATCTAAAATAAAAAATGAAGACGTCCGAGCAAATACAATAGTAATAAAATGCCGCAAAAGTAAATTGAACTCTGGGTGGGTACACGTCGAAGTCACTAGACTGGGGCCCAGCTCTGGTAACCGCTGGCATCTCGATCGATACGTCAGAACTGACATATTCAGATACGCGATACGTCAGACATACTGCTCAACAACTCCATACTCAACGGCTCAACAACTCCTAGATTGGTCCATCCTGATGAATGGAGCGATGACTCTGCGAATTCCTTATCAACTAATGGCCCGCTCGAAGTTCCGGAACTAGGGCAGTTGCTGGCGAAAATTTAATTTACTTAGTTCATCGACTGCTTACTTTATTCCAAAAGGGACTATTGAAATCTGGTCTTTATTTACTTCACGGAAAACCTCTCAGCTTATGCGTCGATCGTTTCCCTTAATGTTATAATGAATGCTTCTACCCGCAACTTTGCTAGCGTAGAAAGCGTAGTTAATATTATTGATGTATACAACGTGACACCTAGAACCGGGCAAATTATGAAAAGTCAATTTCCGAAATTTGCCCCGGCGGGAATCGAACCCGCAACCACCATGTGCAGTGAGCCGAGCGGCCTACGGTCGAACCACTGCGCCAAGCGGTCGTCAAATGTCGATAACACACTATCTGAACAACACTAGCGTAGGTGGATGGTGACTGGCAGCCGCAGCCGCTATTACCCAAAAGTTACGGACTATGGAAGGAGGTATTTTTACGTTTTACATATTATACTAGTGTGCAAGTACGTATAGTGGACAAGCGCATAAAATAATTCATCAAAATCGGTGAAAACGTTTAGGAGGAGAAGAATTGCGGCCACATGTATACTATAATTATAGGCATATAGATATTTAAAATATTATATTATTAGGCATCTTAAAATACCAATTATATTTTTGCAAGTTATTTGAAAAACCCTTGTAAAATTTTAAGTGTGAATGCCGCTGTTGAACGACATTTAACATTACTACATATATTATTCATACTATCTATAATTATTTTACTGATAGTAAACGATCTCTGTTCTCGTAGATATTATGCTGTGATTGAGTTACAGTACAAGCCAGACTCATACAAATTTTCTTTAAAAATAAAATGAGATCCTGGATTCATTTCTATAAATTATTAATTGTATATTCCTAAACAATTAATGAAATAATTAATTTGCGAAACCAATTTAGGAATCCAGTGATTTATTTTTCCATATTGTGCATAGCGCTTAAAATAATTGTAGGTACCTACAATACTTTATAGATTAAATATTTTTGTAACACATAACACTACGTACTTTTATTCACCCTTCTTCTAGTAAAAGCTTATGCAGTAAGTACCTACAAAAACCATCCTCTTAGCCCGAAGATTACGTGACATGGCTACCCAAACGCCACAGAATAGTTAACGCCTCTATTGTAGACATAGTGAAAAAAGAAAAGTAAGATAAGTAGACTTATTTTACTTATATCGGAGGTAATAATCTCAAGGTTACTCAAGAAAATAAAAACGCTGCACCTGGCCTCGTTACCGTGTCGAACCAATGGGGTTCTCACATTCAGAATCCTACTAATAGGTATTATTCATGTAAAGGTTTGTTTGTTTGCATGTTCATTACTCTTTCACGCAAACGACTGAACGGATTTGGATGAAATTTGGCACACAGGATTAACACATAGGATACTTGACTTAAGTCCAGGCGGACGAAGTCGTGAGCAGAATTTGGATGGGCACTTAATGTGCGAAAATGAAGTCAGCGGTGACACTGACGGGATATCTCAATGGGCTGAGCGTTTGCGGCCACTGTGAGACCTCACAGTAATGTTAGTGAATACAGGCGCAAGTGCGTATGGATAGTATGCGAGTTTTAACGTGTGAACACGGAATAAACATACTTTTCAAGTTTTACTGTACTAACTGTTTTTAGTATTGTTTTTGCATCTCATCGTGAAACCAACCGCGCCCGCCGCTCCAACAAAAATAGCCCTAATTTTGCACTATTTTGACAGCGGCTAACAGTTTAAAATGCAATTTATAGCACTTTTTATTCTAACGGAACAACTTGTTGAGACTTGGCGTAGTTTATTTCGGTTCGATCTGTGTTTACAGATGCCGTGATCTTTATTGTATTTACGAGTGCGCGGCGCGTTCGGGGCGCTTGAATTACGGAGTAAATTGTTTTGATAAGTATACCTACGTTAACCCGCTTGCGTAATAAATATCGAGATGCGCGAGCGAAGAGTCGACGTCGGGTGATGAGCAGTTTTTTTAGGGTTCCGTAGTACGAGGAACCCATATAATATCATCCAGTCCGTACATCCGTCCGCTTCAGTCGGCCACAGTGACATCACTTCAAAAGTTTTTGAAGGAAGCTGATGTTTGGGGATAGAGATAGTTTAAAGGTAGATCCAGTTTAATTTCAAAAATGTTATGAAAAAACTTTTATCATGTACCTACCTCTGTGTACATGGAGAGTGGTGAGGTTTTTTCAGGTGTACCTTTATCATGTGGTGTATCGTTGAAAAGGTGTTTTCAAATGTAATAGGTAGTATTCATACGCATGTTTTTCATCAACTATACCGTTTTTGAGATTTTAACTCGCTAGGTAAGGTACCTACGTCGTTTAGGTTGAGGATTTTTTATGACCACCCAGAATTCTGGCTAAAAATAAGTTTAAGTTATTCGAATAGCTACGGAACTTTACAATTAACCTGGAACGGTTTTTTGGTTTGGCGCCAGTCTTGTACCTACAAGAGGCTTCACATTGTTTACTGTAACTGATTTTCAGAATACACTGTATACTCAGTAGCTCCACCATTAGTAACGCGTATTTTAGGCTAGGTAATTAACTGCTGACCTTAAAAAATATTTTAGATTTTATTTTATTAATGCTAAAGTTAATGTTGGTACTCTACCATAAATAAAATCTGACGGGTTTCCTCTTAACAACTGGCCTTTGGCTTTCGTGAAATCACCTCGCTACTAACCAGCTGTACCAGCCAACTGTAAAGATTTAGGCAAGTAGATTATTTATATACCTTTCATCAGATCGATTTATTTGATGGTAAGTAGATACATTACTAAAGCGCTCTATTGTGCATTTAAAATACGACTTTATATCTATACAAATAAATAAAATTGGAGTCTCTGTTTGTAATATCAAAATAACACCTTTTCACTAAATGCATATGAAAGTACAAACGACACCTATAGCAAAAAAGCGAATAATTTTTGTTAAATTCCACGCGGACGAAGTCGCGGGCTCAGCTAGTAGCTAATAAAACAGAGCTTATTGATCACCCGAACAACTTTAACTTGATTTACAAACATTTTCAGTAGGCGCTAGCAATAAGGAACTCTCGATAACTGCCTGCGTTTGCAACTGAGTCGAATGATATTTCTATCAAAATAATATTAAATAATCGATGTAAATAAAGCTTAGCTTACATTATGGGTTAAAATACTTGGTAAAAACGAAATACTTGAGTGTTTCGCGTAACACTAAGAAGTTTTAATGCCGTGCATACACCGGCGACGCGAGCGAACCGAGGGCGAATCAGTGTGGATATTTCTGATAAAGAAAATACGGGCAAATAGCGTTCAGCTGTGTTCCTGGTTCATTCCTTTATTTTCTCCAATTATGTATATATCTATTCTTTATTCTACTTTCCTATTGAGATATAACCGTGAGTTCGCACTGGACGAAACATATTCGCGAAACATGTTGTTGTCTCTATTTTATGAAAACAAAAAATAGAGACAACAATATGTTTCGCCAACATGTTTCGTCCAGTGCGAACTCACGGTAAGGATACTCTTAATTTATGATATTTTGTTACAGGTATCGGTCAGAGCTTTATAATTGTCTATGGCTCAGTAATTTGAAGCGCCGCCCTCGTAACTTAGGGATTCCGTGTTCGATCCCTATCCCGTTCATTTAAATCATTTTGCAAACTATTTACAATAGTAAAGATCCACATGACTTGACGTGTCTGTATAAAGTCGACAGTAACCTATGTGTACCACAAATGTAGGACACACTTTGTAATACCTACTAAAGTAACAAATTAGTATAATCATATTATTATAATTATTATGATAGACAGCGCTGATGTTACATTTTACGCCCCATAGCTGTATTTATTTTAATTAAAAATGTAATCTCTAGAGAAAAAAGTATTCCAACGCATCAAATCAATACATTAAAACTCATACCTATTTGGAGGCAGAAACCAATTCTTTAATCTAGATATGGTGATTAAATTAAAATTTTACATCATCAAAATATTACGCGATTGGGACGGATGACTACCCATACATTGCGTTGAATAAACCTACATATTACGTCTTAATATTTTCTGAAACTCAAACTTCCTCATGTATCTACTCAAATATACAAACTTATATTTCCTACTTAATACCGCTAGCATCAATATTGTTGCCGTTATAAATCACCACGAAAACTTAAATTGTTTGCACTAAAATAAGCCGTCTCATAATGTGCCTAAGAACTAACATACACTACACACGAAACTCGAAACGAACTTACTAACCGCATTTGGATATCAGGCACCTTTCCCACGATTAAGTCAACTTCATTCAGCATGTCTAACCCTCCGGTGCTGGGGCGGGTCGGGCGAAGGATTTCATTACGACGAGATTAGGAGTGAATTTATATTCATTTCTGTAGTTGGTAGATGCAGGGTGGTTGGCACTAAAAATAGATTGAGATTCAGGTATAAACTAGTCTTTCAGACCTAACATTTTGTAGAAAAAAGTGGCGATTTGACTTTTGCACTAAAATAAATTGTAGTCTAAATTTTCATCTCATTCTTGCTCAGTGGAATACGCAAGAAGCTAGAAAAAAAATAGTACCTACTTATAAAAAAACACTGTTTGCCTACCATCTTACGTAACGAAATAGTATAACATAATTTTATTATTGATTTGAATCAATAATAACTTGAATCTAAATATATATAACTCAAAGGTGACTGACTGACTGACATAGTGATCTATCAACGCACACCCCAAACCACTGGACGGATCGGGCTGAAATTTGGCATGCAGGTAGATGTTATGACGTAGGCATCAGCTAAGAAAGGATTTTGATTTATTCTACCCCCAAGGGGATAAAATAGGGGATGAAAGTTTGTATGAAACATTTTCAATTAAATTTCACGCGGGCACAGCTATTAAAAAATATATTCATAAAAATTCAACCGACTTCAAAAAAACAGGTTGCACTAAAAAGCTAGAAATAACTAGGGTACCTACTTAATAAGTAGTCCTAATTTTGTGTAAAGATAGTGGCAGCGCCTCCAAATGAAAGAAATTGGGACCGTCTGGAGAGTATTTACACTTTCAAACGAAAAAAAACCAAATCGGTCCTCTATTAACAGGATAATCGGTGACATAGATAAAAAATACATACGGACGATATACCAAAAAAAATAATTAAAAGTCGGTTTATCTAGAGAAATGTTATAAAAATTTAAAATATACAAAATTAGATTATAACAGATATGATAGAACTAAAATAAAATACTGGCCTGCAATTGCAAGCTTATTCACAAATGAATGGGGCTTATAGTGTCATAAGAGATACCCTTTATGCCTTTTATGCTCGAAAATATTATGAATCCCGGGTGGTCCGTGGAAAGAACGCACCTGGCAGCCCCGTGCCAGTCCCCACTGGCACAGATTATGAACGCAATTTATTCCTGACGCCGTCACTGCCAAATAAACTTATTAAAAATATAAATTGGCCGCTTAAACGACGTCCTGCGGGCGACAGGTTATTACAATTTATTCCGACGTTACTTACGTTAATAATTTTAAATTGTTAAATGAACAAAAGAGTTAACTATTTCCATTATTATTACGCATATATAATTAATTAAGAAAACTTTTATGAAAAATAGTTTCATTATTCTTATAAATTTTGATAAAAATTAAATATAATAACTACCTAAGTCAGTATTTCAGGAAAATGCTATAACATTTTCTGCATTGCATATCAATTATAAATCAGTAGATATTCCTGTTTATATATATTTTTGCTATGAAAGTGATTGAATCACGCTTGTAATTATTTCTTAATGTGCTTTATAACTTATGAACTACATTTTTCATCTTAAACTACCTTAATACCGTTCCAAATTGAAAGAACTCAATATTAGCCTGCCAAGTCAACGAGTTCCACTTTTACATTTTCTTTTCAAACGCTCTTTCGGCGAACTTCGCGCATTTCACAACCGCCTTCGTTTTTCTTTCGGCAAACCCATTTATTATTTCATTAGTAACGTTTACTCGCCTTTCAGTTTTACTATTTGTCTTACTTCGCGGGGACGACTTGGGGACCGTCTGACAACGTTTTCATACCTTTTTTATAACATTACCTAACCTTTGAATACCGAGAAATACCTATTACGTTTTTTTTCTAAACACCTTAAGGTGAAGGCGCCTGTCTAGCCCGCGAAATTTAAAATTTTCGAGTATTTTTATAGTTTATCCAAAATCTGAAACCATTTAAGACAACATTTTGTGATTTGCGACGAACACAGTATGCAATGTGTTTATTAATACATTTATTTTACTCTAAAACATTTCAAGAACGACAGATAACCAGAAAAACTGGCAATTTTTGTATATTTAGTGATTTAATAGTATCATATCCACCGTGAAGTCCACCTCAATCTGAACCAGACAAAATCACTGCTGGCTATCTTGTTTATGTTGCGGTATAAACATGGAAAACTGTTCTAAATTTAAATTCAAATGAAGTTCCATTGCTACAAATATCTGGGAACTTTTTTAGTTTTCTAAATTTTTGTTGTTTATTTATTAGGGCGGTACAAAATTTTAACATGAGATAAAAGGGTAGCAAGTAAGTCTGAAGTGGGCTGAGTCAATGCAGAAAAAACCTTCCATAAATTATTTGAATTTTACAAGTTAAGCTGAACCCTGCGGGCACAGCTAGTATATATATAAATGAATCTCTATTTCCTTGGTCATCGCATCACGCGTGGACTGATAAAACGATTCCGCAAATTATTTTTTTGTTGTGTTTATTATTGCCAGGTGAAGGTTCCTTTTAAAGAAAACATCAAGAAAATTGAGCGGAACAATTCGAATACAATATTCAAAGTTAAGACAGGACAACGTCTGTCCGGTCAGCTATTTTACGTAAACAAAATAGTTTGGTATGTATGTAAGTAGACTTAGTTTTAACATACCAACAATTTCAAATGTAAATATTTATTTACTAAATGCAGTGGCCGAGTCATAATATTACATGATATATAGGTACATGATATGATTACATTACAGATCAATTTGTTTATAACGAACGAACGTTTTCCGAGGCACCAAATCGATGAGATCAATCACCAATTTGAAAACGGGATATAGGTATGGGATGGATTGTGAAACTTGTTTTCCAGAGCATGCTATGCGATACAAAATAATAACGCAAACGAAGACTAAATTAATAAAATAAATAATTAATGAAATATATTTATTACATTTGAGTATTTATGTACGGCTGTAGAGTCAAGCGTTAGCTAATTGGTTCCTTACATCTCATATACGATTTCGACCGGGGAAGTACCACCCTCTCACAGAAGATGAGTGAGAGAGCCGTAAGTCCACTCCCCTCCATTCCCCTCCATTCCCCTCCCTCGTCTCGGTCTCACTCCCCTGTCCGTGGGCCACATGCAAGCAATGCTTTGGTATCACTAATATTTATAGGCTGCTGTACCCTGCGCGCGTTGCTACGCACTGTCAAAGATTGGTCGTACCGACTCAGAAACCTTTGTGGGCTCAGGCACAACACTTTTCTGAAGATCATGAAATGATCAAATGCACAGTTTACGATTCTGTTAAGGGCATACAGACAAACATTATTTTTATTATATAGAAGATGATAAGTGCTCAACATCAGTCGGATCGCGCGCTTGCTTGCCTACTTTGTTATAATAAGTAGGTATGCAACAAATCTTTCAGTGGATTGCCTACTTCTTGAACAGACGGATCTTCCTCTTACCGCGTCAGTGATATCAAAATAACGCGTCAACGGAAGGCGTCGGTCGCCGACGTGCGGTCGAAATAACGCAGTGGGATCGCAGCGAGCGTACACGCCGAGAGACGAGTGGATTAAATTATTTGGATGAGGATTGATTGGTGAGGAAATCATTTGTTATACAGGTTGAAACAGAATGGGAATACTTATTTTTTCAAAACTTAACTTTGTAAACCTAAAACTTTCAGCTTTGGAGGAAACTTGAAAATGAAAAAGTGTTACAGGGATACGGCTGTTGACAGATTTCATAAGTCCACAAAACCTTTAGTACTTCAACTGTCCCACAAATCCGATAGATTTAGATTCAGAAAGTAAGTAGAGTTGCAAAAAAAATTGTTTACCATTTCTGTTTCACCTAGTATATGAGTCATGTACGCATCTGGGGGCTAAGTCTGTTAACCGTTCCAATAAAGTTCGACTACTACTCAACTCCAATATGTCACTTTTGACAGGTTTCCGTAGTCTACTGGTTAGAGGACTATGGAACTGGCCCGCCTGTTCCAGCCAATTCTCGACTTAACTGGACTCACTCGACTCAAAAAGCAGTCGTAAGCAGACTTCCAAATTCTTGCCTCAATCGTAGGTAAATGTAAAAAGCGACGTTTTGCGGGTCGTGTGCAAGTTAAGCGTTATTGGAACGGTAAACAGAATGGCTCCCTGGAGACATGATAGTCATGCTACCAAGATGACTTAGGGTCACCGTCCACTTGGCTGTGCTATGAAGTAAGCACGCCCGCTCTGCGACTAATTGGATCGTTTTATTTCCTCTGCTGCTTCCAACTTAGCTCTAGTTGACAGGAAATGAAGCTATCCGATCTAGCGGAATAAGGTAACTTCAACCTGGTTGAAGCGACCTTATTGAATCACGGGGTCGCTTGTGCATATATCTGCGACCTCTTTCCTTAGGCCTGCCCCATGGCGTATCACATGGAAGATTAATTACAAATCAATGTAGTTGTTATTCCTAGTCTATCTAGTCTATAGGAACCAAAGAAATTGTTAGTAGGAACTCACCTTCAGCTGTATTTACATAGCCTGTAGCAAATCAGATCAAACGGTTAGCTTGATAGATTACATGTTTATTTACTTAACCCTTTGCAGATAGCTATTAATGTGTTTTGAGTAAATATTTAAAGATCATTTTATTATTATCGCGACCTTGTTTTAAGTAAACATTGTTTAATTATGTAAATAAGTACCAAGTGTTACGGATTCTAGCCACATATTTTTCATTATCATGGTCTTGAATTCTCAATTACATTGTTCTATCTAACGATGTATCCTTATATTGAAAAAGTATTAAAAATTATTTCATTTTGGAACTAAATCCATTTCATCCAACATTTCTTGGGTCATCCTCTCGATCTGTATCCATCATCATTCATACTCATTTAGGCACGTGCTTCATACCATGTGATGAAAAGCACAATCTGCAATCAATCTCTTATCAGTAATCCATATCTTCGGCCTCATCGTTACTTTCCAGAAGGTTAGATTGGAGTCAATCTAAGTAATAAAAAAGTCAAAGAAACCAATCCAAATGGTTGGTTTCAGTTTGTGAAGATGATAAAATTAAGCGTCAATAGCCTAGCGGTTGGACGTGCCACCCTTATAGCAGATTTACGTGACGTGATCTCTCGACGTGAGCCTTCTCCAAACACAAGCATTAGCTTATCTGGAGGGTCTAACGGAAATAATAATAAATTAATAATTTTAGCCCTTTTTGACGTCCCACTCCTGGGCACGGGCCTCCCCTCAACACGAGGGGGATTCAGGCCTTAATCCACCACGCTGACCCAGTGCGGGTTGGCGGATTTCACATATCTTTCGAAAATTAGTTAAATCTTCTAAGACATGCAGGTTTCATCACGATGTTTTCCTTCACCGTAAGCAAGTGATAATCATACAGAAATTATGATTCGCACATAGATTTCGAAAAATCCAGAGGTTCGAGCCGGGGTTTTTTAAACGTTTTTGAATAAAAATATAATCGATGAAGTACCTACTACTGTAAATTTACATGCCGGTTATTACATAGGGCTCAATATTAGAGTTCGGTGCCGACCAAAAGGTATGCGGATTCGCATTTTGCCCCAAATTCCGTGGCGATATTACGGCCCGTAATCCTATTCCTAGATGCATGAAAATTTTATTACGAGCCACGCAGTATTGTGCACGCATTGTATGGTAAATCGTATTTTCCCTTTGAATACTTTCTATTAAAACAACGTTTTAGGGTTTCCCATTCACCAGGTCTAATAAAACCAGTGTTATGTAAGCATCTATAAGCGCACGGTGACTGCTTATAATCAGGTGGGTGGTAAGTACGCTAGACAGACTTTTGTACTTATTTAAAAAGTAGAAATAGTGAATCTTGTAACTCGGTAATCTCTAAAAACTCAATGATGCACAAACATTTTTTGTAGCCTGCTCGCATTCTGTTGCTGTTCCTGAGAATGTACGCCATCTTTTGTTCATTGAAAAGAGTAACCATTTAGTTTTTGCGGGATCTTCTCAGTATAAGCAGCATTCCGAACCGGTGGTAGATTTTGACTATTCATAAATGCTTTGTTGAATTACATGAATATAAAAAATGAGTTTTTTCGAGTTTATAATTATTTAAGCCAGTGCAGTTATTTCTTACTAAATGCTTTCTGAACTTAAAGACCTCTAGATGTTCAAGATCTTTCATCTACATAATACACATATTACCTATATATAGTACCTATATTAAGATAGTATACAGTTACACCACAAGTCACTAGTACAAATAAACATCAACTATATTACCCAGACGTTAATCAAAGTCTGTTTATCGACGCCTACTGTGGTATTGACAGGTCTGAGAGAACACAGACCAGATTTAGTATTATTACTATAGATAACAATAATTATATTGATTTCTTATATTTACGCGAATACTACACATTGAAATAAAACTATTTTTACGGATTATATCGCGTTTATTTTTACTTTTAATGTTCCCGACGTTTCGGCTGCTTTACAGCAGCCATGGTCACGGGGGGACTGAGGTGTTAGACGTCCTGATGTCATAGTTAGTAACTGGGTACCCTCATATTAAGTTGTTGTTTGCGGTCCGATCCACGCAGAAAGTGCTCACAGTGTCTCGAGGTCTTGCAATGGTACACTTGGTTTTGGATTTAATTATATTAATTACTGGATCCCAAGTTGGTGGTAGCACCCAGCCATCTTCCCTATTGAAATTTGGATGTTTTTTAATTTCAATGGCCTCACGTATCATCCTTGGTCGGAATCGGTGTTCTTTTGCGAGGATCTGTGGTTTATCAATGATGATGTGATGAGGAACACCTGGCTGCCGAGATCCGTCACGTCAAGCAAGTATTGCATGACAACAAGCTTCGGATCCCGCGCCGCCATCACAGTGACCGAGTGAAACCAGCCACAGTCGAGCGTCTACCTGCTGTACTACCATACATAAGAGGTGTCACAGACAAGATTGGCTACATCTTGAAACGGGCTTCAATCAAAACTTACTTCAAGCCACCTAAGAAGATTAGTCAGTTCTTACCACCTGTCAAGTGTCACATTCCTCTACAAGATGCAGGGGTATACAAACTCGATTGTGAATGTGGGCTCTCCTACATAGGGCAAACTAAAAGATCAGTAAAAACCCGCGTAAAAGAACACATAGCTGACGTGAAACACCGGCGCTCCACGAAGTCTGCAATCTGTGAACATGTACAGGACCGCACCCGCCATTATATCAGATTTGATAAACCACAGATCCTCGCAAAAGAACACCGATTCCGACCAAGGATGATACGTGAGGCCATTGAAATTAAAAAACATCCAAATTTCAATAGGGAAGATGGCTGGGTGCTACCACCAACTTGGGATCCAGTAATTAATATAATTAAATCCAAAACCAAGTGTACCATTGCAAGACCTCGAGACACTGTGAGCACTTTCTGCGTGGATCGGACCGCAAGCAACAACTTAATATGAGGGTACCCAGTTACTAACTATGACATCAGGACGTCTAACACCTCAGTCCCCCCGTGACCATGGCTGCTGTAAAGCAGCCGAAACGTCGGGAACATTAAAAGTAAAAATAAACGCGATATAATCCGTAAAAATAGTTTTATTTCAATAACAATAATTACTTTTATTAGACTAATTATTTTAGAGAATGAAATCGATTTGCTCTGTTTCTAGGTTTACGTATGTATTGAGATGTATCTTACATAAATAGTGAAAATATTAAACCAATTTTTTGGTTCTAAGACCCTTTGTTGGTATTTGGTGATCATTTCACTCTAATTTATTTACGGTGCTTTGTTTGTGAGCTGATGGGAACTTAAAATATATATATGAGTTACTTAACTCGTAGAAAGCAGTATGTCCGTATTGACTCATACAAGAGTGAGGATGCCTACTGTACATACGGTGTCCCACAGGGAAGCACGCTGGGACCAATGCTCTTTCTCATTTATATTAATGAGCTGTGTGATCTTAAACTGCTCGATGCAACGGTCACTGTGTTTGCTGATGACACTGCCATTTTATTTTATGGTAAAACATGGGAGGAAGTGAATAAGGCGTGTGAAACAGGTTTAGCTAAAGTTACTCAATGGCTAGAGAATAGCCTTCTCTCAATAAATACTAAGAAAACCAAATATGTGTGCTTCTCTAAGACTAGAAATTCTCTTCCTCCATCGTCATTTGGTATTGTGGTTCATACGTTCCCTTGTAACCGTGCTGCAGACCACGTAGACACATGTCATTGTGAACACTTACAGAAAGAGAGTAATATAAAATATCTAGGCGTTATAGTTGATGAGAAACTGCAATGGTCATCACATATTAGCTATACTGCAAAAAAAAATCGAAAACTGATTTAATTTAAGACCCTAAGGCATGTGGCACCACTATCGATTTTGCTACAAACCTATAAGGCACTCTGTCAATGCGTAATTAACTATGTATGTATTTTATCTTGGGGTGGGGCGGGCAAGACGTATATGATTGAAATTGAGCGTGCCCAGCGTGCAGTCCTGAAGATACTTTTGTTTCTTCCGTTTAGATATCCGACAACATTGATCTTTTTTTTTTTTGGGACTAGTCCCGCCACACACTCCCACCACTGTAACTCCTGTAAGCCAGGATCGACAATGGTGACCAATAATGACGTCGAGGTTTGACCCTCGACGAGTCCCGGGGAAAAGTTAAATTGTCTTGGAACCCGCACGAATTTAATCGAAAGAAATAATAGGAGGAGTTGGAAGAAAATATTTCCACTTCCCTCCGGTGCAAAGCGGGAGACAAAATATATGTAGCTGGTATGGGCTAATTGCCATAGAAACAAGACTGTTACAGCTGATTGAAGACCAGTTGTAAAGCACCACGGATCGTAATATGACTAATTGGACCTAAACTCGTGAGCTGAGTATACTTGATTCCAATAATAGGTATGGCAAAAACGCTTGAACGCACGGAAATTGTCCCTGGTTTCCACAAGGTCTGTGTAATAAACTGCTCCAGATGTCACTTGCAGGCTATTTAGCATAGTAGTCCGTTCGTTGTGCCAGAGACTGCACTCCCACAGGATGTGATGTGCAGATTGTTCATGATTGTTTTGCGGCGTCGAGCATTGACAGAAAGGTGAAGGAACCAACGTGAAGTAGAATAATTTGCTCCTAAAGTTGCCATGCCCAGTCAGAAATTGAGCCACACAGTGGTCCACCTCCAACCACGCTCTCTCCAGACGTTCACGAACGCATGGAAAGAATTGGTGGAGGTGGCGGCCCTTAGTTGTTGTATCCCATCTGGATTGCCATTCGGTCAGAAGATCTTCGTAAACGACAGATATCGGACTAAATAATCTAGCGATTTTAGAGCGGTCTCGCGGTTTAAGGAACTCGGTGTTCATGCTCTCTCGAGTAGAGTAGTACATTGCCGCGCGTCTTTGGACCTCCAGGTCTACTGGGAGCACACCAGCGAGAACTGGCAGGGCCTCGGTACTAACCGTGCGATATGCTTTACATAGAAATATCAACGCCAAACGTTGGCTTTGTAGTAATTTACGCCGTGCCGCCCCTATCGTGGCCCTGTCGGCCCACACCGGTGCGCCGTAGCACATGCAGCCTAAGTACGTAGCCCCGTATATAATCTTTAGCGTATTAAAGGAAAGTCCCCAAGTTGCCGTAGATATTCTCGTCAACGCATAAAAATTACGTTTCGCTTTTTCACCAACAGTTTTAATATGCTCTATAAATGGGAAATTCCTTTCTAATACTAATCCGAGGTAGCAGACCCATTGTTTTCTCTTTATTGTTGCGTTGTTAAACTTAATACGTGGCGGCGCTTTTAAATTCCCTTTAAGGAGGAGTTGGTAGGTTTTTTGGGGGGCGAACGTGAGACGATTTCGCTCGCCCCACTCAGAAATTAAGCGCAGACATGACTCCGCAAGGTTCTCGAGTCCGGCCCTAGTATTTGATTCTATCAACAGGAGTCCGTCATCCGCATATCCAGTTAGTGAACAACCACACGGGAGTGGTAGCTCGAGGAAGTCATCGAAGCCTAAATTCCACAAATATGGACTAAGTACCGATCCCTGGGGACAACCTAATGTCAGCGCCTTTGACACAGCATAATGTCCAAGTTTGAGTGTTGTTGTTCCTTGTACAAAATATGTGTAAATAAGTGAGTAGATGTTCCTGTAGCAACCACGCGTTTTTAGCTTGAGAAGTAGCATCGGCCACCATGCGTTGTCAAAAGCGCCCGAAATATCAAGAAAAATTCCCAATACGTATTCAGACGTAGATGAATTTACAGTTTTTCTTACCGATAAAGCCGCGTCAACTGTCGATTTGCCACGCGTAAAACCGAACTGTTTTGGATTAAATTTTGGTCCACCGGGGAGCAATCGCGGGACAATCAGTCGTTCTAGTAGTTTACCTAACGATGGTAGCAATGTTATTGGACGATAGGACTTGGGATCGTCGGGAGGCTTATCTCCACTTTTCGGGATGATTCTAATAAAGCCACGGCGCCATATTCGTGGAAAAATACCTTCTGTGATGCAACGATTAAAAACATATAGCATAGGGTCGCAGGCTGATTTGCACGCTTCTTTAATCATTTTGTTCGATATTTTGTCCTCACCGGAGGCTTTATTAAGAGGCAGGGCTCGCACGATGTTCTCAAATTCGTCGCGGGACGGAGTATCGGACTCGGGGGCGAGCGGCGGCTCCGCGGCCCACGCTCTAATCTGGCGGTGGTATTCGCTGTCGCTTGCCGTTACATCGTCGGGAATAAGAGTATTTAGTAGGACATCCGCAGTCTCCTCAATGCCGGTTGTGTGTTGATTATCTATTTTGATGTTTCGGATATAAGCGAGATCTATTGATCTATTTGCTTTGAACTCGTGGTATAGAGGAGACCACGGACCCTCCCTATCTAATTTTTCCACTACTTTGCTTAATAATACACTTTTAGATCTTTCGACCGCAGCTCTGTAGTGGGACCTGGCAACTCTAAGTGCACATAAAGCCTCATCAAGAGGAACTCCCGTGACACGTGATTTTTTAAGTTTATTGAGTTTTCTACGTGCTCTGCGGAAACATTTGCGAAGTTCGACCAATTTGATCACATCAACAATTTGATCACCAACATTGATCTATGAAAAAGTTAATATATTAAGTGTAAGGAAACTATACTTTTATGAATGTCTACGGCGCTTCCATCGCTATAGTATCTCACACTCACCTGTTCTTAACAAAAGATCTATATTTTGTTGTGCTCCTAGAACAAAGAGTACTTTTGCTAGACGACATTTTGACAGCATTGCGCCTCGACTTTACAATGAAATCAGCAAGCACAGTAACAATTTAATAATTACAAGGTTCTAAGTTACATTAAAACATGGTTAGGCACACTTAAGTATGAAGAGGTTGAAGAATTATACATGAAAATAACGACAGCATAAATCCACACACTCATAATACCCTCACACACACGCGCACACACCCTCACACACACACCCCACTACACTTACCTCTACACACCCCTCACACACACTTCTAATTATAGATAATATATGTAAGGGAGGAGCCTGGCACCTGAAATACAGGCTGTCCTAGTTTGGGTGCCAGTGAAAAACTGTAATTAGATAAGGAAGTGAAAATAAACTATTATTATTATTATTATTATAAAAAGAAAAATCTCACGCGCTTAGAAAATCACTTTTGCGCACTTGACGCATGCACAATTATATTTTTACAACAACATTATATTTTTGCAGTTTCCAATATCTCTTTTAGTATGTTTACTTAATGTTTTGTATTTATGGCAAATAATTTAAAAATACGATGTATTCAATAAATATGAATGATTAAAATAATAAGTATTTGAGAGCATGAAATACACACACAAAGACGTAATGGAGAACTGTTAAAATTGTCATGACACTTTGCGCACTTAACACACGAACGCGTTCATTTGCGCAAACTCGCTCAAGTAATATTTGAGCTCAACCCTTAACACCTCTCTGGCTCAACCTAATATTTGAGCGTGTTATATTTAATATTCATACGCATAAAAAGGTGACAAGTGGGAACTGATATAAATCGCCAAATGGAATCACTTATCACCATGATCATCTTTATTATTTCATCCCGGCACCTTGTTTGAAAAAAATTGTACAACTTTTTCTATCCATATGGTAATACGGGTCATAATTCACGCAATACCGAGGGAATTCCCATAATATAGGTGAGAAGTTCGAATGGCCGCTGTCATGGTGAATGATAATTGACCCACACTAGGGATACACATGGGAGGTGTCCCGCCCAAGTACCTATGTTCGTACCATTAAATTTGAACGTGCAAATCTATTGGGAAATGGAAAAAGAATGTTAATGTTTTTAAGAATTATGTTGGTATCTATGTGTTTTCGTGGCTTTATTTTAATACTAGGGGTGGTAAATTTTCAATCGGAAAAGTTGTAGGAAAGACTTTCGCAACCTGTCCCAGTCTGGGTGTCACTGGGATCATCCCCTGTGCATAGTACGATAGGAGTTAGATACCATTAAAGTAGGGACCATCAAGTCGGTGGGTTAGCCTAAATGCTTCTTTGACTATGATTAGTGTGGAGATAATTTGTTTATATGTACTATGTGGAATACAGAAGTCTCTAACGAATGGGCGCTTTTATAACTTACTTGGACGATATCATCGTCATGGTATAATAGGAAATCAAAATGGTATGGAATTGTATTATGAATACCCTTTTATAATTATTTTTCTTTTGCCGTCAACCATAATAATATCTATGCAGTCTACAACCATACCATTATAAGCGCGCAATGGCGTTTATACCAATATACGACTTATTGGCTCTGCTTAGGCGAGAAGGAACTCTGGCAACGCGTATAGTGGAAAAGAGCCGCCGTGAACAAGCGACGCGGCTTCATTACGACGACGACCGCTTGGTGCAGTGGTTCGAGCGTAGGCCGCTCGGCTCACTGCACATAGTGGTTGCGGGTTCGATTCCCGCCGGGGCAGGTTTCGGAAATGGCCTTTACGTAATTTACCCAGGTCTGGGTGTCACTGGGATCGCCCCCAGTCCATTGTACGGTGCCCAGAGTACAAGCGTTGCTTAGTTTGGGACCATACAGTTAGTTTGTTCGGCTGGCGATATTTATTTATTTATCTGGTCTATATTTGTACATGCATTCTAGTGGCTAACATTTTATGGCGTTCTTACACAAAATTCTTTGTCGCATATTCGTTGTTAGATTACCATTATGCTTTCATTTTATGTGCGCTCTATCTCATCAATTTATTTTTTTATAGTGTGACAAAAACTGGAACGGAGTGTACACAATAAAAGCCCATTCGGTCGATCCGCCATAATGGTCCAACGGATATCAGCCTTGGGACCAGATAAATCTTCGCGGTGCTTCGCAATTTTCCACGACAATTTACTCTTTCACTTCAGTTTCGGTTATCGGAAACGAGTCTGGGTATTAATCTAAATAAGTATCTTTAAGCCCTTTGAGGCTCACTTTAAACTTTTCGATATCTGAAAAGAAATAGACAAGATAGAGGCTCAAAAATACAAATGTTTCTTTTTTCCCTCTTGAAAATTATCAAGATTATTAACTTTTTATAATTACTCACAAGTTCTTATCTGAAACTTTATGGTTTGATAAGATATTAATTACGTTATAAATCATAACATTAACTCATATAGCTTTATAATGTCACCCTTAAATTTCGATATTGTTATTTTACTTTTACAGCCTAAATCATTTGTTCATTCGTTTCATCATCAAGCAGCAATCGTCATTTAAGCAGCTTAAATGACGTTCTTCTCAAATACTGTATATTCCTCCTCGACGCAGTGGCGATGGCTAATTGACTGTGAAACTATCGTCACAAAAAGATGGGGGAGAAATGGATGAAGCTTTAAAAACTGACCACCAGCTAATTCAAAACACAATTGTATGTAATAGGTCATTTCCAAATTGACACCAACCTACATGTAGATTTAAAAACAGAAACCGACCCACGCATAGTCGCATTTGGGTTGATTCTAATTTGCAGGAAAGCGTGTGGGTAAGTTTCACTTTCCCGAACTCCAATTATACAAACATAACTAACCTGCGTCTGTGTGATATGACGTCACTACTCACTAAAGGGTATCCAATTATTACCTAGTTACCTACAATTTATTAATGGCATTATGGTAAGTAAATGACTCCTTGTGGATTCATTCTGTAATTATGAAAATGTATTTCCATGTTTTTTTTTATATCACGCGTTAAAGTAACTACTTGCTTACTTAAAAAAATTGCAAGTCTTGTATAACGATAATAATACATTTTGATTGAACATTTTTCATTGAAAATTCCACATACCTAATTAGGATTCAATTTTCCAAAGGAAATTTCGAATGCTCACCTTTGTTCAATTATGGAAGGTTTGAAATTATGGTACGAGAGGTTTGGGGTGAGCATATAAAATATTCGCAGCTCGATGGAGCTTGGCCCGCGTTCTGAATAGGCACGTACAGTCAGCTACTGTTAAAGCGAGAGAGAAAAGAAAACCATTATAATTGGGTTTGCACCCAAAAATCGATTTTGTAAACAAGAGAC
This sequence comes from Notodonta ziczac, assembly GCA_918843915.1. Classification (NCBI taxonomy): domain Eukaryota; kingdom Metazoa; phylum Arthropoda; class Insecta; order Lepidoptera; family Notodontidae; genus Notodonta; species Notodonta ziczac. The sequence continues at coordinate 12,151,879 of OU974037.1, forward strand.
TCAAAATAAAATGTATAGAAAGTACAAAATATTTTTGTAGATTTATCATTTAATAAACTTTATTTTTCAAACATGTTTTGTAAGGCCATTATTGTATCTACATGGATTATGTTTCATGATGTTGTTGGTATCAAACTATCAAATATTTTCTACCTGTACAAGCGACAATTCAAACTATTCAATACCTATCATACCTGCATACATAATTCTCTCTGTGGAGTACAGAAAGAAAACATGTTACCCGAATATCTGTACCCTTGGCAATTCAACATTAAATTATTCTCTTTGAGAATTACATATCGGTTGTAGGGACTCATGACTAATTCTGTTTCAAACTGATACATGTCATATTAATGAACATGCATTTGTAATTATGTTGCCGAGTGTACCTAGCAATAAATAACAATTTATGTGCCACGTGAAGGAAGGAGTTATTGATGCCTTTGAACGGAACGAGGAGGGAGTTTCAATCTCAATTTTCCTGAAATGAGGTCGGTCGGTTACTGTTACCTGTTATAAATTCGATACTCTGAGAATAATTTTTTAAGTAACAATTAGCTTCTCACTCACATATTTTATCCGGATTTATAATACCTATTGTTGTTTGTTATTCTAGATACTTATATATACCGCATTTTTTCATTCATTAATTTAATTTATACGTATTGTGTTTGCTGTCAGAAATAAAATGTTACCAAAAAAGCTAGCAAAGCATTCAAAATAGAATGCTACCACAGAATATCTTCTTCGCTTTTTATTTATTTGATACTATAGCGGCCCGCCCCGGCATTGCACGGGTACATTGCGGTTACATTATTCGAGTTTTAGTAAGGATCCCTAATTTTTTTGAAAATATGTTATAGCCTATGTCACCCGGGGATAGTGTAGCTTCCCAACAGTGAAGAATTTTTCAAATCGGTTCAGTAGTTTCGGAGCCTATTCATTACAATCAAACAAACAAAGTTTTCCTCTGTATAATATTAGTTTGATAAAACAATACTTACTCGAAAATGTTTAGTAAAACAACGTCAAAATAGTACCTACTTAGAATTTATTTAAACTCTTTCTATGATAAAACAGCTCAGATACCAGTGGAATTTACATTAATGTTTCTTGTTATCCATCAGTTTAGATTTACAATACAACAGTCTCGTCTCCTACATTGGGATCTAATGATAGGCTGAATAGGTTTACAGCAGTACCCTGTATATCACAAGATCCTTAACGCAAAACGACTAACCTATGAGCATAATGTTTAAGATCATAAAATTCCCCTTTCCGGGTATACAGACGTGATACATCAAATTACTATAATTAGCGAGAACACAGAAATAATATGTGATTCCACTAATCACTTCGTAATATTTTTAAACCTCAATTTAGGCCTTATTTAAATTCAGCTCGTCCCTAAATTGCGACACACCATATTTTTTTAGGTCGTTAGACGCGCATTTTTTTATGTTTAGGTACCTATGTCTTTTTAATCTCGTATCTAGTGTTTTTTTGTAAAGACACATTTAACATACGTATTAATTATGATTACTATGTATTTAACTTTAAAGTTATTAAACTAGCCACCTACATTATTATCTGTCTCTACTAAAATATATTTTAACAGCGAGGTATGAGTTTGAAATGATGATTCCCACTTATCGTAGGTTTTACGGTACAAAATATAACCGAGAAATTGCCAGGAAAAGTCTGAAAAGTATGCTGTTTAGAATTAACCCCATTACTTAACCTGGGTATACAATATAATATACCGCTTTCTGTACACAGTAATGTAAAAGTACATAAATATTTAAGCAAAAACAATGAGGGAAAAATACAACTCGCTCGGAAAATTAAACGATGCCGAAAACGAGAACGATGTATGGTATGGCTTACGTAAATTTGGTTTATTACTGCGTTCTGGAGGTCTGGTGCCCATTAGCTTAACGGTTCAAAGAAAATATTTGAACCAGGAGTTTTACCCATAACGTTAAAAAAGTTCAAATTTCATGTACTATACGTATCTAATTAGCATCAAAAACGACCCTAATTATTTTGAGAAACCATTCTAATACTAGGTACGTAGATGGACTGTGTTGATTAGTCAATGTGTAAGTACTATGTTAATTATAAATTTAATAATAATATAATATTATATAATAATGTAAGACAATGGCCATTGCGGGCATTGGACGCTTTATATTTATTATTATTTAAATATGTATTTATGAAATACATGAGAAGCTTTGTTTATTTCACGAATTGGACAATGTGATAATGTTTATTGCGGAGGATGGATGTTATTCTAAGTAATTCATAGGACTTGAAAAAAATATACTTTACATTTTGGGAATCTATAGATAATTATGACTTTCATCAATGATTGATTGGAAAATTAAAGTTATGCCTTATTAAGATTTTATCTTTTATTGCATGTGATATATATAACTAGCGGTAAACAGAATCACGTTTTATGTTAACAAAAAATCTATACAATTTCACCCACGTATGTTCCAAAAAGTAATTTCTGATATGTTTCCCCAGGCATTAAGTATGCTAAAGAAGAATAAAAACTTTGGCAATCTCTGGTTTACATCCCTTATTCTCATTTCCTTCGCTTATAATATAATATAATGTGAGCGAAGTCGTGGTTCTTTTTTCTAATGGAGTAATGTAGTTTTTTAGGTAGGGTTGTTTATTAATATTCAGATCTCTGGCTATGCGTTTACGTGATGAGATTCTTAATAGAATTAATATCAGATGCCTATGACATCATCATGGAGATCATACAATATGTGTTTGGATATTGATCTTCATAATATTAAAAAATAATCTACCATCCAAATAACAATAATAATAATATCGCCAGACTTAAACAGCAACTGTATGGTCCCAAACTAAGTAACGCTTGTTATGGGTTCCGTACAATGGACTGGAGGCGATCTCAGTGACACCCAGACCAGGGCAAATTACGAAAAGGCCATTTTTGAAACTTGCCCCGGCGGGAATCGAACTTGCTACCACCCGGTGCACTGAGCCGAGTGGCCTACGCTCAAACCACTGCGCCTAGCGGTCGTTGAAATGCTCAACCAATCCCAAAAAAACTTCAATTCTAAGACCTCCGCCAAATATGGTTTAAAGTCGTTTGATAAAAATAGGTGATAATCTATTACCATTAAATCACCTATATTTCCCTGCAGTCCAGTCGATTGACTATGGTTATGTATTGAACTAACGAAGCGACCGATGCTTCCAGATAAGCCCATTGTCGGCTTTCAATAGAATTTCTATGCGGGACATGATGCATTGTGTGCTACCTGTAAGAAGAACGCCATGAAAATTGGGAGAGAATAGGTTACTGGGTTGAGCTCTGTTATTAGATATAAAAAGATTGGTTATGGCATGTATATTTTTAATCTATTGAGAATATTTGAAGCAGTTACTGAGTAAAATTTCATGACTGTTAAAGAGCTTTATTTAAAACATAATTGTCATGAAACAGTAGGTACCTACTTATATCTCTCTAATTCTGCTAAACGCGGCCATTCTAAGTTACTCAATTAATGCGAACGTGCCGCAAAGTCTTCAAGAGTCCACAATGAGTCTCGAACAAAGAAATAAGTCTAACTTGTTCTTCTCGAGAATGGAATCGGACTCGGACTTTTACTTACTTCGTTTGAAATGAACGATTGAGGGGATGAAGCTTGAGAGTACCTCCTATAAAGTAAATGTATAAATATAATCCTCATTACTGCTAGTTTGAATTCGTTGTAGGCCTCTAAAGTCTTATGCTGTACATCCTACTAATATTATAAATGCGAAAGTTTGTGAGTGTGGATGTATGTTTGTTACTCCTTCACGCAAAAACTAATGAACGGATTTGGATGAAATTTGGAACACAGATAGTTTATAACCGGGATTAACACATAGGATACTTTTTATCCCGATAGTCCTGAAATTTTTGTTACGTTAAATACTCCACGGACGAAGTCGGTGGGCACAGCTAGTTTATAATAAAGTTACTACAAAAAATAAATCATTAATTTCTAATACAGTTTTAAGAAGTAATGGCACTGTAAACTAGTTCCTAGGACTAGGAATCTCTATAAATATTTAAATTATGTGTAATTAATTCATTTCTGTTTAAATTAGATTAATTAATAATCATATTGTATTTAAACGACAATATACCTTAAACTGATACTGACTGTGATCTTTGATTCAAAGCTTATTCTTATAATATCAACATCAGACAGATAGATACCATCCACTAACGAACACGATAATTGAACGTCTAGGAGAGCGATCCCTTACGAAATTTCAACGCCTACTAAAATTAATCTTACTTAGAATTCAATTCGGAAACTTCTCCGACAAATTGGAGCAGAGAAGCGATCGAATTGTTAATACCTGCCTTAATTGGGTTCTTAACCCCCAACACAGCGTGTAAAGGAGTGTTGTAAGTTATGTTATAATCTCTAGAGAGTTCGGTGATAGCGGCTGAATGGTAGGTCCTAGGTTAGACGGTAATTGGTTTGGTCGTTTACAAAGTAGGCAACGGTTTTTTTTTTCAACTGACGGTTTTGTTGGCGTATCAGCTTGTACTTTTGGTGACTTTTGTATGTTTGTAGTGCGAATTGAATCATTCTTCTCAACTTACAGAATGTACCAGATACCATATTAAAAAAAAAACAAACCATCTCAGAAAGTCACCTCCTCGTGGCATACATCTAACCACATACTACATTGTTATTTTTAAAAAAATAATAATGTGGTTTAATTTTAATGCTAGCGACTACTGTTCCTGTCCATGGTAGAGCTACTGAAAGCGTCTGTTAATAACAATTCGAGTGAAAGAAAATATTTGCAAAGTAACAACAGAGTTACTAAACAAGTTTTATGAAACAATAGCTCGTTTATACATTAGTTTTCATACCTAGTTTACGTAATGTAATGAGAAAATATAATACCTTTTGTTTCTGCCCGAAAAGGGTATATTCATACATAATATATTATGTGAAAGTTTTCTTCTTTGATAGTTTCAGAGGTAGGATTGGGCACATTAATTTAGACCATAATATTGTTATACTTGGTTTATGGGGTTTGTATAGACAAACTAAAAAACTCTTGCGCACCACACTGTGTTGGCATTAGGGTACTTTGCGTGTTATCCATATACACATTATATAGGTTTTGTAGCTACTTGCATGTACATAATTAATGTCTAACCCAAGGTTTAGCGCTCGTTAGAAGACAAAACTTGACGATTAATTTCACAATGTGACACGGTTCGTTAGGAAGTGTAGGGGAAAATAAACTATTGTAACTAGCGTGGGTGGCGGGGCACTAACTAACCTTAAGACACAGCGCACATTATTGAATTGTCAAATATTTTTATGATAAATATTTTATGTAATTTTTCATCAGTAATATTTAATTCTATGGACCGCATCTATGGCAGGCCGCCTGCGCACTGCCACTAATAGTCTCCTGAGCGTCTTCTCAGATCGGTGGGACGCCCCTCTGCTGCGTCACTGGGTAACGACCCATACCCGTTGTAAGATGGGTAGCCTTTTTATTAATTTATCTTGTATACTAACACTATGGACTCAGGTCTGAAATAAAGAATTTGAATTTAATTCAATACAGGTTTGTTGTTCAAACGTGGTCTAAGAATTATTTTGAAATGTGTTCGTTCAAAAGAAGTCGATTGTCAGCGTAGTACAAGGATAAGCAGAATATAAGTTATTTCTAGCGTGTGTGCCGATCCTTACATCTAACCTTCTGACACTATTATCTCTCGGTACGAGAGTATGATGAAAACTTATCATTACTCTTGTGTTATGGTAAAATAGTATTTGTTGAATGATTAATAATTTAAAAAAAATCAACATCATACATCATCTGAATGGGATGGGCAGCATTATGCCTACTTTGATTAGGGTAAGCACATTTACATAAATACAACCCGTATTAATGTTAACCTGTTTTTCGCCAATAAAAATATATAATTACTTATAGTGATAGGTATACTGGGCAATTTAAACAATTTAAAATATCGCTTCAAATCACCTCAAATTATTCTAAATATTTCCTTATTTATAGGATTTCAAATAGAGTTTTTCATCCTTATGAAATAAGAGCTGTAAGCTTAGAAGAGCCGGAAGTGCCAAAAGCCCAGCCTTCTCGGGGGTTGGGATAGCCCAATTCCCACTCCCCTTCTGGCCAGCAACGTGCCATTGGTATTGCAATTGCAAGCATCTATAGGCTTTAACTGCTTTTAATCAGGCGAATATGCTTGCTTTTCCACCTTTTTTAAAAGCCATTATTTAACTTATAAGACCATCGCTATTGCTATTATATAGTATTACTATTACGCATCTCACTGTATCAAAGGTTTAATTTTAATTTTATATACTTACCAATTTACATTCATTGTTTTGATTTTTCATTTCTTCAGTGTTATTATTGTATTGTAACGGAATGTACCCAAACTATTTAGTTGTTAGTTATAGTTGTTAGCTATTTAAAAAATTGCAAGTCGTGTTTACCTTTAATTGGCTGTGCAGTTGGCAAGATATTTTATGTGCACTTAGCTTGTAAGTTTTACTGTAACAGTCGTTGGTAGACCTAAATAAATAAATAAAAATAAATAAATAACTTGCAATGTATGTTTGTCCGGGTAGAATCTTGCAACTGAATTTTAAATCAGGGTATCTTTAACCGATTGAGCTGAAATTTGGTATACACCCTTATTTTGGATGACAATGCATGCTTAGCTATGTGACGTCATTCTAATTCCAATAGGGCGGATCATCCAAGATGGCGGACTAAAAGCTTGTTTTAAAAAAGTTTTTTAAACCATTAATCTATATACATTACAAAAAAAACTTAAGATCCTATGCCTATCTAAATAACAATTCGGAATGTGAGTAGTAATTTAAATACGATATACAGAATAATAGTGGATCATTAAAAGCGTCTGCATCAGCCGCTAACAAAACCTCCCGCATCCTTTGTTCGAAGCCTTTGTGCTTAGATAATGATTTAGATCACAAACTATGCCGCTACATCTGGCCGCCTCACGATAAATTGAAATACTTTTATTACGTTATGCCGCTTAATTTATTGAAATTTTAATGTGTTTTAATTTAATTGAGAGAATATTTATCAAGAAATTAATTGTTTCATTTACTTATCGAGATTTTAAGGGCTCGTATTCAATTTATTGGAAAATGTTAATTTTGCTTAATAATTAATCTTTGTTGTTAAGGAAACTGAGGAAGTTAAGTTTTCTTGCTACCTACTTATACATAATCTATCTAAATATATATAACTCAAAAGTGACTGACTGACTGACTGACATAGTGATCTATCAACGCACAGCCCAAACCACTGGACGGATCGGGCTGAAATTTGGCATGCAGGTAGATGTTATGACGTAGGCATCCGCTAAGAAAGAATTTTGATTAATTCTACCCCCAAGGGGTTAAAATAGGGGATGAAAGTTTGTATGAAACTTTGTCAATTAAATTTCACGCGGACGAAGCCGCGGGCACAGCTAGTATATGAATATATCCTGAAAGGTGAAATCGTTTGGTACTTACCTATCCTTAAATTAAGGTGGTAGCGCTAAGCTGTAACCGATTAACTACAGCTCAAATAAGGGCTGGTTCGACTAGGGTAGTACCACCCTCTCACAGATGATCGGCTTAACGTCCTAATGTAGCTATTATAGCAGCTTTTCGTACGATGATTGAAAGAGCTGGAAGCCAATGCCCCCTCCCATCCCTCCCTCTGCCCCACTCGCGTTCAGGTCGGCAATGTGCAAACAATGCATTTGGTATTGTATTCATATATATGCTACGATAACTGCTTAACATCAGGGCCCTAACCACGCTAGCTACTCAAATCGTAATAGAAAAGCAAACGCTCGCGATTACGTTTCAAACGCTCCGCTTTTGATGTTTTGCTGACACGAGCTTCACGATTTCTACTGACATTGATATGGTATGATGCAAAACGTCAAAAGCGGAGCGTTTGAAACGTAATCGCGAGCGTTTGCTTTTCTATTACGATTTGAGTAGCTAGCGTGGTTAGGGCCCAGGAGGATCGTACGCTTATTTTCCAACTTTTAGAATATTAAAAAAAAACAGAAGTACTAAGGGAATAGTATTCAGATTTTATATAATTGGTAGTGCACTTAGGTGGGCTGAATGTAATAGATATACTCGTATACATAAAACGGACACATTTCCATGTCAATGACTCTACCCAGTCAGTTTACACGTATTTACATATTATTGCTATACAGGTAGAGTATATCCGAGGCCTATGTCCATAATTATCCAATCGGTGTGACGTTTACGGGTCCGGTTAAGTAATTAGTCCACTTAATGTAAGTGCGCGCGAAATAATTGAACAGTGCCGTCATTTCGGGTTAACAACAATTTGGGGCATTGCCTACCCTCAATGTGTTTATCATTCCATATGCTGATTAGTAGGAATGGCTTTGGATTAAATGGTGACGTGTTACTGACGTCAGAATGAAACGGTGAAGTCAGGGCGGCTCTCATCTTTGGGACTAACTTGAGTGCACTCTCGAGATGTTATTCTATACCTACTTAAATTGAATAACAAGTTCGTTCTAAGATTTGCGACCTTCTATACTGAAATTCAATTATAAGTTCGTTCTAAGAGTTGAGGCCAGATTATTAATACCCGCCTTGAATACCTATTGAATTACTTACTGATACTCATTTGAGGACTTGGAAATGTAATATAAACGTACAAGACCTACTGAAAGTAGTGGTGATGTTTTTTTAGATGACCGGAAGTCGAACCATTGGCTGTTTTGAGTAACTCTACCATATGTGTATTTGTTACACTCGCTTGTCCTTAGCTCTCTACGTTGAATATATGTATAGCAAATGTTTAGTTTCTGAGGCGCAATACAATTTACTAAACACATATGTTATGTAGAGACTGGCTTGTAAAACTCTACATACACATTCAAATTTTAATTCAGGTACATAAAATGAGGTTACAAATTGCTAACATTTTCCAGAAAAACAATCAGTTTTTTTCCGTATCCCGGAGTTTTCATACTTCCTTAAAAAACCCACCATATTCGTGATGATCTTCATACATTTACTCGCGAAAAAACACGATTTTCTTAAGGAAGCTCGAGTAATATGGGAGCGAACACGTGAGTGTCATATGCGAGCTTTCAAATATGTTGCGAGGTGTTTGGTGCGTACTTTGAAAGCATTTCGGCATACGAAAGCGACGAAAGCTTTTCAAAGTATTTCGAGCGGAGGAGATAAATAATTTAAAAGCAGAGTTGATTAGTGAGCAATGTTTGAATTTGCTTGTTAATACCGCGATTTCCAAATTCTACAAGACGAAACCTACTAACCCTCAAGCTTATACTATGATTATTTTAAAAAACTGAATATTAATAAAATAGTTAAAAAGCGACCCTCAAACTTGGTGATAGAGTCGCAACTAAACTTTGTCTGAAATTGTATCGTAGCTGGATCATTTGACATTAGGAGGATACGAAAATTTACGAAAATCTGCAATGCGTTTCAATTACCATCAAGTCATATTTAAATTAGAAGAATTGGCTCCCCGATTAAGTTTAACCAACCAAAAAGTAAGAAACAAAAATCGAACCCAATTTGTACCGAAAACATTTCAAACACGTGGGCTTAACTGCGTGTTAAAAGCACATTTACCGATGAAGTATAGAATAGCGTGCTACCCTGACTCTAATACCTACCACTAGATACTGTGTTCACAAGTGTACACATCATACACCTAAATAAGATAGCGACAACGCACCGTTTGTCGCGTTACGAAAGGTAGGGCGGCGTTTTCAGGAACACGGAATTCAATTATCGTTTAGAGATAGACACGCGTTGTAAGCCACGGAGGAATAACCACCACCATAATAATAAAATAAATAAATATCGCCAGAGAGACGAACACACCAACTGCATAGTCCCAAAATAAGCAACGCTTGTACTATGGTTACCGTACAATGGACTGGGGGCGATCCCAGCGACACTCAGACCAGAGTAAAATACGAAAAGGCCATTTCAGAAATTTACCCTGACGGGAATTGTACCCGCAACCACTCAGTGTAGTCGAGATGCCTAACGCTAGAACCACTGCGCCAAGCGGTCGTCATAATACCTGTGTTTGTTATAATAATGTGGTGATTCAATCAATAAATTGAAATTGATATTGAATTGGCAATTGGGCTCCGACCGCGACCAATCGACTAGGGGCCCGATCGACTCGCAGTTACGTCAAAACTGACGTATTGCGTATCTGAATTCGTCTGTTTTGACGCTTCTATAGGTAAACTGCCGTTTTGCGAGTCGATTGATATCCCAGCGGTCACCAGAGTTTAGCCTTAGTTATTTCTGCCACTTAACGCGGGTATAAGGAGAATACGCATTGCACTGACAAGATCAGTGACGACGGCTAATATTAAATAATAATAAATTAAAAAATATGTTTATGAACTCACAACCAATTCTTCATTTAAAAACGTGAAATCATTAAAAAATATATGAATGCCTATAATTATAATAAATACAAAGATAATTGCTATTAAATTTATGACGTCACACCAGTAAGTACTATTTTTCGGAGCTTGAAAGGTTTATTTTTATCAATTTTAATTATAATTATTAATTATAGAATATAAAATGTACATCACCCCCATTACAAATAATTATGCAACGCAGACACAAAACACGCACACATGTTCGTTCCTATTATATGGAATTACATAGCGTGCATTGGCCTCATGATTTGGGAGAGGCTAAGTAGGTACCTACCTCTATGAGAGCAATTTCCATGCTTTTTTATCTAGGTTAAAATACTAAATATACTTATTGTACCTTAAGACTTCTGGTAGTTCCAATTGGGTATTGGCAAGTGAAAGGCTATCGTTTATATATAAATCAAAATATTCCTTTAACCGATTTTCAACCTCACTTACAACATTAAATATGAAGTCCGTTCGAATAAAAAGGTAGTAAACTAAACTTTTACGAGGTACTTCTGTAAGTCGAATCTTAAGCAATAATTTATTAATCCATGTAATACTGTCGCATGAAAATAAAACCACACTACTAAGGCTGAATACACACCGGGAATAGGCACTAACGAAACCAACATTCGTTTTATGTTCGCGAATATACTGTGGACGCTTATTAGCTTACTCAATTGGATTATAGAAAGAAGGAATAACCAAAAGAATTGACTTTATAATGTTGCTTTCATTGACGACCTGCTCTTCAAACCTCGATGACTAATTTATTTTATTAAATACTTAGCTACTCAATATCAAAACAAATAGGTACCCAAACAAAACAAAATAATAATAATTATTATTTGCAACTCAACGCCGACTACGATAAGGCTCTGATTTTGTCACAGGAAGTCTATCTCTTTCGTTATTGAAATAAAACTATTTTACGGATTTTATCGCGTTTATTAACTTTTTTATGTTCCCGACGTTTCGGCTGCTTTACAGCAACCATGGTCACGGGGGACTGAGGTGGTAGACGTCCTGATGTCGTAGTTAATAACTGGGTACCCTCATATTTAGATGTTGTTTGCGGTCCGATCCATGCAGAAAGTGCTCGTAATATTTATAAGCGAGAATAGGACTGAATTAATATTTATCATACTTTGTCTGGAAGTAATAGGTTAGTTTCATACTGTCTTTCTTCAGGTAGGCACCTAAACGATTATTACAATGTTATTTTACAACATATTAAGGGTAGCCAGTGTAATAAAAACCTTTACGACAACAAGTAATTGCTAGGAGACACACATTACATAGTACGAAGGGAATTATTGCCCATTATTGACGTGCTAGTAATGTAACGAATTGAAGGTGACCACTTTTGTTATGTAAACCTGTAAAATATGGGCTAAGGTAACTAACTCACAATATCACTTTATGTATTTTAAAGTAGGTAATTAAAATTTGACAAACATAGTAAAATATAAAGTCCATTAAAGTAGGTAACTAGTTTCGAGGCTGTATTAAATTGACTACATTTCCAAAATGTGACCTGACGGGAATCGACCCTGCAACGACTCAGTGCAGTGAACCGATCGGTTTACGCTCAAACCATTAAGCTAAGCGGTATATACCTAAATGTTAAAGATAAAGCTCTAGTACACACATGACACAAAAGAAAAACATTTCCACGTATCTGTGTTCCGTATAATTTCATGTTTAAAAATAAAAAGCCAGTGGCCGCGACTTCGTCCATTATTCTCATCTGTTCGCCGAAACACTCGTATGAATAAAACATCGGTTTTTAAGACTCCAACGGCTGGCCTCACTGTTACGCGAGGATTAAGATTACAAGTTTCATAAATATTTGTGTTAAGATCAACTTTCTTCAGAATCAATAGGTAAGCAGCTGAAGGTTTGTAAATGTTATTGCAGACCTGTTATAGTGGGACGAAACAAATGATTTTGAACATAACAATTAACATTGCATTTATTCATCCAACATACTTATTTATAGGCATTATACAACGTGTAATTGAAATAACGCAAATACTTAAAAAGAGTATGCTAAATTGATTATCATAAAAGTTTGTTAGGATGTCTGTGATTTTTCATAGCTATTTATATTTGGCGTTGTATATGAATAGTGTACTGAGCTGACGGACAAATAAAGTTACTGTTGGACCCACGCGGGCCAAGTTATGCGGTGCGAGTTGGCGACTCAATGAACAAAAATTGCGATTTCGGTATTTATTCGTCAATGTTCATTGTATGACGCAAATACCTACTAGCTAACTTCCAAGTATGGTGGTTTTAAAGTTGAAATACAGCAATAGCGTTCCAGCTTTAAATGACCTATATTCATGTTGGCTGTTCTCCATGTTCTTTAACTTTGCGGACACTGCCAAATTAGGGTACACATGAGGAGGGCCACAAAACAATAGAGGGCTATTGTACTTTTTCTCCGCCCATCCGGTCTGAAGGAATTGAATAAAAAAATAAAACTAAAAAGCATAGACACTTTTTTACTTTTTAATCAATACCATATCTGCAATGAATATGTATCTCTGCTCTCAAATGAGCATCCAAACAAATATTACAAATACAAAAGTGCATTCGTTTGTTTGTAATTTTGACGGAATATCACGTGAAAATGGCTAACCAGATTGGTACCTATTCAATTTGCTACAGAGGCATGTTATGCTGTGGATTAACATAATAAATATATATCGCCAGACGAACACCAACTGTATGGCCCCAAACTAAGGAACGCTTATACTGTGGGTACCGTACAATGAACAAGGCGCGATCCCAGTGGCACCCAGACCTGGGAAAAGTTTCGAACTGGTCATTTACGAAATTTGCCCTCGTGGGAATCGAACTAGTTTTCAGGCAGTGCAGTGAGACGAGCGGACTTCGCTCGAAATAAAACATCAAGCGGTCGTCAGAAAACAAAAACGGAATTCATTAAAATCTACTTTTTTCTTCGAATTTTACGCAGGCGAGATCGTGGGTAAATGCTGGTGTTTAATGAATTCACGCCTGAACGATCAACAGGGCGTCATTTAAATTGAAAACTAATACAAGATGTCGCTTTCAATAACAAACTGTTTAATAGCAGAGTTAAGAATATTCATATTCATAATTAATTTGTTTTAAATATCATTGAGTGATGATACGATAGATTTGTGCGAGGGGTTTTAGCCAGTTCTTGGTGAGTTCGAAATTTCAGATAACTAAATTAGGAGAACCGGACACAGGAGACACAGTGTAAATATTACTGCAAGCATGTAGTTTCTACTATCTGGTCCGGTGTGTACACTTCTTTATTCACATTTTAAGGCCTCATTATCATTACCCATCGTTTACACTGACACAAAATGTACTTGTATTGATTTATGTAGTTGTTTCTGCCCGTATTAAGAAATCTATCTCAAGCCTGGGAGAGATCTTGAGTTCACGTTTGACATGCCATTTAATACTGGGATGACGTTAGGATAACATTTCCAAGATACCTGTCAGACTTGAGATCTGTTAATTAATACGGACCTTAATTTTTGACAGCTGAAAATTAAAGACAAATATAATTAAAGATCAAGCATAGGTAAATCAATATATGCATTGTGTTCGTGTAAACGCAGGTTAATTAGTAATCTGGAAAATAATAGATTTAATGGTATTTAAATCAAGAATAACAAATTGAATTGATCCTGAATTCGTTTAAATTCCAAAGCCATAATTATAAATTTAACCAAAATAAAAGTAATATCTTTTTAAGGATAATTTAAAGAATATAACTTAATTTACGCAAGCGGCCGACGTAATAATGGCTTTCAAGCGAAAATTGGGCGCTGAAATTCGAGTAAAAAATTGCTTACATAACTAGACACCGTGTTTGATGGAATTTGGAGATAGGGAAGGAAATTTTCGTCAAAATTTACTATGAAACGAAGCTTACCTATTCGGAATTTCAGGAACAATGAAGGTATTCTAAGCACATCAATATTTTGATGTTGAAAGGTGAACGCCGGCATTTCAGGAGGCATGCTAGACAGGTTGAACCAGTGTATCAATAGCTGCAAATATTTAACATATTTCATCGATCTAGTTCCGTGTTTCATAGAGTAGAAGCTTCTAAGATTCATTAGTCTAATTTATAGAGGGGGAAATTGGATGAAAATGTCCTAACAAAGTTTTTCTGTTGCAAAGCGCGAGACAAATATAACTAACTAACAAAAGAATAACAGTACATGCTGATTGGAACAGAAGCGAGACTTTTACAGCTAATGAAAGCATTCATAGTTTCACCACATAATGATTAGATAAATTTGACCCAAATTCGTGAGCTGTATAGGTACTTGATGCAGTAAGTACGGAAAAATCGCTTGAACGGAAATAGTCCCTGGAAATCAATGATCAGCCATGTTCCAACCCCATTAGCTACTGAAGGAGGAAAAGCCAGGAAACAGTTTCAACTTCCGTTTGCTAAGCAACAACACACCAGCTTCCGTTAGTTCATTATCAAGTGCGACAGCAATCCATTTCCCTCAAGAAACAGGGAAGGAAATAAATACATCTTTGAACCTATGTCACTGCCGCCGTAAACAGAGTGTAAACTTTATCTTAGGACTAGCTGTGCCCGCGACTTCGTCCGCGTGTAATTTAACTTAACAAAAATTTCGGGATTATTCATCCCCTATTTTATCCCCTTGGGGGTAGAATTAATGAAATTCCTTTCTTAGCGGATGCCTACGTCATAACATCTACCTGCATGCCAAATTTCAACCCGATCCGTCCAGTGGTTTGGGCTGTGCGTTGATAGATCACTATGTCAGTCAGTCAGTCAGTCAGTCAGTCAGTCAGTCAGTCAGTCAGTCAGTCAGTCAGTCTCAGACCTTTGAGTTATTTATATAATTAGATTGTGTAACGTGCCCTGAGACTCCTGAAAGTTCTATATTATATCTTGGTGACGTGCAGTTATTCTAAATTCCAGTAGTGATTGTGCTGTGTCTTATTTGATTTATGTTTCAGATTTTTCAAGATAAAAATCAAGCAGCCTTACGGCTCTCCGGAATATCTATTACTGAAAGTCTGCGAGCGTAATAACGTTTACGATGTCTCTTTATAGCGCAAGAATTAATCTGAGACCGTTTGGCTGGCGGTACGTTGTAATATGACTGCAATATTCACACGTTGTATATTATTGGCCTAATATAATATCACAAAAACGATAAGCGCCAAAAAGTTTGAGATTTCACGACTTGCAATTGAGAGTTCAGGAATGAAAATCTCCGCTGATTCAATTAAATCAAAGACTTCACAAGATGTGACGCAACCTGAAAAAAAATTCGGTAGCCTTTGCATCAGAAATTTGTCAACAATAAGAGTAAATTCAATGAAGAACCACGCTCTGCTACCATATTATATTCCTGATGGATGGAGTTATTCGGCAAATATTTTCTGATAGAAATTTGTTGAAATATGGCACCGATACAAATCTCAACGCTGATTATAATTTTTGCACAGAACTTTTAACCCTTAGCGGTCATTCACACAAAGATGGCAGACAATGGCCATATAGTACAGCTGGATACAGTAATATGTATATAATTTATTTATGCCAACTTAACCGCGTGAATGAGCGTTAAAAATAATTAGTAAAATTCAACGACCTTTTAGAACATTTCGCTTTTCCTATGGTAAAATAAAAATGAAGGGTAATTAACACCTGTTTGACCTTCTTCAATTTCAAAGCTTCCATTTCCGTTAGTGAGTGGGACTTGTTGAAAACAGGTAATCGGACGCGATCAACGTGCCTACAAAAATCCCAAAGTTATAAATCCTTGTTGGGATAAACAAATTTGAGCCGGCGAGGATTGAGTACCGGTAATTTCTTTTTTTTTATTTCACCACAGAGTGGCTTTAGTCAGGTACTAAAGCACTAAAAAGATTGATTGATTGAATGCATAACTTATCTTCTAATATATAAAATTCTCGTGACGCGGTGTTTCTTGCCAAACTCCTCCGAAATGACTCGACCGATTTTCATGAAATTTTGTGTGCGTATCGGGTAGGTCTGAGAATCAACATCAACATCTATTTTCCATACCCATAAATGTTAAGAGTGGTCCACCCCTTAATAATTTTTATGGCAAAATAACGTTTGCCGAGTCAGCTAGTAAGTTGTATAAAGTTCTGTTTAAAAGTTGATGAACTTTAAAACAATGTAGAAGAGGGCTTATCGACCTGCTTGCCAACCCAAAGGATTATGAACTAATAATTTAATAAATTTTTCAACCGAGTTTTTTTATAAATTCACAAGGGACCGGTTTGATGTATGAAACGGTGGTAAAATATATTGTAGAAAATATTTTCTTATATTCTCCATATTTTTAACTCGTGTCCATTTTTCAAAATCAATATCCCATTGACATGTAACGCAAAGAATGTAGGTATGGTATGAAATTGAATATTTTCCGCCTTCATGGTTCATTGCTTTGCGGCTTCAGCGTTTTCAACGAACCTTATCAAAGTATCCATTGGGAAAACGTAATGGAATGTAAGACGAATTCCGAATTCTTTTTACTCATATTTTTTTAGCGTTCAGGATCTTTTTTATTGCAGCTTTAATATATTCGTATTATGACCTATTTTCTTTTTTATTGTTTCCAATGCGCTAAGTGGCTGGTTGAAACCTTTCAAGTCACGTTATTAAAACTGTTTATTGGTGATCAAATCTGACAATAAAGTTACGAGTACGTAAGTAAAAGCTATTTATTGGTGGCGATTCTGTTATCATCAAATCAACTTGACAAATCTAAAAACAGCTCCTGCCTCCTCCTACTCCTCCTCCTCCTGCCAGCTCTTGCCATGAAAGGGATAACAATACAGTTATTAAACTCTTGTATAGTCTGTGAACCAACATAATTAGCACAATTTTAATATTTGAACCACCTTTACAATATGTTTACGAAAGATCTTATAATAAAATTTGCCTCAACACATAAAAAACTGCTAAACAAATAAACAAATTATTTCATTGTGAATTTGTTTCAACTTTCAGCAAAGATGTTCACACATAGAGGATGGGATCATCTCATAATATATTATCTGTATTATTCTAACCTCAGAAAAATGATTCGCTTAGCTCTTAAAGCGCAGTGATTCTCCAATGTTAACCCAAGCACAACAATAAAAGAAAATGGTATTACATTATCGACGACAAAAGACAAATAAAACGCATTTGAGTTTTACATCGCAATAATACCGATATATAATGGTATAGCAAATATTTTAGCGCTTTATTACAATGGAACCCAAAAGATAAAGTTCAAATCACAATACATATTTCATTGTGGTCTTTGCAAAGGTACCTACCCTCTGATTTATTTATTTAAAGAAAACTGGACTAATGTTACCCAAGGCTCGTTTTGGGTCCCTAATAAAGTGTCCGCTAATTGAGCACAAAAAATAATTAACTTTCTTACCCAAAACCTTTTGAAAGCCGACAGAAATAAACCACCGTACCGATTTTCTACCACCATTAAAATCTATAGACAAAATCGTTGTTAAATATATGATCGTGAAACAAAACTTTGGTTAAAATCGGTTCATTTATTCTGGGGCTGCAAAAAGTCATTATCTTGATTTTATGAGCCATTAAATGTAACAAATACCTATCTAGCTAATAAATGGTATTTATATTAAAACGTAGCTAATATGTGAAATGTAATCGGCGAGGCTTTTACGGGTAGGAAGCATATTCTGCCCTCTTGATGAACGATGATGGGGCTTAGCTGTAGGGCTCTAGAACAAGCGGTTTTAGAGTGACCGTCGACTTTGTTGTGCTACGAAGCGGGTCCTCCTGCTTCGACTAATAGGATTGCTTCATTTCGTGTCAACATGAGCTAAGCCAAGTGAATCTGAGGAAATGAAGGTATCCTAATGGTCGAAGTGTGCGGGTCCTCTTCATTGCACTGACAAGTGGACGGTTACCCTTATCGTAGCGTATCTAAAGCAGATTTTACTAGAATTTAGTTGACTTTCATTTGTTTAAAAGCTGTATGTTTATTCCATATATTAAAGATTTTTAAGAATTACTCCAAGGAATAATTACTGCCGAGCTAATTCGTGAGTTCTATATCCACTACTGATTATAATCTAAATATATATAACTCAAAGGTGACTGACTGACTGACTGACTGACATAGTGATCTATCAACGCACAGCCCAAACCACTGGACGGATCGGGCTGAAATTTGGCATGCAGGTAGATGTTATGACGTAGGCTTCTGCTAAGAAAGGATTTTGATTAATTCTACCCCCAAGGGGATAAAATAGGGGATGAAAGTTTGTATTAAACTTTGTCAATTTTAAACCGATCGGGCTGAGACTTTGCATTCATAAAGCTACTATGACGTAGACATCCCCTAAGCAAGGATCAAAATTCCACGCGGACGAAGTTGCGGGCTCAGCTAGTTGAGTTATATATGCACAAGTGTTTTTACACGGCCTTACCGTCCAATCCGCTGTTCTCGTGGCTACTTAGATAGCGTAATACACCTATGTTATAATTCTATAGATGTAGGCGAATAAATGGGAACACAGCCTCCCTCTAAACATAAGTAGTTGTCTCTAGCGCGACTTGGGCCTAATTGCCACTTGGAATTAATACCTACACCACATAAATACTGATAGGTACTCCTTGATAACCGACTTCAAAAAAGGGAGGAGGTTATCAATTCTGTTGTATTATTTTAAAATGTTTGTTACCTCAGAACTCCGTCATTTAAAACCAAAGAATTTGTAATTATAAATTCTTTGTTTAAAACCGATTTGTTTTTTTTTAAAGTAAGGATGTTCGTTCAACATGGTCCCAAAATAATTTCATCAAAATCGGTTTAGTAGTTTGGCATTTAGGTCAAAATATCTGGAAAAAATATGGCATTTATGTGAACGAAATTGCGATATTTTCTTTCCTTTGACTTTTTATTTCCATCGAGACTTCTGTAAAGTCTATTTCAGTAATGATTTCCACTTGCTGAACGGAGAAGTTGACGTGTGAAGTTCACCAAACCGCTCTGGGCGCTGGCCTAAAGTGAATTATCTGGATTCCAGCCATAGTCTTACAAGCTTATGTGTCTTGTGCATTGAGGGAAAATGTGTCTTACTCCCATTGCATTGGGATCAAAACACCATGGGCCAAATTTGGTGCACTGCAGTGCACCTTTCCTTGCCCTTTCGAGCCACGCTATGATATAAAGTCTACTCTAAATGAGGTTAATATTCACGTTGCAGACTAAATCTATCGTCTTACCTTCGAGTCCTCATTTTAAACCCTATGTATTAAGGAATAAGGTGGAAATGTATAACGAAACTGCAGCTAAACATTTACGAGCCTCCTAATGACATATTTCAGGGGACACCATTCGACGCTAACCTACTTTCTTCAACATTGAATGATATCACACGTCACTATCTATTGGCTGCCAACTTTCATTGAATACTTGCCACTCTCTGAACTTTACACTTATGTTGAGTGGAAATGGAAAGCCCTTGTGCTATTACTCGGCACTGGCTTCCGCTCGATGCTAGGAGTATTAAGACCATTAGACCAACGGGTTGGCTCAGGGGATTGGCGGTATACGCATGACTTTATTTTTGATGATTTTCAATCTATATTGGAAAAATTATCTAACTATGGGTAATCGTAAGACAATTCCATTACAAAAGAGGAATATTTTTTTAATTAGATTCGAATTGCCATATTATGTGCGTTAAAAAATTCCGAAGCCGACTTGCAGGTTTTCTCACATTTTTCCCTTCATCTTCTACCTTCTGATTATTATTTATACTTCAGCCAAAATTAAGAGCAGAAGAACTAATATTGTGCCTTTTTTCCTGATTTTAAATCATTTTCAATGACAATTCGTTATTTTTCTCAAGGTTCTGTTGAACTGTCACCGCCATTCTACCTACATACTGGCACATAACATGTGAACTGAAGGTCAGTGGAAAAAAGGAGGATATTTCGCCGATAACGTTAATAAATGAAAAAGATCCCAACACCGGAAATTGGAATGTTCGCAGAGATGATAGGACATTTGGAGGGAGATCACACGATATGGCGCCGGCCGTGTAGAATTCGTTCCGCAAATATTATAGGCGAGGACCTTTCCGGTGGAGGGGATCAAATATAAATAAAAACATATAGGATCAATGTACAGCGATTTTCAGGAAAGAAAGCTAAGAATACTGTCGATTAATATAGCTTTCTAACAAAAAAAATAAAAAATAAAAATAAAATTGGTTCATCCGCTTGGGCGCTACGATGCCACAGACAGCCACACACATACACATGTTAAACTTATAACACCCCTCTTTTTTCGTCAGGGGTTAATAAATCGACTTCAAGTCCGATATCAGTTTCATTCTCACGGTGGTAGAACCAATTTGTAGCTAATCGATTACAGCCTTCTGGGCTAGCTTGCCCGAGGGAGAAAAATCCTCTCACAAAAAATCGGCGTAAGCTATTACAGCTGCATCTTGTACGACTTCCCTTCAGTTAAGTAGCGTGCGAGCAACACGTTTGGCACAACCACCATAAGCTTGTAAAGGCCCCGTTTTCATAAATTACTGTTCATAACTGTGTCTCGATCACTGGCGGTAACTGAATACGCAGAGCAGATGATCGGTTTCGAGCCTTGAGAGTCATAAGTTGACTGAAAATGAGCATTACGTTTGTGGCTAATAAGGTTCAAATTAATAATTTATAGGATTGTTTCTCTTAAGTCTGAAATATCGACATGTAATTTAGTAATTACGGTTTAAAATCAATTGTTGGTACGATTGTTTTTTCTGTCCTCATAAGGGTAGATTATATAAAATGATGGTGACAGAACTACAGCGCTCTGGGCCTCCGATATAATCCGGGATTAGTTTGGGCCATGAGACGGGATGACGGGATTAATCTTACGATATCGCAAAAGTCACGCTATTAGGAGTCCATACTTATCGCTTTTTAAGTTATGTTTTAAATTGAACATAGAACTCCAATTCGCACATAGCTTTAATTTGATAACTGTTTAATTTCGACACGCTAGACAAAAATAGCTTCATATTTTTTAATAGTCGGTTAATAATCATGAATAACCACGTTTCTGGTAGCCAATTAGGGCGTAAACATTTGAGTACCGTTTAGTATGCGGATGTGCGATACTTAAACTTTATACTTATTGGAATTGTTTTGGCCCTTTCGTACTTATCACCTCGTAATCCTTAATCACACGTCATCATTAATTTAATTGATTAACATTATCATATATATATTAGCTACTTAATGTTTCTAAAACCGTAAGTTAACTTTTGCATTGAATGAAATAAACAGTTATTATAAGTACTTATCAAAAACACATTTTAAAATACTTTTGATGTTGACTGTACCCACTTATAAACGATGTACAATCAACCAAATGTCAACCCGTAAATCCTGTATTATTTGTTTTTTAACCGAAAAATGGTTTTGAATTCTGAATCGGCAGCGTCACATTTTGGTAATGGTTCGGCGTTAAGATAAATTCACATCAATAAAATCGAAAAGGTAATCCATTAATCAACGGAATGAATTTATGATAGGAATGATAGAATTATCATTTGATGGAATGAAAAATGACATATAAAAACTTAGCGTATGAATGTGTATTGAAATATAATTCAGCTCTGCTAGTTTGTGTGGAGATAAGATTAATCGTTTCGTATCACGACAGTGAGTTCAGAAAATACGAAATAAACTATCTGCGGTTGTTAAAACAAAGAGTAGAAGCTTTTCATTCAACCAAATAATAATCCTGCTAATATTATAAATGCGAAAGTTTGTGAGTGTGGATGTATGTTTGTTACTCCTTCACGCAAAAACTACTGAACGGATTTCGATGAAATTGGGAATACAGAAAGTTTATAACCTGGATTAATACATAGAATACTTTACTTAAGTCTATGCCGACGAAGTCGCGGACAGCAACTAGTATATAATATACTGATCTAAGATTGGTAGATGTATTCTGTGACGGCTTTAACATATAATTTACAACTTAGCAGTTCATTACTCACTACGACGTACCTAATAACGCTGCTGTTATTACAAATTGTCTTTTATTATTAATTTAACTAAACTATTTAACTAATATTATTTGTTACGTTTACGCGAATACAATATTGAAATGGATTCCTATGAAAAATATGGTAATATGACACAATCCTTTAAAAATAGTTGCATTCATACGGACATGTGATTTATTAGCTCTTCACTTGAGCGACAGTCACAATCAGCCACAATTAACGGAGTACACATAATCTCAAAATTATCTAACACGTATATTTACAACTAGCTGAGCCCGCGACTTCGTCCGCGTGGATTTTAACTTAACAAAAAAGCCCGCTCCCGCGTTCTGAGCCCGCGCGCGAGGACCCATTTTTTTGTTTTTCTAAAATAAAAGTAGCCTAAGTTACTGCTTATAATATCAGCTATCTACCAGTGAAAGTCCCGTCAAAATCGGTCCAGCCGTTTCGAAGATTACCCGGAACAAACACACAGACAGACAGACAATTTTTTTTTAAATCGCGTATTTGCTATAGGTGTAGTATGTACTTTCATATGCATTTAGTGAAAAGGTGTTATTTTGATATTACAAACAGACACTCCAATTTTATTTATTTGTATAGATAACATAATTATTTTATGACATATTTGTTTAGGTACAAGGAGTACCTACCCGAGAATTATAATTGGTAAACTAATGATTTGTCAACAAATTAAATGTATGCATACCGAATATTTTCAACTTTATAATTGCCGACCAGATAAATAATTTACGTCATTAGAGGAGGCGGAATAAGACTGTTGTAATCAATCCATCACTCGCTCGTTACGGCTGTCACCGATCTGTGATCGATGCCCATCGGACTTGGTATGAAACATCGAAAAAACAGTCGAGACCATGAAAAACTAATGGGTTCGCGCAAATGATCATGCTCTCCAGTTTCTGGGCCTTAACTTCCCCATTATCAGTAAACAATATTAGGTACTATGGATCTTCATACTTTCATAGTATCTTTACAATACCTAGTCGTTTTGTCTGCTTAGGTAAACATTTTAAATTGGATCTACAAAATTAATTTCCACTTATTACTTACTTTTAAAGAGACATAAGTAAAATCCATTTACCAGAATTGAAGTGGCATAATTTGAACTGACGGCGTCGACGAGATGAATCTCAATCTCGTTTGTTATACCTTATTGCTAAATGTAATTATTTGAACGTTACCAGCCTGGAAATAATAGTTATAATAACGATTATAACGAATTACTACCTATAAATAAATGGAAGCTAATTAAACTAAGTTGTAAACTCTATCTACTTATTTGGTAGGATGCATAAAGGCAAATAGTTTAAATTGGAATTTATTATACCTGTTTACAGATATTATAATACCTAATTCATGCCTATAATTAATAGGTATCACAATTATATTTCAAAAATGTACCCTCTATAAAAACAATTATGAATAAAAATACCAATTGAAATGTGAGGACACCTAAGTTTTTTAAAAATTATTATTTCTAAAAACAGGCAGATAATTAAAAAATAACATGTAAAGGAAATAAAATTTAATAAGTAGGTACCTACCTACCTAGGTAATTCGCCAGATACCCACGAATTTAAAAACTCAATGCAATCCATATATTCAAGCACGTTGTGGGCTGACTCAATAAAAATATTTACATATAAAAGCCAAATTACTCTTCTCTTTCAAACTAAAAAAAATATCATAACAATAAATATTCAATTAAATGACTTGTTTAGAACCATGAAGCATCTATAACTTTTAATTCACAATTTAAAAAAAGAGTTATTCAAAAACACACAAACCTTCACATTTTCCGTTCTCACGTCACTAATTTTAAATATCGAACTCGTTCACAAAACTGTTCTTAATTGTACGTA
Source organism: Notodonta ziczac (assembly GCA_918843915.1). Classification (NCBI taxonomy): domain Eukaryota; kingdom Metazoa; phylum Arthropoda; class Insecta; order Lepidoptera; family Notodontidae; genus Notodonta; species Notodonta ziczac. The sequence continues at coordinate 12,176,422 of OU974037.1, forward strand.
GTTCTAAATTCGAATTCACAAAGTGGGTACCTACACTCCACTGCGTAAATAACCGTCACCGCGGTCTCGCGTCGCGTTTACGTAACGTCACGCGCCGATTTCGAGTCGTGCTTACGCTGAAACGTGTGCGGCGCGTCTGGCCAAACCGCCTCACGCCGGCCCCCTTACAACTGCTTTTGTAGCTGCAATGCGCCCGTGCAAACCTAAAACCTTAGAGAATAATAATTAGGCCTTCGTTTTATGGCCGAGTTGAAAAGCTAGGCATTTATTTTGAAGGAATCCCAACTGGATACACCATACAACTTTGTAAAGGTATATACAAACCAAAATAAACACGCTAAAAGTTACCCTAATGACAAGGAGCCAGAGTCTGTGCCAAAAAAAACTAATTAATTTGACTAAAACTAAACGCACAAATCATAGATATTATTATGTCAAAATATCTATATCAATTTAACAATCACACCCAAACGCCCTGGAAACTGTTTTTTAGAATAGCAAATACCTACTCTGTGTATCTCAAACATTATTAACTATGTATATTCCTAATCTAAAAATATAATTTTCATCACTCATACTCTGAAATTAGGTCTGAAGTTGCCTGAGGAGCGGGTTGAAAGTAATACTTTTCCGGCCCGGGAGAATCGCTTTCAACTGACAGCTGTCAAATTAAAAAAAAAACTAGTTCCATTTTCACATTTCTATGGAACCATGTTCAAACTTTTTCTACAGTCACTCAATTACAGCACGATGTAAAATTGAAATAACATAAAGTTAAGTATTAATTAAAGAATATATATTTTAAATGACTTAATTATAATTTAGTTTCAACAATTTCTTTAAAATAATAGATTTGGGCCAAATATTTAAAGATGAAAATGAAAAATAAAGGCTAAATAATGAAGTTGGCCGGCCAACGAAAAAAAAACAAAATAGGCGGCAATCCGATATTTTTTTTTCGAGTTGTAGAGTATTGTTCATACTTCCTTGTATTATTTCTTTAGCCAATTCCTGTTTTTATTTTTACTTTCCTTGTATTCGTAATGAAAAGCACAGTGTTTACCTCGGGTGAAAGACTTATTTTGTCCCTCGAACTATTAGCCAAACCCCGTCTCGGGACCAAATAAGTCACTTTCACCACTCGTGTAACAATGTACTATTTGATACTTTATTTAAGCACTAGTATTCGTACCAAGTGCCTACCCAAATGCAAATAACAAGTCAAAATCAGACCGTTAATTTTATTGTGAACTATGGAATTCTACATTATTACTAAACTATACAATCGGACGGGACCGCGACCTGACGGGGAATAGGGAACAGGGTGGGGAAGTGAGAGGGGGTTAAGCTTCCGGCTGTCTCACTCGTCGTACGAAACGCAACTATAATAGATACTTTATGCCCACCTTCTATGATTAATTCGTAGATTCTCTTATGCGGCCTAAACTTTCTGATGCGGCTTCTTACTCGTAAGTCACAATGAAACGAAACTAAGTTCCAGGTACACCTGTGTGTAGTAAAGCTCAAATGAATAGCAGTGTATGTAGCATTGAAAGAGCTTACTCGCAACCGGCTCAAAGGGACCAATGGGAGCGAGTCGGCATTGTGTCGGGACGCTTTGTGTAATATGATATGGTGGACAAATTAATGGGTTAAAGTTGAAGAGCGGAATAAATGTTTTTGAATGTCACGACCATTTTACTTATGGGATGAAGACTTCAAATCTTCTCGCAAAGACATCAAAATCTCAATACACGTAATACAAGAAATTTTATATTCGACGGCCGCTGTGCGCAGTGGTTTGAGCGTGAGCCGCTTGGATCACTGCATCAGGTAGTAGCGGGTTCGATTCAAATTCAAATCATTTATTTTGTTTAGGCCTACGGGGGCACTTACAAATTGTAAATTTACATATTTTTTTTCCTTATATCTACAACCGGATCGAAACGCGACCTCGACTGAGAAGATCCGGCAAGAAACTCAGCGGGCTTGTCTTTTTACATGTCTTTTTTTTTTAATCGCCAGTTGCTTATTTTCCATAATTACAAAGGTTGGTACTTAGATATTAATATAAATATTAAAATAGCTCAGATTATAGAATAGATTCTCAACAGGGCAAATTACGGAAATGGCCTTTTCGTAAATTGCTCTGATCTGGGTGTCACTGGGAACAACCATAGTCCATTTTATGGTACCCGCGATATTATATGAGATAACCTCTCTTATTCAAGAATTGGGTTATACATGATATAGCGGCGTTTCTTCCGATGGCTTAGAGAGCCGGAAGTCGACCCCCCCCCCCCTTTCCTTGAAGTCAGCAACATGCAAGCAATGCTTGCAAGTATCTATGGGCTACGGTAACTCTTTAACATGAGACGGTTCGTTATATTATCACTAGCTGTGCCCGCAACTTCGTCCACGTGTAATTTTACTTAACAAAAATTTCGGGATTATTCATCCCCTATTTTATCCCCTTGGGGGTAGAATTAATCAAAATCCTTTCTTAGCGGATGCCTACGTCATAACATCTACCTGCATGCCAATTTTCAGCCCGATCCGTCCAGTGGTTTGGGCTGCGCGTTGATAGATCATTAGTCAGTCAGTCAGTCACCTTTGAGTTATATATATTTAGATATCAAAGTTATCTTTCTACAATAATGTGCACAGACAGTAATCTATACGTCGGGAAAATGTAATCAAAGGCCTTTGTCTGTGGTATTGTCAGCAGTAATTAGGTACAGCAGGTCCCAGAGACAATCGGCGCGCAAGGGATGTGATAAGCCCGATTTGGTGAACGTTCCCTTGGGGGCTTGGCTGTTGTATGATAAGATAACTAAATTGACAATTTGAACAACCCTCGGTGCGACGACTTTTTAAACTACAAAGAGCTGATAATTTTCAAACGGCTGAACCGATTTTCATGAAACATAGCTAAGAACACCCTCGATCAGACTACATTTCTAACAAAAAAAAAACAAAATTAAAATCGGTTCATCCGCTTGGGCGCTACGATGCCACAGACATACACTCAAATTGTTGTGACTTTACAATATAAAGATTACAAAAGATTTTTATATGATAACTACGTCTTATATCGTTTCGCTGTATAAGTTTATTCCCATATATGAGGATATTATTTCATTTTAATACTTAAATTTACTATAATCACAGTGAATAATAGCAGGACTGCAATACGCGTGTCTTAACTCTATTCTATGTAAAAAGTACGAAGCACCTTTACTACGGCAAGCAGACTTTACATTTATAAAACTGGTTCAGTGTATCTTTGAGGGAAGTTCCTTTGAGTCTAGTGGATAAAGCTGTGTGGAACACGCCTCGCTAACTCCCAACTAGCGCTCTGAATCTAATTGTTTCATGTTTTTTTTAGGTATCAGCCTTTGGAAGTAATCTAGATTAGGGAAATGTGGAAAAATAATATTGTACGTATTTTATGTTTACTTGCTTTTGCTTCGGTGCTTTGACAAAGTAAGCCGTTATTCACACTGTTACCTCGGCATCGGTTATTTCTATAAATAAATTTTACTCGATACATTTTAGGAAAGAGCCGACACCATTTTTCCATATTTTATTAACTTATAATGGCTGTATTTCATGTCACGAAATTATCGGTGCCAGGTTTACCGTGTGAATGACTGCTGACTTGAATATTTGTCGCTAGTAAATTTTCTAATACTTCATTGAAACCAATTAGATCTAATCTCACTAAAGAAGTAAAAACCTTTCTCACACGTATTGAACCGAATTTCGCTCACATGAATGGATGCGGGGAGGATTTATCTAGTTTAAACCGGTTCAGAACATTTCCCGAGCTGCTTTGAAGTGATTAGTTACGAGTTTAGAACTTGGCTATTCGCGGATAGAGTTCGATGGGTTTTCAATTGGAGTCGTTAATCCATAAAAAAGCTGTGTAGCGCCGGATTAGAGGAGCGCGTGGGGAAATCAAGGCCCTCTACGTATTAAAACTCCACACCAGGAAGCTTCCTGGTCATCTTAACAGGAGGACCCACCATTGCAAAGCCGAGTGAGAGACTCCAGAACTGTGTCTCTATCGAGCGGACACCTCCTGTCCTCCTTTTCGTCGTCCTTAGGTTTGCTTGGCTGACCTTTGTGTGGGCAACTCTAAAGTCTTCTCCCAGATGGTGTGGTGAAGGGGGTACCTTCATGCATATCATTGGCTACTGCTCTACTTGTCTCCTCCTTGAAGGCGTCAAAAATATGCGCCGGCGATAAGCTCCCTATGCTGCCACCTGCACGCCCATTGCGGTCCGCTTTCTCCATCTAGGCCTTCTGTGGCAATAAGGATCAGCCAGATCGCTCTCCCTAGCCCTCTCCAGCGCGGGAAGAGAAAACATAACGTAACATATCATACATATGGTAAAGTACTGTTCGGTATACATCCAGACCTTCCTTTTATCTAGGATCCGACCTTCCTTTTATCAAGACGTATAGCGCCGCGGTTTCGTTGGTATATAGCTAACTAAATCGATTTTCAAGTACCGGATATAGGTATCTTCAGCGCAATCGAACGCGTTCAGGGCGTAACCGTTTACTTTCCGACCCCTTGAGCGCAATGAGCCAAGACCTCAAATTTATAGGCCCCGGGCTTTAAAGAGGTTTTGAACAAAAGGATGCGAAGTAAATCATTTCAACTTCGGGAGTTTAATGGAAAACTAAATAAATAAATAAATATCGCCAGACTGACACACCGACTGTATGGTCCCAAACTAAGCATAGCTTGTACTATGGGTACCGTACAATGGACTGGAGGCGATCCCAGTGACACCCAGACCAGGGCAAATTACGAAAAGGCCATTTCCGAAATTAGCCCTGGCGGGAATCGAACCCGCAACCACCAAACGCAGTGAGCCAAGCGGCCTAAGCTCGAACCACTGCGCCAAGCGGTCGTCAAAATTGATTTATTATATAAAAAGGTATATATGTAATACCTACATTACGCCGATTATCTGTGAGAGGATGGTACTACCCTTATCGAGATGTTGTTAATTGGCAATAGCGTGGCTCTAACATGGTAAGCTTTATAGTAATTTTTAATAATTTTATTTAATACTAGCTGAGCCCGCGACTTCGTCCGCGTGGAATTTTACTTAACAAAAGAGTCTGCTCCCGCTTTCTGAGCCCGCGCGACAGGACCCATTTTTAAAAATTTTGTTTTTCTTAAAAAAAAAGTAGCATAAGTTACTGCTTATAACAACAGCTATCTACCAGTGAAAGTCCTGTCAAAATCAGTCCAGCCGTTTCGGAGATACTCTTTGATTTTATGTGTTTTTATTTTTTTACGCGGATCCCTAATTGTTTTTCTAAAATTAAAGTAGCCTAAGTTACTCCTTAAAACATCAGCTATCTGCCAGTGAAATTCCCCTCAAAATCGGTCCAGCCGTTTCGGAGATTACCCGGAGCAAACACACAGACAGACAGATAGACAGACAGACAGACAGACAGACAAAAAAAAAAATTATCGCGTTTTTGTTATATGTGTCGTATGTACTTTCATATGAATTTAGTGAAAAGGTGTTATTTTGATATTACAAACAGACACTCCAATTTTATTTATTTGTATAGATTGGTGATATTAAAAAAGAAACTGTTATCATAATCCATAAGCTAACAATACTAGGACAGGAGTAATCACGTGATTACTTTTCGCTTCGTATTCAATGCAATTTCCTCAATTCGGCAAATGGCCGGCGGAATGGTTTAGAGCGCGTAATTCGGGACAATCGCGGATTTCCATTCGATGTAGGCACCACCAATCCGTTTTACTGCCTCGACGTGACGCCCCTGACATGTGTCTGTCCTTTTACAACTGTTTTATGTAACTACATACGGACTCCGTTAATATGTAGCCCTAGTTATTCTTTTTCTCGTAATTAAATTATGAGCAAATCTACTCAAATGTGAGCACTGTGATTTAATAAAATAAGCGGCATGCTATCACCTGCCGTTGGATAGTTCTGATTATGGCAGGCGTTCGATTCCATTGCAATAGCCCAATCCCCAGTCCAAACTAAACTCCATCAATTGAACCTTTTTTCTTAGAAACATGATAAATACCGCCAGATGAACACGCTAACTGTATGGTCCCAAACTAAGCAACGCTTGTACTATAGGTACCGTACAATGGACTGGAGGCGATTTGCCTCGGCGGGATTCGAACCCGTAACCACCATATGCAGTAAGCCGAGCGGCCCACCCTGGAACCACTGCGCCAAGCGTTTTCTCTTTCCATATTTGCAATAGTTCCTGCACCTTTTGGGGTTAAGTCCTCTATGTCCAATCATTTGCAGCGGTTGGCCTCAACATGTGCCTTATATGACAATAAACTTGTCACAAAGGGCCTCTACATGTTGGGCCCGTGTGACTGCAATCCTTCAGTGCTAGACATAATACTATTGAGAAAATAATAATAATACGCACTAATTATTTACACAAATAAGAATCCGTACGTACAGAAATATTTTTGGATGTTTAAAAAACTGGTGGTAGTGTACTAAGTGACTTTATTGTTTGTATCAAAAGTGATCTTTAAAATTTCCGAGTCGATAAGAGGGTGAGTCTACGAGCATAGTGTAGAATAAGCCCTTAATCCCTCATCTCGTACTATCTGTTGAATAGAAAATTGAAATATCAAATGGACACCTATTCGATATCCTTTTACCGGCAGTCGTAGTGCAATCGCCTGTTACGACAGGCGGTCAACGGAGTGACCGACAGGATATTGTATGGTCTCGTTCCGCACTCGACATTATCAATCGAACATGATTTTATATTGTAAGATATTATTCTAATAATTTATAAAAGATTTTAAAGATAAAAACATACTTACATAGACTGATCAAAACATAACCCTTCCTTTTGGCTATGCCATAGGCGAGTAAAAACTTACGTACTTACCTATTAAAACTATGGAAGTTGGACGATGCATCCCTGAAAATTCCATGGAAATTTCAGTGATCAACACTGCTGTGCTCACAACACCTAAGATAAATTAATAAAAAATATCGATATAAGAAACAGCAGTCTGAAAGGATTTTCCTTTTTATCCACAATGTAAAATGTTCTTTTGAAATCATAAACGACCCATTAATCTGGTAGATCAGATGTCTAGATCCCTCTAGAAGCCTGGTCTCACTAAATCACACCTATTGTTAGGGGATCCCTATAGCGAAACGAAATACCAGTTCCTATCAATAACTATCTACTTTATCTTTTAAAATGTCCCTGGGCGTTCATAACACGATTCCAGCGTCTGGGAAACTGCATTATATATATACGCTTTTATTATATTTATTTAATACAAAAATTGCAATCTGCAAGTATCACATTACTAGCAATGCCGTTAGCCCCTCCAGCTAAGCTAAATCTAGTCTTTGGTGGGTGTGAGCACAATGGGGATCGAATTTAGAGCGAATTTTGTGCTTTCGAAACATCGACGTTATGAACGTCAGATTTTTCGAACAAACGATTTCACACTAGTAGTTTCGTTAGCATCCCCAACTAACACTCAGACGTAAATTTATCACTAATTGTCATAATCCAATTATACATCAAATAAAGATTTTATGCTACTTAAAATTACTTGACAACTGTGAGTAGGGCAGTATGCTAAGTGCCGTCCACATAACTGAAACAGATCGCAGTGTCATGATTTAAAGCAATAAATTATTTTATTCCACTGATATTCACGGACAAATTTAAGTTGCGGGTATCCTATAACATTCAAAGGCAATGAAACTTTATGCGGCTATCAAACGAGCGACGCTGCCACCGAAAGTGCTTCGGTGGACAGCTGGATGTTCGAACGGCTGGGTATACGATTATCGAAAAAGGACGTGTTTAACGGCGGTAGAGACAAGCAGTAGCCAGTTGATGACGTACGGGCTGGCTCGAACTAATAGTGGCAGGGTGGCTGCTCGCGGCACCGCCGGTACGCACGCGAACCGCGAAATTTGCCCTAACTGCCCAAGCCGTCAATTTAATCAACGCCTTAATTGCTCAGCAACCAGACTTTGATATATTTGATATTTGATATATTTGATATATTTTGATATATTTTGATATATTTATTTATTTATTAAAAAATGAATAAGCTTCTTGAGCGAGCAGTAGTATTAATTTAGCTTGTTGTGCGTCTTTGATAAGCTATAAGCACAACAAGCATCTGATCCTACTAATATTATAAATGTGAAAGTTTGTGAGTGTGTATGTATGTTTGTTACTCCTTCACGCAAAAACTACTAAACGGATTTGGATGAAATTTGGAACACAGATAGTTTATAACCGGGATTAACATATAGGATACTTTTTATCCCGATAATCCCGAAATTTTTGTTACGTTGAATACTACGCGGACGAAGTCGGGGGGCACAGCTAGTAAATTAATAAATAAATAATTACCACCCTCTCATGGGTGCGTTTCGTACGATGAGTGAGAGAGCCGGAAGAACACCGTCTCTCCCATTTCCATTCACTTCGGAAACCTGCGTGCAATGCCTTTGTATTGCAAGCACCTATAGGCGCTAGAATATCCTACTAATATTATTAATGCGAAAGTTTATGAGTGTGGATGTATGTATGTTTGTTACTCTTTCACGCAAAAACTACTGAACGGATTTGGATGAAATTTGGAACACTGATAGTTTATAACCTGGATTAACACATAGAATACTTTACTTAAATCTGCGCGGACGAAGTCGCGGGCAGCAACTAGTTTTGTATAAAAATAATATACTTTTCTGAGTCAACATATTATAAGGGTATATGTAAAGTTTTGATTTAGAATGTTGAAGTGAGGTGCGGTGCTTGAGACTGAAATTCAGCCCTTTTTGGAGAGAAAATGGCAATAAAAGTAAGGCTACGAAAACATTTCAGATAGAGTTCTCAAGCCTTTTTTTTCATCGTTAGCCAAACTGAACACAGCTTTTGAGAAGTTACTGAGGTATTGCCATCAATTGAATTGTGATTGAGTACAGGCGCCTACTTCTGAGGCTGACTGTACCTACCAAAGTCATCAAACATATGTTTTTAATGGGACTAGGCCCGCCATAAAACTCTCACCATGGTTACCCCAGTAAGCTAGAGTCGACAATGGTGTTGATTACACCGAGGTTTGACCATTAACGATTCCCGGGGAAAAGTTAAATTGTCTGAGCACTCACACGAATTTTATCTAAAGAAAGCATGGGAGAAGTTGGAAGAAAATTTTCCACTTCCCTCCTTTGTAAAGCGGCAGACAGAAATAACTGTATAGGTTATTTGCCTAGGCTAGTTGACACAGAAGCAAAACTGTTACAGCTAATGTTGTCCAGACTATTTATCATCACACCTAATAATATAAGTATATATTGTCATTGACGACCGCTTGGTGCAGTGGTTCGAGCGTAGGCCGCTCGGTTCTCTGCACATGATGGTTGCGGGTTCGATTCCCGCCGGCGCTAAACTCTGAAATTGTTTTTTTTTTCGGAATTTGTCTTAGTCTGGATGTCACTGGGATCGCTCCCAGTCAATTGTATGGAAGCCATAGAACAAGCATTGCTTAGTTTCGGACCATACAGTTGGTGTGTCAGTCTGGCAATTTATTTATTTATTGATTTACATTAAATTAAATTAATTGTAAACGAATAACAACATCTTATCATCTATATCAACGTGTCTGCAAAATGTCATCACATTTCACCGTATCATATCACATACGCCCATATTTGGAATAATGTGACCACCGACATTTGGAGTGATGGCGTTTGCCATGGGCACTATAATGACATCTTTTATGGAATTTTTATGGTTATAGTAATAAAACGTACCATCGCGTCACGTATCGTATGAAAATTCCGCGAGCGATAAACTTTCGGACACGGCCGTTTATTAAAATTACGCTATAACACGCTAGATATTAAGATCAGATTCAGAATCTTGTCTACTTTCCTGCCCTTTCACTCATACCTATTGTTTTGTAATACTTCATTTCATAGCGATCAGAGACCAAAAGGAACAGGCATCTCCGTTAGTCTATTAAATTTTAGGGTAAGTGAATCTTTTTTCAGTATTATATTTAAATATGTTTTAAAAATCACCTTTTTAAAATACAGCAAACGAGCGTACGACCCGCCTGACATAAAGCAGTCACAGTAGCATGTAGATGCTTGTGTAAGACACTGCTCGCACATTGCCGACTGGGTCGGGGGGAGTGAGACAAAGGGAGGGAAGCGAAAGGCTACCGGCTAGAGAGCCTGACTATAAGAGCACACCTCATACAAAACGCGTAGCTCTTGAACTATTATAGATTACTAGCTGTGCCCACGGACTTCGTCCGCGTAGTATTTAACGTAACAAACATTTCGGGATTATCGGGATAAAAAGTATCCTATATGTTAATCCCGGTTATAAACTATCTGTGTTCCAAATTTCATCCAAATCCGTTCAGTAGTTTTTGCGTGAAGGAGTAACAAACATACATACATTCATACATACATACATACATACATCCACACTCACAAACTTTCACATTTATAATATTAGTAGGATATTATAGATAACCAATACCAATTATACTAGGTGAAACAAAAAGGGTATACTAATTTTTTTGCAACTTTACTTTGTAAATCTAAAACTATCGGCTTTGTAGAACAGTTAAAGTACTAAAGGTTTTATAGACTTATGAAATCTGTCAACAGCTGTATCCCTGTAACACCTTTAGTTTTTCAAGTTTCCTCCGAAGCTGACAGTTTTAGAATTACAAAGTTAAGTTTTTAAAAAAATATACCCTTTCTGTTTCTACTTGTAGACCTACTAAGAATCAGCAACGTATTTATGTTCAAATTTGTATCACACCGACATAGCTAATAGAAAAAGAGCCAGCATAAGTGATCAAAGAGTATATACTGAATCGTGTGGGTATTTCAGAGGAGACTCAAATCTCGAAATACAGTGATGATTTTATTGAAGAGGGACCTATTTCTAGGTTGAACGTGTTCCAAGATTTCCGGAATAATCCGGAATATTCCGTGTTCCAAGCTCCTTAAGCTCCCGCTACACAGAAAACATGTAAGAATGTATTTATTATCTATTTTAGGCTTAAATATTACAGTAAAGAACCCGGAGTTCATATTGCGTTGCGGCGAAGGTTGTTTGTGCTAAGTTACTCGCACAGCGAGCTCAGAACTCGTAATAGAGTAGTGAATCAGATTATTGTATGTTATAGATACTTATTTTAAGATGAATGCTATATTTTTCTCATAGCCATGTATGGAAGTTCAGAGGCGTTTAATGAATATTATAGCGCTACTTTAGGAAGGTAATACATATTTATTTTTCGGAACAAATCGTTAGGTTTGTGGTTCCCATATATTTGGCATTTTATGAGTATCTACTTAAATAAGCGTTTTCATTGGCCCCAAACTTATTGAAAGCTTTCTTTTGGGAATTTTATTCGGAGTCTTGTCCAGTTTAGACTCTCCAACTCTACACGATAATACATTCTGTATTATGTGAAATATGAACAAGCTATTGGATTTGATTAACACAGTTGAACCATTAACAAAGGCAGTGGGATAGATTAGTGCGCTCCGAGCTTCAAAGCGCCGTCCATCCCTACTTGATAGTAATTGGCGTTGATTGTAGCGGCACATTGACTTTAAGCCGACTTGTATTGTAATGTAGAGTTTAAAGAGCTTTTGAATTTGAACTGAGTGTCTTAAGTGAGATTCTCTGGTTTCCGGTAGAGAGTGGAATGATCAAGTTTACCCGTTGATTGTAGAGGTTTTTGATTTATTATATGGAATTTTAGCACTGACTTAATACTTTTCAAAAATCTTACAAAGTGAATTGAGCAGTTAGTGAAAAGGACATAAGGTAATATAAATGAGGTTAGCGTGAAGGTTCACGCCAACCTCCTTTATATTACCTTATGTCAGGTGAGTCTGGGTGAGTCAGGTGAGATACTCAGGTGAGTATGACAAATTCTGTATAAGCTATGGTAACGGCTTAACATCCAGCGGGCCGTACGACTTTATTATTTAATTGTTTTTTTCTGAAACTGACGCATGTAGCATAAAGGTAAAATTTACATTAATAAATATAGATAGACAGTTCATATCGTGAAAACGAGTGAATTATTGCAATTTGACCCGTATCCTAGTGCCATAAGAGTCACATGAACGAACTTTAAGATTGTTCCGTTCATACTACAGTTAAATGGAGTTTGTGCAATCTAATATGAAATGGCGAGGATTAGCATTTATAATGTTCGTGAGCCGTTAGATCGAAGCGAGAACTAAACAGTTATTATTATTATGTAAATTAATCTTTCCCTTTGCACTAACCATTATCCTATGAACTTTTAAATGTATTAGTTGTTTACCTATATGATTCTACTAGCTGTGCCCCCGGACTTCATCCGCGTAGTATTTAACGTAACAAAAATTTCGGGATTATCGGGATAAAAAGTATCCTATATGTTAAACCTGGTTATAAACTATCTTTGTTCCAAATTTCATCCAAATCCGTTCAGTAGTTTTTGCGTGAAGGAGTAACAAACATACATCCACACTTACAAACTTTCACATTTATAATATTAGTAGGATTTATGAAAGTGTTCATTAACTTACAAGACGAACACGGGTATGTATACCTAAACTCTGTTCAGTCATTGTATTTCGTTCACTTACACTATCAATATTATAGAGACAAGTTTTGACCCGCAAATCCGCTAGCTTATTTTCATTATGTCAACAACAGCACCACCATCCGGGTGGAATTACAGTAAAAAACATACACATGATCCGTAAAGTACAAAATAATATCAATATCGGTCAAGCTGTTTAATAAATTATAAATAAATAAATATCGCACGACGAACACACCAACTGTATGGTCCCAAACTAAGCAACGCTTGCACTATGGGCCCCGTACAATGGACTGGGGGTGATCCCAGTGACACTCAGACATGGGAAAATTACGTAAAGGCCATTTCCGAAATTTGCCCCGGCGGGAATCGAACTCGCAACCACGCAGTGAGCTGAGCGGCCTACGCTCGAAGCACTGCGCCAAGCGGTCGTCAGTTTAGGAGAAAAGAAGAATTACGTAAACACGCACAAATACTTAATTATAATTATCGCGAGACTTTAATATTTAAGAGCTGGAATCCAACTCCTAAACCCCCTCCCTTCCCCTATCTCTGTCACACTAACATTTAGGTAAACAACGAGCAATGCCATTGGTACGAGCATTGCAATAATCTATAGGATACGGTAACTGAAATTAGGTTCGTCGCACGCTTATTTAGTCCATCTCAAATGTAATTAAATACATTTATCAGCAATATAGATATTGCATTTTATCGTGGAGAGTATCATCTAAACTTTACTACAATTTTTAATTTTCGTTGCAAAGAGTATTTTTATGGGACATAAAAAATAGTAGTATAAATCAGTCTTAATATCCTCGTATAATTAAAATGAAACACTCGCGACGGACCAATTTGTGGCTGAATGTGATGTGTGGCCTTTCGAATAATACGAAAGAATATTTTTCAACTACAAACACCATTTTCATCTAACCATTGTGTTAATGATTTATTTCCCTGAATAATCATCGCTTTTTGTATAGTCCTGTTGTCGAGAACTGCGGATAAAAGGACTACTCAGTTTTGCCTTGCCCCGTTTTTTTAAGAATTCTTATACTTTTCATTCTGCGAATAAAGTTAGAAAAACAGCTGGCGATCCCGAATTGTTTAAAAGATTAATCAAAGTTTATTCGTTCTTTAATCAAATAGGTACTTATAAAAACAAACATACATACTAATTATAAGTTTTGTTTAACTTTAAAAAGTAAAGTTGTGAAATATAACTCTGCCTGTAGTGATTAATTACGAATCAATCGTTACAGCATCAAGATTGTTACTAGGTAAAATTATTTTTTGTATTATAATATGGCTTCTTAAAATGTAATTTAATGTGCATGCCCAGTTCATCATGAAGCTATCTATATTTGTAGAATCGAGCAATTAACGTACTAACGCAAGCAATGTCCTTAGGGATTGTGTAAAGTAGAAGCAAATGGGAATCAACTGGCATTGCAATTTAGATCCGTACCTCTACCATATCTCTATCTATACGTAAATTGAGTGGTCCACGTGTAGCCCTGGCCAAGTACACGTATACATACATAACGCACATACACACACATACATTAAGTTACAAAAAGGTGCAAGGTTGTAACTCAATGGCTATGCACATTTCTAAATAGGTATGAACTATTTTTAATTTGCCCTGCGTTCGCGCGCCCTATGAGACGTCATAGTAACATTTGTGAATACGAGCGTAAGTATACATAACTATTAAAAAAAAAAAACTGTTATAAGTTAAGTCCATAAAATAAATATCTTATTTTATGGACCTAGAAGTACGCGCAAAGCAATCGCTTACGGATAGAATTCCCTTTGTCTCGGCCAACAATGAATAATTCATTGCAGAACTGCACTTATTGCATCGGATACCGCATTTTTCTTCCAGCAGACAGTTTTGGTTCATTGTTCCCGCAAAAGTCCATTGTGGAGTAGCTATTTCAGGCTAATTTTTGTTTTTTTTTAATTTTATTTTTGCTCTATAACGGCAAGACAAAGGGAAGGGTTAAATGTGTTTAGCAGTCTATAATATGTGTGCATGTACGTATATATGTAAATATTTTGTATGTGCCACCGTAGCGCCTAAACTGCCTATCCAATTTTTTTTATGCACTAGATGCCAATGAATTCGTTATTATTATCCCGGTGACAGGCTACATTTATATACTAACTAAATAAATTTGACGAATGTTATCTAATAAAGAGGCAGTCCCTGAATTTTTCTATGCTTATCCTATTAGGTGGGATGTCTAATAAAAAAAGAAAATATCGTACAATACAAAATATAAGTGCCAAGCAAAAGAAAAACTATTTTATAAGTACTATATTTTAGCGTTTATCAATACTACCGACGCTATCAATTGACACTTCTGAATATAATTCGTGTAATTCCGTAGTCAGGTTCTGTAACCTGAAAGGACAAGTAAATTAAAGCTACCATATTATTTCCTAATGAATAAAACATGTTCGTCGAAATAAATTTTAATTGAAACTGTTCCCTATTATAATTAACTAGCGGCCCGCCCCGGCATCGCACGGGTACATTGCGGTTACATTATTCGAGTTTTAGTAAGGATCCCTAATTTTTTTGGAAATATATTATAGCCTATATCACCCGGGGATAGTGTAGATTCCCAACAGTGAAAGAATTTTTCAAATCGGTTCAGTAGTTTCGGAGCCTATTCATTACAACCAAACAAACAAAGTTTTCCTCTTTATAATATTAGTATGATTTACGATAAAATTGTGCATGCTAAGCGGAAAATCCTAATTCCGCTAAGGAAAGGTCCAAGCAGTTAGTTGCAATTCCGTTAACACCTTTTAGACTTAATTAAGTGATATTCGAGTCAGTAAGCTCAAGATAAACTGTGTTATCTATTGCTCTTGATTTTCTCATTTAGTTGCTTCATTGTATTGCACTAAAACAACAAACAAATACAACCCCCCAGTACCATCTTCTCACAGAAGATCAACTAAAGCAAACTAAAGCTGTGTTTCGCACGATGAGTGAGACATCCGGAAGGCCGACCGGAAGGGTCCTTTCCTTCCCATCTGTCCCCCTCTTCTTCAGGTTGGCAATGTGCGAGCAATGCCTTTGGTATTGCAAGGATCTGTAGGCTATGGTAACTGCTTAACATCGGGCGGGTCATACCCTTGTTTGCCAACTTTGATATGTACAAAAGGCTGTGCTTGAATTATAAGTACTGCACAATAGGATAGGGAGATCCCAGTGACACCCAGTCTGGAGCAAACTCAGAGAAGATAATTCTCAAGATTTACCCTCGTCCATCTAACGCAACGAGGCAAGCAGCTACTATTTATCTAATAGTCGCCGCAAGGCCGCCTTCCATTTTCAGGATTATAAACCAAGGCTAAACGCATGTCACAGATTACTGTTTATTTATACTATACTTATGTTTGCGATGCCCATATATACTTCCTAGTATAGGGATGCCAATGATCTTGGCACAGAACGAAATTACATTTACGAAAATGTAAGCCACGGACCATGAAAGCTCTGCCTTTGTAGAGGAGGCACTCTGAGTTCACTCAGTTGATTGTAAATGGTCACGTCTTCATGATATGGTCGTAAGTCTTCAAGAATAAATGAAACATCATCAAAAAATCCTGTGTGCACTAAAAAGCTAAAAATAACTAGGGACCTTATAATTCATTTTACTTGGAGTCGGTGCCAATTCAAGTAAGTTCCCCTACTTGCCTAAGAAGTAGTCCTAACGTAGTGTAAAGATACTGTTTAGAATTTAAAAAAGGGTCCAAAATTGACGGAGAAATAAAACATACATACCTACGGAGATAGAACCTCCTTTGGAAGTCCGTTAAAAAATAATATATGTATTATTACTGGTCACTGCCAAACAAAGTCCTTCCTTAGATTAATGCATGTGTATAAAAATAAAACAAAACCGGTGAGGTACTCTTCTACAAAGCCACCAGGGAATATACTCCCTAGCGACGCTACTCGTTACTTAGACAAGATACATTAATATACTATAATTATGTACAATATAATCTTAAGCGTATCATTAATAAATGAATATCGCCAGACTGACACACTAACTGTACAGTCCCAAACTAAGCAACGCTTGTACTATGGGTACCATGGAAAGCGGGCGATCCCAGTGACACCCAGACCTGGGCAAATTACGAATAGGCCATTTCCGATATTTGCCCCGGCGTGAATGGAACCCGCAACCACCAAAAACAGTGAGCCGAACGGCCTACGCTCGAATCACTGCGCCAAGCCGTCGTCAAAGGCGGTATAAGTGTTATATCCCACATGTGATTGGTCGCTTTTTACTATGGTGGCGCCGGTCCGGGGTACCACACCAAAACCTTACTATAAATAAAAACATTGCCATATCCACTTTTCCGAAATCCCAGATCATAAAGATGTTCTTATTTACATAGAATCATGTCATGTTATACAAATGTGACGCGCGTTCGTCAGGGCTGTGACCAGGGCCCTAACCACGCTAGTTACTCAAATCGTAATAGAAAGGCAAAAGCTAGCGATTACCTTTCAAACGCTTGGCCAATATTTGGTACCACGCTAGCGTCTCATTTGCGAGTGGCTCATGTCATCGAACGCTTTGTAGTTTTTTTTATTTGGATCTGCGTTGGTAACTACGTATTGCTTTATGCCAATTTGATTAAAAAAATCTCTGTGAGTGGGGGCAATTGGATGAATAGTAGTGAAACATGATTATTCGAGTTCCCCCAATAAGTCTGGTAATATTAGGCCGAGACAAAGACCTTCATATAAAACTTGAAAATTATTTTTACTCGACATTGGCTAAATGCGTAAAGCAAATCATCGCAAATAAACTTTACTTTAAAAAAAACGAAGGCAGTCACAAGCTCAAGGTCAAACGCTAAGAATCACGAGTGTGGTACCAAATCAATGTCAGTAGGAATCGTGAAGCTTGTGTCAGCAAAACGTCAAAAGCGGAGCGTTTGAAACGTAATCGCTAGCTTTTTTTTGCCTTTCTATTACGATTTGAGTAGCTAGCGTGGTTAGGGCCCAGAATCAACGCTACAACTTACATTACTAACATCCTACTATATATTATATTATCCTACTAATATTATAAATGTGAGTGTTTGTGAGTGTGGATGTATGATTGTTACTCCTTCACGCAAAAACTACTGAACGGATTTGGATGAAATTTGGAACACAGACAGTTTATAACCGGGATTAACATATAGGATACTTTTTATCCCGATAATCCCGAATTTTTTGTTACGTTATATACTACGCGGACGAAGTCGGTGGGCACAGCTAGTTATTACATATTATGTAACAGCCCTGAAATGACCATAAATCATAATCATTAATTAAAAATAAAAGTGAACAATATTCTTTTTGCAGCGGCCTTTACACTAGGCTCTGGGCCTGTACCGCAGAGACCAAAACTAATTAAAAAATAAAATTGGCGACAGCTTCGACAAGCTTGCAAAGGTGTGTGTAGTGTATGTGTTGAGTGGAGTGTATGTGTATGTGTGTGCGTTGTGTATGAAGGTATGATTATCGTACAGTGCTGAGCATTTAGAAATCGATTATTGTTCAGTTGCACAGGACAGTTTTACGGTAGTATAGCCAAGTTATAGCCTAATTGACAGCAGCTCATATACGAGCTCGCCTGACCTTTGTAGTACCACTCTCTCACAGAAGATCGGCGAAGTGTAGCCATTATAGCTGTATTTTGTATGATGAGTAAAAGAGACAGAAGCCTAACCCCCCTCCATTCCTTTCTATCTATCCCATTCTTCTTCAGGTGAGCAATGTGCGAGCATAGCCATTGGTATTGCAAGGATCTTAAGGATCTTAAGGCTAATAGCTGCTTAAGATTAGGCGGATCGTACGATTTTTTGCCGACTTTGCTATGTAAATAATTGCTTGAGGTCAATTTAGTTTTGTTATAAAAAGAAAGTTACTCGGTCTTTATCTATGTTGTTACAAATGATTATTAAGTTAAGTCGAGTGTGTTGAAACCTTGTTAAAAATCATCAAGGTAAAGTTTGCGATCAACTTTAGCGGAGCCGACTCATAAGTACAAAATGTTCGCGCCATGCTTAATTAAATCGCGCTATCTGTCTGTTAGAGATGCTTCCAAATTGCAATCATGTGTATAACGTTTTAAAATTGCTTTTCTTGTTTTTTTAAAAAGTTGACAATTGCCTGATGTTAAGCAGTTCCCGTAGCTTATAGATGCTTCGAATACCAAAAGCATTGCTCGCACGACGTTTAATTAAAGAGAAGTGAATTAGAAGGAGGGGAATAGCTTAGGCTTCTAGCTCTCTTTCATCGAAGGACACGCAGCCATAATAGCAACTTTAACCTGATCTTCTGTGACAGTTAAAGTACGTAAGTACTTTGGTAGAGCCTTTGGTAGAGCTTTTTCAGGGTAGGAAATATTCATCATCATCACCTTGCACTTATCCCACACTAGGTGGGGTCGGCGCAGCATGTTCTCTTCTTCCATTCAAGCCTATCATCCGTCATCTCTGCACTCACTCCCTTTTCGCTCATACCCGCTTCCACGCAGTTCATCCACGTCTTTTTAGGACGTCCCCTACCCCGACTACCGCTCACTCTCATACCCATCGTCTTTTTGACCGCATGATCATCCTCTCTTCGCATAACATGTCCATACCACGCTAACCTTCCGCTCTTTATTTTCTCTGTCACGGGCGCTACTTTCAGGCTTCCCCTTATATTACTAGGGTAGGAAATATTATTGATTAATAATTAATATTTTTCTTTATATTTAATATTGTTTATCTCATGTATTTACTATTTACTATTTTAGTTATACAAGTAATAACAAAATCAAACCTATATATGGAGGCTTGTAATACACAATTTTTGTTAATTTAGTGTAAGTTAAACATAGTTTATTTATTTGTCTGTAAGCCTTCTTCAACAGTAATAAAATAAAATAAAATAATCATTTCTCCAATAAAGTGTTATATAACATGACGTTATAACTACAATTTGAAAACACTATAAAGTTCATTCACCAAAACTGAAAACAAAACCGAAAATGGACATCGATTTGCAGAACAGAATCAAACCACATAATACTTCTGCAAACCAAAAGCAACCCTACTGCTGTAGGTTAGTTTCAGTTTTTAGAAGTATGTGTGGATTTGTTCCATTTTGCAAAGCTTTGTTCAAATGTTCGCCTCATGTTCTAATATTCCGCTCGATAAACTGAAAATAAAACCTAAAAGTCTGGTAACAAGTCCTACCGTAAACCAAACTATGGTCTATTTCAAATACGAAATACCATATATGCGGCGCTGTAGACACGTGTCGGCAATGCAATTTACACTGTCTACAATTTAGTTCCGTATTTTTCCGCGGTACTTCCAGTGACGGATTTACAAATTTCCAAGGCATAAAAGGCTGTAAAGTATTTGCCGCCCTTGCCTCTACAATTTTCACGTCATTGTACACCGAATGTACAATGACAAGTGAGTGGGGAAAGTCATCGGCATAATTTGTTGCAGAGTTCTATCTGTAAAATATTAGAAAACTTTTGATTTCAATGAGGTAGCAAAAAAAAAACGTCCCGAAATTTGCCGCCCTAGGCTCCAGCCTACTCAGCCTGCTGATCAATCCGCCACTGGATACTTCCTATATGAAACAGAGTTTATTGTATTACAGACTCGTCACTGAACTTTCACGACTGTTTCCGAGTGCTTGCTGCTTACCCATTCTGGAATTCGGAATAATTAAGTTAGTAAAACAGCGTAGTCACCTCGCTTTCCAATTTGCCGTTCGGAATTTTTAATTCTATCGTATTTCTAATTCCTTATATTTTTGTTGAGTTGAAACTTTGGAGAATGAAATGAAACGGTACGGTGATAAGGTCGTATTGTTCCAATCACGTGCCCTAACTGTCCCTGGAAAACAATACAGGGCGTGGTATTATTATCTATCTATATAAAACTCAAAGGTGACTGACTGACATAGTGATCTATCAACGCACAGCCCAAACCACTGGACGGATCGGGCTGAAATTTGGCATGCAGGAAGATGTTATGACGTAGACATCCGCTAAGAAAGGATTTTGATTAATTCTACCCCCAAGAGGATAAACTAGGGGATGAAAGTTTGTATGAAACTTTGTCAATTCTAAACCGAGCGGGCTGAGACTTTGCATGCATAAAACTACTATGACGTAGACATCCCATAAGAAAGGATCAAAATTCCACGCGGACGAAGTCGCGGGCTCAGCAAGTTCTAATATAATTATAAACCAATAAATAAATAGGTACATAAATAAATACATAAAAATCGCCAGACGAACACACAAACTGTATGGTCCCAAACTAAGCAACGTTTGTAATATGGGTACCGTACAATGGACTGGGGCGAGCCCAGTTACACCCAGACCAGGTAACATTACGAATAGGCCATATCCGAAATTTATCCTGGCAGGAATCAAACCCGCAACCGCCAAGTGCATTAGCCGAGCGGCCTTCGCTCGAACCGCTGCGCCAAGCGGTGGTCGATTACAAATTAAGTTTATATTTTATTAGGTACTCTTGGTTTGCACTGGATGAAACATACACACTACACACATAGCTGTCTCCCTTTTTTTGCTGTTATAAAATAAAAAAAGGTTCAGGTTTCAAAATAATGGAAACCTGCAAATCTAGGGTGAGGATACTAAAAATTAAACCTAACCTGTAATTCCCTGAAGCCCAGCTCCGCTTTGACTGTGAACGCTCTGTTTATGGCCAAAGAAAACAACGGAACGAAATGCGAAAATCCCGGAGTCCCGCGGGATTCGATCCCGGGATGAAGTGTCGGGAATTCACTTGTTTATATTTATCTTGCCAGTCTCACATGGTCGGGGTAGCGGTTACGCTATTCAATTTAGTCTTTGAAAGACTCGTGCTACGGTGGAAGCGGTTAGCGGGGATAATTGAAGGCTTGTATCCTGGTACAACTCTCTGTGGTACAATATTATGTTAGGTTAGGTACGCCAGATATTTTTGCCCCATGATGAATGGCCCAAGACTGCTTCACGATCAGTGTTGAAAATTCATAATCATCAGTACAATGCTTCTGGTAACTGGATCGCACACTTGATTTGTTTTTCAATATGATAATAATTATAATAAAAATAATTTTGCCTTTTGACGTCCCACTCCTGGGCACGGGCCTCCCCTCACTACGTGGGGATTCAGGCCGTAATCCACCACGCTGGCCCAGTGCGGGTTGGCGGATTTCACATGTCTTTCGAAAAACCCAGAGGTGCAAGCCGGGGTTTGAACCCAGGACCTGGTGCCCGCAAGACGCGTGCTTACAGATCTATCACTGCTATTCAATATGATATTGCAGTTTATTAACCTACTAAGATCCCAAACTAAGCAACACTTGTTCTATGAATACTGTATGAGAGACGGTGGGGTAACCAGTGTAATTTTTTTATTGACCCGTCTATTCCAGACTCTCCAGAGGATTGAACATAGACGAATGTTATCATTTGTCTGTCGGCACATATAAATTAACCCATCGTAGAACTCATAAAAAAAGCGAATTCCGGATGAGACCCACGGGAGCGGTGGAGGGTTAGGCTCATATCGGCGAATTTTTTTTTTTTATAATAATTTTTCGTCGCAACTGTTCTGTACCTACAAAAGTTCACCAGAAAAAAAATTGATATTTTTGTTTTATTACACTGAGGTAAAAACAACAAAAATGATTTTGAGGTTCCTAGTACCCATTTTACTAAGCATTTACTAAACACATCAAAGATTTATGTAAGTTATGTTTCGTAATCATAGATTTTTGTAGTAAAAACTACTAAAAATAGTATTAGGAACTACAAAAATAATTTGTTTCGATCATTACTTTTTAGAGTAATAATTTTCAGTTCTGAAAAAACCTTACGGATCTATCTGCCAGGCACCCAGCATTAGCATCAGCTTGCCAGACAGTTTTGACATCTGTCCAGTAATAATCGTTGGATAGAGCAGTTAGTACAATCGCCTGCACCTATCAAGGACCATCTCCAGCATAAGTTGAGCTCTCTTTATTACACCGGTGTCAATAATAACGAGTTCTTAACAGGCTAGCCAGTATTTGTACCCCCAGCATGTGCCTAGTAGCTACTAAAGCAGGGTCGCTGAGCACGAAGAATTTCGTACAATGACCTGTTATTACCTGTCTTTAACACTCCCGCGTAAATCTAATACGTCTCGCTCACACAGTTGCCGTGAACTGCGTTTGACCGGACAGTGCCTACTAAATTTCTACTTCGTCCAGTAGGTAAATACTCTTAGATAAATGATTATTATATTTTTTTATAATATATATCGCCAGACTGCCACACCAACTGTATGGTCCCAAACTAAGCAACGCTTGTACTATGTGACACCCAGCCCTGGGAAAATTACGAAAAGGCCATTTCCGAAATTTGCCCCGGCGGGAATCGAACCCGCAACCACCATATGCAGTGAGCCGAGTGGCCTACGCTCGAACCACTGCGCCAAGCGGTCGTCAAATTTAATACATTATTCGATTAGCCTACAAAGTTGATTTTTTAAGTTAAAGCAAAGTTCTTGGATATTCAATGAAGATAGATCGTTTGGCAAACAGCTGCGATCGTCTGTGTGTATTTTGGATAAATTACAAGTTTCCCTGGTGCACGTTCTTGATTATTCAACCAAGGAACTAGCTATAGTACAATGTAATAGTCTTCCCCCATTCCCTCAAAGTTTGAGATCATTAATGTATTATTTCTACCTTATATATATTATAGAGCACTCCCCAACAGACTCCCTTCCACTCCCCTTGTCCTACTCACCTTCAGGCCGGCAATGTGTGAACAATGCCTTTGGGCTTTGATATTGCAAGCATCTTTAGGTAACGGAAAATAGTTAATATGAGTCTATATCTATAAAGATGATATGCCTACCTCAAACAAAAACAAAACTAATGTTTCAAAACTAATTCTTTATAACAGTTGACCTTTAATATAATCACTCGGTGATGGAACCGACTGTCGACCATAATATCTTCAATTATTAACATGAAACCTTATTCATATTTTATTTATTTTCGTTATTGTTTATCTTCTAATTTAAGATAGATAGGATTTTCCAAAGACGAAGTTATTCAATATACGTGGGTTGATGATAAAACACCAAACAATTACAAATTTTCCCGACGAAAGTTTTGTCCGAACAAGTTTAACGTATTCTCGTGCAAATTCGTGTCACGCTCTGCAAAAGACAGGTCATGTCAAGTTCTAAGCAAGATCGACAGTTTTGCAAAGCCAACGTTTTACGGAAATTTACGTGAAATGTCGCTGAGGTAGCGGTGATATACTTGCACTATACAGTCACCAAATTTTATTATTAAAAAAATATATAATTTATGAGTAATTTTAAATTTTTATTAAGCTGTTCGTTGTTTTGAACCACAATTTATTAATTAGCACCTTTCGTAACAAAAATAACTAAGCTTCTAAAATAGAAATAAGTTTTAAAATTAAATTGATGAGGCTACGAATTTTCGTAGCAGCGTATTCACAGTAGTGACGACTCGAAGCCGCGGCGAGGCTTCGAAGCTACGGGTAAATGTACCAGGATATCATAAAGAGGAGATAGCGAGTGAAAACTTTCTGAAACTTCCTGCGAGGCGCGAACCGATCTGAACAGCGAGGCTTCAGCGCTACGAGGACGAGTACTAGGGTAACATGAACTATGTGAAGAAAGAGCGACGGAGAAAAAGAGACATTATATTATTTTTCGAATTGGCGTAGTGAACCCCCTTAGTACAAACGTCAGAAACTGCGATGACGGGTACTGGCCCAGAAGAAGTTTGAAAAGAAGGTGGTTGATAAAGATGATCTTCCTTTGAAAATGTAATTTGTATTATTACAGCCTCCACGCATTGACTTAATTTGTGTAGCCGGCTAGGAAATACCGATTTATTAATTTACTTATTTGGATTCATCAACAGTGATACTTATATGGTTACAAAATAAAAATGTAGTATTTACTAAGTAAACATACTAAATTAATTGATTAAACTATAAAAAAAAAAATTCTTCATTCAACTTTTGATAAAAAATACTACTTTATTAATAAACTTTCCCATTAGTGCGTTAAAAATCCTATAGTTTTAATTAAATGAGAAATAGGGAACTTCAATTTACTTAACTAGTAATAATAATTGAAGAACGGAAAACATTTTCCAGTTCAGTGAGTCTCCGTTACCAAGACAACGAAACGATAGCGGGCGGCTTCAGAGCTACGCTTACTAGGCTCGCATGAGTTGTAAGGAGTGGGAGCAAACGGTTCCGGACTTGTACCTAACCTAAATGTGTCTGTGGAAATTATCGTTGGCGTAGCTTTCAACATTTTATACTACTGATACTTTCTAAAAAAAGCCTACGCTGAACAGTCTATAAATGGTGATTTTCAATTAATAATACAATTAACATCATGTATTTACTTCTTGTAGTACCCTCCTACTTGTACATTCGAACATTTTGTACCTAGCCACCAAATATACTACTTATAAGCACTACATTAGACTCGCCACACGCGCAAGTTCCTATGTCAACTGAAGGCGCCAGATACACGAACAGCTGAACTAGGATTGCATGATCATAGCACAGTTATATTTTGGGCACTCAATGGACGAACTTCATTCTACGGCAGATTTTCTTAGTTACCGTGGCTACGCGTTTTCGCTACGAGGCGCCGAAACGTTGCTACGAGATGGCTACAATCTTTGAGAAAGGCTACGATCTGTGAGAAAGGCTACGATCTTTGAGAAAGTCTACTGTAGAGTCACCAATCCTCATTTATGACGGTTTAAAGTATCATGATTACATAAAGATACTCTCATGTTATAGCACCATAATGCATCAATCCTCGTTTTTTTCGTGGAAATTGGATGAATGCTGTTTATAATTTCGTTTTACCTATTCCATTTTCATATATATATCTATATATATATATAAATAAATACCTATCTATTTCCTTGGACATCGCATCACGCGTAAACGGATGAAACTATTTCGCTAAATATTTTTTGGTTGTGTTTATATTGTCAGAAGAAGGTTCTTTCTTATAAAAGAAAAAAAAAATCAGTGCCGTCTAGGGACGCCCGAAAGAAGCGAAGCTTTGCAGTAGATATTAGATATATTATATTAACGCGTTACGCGTTACGCTTTTCACCGTTTGAGTGCCCGGGTAGCGAGCGCCCCGAACGTCCGTAAAGAAGCTTAGCTTCAAAAGAAAGTTGAGCGGAACAATACCAATTCAATATTCAAAGTTAAGACAGGACAACGTCCGTCGGGTCAGCTAGTTCTTTATAAGTTCTATGAATAGCAAACTATAGCGATACTAAAGCTAATAATTTTTAAACTCAAAATTAAATTAAATGTATGCAATTGTAAAGTAAACGGCTAACCGATTTTAAATAAACACCGAATTTCTAGCACCATCTGCACTATGGCCCAGTATAATAATAGTACTGTTAAAATTAGTATTTCTTAACTAGCTGTGCCCACGGACTTCGTCCGCGTAGTATTTAACGTAACAAAAATTTCGGGATTATCGGGATAAAAAGTATCCTATATGTTAATCCCGGTTATAAACTATCTGTCGTCCAAATTTCATTCAAATCCGTTCAGTAGTTTTTGCGTGAAGGAGTAAAAAACATACATACATACATCCACACTCACAAACTTTCACATTTCATTTCACATTTATAATATTAGTAGGATAATACAGACTATTACAATATATTTTTTCTATAGACTTATGCCTTCGTAGCCCCTGCTACGCTTTACGTAGCAACGGCCGGCGTGGGTTCACAGCGAATATACTAGGAATACATAAAATAAGAGGACAGTTTCGAGGTCCATGGGGATTGTTTTTTTTTATTTTATAAAAATACATAAAAACCGCTCTCTGAGGACCAAACAGCGGAAGTTTTCGTCAGTACATTTATAATTTCGGGAGTAACTACTGTGGACCTCGTTAGAGTTTTTAAATTGTAAATGGTAAACAAATATTTTCAATGGTGTAGTGCTACAAGTAATCTACGTCTGTTAGTTAACTATAATAATTGTTAAAGGCCTGCAAAAATATTGTAAGCTCGTAGACCTATAGGGTATCTATACATAGACATTCTTTGGAACGAACTTCACAAACGAACGAAAATGTTTGCCTAGAAATAAAGCGCGGGGATGCTCGTAGTACGCGTTTCGTAGCGACAATAACGGCGCGTAGGGGTAAACCCACAAGAAATGTACCAGGGTAACATGATTTAAAAGATATTAATTGACAACCGAACGAAAATTATTGATTTTAGGACAGGCGAATGAAACAAAATACTTCGTAGTCCGTATGGCGCATTTTGTAGCGACGAATGGGCACATGACGCGTAGGGGGTGAAGTTTTTGTGACAGAAAATCTACTAGGGTAACATATTCCGACAGGACTTTCAGACTTTCACAACGACGGATAGGAAATAATTTTAATATGGAAGCCGTAGATAAAGAATGGTGCGGATGTAATAAAATGCTTCATATTCATAGTACAACGCGTGCGTTTCGTAGCGACGGTTACAAAGAATTTTCCACAAAATCTACTAGGATAACACGCCCTTACAGAACATTTACTGATAACTTTAAAAACATGTTTTTAAAGAATGAAGCGGGGTGGAGATTGCCTTGTAGTAAGTAGTCCCGTTCCTCTTCGCTACGAATTTCGTAGCAACGGCGCATAGAGGCGAAGGTCTGGCCTCAGAAATCATACTAGAGTAACATATTCTTACAGGATCTGTTGGAAACCAAATGAAAATGGTTGCCTACAAAGTTGTGTGGATGTCACAAACTCCTTTCTACAAATTATTGCTTTATTGATTTTAAGGTAGACACAATAAGTATTTATTGCAATTTTGATTTATTTAGCTAAAAAATATAAATTTATGTCATGTATTTTTTGAAAACTCCCTTCAATCAATAAACAATTGACATTAAAACAATTTGTTTCCTATTCATAAAAAAAATTAATAACCTAGAACAATGTTTTGCATAATAGGTACCTATTAATCCTAGCTATATACAACACTAGCTGTGCCCCCCGACTTCGTCCGCGTAATATTTAACGTAACAAAAATTTCGGGATTATCGGGATAAAAAGTATCCTATATGTTAATCCCGGTTATAAACTATCTGTGTTCCAAATTTCATCTAAATCCGTTCAGTAGTTTTTGCGTGAAGGAGTAACAAACATACATACATACATACATCCACACTCACAAACTTTCACATTTATAATATTAGTAGGATTATATAGGATCAACCTGACAATCTATACAAATAAATAAAATTGGAGTGTCTGTTTGTAATATCAAAATAAAACCTTTTCACTAAGTGCATGTGAAAGTACATACGACACCTATAGCAAAAACACGATTTAAAATTTAAAATTGTTTTTTTTGTCTGACTGTCTGTCGGTCTGTCTGTCTGTCTGTGTGTGTGTTTGTTCCGGGTAATCTCCGAAACGGCTGGACCGATTTTAACGGGACTTTCACTGACAGATAGCTGAAGGAAGTAACTTAGGCTACTTTAATTTTAGAACAACAATTAGGGTTCCGCGTAATAAAATAAAAACACTTGAAATCAAAGAGTATCTCCAAAACGGGTGGACCGATTTTGACGGGACTTTTACTGGTAGATAGCTGATGTTATAAGCAGTAACTTAGGCTACTTTTATTTTAGAAAAACAACATTTTTAAAAATAGGTCCTGTCGCGCGGGCTCAGAACGCGGGAGCGGGCTTTTTTGTTAAGTTTAATTCCACGCGGACGAAGTCGTGGGCTCAGCTAGTATATTATATATTTTTTTTATATCAGACTAAAATTGAAGAAAATCCTTACGTCACAAAATAACCATGAAGTCTCACTGCCACCGTCCCTAGCGCGTAAGAAAAGCTTTACAACAACGGGAAATGTACTAGGGTAACATAAAATACAAGAGTTGGTTAAGAAAATTCTCCGACTAAGCAAACAAACTTGTTTGTAACTTGGACGAAGTTGAGAAAGTTTGCAAGGGAGTTTTGGATAAGCGATCTAATTCGCGTATCCCACCGGCTAAATAGGTTTCTGGAAATCCAGATTAGAGCGGAAAATGTCTACTTGGTACCAGGCGAAAATAAGTTAGAGAGGGTGGCCAAAAGTATGTTAAGGGTTAGACGAAGATAGAAAGTACTAAGGGGGTGGAGTCATCTTCACGCCTGCGCAATTGAAGTTTTTTGTTGCGGGTTAACTATCAAAGTTTATAAACCTTTCTGTAGGAAAAGTGCACAATCTAAAAATAATTATTTATATTAATACACAATAATGTGTGTATATAATGAACCTGTTTAGTAATAATTGAATATTATTATAAAACATCTGAAATACCTACGTCAAGAAAGCTCAACGATTTTTAATATGCTGCCATCTAGCGCTTTTGTACAGAACTTTCTAGTTACGTGGTTTAATAAAAAGGATGTACCTTGTCTTTAATTATAATAAATGCAGTAAACTATACATACAATTAATTCACTTCATTAATCATACATTTAAGTGTTCATAATTTGAAAGATCTGGCATTAGTAGGAACTGAATTATTTTATAAATTCTCTGTGTGGGTATAAGTACTTGAAACAAAAACAGATGGCGTTGTAGGTGGGTAATAACTTCACGGTATACAAGTTATACTTAGTTGTCAATAGATGGCACTACTTACTCCACAAAGTGCTCTTGAATAATGTTAGTTCATTTATTGTTATTTATTTGCCTACTATGTTCATAACTTCAAATGAGATTTCTTCACGTATTCACTAACAGTAGGTACTATGATGTCTCACGGTGTCCTTGAACGCACAGCGTGTTGGGAGATGTCTAATTTTCAATAGTGTTGGTAACTTACCTTAGACAAGTTTTGTATGCGAATACAGCTGTTAGGACTACTACTGAAATAAATTACAGTATTACGTTATCTCTTGACATTTGGTCGAATAACATTATAACTGCATGGGCATATCAACCAAACAAGCCCATCAAACATTTCAACACACCGCAAACATGAGTTATAGAAACGTAACGAAGTTATTAACGTTACGCCACGGGCGGGCCGGGGTCGGCAGATCAAAAAGTTTTTAATAAACTTTCGTTTGATGCGAACCTGTACTTAACTAGTAGAGGCTTATAAAGAGTAGCTCTGCCGTAAATGTAATACGTTCAATTAGAGTCACTGGACTGTAATTTACTTTAATATTTGTGAGGCAAATCGTTAAATCGAGGTGACCGAAAACACCGTAAAAATTTTCAGACTTACTTACATTTTACGTAGACGCTAGAGCATGGTAGAGTCAGTTTCTAGTGGTGAAAGGTGGAAGATCAAAATCTATTCAACTGTTTTGAAATGTTACACTTACAGATGTGATGTTATATAAATAATTCAATAAGTACCAGTAGGATTACCATCAACTATTAGATAAGCGTGACTTGCCACTCGTCGGAATATAAGATAGGAAATCACATTCATACCTTCATGAAAATCGGCGCTCTCTATTTGTATCCGACTACGGCGAAGCCAAAAAGAAGGGTCATGCTTAAAACAGTCTATGTATATTTTTATTATTAGTATACGAACAGAATTAGGTGTCCTTGACATTTTTGTTGGCTATCGAGTTGGATGTCTAGGAAGAGGAATAGTACAATATAAAATGTACCGAGCGACTGAAAATGACTTTATAGTATACTAGCTGTGCCCGCGACTTCATCCGCGTATAATTTAACTTAACAAAAAATTCGGGATTATTCATCCCCTATTTTATCCCCTTGGGGGTAGAATTAATTAAAATCCTTTCTAGGCGGATGCCTACGTCATAACATCTACCTGCATGCCAAATTTCAGTCCGATCCGTCCAGTGATTTGGGCTGTGCGTTGATAGATCACTATGTCAGTCAGTCAGTCAGTCACCTTTGAGTTATATATATTTAGATTTTACCGCTTATACTACTAGCGCCATCTATCCGCAGTACTGAATACAATTCATGACAGTAGTGCCTGTAGTCAGGTTACAGTTTTGTGACGTGTCATAATAATTATCATGCGTCAGGTCACGATGAGGTCACAACGTACACCTTTTTAATCATCTTACGACCTTACCATGAGTTTATCATGAACAAGAATATTTTTTGCTAACGAGAGGCCAAAGATAACGGTCTTTAGCTGGAGGCGTTTAAAACTTGTAGGCAACTTAATGAAATTCTCTAAAGCTCTAATTTTTGCTGAAAAAGGTTCAGACGGCGACTGAAAGTTTTAGACTTAATAGTATTATATTAATAAATCCTTCTTTCTTCAGTACAATGGAGGGAATGATCTCATCATAGCTAGGAAGAGATCAGAATGTAAAAGTTAAATTCACAAGGCAGTTGAATATAACTCCTTATTGAAGACAGACAGTAGGTAGGTACTTAAGGGCCTGTCTTAGTTTCTGAGTGTGAGTTACATGATTTTAAATAATTGTCACAACTTTTATTGTGCAGCCATACCTATTTAGCACACATCCACATCCCTTTCAAACAGTGTAGACTTCATTTATATGTAGGTATAGGTCACCAAAATGATTAGGTACTTATTTCTAAAAAATTTTTACTCAAACCGTTTATTTTATTAGGCAAATGTAAGCTGTTCTTAAACAAAGGACCCTTACATCGAATAGGAATTTTAAATGACATTTATTACGCACCTTGTTTTCTGGACACGACGTCTATTTAGGACTGGTTAGCGCTTACCTGTAAAAGAGCAATCGTAAATTGAATAAAATATACTAGTATGCTACCAACACGACTTAGTAGGTAGATACATCATCTGTAGATATAATATTAAATAGGTATCCTCAAGTTCTGCTAACGACAGCGACGAAAAGTTCATAGATGCAAGTCATTTGGATATAATTTACCTTTACGACGAACCTCTTGGCGATATTAATGTCTAATAAAACGTCTCACGCATCACCCCTAATTCAGGTGATGATGCCGCAAAAATTCGCAAAATTTGCGTTCATAATTAAATTTTGTCGGAATAGGGAAATTATTGGAATACCTATGCTGAGGAAATTGACTGCGGGCTGCCGAACGCTTGTAAGCGAATATTCTTGTGAACCTGTTTTAATAATAAAAAAGTACATATAATTAGTCATTAATTATAGTCAATAATAATCTACCCAACCTCAGTTAGTACAATGTGTACTTGAACAGAATATATAGGTAGCTAGCTTCTATATGATTTCGTATTTTTTTCTGATATTTGGCCCTAATAAAGGATCATCAATACTCACAATATGGTCCCTCTGAAAACGTGAGTAGAAATATGATTTGGGATTACGTATTGCAAACAATTTCGGTTATTGGACAGGAACGAGGAAGTTTGTGAGGTCAGAAGTTGGTTTTATTTTCTCTTGTGTAGTGGGTACGCTCGAGTTTGGACACTATAAACAGTAATATTTTGACTTCGACGAAAATAATAACTTAGACGGAGCACTTAGTACTATTTCGTGAAGTCAGCGTAAGTAATACAAATAGCATAAATCCAGCATTCTGTTTATAAACCCAAGTATTACACTACAATATATAGATCTTTGGAAAATTTTCAGTCAAAGCAAATAATTTATTTATCTTCGTTCCCGACGAGCAGATCCAGCAAAAAGCTTTCCTTATAAATCGGTTTTGCTGTCTAGATTATCAGGGTAAAATTAACGGGGACGAATCCAATTATACGACGGAATGGCGAGCGTACGAGATGAGGTAGAGATATCCCTTACATAATATCCGGCGGATATTCAACGGCTCTGTAAAATGATCAAGAAATGTGTGTTCTCGTTTTTTATCATACCTATACGTATTTTGTATATAGTTCGGAACCTTAAATCTGAACAAGGACTCTACATAAGGAGGTATTTGATGGCCTTCCTAGAACTTAGATACAGGTTGTAATAAAATACATTATATACTTATGGACACATAAATTAGTCAATAACGATATATGTTTCAAGAATTCAACCAAATGCATTTAAATTCAACATTTATAGGTATGTTGTTTATATATTTGTTGACAGTATTGTCAACAGGTGTGGATCTGTTTGTGGATCCATATTTGTACAATGCCCAACGGCGTATAACAGCGCCTCCATTTACAGATTGAAAGTACTATCGCTACATTGAAATAAAACGATTTTTTACGGATTATATCGCGATTATTTACTTTTTTATGTTCCCGACGTTTCGGTTGCTTTAGTTTTTGTTTGCGGTTCGATCCAGTTTTTAACTATGACATCAGGACGTCCAACACCTCAGTCCCCCCGTGACCACGGTTGCTGTAAAGCAACCGAAACGTCGGGAACATAAAAAAGTAAATAAAAGCGATATAATCTTTAAAAAAATCGTTTTATTTCAATGTGTAGTATTCGCGTAAATATAAGAAAACAATATACTATCGCTACGCTCAAGCACACATATTTAGCCACAGTGTAGGTAACAAAAGGCATTAGACTTTTATAGATGAAATGAAACAATTGATTTTGCATCTTATAGAACGAGCTTGAGTCGTATTATCTGATATTTTTTACGCCGCTTCAAACTCGAAAATTTTGTTTATGTTTGAATATTCATCGGTAATAGCTAAGGATAAAAATATGACACAACTGAAATAATATAAATGAAATTAATAATAATACCTAATAACGAATAGGCTGACCGAGAAAGAGTTGGCGATATTATTTAAACACCTTTGAGAGATGTGTGGGTTAGTGTAAAAAACACACTGAAATATAATTTTCAAACATACTAATGATCAAATCTTTTCGTATAAAAAATGTCCATCCAAATGACTCTATTTCTGTACACTGTGATTGCAAACAGCTGAATATCCACCAAAGTTTCGAACAACTCAATCTTGACGAAAACCACATTTCAGAATATTGAACTTGACATACTTAGACGATGTGATGAGTAGATATTATAGGTACTTTAGAAATGGCAGACGACTTGCAAATAAATTATGAGTTGACGCCGACTTGACGCTGATGAAGTTGAAGTGTCAAACTTGTAGTTTTTTCTTTCTTTATATATATATATATATATAATTATATACATATTGGCCTCTTACAATTGGGTCAAGCCCAATATGATTCTGCCAATGTCGAGTAATGAATAGCAATAACAAACACAATTAATAACAATAAAACACGAAAATGTGACCGTCCATTTTGGAAAACCAAAAAAAAATTAAACTTGTTGTTGAAGTGTCAAACTTGTAGGTTTGCTCGGCTGGGGTAGTACCACCCTCTCACAGATAATGAGCGTACAATGACTGAGTCCAGCTCCCACTCCCTTCCCCACCCACTATCCCACTCCCTTTCAGGTCGACAACGAGCGAGCAAGGCCTTACTGCTACGGTAGCTGCTTAACATCAGGCGAGTTGTTCACTAGTTAGCCGGCTTTGTTATTTATAAGTATATTAGCTGTGCCCCGTGACTCCGTCCGCGTGGAATGTGGACCACCCTTAACATTTAGGGGTATGAAAAATAGATAGTAGCCGATTCTCAGACCTACCCGATATGCACACCAAATTTCATAAAAATCGGTCGAGCCGTTTCGGATGAGTATGGTAACTAACATTGTGGCACGAGTATTTTATATATAACTAGCTGAGCCCGCGACTTCGTCCGCGTGGAATTTTGATCCTTACTTAGGGGATGTCTACGTCATAGTAGTTTTATGCATGCAAAGTCTCAGCCCGATCGGTTTAAAATTGACAAAGTTTCATACAAATTTTCATCCCCTATTTTATCCCCTTGGGGGTAGAATTAATCAAAATCCTTTCTTAGCGGATGCCTACGTCATAACATCTACCTGCATGCCAAATTTCAGCCCGATCCGTCCAGTGGTTTGGGCTGTGCGTTGATAGATCACTATCTCAGTCACATTTGAGTTTTATCTATACAAATAAATAAAATTGGAGTGTCTGTTTGTAATATCAAAATAACACCTTTTCACTAAATGCATATGAAAGTACATACGATACCTATAGCAAAAGCGCGAATTAAAAAATTTTTGTCTGTCTGTCTGTCTGTCTGTGTGTTTGTTCCGGGTAATCTCCGAAACTGCTGGACCG
This sequence comes from Notodonta ziczac, assembly GCA_918843915.1. Classification (NCBI taxonomy): domain Eukaryota; kingdom Metazoa; phylum Arthropoda; class Insecta; order Lepidoptera; family Notodontidae; genus Notodonta; species Notodonta ziczac. The sequence continues at coordinate 12,211,314 of OU974037.1, forward strand.
ATTTCGACGGGACTTTCACTGGCAGATAGCTGATCTTATAGCGGGTAACTTAGGCTACTTTGATTTTAGAAAAACAATTAGGGTTCCGCGTAAAAATATAAAACACTTGAAATCAAAGAGTATCTCCGAAACGGCTGGACTGATTTTGACGGGACTTTCACTGTTAGATAGCTGATGTTATAAGCAGTAACTGAGGCTACTTTTATTTTAGAAAAACAAAATTAAAAAAATGGGTCCAGTCGCGCGGGCTTAGAACGCGGGACCGGGCTTTATTGTTAAGTTAAATTCCACGCGGGCGAAGTCGCGGGCTCAGCTAGTATATCTATACAAATAAATAAAATTGGAGTGTCTGTTTGTAATATCAAAATAACACCTTTTCACTAAATGCATATGAAAGTACATACGATACCTATAGCAAAAACGCGAATTAAAAAATTTTTGTCTGTCTGTCTGTCTGTCTGTCTGTGTGTTTGTTCCGGGTAATCTCCGAAACGGCTGGACCGATTTCGATGGGACTTTCACTGGCAGATAGCTGATCTTATAGCGGTTAGCTTAGGCTACTTTGATTTTAGAAAAACAATTAGGGTTCCGCGTAAAAAAATAAAAACACTTGAAATCAAAGAGTATCTCCGAAACGGCTGGACCGATTTTGACGGGACTTTCACTGTTAGATAGCTGATGTTATAAGCAGTAACTGAGACTACTTTTATTTTAGAAAAACAAAATAAATAATGGGTCCTGTCGCGCGGGCTCAGAACGCGGGACCGGGCTTTATTGTTAAGTTAAATTCCACGCGGGCGAAGTCGCGGGCTCAGCTAGTATAGATATAAAATAATGAGAGCACAATCAACAAACTTGTCGCCGATGATAAAGATTAATTTAAATTATGCGTTCTCTGCATTCAATTTCCTACTTTACCAACAGTGAGAAAAGATAGAATATGCCAAACCAGAATATAGGGTGCAGGAATTTTGAAAGTGAACTTGGAGAGGAATCCCGAACAACTATATATAAGTATAATATATAGGTTGCATCATTTCCGGCGGCTTTCAGTAATTAAGCAAGGTCCGTTACGGTTAATGGCGCACTTAATTAAAACAGTCAAATGATCTGCAAAAATATAATATTACCAGACAGATATTAAGCTCGGCAATTTTTATGACGAATGACGTCAAAAGATAAACTTTTTTTTGGTAGTTAAATTTTAGCTCTACGTATTTATTTCAGTTTCTATTGCAATTGGATACAGATTTGGAGAATGGAACTAACTCACACATACTGGTGCAGATTAAAACCAACCTTAGAGCAAGTGGTTGTAGGTAGGTTTCAAAGATCGTCAAGACCTTTGAATTTTGGAGTACACGGTTACTTGAAATGCAATAATGTATTCCATTTCATTAAGTTTATACTCAAATTCAAACTCAACATTGTTTTTATTCATATAAGCCAGCAAAGCATTTATGAATAATCAGAATCTACCACCGGTTGGGAATGCTGCTTTCACTGAGAAGATCCGGCAAGTAACTCAATGGTTACTCTTATCAATGAATAAAAGATGGTGTACATTCTCAGAAACAGCAACAGAATATAAGCAGACAACACCATTGTCACTAAATAAGTAATAGTAAATAATAATCAAATCTCACTCAGATTTAGGTATTTAAATAAAATTAGAAAGCTGATTTAGTGGGGTGTGTATACCTACTCATACATACAACAAATTAAACGATTACAAACTAAAATAATAATTAATAAAACAGAGGTGGATAAGAAGATTATTGCTTTGGCGTGATGCCTATAAATATAAAGACTAGATTAGCGTGAGAATACAGATATAGACTTATAACCATAAAAATATACAGTCCGGCTACGCGCTAGCTTTTAGTGGTTTTTCCGACGGAAATCCGTTACTTATGAAGATAGAGCGGTCAGCCTCTTATGTGGCGTGTAGGCTTTTAACTCTGTAAATAGTTGCTTTATGGATCGAAAAAACAAATAGGCGTTAGTCTCGGCCTTTATTTATAGAAGGCGCCATTCTTCGTCAGATAAACTCTATTTTTATTGCGATGTGAATTCCATGAACGTCAAAATATTCTGTAGTCATCTCAGAAAAATCGCGACACAAAAAACGATAACTTTTGAGAGATTTGTGCTACTAAATAATAATTGATTGTAAAAAATGTGAAAATAACATATAAAATATAATAATTAACCCTTTTGACGCACCCACTCCTGGGCACGGGCCTCCCCTCAACTCAAGGGGGATTCAGGCCATAATCCACCACGCTGACCCAGTGCGGGTTGGCGGATTCACATGTCTTTCGAAAATTGGTTAGATCTTCTAAGAAATGCACGTTTCCTCACGATGTTTTCCTTCACTGTAAGCAAGTGATAATCATAATAGAAATTATGAAAAACATTAAGAAAAAAATCTAAATTATAACAATACAATTTTGCTTTAATAAACCTTCTTCGTCTCCTATTTTAGTTCGTACTGAAGAAGTGGAACCAATGAATAAGTAACTATTAGCCCATCAAATTATTCCCTACCTTTCCAAGTCGTTTGTAAAATAGTCGCCGACATATCCTCACAGAATCGAACCACTCATCTGAATTGCCGATGGGGACTTAGAATTGCGAAAAGGAACTTCGAGATTCAAGCTCGTTGCATCTCTCATTAACGTAAATGATTAAATGCTTCGAATCAATGAAATAAACATTTATATGAGATTACTCGAGGAAATGTTGATGCTGAATTAAAAAGTAGAGCGGAGCATTGAAATGCTTGCAAATATTATGGGGTGTCAATACTTAAGTATGTACAGTCTTAAGTGATAACTAGTGAAAACTGCTTTACAATCTGTTGTTTAATTTAAAAAAAACGAATCGAATAACCATACAAACAGAAGCAAAATCTTTGTTGTACATTATTAAGAGATTTATAATACAATAAGCCTTCAATCATATCGATATTATCACAAACACTTCGATCATACACATTAATCTCTCAAGTTAAATTGCAATACAAAGCGCCACAAATTTTGGAATTATGTATACCCTACCTTATTGTTTGAAGTCATGATTCTCCAAGGAGGCGAACTATTCAAATTGTGTAACTTGGACCAAGTCTCATCATCTTGTCTCTCGTGGAATTTACTGCAGCTGAATTTATTATAGTATCATCTCGTTCTGAAACTATTAATAGATTGTTAAACAATGTAGCTTTGTGACCCATCTGACCTTACAGTCTCATCAAGCCCTATTTATTACCCGACTCACAGACTTCAAAGGAATTTAGACAATAATATAAACCCAGATCACTATTTGAAATCGAAATCTGTTCCTTCAAATAATAAATGCTCAAACAAGTTTATTCATAGTCCACGAGACCAGGCTCCTCAAAATCGTAATTTTGTGCCAACAATTTTATCAATTGGAATCTTATATGACGTAGGTACCTACCATAATTTAAATCTAGATATCAATGTTTTCTACTCTTCATAATTAATTCGTTTTTATAGTAGGTGAGTACCTACCAAACGTCAAATGTACATAGCTAACAATTCATAAAAACCTATACAAAATTCATTAACTACTTCAAAATGTAACTCCTCCGTGGAACTTTGAGAAGTCATAGAAAATCATACCAAGACAATACGAACTCTTTGTGGTATGACATAGGGTTATAATTTGCTCGATATCCAAACAGTGTCACTGGAAAATATGAAGCTGGAATAGCAGAATTGCGACGTCGCGTTTGTCTGCTGAATGTCGCTTTGCGAACGATACGAGATGAGAGCGTTAAAAATACAAACTCACTATAATCACTTGCTTATCGGCGAAGGAGGGCATTGTGAGAAACCTGCACGTCTTTTAAAAGACGTGAGAAGTTTATGAATTCGCACAGAACTTGCATAAAGTGACTGTAATCAATATTATAGCAATAGGCCCGCCGCTTGCTACATATCAATATGTTCAATGATTGCGTCATCTTCATAATATATAAACTATTAAGCAAACACACAGAAATCGGTTTAAAGTATAATCTTGTGTTGTGGTTAATAAGAGAGCAGTGACTGATATGATATTTTTGGGAAGCCAATCCATTGGTAGATTTTATCTCGCCATTTTTACACAGATTAAAATATAACGCACCCTACACATCTAAAACATAAAAAGCCATGTTGATAGTGGAACTGGAAGATAAAGAATTATTACTTAACGGTGCTGTACAAAAAATTACTAGGCATATTTTGTAATAATATTGCATTAAACACAATTGTTTGTAACGAAACAAATAGTAACAATGTGTGTCTAGACACACATTGTTACTGCTGTAAGCCAGGATTGACAATGGTGTCATCTCCAATGATGACGCTGAGCTCTGACTCTCGCCGAGTCCCGGGGAAAAGCTCAATTATCTTGTAACACGCACGCAGTAGGTCTTAACTATATTCAGACGTTAACAATTTGGCAAGACATTTAACAAGGTTTTTCAATTCTATGCTATCAACTGGTCAAATCCCAGAAAAAATGTGTCACGCAAATATGATTTTATTACACAAAAAAGGAGATAAAGCTGACATTGAAAATTACAGACCCATTAGTATAACTTCGCATTTATATAAACTGTTTATAAAAGTCATAGAAAACCGCATAGCTCTTATACTAAATACACATCAACCTCCCAAACAAGCTGGTTTTCGCCCACATTTTTCTACTACAGCCATCTACATGCCGTTAGTCAGATAATTGAAAAGACACGTGAATATAATACACCTCTATACGTAGGTATAGAGGTCTATTACTCGAAAGCATTTGACAGTGTAACACACAATGCCATAATGTCTGCCCTCAAAAATCTGAATATTGAACCTCCCTACATCGACTTGATTCGAAATATATACAGCAATAGTACAGCCACTATAAAATTACATATTTCCGGTCCCACATTTAAAATAAATCGAGGAGTTAAGCAAGGTGATCCGCTCTCACCGAAGCTATTCACCTGTGTCTTACAGAAGATATTTAAAAAATTGCAGGACTCCTGGCGAGCACGTGGGATTGATATCAAGCTGACCAACCTTCGCTTTGACGATGACATAGTGCTCGTTTCATCGACGTCCTTAGAACTGCAACAAATGCTCCAAGATCTGAGTACGGCAAGCCTTGAGTTTTGACTTTCTATGAACAGAGCGAAAACGCTAATCATGACCAACAGCACGAAACGTAGGCTAGCTGGATACCTGCCAATAACCGCCGCCGTCGGGGTAGACCAAGAAGACGGTGGCGAGATGACTTGGACATTTTTGCGGGAAAGACGTGGCCAGAAATTGTCCTGGACAGAGCCGCGTGGAAGGTAAAAGGGGAGGCCTTTGCCCAGGAGTGGGACAGCATAACAGGCTAATAAAAAATAAAAAAAACAATTTGAATAGCGTTACAGTATACAATCCCAAGACGAAGGATTAATACCGCAGATAAAACCAACATTTTAGCATTGCCGTTTCTACACGATTAACTTACTCCGGGAGCCATAACAACCCTCATTCTGCCACAGAACTCAATTAAGGACACGAGAAAAAATTATAATACAGACATCAGATTACCATATTCAACGATCAGAGCCGTTTTTTACTTCGGCCGACGTATACTTCATATTTTTCAACGCCAAATATGTTGGTCAATAGCCTGCGTTTTGTAATTAAAATAAAGTAGATGAACGAGTATCAACAATGCAGATGTACCTAAGTAGTAATGTATGTAACTTTCAAAAGTAATCTTGAATGTAAATTGGTAATTAATTCCCTTAAAAACATTTCAATAGAAGTAGCTAAAAACCAAATAAAGCAAAGCCAACCATTTTGAATGAACTTTACAACACATAATCAATAATCGACGACAAATACGCCTCTCATTAGTATTATGCAAATAATCTGCCACAATCACTGATTTTAATGTGCGCCAAATTTGTTGTCGGTTGAACTCAAAACACACCGAGCACAAATTACAAAAGACGCTCTATGCATCCCATATGAACATGTATCTTGCTTCCGCAGTTATCAGACCATATTATTTTTCGTCTGCGTTGTGAAACATAATGAAACCAAATGGGTTTAAAAGAAGTATTGTAGAAAGTTATTTCTAAAGGACACAGCAAGTGTCAATAAATTTAACACGTCATTTCGCAACGGGTACAACTCGTCTCCACGAGTTACGACTTCCAACTCCCCTGTGGCGGCGTACACTTAAATGCGTGTTTTAAAACTGCAAAACAGTTTTATATGTGCCAATAAAGTTGGCAATTCTGTACTAAGTTTAAAAATATAGACTACAGTGCAAGTTTTTATAAACCTTGTGAAAACATCGCGTTATGAGGAAACTCTTTTAAGAGATGTGTGAACCGACATGGATAACCTAAGCCGAAGAAAATACGAAACCAAATAAAACCAACAAGAGCAAAAATATAATTCACATTTACTAAGGTTAAATAAATTGTGAAACGGTTTTCAGGAAGAATAACAAATAATGTTTACAATGGCGTCGGTCAAAGCACTGAAATTGCTTTAATTATTCTAAAACGTTACTTTGCATCGTTAAAATGTTGCGTCGAGTTACAAATTGGAGGATTTTGTGTGGTTTGAAACTTGTTGGCGGCGTATAAGAGGTGGTATGTGATTAATTGGGGCATATACTTAATTATAATTGGATGGAGGTTTCATTATTATTTTCTGAAACTAAACGACAATCCAAATATATTTCGTGAAACCATAAGGTACATTATAATTCTTACCACAAGTAAGTAAGTACCTACTTATTAGTTTGTAATTATTACAGTTTCAAATAATAAATTATAATGAGGAATCAGATTCGCAATTCTTAATAGTTTTAGATAAGCTCAAGTAATTGGCCTTATTTATCGCTAACGCGGGATGTTGAAACCAAAAGCGGATCATTTAAATACCTACCATTATTAGCAAATAAATTAAACGATGTTTTTAAATAGGTATTTATTACGATAGTGAAACAGTTATAGCAGAAACAACGCTTATTCAAAGATTTAGACTTAGAGGAGCAAATTTAGTTTCAAATAAATGATCCTCAGATGTTACATGTTTATGGACTTCCAGCCCGCACTGGGTCAGCGTATCCAATCCTCCACATCTTAGGGAGAAATCTTTCCGGAAATAATAGCAATAGTATATAAGACAGAAATGCAAACCAGCCAACGGTCCCTACATGTAATGATATCCCTTCAAAATTTGGTTAAACCGTCTATCAACTGAAATTTAGTGATATCATAAGTCCCTTGAATTATTTCCGGAGACCCTGGTATAATCTTATTACTGTTAATGCTATTCTCTATTATTTCATACATAGCTCGGGTTGAGTCAACTCTGATTTTACATATAAACCCGATATTTGAGAATCCTCTCCTGAACCAGCCTTAGTAGTAAGTATCCGATTGTTCATGATGTTTAAGTTGTTCAAAAGGTTTTAAATTGTAGCCTCTAGTCTGTTCATGCGCCCGCAAAACATAGTATCACCGAATTATTTTCAAGGTCAATAGTTCAAAGATATTGTAAACGGACCTAATATTTTATGAGATCAGTAGTGCTTGATCCCGCAGTGATGCAATACAAAAGTTTGTCAGTATCTTCAATAAATAACATACATAACAATTAACTTAATAATTTTTGTGATCACAATGCTCGTTTGGATTTTGATTTCATTAGTGACAAGGTATTCTAAACACTATTCATTATGACGGTTTAAAAGATGGGATTATTATTATGGGACCAGTCCCTCCACGTATTCCAAGGTTTGATTCTCAACAAGTACGTACTGCTAAAAAGTTAAATGGTCTTGTCACCCGCACGAATTTAATCGCAAGACAAAATAGGAGGAGTTGGATGAAAATTATTAATAATTTCTTGCTCCCGTTGCAAAACAAGGTTATTATTAACATAACTATTAAAAATCTTTAGGGATATAAAAATTACTGTAATTATTTATTCTAGTGCCTGCAGCAGAACTGCAGTTGACCATCAAGAAGATGTATCAAACAATCTAATTACAGACACTAAGCCAGTACAAACTGATGCCACAATCGGTCACGAAGAAACCAATACTATAGATTATAATATATTGCAATCACATAGTTTAAATAAAACTAGTCAATATAAGGTATTGTCCTTATCACAAAATGTAGATAATGGAACTGTTAAAGATGGCAGTAATATGAATAATGGCACTGCCTTAATACTGACGCCGTATATAAAAGAAGGGAGAGTAAAAGTTGCAAGGAAGGCTTGCAAGGTTAATCCGAAAGTAATGTTGGGTTTTGAGAGTTATTCTGGTTTTTTAACGGTGAATGAGACGTACAACTCAAACCTCTTCTTCTGGTATTTCCCTATTGCAAACAAAAATGTCAGTGACAGTCCTTGGATCATTTGGATGCAGGGCGGGCCTGGTGTGTCTAGCTTATTGGGACTGTTTGACGAAATTGGACCTATCACTTTCAAGAATGGTGGTTTGAAACGTAAGTATGTCTTAAATACATTTTAACTTAAGAACCTCTATTTATCTCTTTTGATTCCACCAACGTTGAGAATATATCTAATCCACTTAGATATTTATTATGTTGATTTCCCGTTTCCTAATAAACTATCGGTGCCTGTATCATTATGGTTACTTTCAGCAAACCCATACACCTGGCTGAAGAATCATTCACTGTTGTTTATCGACAACCCAGTGGGCACCGGCTACAGCTTCACTGACCACGAAGATGGCTACCCTACTGGTGAAATGGCATTGGTTAGAAACAAACTTAATCGAATGCGGAACATAGTTAAGGACATCTCAATAAGATGCTTTTGAAAACTGTCATCTGTGACGAATAGATAATCATCCAAATACAAAAAAAACATAGAACACGATCGTAATATCAAATTCCACAGCCTTAGTTCAAAGGAAGACGTAGATACTTACCAGTATTGATTAGTAAATATGTTTGTTTTCAGTTCTCAAGTCACCTATACTCGGCGGTCAAGCAGTTCCTACAGATATTCCCCGAGCTAAAGACTGTCCCCCTCTACTTGGCGGGGGAGTCCTACGCGGGCAAGTACGTGCCCCCTTTAGCCATGGAGATACACATGGGCAAGGATAAATTGGATATTAACCTGCAGGTACCTTACCAGTAAATCGAAGCTTCAATTATGGGAACTTTGGAGGGTCAAAAGTGCATCCCTTGGCTATAGACCACAATACACTCAAAGCATACACATGCCCATGAAACCGTTGTGACGATATATGAAAACAAATGTACATAACATCAAATCCTTTCTCAGGGTTTAATACTCGGTAACGCGTATATGGACCCCAAAACGATACGCATTCCGTGGTCATTCTACTATTTCGGGATGCTGGAGAGGAAGCAGGTCGAGATCCTTAAGCCATTGGAAGACGCCATGCACCGGGAGATTGCCGCTAATAGGAGCGCTGAAGCTAAGGACGTAAGGTTGAAAATAGCGCTTGTTTCTGTACTGGCCTCTATCGTTTTAAAAGGTCAAAAAGTACTTAATGTGTTTATCCAGATGGAATTTAATGTAAATTATTTGAACATATAAATTTTCAAACTAATCACAACGCCACAGGTTGTTAGAAAATTAGTTAGCCAGTTGGCTTGGAAATGTCCAAAAGAGACTCAAGCAGTGGAGTGCTGGCGTTCAGAAATATACTAAATTGATAAATAAATAAATATCGCCAGACAGAAACACCAACTGTATGGTCCGAAAGTAACCAAAGCGTGTACTATGGGTACCGTACAATGGACTGGGGCGATCCCAGAACACCCAGACCAGGGAAAATTACAAAAAGGCCTTTTCCGAAATTTACCCCCGCGGGAATCGAACCCGCAACCACCATGTGCCGAGCGGGCCGAGCGGCCTACGCTCGAACCACTGCGCTAAGCGGTCGTCGATAAGGACTATTCATTGCTCGAATACATGGAAACATCTCAAGCGTTGCTACAAACTGATGAGTTTAGATGGCGTTTTACTTTGCAGAAATGGGTCAAACTTAGTACGATTCTACTGTCCCTTACTCACCAAAAGCACGGCTTCAACTACCTCCGAGATGAGATGGTGGAAGGCAGGTTCGTCGAATTTCTGCAACAGTCTGAGGTCAAGCGTGCTCTTCATGTTGGCGACATACACTACAGCTTAAGGAATACCACAGTGAGCACAAAGATGACGCCTGATTTCATAAGCACCACGAAACCGTTAATGGAGAAACTTTTGGAACATTATAGGGCGCTCCTTCATTGGTAAGCAAAATAATGTATTTATTACGAAAATCATGAGGGTAACAGTCACACAGACTCAGTTCAAGTAAGAAAATTAACACAGGAGTATAGGTATCTATGATAGTTATTATTATTGTTAGTTCCACTGAGAAGACACAGCAGCATCTCAATATTTTCAGCGAAACAAACTATATTTGTCTTTATAAGCCTACTACAGATATAGTGCTGTATAATTTCGTCATTCCGTTTGAAATTGTTCTGGTGTTTTTTTTTTTTATTACAAAGGAAATATATCAGAGAAATTGAAACTTGTGGTATCAGAATTGCTACGCAAAATAAGCCTTATGGTGGTGTGGTATAAATTACTCTGAACCAAGCAAGGTAATGGATTTAAACGGTCGTATGTCATCCTAGCATTTATAAGCGTTAATTAATGTATCTTGAAAAATATCGTAATTTACTAAAAATAAGACCTTTACAATTTCACGTCACCAATATTTTTAATTTTTGTCTTTCTTTTTCTCTTCCTCTATATTACTCTCACGCACTGCGCAGTTGCCGCAGAAATTAGCAAAAATTGGTAAATGTACAATTTATTGCAGCGGTCACCTAGACCAGTCGTTGGCTTGCATGTTCTTATCTGAGTTCTACCGCACCTGGACTTGGAGAGGCACTGAGGAGTTCCAGCAGGCCACCAGATACCCTTACATGTACAACACCAAGCTTTGCGGGTGAGCCACGTTAACTTCGAAGTAATTTGACGACCGCTTGGCGCAGTGGCTAGAACTTAGGCCGCTCGGCTCACTGAGCCGGTCGGTTGCGGGTTCGCATCCCGCGGGGTCAAATATCGGAAATGGCCAATTCGTAATTTTCTAGGTTTTGGTCACCTAGATCGCTCCAGTTAAATTCAAGGAAACTAGCAAGCGTTGTTAATTTTTGGAATACATAGATGTTTGTAAAAAAATGTGGGTCAACCACAATTTTTTAATAATTATTACATATTCTTTGGGGTCAACATATTTTTGGGGTCGCATGAATGAGATGTAAATAATATTAGCATATCTTGCTCTGTTGCAAAGCGGAAGAAAAAACATAACCGTAAAGGTAGATTGCCATTGAAGCAAGACTGTTACAGATTATAGCAATTTCTTTGGTACCAGCTGATTAGAGGCTCGTGTTGGAAGGCAACACGGATCTTAATTAGGATAAATTAACCTAAAACTTCAAATATAGCGTCTACAACTCTGGATTTTTTTCAGGTATCATAAAAGTGGTGGTAATTTGACTGAAGTGATACTTCTAGGCGCAGGCCACTTGGTGCCGTACGACGTGCCAGCGCCCGCGCAGAACATGGTTGCTCAGTGGACCCACGAACGGCCCGTCAGCAAACGAGATGAGATCTTTAACTTGTCGTTTGTGGAGGACTTGATAAAGAACAACACTATAATACAATACCTGTGATCTTCATAATAATATTCTTTGATGTATTTCTATGTTTCATTCCAATGTGAATATTAACTTATTTTAAAGTAAATATAATAAGAAAAAAGTAAGAATAGGACTAGCGACAACTAATTAGGTAAATATATTTAGGACTGCGTCACAGCTCACCAAAGTTTTCTCAAAGTTTCAACTGAAACAATGTAATAAAAAATAAAATTAAGTAACAAAATTTTAAGAGATTTGCGATATTTCTCCATTTCGGATATTTCGGGCTATTTTCAACATTCGTGGGTAACGGTGATAACGTTTTAAAAAAAATTTGATGAATTAAAAAAAAAGAGGGAACAAAGTATTTTAACAATATTTTTTAGTTAAACGAATGTAATTGAAATAAAGGCTATTTATGTTAGTATAATAACTCTAAATTGAAAATTTAAAAACCCCCGATGCGATGACCTGTTCATCAAATGTATAATTTACCTAGTTCTTCCAAATAATTATGTTAGCGCGATTTGCGTAGCTCCCGTAGCTCAGTATCCATAGTTTACTTCATATATCCATTGTTTTGGCTTCCTCATTCATAATCTAAGATGTACAATAATCAACAGAAAATCTGTGTAAAAGTATGAGACATTATTTTGTTATGACATTATAATAATTGACATTAGAATAGACAACGAATCTAAATATTGATGTCACGGAGGTTTTATTCCTAGTAAAATATTATCAATTATGATTCAATTTGATGTAATAACTCTGGTTGAGGTAGACGGGAGCAGCCTAGGGGAAGAATTTTCAATAACGCTAAAATTATTTTAAATTAGATTAGTTTTTTTATATTCTTTGTCAATGGCGGAGCAACGCCCTCTAGAATTATTATAGCGTAATATTCCATGACCATTAACAAACCAAACAAAATTTAACGCATGCGCGTATCCATCATTTGAAACGTGACTTATGGAACGTCTTTAGTTCATACACAAATCTCAATAAAATTGATAAAATATTCATTTTTTTCAGAATCAGGGAAACTTTTCAAATTTATAATATTGTAAAAAGCCAGTTCAGACTATTACGATCATTTAAAAATATAATAAATCTAAATCCAATCATCTCAAATTTCGACTGGATTCGAGCCGAGGGAATTGGTTTTGGCCGTGAATGTGGCTTTTTTAACCTACAAAAGAGCTGATGATCTTCAAACGGCTGAACCGATTTTCATGAAACATAGCTAAGAACACTCTCGATCAGAATACCTATCTAACAAAAGAAACAAAATTGAAATCGGTTCATCAGCTTGGGCGTTACGTTGCCACAGACAGACACACAGATCCACAGATACACAGATACACAGATACACAGATACACAGATACACATGTTAAACTTATAACACCCCTCGTTTTTCGTCGGGGGTTAAAAATGGTTGTTAGTATGCGATATTTTTTGAAATTTCAAGGAAAATATTTGTTTAAGAACACTGTTGGTCATATTTTGCATCCACAAAAAACTAAGTAGTTTTAGACGCGAGTATGGCAAAAAAAAATTTCCAGCAAGAATTCTTACAGTGTACCTCTTTCACCATTTTAAATAGGTCTGACTTTTCACCAAAAACTTTAACCTAAGTATCGAAAATGTTTTACATAAGGGTTAGTTTTGGAGTCTTCTTAAGATGAGTATAATAGTTACGACGTTATTTCAGAGTCTTCAGTATACAAATAGGCAAAGCGCCTTCACTTACATATAGATTGCACTCATATAAAGAAGGGCTAAGTGTTTATTAGTGTAATGAAACTTATGTACCAACTTTAATGGTTACTAACCCTCGTTGTGAGAACATGGATTAAATACTTAAATTTTGGTCATCTCTGAGACGTTCGTGAATATCGCACGCAGCCCAACAGTGATGTGTTACTATTACTATACAGTTACTTAACCTTCAATACAAAATGTCGAACACCTGAGTCGAAAATTTATTACACAATGTCGGGAATTTTCCAGATAATTTCCATAAATAAAGAGCTAAATGTAGCCGCGATCCATTTTACAATACATTGAACTTAATTATAAATCTACTGCGTGATGTGAACTTACATAAGTGTGGAGTAAATGCGTGAAATGGGTAAAACTGAGTACCAACTGATGCAAAAAAATATTTTGTAGATACACTGCTTGGCTACACTGCAAAACCATAATGATCTATGTTATCAATGAAGTGAATGAGACACTTAAATAAAGTTATCTGGAACAGAACTTGATTGATAGTGCCAATATTATGTAAAGAATAATGATTTGGAAAACAACAAATATTCCGTCAGGTGGTCATATCACTACATAGTATAAAACAAAGTCGCTTCCCGCTGTCTGTATGTCCCTATGTATGCTTAGATCTTTAAAACTACGCAACGGATTTTGAAGCGGTTTTTTAAAATAGATAGAGTGATTCAAGAGGATGGTTTATATGTATAATACATGCATAATATAGTAGAGAAACACTGATAATTTTAGATCCGTGCGAAGCCGGGGCGGGTCGTCAGCTATAAAAGAAAATTGATTCACCAACGGCGAAACCCCGAGGCTCTCAATTCGAAGCCATCAATGCATACAAATTTAATATTATGCATTGAACTTTGTAAGTATCTATTTGCGCATGTCTTTACCTATGTTTACATGCTGTTTACTTGTAACCTTTTTACATTATGGTTGATAAATAATCGTTAAACAGAGACGCAGTGGGGTGTACACAGCGCACGCCCGGCTTGTTGGTCGGCTGTACCTACTTGCAAATTGATTTACCACCGGCGCCACGGGCTCTCGGCCGATTTTATGCCCTACTTCACTGTAATTTTACAAACAATATATTTTACATTCTTAATGGGACTCGTTACACGTCGTCCACACACTGTTACACACCCTCCACTGTTAGGTACTCCTGTAAACCAGGATCGACAATGGTGACTAATAATGACGTCGAGGTTTGACCCTCGACGAGTCCCGGGTAAAAGTTAAATTGTCTTAGAACCCGCACGCATTTAATCGAAAGAAATAATAGGAGTTAGATCGAAAAAAAAATCCACTTCCCTCCGGTACAAAGCGGGAGATAAAAATAGCTGGTATGAGCTGATTGCCATAGAAACAAAACTGTTACAGCTGATGATATTTTACATTAATTATTATTTTACTTTATATAAAGCAGTGATAGCCTTTAAATATTTGCTGCTCATTCCTTTAAAGATTTGCGGATCGCTGTGCGTGATCCACGATCGGGAGCCTAATCACATTTAAAAAATATGTTAATACACATGAGCTATTTGTATAAATGCCATTTGATATTACTTTTGCTAACATCGCTTAGCGCTCCATCTACGTTAGTCACGTTTGAATTAGGGGAAGTATTTACAAGGTATCTTACATAGGTATGCGGAGAGTGATATCAAAAGTATCTTTAACAAGAAAAAAAGGCAATCCTGTATTCAGAGTTCAATTTCAAGATTATGGACAATCGGAGATGCTAGCTTAATAAATAGGTCCAATAATGCATCCCTTAACCAAAATACCAATATATTATTTTTATATTGCACTTCGAAAGTTATTGAATAATCCGTCCAAGTCTCTCGTGGATCTGCCGTCGGATATTGCTCTGCGATTGCCAGATGTGCACCGTTTTACTGAACATTGTGGAAATAGGATGGAAATGTGGTACTGAATAATGCACAACCCCATGCTCATTTGTTTACGGATACTTGACATTACTTGGAATATTTAAATTTTAGAATCCCTTTAGACTTATTAAAAATCTACGATGAATTGGGTTCTACCAATGAAGAATACATTTTAGAAGTTTTTTTTTTTTAAATAAAATAAAAATTTAACTAATAACTTTGCTTCGCGGACGCCATCATTATATACAACGGCCAACGAAAGCAAAACGGAAATAAAAAAGGCATAAAAATGTATTCCATTATAAATTACATAATATAATTATCATTGGAACTCATGAATCGATTATTTGATTAAATGAATTATCATAACGTTTCGCAATCATTTATTTTTAACAATCTGCTGCCTGCGTCTTCGTCCACGTGAATAAAAGGAAAGAATTCTTTTTTTTTATTTGATTATACATGTATTAATTTATCTCCAAATGATTGTTGTATTTACAGCTTTGCCATGACGCACAACGGGCTAAATTACAGAAGTCATAGACCACCATCATAGACCACGGCTAACTTAAGAAGCTAGTACATTGTTTTAAATAACAATACGTCCAACTTTGTATGAAATATGTCAACGTCTGGTTACTTAGCGATCAAGGCATTAAGTAGATTTTCAGCTGGGATAGTTGGGTCAAATTGCGCCGCCCGTGTAGTACATATGTGGTAATCTAGGGTATATACAATCTGTGTGGCAAATTTCATCCAAATCTGTTCGGTCGGCAGTTATCTTTGGCGTTAATGTCAAATTCAAACTTTGGTGTAGGTACAATTAGGAGTTATTCTATTCTATAATACAAAACAACGCAAATGATTTCTAAGTATGTAGAGTTATTTTATAAGCCTTGTTATTATGCGCCCAAGAAACATCACAAACTTTTGCAAACGTATTCAATCAGAACGAAGACAGTTGGCAATTTAATTGTTTTTCTTTGGTTTTAGGAAAATTTGTTTTGGCACGAAATTAAATTCCAGGATTCTGTTTCCAATTTGTCGGGTATCGGTACGAGTGGAATTGTCAAATATTTATTATTAGTTTCGTGAACGTTAATAAAGAAGAAGTAGTTAGATAATAAGTGAAACTATTAATGTTATTATATTATAATAATGTACAGAGTGCTACAACTAATAATAAACTAACTTAAACTAATATAAAAAAAACATTAGTATATATATATACAGAAGGGCCTTCACATTGTCGTCGATGCCAAAAGTACCCAGGAGGCTGGCTGCATTTCCGCGCTGAATAGCGAGGCTTATTCGTTGCACGAAAAACAGAGCAGCCCGACGGTGACTTGATGCGGATAAATCATAAAAAAAAATATATCTTAACTTATTTGGGCACAATTTACAAACTTTGTAGTAATTTCGCAACTAAATCATTCAGTGCGAGAAATGGGGTCAGCATCTCTTAATTTTTTTTGTAATCATTTATCTTGGCTGCACCACCTTTTAATATCGGTAATCAGCTAAATCAGGGTACATTCAAGGCAACTTCATAAGAGAAGAAGAAAAATTAAGTTAACTCAATATTTCATGAACACATTTTGAGCTACGCACCCTAAATTATAATACTCCGATGTACCTATCAAAACCATTCAAAATAGAACTTTCAGCAAACAAAGCGATCATCCGAAGGCCTTCAGTCCTCTCAATATTTGCCCTCCACCCCACATCAAAGGGATTACCCGTGATTTCGCATGAAATACCCGTTTATGTGCACACATCTGCTTAAACACACCCTGTGCGTAGAAAAAAGTAAACACAGTGTCAATTTACTTGGTATACAGGGCGATTCAAAAGTCTGAAATAATAATTTAGTTACATTATACAGTGGCAGTGATAGCCGATTGGTTAAGCACGCGTCTTGCGGACTACCAGGTCTCGGGTTCAAACCCCCGCTCGAACCTCTGCATTTTTCGTAATCTATGTGCGAATCATAATTTCTATTTGAATCACTTGCTTACGGTGAAGGAATACATCGTGATGAAACCTGCACGTCTTAGAAGATTGGACCAATTTTCGAAAGACATGTGCAATCCGCCAACCCGCACTGGGCCAGCGTGGTGGATTATGGCCTGAATCCCCTCATGTTGAGGGGAGGCCCGTGCCCAGGAGTGGGACGTGAAAAGGGCTAAAATTATTATTATTATTACATCATACAGTAGTTGATAATATCTGCAAAAGAAGATCCATTAAGTTATTTGGTGATAGAGCCAAGTTGTGGCTAATTGACTACACCTTATATATGGGCTAGCTCGACCAGGTATCATCTCCCTCTCACAGAAGATCTGCGTAAAGTAGTTATTACATATCTTCCTTTGTACGATGAGTGAAAGAGCCAGAATCCTAACCCCCACCCGTACCCATCCCTGTATCCCGATGCCTTTGGTATTACAAGCATCCATATGCTACGGCAAAAACAATAGTTAAAGTTATAAAGAGTTCCTTTAGACCAATGACACGTAACAAGGTGGCAAGGGTTGCCAACTTCGAACGTGTCTCGATGCTATCGCCGCCGACTTTGGAACCGGAGGGAAAGATAAACAAACTGTGACATTCTGGTGGAGTGGAGAAGGCTTATAATCACGTAGCCACCCCTAACTGGTGTAATTAAAGCTTGAAGCCATCCGTTGTTGCTTTAAATCAAATACTAAACATGAAATACGTTGAACTTTGCTTAAGCATTTTCACACACATTCAAGGGAAATTTCGATACAGAAATGCGACAAAATTAGTGGCATTGTCTCATTCTCTCCTATGAAATAAGAAGGAGAGAAGCAACTCGATGATAAAAAAGCTCTTGTCGCAGTCTTTTGATAGGCCTGCTGGGTAGAACCTCCACTCAATACGAGTGGGATATCAGAGACTGTTGCGGGAATAGTGCTGGGTCCTGATTGGGTAGGTACGGCTATGCTGGGCCAAATCCAATAAGGCAAATATAAGGGGGAAGCAGAACTGCAAGGGTCAGGTCAATGTCACGCGTGTACATTACCGGCACGATGGAGGCGGGTGCATTCCTCGGGTGGTATGGCTGGATCCGCACAGGTTCTTCAGCACAGGCACAACACTAATGGTTTTAGAGTACACATAACACACATAATTACACAAAAGATAAGGTAGAGTTCACTCGATTAGGAAATTTTGGCACAGGAGCACGCACGAGAACGTCTATGCCACACCAACGGAAGTCGGTCCGTACAGTGTCATGAAGGGGGAAAGGACAACAGCACAAAATATCACTTTAATCGGGGGTGGGCAGATGACCTACATACAAAATTATAAAGTAAACATAGACCCTATATACAAATACGAATATAGAAGAGATACCACAAAAGTAACCTTCCATCCAATAAATTCTACGTCAAAAAATTCTGTCGCGAAAATATGTGCGAGAAATGGCGATAACTGTATCACGTTCGGGCAATAAAAATAACTATAAAAGGCAATATACTGGCTTCTGAGACCAAACTGCTACTAGATACGTTTTTGTGTCAATATAAACCTAGTCATAAGTTACCAAATTTGTTCGAAACAATTTATGAAGTTGTGGAAAAAATGCTTTTTTCCTTATTTTCCTTAAAGATTTCAGAGGTTCATGTACTTTGGTTGACAATTTAAAGTAAGCCTATTATCCTCTCAAGAGGTAATATGTATACGCCTTGAGATTAAACATCTATATAAATAAAGATAAATACAGATTTCAAGCCAAATTTTGTCCAAAATTTAAAAAGTTATCCAAATCACAATCGGCAATCCCAAAATTAAAGCGATGCCTATTGCCACCCATTTTCGCGGAAAGCAAAGCATATAAAATTTCAGTGACGGAAATAAATCAAACTGAGAAAAAACATCGCAGGAATAATAATTTCCTATACACGTACGGATAGCGGCCCAATCAAGTCGCTTGTTGGGATCGCAATAGGGAGTATTGGGTCATAAAACGGTATCAGATGAGACACACTTCTGGGGAAGAAGTCAACAATAATAAATAGCACAAACCTAACAAATCTTACAGTTTGGTTTGGAGCTAAACTCAGATTATTGGGCTTTATTATTATTTTAACGAAAGCTTTTCTACCTATATCGATTGGTGTGGTGAACTTGTGAACCCTTATGCTCAAAAAGTTATGTCAAGAACTAATATGATTCTCCCTTGGTAGCGCTCAAACAGTAATTAAAATCCGGTTTCATAAAAACGTTGCGTATCAAAACTTTTTCATGTTCGTATTCTGAAGTGAAGGCAATATTGCCGCAAGTGCCAGTAAATCTCGCTGGGGGGCGCGGCAGTATAGGGCGACAAGTTTTTGCAATTCAAAGATTCGATGAAAGTGAATTGAATGCCTAAAGTTTTATAGGCTTCAATTCTTCGCCTCAAAATTTTCTCAATTTGTAATAACCGTGTTCTGACTGTGTGAGTTGCCTCGGACACATGCCACGATGCAGCTTCAGTTTTAACATAGGAATGCAAGAAAATGCAGTGCGAGAAAAATACTTAAACAATTGTTTTTTTTTTGTACTGAAGTCAATTTTAGGCTGAAAATATATTGTTTCTGTGAAAATTTATTTGCTACATTTTCATGGCATAATTCGATTAAGTAGCATTTATCAAATTGTTACAGATTCTTGACGAATCGATCTCACTGGCTCGAGCGATCAGTTTGACATGAAGTTCGTGAGGCTAGATAATCTTTCTGATGAGTGACGCAAACGACACAGCCCAGGCGAGGCAGCACATTTGCCTCGGGCGAGTCAGTGAGTGAGCTAGCCACTGCCTCGCGATGCCTCTCGCTCAGTCTGTACTAGGCTAATATAGTACAAATCTTATATATAAAATTCTCGTGTCACAATATTATTCACCATACTCCTACGAAACGGCTTGACCGATTTTCATGAAATTTTGTGTGCATATAGGGTAGGTCTGAGAATCGGCTTCTATCTATTTTTCAGACCCCTGAGTGATAAGGTTTGTCCACATTCCACGCAGACGGAGTCGCGGGGCACAGCTAATATAAATATAAATTTGCTTATATAGCTACTAAAACAGAATATGTTCCGTCATGTACAGTAAAATTAGTAATGGTTTCCATATCATATGTCAGATAAATTTTCGAATTAATTTGGTATTCCGTTATAGCGAGACAGGAAACGTGAAAGTAAAGTTAATGTAAGCTTCGCTTACAACAAATTGGAAGTTACTGTAAAATAATAAAATACTTTCACGCCTGCATTACTTGAAGGGGTAGGCAGAAGTGTATTGCTATACGCCCTTGTTTTATTGATAGTATTTGATACTAGTATGGTGAAAAGGGCACAACTCCAGCCTACAGGTATTAATGGTGGTTCACTGTGGTTATATTTTTTTTTCTAACTTCAGAGTTTAATCTCTTATGGAGCTTACACATTGAATTTGTGAAGTGATATAAAACGCTAGAAGTTTGTATTCATAAGAGCTCCTACACTTAAATAAAATGTAGTTTACTTTTTTACTAGTAAAATAATTTTAGACCCGGAAATACTATTTATAAATAAACCGCAGTTTCGTGACTAAAATAAATATTTCCTTTGCGAGACGTGGAAATTTGTAAATAATTCCTATTAGTTGTCACATAAATAACTTACTTCCTGAAACTATTTCAGTAGCGCAATAGGAATGGATTATTGTTTATAGTCTCGAAGCAAGATCTCCCCGGTAGGTGCCACCCGAAATAGAATGTTGTTTATAAAGTAGCTAGGTACCTATTTCTATGCTCGGGTTTGGAACCTAGTTTGGTGCGCTACAATCCGTGTCCACTGAAATTGAAACAGGGTTGAACCTGCTTTTAGCTGGCTAAAGCTTGTTGTGTTGATGTAGTAACACTTGCCGCTTGATGCGAAGCTTGTTTGTATTTGTGCGGCATTTTGCTTGTGCAAAGTTAAATTTCGTCCCAGGAACCCAAATTGTTAAATAGATTTGGAACAAAATCTATAGCAATTAACCTATTTCTTTAGGTACAGCAGCTTTACCAATATTTACTTCTCAGAACACACAGTACCTCCATTTAAAATGCATTGTAAGTTGGTATTCAATTTAATGGAACCTATACGTTTATTGAGCGTTTTCAATCGGCGATAACTATACTACTTAAATTGCCTATACATAATGCCTATAATATACAGTTTAGGGCGTAGATATTCAAAAGTATCCATTATTACAAAACCAGCAAAATATAAAGTTTATAACATACCAAATGCCTAAAACTATACTCATACACTTTCGTCCATAGGCGGTTACCGTTGCTTATTTTAAGACTCTATAAAGAGAAGCCGACATTCAATGTCATAAAATTTAATTCGTCGTTTATTCACAGCTCACACGCGCCGCATATAAAATTAATAGCGTGGAGTTCGTTAAACAACAATGTTGGCACAAATATTTGCACAAAATAATTTAATATTTGGCATGCCTAAATATTTTTGGAGAGTGTTTGGTAATTCTAATCGGCTTTAAGCCCGTATTAATATATCGATCTCAATTCTGAGAGCCATCTTGGAAATAAAGAAAGAAATAAAGAAATCTTTTGTATTGGTACCATGGAAGAGCTATGCAAAACTAACTAACTATACATACACAGCTTAGGAACATAAATGGACACATCTAGCTAGTTATGTACTACCCTACCAGGTTAAAGGGTCAACAGCTCAGCATATGCCAGGGTGCATGCGTGATGCATACCACCTGACGCTGGTTTTCAGCTGCAACCTCAGAACGATACACTCACAGCCACGGCAAGCATTACTTAACTAAGTGTTGTAGAAATAAATTTAAAATTAACAAAATAATAAGGAATCAAGAACTGTAGCAACTCAGGAATCAACCAAATGAGTTGGAAAATTTACATATTTTTAATTTTGGCTTAGATTTTACACATCCTACTAATATTATAAATGTGAAAGTTTGTGAGTGTGGATGTATGTATGTACCTATGTTTGTTACTCATTCACGCAAAAACTACTGAACGGATTTGGATGAAATTGGGAACACAGATAGTTTATAACCGGGATCAATATATAGGATACTTTTTATCCCGATAATCCCGAATTTTTTGGTACGTTAAATACTACGCGGACGAAGTCGGGGGGCACAGCTAGTAATCTATATATAGCGCAAAACATGTTAGCACAACATACCTTATATACCAAAACTTAATTCATGAAAATGTTATTGCAGTACAAAATGGCATGTCACAAGCGTACTCAAGATCGCCCTCAGACTTGAGATCGATTAATTAATATGGCCCTTAGCTTTATTGAAACCAAAGTCCTTTTTGAAATTATCGCTTCGCTCCTTTAAATCTATGGTTATAACATTACCCTTTTGGTCGGCTACGTCATAGTAGGCCATGTTTTCTGTTTATTATAAGTCATATATATATTCAGGATCATTATCATCTACTTACAGCAAATGAGCGCTATAATACTAGGTGAAATAAAAAGGGTATACTATTTTTTTTGCAACTTAACTTTGTAAATCTGAAACTATCGGCTTTGTGGGACAGTTGAAGTACTAAAGGTTTTGTAGACTTGTGAAATCGGTCAACAGCTGTATTCCTATAATACCTTTTGTTTTTCAAGTTCCCTCCAAAGCTGATGGTTTTAGAATTACAAAGTTAAGTTTTGAAAAAAAAGTGTACCCATTATGTTTCACCTTGTATATCTCTCTCTGCACTGGCACTGTGACCTCATATCAGTAGCACAAACTTTTCCCTCGTTACATTCTGCCAGGTTCAAGCTTTACGACCAGTTGGGACAACATTGCCGTCAGTGTGGGACTGATAAATAAAAAGTTTCAGCGAGTTTTTTAGACAGACATTTCAAGTTGAGAACTGGGGCTAGCATAGTGAAGAGGGAATAAAAAAATACGTTCCATATACGCCAGAGAGCACACAATGTGACATATACCCTTGGTTTAAAATGTTCGACAAAAAGTGGTAAGTCAAACATGTTATACTTTGTCTCCCTCGGTTAGACTTGCACTACTCCCAAATACTCTGGATTTAGTAAAAGGCGCCTAAAGGAATCAACACCATGGACATAGCATTTAAAATAGCATTGCAATTGTAAAATGAAAACCTTTTCGACAGCCTAAAATTTATCAGAGCTACGATTGACTGACCCCACGTTAGTAACCCTACAGCTTTTGGGGTATTGGGGTTGATTATCTTTATCATCATCATAATATTATTCTGAAAGTTTCTTCATAGATTAATCATGAAACATTGACACGCTTACGATGCTCCGACAACACAATCTCTCCGTTATCTGGTGTCACGTCTACCGCAGCTGCGCAAACAGTCTGAAGTTATTGGTAGACAGATAGGACCATGAACTAATAGGTAAAGATAGATACGGAGTTCAGATCACAATTAGGCCAACTATTGTACTAATTTGGGCCTTAATAAGGGTTACAAAAGGTGAGATTCCATTGTTGAAGTCAAAATCTATAAATCTCTAAAATAATTCTGTGCTTAGAGTTACCGTTTAAGATTGGTAGTATTAGGGTTGAATATCCAAATTTTAAAGAAATAAGGACTCGAAACCATTCTCAAATTTAAGCTAAGTTTATGTGATCAAAGTAGAAAATCACTCAATCACAATTTTAAACATAATTCTTGTTTATCAATACGATAAAATTGAAAATATAAATTGTAGTATCCAGTTCACGCGAAGTAATCAAAGTAAAAGTAACTCTGAAACTATTTGCAACAAACAATTCAAGTAAGAAGTTTACCAAACAATAAAAGTCTAATGTTTGAGAATCTCACTGAATTGGGAATATTGCCCCTCAACAGGTATTTTTATAGCATTGACGTGATAATAGCTATTGCCACTTTATCACCTAGTGGTAGGTAAGTATGCATGAGAATTTATGCTTGTGGGAATATTGGCAATAACCAATAGCATTATAAGGCAAAGTTACGTCACGTAAATCACAGTAATGGACATCTGAATATGAATGGTTTGCAGATGCAACAATTTGCCACGTTCAAGGGCTGATATATCTTTGTGATAACTTCCAGCATTAGGGTCTTGTTCATAATTCATCATAAAATTGTTCATAATAAAATCCATAATTGTGCGGTTGTACCTATGGGTAAAATGTTGTATCTACCTAGACGACATTATAGAAATGTTGTGAGGCTTGTTTCTTATATCGCTGTCAAATTTGTGAGAAGAGTGTTTTTGTTGTATAACGTAAAATGTTTATTTTTCGTTTTCATTTCACAAATTCTAGTGTTTTATTTAACTTGGCCCTGGTCGATGTTTTTATAAAAATATTTTCTCAAAATCCGAATCCTCTTGTGTTTTCGGTGAGTCCTATACAAACACAGAATGAAGGAGACATTTATAAAAGCAATCCGCTTTTAATCCTTGTTTTGTTATTTTGGGTAACTAACTGGTTAAAATAGTACATTGTTACACGAGTGGTGAAAGTGACTTATTTTCCCGAGACGGGGTTTGGCGCCCGAGCGTAGCGAGGGCGCTAATAGTTCGAGGGACAAAATAAGTCTAGAGGTAAACACTGTGCTTTTCATTACGAATACAAGGAAAGTAAAAATAAAAACAGGAATTGGCTAAAGAAATAATACAAGGAAGTTTAGTATGAACAATACTCTACAATTCGAAAAAAAAAGATCGGATTGCCGCCTATTTTGTTTTTATTTCGTTGGCCGGCCAACTTCATTATTTAGCCATTATTTTTCATTTTCATCTTTAAATATTTTGCCCAAATCTATGTTATTTAAAAAAAATTGTTGTAACTAAATTATAATTAAGTCATTTAAAAATATATATTCTTGAATTAATACTTAACTTTATGTTATTTCAATTTTACATCGTGCTGTAATTGAGTGACTGTAGAAAAAGTTTGAACATGGTTCCATAGAAATGTGAAAATGGAACTAGTTTTTTTTTATAATTTGACACCTGTCAGTTGAAAGCGATTCTCCCGGGCCGGAAAAGTATTACTTTCAACCCGCTCCTCGGGCAACTTCAGACCTACTTTCAGAGTATGAGTAATGAAAAAAATATATATCAGAACCTGGTATCGTGAATAACTTGGGACAATTTTTTCATAATGACTCATACAACTAATATGCTTGACAAAGGATATATTATCTGCTACCGCTAACTAAGATACATCTAACACCACCATTAAGAAATCGTCCTGGATACACAAACACTATTGAATCTAAGGCTTAAGAAGACATACGTCTATAAAATAAATTAGTAGAAATGCATCAACACTACCGATTGATCAAAAACCGTCAGTTTTTGGTGAAAAACAAGAGCCGTCACAATTGATGAATGCCAGGGTACGACCCTTTTGCCCACCCAAATGTAATCTGCAAAGTGCACGTCAGAACGCCACCGCGAAACTGTTAGTTTAGGATACACTGATTGAATCAGTTTGGGGATCTTCGCTGTGTTGTTAATGTAATTAATTGACTCTGTAATAAGATAGAGATAAGGCTCGGCTTTGTCGGTAGCAAAGAAAAAAATATTTTTTTTTATACATAAGCTTACCACGTTCGAGTTAAAAAAATTACCGTCAGTTGCAATGGTTACCGTTCAGTAAACTAAGACCCGCATGAATATATCGATTTCAAGTCTGAGAGCGAATTTGGAAATGTCATTCTTATGCTTCTTATGCCATTGAAGTACAAAATAACAAAGTCAAAAGCTTAATCAAGACTGCTCTTAGTCTTGAGATTGATTAAAAGGGCCTAAAACAATCTCTATAAAAATGTAAGTAGTTAAAATAAGAACTAATTGGCAATTTAAAAATCTAAAACGTTTTAAGTAGTATTTAATCAATACATTTTTAAATTTAACCAAATTCACCTCAGTGAAATGTTTTAAAATTAGGTTTATATTCATTTACATATCTAGAAATAATTTGTTTTAAATAAACCGGTTCCCAATAATTTGTCCAACATTGTCTCCAAGATATTGTCTCATTCAAATTACATTCAGCGCATTCCGTATTTCGATCATCAATTTCCAGGTTTAAATTTTGATGAATGGTGCCGTTTTCAATATTGCAAGTCTTAATTGTATTTAAAGGCCAGTAGATTCCAATTTATGTGATTCCAGAATTAGAATGCTTTGACTTATTTGAAATGTACTTTATACCTGACTGTGCATCATGAAGCAATTGTTTGCTTCTGTTAACAATCATTAACCCTAAGTTCCCCCTCTAAACGTAAACCAATCATCATGTTTAAGTGAAATTTAAAGGAGTTGAGATGTTTTCTTAGTTTTTGTCTAATTTTTTTATCTTTTTTTCAAACTCTGTCTATAACTTTGATAACCTAACTATTATCTAACGACACGGAATTCATATTATGATCCATTTAAAATATATTTTAACCAGCAAAAATAAAGATGTAAATGAAAATTATTGTTTTACTCTATTTTATTTATTTTCGAAAACACGGACTGGATCCCAGAGTTTTTTTATTTTATTCACGACAACAAACAATTGTATAATAAGGGCTTAAGTTATATATAAGGTAGTAACACATCAAGAGTGATTACGCAACCAGCACTGTTATCCTACTAATATTATAAATGTGAAAGTTTGTGAGTGTGTATGTATGTATGTTTGTTACTCCTTCACGCAAAAACTACTGAACGGATTTGGATGAAATTTGGAACACAGATAGTTTATAACCGGGATTAACATATAGGATACTTTTTATCCCGATTATCCCGAAATTTTTGTTACGTTAAATACTACGCGGACGAAGTCCGTGGGCACAGCTAGTATGTTGATATTTAAGTACATTATGCCACCCATGAATTAAGCGTTGCTATGAAAGTACTCGTAACGCGGCTGACACGGTTCGGGGCCTCACGCAGCCTGAAAAGGAATCTCATTTCACAATTCAGACCAGCACGCTAGCAGCGGCAATGAATTTTAATATCGGACACCTGTAGACATTTTCATTTTGTCCCATTTTGTTCAAGTACTTTAAAAGTTTGGCCATATCATGTTTTCATTTATATTAATCCTAGGTAGCTTTCGTAATTATAAAATTATATGTCAATAGCTTAATTTTACTGGAAATGATCTTAATAGGTAGGTATTCTTGCGCTCAGTGATATTACATAAATGGAATTTCAAAAAATATATTTGAAAAGGTCGCCAATTCTAATTATTTTTCAAACTACGTATTCTTAGTCCTTAGGCACTGAAAATCTTAGTAAGATCTCCATCAATTAAATACTGCAGTAAAGGCGTAACTAACTGAAACCCACCCACCGCACTAAAGTGCCACACGTACGTGTAACGACAACTATAAATTAAGTTTTGTGGTCACGTAACGCACTTACGCCCTTTTGCGTTAGGAACGACTAACTACACTTCTATTGCTCAAGCAGTTCGGTTTATGAGTTATCTGTCTTAGAAATTAAATTGGTAAGTAATAACTGGTCGACATAAAATTGGATGCCTGTTTGACGATCAAGTCAACAAAGTAAGCAGTTTCAAAAACATTGTTCCGAAATTTAATTTCCGACGAAAGCGTAAAGTAAACGTAGGTCTGCGTCAATAGCCTAGTGGTTAGAGGGGCCGCCCTCGTAGCTGAGAGGTTCCGGGATCGATCCTCATCCTGGGCATTAAACTATTGACATGAGCCCACTCCTAACACAAGCATTGATATTAAGTAATAATATTGATTAAAATTAGTAATGTGATAAACTCATAATGCTAAAAATCTTATTTTAAAATAACATTGTTATTATGACCTAGCTTTTTAAATTGAAAATCCAACATTAGACAACAATCTTACTACTAATCAAAACAGCTAATAATATTATTATTATAGGTAGTAATCGAAGGAATTAAGCATAAAAGCAAACTCCAATTTAATTTAAATTAAATTCCCGTAAATTTCCGAATGGAAATGTTCAAGTTTCCAAGAATTAATAAGAAAGTTCTACCACGTACTGCACCAACGCCCTTTCGTATGCGTAGTGAAACCAAGTTTAATAGTTTATAGTTATAATTAGTAAAATACAAAGGTTCCTTAATTATGATGAATTGGATCGTCAGGTCATTTCTTTTGTAAGTACAAACAACAGTATATCGATATAATACCGACGACCGCTTGGCGCAACGTTTCGAGCGTTAGGCTGCTCGGCTCACTGCACATGGTGGTTGGAAATGGCCTTTTCGTAATTTTCCCTGGTTTGGGTGTCACTGGGATCGCACCCATGCCATTGTACGGTACCCATAGTACAAGCGTTGCTTAGTTTGGGACCATACAGTTGGTGTGTCAATCGGCGATATTATATTCATTATTAATAAACCGCATTCCCTTATACTAGTATTTCTTAAAATTTAAGGCTAATACTTATCGGGTTTTTTTTACAAGAGTTTGATGCATCTTCAACCGCGAGTTCACAACATTAAGATCTTATAGCAGATTCCAGTGGTCTTCACCATGACAATCGAAATTCTCCCGCCAACTTTTTCATGGTCATAATACGAAAATGATTATGTTTTTATAAAGACCATACGTCACAACCTATTCTGAATATGCAAGTGATTTGGCAGCCGTGAAAGCGATACTGGGCTGGCATTATGCCGAAATCATATTTATGCATAAGGAAATATGTATCATATTTACGTATTTTATAGGAATTATCGCAAATTACTTGCTTCTTGAATAATTACATAATGGCAGGACGCAAAATATACATAGGCCCAAATATAACAAAATATAAAAATAATTGACCCTTTGGGTAAAAGGGCGTGTATGTCAGGTGAAACAACGTAAGTGCCAATTATTCTACCATCGTTAAACTTAATGACTCTACTTCAAGATCAAGCAATATAAGCCCGTATTAATAAATCGAGCTTTAGTCTGAGAGCGATCTTGAGTATACTTTTGACATGTCATTTTGTACTGGAATGACGTAAGAATTACATTTCCAAGATCGCTCCAGACTTGAGATCCATCTATGAATACCGGCTTGCGTGCATTCGAGGCACAGTATAGTTTAGTAATTCTCTTTCGCATAGGGTTATACATCAAACGCCCTACCATATACTCCGCCACTTTTACTATGTATATGAGCTGATGGTAGCCAACTGTGATGTCGGAGTTCTCACCAAGTCCCGACGTGGTCTTATTCTCTGAGGTATCACTCACTAAGAATAAACGTCGTTTTGTCTGTCTGTCTGTGTGTTTGTTCCGGGTGATCTCCGAAACGGCTGGACCGATTTTGACGGGACTTTCACTGGCAGATAGCTGATGTTATAAGGAGTAACTTAGGCTACTTTTATTTTAGAAAAACAAAATAAAAATTGGGTCCTGTCGCGCGGGCTCAGAACGCGGGAGCGGGCTTTTTTGCTAAGTTAAATTCCACGCGGACGAGTTCGCGGGCTCAGCTAGTAAAAATAAAAAAAAACTCTAGGTTACAGAAATTCTTAAGAGCAATATAAATTCAATAGACAATACAACGAGTTCTTATGGCGTCAACGACTCAAGGAGCCGAACGAAATTCCGTAATGAAATTCCAAGTGGATTCATAACCCGTCTGTGACCCGCCGGTTTCATTCCAAGGGTTGAGGGACCAAGTGTATTCGAAGGGCGAGAAATGAAATTTTATTATAGCTTTACTCACTGATTTACCCATGCAAACTTTTCTAGAATAAAAACATATAGGCCAGATCTTTTAGGATACTTTTGCGGGTAACAAATTTGGCTATAATTTTTGTTATTTATACTTAAAACAACAATAAGAAGCCAATCGCACGAAAAAAACAGACACCGTTCAGTCAATACATTTTAAAAAATAATAGCCGTATTTGACATCTGGGTCCAGTGAAATGTGTAGAAATTATCGGTGCCGTGTTCAACGTGTGAATGACTACTTCTTGCACCCTGTGTATCATACTTTATTTAAATCCATTGATTGCGTGAACTAAAACACGTCTGCAATTATAATGCTATAGAAGTAAAGTTAAGGCAGACCCGCAATCTTCTAGTCCAAAATATCTTCAGATACTCTTTATAGTTATACCATTTAGTGCTATTCATGGAGTCCATTACTGTTATTTACCTTTATTCCAAACGTTTTTACCCCCGGCTTCCCTGTCATGTTACTTTTCGGCGGCCTCTTTCCACGCTCTCTTAGAAAATGTTTATTTTTTCGGACACTTCACCCCACTTGTGCGAGCTAAGTAAAAACCCGTCGAAACATTTCACAAATAACTCATGTGTGTGAAAGGAAACGGTCGTTTCTGAGCAACCGACGGCTTTTGAAATAAAATTAAAGTTTTCTGATAAATCTCAAGAACGATTTGACAAAGAGTGAAAAATACAAGCAGTGATGGCCGTTTGGTTAAGCACGCGTTTTGCGAGCATCAGGTCCTGTGTTCAAACCCCGGCTCGCATCACTGGGGTTTCGAAATCTATGTGCGAATCATAATTTCTATATGATTATCACTTGCTGACGGTGAAGGCAAACTTGCATGTCTCAGAAAATCTAGCCAATTTTCGAAAGACATGTGAAATCCGCTAATCTGCTCTGGCCAGCGTAGTGGATTACGGCCTGCATCCTTCTCATAGTGAGGGGAGGCCGGTACCCAGGAGTGGGACATCAAAAGAGCTAAATAATGATATAAAATATTATACGTAGGTACTTCCTACTATATATCCTACTATTATTATAAATGTGAAAGTTTGTGAGTGTGGATGTATGTATGTATGTATGTATGTATGTATGTTTGTTACTCCTTCACGCAAAAACTACCGAACGGATATGGATGAAATTTGGAACACATATAGTTTATAACCGGGATTAATATATAGGATACTTTTTATCCCGATAATCCCGAAATTTTTGGCACGTTAAATACTACGCGGACGAAGTCGGGGGGCACAGCTAGTAATATTATAAATGTGAAAGTTTGGGAGTGTGGATGTATGTATGTATGTATGTTTGTTACTCCTTCACGCAAAAACTACTGAACGGCTTTGAATGAAATTTGGAACACAGATAGTTTATAACCGGGATTAACATATAGGATACTTTTTATCCCGATCACCCCGAAGTTTTTGTTACGTTAAATACTACGCGGACGAAGTCCGTGGGCACAGCTAGTAAAGTATATTTAAGAACCCTGATCTCCATATCAGAGTTGTTTGTGCACTGGGCCAGAATAAAAAAAAACACCATCTTGGGTGTACACGACATCACTGGTCATTGCAGATATTTACGAAGGTTGTCTTATTCTACTTGACCCCATTTCCTCCAATCCTTACAAGCTCATCAATCTTTCAGTGCTTTCAAGCAGAGCTCTCTTCACATTAACCATTGAAAGACAATCAATTTCAACCCCTCAGGGCTAACGGATGAGCCGTATTCTGTCTTCTAATTATTTTCGATGTAGCTACGCAGTGACATGCCGGGGGATTGTTTTGTATATCTTTTTTGTGCTTTTAATACCCTAAAGCTATGTTTGTCTTGGATAAGTATTTGACGGATCTTCTTTATCTTAATTTGGATTAAGGTGATGGCGCCTGTCTAGCACGCGAAATTCAAAATCTTCGAGTATTTTTATAGTTTATCCAAAATCTGAAAACATTTAAGACAACATTTTGTGATTTGCGACAAACATAGTATGCAGTGCGTTTATTAATACATTTATTTTACTCTAAATATTATCACGGTGGATATGATACTAGTTAATCACTAAATATACAAAAATTGCCAGATTATCTGGATAGCTGTCGTTCTTGAAATGTTTTAGAGTAAGTTGGATATATTAATAAATGCACTGCACACGGTCTTTGTCGCGAATTGAAAAATGTGCCTTTTATTATTGTCAGATTTTGAAAAACTTCTAAAAGACCTCAAAAAATTTGAACTTCGCGGGCTAGATGGGCGCTTTAGCCTTAACTTATTTGTGCAGAACAAGTCTGTTTAACTGCTATGTACACGTAAGCAATGTTAAATATTTTTAAATATTAATTCAAATGCACGGTCAAAATAGTTTATTGAAAACTGTTTATGTGTAAGAAAACTAAGAAACTTACTTGTCATTTAAGCCAACTGGCTCTACATAACTTAAGCTGCAACGCGAATGTGCTTACATAAATTAAGCCGTCACTTTACGCGAATATTTCACCGTGTGAGATTAAGCCACGCTTTGTTGGGAAACACATTAAGTACTTCACAAACTCTGTGTGTAGAGTTATTACTGCATATGTGATGGAGAATGGCATAAGTTCTGCAAAAAAAATGTATTTGATCATTGTACCTAATATAAAATTATGTGAAAAGCCTTTTGGATTTCTTCAAAGCAATATTTTTCTTTTGCAATAAATCAAAAAGTATTTCAGACAGTATATCAGACAAAGAACCCGCGCTACTTCAAAATGAAATCCAAGAACAACACGTTTTAAGAGAAAGATGACAAAATCTCGAGGTTATTATTGTAGTTGTCGACAAATACAGAGCAAACTGCACTTAAAGAGAGGACCGCATAACAAAAGGCTGTAAATCTTGCAGTTTCCGACTTAACTGGGCACTGCGTCTAACGATGAGTAACGACCTACCGGCAACCGAGATACATCCGAGTGTATCCTCATAATAGAAAGGCATATAGTGTTCCATTTGAGTAGTTGTGTCTTAGAGATCCGCCAACCCGCTCTGGGCCCAGGGTGGTGGATTATGGCCTGGATCCACCTCGTTGTGAGGCCCGTGCCCGGGAGTGGGACGTCAAAAGGGCTAAATTATTATTATATATTTTTTCCAAAGATTACTATAACTTATAATTATTTCAAACCTAGATGAAACAGGCTGTTACCGAGTCAGCGAGCCACATTTTCGGCCTCATTAAACACCATTGTCGATCTTGGCTTACAGGAGTAACAGTGGAAGAAGTGTATATCGGGACGAGTTCCAAAATAAAGCGTCATTTACGTGGTGTCTGAACCACAATATGGCTTCGTAGCAAAACGCCTATAAAGACAAGACCGAGGTTACGGAGGTTTATAAAAGAGGAAGGATTGAAAGTAACAGTATAGGCGTCAGTTGCTTTTATTTTTAAAGATTAAGTCCCTCCAACTAAGCTAATGCTTGTGCTAGGAGTGGGCTCACGTCAATAGTTTAATGGCCAGGATGGGGATCGAACCCGGAACCTCTCAGCTACGAGGACGGCCCCTCTAACCACTAGGCTATTGACGCTTCATTGATTGTTCTTTTAAAAGTTTGGTCATCGAGTTGTTTAGAATATACCTATATAGAAACGTGCAACATTTCTCTAGGATAGGTAAGTAAGTTAGCTTAGTTTTATTTCACAAAAATGCATCTTACATTCACATATCGAATCCGTAGCCTTAGGTAACCCAATACATTTACGTGCCGTATATTCTAGAGAACAGATCGTATCTCGTGTTACGTGACTGTGAATTTCCATTTTCTGGTCCAACTGTTTCAGGCTGAAAATATTAAGAAACATGTAGCTACACGTTAGATCTATTTTTGCTGAACTACGGCATAGCCAAAGGAAAGGTTATGCTTTTAGCAGTCTATGCATATATGTTTTTATAGTTTACAATATCCACCGTAGCGCTTAAACTACTCATACGATTTTGATGATTGAGATGTCAATCGTTTTGTTATTATTATGGTCCGATGACATAGGCTGTATTTCGTTCGAGAACAATTTTTTTTTAAACAAAAATATTTTTTTTAATGGCAATAAGTAGGTAACTGCACAGTCGCAAAAAAAGGGCGATGCAAAACACGAGAGCGAATGTCAAATAATGATCGGAAAAATACTTACCTAAGTAATTAGCTAAGAATTCTTACAAAAACATTGTTTCTTGCTATAATTACGCACTAATGGTGTCTGGCACAGATATATATTTCCATTGAAAACGAAAATGCATGTACTTCGCGTGTACGAAACCCCGACCAAGCGTCAAGGTTGGTCGCCGCTAACTTACAGTCCGCGCGACTACAGATATACAAAATATGAGTATGAGATAATCACTCGAGAGAATCGTAACGGGCGGAGGGGCATCGGCGGCATCAGTGTATTTCAATCGGTTTGGATTTCCCGTCACTAGTGACGTCACAGTAGGTTTTAAAAATTCGGCACGCTTGGTTTCAATACAAATCGTGATACTTGCGTTATCTATGTAAATCTATATCTGTGGTGTTTGGTTATAATAAATAGGTAGGTATACCTACAATTAAAGTTCAAAGAGGTAAGTAGCTAATATGTTTTAATTAACCCTGTATAATCAGTGACCTTATGACGTCATGGCGTAGGCCGCTCGGCTCACTGCACATGGTGGTTGCGGGTTAGATTCCCGCCGGGGCAAATTTCGCAAATGGCCTTTTCGTCATTTGCCCAGGTCTGGGTGTCACTGGGATCGCCCCCAGTCCATTGCATGGTATCCATAGTACTAGCGTTGCTTAGTTTGGGACCATACAGTTGGTGTATCAGTCTGGCTTTTATGGTTGGTCAATCAAGCTGTAGCTAATTGACTAGAGCTCATAATAGGTACTGGCTCGAGAGTAGTACATCTCACAGAATATCGGTGTAATGAACCTATTATAGCTACTTCCTGCACGATAAGTACCTAATATTAATACTACCTCTAATAATATTATCGGCATATCTCTCTGTATCAAGGGTTGGAAGGCTTGTATGGGGAAATAGGTCCAACATGTGGAGGCCCCATTGTGAGAATTTGATTGTCATGTAAGGTACATGTTGAGTTCAACCGCTGCAAATGATGGGACGTATAAAGCGACTTGACACCAACAGGTGCAGGAACTATTGCAAATATGGAAAGAGCAAAAGGTTATATTAATCGAGTTTAGATGGACTGAGGATTGGGCTATTGCAAAGAAATCGGACACCTGCCATAATCAGTATTATCAAACTATCTTAGGCACGAAGGTATATAAAAATAAATAAATAAATATCGCCAGACTAAAACACCAACTGTATGGTCCCAAACAAAGCAACGCTTGTACTATGGGTTCCGTACAATGAACCGAGGGCGAACCCAGTGACACCCACACCAGGGCAAATTACGAAAAGGCCATTTCAGAAATTTGCCCAGCGGGAATGGAACCCGCAACCATGTGCAGTGAGCCGAGCGGTCTACGCTCGAACCACTGCGCCAAGTGGTCGTCATATTATTATTATGATACGATAATAATATAGCATTATTCGTTTAGGTTGGGTATTTCTTCCATATTATTTATGTAGGGTTTATAATTCAATTTACGTTGAACATTTGGTCCGCAATTTAATCTCACGCTTTTCGAAGCCCGTTTAGTGCACGTCCGAATAATGTTCATGAAGAATTATTAAAATTTAAACTTCAGCAAGATGAGATAAGTTTTTGTGCTACACGTGACAACTGTGCAGCTAGCTAGCTAACCTTTATATTTCAATTTCAACCTTACCCTACGCTATTAGGTTTGTTTTTAGATTGCACACGAAATTCCACTTTATTATTTTTCACCGCACGACCTAATCGCTTCTGACCGCAGCGTCGTTAAGCCGAGCTGAAAAAAGTTGGCAAAGTGAAAATTGTGCGCAAATTATGAAATTCTAAATGAAAATCCGTCGCAGATGTTGTGTTCATTATGATAAAATAAACCTAAAATGATTTAAGTATACTTTGAAGGGCTCTCAATCTATTTTGTTGTATACTATAAAATTACAATGCTCAAAAAAATATTAATTTGGGGTTTATTTTTTTACTAAACAATCTCAGCACACTGCCGTACGCCCCACTTGATGCCAAGCAGTTACTATATACTATAGATGCTTGCATAATTACCAAAGACTTTGCTCATCGTCATCATCATCAGCCTATATCAGTCCCCTGTTGGACATAGGCCTCCCCGAATGAGTCTTCAGCTTGCCGCATCCAGCATCTGCCTGTAGTTGCTGATGAAAGACATTGCTCGCATGTTGCCAACCTAAAGACAAAAAGGCCAGAAAGGACAGAGAGGACAGAAAGGACAGAAAGGAGAGTGAGACAAAGTGATAAGAAGAGAGCCAGAGCGGAAGGGCTTTCAGCTCTTCAACTCATCTCACAAAACGCACTTGACGCCAATCTTCTGTGAGAAGGAGGTTCGATACTTTTACATCTCCAGATTGTGACTCCAGACCAGTCCACATAGTATAATATACTATACTCTTTATCGTCTGTTTTGTATAAGTATACTAACCTCCTTTATACAACATGGTTAACACAAATCTCGAAGGTAAACACGAATTTATTTTGCCCTGTATTGATCGCTGCAATGTTTCACTTGTCACGATAAATCGCTGTCAAACACTGACTGCGTTTTGGTTTAGATTTATCTTGTTTAGAACGATAGTTGGACTTATAAATTGTTAAATTGTGGGAATACACACTAGAGCAATGTTTTTACTTTTGGCCTGTAATTTTACTAACTCAGAATTTAATAAGGGTTATAATGTGTTATTCTAGAGTTTAGACCCGTGCTCTATTATGAGGGTTTCATAAGAACATAGAGAAAAGAGAGTTCCGCAAGCCCCAATAAGCTGACATAACCGTACTAAGACTCCTTAATGAAACATCGTTGGCCCGATTACAAGATTATAAAACTGAGAAGAAGACCAGGTTGGACCTGGATACTTATTAGGGGTATACGAGCGTAATCCTACTAATATTATAAATGTGAAAGTTTGTGAGTGTGCATGTATGTATGTATGTTTGTTACTCCTTCACGCAAAAACTACTGAACGGATTTGGATGAAATTTGGAACACAGATAGTTTATAACCGGGATTAACATATAGGATACTTTTTATCCCGATAATCCCGAAATTTTTGTTTCGTTAAATACTACGCGGACGAAGTCGGGGGGCACAGCTAGCAGTATATATTTTTGTATTATAACTTCATTATTTTGGTAGTCTGTTGGCAGCCTTATACAGCGGCTCCCGCTACGCATAGTAATATTCGCCAGTTGTTTGCTAACGATGCTTGAGTTGATATTAATGATGCTGTTGTACATAGAGATATAATACAAACACAAAATTATGAATTAAGATACTGTAATCTGAAATGCGGGCTTAGAAAAAGAAATTCGTATATAAGAAGAGCATGAAAAAATAGCAGCTGTATGTCAGTTCTAAACACTCCTGCTCATAAAGAATATTATTGAACATATCAATTGTAAAAAGGTACAAAATCCCTCCAAAATCGTGGTAAATATTTTGATTCATACTAGTAATGTATGAACGTGTCAACGAATGTTACTATAGACACTATCTAATTGTACTGGTTTGTATGAGCTACGTGTTACTGCTTAAATTAAGGAATTTCCTGCGTAGTGGCGCAGTGATGCGGAGATAGGCCAGGAGATAGCAATAACACCTCACTAAAGTCAGCGAACACAAACACATAAATATGTTTTATAATAAAATGAAGTCGATCGGATGACTTTCAACCTTCATATTTAAATTAACCTTATTGAAGCGAAGCTTCTATAAGGATATTCGGGGCGCTCGCCGCGCAGCCACTCTATCCATGGTAAGTGTCAGGAGCGTTATACGACATATACTTATATAGATATATAGAGTAGCTGTTAAC
Source organism: Notodonta ziczac (assembly GCA_918843915.1). Lineage (NCBI taxonomy): Eukaryota > Metazoa > Arthropoda > Insecta > Lepidoptera > Notodontidae > Notodonta > Notodonta ziczac. The sequence goes on from OU974037.1 coordinate 12,249,428, forward strand.
GTTTAGCTCGTACGCTTTATACTATAAAGCTTCGCTTCTTTCGGGCGTCCCTAGACGATTTTTGTTTTGTATATTTCCTAACGGCAGGTCTCGAGGAAAGTTATTGCATAATAGGCACTGTTAATCACGTTGTGCGACACTCAGCTAGATGAGCTCAAATCATCTTTTACGGGTTTTGTTAAATGCCAGTAAGTACTTAATGTTCTTAAAACACTAGAGAAGCGTTAGGTGTTATATTTTCTTACTCATATAAAAGTTTTTCACGATAAGACAATAATTAACTTAGATACTTAAACGTGGCTAGCTCCTAGCTTAATCGTGCGGTGACACGAGACTCTAATCAAAATTCCTACGCATAACATACCGAGGGAATTGCCGCCAACGATTGCAGGCACGACGGCTCATCATGGGAGCGACCCAGTAATCATTCGTATTTATATGTGGGCTGTAAGAGGGTTGAATTTCGTTTGTTTGTGATGGGTGGACAGTGGACATGATAATAATGAAAAAAATGCATTGCCCCGACCAATACCTACTATAACTTAATATCCTAATGGAGATTGGGATCTTAGAAAAAAGAACTCATTCACACACCATTCAGATAACATTCACTTAACCTTATCGTACGCGTTCTCAAGTAGCAGTCTTCTTATCATTCCTTTAACATCATCTTCTACCCTCAATCATTAAATAGTCAGTTTATATTATTTTCAACTTTTGTGGTGAATTAATTCATTACAGTGGGCGTCGGGTAGTCAGTGCAAACGAACCTGAATATTCAGGGTTCGTTATTTTGCATGCAGATTTCCACGAATGGTTTTTTAACATCTACAAATTTTCATCTTTAAATAGTTAGTAACAATTTTAAACAATGACTCTACATTAAATGATTCAAATTGTTTTGAGCATCATCTCTTCTGTATGTTTTGTTCAAATCTCGACCCTATACTATAGCATGATACAGATATGATTACTTATTTACAATACTAGCGTTTAAATTTCATGTCATTATTGTTATTTAATAGTCGTACTTTAAAATGTTAGTAAATTTATTGTTGTAAAAATCAGTAATGGTAGCAGTCGAAATCCTTGAAATTCCGAGGTAACCCAATGAGAACGGTCAGATTAATTTTTAATCCCGGATTTTAATTAGTGAGTTAACAAAGCCGCAGGTTGTTTGAATTAGTCCAATTCCATTGTTAGTCTGATTCCTGAAAATGTACCCTTGATTCAATTATTTTGTGAGCCCTAGAGCAATATGTTGGTACTAAATGAACACTAATGATTGACAAAACTAATTTGACTATGTTGAACTTGTATGTGAGATAACATGATACCAATAAATTATGGAGTACCTATTACCATTTGGGTGGGGAGCATTTCAACCGTGCATGTATAGGTAGACGCATCTCGTCGACTGCTATATATTTTATGGGAACTAAATATTTTTTTAAAAAATTTAAATATTTTTTTCTATAATTTTTTCGAGGGTTAAACTTCACATTCGTCCAAGCTCAAAAAAGATAAATCATTCCCTGTTTAAGTAAAAATCTAGAATATTTTACTTATATTAAAATCACCAAACATGCCTACGACTCGTCTGATGTTAAGCAGTTACCGTAGCCTATGCTGGTATGTTTGTAGTACCAAAGGTACTCGCACTTCGCTGACGTGAAGGGGAGTGGAACAGAGGAGGGGGAGGCAAGGGTTGTTCTTTCGGTCCCCTCACTAACCGTACGAAACGCAGCTATAATAGCCACTTTACGCCTTTTTTTCTGTGAAAGGGACTCCCTTACATGAGCTACCGTTATTAACGAAAACTGGAGTATCGGAAAGTTTGGTACATATTTTACACTAGCTGTGCCCGCGACTTCGTCCGCGTGTAATTTAACTTAACAAACATTTCGGGTTTATTCACCCCCTATTTTATCCCCTTGGAATTGAATTGAATTAATCAAAATGTCTTAGGGGATGCCTACGTCATAACATCCCTGCATGCCAAATTTCAGCCCGATCCGTCCAGTGGTTGGGCTGTGCGTTGATAGATCACTATGGCAGTCAGTCAGTCAGTCACCTTTGAGTTATATATATTTATAAAATAATAACACTATTCAAAGGTAAGTCACTTGTAAGAGCTACCTACTTTGGTAGGGATGGCACTCTTGGGTTTTAAACAAGGTGAAATTTCCAACAAAATAGCCAATTTTGGAAACCGGTATCCGTAGGTTTTGAGGTGGGTAGTCCCTTGAGAAACCGTAACTACCTTTTAAGCTCAACTAAATGCTTGCGGGGAGTTGGACGGATGAGGAAGTTAATGTTTGTTAACTCTGTTAGTTATCAGAATACCTATCTACTAGATTACCTGTAAGTAGTTGAAATTATTGAATGTTTTAAGGATTTATTAATTGCTTAATTACAAAATAGGTCCTGCGTCGTCTCTATGTTGGTATAGAGTTAAGAAAATAATAATTTAAGAAGTTGCCTCGTCCAGATTCAAATGTATCAATCTAATATATTAACTTATCATCTTATGCAATCAATATAAAAGTAATATACTTAATAAAGGGTAAAATTACAGTAAGAGTAGTAAAATATACAAGTAGATATCTAGGTATACAAAATATATTTATCTTATAATTTTGTTAAATCCAATCGAAACCAATTGAACTATTACAAACAAGTGAATGAACTTTCCCATTTTGAATTGAACTCGGCATTTTCTCAATATTAACAAATGAAACGTGTGAAGTGACGTGACAATGATAAATTGGTTCTTAAGGAAACGTGGACAAGGTCTAATATATGATCAATATCTCATAAAAGTTCATAAAACAGCTTTATAATATTAGTGCTAAATATTTTTTAGGCTCCAAAATTAATTTCAATCAATTTGCTACGTCTTTGCAAAGCGTCCTTCACAACAAAACTGCTTTGTAATGGCATTGCATACTAAGTGTAACTTTCTATAAAATTTAGATAATGATTTTTAACAACTTCTTAAACCATTACTTGGGGCATACTGTAAGTAAGCAGGACTGGTGTTTTTAAAACAATCATTCTTAACTTTTAATTCAGAGAGGTATAGGTACCTCCTATATCTATAGACAATAAATCCATATATCAAATAGTTTTCATGTTATATATGGCAAACATATTGAGAAGAAGTGTTATAGCAGTAGCCCCCTCCCCCATTGCATTGGAACCAAAATACCATCAGCATAATATATATCTATAAACATCAGTGATAGCCGATTGGTTAGGCACGCGTACAAGGCACACAAGGTCCTGGATTCAAAGCCCGGCTCGCACCTCTGTTTTTTTCGAAATCTTTGTGCGAATCATCATTTCAATATTTTATGATTATCACTTGCGTGAAGGAAATCGTCGCGAGGAGACCTGTATGTCTTAGAAAATCTAACTAATTTTCGAAATACATGTGAACAGGTCAACTCGCACTAGACCAGCGTGGTGGATTACAGCCTAAATCCCGTAGTGAGGGGAGGCCCATGCCCAGGAGCGGGACATCAAAATGCCTAAATTATTACTATTATAAATATTTATATAAAGCGACACAGGAACCCGTTAGACGGAATCTGTCATACAATTTGTCCGTCCTTTGTTGCACAGATTATCTAGCCTGTTTACACATCACCGGTGTGACAGGCACTTAGCACCAGGGTACTTAAGCTGTAAGTACGGTTAGTACTCCAACCTAGCTTCACTTAACTAAATAACTTAACTGATCGGGTGTCAAATGCACGCTCGCAGGTGCATAAGACATTAGAGGAGTGGGACAGAGGGAGTGGAAGGTAGGGGAAGGAAAGGGAAGGTAGGGGATTGGTCGTCCCGCTCTCTCACTCATCGTGCGAATCGCCGCTATAATAGGTACTTTACGCGCATATTTGAGTCTTCCCAGTTTTGAGTCGTTGTTAAAAATTCTTCAGTATTTATAAGTCACATATTTGTCACAAAATCTGGTATTATTATTAAATAAAAAGGACTGTATCAACTCAAAATGGAATGAAAATTCTCTCCTTGCCTAGTAATTAATCTATTATTCCATTCTATTATCTAAGCATGGGTTAACGTCCATTGTTCTCTGCTATTGTGTTAATTGAAGTTCGTTAAAGCTATGATTATGTAGAATTATATAGAATAATTAATCTGCTTTATATCGGGGTAGTAAGATCTAAATTTGCATGATAATTTAGTCGTAATGAAGCTCTACATAATTTCCTTCTTATTTGTACAGTATTAGGGTTCTTGTTGCCGTGAACCTACTTCATCTTTAAATCCCTCATGTTTTTGCATGCAAGCGTTTAGACCAACAGCGGTTCCTCTTAGTAGTCTAACGATCTTGATAAATGTTGACAGGTTCAGCTTGAATTGATATCAATATTAAGCCTATTATATTCCACTGAAAACGCTTGCTGACGTTAGTGTGCCTCATTTAAATTAGGTTCATTATTTTGTTTTCCTTCCATAAATATTGCTTGCTTTAAAAATAGTATTTGAAACCCACACGTGCCGTAATAATAACATTCTACCAACCGAGAAAACCCTCAAATAGCTGGCAACAAAAATAGAAAGTCCAATATCCGACTCTAGCCTCGAGACGGGTCCCCGGTACATCTGTATTGACTACCTCGAGTGGCTTCTTCACGCGAGGCTCGTATTTCCGGTCTAAGTCCGATACTGTGATATAACAAGATATTTGATTGGAAGATGGTTCTGTTTGTGTGTCATAATTTATATAAGACCTTTTTTTGAAGTGTATCTTCTATACGGACGTTCGGGGCGCTCGCCGCGCGGCCGCTTTGTCCATGCTAAGCGTCAGACGTCAGTAGCGTTATACGATAAAATATATAGGTATACAGAGTGACAGCTGCGGCCCCCTACGCCTTATACTATAAAGCTTTGATTCTTTCGGGCGTTCCTAGACGGCGCTGTTTTTGTTGACTGGACTTCTAGGAGAGGTATGTGGGATTCTAAGTACCCTTCATATACCTCGCTCCTATATGGGAGTTTTTAACCCCTCCCAAAACCTAACAAGATAGGTAGGTAGGTACCTAGTCACGTATCTGTTTGATTCCGTATTTGTTTGTTTCTATACGCAATAATCAAAAGTTTAAATTTTACTCTATTCAGTAAATTACATAATGAAATCTTATCACATTTATTTTTAAAAACCTCTTTGAGCTTAACACTAAGGAATACAAAAATAACCAATTCATATTCATAATTATTATCATGTACAGTCACAGATTCGCAAGGAAATGCCAAGCGACGTCTATCTCTCTGGCAAAACGTACAAGTTTCTTAGTTCATATAATAACGTTTTGTATAGATATCGTAACATATTGTGCGAACAGCCAGCCCAAATGCGTATTTCGGTCATCAATCTCATAGTTTCCGTTTGATTGATGATACAGTATTCTGAAATATTTCGTAGATGTACCTATCTAATACCTGTCAAACATCGCGAGCTATTTTTCATTTAGCGCGGACCTAGATATATGTATTCCTAGTATTTCCTCGTCTAAAAGATTTCCAAGTTCTGTTATTATGTGTGTGCATTTATTATCCAATAAAATAACCTGGTCTCGATAGAGTCATTAGTTTTCGTCTTCATATCGTAATGTATTCTCTAAAGTCTGGAGAATGTCAGTCATTATTTGGACATCACGAAGCAAAATCCTGCCTCTGATTTCCACAATTATCATTAGTTCACTAAAATCGTTACTTTGCTAAAATAACGAATAACTTTGCAGGTAGGCAGGGTTTTTAGGTTATAAATTATACTTTATATTGGTCAAGAACCCTATTATAGAACAGCTCTAATGAAGATACTGCAATTTTATAAGTCAATAAATCCCTCTCTATTTCATATAATATATTAGCCTCCTTAACGTAGTGGGATTATTCAAAATGGCGGGCTATTACCTCAAGGAAAGGCTGAGTGAGGCTAGTCAGACTTCTGAGTAAGGGCCGCTTCACGAAGGCAATAAGGTAATGAAACATTGCCCATTAAAGTTTCTAAATTAAAAAAAAAAACAAAACATACCTACTTTCATGCATGTTTGTAATTGCTATGTTTTTTATTAGTATTATGCACTGGTCAGCGATTGACCTAATCTTACCTGGTGGGAACTGAAGGAGAGGCTAATGATTATAAATAAATAAATTTTGAATTTCAACAGATTTGCATAAATGAAAAGTCATAACATAAATGTATCTCCACTGTACGATTTGAGAAAATTTTTATAAACTCATTTCATAGAAGAAAGAGACAGAATGAGGTAAAACGCGCAAATGAGTAAGAATACACAATAGACGAGTTATCAGAATAAGATGCGGGCACGAAAAAGAAAATGAGTATCTCCAAGATGAGAAATAGAGCCAAGAGACAATTATTTTATCAAAACTCATTTACAACGACGATCATTTTATAGCTTCATAATTTTATAAAAAAATAAGAATATAAGCTCCTACTTAGTATCATAAAACATTTTTCCACTTTATAAAATTAAGTGCAGGTGCACTGCGGGCTCAGAGCATCAACGCTTTGACATTATGCAGCGACGCCGAAGCTAATTTGCCGTAAAAGTTTTAATGGCCGACCAGGTAACGAGTAGTCGCATTAAAGGCGAGCGATAGTTAAAAGCCCCCGTTGACCTGGTTACATGAATAAGTTGTTGTTTAAATAGTTTATGGTAAAAACTTGGCAGCAAATCAAATATAATACCTTTATTGGATGCCGCGAGAACGCGCGAGAATAGCCATTAAATCAGAGACACTACACACAATATTCCATTGTGGAGATACTTTATTATTATCTAAATGTTAGAATAGACACCTGTCTATTCTATTCTTGACAAAAAGTCATGTTCTTGATAAGAATTATCTGCAAGAATTAAATTACAAGCAAAATTAATAATTGGCAGGAAGTGGAAAGGTCAAAATAATAATGTACTGTATCCCTATAGTTACTTTTCCTGCTTAGGCGTTGATCAATGGAATACTTACTATCGTAAATAGATTATCCTAAATAGAACCGAGAACCTCACAATCTGCATACCACTATTCCAAGACAAGAAATAGTATCCTAAAGTAAAATATTCATTAAGGTTTACATTTTAAGCTCGATACCATTTATGAAAGTAAAAAAATCTGCTAGAAAGTATTCGTTATTTATTCAGTACCTTTACGAAAGGATGTATTGCAGTTCGGGTAGGGTATCCTCATTATACGCTGGCAACATCTGGTTGTGGTCATCGCTAATGCAGGTCCAAACGGTCGTATACGTTTTACACTTTTGAATATTATATGTTGGGGCTTGTTGGTTTTAGTGGAGACTAGCAGCTGCGCTTGGAACTATGTTTGCAAGAACTACATGCTTGGATGTTTGAGTTTATAGTACAATATTCATAGTATAGCAAGGGTTTTGCCATTTATTCACGAATTGTAAAGTATATTAGGGTGTGGTAAGCCGTAACGCTAGAGCTAAGTAGGGAATTGCATAGGAATTTTGTTTATTTAAGAAAAATATAGCAAAAATATTGTGCTAGTTCCCTAGATAAAGTTCATTGGGTAATTTTGCTTCCGCTCGCTCGTCAAAAGAAATATAACTTTCATTTCGTGGATTAGGATTAATGTTCTTTTTACCTACATACAGGCTACAGTATGAAATAAAAAGAAAATTAAATCTTATGCATAGGAAATTGTTTTATAGGGATAATTTTAACAGAAATACTATGAGTGATGAATATTTCAAACATATTATGACGACCGTTGGCGCAGTGGTTTGAGCGTAGGCCGCTCGGCTTACTCACCCGGGTTGCTGCGGGTTCGATTCCCGCCAGGGAAAATTTCGTAAATGCCCATTTCGTAATTTGCCCAGGTCTGGATATCACTGGGATCTCCCCCAGTCTATTGTACAGTACCCATAGTACAAGCATCGCTTAGTTTGGGACCATACAGTTGGTATGTCAGTCTGGTGATATTTATTTATTATTTATTTGTTTATATTACGTCATTTACTTTTAATAAATTTCAACATCTGTCAACTGTCTAATATAAGGTTGCTAATGAGTTGAGATATATCAATCTTAATAAAGTCCACTCAAAACAATCTAGTTACGGCCTCATTAATTACAAAATATTTTAATAATCTCTTCTAAAAGTCAAGAGGATCTCAACTAATTAGTGAAGGTATGGAACGCTACTCATTAAAAATTGCATGGGCCGTCAGATAATTAACCGCGAGCCACCTCGCCCTTGTGACGTCAGAGCGGTTTATACAAAAGAAATGGGTCAATCTCTTTTTTAAATGAACATTAAAAATGTGTGGAACTCACATTAGTTTATATGTCACTTCCCATCATTAGCGCTAAATCAACAGTTTCAGGGTTATATTATTTTTTCAGAATATTCAGACTCTTATTCCTAGCCCGTCAGATAAAGCCTCTCGTAGTCATAATAAAGATTTCGTTAAAAGATTTATATTTCCATAAAAGAAAGATTTCCATAAAGTAACGCCTGAATCAATCAAACCTTACATAGGAAAACCTGTAAGAGGACCATGACAGTGTATGGGCGTGATGAAATAAATCAATATAACAAATAATTAAGTACAAACCTTTTGTAAAGTAAAATAATGTACTTTAAATGCTAATTATTTGTCAGCAACATGAGAATATAATTTGAAACTTATTATCCTACGTCTCAAGTGATTTCGTAGGATAAATATGTCTATCAGAAATTGTTCCTGACGATCGTTTTGTTGTCAATCAAAAGTAAATTGGATTTCAATACGATTGAATAAAATTAAGTTCTATAGTCTACTTAGGTACGGTTAAAAGGAAAGCATTTCTGAAATCAAAAATTCCATTACACATTCTATCATCAGATCGGTTTTTTTTATAACCAAGTCACCAAAGAAGCCTAGACCCGCTTAATGTTAAGCAGTTACTATACATGCTCGCAATACCAAAGGCATTTCACCCACGTTGCCAACCTAGAGAGGAGTGGGTGGAGGTAGAGCAACAGAAGGGGATGGACTTCAAGCTCTCACCACATCGTATAAAACGGAGCGGCGATAAACGGCGTAGAGTAAAGTACAGTAGAGTTCTGTGAGAGAGTGGTACTACCCCGGTCGTAGGTACCTATAGCTCGGCTCTACCGTCAAATAAATATAACAGCACAATAGTGCAATAGGAATTTTAATAAGAATTCCTTGTTAAAATCCAAATAACAATAGGTATAGGCAATCGACCAGCAATCTGCGCCCTTATTACGTTAGCTACTTTAACCGCAATAGAAAAGCAAAGAAGAAAGTTTAAATGAAGTAGGTTAAGAAGTTTAAGGATACAGTTAAAACAAACCCGTTGAGACAATTCCTTCTCAAAACTCAATATGAAGGGATAAATAATAAATGTCACGGCAAGCCGATTGTCCTTTTACGGTATCGATTTCACGAGTTCGGCTAAATTTCGTAATGAAATTCCAAGTAGATTCATAACCCTACCTCCGGGACCCGCCGGGCCCAATCGTAGGGCGGAGTGAGCGGGAAATTGACTCAATCTGCGATATATACAAGGTCTTATTTTAATAACACACGATGCTTTGCGTGTCAACATAGTAATTGCTAAAGATGATGTACGTACCACAAAATATAATCCTGATGGACTTCTTTCAAACAGCTGACTTGATTTTAAAAATCCCTTAGCTACCAACCAAGTGTACCAACCAACAGATAATATTTGGTGACCTTTGAAATAGCTGCCACTTTTGGACTTTCCATCTAAACCCTGTCCGTAATAATATTGTGTAATTCGTGGAGATGAATAGGTATATGAAAAACAATTATTACTTTACTGACTTATGCAGAGGGGAACTGAAATGCATCTCTATTTGCCGATGGTAATAGGGTTGAGTTTCCCTATTTAACGAACACACTCCCCCTCGATGCGTCAGGGATTCAGGCCGAAGTCCACCACACTGGCTCAGTCGAACTGCGATCAAGCTATCTAGAAGCTTACCTGATTACAGTATACTATCCGTTGTTAAATGTTTAATTAATTATTAATAAAACTGTAGAGACAACGACTAGAAATATATCTTAACAATCTCTAGCGTAAAATTTCATATTGTTTGTGTATGTAGAAGGTAATTTGTTGCAACGTTTTCAGCCAAAGATAAGAAGACTTCATCCGCTACAGTGGCAACAAGGCAAGGGCACTCGAGCTGTTCGGACGCATCATTAGTAGAGTCTAGCCAAAGCTAGAGCAGAGCTAAAGGACCTTCACTAATTGGGCGAGACCCTTAGATCCGTGATAAGGCAACTGCTTATATGATACCTTATGACGCAGGGTTTAGAATACATTACACATTGATCATTTATATCTACCTAACAAAATGGTTTGAGAGAGCTCAGCGAAGATTCATCATTTCTTCATTGTTATGAAAATCTGTAGTTAGATATCATAGCAGTTAAGGAGGTGTAGAGTCAGATCTCGATAGGCCCTCCTCCTTTAAAAAACATTTAAATAAAAAAAACTACTGCCGCAAGGCAGAATCTTGCACTGAAGCGAATTCCTTGTTCTACTGAAACGAATTCATTCCCGCCCGTTTCTCAACTTTCCAGGCCTAGGTTTCGATTTGTTCTTGTTATATTTTGTACCTACTATATAACAGCGCATTTCATTTTGTTAGGTAACGCTGTTATGGTCATTTGCAACCAACTATGCCAGTACTATTGTTGCGAGTATGCCAGTACCTAGTGTCGTCAAAAAAACTAGAGTCCATTTGTACAAAATCCACTTGACACCATTTTCATCTAGATACCCATTCATTCCTTCAGAGTGTTTCTGTCATTTTATTCAGACTTTCCTTTCACAAATTAAAAGTTTTTTAGGAGATTCCAACACACTCCTACTTGTTTGCACGGTGAAGTGGCGAAACGCTTCGCAAATAAATCCTACTAATATTATAAATGTGAAAGTTTGTGAGTGTGGATGTATGTATGTATGTATGTATGTATGTTTGTTACTCCTTCACGCAAAAACTACTGAACGGATTTGGATGAAATTTGGAACACAGATAGTCTATAACCGGGATTAACATATAGGATACTTTTTATCCCGATAATCCCGAAATTTTTGTTACGTTAAATTTTAATACTACGCGGACGAAGTCCGTGGGCACAGCTAGTATAATATAAAGGTTGTAAACCTTCATGTTACAGCAGCGAGAAATAGTGAGTTTTTATTATTTGTTTAAAAACAAGATTGAGTTTGTATTGTAAAGTTTATTTTGGAATAACGTGTTGGCTTCACTTGATGAAAAGATAGAGGTATCCATAATAAAATATTTACCTACAGTAACATCTAATTTTAATAGACAAATGAATAGAACCTTGATATCGTGTTCAATACATAACAATGTCGGAAAATAATTAAGCATCCAGCTGCTTCGAACTTATCCGACCGCGACCAACGGTAAAGGTACTCATAAAATAGAACAAGATATAAACTCAGCTGAGAATCTTTAAATGCCCCGAAGCGTTGCGCCTTACCCTCGTCTGCCCAATACCTGATCGGAAATAAAAGAATTAATAAAAAGCTTGAGGCTAAAGTACTCATATTATAATATTTTAACTGCTGCTGTGTTCTGTGGAATATCTGGTTTAGAGTTGAAATTATTTTAATGTATTCATTTAGTCATCATGATTTAGGTAAAAAGTCTTGTTTGTTAATTATTTCGGACCAATGACATAATTTTTGTTTGTGCTCTATTAGTCTTTGGTCTAATATAAAAAGATACTAGTTTCTGCCCGCGACTTCGTCCGCGTAGACTTAAGTAAAGTATTCTATGTGTTAATCCAAATTGTAAACTATCTGTGTTCCAAATTTAATCCAAATCCGTTCAGTAGTTTTTGCGTGAAGGAGTAACAAACATACATCCACACTCACAAACTCGCATTTCTAACATTATCAGGATTTTTTTGAGTACGAGGCGAAAATCAGTAAACAAGGGTACGTCCGCAGTTACCCTAGCCTATATGCCTAGATGCTTGCAAAATCAAATGCATTGCTCGCACTTTGCCTACTTAAAGGGGAGTGCGACAGAAGACGACAATAGGGGGATGATTTTTAAAAAATAGGTAAATCATCTTATGAATTTAAAATAAGACTTTATAAGCGCTGCGTATATTTCAAAATCCTCTGAAAAGAATAAGGTTCAAATAAATCATGCCTTAGTTAGAAGTCCATGAAGTCTACGTAGGGTTGACACAAATGGGTGCTCTATCACCCCATGTGTCAACTGGGTCTATGTTGGGACCTAGTAAATTCTGTTCAATGGCCTACTAGAGTATTTTAAGTGAGTACTTAAGTAGGTACTTACCTATCAATATTTTTATCGGAATAATGTAATGGAATATTGGAACTCAGACCTTCTCATCTACCTAAGAATATATACCTATCTATCTTATTTACTATCGACGCTAACATGTTTCACGTTTGTTACGTCAGTTATTTGGAACTATTGTAAGTAAGGTATACCATTAAATCAATCACATCTGTCAAACATGTCCCGGGCTCTTTAAATCTTACCTATATAATTGGTTTAGCGGCCAAGCCTTCCAGATTCCGAGAACTCTCTTACAACAATTTGATTTAGACAAATCTCTACTGTCATCAAACAGCTTCAACCGCTGACCCTTTTACTGCTCAGAAAATATTTTATCCCGTTAAGTGTAAAGCTAATATTGAGTCTGCAGTAACCTAATTATTCCGAGCCGCGTGCTTATTACTCTACAACCTTTTGCAATTAAATACAAATGGTAATAAAAGTGTCTGTGAGACAGTTTAGGAACGTACATCAGGAACTAAGGGCCGAGTTTGCTTAAACATTTTGGGACCGGATGGTTTAAAGTTTGTGCCAATATTCCTGGAAGAAATTGTGTTAGTACTTGCTTCTTATGTAAACATAATGGCTCCTCAAGCAAAATTAAAATGATTGCTCGGAGAAAAAGCCCATCATATTGCAGCCTAATGTTTCGTAAAACGATCCACTCGCCTCGGGCGGCAATCCAGACGCAATATCCGATGTCGGATCTATATGAGATTCCATCGAACACAGCTAGTGGGTACTGAATGACATAAGACACATCACGGTTTGTTTATCAGGTGAAAATTCAAAATTGATTATAATATATACCTACATAAATGTATCCCTTTTTGACGCCAAACTCCTGGGCATGGAGCTAACCTCACTACGAGGGGGATTCAGGCCGTAATCCACCACACTGGCCCAGTGCGGGTTGGTGGATTTGACATTGATAATTGGTTACATTTTCTAAGACATGCAGTTTTCCTCACGATTCTTTCCTTCACTGTGAGCAAATGATAATCATATATAAATTATGATTATCACATTGATTTCGAAAAACCCGCAGGTGCGAACCGGGGTTTGAACCCAGGACCTGGTGCCAGCAAGACGCCTGCTTAACAAATTGGCTTTCACTGCAGATAAAATTGATTATGTACATCGTAATTGTTTTTCATCAGGCGCGTTGTACGCTTGCTGCAAAGAGCATACAAGGTTGCTGCTAACGTTTTAAAAACCTCATATTGATAGTAGGCCATAACGAAAAAAAACGCAAATATATTTATCTGAATGTATTTTTTTATAAATGACTTTTTATCTCTCTCATTTCAAAGTTCATTAAGTAAAGACGAAGTGGAGCGTGAAATCGATACAGACCGGAGCCGGCGGTCTGCGGTCGGTAAATCAATTTGCCGATGCAGTTATACTTGTACTAAGACTAGTTATACAGAGTGTTTCAATAGTCCGAAATAAAGGTTGTAACGTGGTCACAAAAAGGCAATTTCCGAAATTCTCCCCGTTGGTAATCGCGAGCAACCCGGAGCAGTGAGTCAAGCCGTCTACGCTCAAACCAAAGACCAAAAACAGACCAAAAACATAAAGTATAACCCAACTACGGAAAAAAATTACTACCTATAATTTAAAGGCAATAAAACGAAAAAGTTAAAAAAACTGTAAAAATGTTTTTTCTGTCACTTGGTATGTTTCATTTGTATATAATACTAGCGGCCCGCCCCGGCTACATTGCTTACGATACATCCATGGATTCCCAAAACGATAAACGAAATAGTTTTATTATCCAATCCAATGGATTGTAAAAATGGCCGCGAACTCGTTTTTGCTCTATTTTTGGCCGTTAAATTCGCTTCACATACATTCTAGTTCAGTTTTTCATTGAGAAAGTTTATGTATTCATTTAAAGTTGAAGCAGAAAGTTAGCCTATGTTGAATACTACGTTTTTCAGTATAATTAAGTTTACTTACACATTGTAAGAGTACCGCTGACAAATCCACTTACCTGAAAAATAAAGAAGAGTCAATCAATTAATACAAAATAAGACTCAGGTAACTAATATTACAATTACCTAAATACATAGAAGATCGTATTGAACAAGTCTCCTGAAAATATGTTAAGCAGTCTTACTAAGACTCTGAATAATATTATATGATAATAGACGCCAATACGTGCGAATCTTGTGACAGTTTTTCATCCAAAAATAATTCAGAATTTGTAAATTGAACAACTTTATACTTTAATGTCTAGTGGGTTGGTTATATTTTTCTGTAACCAAAATGGATACTACTTTATCTCGCATCATGAAAATACGCACCTGCCATGCGTTATTCCGTAAGTAGGTAACTTCAATAATATGAAGAGACTTAGCGAGCGATAACTTTTAGAAACTCCCGTGGCGTCGCGTGCTCACATAATTTTAAATTGGACGTTAATGCCGTGTTTCCTGAAGTAGAGATTAACTGCCGCTTTGTTTCACGACACGTCATAATACTTGTGAGACGGAATTAAATAGCAAATAATCTTATAAAACCATAGACTCAACCACTCCACTTTAATGTGTCTTATAATGAATATAAATAACATCGTCATATCTACAGACATTCCTAGAAGGGACAGAGCAATGCACCCATATATTGCTAATGAATGAACGTGTGAAAATGTTGTTTATCACCACATACATAAAGGTTACAATTCTGTGAACACACCAGAAACAACAACGGAAAAGAGAACATAGAGAAAGCCATGCACGTCGCAAATTAATAATTCCATGGATAAGGCAGACTACAATGAGCATCGCTACACGCAGTGTGAAAAACATTTACGAGTATGTCGCATTTATCTCAGCGCGTGCTGGAGGGGAACAGAGTCTCGTACAGAGCACTGACTTTCAGCCATAGTCTCCTCAATATTATTTTATTCATACCTGTCTAGCCAAAAAGTGAAGCAATCTCAAACTTATTAAACTAAAATACACCTTGACACCGGTCCACCTAAGACAGGGCAGTCTTAACTTTTATACTTCTTTGTCGTTCGGGTAGTAAACTAAAAAGGATACGGATACGAAGCCTACCCATAAAATCTTCCCAAACTCCCCTTTCTTCCCCCATCCATCGACGCCTTCCCATCAACGACGGCAAAATTCTGACGCACCGCATTTTTGCTATGACTTTGAAAAATATGAAGTTTAAGCCGACCGACATAAAAAAACCACTGTACTGTGTTATGGAAATGTGATGTTTGTATTTACATATTTCTATCTCGTCCTTTTTTGAAGACCCTGTTTTGTAAATGAGAAATGGGGTAGCTTAAAATAAATATAAATGTTATGTCTACGACGGTAACTACTTACGTAAGGACAGGCTGGACTGGTGATTCCTAAATATAAAACTTAAAATAAATATATTGGTTTTAAAGGTAATTAATATGTGTTTAATTAAAGATTATTCTAATCCCACGCAATGGTATAAAGTTTTTTGAAGCGATGATTCTATTCAGACGTATCTCTATGCGTGCTAAGGAGCTAATGCTAAGTAGCTTTACACGATATATAAGTATAAGTCGCAGCCAACTAGCTTAATTCGCCATTCAATCAACAGCCTAGCCACTTTACTAAACAGCGCCGGCGCCGTTCAACTAGTGGCCTGAATGATATTCAGCCATTTGATCAAACAGCTAGGCAAATGACTTGGTTAGATGACGTTTAATTACTTGCCTAGCCTGTTCATTTCAATTTAGTTCCACTTTCTGCCACCCAGCGCCGAAACTCACCAAACTGTCAATATGGCGCCGCGCGCTGGCAAAAAACAACTTTGATGGAATAATTTGATGGATTACTAAATTGTTTAGATCCACCTAACCTACTTGCCGGGTGGGATTTTTGTGGAGTCATAAAAAAATTACGCTAACCTAAACACATCCGGGTCGTTCTGCTTGGGTAGTATTTTGAAAAAGTTTTGTAGTACTTAAATGTCAACCAGTTGCCTAAGTAAGTATTAGTTGAACGGCGCTGTTTAGTAAAGTGGCTAGGCTGTTAATGGAACGGCGAATTAAGCTAGTTGGCTGCGACATATATATAAGTATACAGAGTGGCAGCTGCGGCGCCCTGCGCTTTACACTAGAAAGCTTCGGTTATTTCGAGCGTCCCTACACGGTACTGTTTTTTTATTTGAGACTGGATCCGCCACACTCTCCCACCAATGTTACTTTTGTAGGCCACGATCGAAAATGGTATTATAAATCCCAGGGAAAGCTCATTTGTTTTTTTATTGTAATCCCGAATTTAATTGAAAGAAAGAATATAAGGAGTTTGATGAAAATGTTCATCAATCAATCATCAGACTATACTTGTTCACTGCTGGACATAGGCCTCCCCTAATGAGCGCCATAGTACCCTGTCTTCAGCTTGCCCCATCCAGCATCTGCCTGCAGTCTTCCGCAGATCGTCATCCCACCTGGTCGGAGGGCGTCCTACACTACGCTTGCCGAGTCGAGGTCCACTCAAGAACACGTTTACCCCAGCGGTTGTCGGTTCTTCGCGAGATATGGCCAGCCCACTGCCACTTCAGCTTGCTAATTCTTTGAGCTATGTCGATAATTTTCATATTGACGCTTAACTCCGAATGGGTTGAGAGAGTGCAAACAGTAACAGTTTACCTTTTATTAAATCTATATTATCAAAATTAATGTGTGTATCTGGCTGTGAACCAACATTTTCTGCATGAAGGGTTGCAGATATAAAATATTAGGATACATGCTAGAACGTGACAAGTACTTATAAATGTAATCCTTCACCACGAAGCGTATGAAATTGGGATATCCGAGAATTATGTAACTGTCATCTGAAGCTTCAGACGTTATTTTTAGCGGACGTGATCATCCCCTTTCCCCCCCTGTCTCCCATTCCCCTTCAATTCAACAACGTGCAAGCAATGCCTTCAATATTTAAAGCATCTACTAATGTTGTGGATAGTCTTCTTCCAAATGTTCCTGGTCTATCTTATGATGACATTCGTGAGGGTTCCAAGACTCATCGTTAATTTGGACGCCATTCTCGATCTTGGCTTACAAGTGTTACCACCGTAATGGGAGTTTGAGCAGAAACATTAGCAAAGCGTCAATAGCCTGGTAGCTAGAGGGACCGTTCTCGTAGCTGAGAGGTTCCGGGTTTGATCCCCATCCTGGTTATTAAACTATTGACGTGAGCCCACTCCCAAACATTAGCTTAGTTGTAGGTGCTAAAGGGTAATTAATGTGATAAACACATCGTCATTTACCATCAGGTAAGATTGTGGTCAAATACTTGCCTATTACGAAAAAAAAACACACATTGCAAGTAATCTTAAAAAAAAATCTACTGTTAGGCCTCAACTACGTTCCACTTAAAAACAGTCAATACTTTCAATAAATCTGAAAAACTATTTCTCCATTCAGAAAAATCTTTCAGCTTCTCTCAAAAGAATCGCTGATTTATCACCATTCAGGTTACTCCGTAAAAAACTCTCAGGAGGGAAGTGAATGGGTCCAATTTATTAGTTAGACGGTTTATTCAATGTTATTTGAGCTGCATTTATGTAGAATTTCAATTGGCTATGATTGTAATGGCTATGATTGTGAGGGCTTTTTGATTTAAATTTTTGACGACCGCTTGGCAGAGTGGTTCGAGCGTAGGACGCTCGGCTCACTGCACATGGTGGTTTCGGGTTCGATTCCGGCAGGGGAAAATTTCGGAAATGGCCTTTTCGTAATATGCCCAGGTCTGGGTCTCACTGGCATTGCCCCCAGTCAATTGTATACAGCCCATAGTGCAAGCGTTGCTTAGTTTGGGACCATAGAGTTGATGTGTCAGCAACTTAAAAACAAAACTATTTCGATCTCACTTACACATTACGACCATAACAAGGATGACAATAAGTAAGTTTAGTTGATTTTAATTTGTATACCAAAAAAACATGGATACTCGCGAGTGAGACGATAAGTTGACCAACATGTTGGACAAACATTCGCGAAGTAAATAATATCATGGTTGAATCAGATTAAATTCTTTAGGGACCGCTGATCCCACGTGAGAACTCTTCAGATGTACAACCGTACTTCGAATATGATTAAATTTCAATCCAACCCGCAACATCATAGAGTCCTATTTTATTCAAACTCTATTTATTTCTCCATCACTTCCTTAATCTGATATAATCGATGACGACCGCGGCAATCTTCATAAAAGTACGTAAATTGAACTTTTTGCGACTTAACGGAAACATTTTCCAGCTTAAGTTGAAATTTCCAAAAAAAATATATGGAAGCGGTAATCGCTAAAGAAGGAAAGATAATACAAATCAAGAGAACACCATCATTTATAGGATACCTTATAAGTTTAAACTAATATTTTCTGCTATCAAACTAGTAACTAACTGTTAATTAAAACTTTTTCCTTAGGACATTCGTTAACTTATATTCCTTGAATAATTGTGGTTTCAATTTTTCTTTAAAATTATCTGAAAATACATAAAAAGTGAGAAGCACTGATACCTGAAAAAACAGGCATGAAATGCATTTCGTATTTTCGTTTCGCAACTCTATTTATCCCCTTCCATTTTCCTACAGGATCTCCATGTTGACAGACTCTATATTTAATGGATATATCTTCAAGTAATTGATAAAACAGTGCACCAGTTTAAACGAAGTCAGTAGGTATAGATAAGTAGAGTTCATCTCTATTTCTAGGGCTTCTTCCGGTCTTTAGGCTTAAGTGCATAATTAGGGATTAACGTTTAGACCAATGAAAAATGGTCGATAAGTCTCTATGTATTGTATGTTACCCTAGTAACGGAGCATTGAACGAACGGAACAAATTAAATTATTTGTAAACATCGTTGGGAACATTGGGAATATACCATGACGTAGGAGCCCTGCAGGAATGGCTCCGGATTTGTGTTCCAGAAGTCGTGGGTTCAAATCCCGGTAGGGTACGTGATCAACTTTTCTCGCTAGATATTCTTTGTGCGCCATACACCGTTCTCAAAACTAAAGTTGTTAATCTATGCATTCTATCCATTGGTCGCGACTCCGCCCGCGTAGCACGTGGGTAAAAATAGCTCAAGTTACTCCTTACAACATCAGCTATCTGCCACTGGGAGTCCCATCAAAATCCGATTAGCCGGAACAAATAAACAAACCGACAAACTTTTTTTTGTTTAACTTTCATAATATGCATTTATTTAGTAAAATCTGTCATTTTGACATTATAAAGAGACACTTAATTGTTTACACAAAGAGTAACAGAACCCTAAAATATCCAGACTTGATCCATACAGATTGGCTAAAAGTTTTAATCGAAGTAGTTAAAACAACCGTAATAAATGAGATTTCTTTAAAAATGTACCGTTAATTCTCTTCATATTATAATCTTATAAGGGCGTGTGCTACTAAGAGAGTTCATTGTCATTCTACAAATGGTATCCCGCTACATCCCTTCTTCTTTGTCCACAAAATATTCACTCAGATCTTTATTGGGGTAACAATAGCCACCCAAATTCGCGAAATCGAGAGGTCTATCCATGGAATTTTCCAATATACGGTTCACAATAACTTTCCATTAGTGGTTTTCTTGGGCTGTGGGTTGACATTATGGAGAAGCGCTCGGCGCGCATGTTAAAATGGTAGATCTGTGTAGACATACAATGTGGCTTACTCTATTGTCTTATATAGTTAGGACTAAAATAAATTTGACACGTCTAGAAATATTGCTGGCTCTACCGAACGCATAATCTCCTTATAAAGTTTTCCTACACGATGTTTTCCTTCACCGTAAGTGAAATTATGATTGGCCCATAGAATTCTTAAACCCCAGGCGTGCCAGCCGAGGTTTCTACCCAGGACCATGTGCCCGCTAGAGTTATACTAGTACTAATACTCTCAGGTCAAAACTGTATTATTTATAAATAGTGGTCTCAAACAGTCTGTGCTTATGAAATTCCTCAGCTCTCTTCACCGAGGCACCGCCGCTAGGTGTTCTGAATATCAATGAGTTGAACATTAAAAGCCCAGCATCCGTTGAAGGAGAAAATGGTCGCGATTTCGTGCGCACTTGAATGCCCTTCAATACTTTCTGAACGGATCTTTATGACAAATAGGAAAATCGCAAGTAGGTAGGTAGTTCACAAGGTGTTATTTTAATAATGCACCATATTTGCATTGTGGCTTAGTAAATATTGAAGATTATTTACCTACTTAACTATACCTACCTTTAAAAACTGATGTATTTCTTTGTACCAGCTGACCTTTGATTTTCATCAGATTATGTGGTAGATACCTACATCATCTTCAGCTTCTACTAAGACACCATGCAAAATATCGTCTACTATTAAAATGAAACGTTCAAGTCTAGCCGAATCAGAAACTACATTTTACTACCCAACTTTTTTTCAACAACCCAAAAGGTCTATCACAAAACGTGAGACTAATGTATTACGTAAAAAAAAATTAAGCGGCTTGAAGCTACACTTGATTACACGCTTTGATTATTCTGGTGTCTTTGACAAACTACAAATGAATAACCCTTATTCCTTTCTCATAGGAATTAACGTATTGGGTAAATGATTTTGATAATATACCAAAACATTCTATAATAATTGAACTTTAGGGTCCCTAGAAGGAGTCCCCGATACCCCCGAGACATTACTAGTCCCCCCATTTCGAACAACTCTCCTGGGCAGCAACTCACCTATCCCGAGATTGTCTAGACTATTAAATAAGTACACTGTTTCAATGGACGTCTTAGCGACAAATATCAGCGGTTTCCGCAGGCACTTGATCGAGAATGTTCCAGACTAATCCTTAGTATTATTACTTTTTACTGCACTGTTCTATTGTAAGGCACTACTCGTATTATTAGTTATCCCTTTACTTATAAGACTCATCGCTATTGCTATTATATAATATTACTATTACGCATCTCACTGTATCAAAAGATTAATTTTAATTTTATATACTTACCAAAATATTACATTCATTGTTTTGATTTTTCATTTCTTCAGTGTTATTATTGTATTGTAACGGAATGTACCCAAACTATTTAGTTGTTAGTTATAGTTGTTAGCTATTTAAAAAATTGCAAGCGGTGTTTACCTTTAATTGGCTGTGCAGTTGGCAAGATATTCTATGTGCACTTAGCTTGTAAGTTTTACTGTAACAGTCGTTGGTAGACCTAAATAAATAAATAAAAATATAATATGCAAAAAATCTAGCCATGAAAAGCCTTAGGTTAGTAGAAGTATAGGTTCCGGATCAAGAAATATGCAAGCCAGTAATATTACGTCAACAATTTTCAATACACATTTTAATGTTATACATTTCAGTAATAGCTCAATAGTTCATATTGTTTCAGCGGGGTGAAGAACATCTTGAAATAGCAAGTGTAAAATTAACTTTTATACACGTAATAATACAGTTCAAAGTTTGTTGTAGGTGATATCCAATCGTAAATTCACAGGGCCAGTAATTTATGAATCTGGCTTTGAACTACATTTGGGGACCTTCTCAGTTACAATAATTTAAAACTTTCCCCAAGGGTTCTAAATGGCGATAGTTTTTGGAATTTATTGGGGTCTAAATAATGGCGTAGATTGAATGGCCAATCAAGAACACATTAGACGAGTGGGTTAATTTAATCAAAAGTAAACCTTACTTGTCCTGCTCAAAGTTTGTTGTAACTTATTCTTCTAACAGCCAATTATTTAGGTCTGGTTTTGAATTAAAGTCTAAATATTTGAGAAGTATTTT
Source organism: Notodonta ziczac (assembly GCA_918843915.1). Taxonomy (NCBI): domain Eukaryota; kingdom Metazoa; phylum Arthropoda; class Insecta; order Lepidoptera; family Notodontidae; genus Notodonta; species Notodonta ziczac. The sequence goes on from OU974037.1 coordinate 12,271,611, forward strand.
GCGGGGTAAGATAATGTGGAGTCTTGAAGGCTAGAAATCCTACTAATATTATAAATGCGAAAGTTTGTGAGTGTGGATGTATGTTTGTTACTCTTTCACGCAAAAACTACTGAACGGATTGGGATGAAATTTGGAACACAGATAGTATATAACCGGGATTAACACATAGGATACTTTTTATCCCGATAATCCCGAAATTTTTGTTAAGTTAAATACCACGCGGACGAAGTGGGTGGGCTCAGCTAATACTTTCATATGCCTTCCTTTGAAGCAATGCTCTTATTCGCTATATGTATTGTCCATTTACATATATAAGATTAATGTTATGAAATTTATTTATTCGTTTACTTTTTTGATAAGTGTTCTTTGGATCGTGCAAGGAGCAAACGATTTGAATATTCCGTTCAAGCTGTTACAAATTCATAAGTAATTTCTATGTTCAATAATACCACCATTGAATTTATCCATGGGATAACGAGTGGCGAAGCATCGTAAGAAGGGAATTTTAATTCGTGAAAGGTTTTGATTAAACAAAGCGTCGGGTGGTTTTTAATTAAACTGTTTCCATTGCTGGATTAATTTGCTCCATGAAAATATAATGAGTAGAACAGAGGCAATAATTTGGAAATTAAATGCCAAGGTTTGCTTTTTGGGTAGAAAATAATGCGACCAAATTTAATCGTGCGTAAATTCAATTTATATCTTGTTGCCTTTTAATTAATGAATAACTATCGCCAAAACCATCACACTAACTGTGTACAATGGACTGGAGGCGATTCCAGTGACGCCCACATTATGGAAAATTACGAAAAGGCCATTTATAGGCGACTAGCTGAGCCCGCGACTTCGTCCGCGTGGAATTTTGATCCTTGCTTAGGGGATGTCTACGTCATAGTAGCTTTATGAATGCAAAGTCTCAGCCCGATCGGTTTAAAATTGACAAAGTTTCATACAAACCTTCATCCCCTATTTTATCCCCTTGGGGGTATAATTAATCAAAATCCTTTCTTAGCGGATGCCTACGTCATAACATCTACCTGCATGCCAAATTTCAGCCCGATCCGTCCAGTGGTTTGGGATGTGCGTTGATAGATCACTATGTCAATTACTCGTAGTCAGTCAGTCAGGCACCTTTGAGTTATATATATATAGATTATTACATCTGTATGAACAATAAGAATCTTACTTACTTTATTTTATAAGATAAAAGTTCTCAATCAGCCGGTGGCTTTCTAAATTGAAACAGATGTATTGAACTATCATTAACTCGTTTATAAATCCAGTTGTTGATAATTTTATAGATAATATAAACAATTTCATTATAATAAAGTGTAATCATTAAACTTTAGACTTGTAAATAATAATAAAATAATTTCATAATGTGTCTTACATAGGTAAAATTTATTGAAGGGCTTACAATGCTATAACAATTTGTAATGAGAGTTAAATTATCCACGTCTGGAGGATTATGTTCTGGCGTGATTTATATTTTCCTGTAAATCATGGTATTTTTGGAAAATCGAACGTAATAAGATGCTCTTAAGGTAGAAATTGCAACGAGGGGAATGTTTATTTATTGGTGGGAGAGTCAAAAGGTAAGGTCGGTAGGTGTAGAGTTAAGCTGTAGCCAATTTCCTACAGCTCATATATACAGGCTGACGCGACCGGATAGTATCACCCTCTCACAACAAGATAGGTGTAGAATAGATATTATAGCTGCGTTTCGTACTATTATGCCTGTGTTTTTGAAAGCATCCATAGGCTACAGTAACTGCTTAACATTAGGTGGGTCGTACCACAGATATAGATTTACATAGATAACGCAAATGTATGTACTTAGCGTGTCCGAAACCCCCGACCTAGCGTCGAGGTTGGTCGCCTATAACTTACAGTCCTCGCGACTACAGATATAAAAATATGAGTATGAGCGTGATAATCGAATCGTAGCGGGCGGAGGGGCATCGGCGGCATCGGTGCCTTTGAAGCGGTTTGGATTTCCCGTCACTAATGACGTCACAGTAGGTTTTAAAAATTCGGCACGCTTGGTTTCAATACAAATCGTTATACTAGCGTTATCTATGTAAATCTATATCTGTGGGTCGTACGGTTGTTTGCTGACTTTGTTATATACATAAAAACTAGGCATTGGCATACAAAACAAAAGAACAATCCCGGCCATAAAATAAATATTGTTAACGTATTCCAAAAGATATCATTTTAAAGACATATTATTTTTTTCAGGCAAGCGAGATTATAATGAATGTCGCTTTTTCAGCAAACCGTAATCTTACATTAAATTTAAAAGCCGACATCAATTATCCGTCTACAGTGACATGTAATTTGTCATTCTGTTTTGAAATTCTCACTAAAAAACTTGCTTTTTCTGCTGGATTATTCCACTTAATGGATGTTAGACGAACGTCTCAATTTATAAGTAATAGCATTCCTGTTCGATGCCTTTTATTTTTTTATATGTTCTAATTGAGTTTCTCTATGATTGAAATCTTTTCATACTTTGTCTTCCGACAGGTAGTAGGTACAATCAAACACAAAAATAGTTTATAATCTCAAAATCATTTTATTAGAAGAAGGGTCCAGTTTCTTAGTAGATGATACGGTTGTAAGGGGACGCGTAGCTGAGGGCTCCGAACTTGCCGAGGCCGTAGGGAGCGGCATAGGAGAGACCGGGCGAGTAGGCGAGAGCGGGGGACGAGTAGGCGAGAGCGGGGGATGAGTAGGCGAGGGCGGGGGAGGAGTAGGCGAGAGCGGGGGAAGAGTAGGCGAGGGCGGGGGCGGCGGCGATCAGGGCAGGGTCCTTGCGCACGACAGCGTTGAAGCCACCAGCGCCGGCGGCGTAGTCCACAGTCCTGCGGGTGCCGTCGGACTCGAGTAGCGAGTACTGGCCTTGCACGTTATCCCCAGCTCGGTTCTCAACCTGGCTCTTGAAGTCACCGGTGTAGGGGTCCGCGACGCCGTATGAGAAGCTGGACGAGTCAGAGGCGGCGGCGACGGCCACAAGGGCGAGGAGAGCGACGAACTGAAAGAATTTAATGTTATCATAATTATTACACTCTTGAGACGACCAGTAACTGTTCTAGTGGTCGAAAGCGTGTCGTGCATGTGATGAGGTTTTTATCTGAATTCCAATGAAATCTAGTCTTTTGGTGTGCCCGGTGAATAAGATTAGGCTCATCCGCTGTCACATTGGGACCCATTGGAGAAATATGGGTTACCAACTGGCCACTCACGGCGGGCTAACCGGCCATAAGCGGCCAATTTTATAAATCAATCTTCATTGACAGTGAAATAACAAAGAAACGCCTGAAGAAATATACTTTACAACACCTGTACTATGGGTATAGGTTAGCGTACGATGGACTGGGGGCGATCCCAAAGTAGCAATTTCAATAAGCGATTGGTATTTTAAAATGTAACGTAAAATTAATATTTACCTTCACCAACATTTTGATATTTTGTTGTTGCGACTACGTCTGTCAGTGATAATCTGATGTCCACTGAGATGTTTACCACCTTTTTATATTATTATGTTCAAAACAATAATCCTGTTTAAAGAATCAGGAAGTGCTAAACTGGGCGGCGCTTTTGAATATCACTGATTGCGAATTGAATAATTTACTTAATTAAAGTTGCTGTTCTTGATGTAAGTCTTGTACTTTCATTTGCAATGGAACCTTGAATTTCGGTACAAACAAATGTCAATGAACGTATGTTAAGTCCTTATCATAAATTAAAAATAAAATATGAGTAGGTATGTGTCTCGTTTAGGTCCTTTTTTAAGGGTCAGAATGAAACGAAATTATATCCATTAGTAGATAAAAAAGAACATCATACCATACAAGCAAACGCCGTTTGAGATTCGTGTAGAAAATGACAAAATAAATTATATCTTGCCTTAAGCGCCATCTATTAAGACGAGAAGTAAACTCTTATTATGAATTGTGATATAGAGGTCGCTACCTAATGAATCATCGATATTATTCAGTTTAGTAACTTCGAAGGAGTTTGGCGTGAGATAAATGGATCCAATCATTCTCTTGGCTTCGGGGACAACACTATCACTATCATTAGTGCGGTAATTTGCAGAGATAGTCACTTAGATGATTATTCTATTGTCTACTGTGTACTAAAATAAATGAGGACGTTCGTCAGACTCAGGGTTTCTTGTAATGAAGGCACTAGTGCTAATTCTCTCGTTACTTAACGTTAACATTAACTAACTAAAGCAAAACTACATTTTCTTAGAACCCGGATGAATTTAATCGAAAGAAAGAATAGAAAGAGTTGGAAGAAAATTATCCACTTACATCCGTTGCAAAGCAGGTGACAAAAATAACTGAATGGGCTGATTTCCATAGAAACATGTTACAGCTGATGGATGACCAGTAGCACAACGGATCGTAATTAGACTGATTGGATCTAAACTCGTAAACTGTTATACTTTATTCAAATTATTGGTAGGTATGGTAAAAGCGCCTGAACGCATGGAAATTGTCCCTGGTTTCCACAAGGCCTGTGCAATAAACTGCTCCGGATGTCACTGGCAAGCTATTTAACATAGTGTTCCGTTCGGTTCGCCAGACTGCACCTCTACCGGATGTGATGTGAAGATTGTTCGTGATCGTTATATATGCGACGTCGAACATTGATAGAGAGGCGAAGTAATGTTATTCAGAGTGGTATGTATAATATGTGTAGTATGAAAAATATATTTTCACCAAATCACCAAAAAGTTAAAAATAACTAGGGACCTAATAATTTATTTTTACCCAACGTTTTAGGATAACTTTATAGATACCTATCTACTATCTACTAGAATTGGCACTGACTCTAAATAACGGAGTTCTGGGGTAACAAACATTAAAAAAACAACCGAGAACAATTGAGAACCTTCTCCTTTATGAAGTCGGTTAAAAATCAAATTGAATTCGACTCAACAAGGATACTACCGCATTCTCACAGAAGATCACCGTAAAGAGCTATTATAGCTGCGTTTCGAAAGATGATCATCTACTTGTCCTCGTCATATACCCATGTTAAGTTGATTAGGGGTTCAGTCAGTATTGTTCTATAATGCATCCTCATGCTGTAAGACTAGGGCCACATAAATTTCAGTGATTTTTTCTAAACAATGTCGAGTAAATTGTCCACCCTCCAAAAAGTTCACGTTGTTTCTTCGATAGAAACCGCACCGTTGATGCGGGGAAACTTACATAGCGGAACGTTCTCTAAGTAAGTTCGCGTGTAGACTTTCTTGAAATTTTCTACTCAGTTATTGAGGAGTAGGTACATACCTAGTCTTGAGCCATTTATCACTTAACGGTGTTAACTGGACTGTAATTAAATTGGTTCTACGAAGGTAAGATTCAAGAATCTAGTTTAAGTTTAGTTACGCCGGTTTCTATGGAATTCTAGTATTTCAATAATAATCACCCGATAAACTTAAAATTCAACAAGTTTGGGACCTACTTAGTTTTAATTCAAATAATTATCTCATTCGATGAAACATTTTATGGGCACACAAACCCCTCAATAGAGGGTAATTTCATACCGAGTGAACTCCACAATATAGGTCCTACCTACACTCTGGTGGATAACCAACGCGACTCTGTTAAAAGTATTTCGTATGTGTTCGAATTGATCCAGTCCAAATCTTCCATCTCCAAACCACGAAAAGTTCTTGAATTATCACACTGCAGCTTTTACTTCCCATAAATTCTTTACAGCCACCGAATCCATTTCCTTACCCCGTTAGTAGGTATTCATTGTAACATCGGCATAAGCGGCGTGTGATGCGGGACAATCTGTCCTGAACATAAAGTGCTTGGAACTGCCGCGAGGAAATGTAAGTGCCGCTCAAATTGATTGCCTCACAACGTTAAGGCTAAGGCTATGTTATCGGGAATCGGAATAGGTACGCTTACGAACAATTCGATACAGAACGGAAAGCAGAGACATCACTTGACAGATGAGGTTTATAAGGCCTGTCGGCAGATTGCAAATTCAATGAGATTAGAGAGAATTGGGAAGGAAAGTAATGATTAAAAATATTAAAATAATTTCATTCGAGAGAGGAATTTCTACAGTAGCTAACTGTGAAAAAAATTCAAGCGTCCAGATCTTGAATTCGAATTAAAATAAGCAAATAGACAGATTTATTTATTATTATTTTATTTAAGCAAACCATTTATTTTTAAATCCAAAATCAATATTAAGTTGTAATATGAACGGATCTTAAACATTATCCGTGTTAGGTAAGTCAAAAAATTATTATATTAAACTATATGGAAAATTGCGCGGTCTCCATTCTCCGTGCCCTTAAATATTTTTTATTAGACCGCCTATTCTTTGATGACCTATTAAAATCACGCCAAATAGTTCATGTTATTGGCCGTATATGCGCCAAATGTTGGCGAGTGAAAATATTCGGATTTTATGAGTAGTAAAGTGATACTAAAGTTTATCGGTGAACCTTGATGTTCGTTGGTCGATGTAAAAATTAATGATGTGAGATTATGAGAGTAATAACGTCAAACGTTAATGATGTTTAATGGTGCAGTGATAAGTGTGTTTTTTCCATACTTGTCTTAAAAACGACAAGATTGAAATTGATGCCCTTTCTGCTGTCGTCAAATCACCCATACGTATAATCTGACAAAACTAAATACATATTAAGTATATTGAAATCTTGCTCTTAGGTACATGTACTTATGGCTAGTTTTACATTACAGTCTATTTTTGTTCACAGACGACCATAGGCTTCCCCTTCAATACTCACATTCAATATACCTAGCGCATTAAAGAAAGACAGACATATATATTTATCATTGGTCTTAATTCACTCGAGTACACATGTTTGGTCTTGACCAAAATAGTTTATATTTCGTAAAAACGTTTTATGAACTTCCGTAGTTCATAAAAAGTTTAAAAATAGTTCACGAAATGATGGAGGTACCTATTCGTATTTGGTGGACTAACCAATATTGGAACAAATATTTGTGGCCATGATTCTGTTTATTGAATTATAATATTCATTTTCTACGCTTCTGTCGAATGGCGAATGAGATTTTTTAGTGTTTACATTCTTGTCCCGACGAGTGAATAATTGGTTTCAAAGTTGTTCGAAGCTTACGATTTTAGTTAAATTAATAGTTCAATTCTTATTTAAAAAATAAAACTCAATAATATAGTACAATTATGTTTATTTTTAAAATAAATTATCAAAGTGTTCGAATTCAGTGCAAAATTATTTTAAATTGAAACTAATTAAAAGCGTGACAAAACCATAATGTTGAAATTAATTGTGTTGTCAACCGCAACGTGGCACTGACAAAATGAAAAGTTTTGGATTAATTAATTAATGTTGGCTTCAAATTTACTCTGATTTGTTGTGATATTATAAAATTATCATAACTGACATTTAATAACAGTTAAAAAAAAATCCGTTCCGAAATTCCATTTTGCTATTTAATTTTAGTGTTGTCTTCAAATAGAGGCAAACGAAAATCGATACCGTTTTAACAGCTGTCGCGACTCGAGGCAGACAAAATCGATTCATGTATAGGTAGGACCTATAGACCAACTTACAATGTAGTTAAGTGTTATACGAATAATCAATACGTTCAATCCCCAATAACGATAGTCACTTTACGTTGTACATTTTATGTATATGGAGGTCGATTTTCCGTTTTTCTTCACTTTAAAAAACCAGGTAGATCACCCGTAGGGGTTGTCTAAGCCCATGGGTTAAAATTTATATTTTAACGAATTACTGCAATTACTGAATTTATGTAATAAAAATTAAATACTTATGTATCTTTGTCTCTTTATCATTGTCACAAAGATAATTACATCGATTTACTTATAACTATTAACTAGTAAGTAAGTATCATAATTGCATACTATAGGTAGGTATAATAAATGATGACCAAAGGATAGAGTGACCGAGTATAATTATGAGTCTTATGTACCTATAAAAGTGCCAAAAAAGGCACCCTCATAAAAATGCCCTATCCCCTCGGCACAGAACAGCCCCTAAGAGCGATAGCCGCCCACTTTGCGGGCAAGCTGATGAGTTACACACTAATTGCTCAGTAAACTGTAGTTTATGATGTTACACGACACTTGGCGAGCAAGGGCGGAGGACATCACGTGCCTCTTTTATATAGAAAGTCGTTTATTTTTTGTTACAAGGGTGTAATATAGCAAGTAAGTAGTAAGTAATAATAAAGCGACGATACCTATATGAGGAGTGTCTGCTGAAACGCGCTGAATTACACAATTTACCTCAGAATATGTTCAGTTCATTATGTAAAAAAGACTAAGTTTATTTTCTATCTGAAAACGTTTCTAAAGTTCGATTATGATGATTATACTTAGATCTTTTTGTGTAAAGACCTTAATCAGTGGAGTCGCCACTCTTGACATCTATGTGGGTATCGATAGCATGATATTCCGATTTCTACCCCCATGCCCTATCCTCGAAAATGAAAAAACGATAATTCCCACCCTCTAGATACTTGAGTTAAAAGAGATACGGCATTTTTTCTATAAAAAAGGTCAAATAAAAGCAATCAAAGAAGGCCCAAATACCTAAAAATTACTGCCAATAACGTTATTAACACAGAAAAAGTCATAAAACAGGAGTACAGACTCAGACGCAAGTGATACATAAAAAGTGATCTATTGAGTAAATAAAATTAATTAATTTAATTTTCCGAGTTTAGAACGAGTGCTCGTCTCCCACGGCGAGGAGAACTAACAAGATAAAAAATAATGCATTGCGTTCACCAAATAATATGGCGTTGATAAGCTCTAAATATATTCGAATAAACTAAAAACTAATTTAAAAACGCAAAGTATTATGTAATACTAAAAACTCTTGTATAATCATTTATGAGAACCGTCTTCTTTCCAAATAATGACAAATTGAATATCATCATTATTCTTGTAACTTTCGATAATGCTATTGCCATACATATTCCAAAGAGTTGATATGATAATTATATTACTGGCAGCAAATATTATGAAGAGGAATAACAGCAACTGCAAGAGGCCTACAGCGACGAAGCAAAATAACAACGATTAAAACAATTCCTAACTTTGTAACAAGCTAAAGTCCATAAAGGCAAAATTAAACTGGTATTACGTCTTTACAACAATTTCCTGAGATATTAAACGAACTTTATTCATATTTGAAAGTTAATTATCGCGTAGCGTCTACTGGATTACAACTTTATAAACGTTTGTGCGACAACTCTTCATGATTGCGCTTTGCTGAAGTGTGGATTCCAGAAAATAACCTTCATAACTACTTACTTTTAAGTATACATTGGTGTTAATTCTAAAGGTACACTAACTTAAGGGACTATTCCCGCCACACACTCCCACCACTGTAACCCCTGTAAGCCGGGATCGACAATGGTGACCAATAATGACGTCGAGGTTTGATCCTCGACGAGTCCCGGGGAAAGTTAAATTGTCTTGCAACCCACACGAATTTAATCGAAAGAAATAATAGGAGGAGTTGGAAGAAAAACATTTCCACTTCCCTCCGGTGCAAAGCGGGAGACAAAAATAGCTGGTATGGGCTGATTTCCATAGAAAAAAGACTGTTACAGCTGATTGAAGACCAGTTGTAAGGCACCACGGATCGTAATATGACTAATTGGATCTAAACTCGTGAGCTGATTATACTTGATTCCAATAATAGGTATGGCAAAAGCGCTTGAACGCACGGAAACGGAAAGGTACACTAACTAAAGGCTAAACTAACTGAATTGCCATACAAGACAAAAATATTTTAAATTCAGTTGTCGTGATTTGAGGACAACATAATTGGCACCAATGCCTGCCTATAAAGACAAGCTCGCCAAAAGATACTTTTAAAATGTTAAATTAATATATTTACGGTGGAAGAGCTAAGCTGTAATGAATATACAGTTCAATTTCTTTGACTACAATGGATATACGGGCAGTAGTAGTACCACCTTCTCACAGAAGATCGGTGTGAAGTGGCTAGTATAGCTGCGTTTCGTACGGGCATGAGTGAGAGAGCCGGATGAACAACCGCTGCCCTTTCCCTCCCTCTGTCCAACTCCCTTTCAGATCGGCAACTGCTTAAAACATCAGACAGATCGCAAGCTTGTTATTCTGTTTTGTTTAAAAAATATGTATTAATTATACGCCTAAATGCATAGGTCAAATATTTGCTAACTTGCTCATGCATAACGATCGTAAAAAGAACGGCAATACACTTAGTTTAGTCAGGTTTGAGTAAGTATCAGTAGAATTAGCACCAATCGCAATCTTAGTACTTAGTAAGTAAACAATTCCTCGCATCTCTTCTCCGTATTGAAGTCCTATGAAACATTTCCCTTGTAATCAGTTAAAGCGCTTTAAAAGTAGCTTAAGTTCATCCAACCAAGTATTAAATACGAAGTTTATGCAAGCGGTTTCTTTGTTAACCGTGTCTTGGGAACAGCAGCTTGAGGGTGAAGAGCGCTGTAATTGGCTTGAAGGCTTTTTTTTATTTTTAGCCACTGAAAGTGAAGTAAAAGTGTATTGGGGTAGATATACACTATCACAGCTATGTTTTCTGAAGGAATAGGCGGAGGTACACTGCAGACCTATTTCGCTGATGGTAATAGACGCTACTCAATACAATCGCCTTTTGGAACATAGTGAACTTTTACAATAATATCCAAAACAAACCTGCTGGACTCTTGTGATGTAAGTATCCGTTTTACCACTGTAAGTCCTCATTAAATGTCAAATCACTGCACTTTTATCACTTAAAATATTGACCGTTTTCTGGTATTATTATTTTCCTAAATACTTTTGTGTGGATGAGGCTAAAATAATACTGTAATAATAATCTATATAAAAAAATAATCTCTATTTCCTTCCTTCCTTGGTCCTTGCATCACGTGTGAACTAGATAAAACGATTTCGTTTTTGTTTTTTGTTGTTTTTTTTTTATTGTCAGGAGAAGGTTCTTATGAAAGAAAAAAAAATAATGTAGAGCGGTAAAAATCGAATATTAAAAGTTAATACAGGACAACGTCTGTCGGGTCAGCTATAAAAAATAAATGGAGTAAAATAAATTATCAGTAAAATACGTACATTATTTCACTTCAGGGAATAAGTACAGATATCATGGTATCATCATTATTTGATTTACATAAAAATACAAATCAAACAATTCTTTCAAACGTATGATCACATTCACTGAACCGTAACTTGTGATTTCGATCCGTTGTTTAACAAAACAGGACACATGGTATCTTGCACTGGCCTACTTCAAAGGCCCCAGGTTCCTCCCGAGACCTTTTAAACGTTATCCGTTTTTCCTTTCTTATCTTTGGAAATCTTTTAAGGAATTCCGTTTGAGCAGCTTTTTTTGTACTGAAAACGTTAGAAGCTCTTTCTTGGATTTTTAACTGTGCTCTTTGATATTGTTTTCTTATATTTACGCGAACACTACACATTGAAATAAAACTATTTTTCGGATTTTATCGCGTTTATTTAATTTATGTTCCCGACGTTTCGGCTGCTTTACAGCAGCCATGGTCACGGGGGGACTGAGGTGTTCGACGTCCTGATGTCGGAACGTCGGTCCGAACGTCGGGAACATAAATTAAATAAACGCGATAAAATCCGAAAAATAGTTTTATTTCAATGTGCTCTTTGATTTTTAACTTTCATCCTGCAGGGAGAGCATGAGCATGAAGATATTGTTTAATCGCCGATCTTTCGACTGTCAGATTTGTCGCTTTAAGTAGATAGTCGAAAGATATCGGTAGTTAAAGGCAAGTAAAGTACCTACTCGGAGGCATATCACAACAGAGATTGTTTCTTAAAATAGGTATTTCTAATTTTATAAACTTGTCCCCTACTAATGCTCCACCATAGAAGAGTACCTACCTACTCATGACATCGAAAACATTTAGGTGATACCAACAGAAAAATTGAGGAATATGTCATAGAAGCGATTTGCAATGTACCATATTAACTGCCAAGTATTGTAAGTACAACTTAAAATCACCTTGACTTACTGCATTTTGGCGTGATGCCGACTCCACAATTGTGTTTTGTGGAGATCAATAAACGTGTTCCATCCCTGCAAGTATCTCGTTTCATTTTCTTATGCATTCACTTAATGAAGTACCCTTGTGTTTTTATCTAGGTGTTCATAGATAAACTTTTACAATATTACGGATGTAGACTATGTATGACTATGTATCATCATCATTCTGAGATGAACTGTAGGTATAAAACAATCATTCGAGACAATACCATAGTTTAAAGCAGTGGCTCCCCATCTTTTCTCGACACCCGCCCCCGATTACAAGAAAAAAACCCAACGCCCCCACTCACTTAATAAGATTGTTGCATAATATTATCCGTTTAGGCGCGTAACTGCCCACATGGAAAGGCAGAGCGCCCAATGAGGGGCCGGCCTTTAGGAACCTTTGATTTTAAGCAGCATAGCCCACAATACACCTAAAATTACAAACGAAAATACTGCCAATCACTTAAATTTTTAAGCGTGTAATCTCCTTCGGACACAAATAATGACGATATTAAAAGCAAGATGGCCGTAGTCTATAGAATATTTAACAAGTTACAAACTTACGAACTAAGAGTAATATTCGAGTCAGTAATTAAACTTAGTTTGGCAGATAAACTACTGTTTACCTTGACAGTTCAGAGGTAAGGTTATTGATTTAATCAATGAAGATCATTTTAATTATTCATAAACTTGATTAGGTTACATATTGGGATGACTCCTGATGTTAGCAGACTCTATTTGTATTAAAGAGTACCCTAACAACAATTACCTTGAATCTGAAAACCGTCACTGAAATAAGGCTAAAGTGATTGATTTGTTTCATAAAACTACTGAATAACAATCCCTACTATTCCGAAAAGGGTCTCACGTAATAGGTAGTTATCAGAATTCTAAATATTTTAATTAAGCTCCTTCCTAATATTTGAGTGGTAGGTTATGATATTCATAGAATGGCCTTTTTAACTCAATACTCAAATTATTAGGTCCTACTTAAATGTTTAAGACTTCGTCGTTATCTAGTATTTTTTGAGTGGTGCGTCAAAATTTAGTAGATCCCAAATTTGAGTTAATTTTTATTACTCGTAAAGAAAAACTTACCCCACTCCATATTATTCTGCATAGATATAAATAATACGCTAAGCGTCAGAGAATATCTTCAATCAAAATACTGTTCACATAATATTTGTACACCGGCGAACGGTAAATTTACATAATGTTGCTTGCGGACAAAGGAAAGGGCGCAAGCAATTAAGAAATAATTGTTTATTTTCATCAAAATATAGTCATTAAGTAGATACTCAACCACAACATCCTATCACGCAATATCAAGTAATTAAGTAACGTCGAACAACGAATGAAGAACGAAATTTGTCTCAATTACAACGCAATTGCGAACAATTTCAAACACACCACCAAAGAATCGAAATCTCATTAATGTATCCACTTAAAACTTAAATTAAATATATTCGTTTCCTAATAAATATTCTTTTTACCTATCCACTTTACATACTTTGAAAGTTTTCACGGAAACTCAGCGCACGCACTGCTTTTCGGATAAAATTGAAATCTTAATTATCAGTGGATTACTAAATTTAAAGCAGCAGCTACTATGCATTTTAGTAAACTACGAGGCATTACAGGCGTTAATGGGCATTATTAATAATTATAAAATGTAATTAACCGAGCTCGTTTTATTACGTCCTTATAAAGCAGGTCTGAAACAATTAATCTGGAATAACTGAACACCTTTTGTTCGCTTAAGAGCCCCTTCATTAAAATCAAAGGATATTGTTATAGATATTTAAGACATATTTATTAATTTAGTAAATATCTATATGCGATATAAATGGAATTTGTATTGACTTATGAATAATTGTGTTGCTGTTTTGATAATATGTCATTAAGATATTAGTCCGTCGATTGACTCTAATACGTGTGATATAAAAAGGCCGCCATTTCATTTTTGCGAGTCAGTCTTGTCCAGAACAGATAATTGTAAAGTGCGAGAATAAAGATACTGCGTGCCGTGAATAAATACATAAGCGAAGTGAACTCTGTGTTTCTTTTAGTTCAGAAGTGCGAAAATATTACTTCACGCCTACAAAGTGATTGTGTTACTTCGGAATTCTTGTGAAACAATAAATAAAAGGGTAAGTGCGATTTTATTGAACATGTTTGTTACACAATAACGTAAACGATAAAAGTTAAGTAGTATATATTAGTAATGGAGGTGTGCTATCATGACAAATACCTACCTACCTACCGCTAAAATATTTTCTTAAAATAATGAATGATATTTAGTGATGCTTATTTGTCTACCCGCGGATTTTAGTTGTTTTGATTATTATAAGGATTATATTTTGCATACCTACCTATCTGATTATTTTACCAAACTACCCCGGAAAATGGATTATGTTTTCTTTCCTCTTTCTTCGGTATTAAAGGAGAATGAAATAGGAACTAATGCCTAATGAAAAAGTTTCAGATTAATTGGAATAATGCTCACGGACCAAGAAATACATGAAGAACTACAAGTGGACGCGACGCCGCGGTCCCGACCAGTAGATGGCAGACATCGGTCCAAGAAAAGATCGGCTTCACGAAAGCGTCGTCGACATGCGAGCAGATCACCATCTCAACCGAGTAAGCGGCGACGTCGAAGCCAAACCTCGGTTCGAAGGCGCGGAGGCAGCCGCAGTAAGCAGCGCCCGAGTAAGCAGCGCCGCAGCAAGAGACTCTCAACTGTGAGTACTTCATCTACTCAAAGTGAACGCAGTTCTTCCGATGATGATGCGATTGGTCGTAGGTCGAAGGCGAGGTATTTAAGAAAAAGGAGACGTAGACATACTCAAAATAGGGACCACGAGACTGTCACCAATGTGTCTGCGAGAGAAATCTTAGAAGCACTAAAGTCATTGCCTACTTCAACGTCTCAACATCACTTCTCAATGAATAAAAATGCCGTTCCTGAATTTGACCCCTCTATTAAGGAACAAACTATAAATGTATGGATCAATAAGGTCGAAGAATGTGCTAAATTATACGAGTGGAACGAAATACAACTGGTACATTATGCTTTGCCTAAACTGGTAGGTGTTGCTAGAGTTTGGTACCAAGGCTTACCATCCGTTAATTTTTTATGGTCTGAATGGAAAGATAAACTCCTCAAAACATTTCCAACTGTCGAAAATTATGCTATCTTGTTGAATGAAATGCTGGATAGGAAGGTTAAATACAACGAATCGCTCGAGACTTATTATTATCATAAAATTAATTTATTAAATAGGTGTGAAATCTATGGTAGAAAAGCAGTTGATTGTGTTATTCAAGGTCTAGAGGATAGAGGAATGCGCTTAGGTGCACAGGCTGCAAATTATTTGCAACCGGAACAGTTACTAACTTATTTAAAAACTGTTAAGAATGAGGATGTTAAGGATAATAGGAGATTACCAATTAAAATACGTTTTGAAGTATCTAACGAAACTAGTAAACCAGGCACTAATACGATGAAATGTTTCAATTGTAGTGAAATTGGCCACCCTAGTTTTAAATGTCCTAAACCGCTGTTGACTTGTAACATATGCAAACGGATAGGCCATCAATCTTCTTCGTGTTGGAGGTTACTAAAGCCTAATGACAACCGAGCTAAAAATGTCGATAAAAGTGTATCTGAGATCAAGTTAGTGGGTTCATTGGATAATAAATACGTTTTAACCATTGATGTTAATAATAAGTTGAAAACTTGCTATGTGGATCTTGGGAGTCAGTCGACTTTGATTAGACAAAGTGATTTTGATGAGCTTTGTGTGCCATATGTCGAAAATGAGCTAACTGCCCTTAAAGGTTTTGGTGGTTCATTGATTCAGCCAATTGGCAAGGCGGTTGTCAAAATTACTGTTCAGGGGATTACTGCTGATACTGAAATATATATCGTAGCTGATGAATTACTGAAATATCCGGTACTGCTAGGTCATACGTTTACTGAGCAGACTGGCATTGTTATAATTAAAACTGATGAGCAGTTAGTTTTCGTAAGGCAACCTACAGGTTTAGATCAAGTAGATGTAGTTAAGTTAGCAATATATATTCACTCCGATACTGTCGTTAAGTATATGACCGCCGTACCAATTCTAGTAAACGAGAATGTTACTTGTAGCATTTATGTGAGAGGTTCTATGCGTAAATTAAAGAAGGCTACGTATTATATAATTCCTGGAGCATATAATATAACTAATGGTCGTGGTTCCATTATGATAGTTAATATAGGAACGGAAGATCTGTTATTAGCAAAATGCGATTTATTAACGAGAGCTGAAGTCATAAAGGATAAAGATTCAGTTAATATTTTGAGATTGGAAGAAGAGGAAACTAAATTCAAATTTGATCGTATATCTTTAGGTAATACGTTAACTTCTAATGAAATCCTTGGTTTAAAAAAATTGCTTGATAAATATAAGGATTGCTTTTCTTTTGGCCTTAGTGACTTGGGCCTTACAAATTTATTTGAAATGACCATCACATTAAAGGATGCAACTCCTGTTGTGTATAGGCCTTATAGGTTGGCACATACTGAAAGGCAACAGGTTAAAGTCATGGTACAGGATATGTTAGATAATGGAATCATTACTGAATCCACATCCTCATATGCAAGTCCTATACTATTAGTGCAAAAGAAAACTGGAGATAAACGCTTGTGTGTAGATTACAGAGCTCTAAATTCAAGAACTGTTAAGGAGCATTATCCTTTACCAAGGATAGAAGATCAAATTGATAGTCTTGGAGGTTTTAAATATTTTGTCACATTAGATTTAGCGTCTGGTTACTATCAGATTCCAATCGCTCCTACCTCTCAAGATAAAACTGCTTTCGTTACGCCCGACGGGCAATATCAATTTACCAGAATGCCATTTGGGTTAGCAAATGCTCCGTCTATATTTCAAAAAACTGTAAACAAAATGTTAAGTAGCACCAGAAACCGTGAAGCTTTTGCATTTATGGACGACATAATTATACCATCCAACAGTATCCAGCAAGGAATGGAGCGATTGGAGGCTGTATTAAAATTATTAAGAAACGCAGGTTTGACTTTAAAAGTAACCAAGTGTAAGTTTTTTTATACAACCATAGACTACTTAGGGTATGAAATTTCTGAGGAAGGAGTTAGACCAGGAACTACTAAAACTGAGGCAGTAGAAAAATATTCACCGCCTAAAAATCAACATGAAGTTCGGCAGTTTTTGGGCTTGGTTAGCTTCTTTCGTCGATTTGTGAAGAGTTTTGCTATTATAGCCACCCCAATGACCAAACTCTTAAAAAAAGATGTTAAATGGGAGTGGGGGCCAGATCAAGTTAAGGCATTTTTGACTCTTAAGGAAGAACTAATAAAAAGACCTGTTTTAGCAATTTACGATCCACTGGCTATAACTCAAATCCATACCGATGCATGTAAAACAGGGATAGCAGGCATACTTTTACAGGAGGATAAGTCGGGTAGTTTTCGAGCAGTTGCATATTATAGTCGCCAAACTAGTCCGGAGGAACAAAAGTATCATTCTTTTGAACTAGAGACGCTAGCGGTTGTTGCTTCATTAAATCGATTCCGGGTATATGTCTTAGGACTAAAATTTACTATAGTCACCGATTGTAATGCATTAAGAACTACGTTAACAAAAAAAGATATTATACCGAGAATTAGCAGGTGGTGGCTACAACTCCAAGAGTATGACTGTCAGATAGAATATAGGCCAGGGTTACGTATGAGCCATGTAGACGCCTTAAGTAGAAATGCTATAGAGGCAAGAAATGAATCTGAACCTATTTTTGAGATTTTAACAATGGAGACTGAAGATTGGTTAGTTACTTTGCAAAATGTTGATGACGAAATCATAAAAATTAAACAAATTTTAGAAGATCCAAATACGAAAAATGTTGTTGACATACAGAAAAATTACAGACTTAAGGGAGGCAAGGTCTATCGTGTGGTAAATGATCAATTGAAGTGGATGGTACCAAAAGGAGTTCGATGGCAATTGCTTAGGAAAAATCATGACGAATTAGGCCATTTCGGAATAGATAAAACACTTGACAAGTTAAAGGATTCTTATTGGTTTCCTAAAATGAGGAGATTTGTAAAGAAATATGTACAATCTTGCCTTGAGTGTTCTTATTACAAAGTGCCAGCAGGTAAAAAACAAGGAATGTTACATCCAATCCCCAAAGTAGAGGAACCTTTTCACACCATCCATTTAGATCATTTGGGCCCCTTTGTGAAAAGCAAATCTAAGAATTCATATATACTAGTTTTAATCGATGCCTATTCAAAATACATAAATCTTTATGGTGTTAAAAATACTAAAACTAAAACAACACTTAAAGTTTTAAATAACTATGTAAGTTTATTTGGCGTACCCAGTAGGATTATAAGCGATCGAGGCACATCATTTACCAGTAAGGGATTTAAGGATTTCATTAATAAATTAGGAATACGCCATGTTTTAAATGCAGTTGCCACGCCCAGAGCGAACGGCCAAGTAGAAAGATATAACCGTACTATACTAGCTTCACTCTCTACTAAAAATCATAATTATCAGGAAAATGAATGGGATAACCACTTAGAAGAAATACAACTAGGATTGAATACCACTGTTAATAAGGGAACTGGGAAAAGTCCATCAGAAATATTATTTGGATTAAGGTTACGAACTAAAGGAGATAGTATTGTGTCTTCTCTACTGGATTGTGACGGAAATAATGCTAAATCTGTAGAAGATATCCGAAAGGAAGTAAATTTGAAAGTAGCGGACGAACAAAGAAAACAAAAGAAAAGATTTGACAGTAGGCGAAAGGCACCAAATAAATACAAAGTAGGTGATTTAGTTAAAATAGAGAGAGAAATCGGAACTAATAACGGAAAGTCTAAAAAACTACTGCCTAAACTCCAAGGTCCATATAGGATTCTTAAAGTATTGGATAATGATCGATATATCATTGAGGACACTCCATTAACGAGGAAACAAAATAGGAGATATGAGGCAGTAATTTCTGTAGACAAGATATACCCATGGTTGACATATACACAAGAATATTTAAATGATACTGAGGATGAGGTATCTGGTCATGAAATAGGATCTGATATAGACAGTACACACAAAGAAGTTGGAATTGGCAATGATAAAAGAGACACTGATAAAAGCAATGATGACGACAATGATGATTATGTAGATGTGGATGATGTTGATAAATAAGTAATGAACTTATTATGTATTTAGTGATTTAACAATTTAGATGCACATGAGGCTTAGGCCACTGATCTGAGAGCATCTACTTTGTAATGAGATTATAGATATCTGCATACAAAGGAGGCCGATAAGCCAATTAAGGAGTATGCTAGATATCTATGTTGGAAGTATTTTGCACACACATGAGGCCGATAAGCCAAAGCGGGAGTGTGTAAAATCAATGATGATGTGATAATGATTATTTACTTATTATTTAAGGTTGCTTATTTTGTGAACTGTATTTTAATTTCTTAAATTGATGGAACAATTTTGTATAAGGGATGGCCGGAGGCAATATATTATATTATTTAAGTTAGATTCATTTTATAAATATTTAAGATAGTGTAAATCAGACTTACCTAATTACAGAATGTAACTGTTACTTAGTTTAATGTTAAAAACCTCTGCGAGAGGACTTGCAGATTTCTGGATGGCCGACTGTTATAGATATTTAAGACATATTTATTAATTTAGTAAATATCTATATGCGATATAAATGGAATTTGTATTGACTTATGAATAATTGTGTTGCTGTTTTGATAATATGTCATTAAGATATTAGTCCGTCGATTGACTCTAATACGTGTGATATAAAAAGGCCGCCATTTCATTTTTGCGAGTCAGTCTTGTCCAGAACAGATAATTGTAAAGTGCGAGAATAAAGATACTGCGTGCCGTGAATAAATACATAAGCGAAGTGAACTCTGTGTTTCTTTTAATATATATTTTAACAATGTCGGCAATCTCGGTTTTGTTCTATATTGTATGCATAAAAATGTTTGAGTAAAATATCACCTTATGAGCGAGTCAGACCTATATTTGAGTACCTTTATACTATAGAAGCACCAGAGCAATCAAAGATTTGAGATGCGATCGCCTCTTAAATATATAGAGACAGGGAAAAAGAGATAAAGTTGTAATTAAACGTTACATCATCTTATATAATAAATACTATATTAGTACACTTGGAGTATCCCTAAAATACTATGCATAAAGTATGTGACGCTTGGGTGACGCAAAGCGTCACATAGTCGTCCTTACCGCACAAATGCATAATGATATGCAATATAAAGTAGGAGAGGAAACCCAGTAGCTCACAATTTGCTTGATACTCTAAAATAAAATTTATAGGGTATAATGTAAAATGTTTATTTAACGCTTTAAGCTCCGAAAACTACATTCGTAATTTATTTCACATTTCCACCCCAATTGTTAACTCAACTTTAACTTTCAAACTGCTAACATTCTAAACCTTTCAAGCGCCCTTTATTTGAGGGCGCTTCCGCCCGACTTCATTGCGAATTTATATTTACAAACTACTCAATGCCGTGTATAATATAGGTATGCGGGCTACTGGACTGTGAGAGAGTTTAGTTTATCTCAGCATTTGATTTTAATACTAGTTCAATTTCATTAAAAAAATAACTAAAGATACATTAAACATTCTTAATGTGTCTTCAGTTTATTAATTTTTATAGCATTTTTACTAGCATCTGAGACTTTTTAAAGTGGGACATAAAAATATTTGCATTTCACCTTTCCTAGGTACTCTTGACGCACTCATATTCACAAATACTGATAAAACCACAGAATTGTGGTCACGGTTTGTTTAATTTCCCAATTTTACAGTGTAATAATGACAGCTTTGGATGAAATGGTTAAAATTTAGTGTTAGCTAGATATAATTATTGTATTTAATATGGCTTCTTATAATAGATATAGTTTAAAGTATTTTTTTTACATACTTACCTTACGTGTGGCACTGCAATAAGTAACGTTGTTAAAACCCCTTAAAGATAGGTATAATACTGAATTATTTACTAAAATAGAACCTTACCTGGTATAGCTGAGTATCTCCTCATCCTTGAATCTCCAACGACACCCCCCTCAAGGCTTGAAGATCATTAGCAGACCACCGGATACACACACACAGCACTACACACCTGTCTGAAGAACACGAAAAAAATTAAGTAAAATAATTAAGTATTTATTTATAGGATAAGATAGGAAATTTAGGGCGGATTAAGAAATGTTTAGAAACACTGGCTAGAACATTTCAAGTATTTTTTTATTTAACTCGTTGTCACTTTAGCGCGCAAGTATAGCCACGTGCGCGGGACTTTCCTCCACAACTCGGCAATGGACCGTATCGTATGCGATCGTCTGTGCTTCTGGGCGGGCGGGAAGGCTTGGGCGGACGCGACGGCTTGGGCGGACGCGACGATGGGCGGCGGCGGCGCGATGCGGCCGCCCTAGGCGCGCCCGTTACTAGGCGAACAGAATTCACAAGGAGTTATCGAAGCACGTGCGCCGAGGCGCACTGCGCATGCCCGTACGGCGTCAGGAAAGCTCATGAAAAGCTACGGGTGTGAGAGAAACGGAATGTATTCTAAAAATAAGGGTAGGAAAGAGACGGGTAGACGGCTAAATTGGGAAGCGCCAAGCAGTCTGAAAAGTTAGCAGAGATTCTGAGATTTTGATGTGTGATGCACATACTAATGTAATTCAATTTTGTCAGTTTCAGGTGATAAGTAGTTTAAATCTTAAAATGTTTGATAACAAACTCTACCATCAGAATCACTGTAAGTACCTATCTACCAGCAAACCGACGATAAAAATAAAAAATAATGCCAAAATACAATAACTTAAGTAGGTAACATAATAACAATATATAATAATAATATCGCCAGACCAAAGAATTTGTAATAATATTATTACAAATTCTTTGCGCCAGACTGACACCAACTGTATGGTCCCAAACTAAGCACGTCCGCTTGTACTATGGGTACCGTACAATGGACTGGGGGCGACCCCAGTAACACCCAGATCAAGGCAAATTGCGTAAAGGCCATTTCCGAAATTTGCCACGGCGGGAATCGAACCCGCAACCACCATGTGCCGTGAGCCGAGCGGCCTACGGTCGAACTATTGCGCCAAGCAGTCGTCATATTATTATTATTAGTACATACTATGTATTATTACTATTTATTTGTCATATCCGTCTAGGTAAGTACATATTCCATTTACTCAACTAGGTACATCATAAAATATACCGCATTCTAATATTTCTAATCTCAAAAAACCGTGTTATCTGCAGTGACCGTGTTATTCATATGAAAGCATAAATAATTGCTTGTCACCCTCTTCATTAACTCCAATGAATTTAGGGGACTGCCCATCACACGTCCCGCTAAACGGGGTTTCCAGTTGATAGTATTGATCTATGTCCTCCGTCATTTTTATCATAAGGCAAATAAGTAAGTACTTACCTACCAAGGTAGGTTTTTTTTTTTTTTTTTTGAATTGACTATATGTTGTTGGCCAGAGTGGCCATAACAACTTCACCCGGACAGAGGGCGAGCGCAAGTGCGCTCCAGCCATAGGGGCAGGGGGGCAGCTAGCTCAAGGGCGTCACTAGGGACACGACCTCGGCTTGGGCCGCTGCCAGGAGAGGTGGCGAGGGTAAATCTACCACCGGATCGGAACGCGACCACGACTGAGAAGATCCGGCAAGAAACTCAGCGGGCTTGTCGGGTGCCAAGGTGCGTCTAGGTAAGTAGACGCACCTTCTGGCGGAAGCGGGGGTTCGTCGACCTCGCCGGCGAGGTCGGTGTCTGGCGGGGAGTGTGCGTGTGTCGTTCTCCTCGACATCTGAGTCTAGGAGAGCGGTGAGTGGGTCGGGGGGGTCCAGCACCACATGCCGCGGCCTGCGGCGGCATGTATCTGGCTCGTGTGCGGGTGCATAATCGGCGGCGGCGACGATTAAGGGATTGGTGTGTTCAGAAGCCTTCATGAAATAGCGTTCAGACGCTATTTTGAAGTGCTTCTGGATAGAATCGAGGCGTAAGTCAGAATGAAGGTCTACGTTCCGTACGAACCACGGGGCTCCGACGGCTTGGCGAAGAAAACGGGACTGTAAGGCCTGGAGGCGACTAATGTGAGAGTTGGCCGCGTGGGCGAACACAACGCTCGCATAGGACATGATGGGGCGAATGCAAGCTTTGTAAAGTGTCACCTTATTTCTAAGGGACATTTTACTCCGCTTGCATAGGAGATAATGAAGGCGACCGAGCACAAAGGCGGCTCGATTGCGGACGTTTCTAATGTGAGGACCGAAGGTCATGGAGCCATCGAGCGTGACCCCGAGATATTTAACTGACTTGGACCAAGGGATAGGCTGCTTGTACAAAGAGACAGTACCTAAGTTGGAGCGAGTGTGGCGTATGGAGGGGCGTCGAGAGGTGGTCCTGGCAAAAAGCACGGCTGCGCTTTTGTCCGGGTTCACCTCTACCAAGGTAGGTTGTGGATAGCTTATAAACATCGCTGAAGTAGTTTCGATTTAAGTAATAATAAGTTAGGTAAGTAAGTACCTACTACTATGAAATGATAATATCAACAATCTTACCTTTCGTGCACATTGATTCTTCGTCTGAGACAAATTCCCTAAAACTTCTATTGAATTACCTACCTATTCTCCCAATATTGTTTTTGATTCACAGAGTTAAATGTTATTTCAAATTGTTAGATTAAATCTATGCCCACACGTGTGCACTGACAGTAAATACCTACTGAGACTTAGTCATAGCCACTACTTATTCTAAATTTTAAATTTGGACTTCAATCTTCCGTTTCGATTTTTTTATAATTGTTTGTGTAGTTTGTGGTACTATTACATTTTTTTTATTTTATCTGCCTAATCTAGCTATATACCTATTCTAATTTTGAATAACCTAGCTATTCATTCCTACCTATGCTACCTACTTATTTTATTATTGTTTAAATTGCTATGGAATTATTATTTAGTACCTACCCACCTAGGTCTACAATAGAAAAGTTCCGAGTTCCCAACTTTCGTGCAGGTGTTCAATGATTCACGCACGCACACAGCCCCGAAGTTGGATAACCAAGCAACGGCCTTTGGTATCCTTGTATTTCCTGTGGTCCTGGTATTCCTAACCTTATTACTGAAATTTCAAGGAAATCCGTAGTCCGGGAAACTGAATAGAGTATTTTCCGAGTTGGGCATAGATTTGTAATATTGTTTCTATTTAGATGCTTGATCTGTACCTATCTACTTATTTCTAGTTTATAAAGGTATGTAAGTACCTACTTCTTACTAAGCTCCGAGTTTTAGTAGGTAGATACCTACTTACTTAGGTATTAGATCTAATATAGGTACCTACTTAGTAAAAATCATTTTAGATCACTCATAATGATTACCGATACGGAAAAAGTAAATAAGTTTATATGTCTACACCCATTAATACCTACTTGCATAAATCACTATTCCTGAAAGAAAGAAGAAAGATGTGAACAAGTACCTAAGTAGTACATACCTACCTGCAAAAACGCATATCTCAACAATTTCACCGCTAACGCACGTCATTTGCTCGCGCGATAAAAAATCCCCCAAGCCACATAATCAATCAACCTCATACTCCCCCCGTTTGCCCCCAACCCAACTCAGCAACTTGGCCGTTTCAGGGGAATTTCAGCGACCTGACAGGCGGGATGACAGTGACGGGCACATGTCCGTTACGTCACAACAGTCACTTCTAGCCCCCGGGCTACCAGGCGATCATGAACACGAAGAGCTTTTCGTGACAGGTGCGAAAATAGAACAAGCTCCCACGGCCACGGCGGCGATCAAAAATAGTTCCACTGCTTAAGGATTTAAATTTAGAATCGTCTTTTTCTGATAACTAGGTGATGTCGATTTTTTTAACTCATCATAGTTAAATAGCGGTGCATTTTCGATTATTTTCAGAACCTCATATTTTTTTATATAAATTGATTCGATATCCGCACATTCTTCATAACATAATGATAAGTGTAGTGCCATCTATTGATTCCATAGAGAAAACATGTATTTTCATAAGACAGAACAGGATAAAAATGTGGTAAAATTAACTTGAATTGGGATATTTAAAAACATATTTAAGTTCTTCTAAGCTGTGGTAAGATTTTATTGGATGCACATAGCTTAGCAAGTTACAGATGATGGATGTTACTAAATAGTTCGCTATTTTTGCCGTCATCAGCGGTGGCGCTAGTATTTTTAGAATTTTTTCAAAATCTGACAATAATAAAAGGCACATTTTGTAATTCGCGACAAAGACCGTGTGCAGTGCATTTATTAATATATCCAACTTACTCTAAAACATTTCAAGAACGACAGCTATCCAGATAATCTGGCAGTTTTTGTATATTTAGTGATTTACTAGTATCATATCCACCGTGATAATATTTAGAGTAAAATAAATGTATTAATAAACGCACTGCATACTGTGTTTGTCGCAAATCACAAAATGTTGTCTTAAATGTTTTCAGATTTTGGATAAACTATAAAAATACTCGAAAATTTTGAACTTCGCGGGCTAGACAGGCGCCTTCACCTTAAAGAGCCTCACCTTCACCTACCGAACAAGTGGCCCATCAAACTCTGTTGTTGGCAAAATCATCAACTTCGATGATGGAAGTATTTTTTTTAAGTAATTTGAAGTGTGTTTGTTACCTGTCAATTCAATTGACTGACACTTGACAGATGTTCTGGCTGTCAGACAATTTATTTATAAATACGACTGCGATAGTGTTTTTGTTTGTGTATTATTGAAGTAGGCAAATTTAAATAAATGGAAAGTAATACGAAAAAGATGATAAAATACAGATGCCAGAACTGGCTGGACGATGAAAAGGTCAGTAGGTTGATACTTTTTCTTTGGTAAGTAGACTTCGCGGCGGACTGCTTACTTGCCGGGAAATTAAAAAGTAAGTAGTAAGTACTTAATGTTTTATTTATTTTTTATTAACAGGCACTTGTCACTTTAAGTATGACATAATTATAACTCTGTGCGTACCTGAATATTATGATCCGATTTACGTGCTTACTTACTTCTTCAATGCATAATATTTTAATGCTTTCAAACTATCACAGGATTGGTGGAATACCTAAGTCGTTATGAGTAAATATATATTAAGTATTCTAATTTCAGACTCTGCTTCTGAACTTGGTACAGCGTTATGTGAAAGATATTGAAAATAAAAACACAGATACCAGTACTAACATAAAAAAGGCAAACATGGCAAAAAACATGTGATAGGTAGGTAAACACAATCTATTTTATTAATTACAGGCATTTGATACCTAAAAATGTTATTGGCAATGTCCACGCATGCATACGAGGAAAATGCTTTATCTCCCTCCAGATAATTGATGACTGACTGCTAAATACTTTCCGCATAACTGTCTTACTCACTTCAGTGATATTTTATTACTTAAGTAATATTTTTTTACAGCTTTAATGAATTGGCTTGTAGGCAAGGCCTACCTCACACTGTGCCCCAGCTAAAGACACAATGGAGTATCATTAAAATGAAGATGAAGAAGATACTAACCCAAGAAAGTCAACAGTAAAAACAGTTGGTGGTAGGAAAGCCCCAGTTGGGTTCGTAGATGACAGTAATATTTTGTCATGGCTACCAAATAAATTTGATGTTGACACAAATAGCTCTGAATGTGAAACAAAAATTATGGTAATAAACTTTTGCCTATTATATTATTTTGTACTTTTACCCACTTAAAACATTATATGCTATAGGATTTTGCAATTGCTATAGAAAATATTTTACACACAGTAAGTACAGACCTACTTACATATTTTTAATGACTGACTTTCAATCAGGGAATTCATAAGTACTACTTCAAGGGAACAAATTGCAATTCTTCTCTTTTTGCCTGTGACAGACATGCATATTAATAATATGCTGCTGGTGACACCTCATAAAAAACAGTGAACAGAAGCAAAGTACTTGGCAAGAAATACTATTATGAGGACCGCTTGGCGCAGTGGTTTGAGCGTAGGCCGCTCGGCGCACTACACCGGGTGGTTGCGGGTTCGATTCCTGTCAGGGTAAATTTCGGAAATGACTTTTTCGTAATTTGCCCGGGTCTGGGTGTCACTGGGATCGCCCCCAGTCCATTGTATGGTACCCATAGTACAAGCGTTGCGTAGTTTGGGATCATACAGTTGGTGTGTTCGTCTGGCTATTAATAAAAAATAAATAAATATTATATGGAGTTGGTGCCAATTTGAGTTTGCAGTCTTAAGATAATATAAGAAGATAGATGGCATCAACTCTAAATAATAGAATGAATACATTATTTCTAGCCTTTTAGTTTTTCTATGTATATGAAGTTGATATTTTGTTAAAACAATTGATTGTGTTTGATTAGGCTAGGGTTAGATGTGCTAGACTGCTATTCAATATAATCTGTTAACATGGATATGATTTTCCAGATACTCGATGACAGTAACAGTAATGAAGAGACATCATCTCAACATGAGGAGCAAGTAACTATTTCAATTTTAGAACATTTTCTGACAAAAGACTATTGTCAGGCACAAACTTATCTATGGCTATATGGAATTTACGATATGGTTTCTGGTCTATTATAAGTGGTTAAATTGTAGGCCGCTTTGCTTACTGCAATAGGTGGCTGTTTGCTTGATTGCCTTTGAAACTTTAGGACAAGACCGTTCATAATTTTCCCATGTCTGGATGTTACTGGGATCACTAATACACATATTTCAAACTTTGGGTTCGAACCATATAGTTGGTGTGTTTGTCTGGTATTTTTCCATATTTATTTTTCAGAATCAGATAGATAGTAACTCCATGGATGATGTAATAGTAAATACGGACATACAAAGAACAATGGCTATGCCTTCCAGAACATCTCCAGACAATGTTATAGATAATGATGAGGGACAACAAGGAACACCAATTAAAAGAACGAAGCTGTCGCTTAAGGAGCAGAAAGCAAGCTAATATTTCCACAAAAGCAGTCATTAATACAGTATGCATGCTGTAAATTGCCCGCCGTGAATTAGCTTCAAATAAATGTTATAGGTTAGGCTAATCGGTCGCCCCGCCTCTAGATTCTAGATACAGGCTGGCCGACTCATAGCGCGCGTACTATACCTGCCTCGGAAATTAAATTTTGAATGATTTACGCCACGAACTCCCGAGTAGAAGAGAGAGAAACAACAACAGAACAAGAAGCAGCTCACCTGATGACAACGCTAGTAAATTTCGATGAAAAATAAAATCCATTTTGCATGAAATGCAAATGAAAAATGAACATTTAAAACATGAGATCCTATTATAAAGGAAAAAAAGGCAGGTTCTGTTGCTAAGTTTATTTGTTTGTACTTAAGTTCACATAATAATTATAACTATTATTTAAATTGTTCATAATTAGCTAATTTAACCTCATTGTTACAGATGGACAAAACTCTGAAATGGAAAACAATCTTAGTTCCGATTATAAATTATTCTATAAGTTATAAATTAATTAGACCTCGATTCCAATAGACTTTATTACTAAGATAAGGCTTATTTTTAATAAACGAAGTCGACATACACCTGATGTTAAGCAGTTACCCATAGCCTATAGATTCTTGCAATAACTAAAGACAAACATCAGCTCTCAGCCAGTGAAAGTCCTGTCAAAATCGGTCCAGCCGTTTCGGAGATTCGCGGGAACAAACTGAGAGACCAAAAAAAAGTCTTATTTTGTTATAAGTACCGTATACTGTCATATTATAATGTTATTAAAACGCTATTATGTAGACGTTACAAAAATACGCTCTAATCTCATTTATTTGTATATATAGTAAAAGCAATACATATTTTAAACATGTATGAGAAGTGTGGAGAGACTTTCTCTAGATGGACACACACAAGAACCCGCAGGATGCGAGTGGTAAAGGACCGTAATGTGGAATTTATTGGACGAGGCTTATGTCCAGCTGTGGACATCTTTTGGATGTAATATGGATAATATAGCATTTTAAAGATCTCTTTAGATTTAAACCTCACCTGTACAACGCTTAGACATTAGTATTATGTACCTACTTAAATATAATAATTTAACACGTGTGGTTAGTATGATTTTTAAAAGTATTCAAATACCGATTGAGTGATCGTATGCCTATCTACATTCAAGTTTCCACGTGTGTGCAGACCAAAACCAACCCTAGCTCAATCGTTTGAAGGTTGGTTTCGGTTTTCGGAAGTATGTGTGAGTTAGTTGGTTTTTGCAATGTTAAATCAAATTATCTATTAGTTTTGTCTATTAGATTTATGGTTCTCCCATTAATGTTTGAATGCGGTACATAACCTTGGGACACCAAGTAGCATTTTGAACGTTCGTCGTTTTATTATTAAGTATTTATTGTAATGGCACATTTACACGTGGTAACGATTAAATTATTTGATAACGTTTGATTGCTTTTGATTGGTAATTATTTTCCTGCTTGTAAATAAGTGGTCACATTTATTTGAATAAAATATATGGTAGGTATGGCGAAAATGCTTGCATGAAGATTTATTTATTATCTGTTGGAATAAGGATTATATTCGTGCAGGCCTTCGTTGTTGCACTTTTCTCTGTAAACAAAATCATTCATTCGCAGGTAAACTATCTAGGTAATTAGATTTTATACCTCTATATTTAACCTGGAGAACTCGGACCAAATAGAGCAGCAAAGTTAAGTTTTTATTACTTAATAAGTATTTCATAATATTTATACTGGCTCTATGCAACTTTGATCTTAAGTCATGTCAACTGTAGGTATAAGTGCAGTGAGCTATTGAAAAAAAATAAAATAAAGTCCGTCTCACGAAAGAAGTCCCGCAGACGCGGCGCCACGGTCGTGCGACGAAATTTTGTTAACCTCCTCCATTGTTTTAGACTCCCCAAAAACTTAATGTTTTATCACTGTAGGATGAATACAATTTTATTATTACAGTAATTTATTGAAATTTATATATAATGCGGTCCGCATTATATTTATGTATAATGCGGTCTCATAGGCATGAGCTGGAGAAGCAGCTGATCGTGGGACAGATGCAGGGGAAGCGCTCCAGAGGTCGAATTCCAACGCGGTGGGTTAAGAGTATTGTAGAGGCAACAGGAGAAACTACAACGATCTATTGATATGGCGCAGGACAAAGAAGAAAATTGAAGTTTATATCAATGAAAACAAAAATATAATAGATTAACGTCGTAGCGAAAATTAGTTCCACTTATTGCCGTGGGTCTTCTTTCGTGAGACAGACTTTACCTGATACAGTTACTGTGACCTGATAAATAATCTTATAAATTTGATCCTTAAAAATTGCCTACTCTATGGTTGTCCTATACAGACAACCAAAATTTTTTCTCGTAAGTACTAACCTACCCACCCTTTGCTACAAGCTTTATTTGGCCGGTGGCCAAAAGAGGAATTAAATACCTAATCATTAAAAATAGTCTTTGACCATGTTGTATAGACACTAGCGACACTCACGAGCCAAATAAAGATTGCATGCCTGTACTTAAACAACAAATCACTACATAGTATAAAACAAAGTCGCTTCCCGCTGTCTGTAATATAATAAATAATTAATAAATATCGCCAGACGAAAACACCAACTGTATGGTCCCAAACTAAGCAACGCTTGTACTATGGGTACCGTACAATGGACTGGGGGCGATCCCAGTGTCCCTATGTATGCTTAGATCTTTAAAACTACGCATCGGATTTTGATGCGGTTTTTTTTAATAGATAGAGTGATTCAAGTGGATGGTTTATATGTATAATACATGCATAATTTAGTGGAGAATTTTAGATCCGTGCGAAGCCGGGGCGGGTCGCTAGTTATCAATAAAATCGACTTTGTGTTGCCAGTCTGCAATAAGGTACTTACAGAAAAGTACCTACCGTAAAACATAGATCTATTTATAGAATGATATTTAATTATGACCCATATACCAACCTATTTGATGACCAAAAGAAAACGAGTCTCCATATAAAACGCACTCAATTTTGAATACTCATAAAAGTGATCCAATTTTATGACGCACCAAAAAAAGATTTGCGTTAACGCGCGTAATAAAACCTAATGTGATTGAATCTTTATTGCGTCCGCGTTGACATAAAGTTGCGGCGACTATTAACCGCAACATATTATTATCTTAGACATTATAAAAATCCAATTTTTGCTAAATGCCACTTGATTTTAATTGCTCTGTACCTATTTGAGAAGCGATAAGTGTGCACTATTTATTTATTGCAATGATTCTTTAAATAACCGCTCTAGAATTAGTATTAGTAGAGATCGTCCGAAACAGGATTTTCAGCCGAAACCGAAACTTATTTAGACTTGTAATTTTTTTTATTGTGTAGGTACTGTAATCTACCTAGTAGGTATTTTTTTTTGCTTTTTAAAATTTAATTTAAAATCATATAATTGGTCGCACACAGTTAAATGGTATCAGTTTGCAGGTTGTGTGGTTAAAAAATGGTGAGGTACAAAGCATAATTGTCACAAAAAAAACAAAATCAATATTAGTCAAATAGATAGGTATGTTCGAAATAATAGCTCTAGCACTCTTTGTAAGTATGTAGCGCTACCTAGAGGTATGTAGAGAGTAGGTAGATACCCGTAAATAAGATTGATATTGACAGCTTGGTTTCTCGATAATGATACGATAACGTAAGCAGATAGTACAATGGTGACACCACAAGCCTTAACACTTGACACTCTACCTACTGTAGCTCTACCATGAGCTTACACAGCCTCTAATTAAATATTTACGTATCAAGATGCCTAGCGTCTTCTCATGTAAATATTGTATAATTATTAATTTACCTATTTAAGCACTGAATAATTTAAAATTAATTTCGCCTCAAAATGTTGGTACACGGTAGAGGTTAGCGACTAGCGAGCGACATGGTAGAGCTGCTTCAAGCTTTGCATCAGTTTCAGATAATATATTTTAAATAAATTATACCTTCTTATTTTTTCTCACTATCTAAATATAGATTAACCTTGTCTAATTATTCTAAAGTCATTCATTATCAGTAAATGATTTCCATTCGCGCTAAAATAAACCTCACTTTTTATCCTCTATTAAGTTAGTAGGTACTTAACTTACTATTAAATAGAGCTTAGCCAACAAAGAGTTGTGCCTGCGCACCGTATCCGACGTCGTGACCTTGTACGCTACCTACAACTACGATCTACTTTTGACGTACCGTCAACATACAAAGTGATTCTTATCTTGATCTTTGCAATATTTTGACATTTTGAGTCAAAATGTCAACACATAAAAATGTCACAACGATCAAGTACCTACCTTTACTTATTCACTCAGTGCTTTACACAATTTGGTATTTAAGGGACTTTATCGTTTTTATCTGAATAGATAATACTTACTTATTACAAATGGCTCGGATTATTGTCAAAATTTAATTTAATAGGAGTAGGTAGGTACTTCCACCTGAAAGTAGAGAGGAGCGTACATCGACTGGTTGTTTTGAATCCAAGAAGCACTCACAAATCAAATATTAATTGCCTACCTATGTAATGGAATTCAAAATGTTTCTATTAGTGAGTAGAACGGAAATAGGTAGGTATGCGGTAATTAATAATAAAACAATTTAATCCT
This sequence comes from Notodonta ziczac, assembly GCA_918843915.1. Lineage (NCBI taxonomy): Eukaryota > Metazoa > Arthropoda > Insecta > Lepidoptera > Notodontidae > Notodonta > Notodonta ziczac. The sequence goes on from OU974037.1 coordinate 12,304,477, forward strand.
GTTAATGTTACACTCCTGGGCACGGGCCTACCCTTACAACGAGGGGGATTTGGGCCGTAATCCACCATGCTGGCCCGGTGCGGGTTGGCGGATTACACGTGTATTTCGAAAAATAGTTACATATTCTAGGACATGCAGGTTTCCTCAAGATGTTTCCCTTCACCGAAGCAAGTAATAATCATGTAGAAATTATGATTCGCACATATATTTCGAAAAACCTAGAAGTGCGAGCCAGGGTTTGAACCCAGGACCTTGTGCCCGCATGATGCGTGCTTAACCAATCGGCTATCACTGCCTACGCTTAAGAATATAAAATAAATTTTATAAGTAAGCTCCACTTATTCTGCCATCAGTACTATCAAGAGTCGCCCACAATCCGCATTCCACCAAAAGCGCTGAATCACGCGCCACTACGCTGCGCATCTTCCGTGAACTTCCGTTGTGACGTCACCGTTCATTCACTCGTGCGCCGGCGCATCCCAGTGTCAATGACCTGGTGACCGCGACTCATCTATGTTAATTTGTTTTGAAGCCTGACTTCTTTAAGTATTGTTCGATTTATTGTATAACTAGCTGTGCCCGCGACTTCGTCCGCGTAGTATTTAACTTAACAGAAATTTCGATATTATCGGGATAAAAAGTATCCTATGTGTCAATTCCGGTTATAAACTATCTGCGTTCCAAATTTCATCCAAATCCGTTCAGTAGTTTTTTCTGAAAGAGTAACAAACATCCGCACTCACAAACTTTCGCATTTATACGAGTATTAGTAGGATCTTACACAATTATTCAAAATTACTTACCAATATAATTATTGTTATCTTTTAAAGTATAAAGTCGGCAAAGAAACGTTCGAAGTCGAACTACCGGATGTTAAGCAGCTACCGTAGCTACGACCGCTTGGCGCAGTGGTTCGATCTTAGGCCGCTCGGCTCACTGCGAATGGTGGTTGCGGGTTCGATTCCCGCCGGGGCAAATTTCGGAGGTCTGGGTGTCACTGGGATCGCCTCCCGTCCATTGTACAGTACCCATAGTACAAGCGTTGCTTAGTTTCGGACCATACAGGTGGTGTGTTCGTCTGGCGATATTTATTATTTATTTATTGTATGTGCATTGGGTGTATAATATAAATCCAATGAATAAAATATACACTGTATATCTACCTACCTAGGCTATTGAAGTAGGTAGTGGTTATTTAAGAAGTTTATTAATTGATCCCAGACAGTGATAGCCTACCATTTTAGGATTTAAGAATGGTACCTACTTATCATACTAATATTATAAAGAGGAAAACTTTGTTTGTTTGATTGTAATGAATAGGCTCCGAAACCACTGAACCGATTTCAAAATTCTTTCACTGTTGGGAAGCTACACTATCCCCGGGTGACATAGGCTATTATATACTTTCAAAAAAAATAGGGATCCTTACTAAAACTCGAATAATGTAACCGCAATGTACCCGTGCGAAGCCGGGGCGGGCCGCTAGTATCTTATATTTTAAAAGCTACCATCCAACTTATTTAAATAAGAAGGTACCTGTCTACAGATTACTTAAGTTACTACAACGTAACAATACTCAATCAAATAACTAGTTACTTATTTACCTCCGAGTTTAAACTCGGCTTTCTAAAATCATACGCATAAGACCTTGAATATAAACTAGTTTGATATAAGCACGATACCTTAAAACGACCTTGCGAAGCATAAATTGTACAAAAAGCCGGAAATCTTGGCCTGACTTGCATTTTTACGATTTTTTATATAGTTTCTGAGAATACGATACACTGAATTATAGTGAATTTTCCTTTATATAAATAGGTTTATTTATACCTACTACAGGTAATTAACATGTTTTTAGCATATAGGTAGAATATGTTTTGTTACTTGAGGAAGATAAAATAGGTACTTAGGCATTATTACCTTAATCTGAATTTGTAAGTAGGTAAATGCGTTGAAATCTATTCTACTATTCCTCAAAAAATGGAAAGAGGCAAATGTTATGTTCTAATTTTGAATAGGGTTGAGTTTCCGATGAACAGGAATTTAAAATACTAACTTACGTCATATGATGCGATTAAATGCCATTTTAAAGTGCATTGCATTGCAATGTCCTTCAAGGAGAGCAAAATTGATACTAGTCTGAACGTTCTAAACTAAACGACCTTAAAGGCTAATTGGCGTGGCTTATTTTATTATTAGACTAATTTCTAGCTAAAGTCTTATTGTGACCTAGCAAATCTAAAGAGGTATCTTAATTAAAACAATTAATTTATACCTAAGTATGTTCTATACGTAACAAAAATATTTAAATTGATTTTAGTTGTTATTATTTGCAAAGTAATTGTCGTACGATTTCCCTCCAAAAGTTTTTCTAATCGCATCGATTGACCCTTCATATTATGCGGTTAGTTAGTAATTATTCAATATCAATGGTTCTCGTAAATTTTAACTTAACATCTAAATTTTGTAACAGTTACCAATCGCCTTTTTATGTGAATAAACCTATCATAGGTCCCAAACTCCCAATCTGCCATGTGGAGGTAGACTGGGTATCTATTCACTAAATCCTGACGGTAATATACATCATCCTCAGGCCCACTTGCGTAAACCGAGGTCATCGAGTTAATTACTTATGTTTACCCTGTTAAAAGAAATGCCACAGACATAGGGTTGATTTTATTAATATAGGTAGAGCTCTAACTGATTGTTTGATATTCTTATTCTAACGGTACGTTAGTATGCTGGTGAACTTGACCCTAATTATAAAACAGATAAACGTGTCTGTATTTCGATATGGCTATTCAAAAGAAACAAGTCAACATTATTTTCTCTGTCAAACATTTCCATCTAGAAATAAATCAAAACGCTTACAAGATTAAAAATCTAATTATGATCACTCGAGTGAGTTCTAAGTTACAACATCTCAGACGATAATCATTACCGAAGAAGCGCTCGTTACTCATCGGACACTTAAGTTATAAGTTTACAGCGGTTTCAATTTAATTAATAACAAATAAATATAAATAAATATCGCCAGACAGACACACCAACTGTACGGTCCCAAACTAAGCAAAGCTTGTACTATGGGTACCGTACAATGGACTGGGGGCGATCCCAGTGACACCTAGACCAGGGTAAATTACGAAAAGGCAGGGTAAATTACGAAATTTCCGAAATTTGCCCCGGCGGGAATCGAACCCGCGACCACACTGTGCAGTGAGCCGAGCAGCCTACGCTCGAACCCCTGCGCCAAGCGGTCGTCAAAAACAGACGTAGAATAACATATTTACGGTGGTGGAGCCAAGCAGTAGCCAACTGACTACAGCTCATATACGAGCTGGCTCAATCGGAGTAGTACCACCCTCTCACAAAAAAATCAGGGTAAAGTGGCTATTATGCAGTGATAGCCGATTGGTTAAGCACGCGTCTTACGGGCTACCAGGTCTTGGGTTCCAGGTCCTCAAACCCCGCCTCGAACATCTGGATTTTTCGAAATCTATGTGCGAATCATAATTTCTATATGATTTTCACTTGCTTACGGTGAATGAAACCTGCATGTCTTAGAAGATTTAACCAATTTTCGAAAGACATGTGAAATCCGCCAACCCGCACTGGGCCAGCGTGGTGGATTATGGCCTGAATCCCCCTCGTGTTGAGGGGAGGCCCGTGCCCAGGAGTGGGACGTCAAAAAGGGCTAAAATTATTATTATTTTAAGTAGGTAGCTATTATAGCTCCGTTTCGTATGATGACAGAGTGCTGTAAGCCCAAAATTCCCTGCCATGCCTCCTTCTATCCCACTGGTATTTAATTGGTAATGCCAGCATCTATAGGCTACGGTAACTGCTTAACATCAGGAGCGGGTTTTAAGCATATTTTCAGACGTCGTTACATAAAAAAATCATAACAAGGTGTGTCTTTTAAATAAAATATTTGAAATACCCTTGCTATTTTTATATGAATGACAATGATGTTCCTACACATTTTGATCTGGATATTTGCTGAGTGCTGAATGGTTAAAATCTGTCAATATGTCAAAATCAATGTCATCTTCGCCGTTTTGATGTACATTGTAAGTACAGTTTAATTTCAATTAAGTGTGTAACGTAGGTACATATCCAGAACATTAGAGATAAAAAATGGGATAAAGAAATAAAACGCTAACGCTTGTCAACTTGCACCCCAAAATTATGCAACCACCTATGTTATGGTTGTCAGAATTCGGCGCTCTCGACTCAAGGTTCAATGCCACGGCCGGTCATTTCGTGAGTTCGCTCGGCATTGCGTAAACCTTTCTGTCGAGATGAGCAAGTTGTTTTACAATAAGCGCCGTACAAGTTAATTATAATTATGAACTTGTATTGGACATCTTGTTATAACTTAATTTATTGGATGAGATAAATGGGGTTTTGAGCTTTTGTGACGTAGTTAAAGCGATTGGTTATCGTTCAAAAGTTACGCGTGTGCTGACATTCACACGTCTAGCCCGGCACCGATAATTTCCATATATTTCACGGTATCCGGATGTCAAATACAGCCTTTAACTGTTAAAACTTTACAGATAAAATTGTGGTTTCTCGTCTGAATGATCGCTATTGTGGGTTAAATATTTTTTAACTGTATAGATATCCAAGTTTATACTAGATAGATAGATAGATAACTCTTTATTAATCCACCACTAGAAAACAAAAAATTACAAATTATTACATAATTTACACAGAAGTGGAAAATGGGCGGCCTTATCACTAAAAGTGATCTCTACCAGGCAACCTTAGGATGGAGAGGAGTAATATCCTTATTGATACTTAGTTACTTAATAATACATTTACATTAAACTGTAATTACCATGGCATTATGTATTGTAACGCTCGACACGGGTAGTACGACCGTCTCACAGAAGATCGGCGTAAAGCAGCTAATATATTCAACTGCGTTTCGTACGACGGGTGAACAAAGCCTTTGGTATTGCTAACACCTGCAGGCTACGGTAATTAATTAACACCAGGCGGGTTGTACGCTAGTTAGCCCTCTTTCTCATTAAAATATCCATATTTACTCTTACTTTGTTCTATTCCTACTTATTGTAAGTTATACACTACCATCAGTCACTAGAATCAAATATAATCAGCTCACGAATTTAAGTCTAATTAGTCATATTACGATACGTGGTGCGTTACAATCTGGTCTTCAATCAGCTGTAACAGTCTTGTGTCTATGGCAATCAGCCCATACCAGCTATTTTTGTCTCCCGCTTTGCACCGGAGGGAAGTGGAAATATTTTCTTCCAACTCCTCCTATTATTTCTTTCGATTAATTTCGTGCGGGTTCCAAGACAATTTAACTTTTCCCCGGGACTGGTCGAGGATCAAACCTCGACGTCATTATTTGTCAGCATTGTCGATCCTGGCTTACAGGAGTTACAGTGGTGGGAGTGTGTGGCGGGACTAGTCCCTAAAAGTACCATCAGTCACTGTGATGTTTTACCATAAAACATTTTATGTATGCCTCAAACGTAGCCACAACATATTCAACAGCAAGTAACTCTTTTATAAAAAATCAGATCTCAATCTTCTTCCCACTCTCAGTACACAGCTTATCAGCACCATCAAGCGAAGCTGGGTGCGGCCTCGCTCGCGATAGCACCGCACCTTTATAGTTGTAGGCCATATAGAATGCGGCTGGCAGTCTTTACAAGGCCAGGACGGTTATTACTCGATTCCGCGTTGAAAGTCATGAAGTACCTAAGTGTCCACAATCCGATACGATATCGTATCGGTTTCCAGGGGTTCTACTACTACTATCGTGACATGCGTATTGTCGAATCCTACGCCAAATTCCATCATTTTGGTCGTCGTATCGATTACTGAACGAACAATACAAAGTTATCGTTCGTATTAATTGTTTATTCTCGTCTTAATTTTGTTAGTAATTTTCATAATCTTCCGCGTGCCTTAACATCGACAGTATCAAAGGGGGTACCTAATAGGTACAAAGCCAAAGACGCACGGCGAAAAAATATAACGATAGCAAAATGATTTTGGAATTGCCGCAATATCCCTTTTAGTTGTGCTTTTAGTTTATTCTGACAAGGTAAGTACTTACACGTTTTGTAATTACAGCAAATAATTTATAAACACGAGGCATTACAAAAATCTTTTTTGTAATTAATAAAAAATCATTTATTAAAAAATCCTAAAAACAATAGGTACAAGGATTTTTTCCCTGTGCGGTGAAGATAAAGGATTTTAAATATCTTAGGAAAACCTCAAAACATCGTGTCGGTACCTATATCGGATTGGTGCCTATTAATAATTTGTGTCCTTGAGCAGATGAGAGAATTTCTGACGCAGGCAACTAGACTTTTCATATAAAACTAGCGACCCGCCCCGGCTTCGCACGGGTATTTTTTATGAGTGTTTCTCTATTATATTATGCAAGTATTATACATAAAAACCTTCCTCTTGAATCACTCGATCTATTAAAAAAACCGCATCAAAATCCGTCGCGTAGTTTTAAAGATCGAAGGACATACAGACAGCGGGAAGCGACTTTGTTTTATACTATGTATTTATGTAATAAAGTGTACCATAATACTCGTATAATATTCAACATGCCTAAAATAGTGAGACAGTTATTTTAAATGTACTGACTCATAGTTGTTGCCAACAATGATAATTGTTATTACGAATACTTGAATGCAATTCAAAGGTCGCTTCTTAATCTTAATGCGCATTACAAAAAATAAAGTTAAAGACATCTCAAGAAGTATTTGTGTATCATGTTAGTATTAAGCCATAAAAAGTATTCATTATCATTAGAAATATTATATTACAGCCTAATCTAGACAACTCGGATTACTTTAACCAGTTGCAAAGTAACTGAACACTCAAGTACCTGGAAGCAGACACCGATTGCACAACGAGGTGTTGGTTTTCATTATTTGCATATAAATTGATAGAAATTCATCGTTGAATCACACTTCACACAGCTGACGAAGAGAACCAACAGCAAGATGATCCAGAAGGTAACAAAAATAAATATTAATTAGTTTAAGGGGCGGTTCCACCACCCTCAGATAACGTGTGTTCCATTCTGCGTTTAAATTGGATGTTTGACAGATGTTCTATGCAAAATCTGTCAAAACGTCCAATTTGTTCCGGGAAAAGACTGAACCCTGGTGGTAAAAACTTGTTGCAATATAGAACCAGCCATCGCCGGATGTGATATGTGCACAATAGTGGACTTTTACCTACTCTGTAGGGGAATACCATCCAACATTTTTTTAATTGTAGGTAGGTAAGAACAAAAAGCTTTTAATAGCTCAGGGAAATACCAATCATCCGATACCTACCTACTTCCTTGTCAGTAAAGTTTAATTTACATTTTCAAACTAAATCCAATAGTAATTATTCCAATACATTTAATGTTGGAACACTCGTTTTTAGTAACTTATTAGGTACTTTTGTAAATAATGGCCGTAATACACAAAGTCCGGGGTTTGACCCCGGTTCACACCGATGGGTTTTTCGAAATCTATATACGAATAATAAAAATAAATCCATAAGAATATCTTTTGGAAATTGATTTAATTAATATTTTACACTTACTTACGGTGAAGGAAAACATAGGGGTTGAAAAAAGGGAAAGTGAAAATGAAACATTTAAGGGACTAATATTATTATAATAGTTAATACTTGTTTCTCTTCCATAAATCAGTACCTACTAACTTAATTACAAAAGAAACCGTATCATTTATATTATTTCTCTGTTCCACAGTTCACTGTACTATCCGGCCTGGTCCTATCAGCCACCTGCATGGTTCTCAACCAGCCATCATTACCTTTAATCCTCGGGCTTCAATACGACGATAACCCAAACTACAACTTCGCTTACGAAGTAAACGATGGCCATACCGGAGACATCAAGAGTCAACACGAAAGTCGTCGAGGAGACAATGTCTTAGGACAGTACTCGCTGGTGCAGCCTGATGGTGTCCGAAGAACTGTGGACTATAGAGCTGATGATCATTCTGGTTTCCAAGCTACAGTCAACAATGATGGCAGGGTTCGCGCTGCATTAGAAGCCACACGACATCCTAGCTTGACTGCAGAATCTTACCAGCAATGGCCAGCGTCTGCTGCATACTCGTCTCCTAGCCACCCGTCTTCTTCCTACTCGTCTCCTGCCGTTCCGTCTCCTTCTTACTCTTCTCCTACCTACCAGTCTTCTTCCTACTCATCTGCTGCCATCCCTTCTCCTTCTTACTCCTCTCCTACCTACCCGTCTCCTGCCTACCCATCTCCTGCTCCAACTTCTGGTGCAGTTTCCAGAACGTCTTTCGTTCAAACCATCGCTCACAGTCCCGTATCTCACAATCCTTGGCCATAATTATATTTCTCAAATCTCGAAACACGGAATCTGAATAGTTTGCATTTATATTTTAAGTTACATTTCTGCTATGAATATTATATTTTATCACGTAATTGGCCGGATCCAGTTAGCCTTGTTACATTGTGGCCAGTATTGAAAAGGAAATTGGTCTGTAGTTCTATGAAATAATTTGTATTATCTATTATGTATAAATGTTTTGCTTTATTTATAAATGTATGTCTATTTTCATATTAAATAAAATAGCAATCTTATTTTGGTGTTTATTTTTTGCTAAGAACTTTCGTCACAGATAATTTGTTTAGAATAGGTACTTCGATGTAATTGAATTAAATAACAATGGAGTCACAAATGATGTAAAAGCAGGTTCTTTTTGTATTATTCTCGTAATTTTAAACATGTTATGACGACATAGGTCCATAACTTGTGTGTTTGTGTTTGCGTTGAAGTTCATGCTTGCAGGCTCAGTGCATCGCCCCACTTCGAACTTGACTTTTATATGCTTCCTGAATTATCTTCATAAAAATAGGCATAAAGTAAAACTGGACTTATTTGCACGATGATATATAAAGGAGATCAGATGCTGTGAGAACTACCATAATCGCAGGATTCGCTGTCGAAGCCACATACAACTCCTCAAAATGTTTATGAAGGTAAATTTATTTCTATTATTATCCTCAATCGCAAATATCACCAGTTGTTCTTAGGCAATGTGGGTACCTATATTGTGTCGGGTACAGGTGTCCACTTACTACAATATAATAATGTCTTAATTTCATAATGTACGATACTTTGTATTGCGCCTTTGTACATATCGTATATCGCCAGACTGACACACTAACTATATAACGTATGGTCCCAAGCTAAGCAACGCTTGTACTGTGGGTACCGTACAATGGACTGGGGGCGATCCCAGTGACACCCAGACCTGGGCAAATTACGAAAAGGCCATTTCCGAAATTTGCCCCGGCGGGAATCGAACCCGCAACCACCATGTACAGTGAGCTGAGCGGCCTATGCTCGCACCGCTACGCCAAGCGGTCGTCTCGCACATGCTAAAGAGGATGTAACTACCTACCACAAAAATAATTATTTGATGCAATTAATCCTTTCTGTTGGTTGATACATAGTTGGGTTAAGGTTTTTAACTAAATCCAGATCAAATCACGTCTTAGACCAACACATTTCTAATTTAGTCAGCTTGTAAAACATCATCTCTACATTTCAGTTCGTCATCCTCCTCGCCCTCGCGGCCGTCGCCGCTGCCTCGGACCTATCCAGCTTCTCCTATAGTGTCGCGGACCCCTACACCGGTGACTTCAAGCACCAGATTGAGAGCCGAGTCGGTGACAACGTGCAAGGCCAGTACGGACTCCTTGAGTCCGACGGCACCCGCAGGACTGTGGACTACGCCGCTGGCGCTGGAGGCTTCAACGCTGTCGTGCGCAAGGACCCTGCCCTGATCGCCGCCATCCCCGCCCTCGCCTACTCATCAGCTATCCCGATCGCCTCCCCTCTTGGCATCGCTAAGTTGGGAGCTTTCGGTTACGCTGCCCCGTTCCCGTATGCCCGTATCTTCTAAAATCACCGTGTATGTAAATAATGAATCTGTAAATAAAAACTATTCCGTCTATCTGTTTTTCATTCCTTGGCCCAGAAATGGGTCATAAAAAAATAATCATCATAGTATAACTCTATGGTCCCAAACTAAGCAAGGCTTGTACTACTGGGTACCGTACAATGGACTGAGGGGCGATCCTAGTGATACCCGTCATTTCCGCAATTATCTTCGACGGGAAACGAACCTGCAACCCGTCAAGCGGACAGCGTTGAGGGGTTCTGGTTACATATTTTAATCCGGGGGGTACCCGTTTTAATCCGGGGGGGTAAGGTAATTAAAATATAAATTAATAAATTACAAAAACATGTAACATCAACATAATTAAACTTATTTAACAATGTTAATTAATTAATCAACGCATTTCTTTGATTAACTAGACTACTCTTGAATTGCAAAACGCGAGATTATAATCAACATCATTAATTACCAACGAGATCTATTCACAAACTCGTGTTTAGCAAGAATTATACTTGATTTAAATTTAAATAGTCCAATTAACATAATTATTCACATGCATTTGGAGTAATCACTTTGGTAATGTTTTTAAAATTGTTGTATTTAAAACAAAAATGTTGCAGCTTATTCTGGAGACCATACTTTTTTTAAACAAAAAGTGTAATTTAAGTCAAATTTTGAACATAATGATACAGGTAGATAGGTACAACAGAATATGATCTAAAGAGTGTTTTTTTTTTTTTTTTTTAAATTCGATTGCTTTTCATGCGCCTAGTTATCAAAAGATCGAAGCGAAGTATCTTAAAATGTCTACAATAACTTCGTCCACCACAAACATGTAACAATATCCCATCGACATGGTCATTCAAGTTCCGCATAACTTGATAACTGACCGAATTGAACTCTCGAAAACCCCTCTACTCTGACCTTAAAACACTACATGTCTCTTACTTCCTATTATTAGTAAGAAACGATTGTTCTCAGTTTAGTATAAAAGACCAATGTAACCCGTGATTAATCATTCGCAGTTCACTGTTCAACAAATAATAACCTAATCAAAATGGCAGCTAAGGTTGGTCCGGTTTTAATTAAGTGCATTTAAAGTGATATTTAAGTGTTTGATAAGTGATTCGAGCAAAACAGTTGTCTATCCAAGATTTCTAAGTGGATGCGAGGGTGGAAATGTTCAGAACTACCCTTAACTTATATATAGGGGTGTGTCCCAGCAAATAATGCCTCTGCAACTAATTGTCTATGAATGGGTTCTGGGATTTCTTATTTTTAACATTTTATTCCAACTTTTGGTACTCACTTTCATCAAGAACTATGTCACTGTTACTAATTTTATTTCACCTTTAATAATATGTTGATAGGGCCAACTTTATTTTGACAAATAAGCAACATGAAGCATAAGGGAATTTAGATCTTCCTAGAGTTCAAATAAGAGCTATATTGCGTTGCGAGCGTTGTATATAGTACTTAAATTGTACCCTAATATCTCTTAAATCTTTTTCAGTTCGTCGTTGTTGCTTTCCTGGTGGCCGCCGCTCACGGCAGCGCCATCCACGGCCAAGATTACACCAGCTTCTCCTACGGAGTGTCCGACCCCCACACCGGTGACGTCAAGAGCCAGCACGAGACCCGCGTCGGCGACAGCGTGGTAGGCCAGTACTCGCTCCTCGAGTCTGACGGCAGCAAGCGTACCGTTGACTACGCCGCTGACGCTCACTCCGGATTCAACGCTGTTGTGCGCAAGGACCCCGCTCTGTACGCTCACGCCGCTCCCGTCGTAGCGCACGCCGCTCCCGTCGTCGCTCACGCCGCTCCCCTCGCGTACTCCACTCTCGGACACGGTGTCTCCACTGTCGCTCATGATGTGACCGTTGCCCACGGCGTCGCTCCCCTGGCTCATGGTGCCGTCGCCTATGGTGCCCACGGTATCGCTCCCCTTGCTCATGGTGCCGTCGCCTACGGCGCTCATGGCGTCTCTCCCCTTGCTCACGGTGCCGTTGCCTACGGCGCTCATGGCGTCTCTCCCCTTGCTCACGGTGCCGTTGCCTACGGCGCTCATGGCGTCTCTCCCCTTGCTCATGGTGCCGTCGCCTATGGTGCTCATGGTGTCTACGGCAACGGTATCTACGGCGCTCACCTCGGTTACTAAATAATAGAATAGTGTGATATTTATTCTGATGTTTATGTCATGAACGATGAAGCTGTGATCATGTAAAAATAAAATAAAAATAGATCGATGTACCTTACCAACAGATTTGTATTATTATTTATCCTAATAATTAGATCAGAACATGCATCTTTAATTGAGAATAGATTCTGACTCTATATTGATTTTTAACCCCCGACGAAAAACGAGGGGTGTTATAAGTTTAACATGTGTATCTGTGTATCTGTGTATCTGTGTATCTGTGGATCTGTGTGTCTGTCTGTGGCAACGTAGCGCCCAAGCTGATGAACCGATTTCAATTTTGTTTCTTTTGTTAGATAGGTATTCTGATCGAGAGTGTTCTTAGCTATGTTTCATGAAAATCGGTTCAGCCGTTTGAAGATCATCAGCTCTTTTGTAGGTTAAAAAAGCCACATTCACGGCCAAAACCAATTCCCTCGGCTCGAATCCAGTCGAAATTTGAGATGATTGGATTTAGATTTATTATATTTTTAAATGATCGTAATAGTCTGAACTGGCTTTTTACAATATTATAAATTTGAAAAGTTTCCCTGATTCTGAAAAAATTGAATATTTTATCAATTTTATTGAGATTTGTGTATGAACTAAAGACGTTCCATAAGTCACGTTTCAAATGATGGATACGCGCATGCGTTAAATTTTGTTTGGTTTGTTAATGGTCATGGAATATTACGCTATAATAATTCTAGAGGGCGTTGCTCCGCCATTGACAAAGAATATAAAAAAACTAATCTAATTTAAAATAATTTTAGCGTTATTGAAAATTCTTCCCCTAGGCTGCTCCCGTCTACCTCAACCAGAGTTATTACATCAAATTGAATCATAATTGATAATATTTTACTAGGAATAAAACCTCCGTGACATCGATATTTAGATTCGTTGTCTATTCTAATGTCAATTATTATAATGTCATAACAAAATAATGTCTCATACTTTTACACAGATTTTCTGTTGATTATTGTACATCTTAGATTATAAATGAGGAAGCCAAAACAATGGATATATGAAGTAAACTATGGATACTGAGCTACGTGAGCTACGCAAATCGCGCTAACATCATTATTTGGAAGAACTAGGTAAATTATACATTTGATGAACAGGTCATCGCATCGGGGGTTTTTAAATTTTCAATTTAGAGTTATTAATCATTAATGCAGTTACCTACTGTCGATTGTACAGAGTCATGAGTTCTAAAGTAAAATATAAGTAAGTTTCATTTGATGTTCCTTCACGGCCTCTGTTGACTTAGGCCATGCTAGGCGGCAGGTTGACAATTTCCACTCAAGCTGACTCAAACTGCCTTGTTAGCCCCCGCCAGCTCGCAATCCAGCCTATATAAACCTAGAGCCTAGTGGATCCGCTCCCTAAGTGTAACACTGAAATACACTCATTATAAGCAGACATTTAAGTAGTCAATAACAATAACTTCGAATCATGACTTTTAGAAGCTAATAGCAATAATTTGCTCCAAGGTCCAATATTCATTTGGTCCACTAATAAAGGCAAAAGTGCATTTTGATAAAAAATCTAGATCTCCTTGAGATACCTAATTTGGGTACTTACAATAAAGAACAGCTAGTTAAATAACTTTGCTATTAGTAAACAAATGTTTACTAATAGCAAACTTATTAGGGAAGGAAATAGATTTCTTATGGAATATTTAAATATACAGTAGATAATGTTTATCTAAATAGATTGTAATAAGTGCCTACTTATTTGTATATTTCCACTAATATTCAGGTCGATAGAATAAATTAAATAAATTTGCCGCTAGGCCTATGTATTTTAATTGGATTAACGTTGTCTTGAAGTTTAATTTTTATGTCCTGCAACAAGTTCAGTGATAGTATACGTTATAGGTTTTAGGTTCTACTGATTAATAAGGAAAGGTTCGATTTCGAAAATGGTTTTCGAAAGAAGCAAAATATCATGTTTTCTGAGTGTGAAGGCGTCATTCGACGAGAGTGTTCACCCGTTCCCGTGTGAATGTAGCCTTGCAGACCCAATACATTTATGAAAAATAATTAGTATTAGGATTATGGCCTGAATCCCCCCTCGTGTTGAGGGGAGCCCCGTGCCAGGAGTAGGACGTCAAAAAGGGATAAAATTATTATTATTATTTTATAGGAATTAGTATTAGTAGTTAGTGAGCACGGCAAGTTAGTTAGTGAACTAAATCTATACAAATAAATGAAATTGGAGTGTCTGTTTGTAATATCAAAATAACACCTTTTCACTAAATGGGCTAAAATTATAATTATAAATTAATTATAATTACTAAATGCATATGAAAGTACATACGACACCCATAACAAAAACGCGATGAAAAAAATTTTTGTCTGTCTGTCTGTATGTTTGGTCCGGGTAATCTGCGAAACGGCTGGTCCGATTTTGACGGGACTTTCACTGGCAGATAGTTGATGTTATAAGCAGTAATTTAAGCTAATTTTATTTTAGAAAACAAAATTTTAAAAAATGGGCCTCAGAATGCGGGAGCGGGCTTTTTTGTTAAGTTAAATTCCACGCGGATGAAGTCGCGGGCTCAGCTAATTATTATATAAAGTAAATATTATTGCCTTGCTCCTATGTGTTATGGTAGTGGAGTCAAGCTTTAGCCGATCGACGATAACATCGGGCGGGTCGTACTCTTTGCTGACTTTGTTATATTATAATATGCTGCCCGCGACTTCGTCCGCGTAGACTTAAGTAAAGTATTATATGTGTTAATCCAGGTTATAAACTATCTGTGTTCCAAATTTCATCCAAATCCGTTCAGTGGTTTTTGCGTGAAGAGTAATAAACATACATCCACACTCACAAACTTTCGCATGTATAATATTAGTAGGACTAGCGGCCCGTCCCGGCTTTGCACGGGTACATTACGGTTTTATTATTGGAGTTTTAGTAAGGTTCCTAATTTTTTTGAAAATATAATATACCCTATGGCACCCGGGGATAGTGTAGCTTCCCAACAGTGAAATAATTATTCAAATCGGTCAGTAGTTCCGGAGCCTATTCAATGCAAACAAATAAACAATCAAATCTTTCCACTTTATAATATTAGTAGGTATAGATAAAACCAGAACGTTATCCAGTAAAATTTGTGTAGCAACACTAACAACAGATTCACCAATCATTGCGCTGGCTTTGTTTATGAAGTACCTCATTTGTCTGTTTACAACACAAGATGTGACCGCCGGGTCGGACCTCATTACACAGACATTCAATTCCACGCATTTGAGCAACACACCGAAGTCTAGTTTAAATTAATTATACATTCATTACACATGTTTACACCCTGAGAGAGTTCAGCTATTGTTGCAATATTTTATTTTGTTGATGTGCTTGTTGGATCTATGGGTATGTAGGTTATCTATATATATAAAACTCAAAGGTGACTGACTGATCTATCAACGCACAGCCCAAACCACAGGACGGATCGGGCTGAAATTTGGCATGCAGGTAGATGGTATGACGTAGGCATCCGCTAAGAAAGGATTTCGATTAATTCTACCCCCAAGGGGATAAATAGGGGATGAAACTTTGTATGAAACTTTATCAATTAAATTACACGCGGACGAAGTCGCGGGCACAGCTAGTTTGATAATATACGGTTCCGGCTGATTGTTGTGTTAAACAACTTTTCTTGTCTTAATATCGCTATACACGCAGGCGAATTTTAGTGTGAAAAGGCTGCTCAAAAAAGATTTTCATTCAGGACTTATATTTGTGAAAATTTGGTATTTATGTACAACCTAATAAAATGATATAAAACGAATTATTTCGTAGGAACGTAGACAGGTAGAGAAATTGTATGTAAATACTTGGTATCGTTATTTTTACAGAGGGTAGATAAACAAAATGAAAATTCAATAGATACAAATTCATAATTTATTATACAAGGTCGTTAAATCACAGATCAACAGCAGTCGATTCGGTTTACCAGCCAAGACCAGCGCCAAGACCATGAGCTCCATAGACTCCATTGCCAACAGGGGAAGGCCAACCATTGGCACCATTTGCAAGTGGAGAAGTCCAACCATTGGCTAGGGGATTGGCCAAACCATTGCCCAAACCATGAGCGAGAGGGCCAAGACCAGCAGGGTTGGCGAGGCCGTGGGCGGCAGCACCATAGCCGTGATTGCCATAGGCACCATATCCGCCATAGGCGCCGGCGCCTGCTCCGGCGTAGGGACCACCGTAGGGACGGACATCATGGACGATTGAGTGGGAGTAGGAAGAGACAGCAGGAGCTCCACGGGCACCAAGAGGACCGGCCAGAGGATTGGCATAGCCCGCACCAGGGTAACCAGGGTAGCCCTGATTGCTGTAAGCGTGAGGGTTGGCCAGACCATGAGCTAGAGGGTTGGCTAGTCCGTTAGCGTAGGTTCCAGCATGGGCAGCGTGGCCGGCTAACCCAAGGGTTCCAGGATGAGCGAGAGGATTGGCGAGGCCTCCATGGGCGAGAGCTCCAGGATGACCATAAACACCACCGAGATGTCCAGCCAAAGGACCACCGTGAGAGAGACCTGCTGGTGCTGGGTGTATAGCCGGAGCAGTTCCGGCTAAAGCCGCCTTATGAGCCAGCGCAGCCGCAGCCGCTGGGCCAGCCACTCCAGGCTCTTTCCTAACAACAGCGTTGAAGCCAGTAGCACTGTTGGCGGCGTATTCAACAACTCTCTTGGTTCCGTCGGATTCCAGGAGGGAATATTTGCCAACCACGCTGTCGCCGACTCGCTTCTCGTGCTGGTCTTTGACGTCACCGGTGTTAGGGTCGGAGACTCCGTAGGAGAAGCTGGAGTAGCCACCGCTGCCGTAGACTGACGCGACCAGCAGGGAGAAAACGATGAACTAGAAAGAAAATATTCTTATACAACAGATGATCTTCTGGAACTGTTAAATTAAATATATGGGTACATTACAAATTTACCTTCAGGGTATTAAGATACATTTTAGGATCCAAACATGATTATTTTACAATTATTACATAGAATTTATTTTCAACAAAGTAGTATGTGAATCTAAATCCCTCTTGCATTGAGGGGGGAGGGGGTTGTAGCCAGTAGTGATACGTTAAAGAGGCTAAAAGAGCTAATTTTTCTTATGGTATTATAAATATATTTTTATAAAGCCCTTATTTTTTCTCTATTACCTTAGCTGCCATCTTGGAATGTGTTCCTCTTCGACTTGTGCTTGCGAATGATGGGACCCCGTTGTTCTCCAATATTTATATTCACACAATCTTCGCATTGTAGTTTTGGGGGCCACAATAGGAAATCATTGCGCTCACATCTGTTTTATTTCGAAAGATGCGCTTTCAGAGGTTAATTATCAACTGAAACAAGTGTTATGTAAATTAATTTGCACTTAGAATGGATACAACATTGACCCGGTTGGAAACAACTATGATGATATGTCGATTATGTTACAATTTTGGGATCACAATGTGCTCTGGGAATTTATATAAGTTAAGCTTAGGTTAACACAAACCGACACATCAAATTGGAGAGTTGAACTCAGAGCATAGTTTGGAGATTATTATTTTGCGGCTGAATTTAAAATGTTAAAGCCTGACTAGGCTATTTGAGTCCACCGGCGAGTTCTTCGGGAGGGCCCGGAGTCCCTCTGACGTGCTGAAGGCGGCCACCGGGGAGGTTTTAGTGGGTAAGAATCCCACATACCCCAGGCCTTTCCCACAAGAGGCCTGGGAATCTTTGGAAGATTTCCTCCTCGTGAAAAAAAAAAAAAAAAAAAAAAAAAGGCTATTTGAGTCGTCGTTCTCTGTAAGTTTTTGCATGGTATATTGAAATGAAGCAGCTTTCAGTGTTCATAGATCGATTATTAGGTACATGTGCATGATTTGCTTCTTCCACAGTTAGAAAAATTGTTACGCCAGCTTAAAGTGGAACTTATCTAGCTTCTTGAACCGTATAATAAGTTAATCATAGTATATTAATTAAGCAATTATGTATTAAAGAAAGGATGTGCGTGGCTTATCTGTAACATAACTTCCGGAGCGCTAATTAATTGCGAGTAATGATATTATAATTAAATGAAGACCGACTAGTATATAAAGGCGTAATACATAGAAAATCATCAGTAATTGTTTATACAGTACAATACAATGTTCGCAAAGGTAATTGAGTAACTGAACCTACGATTTTGTTGATTATTTAAAATCTCAGTGTACAAGTCGCTTGGGAACCGAATTTCTACTGTTTGTCACTTGTATTTCTAAATGTAGTGTGAATTGTGTCATTTGCATTAACGATTAGCAAGTACTGTTATAGAAAATATTACGTCATCGATGTTGATCAGTCTTTACAAAATCCCTTCATACTTGCGACAAAAAATCTTGATCCATGCTCCTTAAATTTTATTCAGAGTTCCTTTGATATATTTTATAATAGATATACAAGCGGTGATAAAATCATTATAGTTAGTCCAAAAAACTTATTTTTATAATATTATTTTTTTCAAACTCTCCCAACTGCTTGTTCAACAATAATTATACTTTTATACCTCCTTTTCGCTTGCTCATTGATCGTTAAATATTTTATAAGTTTATTTTAATCCCATTTCAGTCACAATTTAAAACAGTGGAATCAATTCCATCTCCATTATATAAGGGATAGATAATATATACATAATATATAAAGATGGAGATAGATTTTATGTTACTGTAACCAAATTCAAACACAATGCACACCCCTGTACTATGTACAGGCGGGTGTAGAAATGACGCGACACCGGTTGAATTAAGTTATCTGAATTAAGCTTTCGAGATTCGTTCTCTACTATAACACTATAATCTCCCACAGGTCTCATTCCTCATCATCCTGGTAGCAGCCTACTGCAGTGCCTCCGGGGGGTCTTCCAGCTTCTCCTATGGAGTATCAGACCCTTACACCGGTGACGTTAAGAGTCAGCACGAGAAACGTGTCGGAGATAGCGTCGTTGGACAGTACTCACTGATAGATTCCGATGGAACAAAACGTATTGTGGACTACTCCTCGCATCCCCAGACTGGCTTTAATGCTGTGGTACGGAAAGACCATATTGGATATCCCGGATATGGCCATGGCTACGGAGGTTACGCTGGTTATGGCAACCCTGTGTATTCTGGTTACAACGTAGCTGGTTTGGGTTATAATACTTTGGCTTACCCCGTAGCTAGTGTTGTCCCATCCAATTATGGTTCCTATGGGTCGTACGGGTATGGCGGAAATGCGTATCCTGTTGGGTATGGCGCGTACGGAAATTATGGTAAACATTATGGAAATGCATTGGCCTGGTAAAAATGTTTAGCTATATTTTGGGTATTTTTTTTTAAAGATTAATTTTTTTACGTGTATATTTTGTATTAAAATTAAACTTATTTTATTTTGTTTTAAATTAAAAGCATCCCATCAAATTAGGTGTATTATTTATTTTCCAATTCAATCAAAATCCATTTCAATTCGAGTTAAAAATCGGTGATCTTTTATTGGTCTTCTTACAATTTATAATAATTATTAAAGCGTACATCAATTTGTTAAATAAATAAAAAGTTAATTATTATAATCTAATTATTATTAAATAGGTACTTACTTTTTACTTATAATACGTTAATCCAAATAGGTTGCAAATCACAAGGTCGCCTATATTAAAAACGGTTTAATTAATATTTATAGAGTTATTAACATACCTATTTCGTTGGGACCTTGAAGGCCGGAAGGAACTCGGCAGAACGAAATCAGGTTCAAGCATGCATGAATTAGGTACTTAAAATACACTAATTAATATAAATTGAGCATTGTACTTCAATTTTAGTATCTAAAGCTTGGACGATATAACTCTAAAGCATTTTAAGTTTCTTATGCAGCCAGTAAATGGCTGCATAAGAAACTTAAAAAAAATCAAAAAAATATTTATAGTAGAATAGTAAAAAATTATGCAGTCGCTTGTAACTATTTTTTGCCAAAAATTGTTACCTATTTATTTTCTTATCAATAAAATTACATTAGTTGTTTTTTATTCCATTAAATCTACCGACAAAAGTCACCCCGCTACACTGTAATTAACTAGGCACGGTCGTAAATCTTCGAATTACGTACATTCCAGACTTAGTACATTCAATGATAAATAGTTCAACTGTCCATAAAAATTTAAATTCTCAGTACTTCCTGGTTGACTAGTTAAAAGATCAGGAGCACAAAAAATATATTACAAATCGCCATTACGCCAAAATACCCCGCAATTATTTATATTCTAGTACCATTATGCATGTTTTATTGAAACTTGAGTTTTATAATTTATTATATTAAAGTTCCAAATGGCTAAGTACAATGTTGAGATTTCAATTAACATTTTATGGTCGTTCCATGCGGTGACAGAATTTTAATTGTACACATAAATGTAATGTTAGAGCTACATAGCTATAGAATATTCCTATTCCTTTATTCAAACTATCCTCATTTTAAGTAAAGATTTAGGTGCCTAACTTGCTTTTTAATGGGACTATTTTTAAAAATAATACTCTCCTGTTATTATGATTTCTTTGATAGGACTAGCCTCACCACAAATTCTCTCACCACTGTTAGTTCTGTTAGCCAGGATAAACACTGATATCTAACGATAACGTAAAGGTTTCACCCTTAATGAGTTCCGGGGAAAAGTTATATTATCTTGAAAACCGCAAAATTTAGTGTAAAGAAAAAAAACTAAAGAAACCCAATCTTAGTGAATAATTAACTGTTTTTTTAGATAAAAAGAAACAAATTCAGACGCAGATAGGTTATATGGATCCAAATCCGCTTTGATGACCGCTTCGCGCGTTGGTTCGAGCGTAGGCCGGCTCACTGCACACGGTAGTTGCGGATTCGATTCCCGCCGGGCAAATTACGGAAATGGCCTTTTCGTAATTTTCCCATGTCTGGGTGGCACTGAGATCGCCCGCAGTCCATTGAACGGTACCCATAGTACAAGCGTTGCTTAGTTTGGGACGATATCGACGATACAGTTGGTGTATCAGTCTGGCGATATTTATTTTAAAACAATGATTTAACCCAGCTTTAGTCAGATTATTCGAGTAATACGTAAGAACTACTGGTCGCATATTGTACCAAAGATTTTACTGTTATTTGTATATTAAAAGTAAGAGTTGAGAAATGACGAATGTCTGATCACGCTATGAACATTACCGGTAGAGCTACGGAATCAAATTGAAGGTTGAGTGGCATTAAATATAGGAACTCTACACATACCTTCCGTCTCTATGTCAGGTACTTATTTATACAGTACTCAACATTTCAAGCGTCTCGTTCAGTGGACTTATTTGGCAATTCTTATATTTAGAGCATTGAGTCATGAAAATACCCTTTTAAAGTTATGATATGCTCTCTATGAAATGTGAGCCAATAAGGCTTCATTTGACATGTACACCACGTAATTGTTATCCGTGCCTTTTGTTAAGTTCTAAGTTATGAAAAAGTCTTTATACATGAGTTGTTGAAACTATTTTTAGAAACATTGCCTAAGTGGTGGATAAAAGCGTCTTATATATACCATATGATATTTTTGCGAACCTCGCCTCGAGACCCAAATGTAGAGCGACGCATAATGATAGTAATCTCGCCCGCAAATTTAACTAACACCAGTTACGGCTTATTAAGCTGGTCAAACTCCGCGCGCAGCTGCTGCCCCCGTCCCCGCTGCCCGTACCCCGCGGGCGTCTGACAAGCTGCGAATAGCAGCCCCGCCAGCAAAATCGGTGCCACAGAAGCGCCGTGATTTTGCCACCTTTGCCGCCAGCAAGCCTGTTGTCCAGCGGCCTGTCATCCCTAAGGTGCCGATTGTGGCCCCTACGTGTGCACGCGTCGACGACCGAGATGAAGAGGGCTTCATCAAGGTACAGAAGAAGAGACGCACGCAGCGGGTGAACAGAAATCGCTGCGGCACGGCGGCAACAGGGTCCAGCTTCCTGTTGAGTGCAGCAGTGCCCTACCCTAGTCTACCTGTCCCGCCTCCACTATACCAGCGCGGCGGGGGACATTGCTGAGTATGTCAGAATAAAGAGCAATGTCTCATTGAGAGTTCAGCCGTTGGACTCTAGTCACAACGCTAGTTTCAAGGCGTTTGTGGTTAGGGTCCCCACGGACAGGCTGTCAACTTTCATGCAGGAAGACTACTGGCCGAAGGGTGTGGTGTTCAGGCGCTTTCGGGGGAGATTGCTGCCGTCACCACCCACAGTTTAGTTTAGTTTTTATAAATATGTATGTTAGTTTATAAGGTATTTATCTATGGGCCTGCGATGCCTGAATATAAATAAATAAGTAATAAATAAATAAAATTAACATTTTATATATTGTTTTCTTATATTTACGCGAATACTACACATTGAAATCAAACTATTTTTCGGAACATAAATATAAATTTAATAAACGCGATAAAATCCGAAAAATTGTTTGATTTCAATTAACATTTTATTTCAGATTGAAATAAAACTATTTTTACGGATTATATCGCGTTTATTTTTACTTTTTGTGTTCCCGACGTTTCGGTTGCTTTACAGCAACCGTGGTAACGGGGGGACTGAGGTGTTAGACTTCCTGATGTCATAGTTAAAAACTGGGTACCCTCAAAATTTAGTTGGTATTTGCGGTCCGATCCACGCAGAAAGTGCTCACTGTGTCTCGAGGTCTTGCAATGGTACGCTTGGTTTTGGATTTAATTATATTAATTACTGGATCCCAAGTTGGTGGTAGCACCCAGCCATCTTCCCTATTGAAATTAGGATGTTTTTTAATTTCAATGGCCTCACGTATCATCCTTGGTCGGAATCGGTGTTCTTTTGCGAGGATCTGTGGTTTATCAAATCTGATATAATGGCGGGTGCGGTCCTGTACATGTTCACAGATTGCAGACTTCGTGGAGCGCCGGTGTTTCACGTCAGCTATGTGTTCTTTTACGCGGGTTTTTACTGATCTTTTAGTTTGCCCTATGTAGGAGAGCCCACATTCACAATCAGTCAGTAGTTTTTTTTCAAAATCTGACAATATAAAAGGCAAGTTTTGTAATTCGCAACAAAGACCGTGTGCAGTGCATTTATTAATATATCCAACTTACTCTAAAACATTTCAAGAACGACAGCTATCCAGATAATCTGGCAATTTTTGTATATTTAGTGATTTACTAGTATCATATCCACCGTGATAATATTTAGAGTAAAATTAATGTATTAATAAACGCACTGCATACTGTGTTTGTCGCAAATCACGAAATTTTGTCTTAAATGTTTTCAGATTTTGGATAAACTATAAAAATACTCGAAAATTTTGAATTTCGCGGGCTAGACAGGCGCCTTCACCTTAAGCAGTTACCGTAGCTCATAGATGCTTGTAATACCAATGTCCTTGGGATAGAGGGAGGGGAGGGGGTGGGTTTCCGTTTCATCGTACGAAAAGCAGCTATGATAGCTACTTTGCGTAGAGATTTTGTGAGAGGGTGGTACTATCCGAGTCGAGCCAGCCCGTATGAGCTGTAGTTGGCTTCAGCTTGACTCTACTACCGTAGTTGGCTGATTCATACACCTCGTTAAAAGGTTAGCTGTTAGAAATTGTAGTATCAGACAATTTCTTTTTGGGAATCGCATTCGTTATTACCGCAAGACCATCTCGAGACATTGGCGTCCTTTTCAAGAATTGTTGATGTATCTATACATCTATATCTATGCTATAAATAAAATTGGTGTGTCTGTTTGTAATATCAAAATAACAACTTTTCACTAAAAACCTATGAAATTACATACGACACGTAAAGCGAAAACGAGATTAAAATGTTTTTGTCTGTCTGTCTGTCTGTATGTTTGTTCCGGGTAATCTCCGAAACGGCTGAACCGATTTTGACGGGACTTTCAAAATTAAATTATAAATTTTTGTTAAGTTAAATTCCGCGTGCATGAAGTCGCGGGCTCAGCTAGTCTAAAAAAGGTAGTCGAATATCGACGGGACTTATTTGCATAACCCGACTGCAATCAATTGGTGCGCTCTTTATTTATGAGCGTAAAGATGAACACAAAGGGGATTTCAGGAAAACGAAAACACCACGGAAATAATTAAAAATGTCGCTGACATTACTGTCATATCGCTGTCCGCTTTATTACTCTGTATTTAAGAAATATAATACTCTTACTCACAGCACTGATGGCAGTAAATAAAAATAATGGGAATAAAAGTTGAAGATGTGTATAAATATGATCAACAAAGTGATAACCTTTATAAAAAGCTGTGATCCCATTTCGTTCATTGCAATAAATTAGTAAAAATTACTTACACAATTATGTTCGGATATATTTATATTGTTTATGTACCCTATGGGTGTAGGTAATCATTTTATTTATTTTATCGCTAGGTTGAAACTCCTACTCCTTAGAGTAATGCAGGCGTGATGTTGGCGATATTAGTGGTGTTTTCTAAATCACCTTGAGGACACGATTTATCATGTAATGTCTATAATGTAAAATTTGTGACAGTTTATTTTGTAAAAAATATGCTCACCAGATATCATAGTAAAATTAACTGAGTTGTTATAAAATAAGTTTCATTTTGTTTTAAAAACAGAACTCTCTAAAATATGCGTGTAAGTCTTACAACAAAAAAAGTAATCTGGTGTGGCCATAAACAAAAAAATACAAATATACATAAAAGTATAAACCTTACCGAAACCCGTCGACTGCCGCACCATTTCTCTTCTTGCTACCTACCTATTCCTCATCGACGCCGGCGACCTTGCTCTTCCGGATCCGTCGGCATCACAAAGGCTATTACGCTTGTCGTACTAAGTAAGTACGGGTAAGTTGGGGTTCCGTGTAATGATATCAGCGTGGGTTGGATGCCTGTATATAGAATGTGGAGTAATTGAATATTGTGTAGGTTAGTAGTAGGTAGCGACATGTTTTTAGATATTAGGTTATAAGGAAATTGTATTTAAGTTAATTTTGAATTTTTAAACTAATTTATTATATTCGTTATTTCCAATATAAAATCAATTGCACCTGTATATTAAATACTTAATTCTACCATTATTTGAGATATTGACAAATTAGAGCTGTTAGGATAAAAAACACGCTAAGCACCTACGTAAGTTAGGAATAAAACAATCTTAATTTTCAAGTTAATTTTACTTATCATTGATTATTGTTTGAATATTATCTGACGTTTAAAAAATGGGACTAGTCCCGCCACACACTCCCACCACTGTAACTCCTGTAAGCCAGGATCGACAATGGTGACCAATAATGACGTCGTTAAATCGTCGTCGAATGTAATCTGATGTTTACTTTGCTATTTATTGACTTAGTTTTCCTACACAAAACAGTCTAAAATCACTGGCTCGAATTAGCTTGATGTTAGAAAATTATGTGCGGAACCCATTGCCTTCTAACCAAGTGCACTTCGCTTATTTTTTTAAAGATCAACAAGTAGGTACCTAATCTTGGTCGTCTCGCCGCCACGCCCTCGCGGGTCGAAGCTCATATATAAGCTCCTGGCGCACCGCATCAGCATCATTCAACGAACAGAAATCCTCTAATCAAACGCAATGGCAGCCAAGGTGATTATTCTAATCAGTGAAGTGTTGTGTATAGATTTTAATCGAGACTAGAGATTTATTGATAGATAATCTTTTAATTATTTTTTTTTGCGTCGCTTTCAATTTTTATTTTCTTATAGGCATCAATCAAGCTGATCATAGTGTCTAGTCCAATTTTGTAACTCCTTGTGCATAAAATAAATTTAAATTACGCTCCTGTTCAATAATTCCAAAGCCATCCGTGATTTTATTCGTCCAAAGTGAAATGACTTGAACAACCACCATGATTTTACGGTTTATACCTAATAAAGCTTTTTAAAAAAATTTGAACTCTTGTCATTAATTTTTAGTGCTTGGTAAACTACTTTTTGCAGATTTTTGGCCACTCCTAAAGATACCTACATACTTATGTAATAATAAATATAATTATCATGCAAGTCATGTAGGGTTGGCAGACCAAGTCGCGACTTATTATAATAACATATTGTATGAATATTTTTAGTGAAGGCCATATTATAAGCGTCCTTCTGTTCAGTGAGTTACGCTTCTTTTAAACAGATTCGTGTTGGTAGATACGTGTCTTATGTTAGCAACATTGTGTCAAGTATCTCAGATATATTTTATAGTGTCTCCGGTTAGCTAGGATTTGCATTTCCAACGAAGCCGACTGGGGAGAACCCAGTCAGTCTTTGTAATGTTCTAATAGTTTATTTCACATTCTAGTTCGTCGTAGTTCTCGCCGCCCTGGCCGTGGCTCACTGCTCAGTGGTGCCCGTGGCGCGAGTAGACGCCGACTACACCAGCTTCGCGTACGACGTCGCTGACCCTCACACCGGCGACTTCAAGAGCCAAGTCGAGACCCGCGTCGGCGGCAACGTCGTCGGCCAGTACTCGCTCCTCGACGCCGACGGCACCAAGCGCACCGTCGACTACGTCGCCGATGACGTCAACGGATTCAACGCCGTCGTCCGCAAAGACCCCGCTGTCGTTGCTACCCCCGTGGTCGCGTCCGCTCCCGCGGTCGTTGCCGCCCGCACTGTCGCCGCCCCCGCGGTAGTTGCCACCCGCACTATCGCCGCTCCCACTGTGTACGCCGCCGCCGCTCCCGTGGTCGCTGCCCGCACCGTCGCCGCTCCCTACACCTACACCTACGCCGCGGGTACTCCTGTTGCCTACAGCGCCGCTTCTCCCCTCGCCTACACCGCCTACGGTACCGTTGCCGGCGTTCCCTCCGTGGTTGCCGCCCGCACTGTTGCCGGCCCCACCTACGTAGCCCGCAGCTACGCTCCTTCCTACTACGCGGCTTCCCCCCTGTCGTACGCGGCTTACTCCTCTCCCGTATCTTACTGGTAAATGGGTGAGCGCCGCTCGTTAGCAATAGACCACGACGTGTTTCATTTCTGTCGAACTAATGTAAATATTGTTACTAGTTTGTACATACATGTATGTATTAAATAAAACGAATATCATACAAATATTTTCAGTGGTTTTGATTTTTTATATTGATAGGATACCTACCGACCTTATAATTTTTCATAAAAGTTCCTAACATTAATGTCTAATAATTTGCTCCTCGAGCACAATCATTGCGCTCATTAAACTCGCTTTCGGAGCTTTCAAAATTATCACAACTTATAAATTGTAAAATGTCCAATCACGAGCTATTTTACCTTTCCTCAGTTTTCGCACATTGATACAATCAAACTGAGTCGCGCGGACACATCGTTTGTCCCATGTCAGCTTCACGGGATATCTCACATATGTATCTTGGAAGGTAAACGTCGTCGCGTTTGACACGGATATTTTCGAATAATGTAGGTATTATCTTTACATTATGCCTCAGTGAGTAATGTTGAGATAATAATGTTGTTTAATTTGCATGGTTGAACTGATTACTGTTTGGGAAATGGAGCTTAAATTGCGATAATGTAAGTAAATAACGGAAGATCCTCTTCTTCTTATCTAAGCTCATCTTAATATATGAGCTAGGGGCTAACTCTGGTGTCAGAGTTTTCAGGCCTTCGACATGGCTTAACGACTGCAATATACAGATCTGACAGCTTAAGCTGCCCTCCGAAGCATGACCGGAAGCGCTCAGTTTAGATGATACTAGCGGTCACACATCCAACTGTGTACCGCCTCGAGCCCTTCTGTTTTGGGAACGTGGTATGCACACATAGATTTTCCGTGAAAAAATCTACTGAAGCGCGTCAGTAACCGTGACAAACATGTCAGACGAAGGATTGAGTAGGTACATAGGCACTTACAATCGCTGTAAATAGGAATAATAAGGAAAAGATAATAATATTATGTAGAGACTTTGACATCATTGTGTGCAAATGTTAACCGATGACGTTCAATCTAGGAACCGGATATTATCAGTAGCATTGGTGAGTATGTGACGTCATCAATTCATTAATTCTACGCGCGTCATGTAAGCGCAGTGAGTATGAATGAATACCTCCACTAATACTAGATGTAAAGTTGACATTGGTATTTCGTTTCGCGGCTACATAACCGCTGATTCCGCAATAAACCCGTTATGTTTTAATCCATACTTACTATTACAAAAAATGTAAGTGTGTTTGTTATGTAAGTTTGACTGAGCATCGCACAAGAAAGAATGATCGGAATTGATTGAAGTTTAGGAGAAAGGCAAGTAAAGTAAAAAATGAAAATGAATGCCGCGAATAAAATGAAGATGCATTATACTCCAAGAAAAAACAAATGAACAGATTTGTCACATATTTTATCTACTACTTTCAATGAGAGACCCAGTCACACGTACTTTTTTAGGTGAGTTTAGCCGAAAAAAGCTGGCTCTGGAGCAAGAGCTTTATTCTCCTGTCTTTTATTTTTATCTCCGCGAACAAAGAGAGAGCGACGAAGGAATGCTCTGTCTTTGTCTACAGAAATATCACTACATAGTATAAAACAAAGTCGCTTCCCGCTGTCTCTATGTCCCTATGTATGCTTAGATCTTTAAAACTACGCAACGAATTTTTATGCGGTTTTTTTAATACATGGAGTGATTCAAGGGTAAGGTTTATATGTATAATACATGCATAATATAGTAGAGAAACACTGATAATTTATTGCATCCGTGGGAAGCCGGGGCAGGTCGCTAGTAATTTAATAAAATGCGAATAGTATGGGTCTAACACCAAATGTCTTTACTTTTATACATTTCCGTAAGAAGATCGTGTGACACGCCTAATCACGCGTTTTAAAATACATACCTACATTGTCCAGTTTTTGCGTTCTTGAGTTTGAAGTTCGTAAAACACCCAGACATTATAACAGCTGCTTACTCAACGCGATAACCAAATATGGCCACGGTGACAGCCATTTCGTCTGTATTGACAAAGCTAAGTGAGTTAGTTATTCACCTTTAGAAATGGCAAAGCACAAGCAATTTGCCGTAAAAAACATAATGGTGTTCACATTCATCATCATCATAACTTTATTATGGTTCATTATTATGGAAGTACCTACTCTACTGCTTCGTACATGACCCAGTTTGTTGCGAATATTCAAAGGCTCGAGAGTTGGAAATATTTATCTACGGTTTCTTATAAGACCTACGCAAAATCAGAGCTTTATGTATTTACTAGCTGAGCCCGCGACTTCGTCCGCGTGGAATTTTGATCCTTCCTTAGGAGATGTCTACGTCATAGTAGCTTTATGCATGCAAAGTCTCAGCCCGATCGGTTTAAAATTTACAAAGTTTCATACAAACTTTCATCCCCTATTTTATCCCCTTGGAGGTAGAATTAATCAAAATTCTTTCTTAGCGGATGCCTACGTCATAACATCTACCTGCATGCCAAATTTCAGCCCGATCCGTCCAGTGGTTTGGGCTGTGCGTTGATAGATCACTATGTCAGTCAGTCACCTTTGAGTTATATATACGAGTATATAGATAGATATTAAAGGTCTTCACTACATACTTTAAAACAAAGTCGCTTCCCGCTGTCCGTCTGACCGTATGTACTCGTATGCATGGATCTTTAAAACTACGCAACGGATTTTGATGCGGTTTTTTAAAATAGATAGTGTGATTCAAGAGGAAGGATTATAATGTATAATACATGCATAATATAGTAGAGAAACACTGATAAAAAATACCCGCGGGAAGCCGGGGCGGGTCACTAGGATTTTTATAATGCAAAATATTGTGTACGGCATCTTTGTACCTGACGCGCCTCGCTCTGGCAAGTGTTGACGCCACCGTGATTCCGCCTTGACTTTAGTAGATGGCTACACTACCGTATATTTCTAAAGAAAAAAATTAAGGCGCACCGTGCCGCTTGGGCTGCTTCTTCCCACTGCCTTAACTCAAGGGCGTGAAGCGAAGCCCCTAAAGATGTTGTACTTACTACAGAAAAAAATAATGTAATGGGTTGAAATAAAACTATTTTTAGGATTTTATCGCGTTTATTTAATTTATGTGAATGTGGGCTCTCCTACATAGGGCAAACTAAAAGATCAGTAAAAACCCGCGGAAAAGAACATATAGCTGACGTGAAACACCGGCGCTCCACGAAGTCTGCAATCTGTGAACATGTACAGGACCGCACCCGCCATTATATCAGATTTGATAAACCACAGATCCTCGCAAAAGAACACCGATTCCGACCAAGGATGATACGTGAGGCCATTGAAATTAAAAAACATCCTAATTTCAATAGGGAAGATGGCTGGGTGCTACCACCAACTTGGGATCCAGTAATTAATATAATTAAATCCAAAACCAAGTGTACCATTGCAAGACCTCGAGACACTGTGAGCACTTTCTGCGTGGATCGGACCGCAAACAACAACTTAATATGAGGGTACCCAGTTACTAACTATGACATCAGGACGTCTAACACCTCAGTCCCCCCGTGACCATGGCTGCTGTAAAGCAGCCGAAACGTCGGGAACATAAATTAAATAAACGCGATAAAATCCTAAAAATAGTTTTATTTCAATGTGTAGTATTCGCGTAAATATAAGAAAATAATGTAATGGGTTTCTATCTAACAGCAGATTTTTAATAAAACGCACGCTACCAACAAGCTGTACTATCCAAGAGAAAATATTTTAGTCTTAATCTTAGTTCTTATTTTAGTCATAATGTTGTTTGGGGTAAAATATTGTTCATTATAAATTAACTGAAGACCTATCCTGAAGTATCTAAAGTCTAAATCATGGCCATCACCCAGGTAAGTGATAGCCATCACCCAGGACATCTGCAACTGAAGGGAGGCGGACGCGGTGCCGGCCTTCAAAGGAAAAAAACCCCATGTTGTAAATAGTGTGTGTTTACTTTAGAATTTTGTATGTAGGTAGCTCGTTAAAATGTGTCCTATCTACCCTCATCTACCTACCCCCGATTAATGTGATACCTTCTGCTGTCGTCCTTTTCCCCCCTTCATGACACTGTACTGACCGACTTCCGTGTGGCATAGACAACCTCGCGCGTGCTCCTGTGCCAAAAATTCCTCAATGGGTGAAATCTACCTAATCTTTTGTGTATTTGTGTTATGTGAACTCTAAAACCATTAGAAGTGCTCCAGTGTTGTGCCTGTGCTGAAGAACCTGAGGATCCAGCCATACCACCCGAGGAATGCGCCCGCCTCCATCGTGCCGGTAATGGACACGCGTGACATTGTCCTGACCCTTACAGTTCTGCTTCTCCCTTATATTTCCTTATTGGATTTAGCCCAGCATAGCCGTACCTACCTAATTAGGACCCAGTACTATTCCCGCGACAGTGTGCAAAAAATAAATAGTGTTAGAGTGAGAACATCGTTTCGAATGTCGTGGAACGACCAATAAGGCGGATAGATGACATTAAACGTGTATCAGACACCAGGTGGACGCGTGTGTGGGAGAACCGCGAAGGTCAAAAGTCATTGGGAGATGCTTATGTCCAGCAGTGAACATCTTTCGGTTGATATAAAAAAAATTGAAGCAAAAGTATTTAGCTCTAAAACGCAGAACTATAATTTGCAAATTTAATCTCTCCAGGAAAAAGTAATTTATCCTACTATTGGTTAAACCAATCGTTTTCAAGTAAGCAATATTATAAACCTAGTAAAAAATATATAAGTGTATGTATCTGGCAGGTCTACTAACATTTACAGCACGAAATAAAAGATAAAGATGTAAGTGTACCATGACATTTAAATGCAGCTGAGTTTGGACTTGTTTTAATTACGTACCTACTGGGAACACAGTAATTACGTCTACTAACGTCATTGCTATCTCATATCCGCCAGTCAAACTCATTAGTTAACCTACAATCAATTAAAAATGACCCTTGAATCATAGTACTTATGGTCTTGATTAAAAGCTATGGTATCTGTATATTTCATCGGGATTAAAAACAACATAATAGGTAGTTTCACTTTTTATTATTCTTATAGTTAAGTCATATTTACAAACAGAGCACCATTGGTTGTATTCGGACGTTGAATTTACCAGTAACCAGCGCGGGCGTAGCCAGCGTAGCCGAGGGGAGCGGAGTAGACGGAGGGCGCAACAAGAGAAGAGTACAGAGAAGGAGCGCCGTATACAGAAGGAGCGGAGTATACAGTGGGGGCAACAGAGTGTGCAATGAGGCCGGGCGCGGCGAAGGTGCGGGCGGCAATCACCGCGGGAGCGGCGGCTGCGACCACGGGAGCAGCAACAACAGCGGGGTCTTTGCGGACGACGGCGTTGAATCCGTTGACGTCATCGGCGGCGTAGTCGACGGTGCGCTTGGTGCCGTCGGCGTCGAGGAGCGAGTACTGGCCGGCGACGTTGCCTCCGACGCGGGTCTCGACTTGGCTCTTGAAGTCGCCGGTGTGGGGGTCAGCGACGTCGTACGCGAAGCTGGTGTAGTCGGCGTCTACTCGCGCCACGGGCACCACTGAGCAGTGAGCCACGGCCAGGGCGGCGAGAACTACGACGAACTGTGGAAGAATATTTGTGAATACGGACATCCTCGACAAATCACAAAACGGTATCTACGAGACCTCGATTGTAGGTGGTAAAGGTTGATATGGAATACAGTAGTTAATAAGTAAGTGGTCAGATCGAGCTCTTAGACTCCTACATGCAATCATTTAAGGAGATAATAAATTATATCAAGTTTTAAACAGATTGACAGGTCACCAATCACAAGATAACTTCCGTATGTAGGTAAGTATGTGAGAACAGTATGTAATGTCCTTAAAGTTTTTCACTTTACATTATTTGATAAAATATATGGCCATGTTTATGTGACTGAAGGATTTGAAAGTTTTCAAAATTCTAATGATTAAATATGTTATTTTTTTTTTATTTCCATTTCTTAATAAAATTGCAATATTTTCCGTTAAATAAATAGTTCGGACCGTTGACAGTGAAAGTAACAAGTGACAACCTACCTTGGCTGCCATTGCTGTTCCTGAGGTAATCCACTCAACGAATGAATGCACAACACTTGCCACTGAGCGTTTATATACCAATCGTCTTGCCGGCCAGACGCGACGGTCACTGGGCGATCTTGAAATATAGGCTGGATCCGGAATAGTGCCAGCATATTTGGATGACGAGAAAAGTAATCATTGCTCTTTTATTATAAACTAGTGACCCGCCTCGGCTTCACACGGTTATTTTTATCACTGTTTCTCTATTATATTATGCATGTTTTATACATAGAATCCTTCCACTTGAATCACCCTATCTATTAAATAACACTGCATCAAAATCGGTTGCGTAGTTTTAAAGATTTAAGCATACATAGGGTCAGACAGACAGCGGGAAACTTTTTTTTTTTTTTGATCTGGACTATATGTTGTTGGCCAGATTGGCCTTAACAACTTCACCCGGAGCGAGGGCGAGCGCAAGTGCGCTCCAGCCAGAGGGGCAGGGGGGCAGCTAGCTCAAGGGCGCCAACAGCGGGAAGCGACTTGGTTTTATACTATGTAATGATTATATGAATATAACATACCTAGGCAGATCGCAGATGTTAGTATTTTACTTGCAATGCTAAATGTTTTCTCAGAACTCAGCTCAACTAATTTGTCCAGGATGAGGATTTATTCATAAACAGCCCTTCTAAACGCTCGTGATTAGTGCATTCGTTTGTTATTATAGGTTGTTTGAGAAATTTCGGTGAGAGTTCTTTTTCATTAGGCAATAGAGTTCAAGTTTATTTGACCGTCCGTTGATTATATAGCTGTATATGTATAGCCGTTTTGTATGCTGCTTGATGTATTGACGGAAGTCAACCCAATCGTAAGGTGAAAGAAGGTCCACAGTATGAGTCCAACGTCATTTATTCACTTCTACGGGGGCGCGAATATGTGAATACACATGTCATCCAAGGCTAATAATATATAGCTGTTTTACTATCCTATAGGATACTTTTTATCTCGATAATCCCGACATTTTTGTTACGTTAAATACTACACGGACGAAGTCGGGGGGCACAGCTAGTAGTTCATAATTTAGGATGTACTAGGTAAGTAGAGCTTTTCATGTCCATTGTCAATAAGATTAATGGACACCCTATTGTCAAATGTATTGGTACAGTGCTCAACAAATTGATATGTGCAAAAAATAATCCCAGTAAATACTCATTACACATTATCATAACCAGTTAGTAAAGGTGCCGCCTTTATTCGAAGACATTGATTATGTTTGTGCTTCCGGATAGATACGTATATAGGTTGACTTCGCAACAGTTGGCAATACTTAAAATGACTCTACCTCTACAATAATTAATAAATTGCAAACAAATTAATTGATTAATAAAAATAAGTACTCATAAATTTAATGTATCAATTGTTTCTTATCCAGTTATGATAATTGTAGGGCCGAGTCTGAAACAATACTAAAGACCATACTTGAAAAAAATAGGATAGGAATCCCATTTAAGGATGCCATTTAATAGTTTTCTTACCAGACATTTGCCCAAATCACTATGCTATCATCGATTATCCCTTATCTTAATTGATCAGATTCCAAAAAAATGGAACTAGTTACTCCTGGCATTTATAAGGCATTTAAATAATACTAAACCCATTTGCATACAATGCAATAATATGACACTGCCTGAATAAAATATTCAAACGGTCAGTTTGTTTTGTCGTTATTTAGGGCCAGTGCACACCACGTTTTTTAAACGCGCGGTTGTAGCGATACAGACGCCATACGCACGCGAGTCAGACGCAGCCTGTAGACCTTTGTAGGATAGCGTGCCGTAAACGCACGTTTCTAAAAAGTCGTTTAAAAAACGTGTTGTGGATAAGCCTTAATTAGTTACAGCTGCCGAGCGCTTGCCGTGTTTTTACTCAGCAAGAAGATGGTCTAGTTTTTTAAAGAAAACATAGCCAATTTTCCATGGCTAGCTGAATACAGCTTTTACAAGGTTGGCTCTACCATTCTATCACTGAAGATCGGCTTAACTAGTTATTATAGCTGAGTATCATTTCGTACGATGTGGGAAAGCCAGAATCCGAACCGACCCCCCCCTCCACCCCCTGTCTAACCCCCCTTCAGATCAGCAACGTGCAAGCAATGCATTTACTATTGCAAGCTTGACGCATGGCGCAGTGGTTCGAGGGTAGGCCGCTCGGTTCGGCGCATGGTTGCGGGTTCGAATCCCGCCGAGGAAAATTTCTAAAATGGCCATTGCGTAATTTCCCATTGGTCTGGGTCTCGCTGCAATCGCCCTCAGTCCATTGTACGGTACCCATAGTACAGAAACTAGTTTGGGACCATACAGTTGGTGAGTCAGTCTGGCGATATTAATTTATTTATTACTAGCTGTTCCCGTGACTTCATCTGCGTGGAATTTAATTATAAACTATCTGTGTTCCAAATTTCATCGAAATCCGTTTAGTAGGATCGATAATTGTCCCACGGGAACATGCGGGATAAAGTATCATATATGTTAATCCTGGTTATAAACTATCTGTGTCCCAAATTTAATACAATTCCGTTTAGTAGTTTTTGCGTGAAAGAGTAACAAACATACATCCACACTCACAAACTTTCGCATGTATAATATTAGTAGGATTTTTATCACCTATAGGCTTTATGTGCCGACATTGTAGCCTAAAACATGCAAGATTTCTCACGATGTTTTCCTATACCGTTCAGCAAGAGATAATCATAGTTTGAATAAGATTCGCCCAATCAGATATCCCAGAGGTGCGAGCGATGGATTGAACCTGTATACCCTGTGTTCCACAGCGTGCGTTTAATTACTGCTATCATTCATTTTCACAGATTAGGTATTCCTTTTGTGTATTCCTTTTCTCAGTGCAGTACTACTGCACTGAGAAAAGGAATACGATAGCAAATGATTTATGAATAATAGGCATAACTTACATGAATCTTTGCTATATACAAAACGTACCATCAAAATATTGTTTTGTAATACTTTTCTGTGTATACACCTATAAGGTGGCTAAACAAAAAAGAGGATTTTTTATAAATAAAACAACACAAAAATAATTTTAGCAACATTTTTTTATTAATTTAAGAATTCCACAATGGAACAAATTGTTCATCAATATAATAATAATTTAGACCTAAGTCAGAATGTAGGTAGGATGAGTTGCAGGAATTAACTGTTGATCTGTTTGTTAATTGGTTACGCAAATATATATAATTACTGCACAAATGGACAATATTATATTAGAAATCTATAGCTGCTTTATACACGCAGTTTACCGCGGTAAATAGCGAGAAATACTGAAGGATTTAAGGTAATGCTTTGTTCGAGCTGCAGTTGACTAGAATTTTGATTGCCGTTTCCCGCGGTAAATACTTGTATTATCCCTTGATTGTGGCGGTTTACGATCGGAAATTCTTGCTGGATTTATTGATGTCTCTCAAAACTCTATTATTAGATAAAAAATAACTAACGATTTTTGTGTTTCCCGGTATCCCCTCCAATATTTCTTTTTGTAATCACAACAAATAATTTATGAATACGAAGCATTACATAAATCTTTGATGTAATTACAAAAATATATATATATATATTATAGGAACTACAAAAATAATTTGTTGTATATTTCCTCAGTATACGAATTCGTATCTGTTATAATAAATTTAAAAACAACTGAATTGAGAACAATAAATAAGCTTCGCCTTCTTGCAAAGGGTCTCTACGTAGGTACCAGTTGTTCCAAAGATATACTCAGTCGAAGTATTCATGATTTTTATATATACTAGGTTAAACAGAAAGGGTATACTATATTTTTGCAACTTAACTTTGTAAATCTAAAACTATCGGCTTTGTGGGACAGTTGAAGTACTAAAAGTTTTGTAGACTTATGAAATCTGTCAACAGCTTTATCCCTGTAACGCCTTTTGTTTTTCAAGTTTCCTCCAAAGCTGACAGTTTAAGAATTACAAAGTTAAGTTTTGACAAAAAGTATACCTACCCTTTCTGTTTCAACCTGTATATCCTTCGCAAATATTATATTTGTGATTAGGTACGATAGCTATGTCTATCTGCAATAAAAGTGAATAAGACGACCTAGAAAAAAATAACCAAAGGCCACTTTGTTCACTACACCGAGTGATTGCGAGTTCAAATCCCGTCAGAGTAAATTTCGGAAGTGGCCCTTTAATTTGTCCAGGGCTGGGTGTCACTGGGATCGCCCCGTGTCCATTGTATAATACGGTTCATTGCTTAGTTTAGGGACCATACAGTACAGTGTGTGTACTGGCACTATTTCATTTTATATTTATTGAAATACGTAGATAATTGTAATTGTTAATTCTGACATTTAATCTATTACGATAAACCCACGTCTAACCTTTGAGAGATTAGAGCAAAATTTTAGATTGCTACTAAGTATTTTATAGTCATTCAATAGATACGCATTTATGTAGGTACAGGTCTGATCGCAGACTTGCTGCCAACTGATCTGTCCAATTGGATACTGTTTATACAGAACTGAGGCAATTACCTACGTTTTTAGCCAGGATAGCGTTATTCTAGTTTCAACTAGGTACCTGTGAAGTTAGTATAAGTTTTGAACGTACTCAAATAAAAATCATATCAGGATGTTTAACCTGATTTTAATCTGCAATCCTATTTGTCAATAACCCCAGCATGAACATCCGATAGTAAATACCTTTCGCATAAGAGACTTGAATCTTTGAAGAATTTCCCATTAGCTGCATATTTTTCCCAACAACCCCAGAAGTGGGGTAATCTTTTTTAAGACTATTTGCTTTGTGACGAAAGGGCTGCCATATAAATATTAAATAATAATAGTTATTTTCCCATTATTATAAAACATTGGATATTTTTAAGTTTACTAGAACAACACTGAAAATGTATATACAGTAAGTGGGTACTTAATATAATTTTATCTAATTATTGTAAGCTAGGGGAAAATTCCTCAACAGTTTCAAGCGCCAGTAACCCGAAGCAAACATAACAGTAACTACTACATACGTTTACCACATAAATAACAAAATACGCCAAAATTGTTTACCACACTAAAAAATTCGCTAGAACCCCGGCAAGTCGTTACCGTTTTACATTGACGCACAAATTAATTCACTAGTACCGAAACGAGTCGCGTGCCCTTAATTTGAAGTGATTAATTCGTATGTAGCCTTTCATAACGGCCTTTGAAGAGCACGCGGCTCTAAAACAAACAAGCATCGCATGTGGTCTAACCATTTGCCAAACGTTACCCGATGTCGTGGACACCAGCACGGGTAGTAGGGGATCCTCAAACAGTGGAGCGTCGTCCTGCTCGCTCGCGCGAGCGCGCAAGCCGGACAGAGCGCGACAGAACCACGCGGCGATCCCCTACTACGAGAGCAGCTTGTCATATACCAAT
Source organism: Notodonta ziczac (assembly GCA_918843915.1). Classification (NCBI taxonomy): domain Eukaryota; kingdom Metazoa; phylum Arthropoda; class Insecta; order Lepidoptera; family Notodontidae; genus Notodonta; species Notodonta ziczac. The sequence continues at coordinate 12,343,041 of OU974037.1, forward strand.
ATAATTTATTTTATACATTATGTATAGTGTTATGTACATTCAACCCGCACCGTTCTCCACTACACCAATCGCTACATTACCCTATAATATAGTACAAAAAAATGAAGTCAACTAATAAATATCTAATGTAAAAATCACAAGTAGTGCTATTCTTACTGTTAAAGAATTATATATTCTTCCATATATATAAAAAAGTCGCTTAAAAAAATCACAGACAATCACTTTTCCTTTACAGACATAGACCACCGAACCGACGACCGTATTTTTTTTCATTAAGCATTTTATCGCTACGTACAAAACCCTACTTAGTTTTACAACCATGCTGGTTTACAATCGATAAGTCACCCATTATTTATTCACTCTATGTTGACCACTTACTCAGATGCCATCCATTATTTCTCACCCTCGCCTTCGAATGATAAAAATGCAACTAAACTTTTAATAAAATGTCAAATAATCAATTTTAATTAAAAGCCATCGCTCCAACCTCAACTGCGGGCTGTTGTACACCACTCAAACGTTTTGTACTTTCCTCGAAATAACCTACACTAAATTATATTTACCGATGCCCCAAAAAATATAATTTTGGCAACACTCACATAAAAAAACCAATAGGTACCATTTATTATTACTTTTTCCTCCATTAATTAATTTGTACTGGCAGTAACTCGATTAAGACTTCAGAAATTTGTACTTTAGTTGTTGCAGACAAGAATGCTCGTTGCTTTTTATTTAATTTTCTAATATTTTTGCATAATAATAGAGTTATATCTCGTACACCTACACAAAGATGACACCGAGAACATAGTGACACCGAGACTTACCTCATTCGAACTTAACGAGATGAGTAAGGTCAAAAATGCGAGTTAACTTCATGAAACATGCTCTATCTACAGTCATGGGATGACTATAATTTTCGCGAGACATCAAAATTATTGAATGTACGATGACAAATATCATTAGAGCCAGTAATTTAATGAAAGTGAAAATGTCGTTAATTGTAATAATTAATTAGTCAATGATCAAACACACTTTGCCGTTTACTTAACGTACAACCTTATCGCATGCCGTCAAATCGTTCCGCGTACAGTCCGAGTATTTAGTGATTTAATCTAGTGAGGGAGTGAGCATAATTTTATAAACTTACATAACATTAAATGCGAGAGAACATTAATTTTTTTTTCATTATCAAATTCGTAGAGACCGCAGGGTAGTCCTGCGGCCGACTCAATATAGTGCACCCTTAACATATAAAAACATCCAATGATTACTTAAGTAGATACTTCCTGTCCAGTTAAGTGCAACTATATCATATTTTTAGGTACATACTTAAGTGTCAATTCCTTAAATAATGGTACTTAATGTATTATTAATAAACATTAATCACGATGGACGGGTGTAACTTGTCGAAGATAAAGAAAAATAAAATAGGAAAAATGAAACGGCAAGTAAAAAGGAAAGAAAAAATAATAAACCAAAAAAATAATTTTGTTACAATTTTTTAATTCGCAGAAATCTAACAAACAATAATTTCTCAATTTTTTTCATCTCCTTAAAACATAGTAACATCTATGAAACACAAAAAAGTAACTGGGAAAAACTAATAATAATAAAAGTTACGAATAAAAATTTATACTCCGGGGAGTGAAGGAAGGTACAATTAGATTACGTTGAGTGACTTGCGGCCGATCCCCCTGCACGCGACATGCGTCGATGAGATTATTACAACTAACCTAATTAACACTTACCAACTAACTTAGACCGTCAACTCAGCTCATTCGGAGCTCGCGGAGTCGCTAAATACAGACGTCGATGTATAATCCCCATTTGAGCATAACACACTGAGTTGAGAGCGCTGACTACCTTGCAGAGATTCAAATAAACTTTATATCAGTTAGATTATTTTTTCTACGGAATCCCAAAATTGTTTTAATGACAATCCGTTACGTATTCGTTTTTAATAAGTATGAATTATTAAAATAATGAAATTCGTATGCAGGACATTAATACAATTTGAAAAATGACTAAGTTGAATCCTGAGGTAGCATATTTTGTACTTTAACTTTTTTTTTATTTTTCACATTACCCTTAAATACTAATATTTTATATTTTTTTCATTCATATAAAAAATCTACTTAAAAGCTTACTTAAAAACTAAGTTACATTTCTCGAGGTAGATAAACTTACATTATACTAAAAAGGCTACGTAGGAAATTACATTCCAGAGTTATCATTGTTTTATAACTTTTCCATCTACGGTGTTTCTGTAACATCGTAGAGGTAGAATGTAAAGTCTCCACGTAGCCCTGTGACGGCAGAGGGTCACCATACCCGTAACAATCTTTGGCTTTACCATCACGACATTTCGCGATTTATGTACAATTAAGAGAAAAAAAATCTAACACTAATACAATTAACATAGTAAATAAACGAAACCCAAACGGAACCAATAGATGTGCTTAAACTTAAATACATTTTAATGCAGAAATACAAGCTTCAAGGAAATAATAACGGTACCAATCAATTTTCTTTAAACTTAAAGTTTAACTCATAAAAAATTGCCGATTGGCACGTCCACAGTGACTGAGCAGCCTTGCGAGGTGGCTTTGCCTCGCTCAGGCTGTATAAATAACTCAATCTCAAGTTTGAGAGCGATCTTTGAAAGGTCATACTTGTGTCATTCTTGTACAAAATGACATGTCAAACGCGTACTCAAGATTGCTCTTAGAATTGAGATAGAATTATTAATACAGGCATTTGTATGACGTGACTCGCTCGAGGCATACGTTCGCGCCGCCTCGCATTTGTCCACACTTTCAATTATTTTATTTATGCAGTGGCCTCGCGCGGTTGCGCAGTCTGTATGGATGCGCCTAATTTTTTTACTCGCTTGAAGCTTGTTGGCGAAACAGTTGGATCCAATATTTTACTTGCCCAGTGAGAATCTTTCAAACGTTGGCTCTTTTGCCAAATGTCTGAAGGATTCCCACAGTGCCCCTTGCCAGACCGTTGCCATCTAACCAGATATTATACCCACAATATTGAGGGAGATCGGCCGAGTCCAATGGAGAGGGATTGCAATACACCGACTATATTATGTGAATTCACCTATCACATCAAATATAACATTACACCTATTAGGGACCACTAATAACTTGTCCACTAATTAGTTTTAACAATGCCACAACTTAATTTAGACGTGTTATCCAATTTCGTAATTATACTCAATTTTGTACAATCATCACTTGAAATCAAACGTTTCGTAATTACAAACCAGTTTTTTTTTTTTAAATTACAAATAGATTTCAGAATCCAAATTGACAAGTCGTTTATTGTAATCTAACATTTGTACCTTATAAAATTTCGAAAGAAGCAAATCCAATGATTGATTTCAAATTAACGACCTCCCAGGTGTCACCGCTAACTTTAGCAACACTACATGGACATACTCATTTATCCCCGCAATCTACTTAAACAAAAAATGAATAAAAAGCTATATAAACGTGATGCATTAATGCAATTCTTTTACGTATCACAAAAAACATTAAATGTCAAAAGAAATCACAACTATGAATTTTGAATTCATACGAAAAATAAACGAAGAGACAAAAATAGACATTTCCTTCATCAATAATAATAAAACGTAATGTTAACAATTTGCGATTGAAAATAGCAAACAAAACATTTATCCTAACAATAATACACTTACCAAAAGAATGCCGATAGTAATGTAAGAAACGTTATAATGTTTATACAACAATTGCAAAATATTCGGTCAACGAAAAATTTTCAGAATTTGGTTCCTTCAGCAAGACCTACAGACCGTTCTCGCTTAGATTTCACTCAAGTTGACTACGTTCGAGATGTTCGACGGAACCCAGCGCATTTCAAATCATTGTTTACAAACGAGCAATACATTCCTTCGGCACACAGATGCAACCTAAGCTAATCAAATAACATGCCACCGTACCAACTCCACTTAGAGGTAACGGACGAAAAAAAAACAGAATAAAAAAATCTGTGCGATAATTCTAGCCAATAACGACGTTTGTTCTCCGCGGACTTGCCCTTCCAATTATGCTAGGTATGTTTATGTTTTTTTTTTTATTTTTTTAAGTTCTATTGCGTTTTGTAATGATCATAACAGCTATTCACTCTCTCATACATTTTTTTCCTTTTGAGAAATGTCCCATAGATCCAATAGTATAGTTGTTACAAACGAAAATATAGATTTTTTGTTTAAATTCTATTTAAGAGCATAGTCCTGTTAACTCTAGCCACTTTTAACTTTCTTTCCATGACCCATCTTTACAATATAATTTTAAGAAATCAATACAGATTTACTATTCATATTTTATAGAGAATTATGTTTCAAGACAAGAGATTTTTAGTAAAAAATATCAGTTAAGTATATTGTACATGTAGATTAAAATAGCCTGTCTATTCAAATCTAAAATATTCGGATTACCCACTGTATACTAGCTTCTATTCGGTCTATTGATACTAAATCAATTGAATCCCATTCATATACCTAATCATCTTGAACAGTTTCATGCTGGATAGAACGATGACATAGAACCTATCTCATAGGTAAAGTATCATAGCTATGCGTGTTGATACGAATGAGCAGAACAGCAAAAACAAGTATTAAAATAATAATATATGAAAGGCATTCAAGATTTATCTATTTCATAATAAAAACGAGGTAACCATTCAAAGAGAACTAAAACGCTGTCTTTACAAATGGTACTATAACAGAAACTAAATATTTAAAAGTCGCTGAGCCTTTATATCGTCATAAAATACATTTCAATAAATGTATCCTAAAATATAAATATAATTATAAATATGAATGCAACTTATTCCTAAATATCAGGAATATAACACACAGTCGCTACATTCACTCGTAACGAAACAAAATAAAATAAATAATACGATGTGAACTTAAAATTGAGGATATTTGGCACTGTACCATCTGCTTTACTAACTAAACCGTTTATTGCAGCTGAACTGTATACACATGAAGTATTCACGCGGCCTCCGCCGGCGCCCAACACAACAATATAATACACAGGCGCCGACAGACGCCCTTACATTTATCATTTAAATAATTATTTTCTTTAAAAATCTCAACTGGTTGCACTCGAAATGACTAGGAATATAAAAGTAGTAAGTGGCCTTTATCTAAATGCACTACGACGAAATAAACATCATTACGGAATGTTAAAATCGACACCATCGCATTGAAACATATAATTATTTGGTCTCAATAGTAACACCCGTGCAGGCGAGCCGGGTACGAACGACAGTAATGGATTTCTTTACACATTCATGCGTCAAACCTTGCATGCAATTTTATAACACGATTCTTTTTACCTAACTACTTATGTGTCTAGGGCAAATTGTACTTTGTACAAAACTAAAACCGTTCCTTATTCACTGTACAGTAAAAAACTGCTGAAACTCTACACTTTTCGTATATACTCGCACTTTAATCCGTTTGTATCCTTATAACGTCATTGTGGCAAACGTGAAAAATATAAATTATACAGCCTGTTTCTATTGTATCACAGATATGTTCGAATGCGTAACTAAAAACCGTAATATCTAGTCTATTGTCATTATGTTACATGTAATCGATAAAAATAAAAATATTTAAATAAGCAACAAAGGTATATTTGCCACAAAGTGCCGTAGTACGCGTGTCTCAACCTAGGCCAAGGCAATTTACAACATTCTCCTATTATTTACATACACCTAGCCTATGACCATCAGTCTCAACATCATTTCTAAGATTCCCTAGCTCAGGTAATATAATTTAAGCTACGTCATACTTGACCGAGAGCTGAAAATAAATCGTCTAACAAGGTAACTTCGTCTCACAGTCCACTGGACATATTACTAGAGTTTGCAAAAAAAACATTAAGGTATAATGCGATAACGGTGCAATAAAAGGTACGACATTTTTCAAACATGGTACCCACCGGACAGAGACGCTCACCGAGCAACCATTCATAGTCACACATGAATATTAAATTAAGTAACAATTATCGCACAATTTCAAAACCTTAAAAAATCTTAAGATCAATTTCTGAGGTAGATACTGATTACATAATATGCATTCAACGAGGTATATTATTGTACGCGCGTTACGAACAGTTCGAGACGCGGCTCGGGCGACCGAAGAGACATTCGCGGAAGAGGGCGACTCCAAAGGGTTCGAACGACGGATCGATCGAGAGGTAGACGAGGAGGAACGGTCGCCCGGGCCGGTCTTAAAGAGCAGAGGTAGTTCGGTTGAAAATAGAATCGAGAGAACAGAACATCGCGGGGTCTTACTGCGTGTGATTGTGGAGGGCGGGGCCCCCCTGCGCGAGCTGCGCCACCTGGTGGCGGTGCTCGCGCGCGATGTGCCGGCGCACGGTGTTGTTGCGCGTGAAGGTGCGCGAGCAGTGCGGGCACGGCACGCGGATGCCCTGGTGCCGCTGCCGGATGTGCGCGCGCAAGTTCGTCTCGTACCCGTACAGCCTCTCGCAGTATGGACATTTTAGCTTTTTACCTGGAACACGGTTTGGAGAATTTGCGATCATGTTGCCTAACGAAACGTAACCTTATACTTCATGTTTTTATAATACTTCTTAAGGTACTTATTAAATAATAATTTTACAGCCTTATACCTTATAGCGTTTTAACGCTACTCAAAATTTGAAGTTCCTCTTAGGTTGCTGCTTGAGACGTCGTTGTCTATTTAAATTTTGTATAATACCCAGCTTAAGTAGCTCCTCAAAAATTGGTCTTACCGTCAGCAGTAGCGATTCCTCCAGATTTGCTCGTTATCAGTTTCGTTGGCCAGATGTTTTCGGGGCTGGGTTTCTGTGGCACGGGTGACGTCTCCATTGGTTTCTCGTGGTAGTTCGCGTTGGGCAGGGACGGCGCTGGCGGCGGTGAGTTGTTGTAAGGCGCCGGCGGGTAATCGTTTTCATTCTTTACTCGTAAATCTGAAAGGAGTTAAACATTGTAATTTGGAAATCGTAAAAATGTTTGCTTGATCCCTACAACGCTTTCAGAATGTTACTGGTTCACAATAGTCGTGGTAATTTGCGAGATATAACATAAACGACCACTGGGCCTCTCAATCACATCAACATTGATATGAATTAGATTATAGTTCATCAGGTCGGTTCAACTGGAATATGCACCTACTAGGGTATAGAAACACGAGATTGAAAAGTGAAAGATTCACTTTGCAGAACAAACTTCCACTGAAACATCCATCATCAAATCTACTGAGTTTGTTCCAACATAATGCTGCTGTTACAACTGTGGGAAAAATGAAGATGAAAGAAGAATCGCAAGGAAAGCTACCTTCAGCTCCCTGGTCGTTGGCCAATCGTTCAGTCATCTCATCGTTAGCAGAGGCGCTTCTTTCGTATCCGTTATTCTTGGTTGGGTTGCCGAGGGTCGTGGGTCCGTCAGGTGGGTTCTCTTCGTAACGGGCGCCGACGCCCGGTGAAGAGCGGGTGTCAGGCTCATCAGCGACGCTGCCGCAGTGTGATGATGATGAACTTTGCCTGGAAATTGCAGATCATAAATTAGGGTAGGGTAGGGGTCATTTTTGATATTGGAAGACAAAATATAATAGAATCGTGAATAGAGTTTACTATGAACGTGCAACTTTGTGCAAGGATGCAATTTTGATATGAATCAAACCTATGAGGAAGAAGATCGAGGATGAAGGAGTTCTGCTTCTCACTTATGCACTCGTCTTTGTGTGGGAAGATTATGTTGTATTACAAATCTACAAAATTAAAGATATTTTTTATATTACGTATATCTTTTAATTGTAGATATTCAAAGTTCTACGTCCTTATTATGATCGTGAAACTGAAAAATAAAGTCCAATCAGGTTCAATCAGGTTTCAGCATATTTTATCAACTGCTCCGGAATATACGTTTTATGCAATTATTTGTGTAATGTGCTTGATATTTTCAACAGAAAGTGTTGTGTTCAAGGTAAATCGTATATTTTCTGCAATCTAGATTAAATTCAACATCTGTTTAAAGAACGCAAAATGTTTTTAGGTACTTTGTTGTTGCAAAGGAGAAAGTTATCAATATTACTCCTATGTTATTTTAAAATCGTTGTTGTTCGGAATGCTAGAAAATTTATAAGTTAGATCTTGGTCACTGTACGCGTTTAGCCATGAGTAGGAATGGCCTTTTCGTAGTTTTCCCAGATTTGGGTGTCACTGGTCACACCCCCAGTCTATTGTACGGTACCCATAGTACAAGCGATGCTTAGTTTGGGACTATCAGTTGTTGTGTCCAATGACCTTTTAGCAATTTTCGCTTCGCTTCCTTAATCTAATGGTGTGTCAGTCCCATGAAATTATTATAATACTTATAGACGTGAAAGGCGCGTATGTTCCTTTGGGCGCTAAGGTCATTCTTCATCTTCATTCATCATTCTGCAAGGGGGATACCTTACCTATAATTCCTAGCGTGAGGATGAGGACTTTGTGATGGTGACGGCTTCGGTGGCGCTGACCGGCGATGCGAGCCGGCGTGTATTGGCAAGTGGGCTGGTGGGGCGTACCGGCCCATGCTGCCGCTGCCGTGCATCGGCAGTCCATACTGCGGCATTATAGGCGCGAATGTGGCGGTGTGCGACTGCGGAGGCGCTGACTCCTGCACCTCACAGTTCCCCGAGGCGGACACTGGGCTAGTCTTTATACGGGTCTGGTGGCGATCGCCAGTAGACTGCTGGGTTTGTTGTTTCACCCACGCGTCTTGTGACATCTCCATTGACAGGCCTTTGACCTGGAAATGCAAGTTAAGGCGTGACTTTTTTGAAAAACATACCATAATTAAGGAATATGACCTCCAACCGTTCTATGCAAATCGGTTTTGTCTCGGTACGCATACGGACAATTTTGTGTATAGTTGGTCCTCAGTGGCATAATTTGGTTTTAATAAAACACTTGAGTAAATGAGGTACGCATTGAGATAGTGACAAAACAAATAAGTTTACGTGCGTAACTTTGGCCTTAAATTTATATTCGTACCCGGAGCATATGCTTGGAAAATCGAGTATTACGTTCAAAACCACAGGTTTTGGTTTGACGAACGCTTGGCGCTGTGGTTTAATCGTTGGCTGTTCGGCTCAGTGCACCGGGTGGTTGCGGGTTCGATGGCCTTTTCGTAATTTTCCCCGGTCTGGGTGTCACTGTGATCACTATATTATTAAACATTTAGGAGGGTCTACCTGCAAATTCTCTCCACTCTTAAGGAAGCTGGAGAGCGCGTCCTGGCTGACATGCACCTCGCCCTTGTACATGAACTCGAGGAGTGCCTGCATGTTGTCGGCGGTGGTGGCTTCCAGGATGACGTAGCAGGCGCCCGCATGGCTGGGGGGCGCCGAGTCGAACAGCTCCTGGAAGTGTTTGCTGCACGCCGCCAGGATCACCTTATGAGCTTTGAATTGGCGTCCTGGAAAGAAGAGAGAGTGGTTTTAGCTTAATGCTCTAGGTCAAGGGATTAAGTGTCAATACTAACAGTCAATTGCACATGCACTGCTGCAGACCAAAACCAACCCTTGTTTTAGTGTTTCTAGGTTGGTTTCAGTTTCCAGATGTGTGTGTGGGTTAGTTCCATTTTGCAAAACGTTTGTCCAATTAGCAGTAGGATTTCCATACTATAATGGGAATTGCTGGTCACTGTAGTATAAATGATTTGAATTTGAATTTGTAGTACCCCTCTGCACCCCCTTCGTCGGCAATTGCCCATCATAAATCATCATTGTGCTTCATAAATAAAGCTGTAAGTCAGTAAGAGGTTCTTTAAGAGGTAGATCACAATACATATTATTATCTACGTTTGATGTAATTCAATGGAAGAGGTGGAAATGAAACAGATATAACGAAGATTTTTCATTAAATTAGATATAATAACTGCGTGACATGTGGAAAAAATTACTACAGCAAATATGTAGTTCCTTTAATGCCCATGGTGTTATTCAACAAATTAATACTTAACGATATTTATTCATTCTTTCTTCATAACAAATGACGTAAGTATAAAAAATCTCTATAAAAATTATGAAACGAACCGTAACAAGTTCCCATATGAATCTCGGCTAATCCTCCTAACCCTACTGTCTATTTATAACGTGATTATATTATGAGATCGTAAGTTGCCGTCCCACGCGGTGCAATAAACATTAAAACGAAAGCATTTTCTAAATAGGTGGATTAATATTTGTCTTACTGCGATAATTCTCTCTAGATTATAAAAAGCTATGTATGGGATTTTTTTACCAACTTTACTTCGTTAGTTTTAGAACTCTCCAAAAGATGGCGCTAGTCACATTCATGGTATTAGACTGCAACTTGCACTGGTAAATACTAGAAGAACATCCAGGCACTACAATATTTTTGTCTATCCTCGCTTTTCAGTATACGATATCACGGCATGTAAACACAGCGATAATCGATTTATTTTTAGATCGCCCTCGATGTATCCACAATACTACTACTTTTTGAGTCACCACACGAGACATGTCGCGTGGTTGTGTAACTGCGTTGTATCAATGTTTTACTATGTGTAAATAGGTACGGGTATCGTCGATTCTTCGCACTATAGATAGCCGTAGTACTTACATCTGTGACGTCAGTACTCACGGAGCGCGGAACAAAATACGGTTAGCCTTGGACGGGCGGCCGTATGCGCCGCGGAAGGCCGGCCACACGCAATGCGATTATGCGACAGAGGGTATTCGATTAATATGTATTTAAGACCACCTTAATGTTATAGAATGATATTCAAATCGGTAATGTAGTATAGTACATTATGCTACCAATTGAGCTATGAGTTGGTCATTACACACGAGGTTAGTTTGCAATTCGAGCCGTTGGCGAGAGCTATGATTCTGAATGTGTCATGACCAATGCTCGCGTGTTTCATTCGACGTTTTTCAAAGCTCGCAAAGAAAAAAGTCCTAATCTTACTTAGAAGAAAAACACAAAATTTTGTTAAGACAAAAATAGCTAGAGAGAATTTAATTTGAATTGAAAAAAAAGGGCGCGGGCTTTTTTTGTCAGTGACAAGCGATGCAGTGAAATTATAAAAAAAGGAAAAAAGCACTAGTCCATAATAAGTTGCATTATGTACATACCTAAGCACATGTATTACAAAGGTAATTGCTTCAATTTTATTATGTAAATTAACGTCGAAATTATGAATCGTAAAATAGAGGTAAAAATTAGACCGCATTATCAAATACCAATAGGTAATAATAGCGATTGTTACGCAAATTTTATTAAGGAAACATAGAATTGACCTATTCAGATAAGCTAAACACGCATTATGCACAAAAAAAATACATTTTATTAAGTATTTAGTTTACCTTAACGATAATTAAGGGAATATTCAGACAGGAAAAATAGGTACGTGTTTTGTGAAGGCAAAATCTGCAAATGATGCGCGTAGTCGTTTAGGTGCATCGTCATTAACTTGTTATATTATTTCCTATATGCATTTTAGAAGGTACTTAAATAATTATGTGACATAATTAACTTCATTTTCTAAAAAAAAAAAAAAAATATAAATCAATGTGTTGGTAAGTACTGTCAAAAATCTCACTTCGGCAACTCATGCAATTAAATATTCGTCTATATACGTTGATGGCTCATTATATAGGAAAATTGACTTTGTTTTCCAGTTTCAAACTCAAACTCAATTTTTTTTTATTCACGTAAGCCAATAAAGCATTTATGAACAGTCAGAATCTACCACCAGTTTATAATTGTCATGCAAAAACGAAAATATTGAGGAAAACCAATTAAATTTGTTTTCCTTCTACGTTTGCAAGAGTGAATTTAGTTTCAGAAAAAATAACTAACCAACCAAAAGCAGGTGCGATAGATAATCTTTTGTTCCATATACATCCCAGTGTAGACGACGTGACACGGGCTGAGCACATATTATGTACTAGCTGAGCCCGCGACTTCGCCCGCGTGGAATTTAACTTAACAAAAAGCCCGGTCCCGCGTTCTGAGCCCGCGCGACAGGCCCCATTTTCTAAATTTGTTTTTCTAAAATAAAAGTAGCCTCACTTACTGCGTATAACATCAGCTATCTAACAGTGAAAGTCCCGTCAAAATCGGTCCAGCCGTTTCGGAGATACTCTTTGATTTCAAGTGTTTTTATTTTTTTACGCGGAACCCTAATTGTTTTTCTAAAATTAAAGTAGCCTAAGTTACCCGCTATAAGATCAGCTATCTGCCAGTGAAAGTCCCGTCGAAATCGGTCCAGCCGTTTCGGAGATTACCCGGAACAAACACAAAGACAGACAGACAGACAGACAGACAGACAAAAATTTTTTAATTCGCGTTTTTGCTATAGGTATCGTATGTACTTTCATATGCATTTAGTGAAAAGGTGTTATTTTGATATTACAAACAGACACTCCAATTTTATTTATTTGTATAGATAAATACTCGTAGGTGTATTTGTCGCAAAGATGCAGCCGGCCTTAGATTGAGGCACAGCGCTGCACGATCGTTCCGCTCCCACAGGCCCCGCCCACGGAGTTGTTCAAATACTTCCTCGTTCGGATTCTTCACTTCGTTTTGTTATTTTTCTATAAAAATCACGCAACTATTTTGTGTATCGTGTGTAGGAGGTAACTGAAGGCGTTACGCTGCGCACTCGCATCGATAGATATCGATTATATTAGTGAATTAATTATTATATTAGTAATTTTAATATACTTAATTTTACCGGCTATCATATACGGGCAGGTTCGGCCAAAGTAGTACCACCCTCTCACAAAAGATCAGCTTGAACTACTTCAACGTAATAACTACTTATTATATCTGCAGTTCATCTTATTTGTTGTTCCAACGCCCAGTTTATCACTGTACCGAACTTCATTCAGATCAATTTTATAGTTTTTGCGCGAACAAACATACAAACAAAAACACTGGTTATGGATAAAAAATCCAGTTGAGGAAATGACTTTCCGAATTGTGATTATCGTCCATAGTTACGAAACTTGCTAAGTACCTAGTATGTTTTATACTAACTGAAATCGTTCCACAACTAGGCAAAGGTATTTCTTATAATATACTCGTCCCCAAAGAATTTGTAATAATTATTATTACAAATTCTTTGACTCATCCCATAGATTTCAAAGAATTAGTCTCTAACTGCTTCAGCGCCATTAAGTACCTACTTACTAGGCGTACTGCGGTGTTGATATTCATAAAATAAGATGCACACAGTCGATTTTTTACTGTTATAGAGCAAATCGAGATTTGAATTTCGTGCAAGGCGAAAGAAGTCATTTTTGGTATGTAGAAAGAAAAAGCGAAGGGAAATTGTTGTAAAACCTCCTTCCATCCTTCAGTACCCAGGTACAATCTTTGGTCATATAACGCCCTTCCTTAGGTATTTGAGTTTGGTTGCCTAAGGATAGATCTCAAGTCTGAGAGCGATCTTAGAAATGCCATTATTATGTCATACCAGTACAAAATGACATAAGCCTAATGCATACTCAAGTTTGCTCTCAAACTTAAGATCGATTTATTAATTCTTCTTCTTCTTCGTCGTCGTTCCCTCACTGCTGAGGATCAAGATCGTCGTCCTGCGCCAGATCAATAGATCGTTGTAGCGGTCTCCGGTTGCCTCTACAATACTCTTAATCCATCGTGTTGGAATTCGACCTCTGGAGCGCTTCCGCTGCATCTGTCCCACGATCAGCGGCTTCTCCAGCTCATGCCTGTGCGACCGCATTATATGTCCAAAGAAGCTTAGTTGACGTTCTCGGCATACAGAGATAAGTCGTTTTTTGATTTAGAGCTCTTGTAAGATGGATTCGTTCGTTCTCCTGGCAGTCCATGGTATCCTTAGCATTCGTCTCCAATACCACATCTCAAAAGCGCTTATTTTACTTACGTCTTAAGTCTCGATTTATTAATACAGGCCTTAAAACCCAAGTCTACAATCGCGTTTAGTTTTGTAACAAAACCGTGCCATATCTAAAAGCCACTATTCGTCCTATATGTATAATATATTTTATCTATACAATACATTTATCTATTATTCGTTACCTTCAAGCCCTTGCATACTGATGCGTGTTATAATATACAAGCAGTTATATAACTACCGCGGAAGCGTGTTATAAGTATATCTATATATATTATGTAAATTGCCAAATCATGTATGAAACGCATGTGATCATGACCTTGAAGGGTTTTGGGCTTTGTCTATGAATAAACAAGTATTGTTTTAAATTAAAATAAGTACCTACATGATTTGCCGTTTAAAAGTAATTAACTCGTGGGATTGGTTCTTTGAAATAGATGTGGTATCTATGGTTATGGTTTTTGTGTAACTATCGGCCAAATACTAAAACGCTAACCAAATATGTTAAAACAAAGTTTAAGACGTAGGATAGTCAATATAGACAAAAGGAATCTTTTCACTCTTATATTATCAGAGCCAAAGCATTCCATTGCAGAGTTCAATAGGTTCATCCATTCCCGCCATTGCATGTTGCAACACGCCATGCGCCTGCGCGCGTAACGAGGAAATGAGCGAACGACATTGGTCGCCGCGCGCGCAGCTTGCAACACAACTGACATTGGCCTCATTCGGAGCCCTACTAACGCTGTTATCTTGCGTATGTGCACCCACTGAACGATTCTGTTTTTAGTTTTAGGTGGCTTACGCTCGTATTTTAATAATCAAGACACAAGTTGAAATGATTTTCTATACGGAATTTAATTAATATTACTTATTGGAGTAAAGTAACTAGAATGTTTTTTGAAGATATAAGTAGTTATTACATTTTGTATTTTAGAAAAATAAAAAGATTTCAGTAGTTAAGTAGGGAATAAAATTGTAACTAGATTACCTCTACATTAAAGAGGTATATCAGATGTTCTAAACTAAAGTCAGTTCATATCACTAGGATGCGTGAATTATAGAAAACTGACCCCAATGGCCAGTGTCATAAGAGTCACAGCACGGTTTGTGAAATGAACGAACTATATATAAGAAAGTTGTCCATTTAATAGGTACACAAAAATTGTTAAATTAAGTACGCATCTGTCCTAAATACGTTAAGTACACTCGGCGCCGTATTACGAGGGCCCCAGTGAGTAGAGTCACCACACGACATTGCACCGAGCTGTAAATAGGTCAACGGGCAACTGAATAGATTACAAGGATGGCCACAACTGGTTCTATTATGTAGAAAAGTTTTAAATATTCAATGATACCGAATAATATTCATTTGAATAACGTCATTGATCGGGGAACTATATAATGTAAACAAGTACTGGCTGGTTATTGAAGACATTGTTTTATTGTTCTATTTTTGAATGGGGTTTTTGGTAGACAGGCAAAAGCAAATTTTTGACATTATTCCATCGACGCCTCTATGCTTTATACATTAAATAAGTATTGATTACAGAATATTAATAAAAAGAAGAACTAAGTAAATTTTGAAATACAAAATTCATCATTTTAAACATCAATTTCCAATAAGATCCCTCTCCATTAATCCACAATTACATGACGAAAAATCATAAAGACCAGCGAAAATCAAACGCAAACATCTCCCTCGCCCAACATCCGGTGCCCAGAAGCCGAAAATTCGCTGCGAATTCAGAATCAAATTGAAAATCGAGTTCCCATCCACATAGATATAGACTCTGGGCCCGGATGCAGGCAAGAACATCATGGGGGGGCCGACTAACCCCATTTCCATCCCCCACGCACACACTGACATCTCGTACATGATAACGCATCCCACCCGTCTGGGGGGCGCCACCCGATTCAAGGTCGCCGGGGGAGGTAGAGCCTCGCTAGAGAGGGACAGAGGTACACACCCCCGAGGAAAGTGCAAGCGAAATGCGCGAGAGAAAATCAATCTTGCAGGGAGTGGGGGCTGGCAAACTAGGTGAACCGCTTCGGACGAGCGTACCTACGTGTGGCGGTTTGTGAAGGCGTTGCAATTAGATATTGCGGGTAGTACGCGCAAAATAGGCAGTAGTACATCGGTACTTACTATAGAGGTAGGTATATAGGGTGTTAAGGGCATCGTCACAAAAGCTGATGCTATGGATTCAACTCATGTTTCTGGACTCCTCAGAGTTTGAATTTGCCGTCGATATTTTCATTAATTATGATCAAAATGTTCAACATTTTATATTGATTTTAGCATACAATAATTATACAAATCTATGTCAAATGATTTTACATAAATAAATCAACAATCATTACTATTTTAGATATAAACAATAATGTAAATTAAGAACTCAATACGCTTGAGCGCACATTTCATGCTAAAAACAATTTCAAAATGCTCAAAAATATTAGCTTAATTACGAAAATATTGGCGAAAAATACCAATTCTGGGGGGTCCAGAATCATGGAATCCATGCTATCACTTTTCGTTAGGATGCCCCTGTATAAAACATCAAAACGGCTGATGTCGTTTTATGATCAACTGTTTAGATTTCGCTGTTAAGCAGCATAATTATTTCTTGGTTGAAAACTAGAATATCTTAAATTAGGCGGTAGTTCTGTTAACTTGCTAATGCTCAAATGCTGTGAAGTCTGAACTGAAACACGAGCAAAAACAATTCAACCCTGCCGCTGCACACGATCGATCTCTTTGATTACCGAAACAGCTCAATCATCGTGACTAAACATCGGCAAAGGTAAATTTAACCCGTTCGCTTCCCCCGCCAATCGATAGACCCCTGCATCCCTGGCGAGGGGGAGAAATTAGGCGTTCACTAAATATGCACAACTATACGAGAAAATTCCTGGGACGGGGCTTTACGTGTATAATGCACTCGAGTATAGACGATGGGGAGGGGAACCCCCGCTGCGGTGCGGGGAGCTCCCCCGCCGCTGATGTTTGCCCCACCGCAGAAACACCTTGATTTTTCGACCAAGCCTGCGTGATGAAAAACTTTTTATATTTTTTCACTAAAGATTGTTAGTTGTTTTATTGCGTATTTTATTACACACAGCGTTGCATGTTAATTTGTGTTCATAACGATAGAGGTCATATTGGCACGAAACGGGTTGCCGAAGGCTTTTTCCGCGAAAAAAGTGGCGGCGCGCGAAATAAATTCCTTCCATTCAATCGTAGATCATTCATAGTGTTGGCATGGCAATATTTATCGTTTTTACTTTAATTATTTCACAATAATACCTATAAGTACCTACTTAGGGTGAAAATATTTTTTTATTAGCCATTTCATTTTTGTTTTTTATAAAATGATAATAAGCGTATAAGCCACAGAGGTAAAAGCTAATTTTAAAAATAGCTATAACAAGAATTTACTATTTATACCTGCCCGAGTTGCCTGGCTAGCCTTACGAATTTACTTGCTAAATACAATGAATGAATGGGATATCAACAAAAAAAAATCAAACGCAGGACCATTATATCGCCAGGCCGCCATAAAGACATTAAGAGCAAAGGAATCTACGAGCTATATAAATTTTATGACAATTAATAATAGAACGAACCGGTTACAAAAATATAAACAACAGATGAAACTGTGGATCGACAGAGTCAAAACTAAAAACATTTTATTAAAGAACGCGGTAATAAAACGAAGTAAACAAATTACGAATTAACTTTATAACTATCTTCATTTGCCAATTTATATTTACTTTTGTATTTCGCCCTTGAAATGATTACTAACACTTTCCGGCTAGACTGAATCGTCTATACACAAATTTATAATGAAGTCTGATAAAGAAAAACAGTCTTCAAACACGGTATCTTAACAGTAATCTCTGTAAGTCGATACATCTTGGATTATACTACTTAATCGTCGGATTAAGAATATTCATTATTGCTATATTTTTTTAAAAAAAGTAAGTACTACTTACTCAGTCGTTGTTTTTTTTATTCTGAACTGAGAAAATCCTTACATAAATCGTATCCTTACTTAAGTAATATAAATCAGTTAGGTAAATACATCCTGCCATTTTCTAAATCCCACATAATTGTTATATTTGATAACAGACATAGAGCAATAAACTAAGCTTCCATAGGATTACTCTTGATATATACGTGTCTCATTATGGAGTGATACACCAGCCAATTAGGGGTTTGTTAGTGGTACACTAACGTTCGCTAGAGTGGAGAAACCGAGTGTCTCATGGGGATGCAACTCACCCCTCAGGGTATCATTATAATTTCAGGAATATAGGTAGGTAACTGCTTTATATGTTATCAGTTGCTTTTGCTCTGAAGGCACGCAATGGCTGTCACAGATTTGAGCCGAACAATCCTACTTCCTACTAATATTATAAATGTGAAAGTTTGTGAGTGCTGATGTTTGTTTGTTACTCCTTCACGCAAAAACTACAGAACGGATTTTGATGAAATTTGGAATACAGATATTTTATAACCGGGATTAACATATACGATACTTGCTATCCCGATAATCCCGAAATTTTTGTTACGTTAAATACTACTCGGACGAAGTCGGGGGCACAGCTAGTGAATCATAAATCAAGGTGTTTTCTTTTTTTTCTCGATTTTCAGTGGTAAACTAGACACGTATTGAATTCCTGATGACCGTAAATTGTCTATATCTCTGAAACTATTTAACAATTTTGAAAAAAATTATATGGCCTGATACCACCAGGAGAGTATGCCCTTTCAAACAAAAAAAAAATCTAAATCGGTCCACAACTGATGGAGTAATCGGTGAACATACTTACATAAAAAAAAACTCAGAAGAAACTTAAACGGCTAGGAGAAAATATCAATTTTATAAACGCAGGATGAAAATGAATTTAAATTAGTTTTCTAATAGATATAACGGAATTCCAAACAAAGCGATTTGACATTCCTTAAAATAGGCACTCAACGGGAAATCTATTATTACACAAATATACTGAAAATTCAAGCGTAACATCGAAATAGAGCTTTCAATATTACAGACGTGTGTAGATATACATATGCAGATATACATATATATGTAGTGTGTAAATGATACTGCTAGCGCGTTAGGCTATTGTTAGTGATAGGGCTGGCACTAAATAGAAGACCTTGGTACCTTGAACATTCGGCGTAAAGTCCTATAGAACCTATTTTGTGCATACTTAGTGGCTAACAAAGGTGTCTAGAAATCTTTTTTGTTTGTTATTTGAAACCGTTAATAGGGGAGGCGAACCCATAGTTAAATGTTAACGCAAGTAGGTATGCAGTGATAGCTAAATCTTTAGAAATATGTATGAGGTTAGAATACCCACACTGGGACAGCGTGGTGGAATATGGCCCGAATTGAGAGAAGTGTCAGTTATCATGTCAATACATTGGGGCCAAAATACCATTGGCGAAGTCAGATTACACTGCAGTACGCATATGTGCCTACCTCTTAAGAAATATAGACGTGATGGTGTGAAAGGCTGATTTATCTAAATATTTTTAAATAAATTTACATTAGGTACTTAACTGGAAAAGATATAAAATATAAAAGTGTATCTAGTTATATTTTTAAGTACAAATTCTAATTTGATATAAATTAAGTATATTGCATTAGAAACTTTGCAGAAGTACACGATGGCGTCGATCACAGTTTTAACTTATCGCGTACACAGATAATAACAGATAGTTGATCGCGACACGTAAACAGTTTCACGCCATTGATGTTTTCTTTTGGATTCGCTTATCGCATTTAGCCATTATAAAAAAAAAATATTTTCAGGTTTTTTATGCATCAATCTCATGAAGGCATTCCCTAGGCCGAATATCCCTCCCAAACCCTATCGCTCAAGTGGCGGATACTTCTAAGAAAAGTTAAGGTGCTTCTTGGGTCTTAAAATCATGGTTTGTCAACACTTTTCTACCAATTGCCCACGCACACATTTATGAAGGTATTAATGGTCAATGTTCCACAAACATTAAATATTAAAACTCAAAGAAACAAGTGATGGAAATTCAAACAAAAATAATAACAATGCATTTCCACTTACCGCCAAAAAGATTTAAGATAATTACCCATTGCTATAAATGTGTTGCCAATATTAAAAAAAATACTATTTAACTAAAAAACTTTAGAACCTTCTTGTTTGAAAACGTTTTAATATAATAAGCGTTCGCGATGATTGCCCTAAGACTTTAGGGTTTCAAAGAACTTATTTGGCGGAAATTACTTTCAGAAACATGGTGTCAACAAAATAATTAGAAGGGTCAAGTCGTACATCATAATTATTTAAGGACATATTTTAATAATGCACGATATTTTGCATGGCGGTTTAGTAAATGCTAAAGATGTTAAGAAAAAAAACTTATGGTAGGCTTATTTCCAACGGCTGACCTTGTCCCTCGCTACTTACCAAGATAATCACATTATTATAGTGTTATTTAAATAAGAGCATACATTTAAATATAGCGAATTTTTATTTCATGCAAATTTTGGACTTAAAGGTCTTACATAAGTTATTTTTCAATTAGCTATTTATAACGCATTAAGTATTTGCCTAGGTAAGGACCAAATAACCCTGAAGGTGACGTAGCTAATGTAAATAAGGTTAAGATGACATTATGTAATTTGTTATAAAATATTTAAAGGCTTCGGTTAGCTTACAAATTTTAATGGTACGACCATGATTTTTCACTTGTTAGTCGCTGCGACTGCTTATAATGGTAAATTTTACAAAACTGAAATTCACTACCCTAGGTACGAATTATTTGTCATATACTTATAAATATTTAACTGGCACTAGCGAGTAGTGAATACACCTACTTGCGATCGTAGCAAAGATTTACGTTTAAAGTAACAGATGTTCGAATCGTAAAGTCAGAATACAGATTCACGTGCGCTATCGAAAGCAAATCCAGAACGTTTGAAACCCCAATTTGCATAAACGCACGCACATTTCACACCACTGGGTGAAACCATGAAAACGACGCAAAAGTATTGCAGAATTACCACGTGCCTCACGTGCCTGTGCAAGAATCGAGCAAGATCGAGCAAAAAATGTGACTTGACACTGGCAGGCTTAATACATATGAAAAATAAATTAAAAAGCTACAGGTTTAAAAAATAATACTCAGCTTATAAGACTTTACTCGATTGACATTCGAAATTTAAAATTACAATTGAAATTTCCTTTAGAACAGAAATCCATTGTCAACTAGCTACTATAATAATAATTTTCAATGTCCAGCCGAACTGTACATAGCTGTACACAGCTATGGCTGTGTCGATAGCTGGAACGCATTCAGGGCTAGGGGGTGAGAGTGTTGGGGGGTGTCTAGGGGGTTGGTTGCCTCGCGACACATATACCGGCACGGTCGATAAGGAAAACGGGCCGCGCCGATGCGTTCCGCCTACCGTTCGGAAAGCGCAGTGAATTCAGCTGTTAAAATCGAAATCGAATAAGATTCCGTGATTCAAATATTTGAAAAGAGAACACGACCTTTTTTAATCTTCTACTTCTATGTAACATCATTATTTCATTTGTATAGTATAAAGTATAAACTATTAGATACGTGGTATTGGAAAAAAACAACTACTATGGAAATAATTGAGATAATATTTAGACGAATATAACAAAGTTTCAGTAAGCTCTCTACTGTTCTGATATATACGATTGCCTTCATCTGCGCTACATTAAAAAAAGTTTTGGCTTATAGCGTATTTCCGTTGCCTACTGAATGTAGTGCTCCGTTTAAAAACAAAAACATCATCTGTTCAGTCTATCATTTGATTTTTGTGGTTATTAGAAGACCTTTGAGAATATGGTTTTTAATTAGTTATTAGTATTTAACATCGTAAAGTATTTAGAAAAGGGATTTTGTGTAAGCATGTGTACGGCAATTGGTATGTAATACGAAAATTATAATTATGTTTTATGTATGCCTGCTTGTATTAATAATATAGTTTGATATCATTTACAGTTCGGAAACTCAACAGTATCAAACTAGGAAGCCAGGAGATAACGAGGTGGGGGCCCGGTCATGCAGAAAACGAGATTCATCCCCGTTACTCTAGAGGTAAGTGGGAGATCAATTGCAGGCGTGAGCTGCGGAAGCTCAGATTTACACATAATATATCTGCTTTTGACGATATATAAGTAAATAACGTTCGAAATTCAAACTTATTAAAAAGTGCCACCAACTTAATGGTTCAGTTGGCTAAGACAGGAACTACAGTTTTTATTACGAAATGTCTTGGTTTTTGACAGTTGTGTGATGATACTACCGACACTGTTACCTGAGTATATAAATTTGGTGACTTAAGTACTGTGGTAATCTACATAGTTTTTTTTTTTAATAAACAATCTAAAACAATCACTCCTCCTTGAAATAAAACATTACGTACAATAGGGCTGTATACTCTGCATCAAATGACTTTAGGTACTGTGAAGAATATACCTTTTTATTAACTTAATGAATATACGCGCAATTAAAAAAACTAGTTTTAAAAACTCGTTCCACCTCTTGTTTTTTAACTGCTGCCACTGTCATATTAATGTAGGTGGGATTTCACGCATATCGGCAGGTGGTAAGATGTTCAATGTCACATACTGCGGACTACTCAGCTACCAACTTATCCGTTCAGGTGGCCAAAACTGGACCTAGCGGTGTTATTATGAAGCGGTTATTATAGTTGACAGATTTACGAAGAGAGTAGTGACACTCTGACACGAACAGATAACTTTGTAGACTATATAATTGATAATACGAATTGCCTTTTATGTGACCTTTAATGTTTATGGAATAATAAGTGAATCAGGGTGTCGCGGCTTTTTAATTTCCTACCAACATATACTATTATTTCGTGATTTTTTTGGCGTGTTCCACGACTTTTATAGCATTTACCCTGGACTCGTGAATAGCCAACCTCGGCATCTTCTTTGGACACGATCCTGGCTACATCACTACCTAACAGTGATGTGTATAATGGGTCCCATAAAAAGGCGTGATTTGCAATAGCTACTAGGTCTTTAAATGTCTAAGCCCTTAAACATTTAGCAAACTCAACTATATATAAATCCGCAATTCCTTAATCGCTAAAATTCATCTACCAATGAAACGTAACGAGCTTCTGTCATAATTATAAGTGAGGCCGTTATAACTAAAATGTCTTTACAGAAGCCAGACTCGCAACTATAAGCCTTCCATTTGGAGGCCTCGACGAGTGCAAACTTCCTAACGCCCCACTCCCCGGTTCCCACGCACCGGGGGACTCACACCCCCCATTTTCGGCCGCCCAACCCCCGTCTAGCACTTGTTCGGTACGACCTCGAAAACTTAGGAGCTGTATGTAATAGTCTAAGGCCGATTTTGTCGGTGCAAATAAAAAAGTGTTTATCGTGCGTGCAGTAAAGATTCGACGGCTTTCGTTGGCAGATTTTTATGTAAAAGAAATCTTATTTTGTTCAATTCAATAAGTCTGCGCGTTCTTAATATACCTACAATTTATCATAGACGTGTATAGGCAGTATGCGCTGAAAATGACCTTCGAAAATAAATGTGAAATAATGTCAAAACGCACACCAAAATAAACAAAGGGAGAGAGGATAAGGAAAAGTTGGTATCATTTCATGCAACAAGTGGAATGACTCGTGATGAAATACGATCGTGACAAGGAAATTTTGAAATACGAACGCTTTTGAATAAAAAAATTGTAATAAGTAGACAGTTTTTTAAGAAGATAAAGCTGGCTACGCATGTCGCCAGAAAATTATGTTTTGCAATTACATCATTGTTACGTTTAAGGTCGGCTGTATTGTTAGACCTGATGAATTTTCATTGAATCTTTTCAGAGAAGTTGTTTAAAAATATGTTTTTACGTGACAATGGTCCGTTATCTTTGAAAATTTTCGGCATATTATAAAACTAGCATAAGAAGATAAAAATGTACCTATGTCAAAATAGCTTTTGTGACAAAACCAGCTAAAATGCAAATCTAGCAAGGTTATTGGTTGATATTATCATGGATATTTTTAGAACACTACTGTACCTATACTTAAGTACTTAAGTAGGTGCAAATGTTTAAAAGAGATTCAAAGATTTGTAAAACGGGTTATCTTTATTTCTGGGTTTCTTACAACTGTTCCACTCTCAGGAACTGTTTACACGAGCGTTTTCACTAACTCTCATTTCAAACTTGTATACTTTTAAAAATAGAGAACAAACTCCTTTTTGGTATGAACATGTTCAGAGTTTCAGCGGCCGACAGTACGTTGAGACGTGACGTGTTACATTAAGAGTCAAATTTGAATAAATATAGGCACCGTGACTACCGAGAGCATGCATGCACGCACGGCGGGCGCACTTCGATTTTATGTAATTACAGGGTGGGCAATGCCGAGGCTGTCGAAGGGGGAGGTTAGTTGCGTAGTTCGTATTCCAAATTTAAACTTTAAATGGAAAATAGGTACACGAATGAAAATGTTCTTATTTTAGATAATATTTAGGTAACATTCTGTTCAGCAGTAAACAAACTCTATCTTTATTATATATAAATGAATCTCTATTTCCTTGGTCATCGCATTACGCGTGAACGGATGGAACGATTTCGCTAATTATTTTTTGTTGTGTTTATTATTGTCAGGAGAAGGTTCTTATGAAATAAAAAAATAAGAAAGTTGAGCGGAACAATTCGGATTCAATATTCAAAGTTAAGACAGGACAACGTCTGTCGGGTCAGCTAGTCATTGATAAAAATAACCATTTCTCATAATATATGTGTATAGCAAGCACTCAAGGACAGCCAGTTCTTGTATTGTAACCTTTATTCTTCATTTTTTCAACAATAAAGGAGGGGTCTAACAAAGCCCTAAAATTAATCATTCTATAAAACAAGCTAGTCATTCAGATAATTTCTCCCTTGCATCGCGCCAAGCCCTGACCTTTAGGCTTCCATTCAGCCTAGGGTTTTCTTTAAACAAACCGTAGGCTATTTATTATGTCTGACATTTGGCGTCATATAAGAGCTGCCTACGCTGCAAAAATAACTTAAAAAATAAAGCTGGCAAAAGTACAATTTGCAATAAATAGTGCCTGCGATGCGACAAAAAATGCGGTAGAATTTATTTTCTATTCAATGTAAGAGTAAGAATGAAAGCTAAGCAGGGGACACATCAGCGTGTGTTGTACTATTAAGTGTTTGGGGACTGCGAGTTTGCTACAATATAAGTAGCAGCCAGTTTTTTGACATGCGCCCTGTGTAAATGCATAATGTCAGTTCGAAAAACGAATATACGAGGCTTATTCTACTTGAAAGATGAAAATGTATCGTCTGTGCTAAACATAGACATATACATTTCTGTAAACCCCTTTTAAGATACAAACGTACTGGACAGTATTTATGAATTACTTTGTAGTCATTTGGAAACTCCGCATTTGTTATGAAACACTGACACATGAATCCAATGAATGCAATCGCTCCTGCAGTTGATAACGAACGATGTGCACGCCCCTTTATCTTACACGTGTCGCAATTACGTATCGTTTCGAAATAAATAATCTATTCATTGCGATGCAAACATGTTTTTTTTACCGCGGAGCTCGGATATAAAAAAAAACGAAATGCATTCGTCATTTGTTTTCGAAAATTCCGCCCAACAATTAGATAACCTCTGTGTTCTTTTTATCTCGGGATCGGCACGTGTAACTTTTTTATATAGAGTTGACGAGGTCAAGTGATATTCGAAAGAGTTTTCAGACTAAAATAAATGCATCGTGGGTAATATATTTTGATAGCACTTTTTTCTGTCTAATCGTTACAACATGTGATTTAGATGATTGGCGCTCGCCGGATGTTTGGCTGGCTACGTACATTTGTTGTCTGTGAATTTTGAATGCAGGGTTGCCAGTGTCACAGTTATTTTGTACCGTATTTTCCTCTAGGTTCTGTCAATTGTAATGTAGTGCGAACGTGTTACAATGTAATATTCACTTTTATGTGCGGTTGGGTAATAAAAAAACCATAAATTACTGTTGTAAAACTTGTAAGTGTTTTGTGTCGATGTAAAGTCGTTGTCATTATTTTGATAGCGTCAATAGCGTATTGGTTAGACGAGCCGCTCTTATAGCTGAGAGATTCCGGGTTTGATCTCTCTCCTGGCCATCAAACTTTTGACGTGAGTCCACTCCTAACACAAACATTAGCTTAACTGGAGGGTCTGTGTGTTAAATGTGATAAACTCACATGGATAGTAACTTAATAAAAAAAAAATTACATTCACTTAATATTTACTTTATCTATATTTATTTTTCTGGCGATATGAAATTGTACATTATTAAGCATTGATACGAAACCAGTTAAAACCTTGAACTCTACATATTAATTATTGATAGGAAGTGTTGTATTTCAGCTATAAGCGGCGTGGAAGTTACAGCACTCACAGCTCATCTTGGTCAGAATACAATCTCAAAGGTTTTAGAATACAAGTTGAGGATGCAGGATACTCGTGCTGGTCCTGTTGGTACACAAAACTTGACTTATGTCTTTACTGGCAGTCATATTTTTAGTAATAATATTGATTATTTTTTTAATCGAAGCACATAGTTTGTGATCGTAAGGAAGTTTTTTTAAATGGTCATAGGTAATGTGCATATACTGATAGCCCCGAAAACTGATAATGTTTATCGCAAACACTGCCAAAAAAATATAATCGTGGCTATCGTACAGTATATACCTATTTACCGCGGGGGCAACGACCTGTTTATCGAGTTAGCGAGATTTCGCGGACATTGGTGCATACTTATTTATGACATTATTCAAGTATTCGGCGGGCGATAATGGTGATAATAAATATGTTGATGCTACGAAAATATGAGTACACGCAAAATTATTTGTACTTTCATTATGTATTTAGGGGCGCTTGTCGCCTTCGTTCTAAATTAGATCTTATTACGTGTTGCCAAGGTCTTGTAATGCCATTGTGGAATTTGTGAAGTATGACTCTACAACAATGCTTATGGTCAGGCCATAAGCGAACATTATCTCTGCGTGCGTGTTAAGATAGGTACCTACATGTTTTAGGTTATGTGCATAGAAACAGGCTTCGTTATATTATTCGTGTATAGTGTGCGTAATAGCAAGTTTACCTCGGCCGACAAAAATAATGCGAATTTGACGCGTTTGAATTTTTGATTATTGATATGGAATTTTTTATTTTTTTCACAATAATTCAGTACTTAGGAAAGCGTACAAAGTGTTTTATAATAATTTTAATTTGGATTAAGTATAAGTAATTTAAATTGGTTTTGATTAAATCTACTAATGTAGAGCGTGAGAAAAATAATCACTAACACAGTGGAATCAGTATTTTTATAAATAAAGTTGTTATTATTGCCTCGAAAGCAGTGTGGTCAAATCATATTGAAATAATATTTATTCTATTGCTAAAGCCTCGGTCGCCATTTGTATCAAGTCTGCTAATTAGAGGCTCAGTAACGATCTCAATAAGCATTTGATTTACAATCTCACACACATTACAGCGTCAACCTCGACTTGCCTATCTTTGCAAATTGAAACTATAGGTACGTACAATTATTTAAAATGTAGTTTTATGTTATATTTAATTACAATATCAAGATTTTTATTGATATAACATAATGCTTATTATAATGGTGTGCCCAATAATTATTATTGAAATGGTTTCATTTAATTTTGCGTTTTAAAATGTAGAATAAATAGAAATATATACATGAACAGATTTTGCAGCAGTTATTATTCCGGGTTGTATATCAGACAATAATCTACGATGCCCCTATTCAGCCAACAGGTTGATGATTTTTTTACGCAACATTGAATCCGTGTGGGCAGTTTATTTAAAATGTACCTACCAACGACCTTCGCTAACTAGTTAGAGATTTTTAAATTGCAAATTCTGTATGGCATTATAGTACCTACCTAAGATAAATTTACTTGTTTTTATTAAGTTTTTCGGATTTAGTATGTAAGGAGCAGTTATTTTATCATTCATCACCGAGTTAAATTGCTCGAACGAGTAAAGAATTCAGGAGATGTTCAATGTTTTGTACAAATGGACTCTACATCCTGTATTCCAATTAGATTTGGGTCGACTGCTGCTTGGCCAATAAACAGAGAATTATTTGGCTATATTTTAGCAAAACGGTGCATGTTCATCAAAAATATAATTACAAAGAAGCATCTAAAGTTACATTTCTGCTTAAGCTAAACTCTCTTTATCATTCACAGCCCTGATAAAGAGAGCTCAGTTTACACTGGACTCGTTCCTTGAAAGGTACATGTGACTATACTTATATTTCCAAATTAACGTACTTATACTTAATTTACTAAAAGTGAGTTAAATAGATTAAATCTTGATTAATAAAACTATTACTGTAAACGTTTTTTCGTAAAAATAATTAAGCCAAGCTTCTATACGGGCTTTCGCCGCGCGGCCTCTCTATCCGTGCTAAGCGACAAGCGTCAGTAGCGTTACACGACATATACCTATATAAGTATACACAGTAGCAGCTGCGGCGCGCACACCGCAGCTATTTTTAACCCCCGACGAAAAACGAGGGGTGTTATAAGTTTAACATGTGTATCTGTGTATCTGTGTATCTGTGTATCTGTGTATCTGTGTATCTGTGTATCTGTGTGTCTGTCTGTGGCAACGTAGCGCCCAAGCTGATGAACCGATTTCAATTTTGTTTCTTTTGTTAGATAGGTATTCTGATCGAGAGTGTTCTTAGCTATGTTTCATGAAAATCGGTTCAGCCGTTTGAAGATCATCAGCTCTTTTGTGGGTTAAAAAAGCCACATTCACGGCCAAAACCAATTCCCTCGGCTCGAATCCAGTCGAAATTTGAGATGATTGGATTTAGATTTATTATATTTTTAAATGATCGTAATAGTCTGAACTGGCTTTTTACAATATAATAAATTTGAAAAGTTTCCCTGATTCTGAAAAAAATGAATATTTTATCAATTTTATTAAGATTTGTGTATGAACTAAAGACGTTCCATAAGTCACGTTTCAAATGATGGATACGCGCATGCGTTAAATTTTGTTTGGTTTGTTAATGGTCATGGAATATTACGCTATAATAATTCTAGAGGGCGTTGCTCCGCCATTGACAAAGAATATAAAAAAACTAATCTAATTTAAAATAATTTTAGCGTTATTGAAAATTCTTCCCCTAGGCTGCTCCCGTCTACCTCAACCAGAGTTATTACATCAAATTGAATCATAATTGATAATATTTTACTAGGAATAAAACCTCCGTGACATCAATATTTAGATTCGTTGTCTATTCTAATGTCAATTATTATAATGTCATAACAAAATAATGTCTCATACTTTTACACAGATTTTCTGTTGATTATTGTACATCTTAGATTATAAATGAGGAAGCCAAAACAAATGATTTCATGGTGCTTTCATAATCTGGCATCGAAACTAGTTGTACCAGATGAATTTGCGAGATGAGCTATGGATACTGAGCTACGGGAGCTACGCAAATCGCGCTAACATCATTATTTGGAAGAACTAGGTAAATTATACATTTGATGAACAGGTCATCGCATCGGGGGTTTTTAAATTTTCAATTTAGAGTTATTTACTCTTAGTTCCTACGCTTTATACTATAAAGCTTCGCTTCTTTCGGGCTTCCCTAGACGGCACTGTTTTTTTTCAGTGCAAGACAGTTGCGCGAAGCAAACATGTCGTTTTATCAAAAGATAATATTAAGCATTGTTATTTATCTAATTTCCCAGCCACGTGTTTTGCATGTGGCGTTATCGTATCGGATTAATGGCTTGCATCGAATTTTTTTATGATTATAACCTGATATATATATTTTGCGTGATACTTACTTTCATACCAAATAATATATTGCATATGCGTCAATAATACGTAGGCAATCATGTTGTTTATCATTGCATGTTTACTAGCATGTGTGTGTTATAGTAAAATCCACGTTATGCGATGTACGTACTTGAAGATGCAAAGTACATTAAGGTACAAATTCACCTGAAACGTGAATTTTACTCATCTCTCAGAATTTCAATAACTCTAATAAAGTTATTAGACTTATTGAGATTCTAAAATTAATATACTTATGTATCGAAATAGGTGGGGTGGGGTAATCATTCTGTTATTTTAGTAGGTAGACATACCACTCGATAGGACAAAAAAAATAATTGTATGTAACATACCCCCATATTATTTTGAACGTACAAAATGTAGCCTACCTGGACCATAATACCGCATCGATTGACACCTCATTCATAGTTTAAGCGCTACGGTGGGCCGTAAATATTATACAAACATTTATACTGACATAAATACATGCATAGATTGCTGAAAACATAACCCATCCTTTTGGTTTTACCGTAGTCGGGTAAAAAAACAATGTACAAAACTCACCTTCGCAATACAGTGTTACGTCCGCGAGGCTCTCCGAGTTCCAGAGGTTCGCGAACGAAGTGGCCAGGTTTGAGCCGAAGCTGTTCCATTTCAGGCAGTACTGCTGTTGCTGGGAGTCCATGCCCGGGCCGCCTCGTATACCTGCCCTGTAACAAAAATAAACACTAGTTCACATATTTGGCCCTTACATTTTCTTCTCCAAACGGGTAAGCTTACTGACATTAGCCTCGGCAAGCTTGACATGAGTCTGGGTAAGCTTACTGTCACTGGCTTGGGTAAGCTTCCATTCATTAGTTTGAATAAGCTTACAGACAGTAACCTGGGTAAGCTTGCCATGAGTCTGGGTAAGCTTACTCTCACTGGTGCGGGTAAGTTTCCAGTCAATAGTTTGAATAAGCTTACAGACAGTAACCTGGGTGAGCTTGCCATGAGTCTGGGTAAGCTTACTGTTGTATTGAGCTGAGTAAGCTCTGTCATTCGTTTGAATAAGCTTACAGACAGTAGCCTAAACAAGCACAAGCACAAGGTAAGCTTGACATGAGTCTGGGTAAGTTTACTGTCATTGACCTGGGTAAAGCTCACTGTAATTATTAGCCTGGGTAAGCTTACTATCAATCTTGGGTCTTGATCGGGTAGCCTCGTGAGATTGCCTTGCCTTGTACAGGAATTATGTAGCGTGTTAGACAATGCTCGCGCTGTCACGCTTGAATAATGACAGTTATCATTTGCCTCGCTCGCAGCTCTTCTGATTATGTTCTGATTATAAGTTTAGGTAAGAACTCATCGTTACATGTGTCTGAACCAGCTTCGAAGCAGTTAGTTATTCTAGTAATGTACTTGAAAAAAAACTTAACATTTATTTCTACTTTCTTAATTAGTAACTAATTCCTTTAAATATGTTTTCACCTATTTATATTATAACGAAGGCCCAAATTTATATTTTCATAAACTACTAGATACCTCAAAAACACCATTTATATAAAGTAGGTAAGAACCTATCAAATAATAATAAATAATTTCAGCCCTTTTTGACGTCCCACTCCTGGGCACGGGCCTCCCCTCAACACGAGGGGGATTCAGGCCATAATCCACCACGCTGGCCCAGTGCGGGTTGGCGGATTTCACATGTCTTTCGAAAATTGGTTAAATCTTCTAAGACATGAAGGTTTCCTCACGATGTTTTCCTTCACCGTAAGCAAGTGATAATCATACGGAAATTATGATTCGCACATAAATTTCGAAAAATCCAGAGGTTCGAGCCGGGGTTTGAACCTGAGACCTGGTAGCCCGCAAGACGCCTGCTTAACCAATCGGCTATCACTGCTTGCAAATGAAAGGGGAATATTCCTATAATTCCATTGTGTGCCCGGGCCGGATGAAGGCCAAGGGGTGAACGAACGCCATGATCGATGCTGGACCGGGCAACGGGACTACATAATACCCGGGACCATCCGGGTGGCCAAGATAAGGTACAAATAGTGCAAGTAACAGATATAAAATGCTATCACTAATGTCATAATATAACATAATTAAAACGCCAGCTACATGTAGAAATCCATCCGAATATTAACGATCAAAAATACTTTTAAATGTAATTATTTTTATTTCTTTTCAATCAAATTACTTGTACGTTTCTAGGGTTGGAACACTTATAATAAAATTAAATTTAAACTAAGGTTTAATTTAATAATATTCTAAAAATATTTTTACCGGGGCCTGGAAGGCCGGGTCGGCGCCATAGAAGGCCACGGGGTGAACGAACGGTGCAGGCTCCTTGCTGGGCCGGATAATACCCGGCTATATACCCATGTCTGGTCCGGATAAAACAGGAGAGGTTATTAAACTTGTGAATCCGGATAAACATGAATAGTATATTATATACAATTCGTTCAGCGTTTATTGGCTGCAGAGCTATTGCACATTGCTAGAAATCATTTAAAGTTCAGGATATAATATTTGATAGTTTTAGTAAGTGTTGCAAGGTAATGTTTCAAGGCCAACCCGTTGCAATCGTGAATTCACACTTAGCAGTTTCAATATTTAACTAACTTAATGCGCTAGTAAAATGACGTGTCTTCTAAAAATAATTTCGAGGCCTGGGAATGGAGGCGGATGGCGCCAGTTGAAGGCCACGGGGTGAACGAACGGTGCATGATCGATGACGAGCCGGGCGAACTTGAATTGTGTACCCGGGTCCCGGGTAGACGGTTCCCACCACTCATAATAACCAAAAACCGTTTTGAGAGTGAAGTAACCCTAATGTTATAAAATCATGACAACCCTAACTTAGGGTTCCTAGTTTTAGATACAGGCCAAGTTGAGTAGGGTGTACAATAGCCCCTAATTCATAGGGTTATGAAACGGCGGAAATGTGTGGGTTGTGAGCCCTAGAAACGAACGTATGAAGTTCAGCTAGTCTAGTCTAGACTTTAGGTAATCTATTATGACTAACAATGTTACGTCAGCGAGAGTTATGTTGCCTTCAAAACGTAGTAGGTTTGTAGAAGTAATTTTATTTTTGATTGCTACGAGTATTTGTAACATTTTTTTTTATAAATACCTTTACAATGTCTCGCGGCTCAACGCTCCTTTCAATAATATACCATATACTCATGTATATAAGTGTTTTGCTTGCGTCAAACCATAGGCCGGGGCACTGACCTCCGCCGTACTGAAGCGTTGAGGCTTTCAGGCCATATTTCACGCGGGCCTACAGTTGGCAGGCTTCACATGCCTTTTGAAAAGTTTATAGGTCAAATCAGATATGGTGGTTACACGGCGACGTTTTCTTTTGCCAATATAGGTGCTTAGGTGAGCACGATTTATATTATGCTTCTCTTTACAGCTACCGTATGTTTCAATGTAGGTTTATATTTTGGATGTGTAACAATTTTAACTTAAATATTGTTAGTAGGTAGGTAGGTACTAAAAAAACTGATAACATTAAAATTAATGATTAAATAATAATATTAGTAAATCAACACCATTCAGTTATGAATTACAATTGCCTATAATATATTATGTACGATACATAATACACAGTACACACTTTATGTATAATGCATCTCAAATTTATTGTTGTGCAAAGGACTTGCGTGGCTTTTGTTTGTATACAGTACATGGCTTATGTGTGTCACCAGCTTAAGGTGACGTAGATATAACATATAGCAGGAATTTGTAGTAGTAGGTACTATTTAGATATGTATGTATTGATGTTGGAACGCATTGAACAGGCATCGATTGACCTATTAACCTAATACCAGCAGTAACTATTTATTTCGGGACGTGTGATTACTAAATAAGGTAAATATATATATCTACCTACCTGTTTATTAATATAAGCAGGTAGGTAGTTATATGCCTTATCCTACTAATATTATAAATGTGAAAGTTTGTGAGTGTGGATGTATGTATGTATGTATGTTTGTTACTCCTTCACGCAAAAACTACTGAACGGATTTGGATGAAATTTGGAACACAGATAGTTTATAACCGGGATTAACATATAGGATACTTTTTATCCCGATAATCCCGAAATTTTTGTTACGTTACTACGCGGACGAAGTCCATGGGCACAGCTAGTTTAGTAGTATATATATACCTTACGAAGTAATCTTCGAAAGCGTAACATTAAATTGAATAGGTTCTGCTTACTACCCATAGGGTCATGCTTTTCAATAAGAGATGTAAAATAAAATGCTGTCAAATTAGTAAAACCTTAACATAACAAAAACAGATACTGCTTAATTACCAGTAATAACAGTTAGCCTGAACTGCGTCTAAAGTTAAGTCCTAGCTCTAAGCTTTTCTGTGGACTCTAAAATCCACATTCTAAAGTTGTTTTAATGAACTGCTATTAATACTTACTCATAATACTTGAGTTATGTAATATTTCACGACCAGTGATAAAAAAGTAGTGATAGCCGATTGGTTAAGCACGCGTCTTGTGGGTGCAAGGTCCTAGGTTCAAACGCTGGCTCACCCCGCGGTGTTCACCAAAATCTATGTGCGAATTATACATTTTCAATATTATGTTTATTACTTGCTTACGGTTAAGGAAAACATCGTTAGGAAATCCACCCAATTGTTGTTAAACATGTGAAATCCGTCTACCTGTACTGGGCCAGCGTAGTGGATGTTGGCCTGAATCCCCCTCGTATGTACTCCCCTCAATGCATGTCCGGGATTGGGACGTTAAAAGGGCTAAATAATTTATTTATTACACGTGATATAAAGAAAATAAACCCTGAAACATCGTAATTGCTTTAACCCAAGTGCAGTCAACGGGTATTGGAAATATCTAAGATAATAATTATGTATATACACAGAAGCATTAAAGTATGGATTTCATCCCGATTTAGAAAGGACGACAATCAGTTATTTGTGTAGGAGTCGCTATTTTTGATGTATGATAAGGGATACTACAATAAATTTCGCCATACAAATGGCGCCAAACTTAGCACCATGAGTGGGCATTACAATTGATTGGGGGCGGATCCAGTAATACCCAGACGAGGGAAAATTATGAAACTATATTTGGATCGCTAGGAAATCGATCCAGCCAACCGGCCTACGCTTGGACCAGCCAGACTCTTGCCTGGAGTACTATAAATCCTACCTTTTCTCAACAATGAATCAAATATAATTTTTTTTTCATTCATATAGAACGGCCAACACACGTCTGAATTACACTAGGCTTGCCTTCAGTCAAAGTTAGGTACTGATAGTACAACAGTTGCTTAATTTAAGACCATACAGCTGGCGTGTTAGTCTCGCGATATTTATTTATTTATGTCATACATATATATTGTATTCCAAACAGACGCTTATGAAGTAAGTACCTAAGTTAGATCTGACATTTTGGCATCTCCCTCAGAAAGTCCCTTTTAACTACAACTTCAAGAATAATAGGCATTCAGTAGGTACGTCAGGTATTCCCGAGACTGGAGTAAGAAGTAGAGACTCTTTGATATAGTCTCTACACTTATTACAGGAACTTTCAAAGGTAACGCAATTTCGACGTGTGTTTATACTTACTAGAAAAGTGGTTAAGTTTTTTTTGCAAGAGTCGACCGTATTTTATTTATATCTGTGGGTATTTCGAAAATTAAGTGAAATTCGAATTTTATACTTTGAGCATCTTATTAATAAACGTGGTATAGCGGGTGATTAGTTACACACCGAATTATCTCTTTCCGTCTTCAGTAATTTAAAATTCTAAGGAAGAAGACAAAGCATCTTGTATCTATACAACCGCTAAGCGTTCTTTCGCACAGTTAAACGGCACCGATATTTTTATTTTGTGCCCCCCGACTTCGTCCGCGTAGTATTTAACGTAACAAAAATTTCAGGATTATCGGGATAAAAAGTATCCTATATGTTAATCCCGGTTATAAACTATCTGTGTTTCATCCAAATCAGTTCAGTAGTTTTTGCGTGAAGGAGTAACAAACAAACATACATACATCCACACTCACAAACTTTCACATTTATAATATTAGTAGGATGTATCCTGTAACTCTTATATAATAATAAGTATCTTTCAAATACGGCCATATAAATTTAATTACTTAAAAAAACTTTGGCAAAATCTGTACCTACTGTTGAGTTAATAGGTACAGTTAAAGAATTATTATTTTAAAAGACTAAATAGGACTACTTTATAATACTCGTATACACAAAATATAGGTATTTTCCTTCATTTGTATTCTACACAAAATTTACCTACCTAATTACTATTCTTTGTAGGCTTCTATTTAACAAAATAACAATAGCCTCTAAAGCCAAATAAAGCCTCTTCCAATACTGTCTATCGCCTTTAAGCAGGTGAGAGCATCCAACAATGGCGCACAATGCACCGACATTCAATACGTTATCGATTCGACTCTCATCGGCTCCGTTACAGCCTAACTGTATATTTGCATGCGTGCACGTATAACTGACTAGTCCACTTTGACCTACGATGACTCTATTAGGGTCCGCTATTGTAGAGCATTTGTCGTTAGCTGAGGGGGCCGGAGGAGGTCTGGTTTTACTGGTCTGAGTGGAATTTCGGCTGCGACCCGGTTCCGGCATGCAGTACACGCGCAAGCGTACTCGATGGGGGGAACGGGGCGAAGGGGGGGCTTGCAACGAGTTGCGCAAACTGACGCAGCGGTCACTCCACAGCCACACCGTAGAGTAATTTAAATCAATGGTTCTAAATTCAAATTTAAATAAGGAACTATTGCTTTTGTTTATTTAAAGTTATATTTTATAATGTTAATTAAATTATAATTATGTTTTGTGAACTTTTTTTTATAAGTTAGGCCTTGGACATTTGACATTAGGAAGAAGTAATTATGCACATTTCTAGTAGGCAGTTTATAAAAAGTTTCGTTAAGCATTGGCAGATACATAATATTTTTTGTTATTTAAATTTAATTATATATTGTTCTTTATATAACTTTAGTGGATAATATTTAAAATTGTCTACCACTATTGTCTTATTGAAACCGTAAAAATCAATGATCAAAACCATATCATTTCGCATTTCTTCAACCTATTTATTTGTTTTACGACTCAATTAGATACAATTTATGATGTTTATACGTATACAGTGTATTTTGAGAAACTTTGTTTCATTTTCACACCTTGGATTTCTGCAAAGAGATTTAATAATTCTCGAATCTAACCTTCTTAGCAAAAAAAACGTTTTTATTCTATCTTGTTTGCGTGGTACGCGATATTGATATGACATTGTCAACCTTATTTACAGGAAAGTGAACAAACAAAAGATGCCGACATTGTGAACAAAACTCTCTAACTTTAACTACTCTGTGCACCATTCTAACGGGCCCCAACAAAGCCTGCATCGAGCGGCGTAACTATTGCATCTCAGTTCCCACCGCCTGACTCATCCCTCCTCGCCACACAAGTATAACCAGTAAGAACTATCTCTATGCTCACTGAAGCTAGTTCAGAACACAGTAGCGCTACCATGACTTCTACCATACTCTACAACCTCTACCATTTGCTTAGAGTGGCCATTCACTAACGCTACCTATGTGATATATTTGTGTCGCAAATCATTAGCTCCTCAGGTGTCGATTTAGGCGTACAATTTCATAGTAGAGCTACAGATCGATTATACGTAGAGTACTATGAGTAGCTCTAATAAGTAACCGTCAGATCTTCTATTTGTTAAAAGTACTATTTTTGGTATTTATAAATAACTCATGAGCCACGCTGGGTAAGACAACAAAAATATAAGTAGTCAGGTAGTCATACAAATCTCACACATCTTAAATTCCACGCTCGCTATAAAACTCAATTGTAAGCACTCAAGACTTCCTCCTACAAGCATTTCTAGGTCAACGGCGGCTAGCGGGGACAGTAGAAAATGCATTTTGTGACCGCGCTTATGCTTGTCACACACTAGCGGGCCCGGCCATGGGCAAAATTTAAGCGAACATTAATATGTTTCACCACGACCGTTTTTATTTGAATTTTAAGACGGCTTATACCGCATAGATAATTAAATTACGCAACAAGGTAGTCCGTCTTTTATCCGTAAAGTTTGGTGAGTAAAAAATAAATGATAAGAGGCGACTACGATGTTCGTAGCAAACTTGTGCAAATTGTTGCAAATCCGTAGCGTAATCCGTAGCGCTACAACTCGTAGCACATTACAAAGTAATTTTGTATAAAACCTAAGTCATAACTTCTGGACTAACAATAAACTAATCTCTACGAAAATTGAACTAAGCCTGTCTATCACCAAGGAAACACATAGTGTAACATTAATTGTACAATTAAACGCTATTAAAAAGATGACTAATTCAATAATGAGTAATCGACACCCATAAAAGTATCCGGATATCCAGAACAAACGACAAACGGATTCTAATGGTGAAATTATTCAGACGAAGCGATTGCACCGCGCGGTATGAGGCACGGAGAGGCACAAAAAGGCGCGGCTTGCAGATGGCCGCCGGTGCACACCCAGCTCGTAGATTCCTTGCGTGCGCTCGTTGGTTGCGCAACGAGTTTCGAAATCGACGCACCGCGCGAACGGGTTTTCTAAATTCCCACATGCTTTATCTAGATGCAGCCTTATGCTGAGTGCATCCATTGTGTAGGAGTAAGTAATGGGAACAGGTTGTTGGTTGTTAGTTGCATGCCATGTATTTGATGCTTGCGCAAGATCGGAAGAATGGCTGCATTACAAAATTCGGACTTTATAATTGTGTTCATAAGATGTATCTTTAAAACATACACGGAAGTACTAATTTGGAAAAAATACTAAGTAGTCAATAACACGTAACGCAAGCGTGAACTCAGCCTAAGGTGCTTAAAACTATTATACCCCCGAAGAATATTGGCTATGTTGTATATCCAAATTAGTTCAAAATATTGCCGAACCATAACCGCTTATCGTATTAAATAAAGCAGAACCAGCGTATGTATTGCAAAAACGGCTGTCACCAAGCCTATGATTATTTAGCATTGCAAACAAAAAAACTTTCTATTGCATCGTTTTTCCGGCTCTAAAACTAGTCGGCCCGACATAGGTCGCGGGGTCCGTCAGAGTAGAAAGTTGCATGCCGCAAGTTGCAATGCGTGCGCGCACCACGCTACGCAGCGCGAAGCCATGATCTATGATTTAAAAAAATATGTTTCATATTGCGACTTTGCTTAGTTTTTTTTATGTTATATTCTTATGCAACGAGTCTTATTTAAACATATTTTCTATACGTAAAACTTATATTTTTTGCACTGTAGGGAGAGTCCTGCCAAATTTAAATTTGAGTGATAAGAAACATCACAAGTAGGTCACACTCATGAAAATATATTTCTTTATTCCTATGGTTTACGTTTGTTCTTACGATTCATTATGTGTCAGAAACCGTAATTTTAATTAGAAATAAATGTAAACGAAGCGACTAAATTCATAAAATAATAATATACTTATTCATTTAAGTATCGCTAATCGTTAGCACTAGTGAGTATTATTCTTAAAAGTTATCATAATATGGAATAAGAAAATACTAAAAATAATGAAAATAAAAAAATGTCCGTAAAGTGTTTGCCAGTAATGTCGCGCACACAACTCGCTCCTTGCATATCGGATCACACGCACCGCGGCCGCGAACCAGTGCGTGCATTATGAAATACACCAGCCTTTCACTCGCTGCACCTCGAAAGCGACGGCCTTTCTCTCACAACGGTACCACGGGATCACACTAATCGCTAATGAGTTAATTTGACGTGAATAATTTTTATGAACAAAAAACCGCACTTGAAACAGGAAAACGCGATTCATATCTATGCAAAAAGTAACATGTTTGAATAAATTCTGGCAATTATCTCGTTTGTATTTTATTTGCAAATAATCGAGCGACCCGTCCGATGTTAAGTAGTTACCGTAGCCTATAGGTGGTCGCAATAGCATTGCCCGCACGTTGCCAACATGATGTGGACTGGGATAAAGCGAGGAGAAGGGGAAGAGAGGGTAGACTTCCGGCTCTATCACTCATTGCACTTTATCCGTATTTCTTTGAGAAGCCAACCTCTCAATAACTACTGTGGTCAAGCCAGCTCGTATGTGAGCTGAAGTCAGTTGGGAAAATCTTGGCTTTACCACCATCAAATTGTTATGAATACTATTAAATATTGCTCTATGAACTAATTATAACTGTTAAAATTATTTTAGCCATATCCATATCTGAAGCGCAAAAGTTCAAAATAACTTGCCTAAAAACTTATAACAATGAAACTGCGCCTACGCACGATTCTGATTGAGCTATTTAACTAAAAATCCCAGGCTGCGTTACATAATAGCCTATTAACTAAATCATTATAGGTCTTTAAATTTAACTAGTTACCGCTTAATTGCGCGCTATAAAATTGGTACGAGTTAACTATTTAATTATAGAGCTGTTAAGAGGCTCTACTAAATTTACTGCGAGTTGTATTTAATAATATCTCTCTTTGTATTGCCCACCAGGCACTCTAATCAGGGTCAGGGTTTACTAGAAAGGATGTGACTATAAGCATCTCTACATTACCTCTATGGTAAGATTTGCGAGTAAGATATGACTCTTGCTTTAACAAATAACAAGGAATGCTTTGTGCCTTGTCATATCATCTTAAGTAGTAAGAGTTTAAAGATGTAACTAGCTTGTAGAGCGATTGTCTTATAAATAAAGTAGCTGAGGTGGGCCTCTCTCTTGAATATTTATGTTAATAGAGTTTATAAAATAAAATAAAAATACGAAGAAGTAGAAACTTCTAAGCAAAATACTATTTTGTTCTAAGAATGTATGACCATGGCCTTTGTGCTCAAACTTGTATTACCAAACAGCATGTAGGCATACATCAATATTACGTAACATAATTTGAAACTAGAGGAAATTGGTGCGCCATTAACAAAATATATGGTAGCCATTAAATGTACAGACAGCAATAAAATTACGCATTAAACTTGTCCAATAATCGTATGTCCATTCCACGGATGACAACTTTCGTTCGGTTACATAATTTGGCCAATTAGAATCGTTTAAATGTCGTCATACTAATGAAGGCGTATTATGAAGTCTGTGTCCCACACAAAAGTGCATTACGAATAGGTATCTCATTATAAATAACGAATTTTAATTTGACAGAGAATAGATACTTTTTTAAATGTTCATTTAGAGTTAAGTTACCTGTCGACGCTACAGCTTTTTGAATATAATTCATTTCAAAAGCTACTGTTATTCTGAATTTATCCTCAATATTAAATTAGGTAAGTATTGTATTTTTTCTCTTTAGTATATTTTTTTAGATTGCATTCGTTTTCTCATGAACTCGAAAATGTATGCACCAGCAAAACACGATCAAGGATTTTTGTTTTGAACTGTTCATTAACAAGTATGTTTAGGATAATCTCTAGATTAACTCCAAACCTCATCACCCTTTTAATAACTCGCTCCCACCGCGTTTCCGCGTAGGGTGTCCCAAAATAATGCAACCGTTGGACCTTTGTGGGATTGTCATCCTTGACCCAAATACGAACCAGATGTCATTCCAGTTCTGGGACTGTCTCACACTGGTTAGAGTATGTACACACTGTGAACGATATAATTGTGTGCAACTGATGGTAACAAGTAGTTGAAAAATGTATTTATGGGAAGCAATTGTTATTAAATTACAAGCGATTTTGAACTTAATTGTTTTCGAAATTAAAATGGCGTGTAAGTCCATTATTATTCAGGACTAATGGCAATAATGTAATCAATTAAAGCAATAAATTGATATGATTTTAGTTTTATTACGTTATATTTTATTATTAAGGATAACTAAGTATTTAGACATTTATCCAATAGCTTAAATGGCACAGTATATGTGCGATCTATTAATGAAACTAAAATGATGGTTTTCCTCATTGCAGATACATATGCATGCATTACCTATAATAATATGTTCAAATTGCGTCGTCAACCACATTGAATTTACAGTGAAATAAGCAATAATGCCCACATGAGCAAATTAGTAGAATTTTTCCTTACCTATGCCTTACACATATATGACCAATAAAGCAGACTAAAATTATTAAAAAGTTGGCCTTTAATTGTATAGAATAACAATACAATTTTTTTATTAAAAAAAAATACACCAGTATGCACAAAGTTCCGTAAACATTTTAATTGAGAGTAATTTGCGTCGAAACAAATGAATTCCCAAGGACCTGCGTCACTAAAATAAAAATTAAAAACATATTTGCATTATGGTAATATAAAAATTAAAATTGTTTCATTAAAATAAACAAATACAATCATTGTAGGTACGATCTACGAGCACATAAAATATGAAAATAAATAGTACTTAAAATATTGTATACCTACTTGTATTAACATTTTAAAATTAATGCAAGGTTTATTACAGTAACTTATTGAATTATTTATTGTAAAAAAAAATCTAGTCGAGGTATTGCAACCAGTTTGAATGACTACTTATTTTTATAGCCTTATTCATGGTAAACCTAACCTGGCCTAACCTACCTCTCTCTACATTACCTATCTTAACATAGAGTTACTAAAATCTAGCCATTAAAGTTTTCACTACTTAAGGACATTATTATATCTCTATTCGACTACATTATTTTAATTTCAAAATGTATTTTATTAATTTTAATAATTATCCATAATTTTTTTTATAGAGACCTACTTGAAACACACAAAATCGCTACGCAGTATGTTCTGCCTGTAATCGCAAGGCCAGGTGAACAATCTACGCGAATTTCATAGCGCCTCTGTTAGTGTTTTGTCGAAACACCTGTGCAATATCAGATGTATGGACTCTACATATGTGTATAGTACAGATTATTTATGTATGGTACACATACATGTGTGTTTGGTTTGTAGGTCCGTAGTACACACACATACAGTTGTCCGTTTTGTGGGTGTGTATTCAAGATTGGATTTTGATTTTCTTTTACATTAAATCAGTATTTTGACGACCATTACGGTACTGGTAGAGTATGTTCAATTAGTCAGTTCCATATATACCTCCTACAATGATGTCATCACTTTTCATTTTCCTCTCAACAAATGTAAACTACCTAGGGCTCTCGATTTATTGAATTGAATAATCAATTTAATTGCATAGCTAATTATATGAAAACTAGCTGTGCCCGCGACTTCGTCCGCGTGGAATTTAATTGACAGAGTTTCATACAAACTTTCATCCCCGATTTTATCCCCTTGGGCGTAGAATCAATCAAAATCCTTTCTCAGCGGATGCCTAACGTCATAACATCTACCTGCCATGCCAAATTTCAGCCCGATCCATCCACTGGTTTGGGCTGTGCGTTGATAGATCACTATGTCAGTCAGTCACCTTTGAGTTATATATATTTAGATGGAAGCCTTTGTTCACTCTTAGTTAAATCCTAAAAGTGGAGCTACATTTACACTACCATTAACGGCAACGACTTTTCAATACATTTAGTCATCCTAATACGGTCAAAATTATTAGAAACATCGTTGTTGTTTATGCCGTGTGATTAGCCTTTAGATTTTATTTCCCATAATATAGATACCATTATAACCAAAGTAGTGAGAGTAGATATTGAAAATAAGAGAGCCTTTTTAAAGTGGACTTGTTGTATTATTTCTTTTTTTAAATCATTTACCTTACCGTACCCTAATTGTAAAATATACAAACACGTTATCTTTCCAAGTTACCAGTTAGTTACGTCAGTTGCGTTAATAACGTCATAACGTTTATCCAGCGTGCCGTAACAGAATGTGAGTTTAGTCCTTGACCTTTAGCAAAATGGTTAAAGCTTCATCAGGACTTAAACCTCAGCCTCTCACATCTCTTCTCACAGACACATTGAAGAAATTCGGATAGCAGTATGGAAACCGTTTAAAAAAACGGTTACCGAAGCCATTTTCATTGGTCTTATTGTTATGTATCTGTGTAATACCTACAAGTCAATAGCCATTACTAGTTTTGTAGGTCCGATAATAGCGTCTAAGTTTTTCAGGCTGTAGCCGTATCGCCGGAGCATAGTCCGTTGTTGTTAAAACGAAAATAACGAGATATTTAAAGAAATACGAAAACTACTTATATAACACTATCAAATTTTATTTTAGGTGTCCCGTAGATTTTTTATAGTAATTCTTTTATTTTCCACTGAAAAAATACGCTACACATGACAAAATTCGCGATTTCGATGCAAATTTAACCTAGATCCATCCATAATTTGGTATATTCTAGTTCGTTTTAGACATCACTTAACTGTGCATATCCTTATACACTTTTAATACATAATTATTTTTTTATGTTAAATGCATTTAATTAACATGAGAGTAAAGTATACTTGGTTTAAACAATGGAATGACGCATTGGTGTTTCAATGATACATTAATATTGGATTCGCAATAATCTGTAAATGTAAACAAAAGAATAATGATGCATGTACTTTTGAGATGCGCGCAATACCAATTGTAGTTAAATTATTTTGTGTCGATACTAAAGTTTGCAAACTGCAAAATAAATGACATAGGTTATATTTTTCCAATATACTTTAAAATCTTTTTTTATTTTATTACACCGTACGAGTTTACTAAGTGTTTTATTTTCGCATTTAAATAACACCCGTTTCAATGACTATTCATAATTCTGTAGCTTGTTGGAGCGATAAATGAATATAAGATACATGATAATATCTACTTTCATATTGTTTTATGTATCTCAATGAAACACGTGTAAACTCTATGTATAAAGGCTCGATACTCCCAAATACTAATATCCCCATACCCAAACATTGGCTCAAACATTATCGCCAACAACGCTCTTAGAATGACGCAGGCAGTACTTATTGCACGAGTCCCAACACATGGCCTTGGTTGCCAAGTTACATAAGCGTCGCGCCCCGAAGGTCCTAGGGAGGGTGTCCTTGGCCCTCCCCCTCTTCAA
The DNA here is from genome assembly GCA_918843915.1 of Notodonta ziczac. NCBI lineage: Eukaryota > Metazoa > Arthropoda > Insecta > Lepidoptera > Notodontidae > Notodonta > Notodonta ziczac. The sequence continues at coordinate 12,387,897 of OU974037.1, forward strand.
CCCTGCCCACACCGCCGGGACCTAACCTAGACAAGGCCGTTCGGAAATGAAAATAATATTTGGTACATTATTAGAAAATCAGTGGGCGGTCCTAATAGACTTTTAAATATTCTATTAGGTACGTAAAAATATTTCAATATTCTTTCGTAAAATATTGTGAGATAATTTAATAAATCTGGAAAATCATTTCGGCTGGATTCATATTATTTAAAAAAAAATTAACGTACCATATCTTTTGTCAAAACAATAATAATTAAATCAGATTTTGTCAAATCATCATTACACGAGAATCAGGACAATATTTTTCATGGCTTTATTGTAATCTTTTCTGACGTGTTTTAAGAAGGACAACCTTATTTTAACAACATATAATGGCCTAAACGTTCTCTTATAAAAACACTTTCTCACTCTAGCTATAAGTAGTATTAAACTAGTTTTTTATAGCCAAGAAATTTGTCTCAGACATTGATGAATTAGACGAAAATAAAAAGTTTATAAGTGAGTAAGCGCTTAAGGAAACCCGCGAAAAACCCCTCATTTCGTATCAATATTGGTATAAAAACATACCAATTTCTTATAAAACCTGTGGTATATCAAACGGTATGTTGTTCGCACGTTCGTTGACATAGAATACAAAATAGTATGGCGAAAGGCAAATATTTAGGTGTTTTAATGAAGTGGTGGTTAATAAATTATTCTGCTCGTTCCAAATAACTACTAAACTAAATTGGACACAGCTAAAAATAGCATTATGTTCTTCAATCTCTATGCTCGTAAAATTAATGGCAATTTAATTTAGTCAAGTTTGTGTTCCGTCAGAATTAGCACAATTATTAACTTCGAAGGAATTCCGGAAGCGCATTCAACATAGTAACAAAATAAACTTGATAACATCGATTTCTGTCAAAATTGACATACATATAGGTAGCTTTTCAAAGTTCAAAGATAAGACTTGAATTCTGTTTCTCATTCGACGATTAGCTCAATCCAACTAAGCCTACGGCCATCTTAATTGCTAGATTCAAATCAGATAAACCTCATTCGCTTCATGCTTAACAGGTTTTTTTACCAAACAGGTTTTAACTACAGGTTCTTCAATCAACGGTCTACCTGTAATCAGGTCAAAATTGATCTATGTTTATTACAGGAGGTTATTTACGATGTAACTGCGCTCATAAATTAGACTTTAAAGAAAGTACCTGCATACTATATCAGGCTTGGGTTTATCACACATCAAATCGTTTTGTGCGATGCCTACTCACGAGGGACAATAAAGTTGCCTACTCACATTGCGTTTATGTTTCAAGTTTTCTATTTTATAAAATAGTGGCCATTGAGATTGTCGCTTCTTTTTTTGAGTGGAAGCAGGATTCCAAACCGGTTGTATAATCTGACTATTCATAAGTCTTGTGTTAGCCTACATGATCATTTTTTTTATTTGATTTGTGATACTTGGCCATTCAACAGTAAGCACCTACTGTTTATGTGGTTGTACATTGTTAGGATATATAAATATCTCCAGACTGACACACCAACTGTATGGTCCCTAATTAAGCAACGCTTGTACTATGGGTACCGTACAATGGTCTGGGGGCGATCCCAGTGACACCCAGACCAGGGCAAACTACGAAAAAACGATTGCCGAAATTTGCCCCAGCGGGAATCGAACCCGCAACCACCATGTGCAGTGAGTCGAGCGGCCTACGCTCGAACCACTGCGCCAAGCAGTCGTCAAATACGGATTCTGTTTATTTTATGCCAACACAATATTAAATTACTAGGTACGTTTTTATCGTAAGAAATTACAGCTAAGAATCAAACTACGGTTCGCCCCTCTGGGATTTTCATATTACATGTGGGTACCTATCTGATTTCCAAAACAGATTATAACTTGCTTAACAGTAAAGGAAACCATCGTGAGGAAACTTTCAAAATACGTGTGGAGGACTATGATGGCTCAAATCCTCGAATTAAGGAGGTATGTGATAATATTTAGTGCATAAAATATAAGTACTATTTAAAGCTTCAAAACCAGTAGCTAGTGAAGTATGACGTCATCATAACTCAGTTTTAGCAAACATTATTTTATTCCTTCTTTATTTCAGGGGGACTCGAACCATATCCTACGACGAGACTAAGTAGGTAGTTCTTTTTTTTAAAGACATGCTGATTTTGGCAAATGTTTTCCTTCACCGTAAGCAATATTAGTCCTCATCACCATTGTGAAATGTACCTCTGCTTTGCAGCTCTGCCTACAGCTTCGAGAAATACAGTTTTTATGGAGAGTGATGCCACTTTTTAAGTCATGCCCGTGCGCGGGCGCTGCTTGCGGGGATTGGTCCACTCACTTTCCTCTTAACAACATTGTTGTTAAACTCTATCCATTTATCTAGCATGGAAAGCAATTATCTTTTCTGTTTTATTTATTATTATTTTGGCTTGTAAAATTTAATTTTCTTTAGATCCTCTCCATCCAAAGGTTGCCTGGTAGAGATCACTTTTAGTGATAAGGCCGCCCATTTTCCACTTTCTGTGTAAATTATGTAATATTTTGTAATGTTTTGTTTTCTAGTGGTGGATTAATAAAGAATTATCTATCTAAATTGATGTGTTTTTAGGTATATATGCATAAATAAATAATTTTAGCCCTTTTGACGTCCCACTCCTAGGCACGGGCCTCCCCTCAACACGAGGGAGATTCAGGCCATAATCCACCACGCTGGCCCAGTGCGGGTTGGCGGATTTCACATGTCTTTCGAAAATTGGTTAAATCTTCTAAGACATGCAGGTTTCCTCACGATGTTTTCCTTCATCATCTATGTATACCTTACTAATATACATTTCTAATTTAAATACCTAAATCTGAGTGAGATTTGATTACTATTTAGTGGCAATGGTCTGCTCACATTCTCTTGCTGTTCCTGATAATGTACCTACACCACCTTTTATTCATTGAAAAGAGTAACCATTTAGTTTCTTGCCAGATCTTCCCAGTAGAAGCAGCATTCCGAACCAGTGGTAGATTTTGGTTATTCATAAATTTGTTGGCTTACATGAATAAAAACATTTTTGAGTTCTAGTTTATGGTACCTATATTATTTATTATAATAACCATTTACATTTAATAACCGTTTACTTTGTCTGCAACTTCACAGCTCCAAAATAACATAATTTTATACCAAATCGCAATCCTAAATAAATGCGTGACACTTGTGTACATACTTAGGTACATTAAAAATGTAATTCTTCGTAACCTAATCATTGCGTTATCAATGTGCGTTGGGCTCGAGGTTATCAGCACGTTGCAAAGATACCACGTGCGTTTAGACTTATTCCTTACGCATTTATTTATTGAAAAAAAAACCCTCAATGACGGTTATAAAGAAACAGATTAGAGTGTTTTCTACGCGGCTGCGATTACAATACACTTACAGCCAAATAATGAAACTCTTCTCAGAATATCGCTACCCTTTGGACGCCGAACATAATAACTTGCACCAAATTAAAAAAAAGTCAAGGAACCCAAATTCAACCCCCATTTAATATTAATCCTAATTTTGTTTTTTTTTGGCGCCAAGGATTGTGTAAAGTAAGGTTAGCTGAAGAATGCTCCGCGGGCTGGATGAGTTAATCTATGTTTAAATAGAGCAAGCACCGGAAAACTCTTTCGTGTTCATCAGCTCATACACCAATTTTTTTGACAGCATAATTATTTCCCTCCAAAAAGGAATGTTCCAAACAAAATTACTGATACGTGATTCTGAACGTTCGTACTATAAAGCAGTGCTGTAAAACAATGTGAATTCTACCTTCCTTTGAATAAATAGTTAAATCAACTTTGATTAAATTGTCTGTTAAAATGCGTTCGAATAACGAATGTACGGTTGCGATTGGCCGCTGTGGTTTCTGACGCGTCAAATATACAATAATTTTTGTCCAACGGCGGCACCGACCTTCGACGCAGCATATTTAGGCATATTATATTTATGTTGCTAGCTTCACTTCTTACATTGAACTAATATTTTATAAATATTTATGACGAATACATTAAATAGGCTTTTGGAAACCGCTTGTTTTTTACGTAAAGATTGACTTTGGGGTTACTCAAATGAATGATTTAATTTATTACAAAAAATTGTATGCCCTAAAATATAATTTTATTTATGTAAATATTCCACTAACATAAATGGGTACGATGATAATTTACATGTACGGAAACCCTGAAATGATTCACGTTAAATCACAAAACAAACCCACTTTAATAGATGTTAGCCACTGATTCTGTTGGTACACAAATAAACTACTCGAAGTGTTGTACCGTCCTTCTCAATGTAATGATGCATGAGCAAGACCACAATATGTTAGCACTAGTGATGTAACGAATATTCGCATTCGCATTCGCATTCGCGAATATTCGCATATTTTTTGACATTCGCATTCGCATTCGCATTCGCAAGAATCTATGCGAATGTTTGGCGAATGTTTTTGAAAAACAAAAAGGAAATTATGTATAGATGGATATGAAATTTAATACAACTAGTAAGAATTTTTTTTTTTCAACAAACTTGCTCGTAGGGTGGCCCTTATTGCACCGCTTTTAGGTTCATAAAGCAGCTTATTACGAACTTATGCTTTTGACTTTACATTTTTTTTTAATCTTAGTAAAGAGTTATAAATTATTTTTTTAATTTTATTTCTGAATGTTCATATTCAATTTAATATATTTCAAATAATATAATAATTCTTAGGGGCCTTGCCAGACCCATGGATAAATATAACTGGCCAAATGCATGTCAGACTACGCATACTATAGGTTTCCGTAGACATCCCGCCACTTTTCGGTTATATAGAACCCTAAAAATAAAGTAATGTCTTTTTTATTGATATGAAACATCTCAACCGTTTAATTTCTGAGAAATAAATAAACTATTGGCTACCGAATGAATAAAATAGTAAGAAATTATGTTACTAAATTTATTAAAACGGCATTCATAGACATCTTAAACAAAGTGACATAAACCTTTGTTTTCTTTTTGGGCTGATGATAGGCTTTTATAAGGAGTTTTAATTCTAATAATTAACTTGTGATTAGACTGGGTGCACAATCTGTGGCGCGTGGGTTTGAGACTCAGTCCAAAGTTTATATATTTTTTAAATTAATTATATTTCGTTTTTATAAGTAAAGAACTATTTATTTCCATTAATAAACAATAATGTGGTTCTAAGTTAAAGGAATCTTGCTACTCACGTAAAAAGGCCACTTTGGAGCTCAATAATTCGTAAACGGGAATTAATATTGAAAAAGTGTCAAAGAAACCCTTCAAATTATTTTAAAATACCTAGTGAACATTACCTCACTCAGGAGGGTGAGTAAACATTGTCTCACTCCCCTTTCCTAAGTAAGGGCGGTACAATGGAACAACTTGGCTTTCAAAATTAAAATACACAGTTTTAAACGGTAGCGGTACATAAACACAATTTTTTTGCCAATTTGCAGTATAATAGTCTCTGAATAAAATTACTGCGATCTCAGAGGGACGGGCAGACGGACAGACGGACGTAGCGAAACTATAAGGGTTCTGAGTTTGAATACGGAACCCTAAAAACTTACGGCGCGCCATCTTGTTTTATTTTTCATTCATCCCGCAATTCTCTAGGTATTAAATAAATTCGTGAATTGTGATTTATTTCCAATTATGATTCAATTTCAATATTTTTTTACTGGCAAGTGTGTTGTAAAATGTCGTATGAAACGCGTGAGCATTGTTCATTACACACTTTGGTTCCATCACAGCCCTCGGCTGTGATGGAACCAAAGTGATGGGAACGGATGGGCCGTTATTCTCACGCTGCAAACCAGCTTCGATCGTAATGTAATTATCAACTTAGCCCACTTGTACATAATACACTTATTAACTTATATATTATTTTTTTTAATATGGAATTGTCTTGAGGTAGGCAACAAAATTATAAATAGGATCTTTCCCTATTTTTCTTGTTAGTCTAATTAGAATATTAACTAACTTAATACAATTTGAATATCAATTAAATTTGATTTATGCAATAATACTAAGCTACCCTGAAATCAAAACAAATCTCTTCATTTTAACTCGTTCTTTCAACCTATATGGGTTTGGCTATGTTCGGCCGACACGAAATGTCAAACCAGTCTAACATTTTGCGCGCTCTTTATTAACCCCCACGAAAAGAGTGTTCTTAACTATGTTTTATGAAAATCGGTTCAGCCATTTGAAAATTATCGGCTCTTTTGTAGTTTCAAAAGTCGTCGAATCGTCGAAATTTTCAATTTAAAGTTATTTGAAAATCAACATTCGCATTCGCATTCGCATTCGCGAATGTTGGAGCCAAATATTCGCATTCGCATTCGCATTCGCGAATGTCAAAAATCCAACATTCGTTACATCACTAGTTAGCACCATTATCGGTTCGGTAGCAGCAAGAGCGACATAAGATGCCAACATTTTTGTTCGAAGTCTAGTTGACATTTGTCATACTGAAAAGTAAAAGAGTGTGTGAGTCAGTGAGTGATAACTATTTCACTAATCAGTGATTACGATACTCTCGAGATCATAAAATTTGGTGGCTACGTGGCGGTGAGTGATGCTGACTATGACAAGCGCGTAGGCAGGAGAGTCAGGTCTAATTGTATAAGTGTAGGTCACTGAACTAAGCTGACGAGGAATATGATGACAGTAGTATTTGACGCTTCCAATATTGTAGAGTATTGCAGTCTTAGGCCATGGCATTAGTCAGTATAAAATAAACATTAAAAGCAAGAGTCTTAACAAAACTAAAAAAAAAACTGAGTATAGATTTTTCTGATCAGCATTTTGTTTTTTAAAGAACAGTAAGTTTAACAAGACCGGCTGTGTAACGAAAAAACGTGAACTTAATGGATTTTATCTCATTCGCTCCTATGTATTAAGAAAGAGAGGAAGCGTCACAGAGTTACATAATCCGTGGCATAAATATTGTCTTGGCATGCGTAATGATGAGAGTTAGCCTTGCAGGTAGGCTCCTAACAATATTAATTGCGTGTAAAACAATCCCATACAATAGTGGGCTTTGAGTATTAAACAATACATTAAATAAATAAATAAATAATTTATAAATGAATATGAATAATATAGCAATGTTATTCATTGATAAGGTTTGTATTTCTTATCAGACATAACAGGTGCCTACTAAGACTACCTAGCTCAGTCTATAGAAAACACAATGTATAAGGGTATATACCTACATTTATTAACTTGGGTTATATAACTTATATTTTTACAGCAAGAAAGATGATTTTTTATTTACATCTTGTGCTTAACAGAGTCTAAAGGAAGGGCAAGGACCTCATGTGAAAGTGTAATAATATTTTATTTTGTGCGTTTATGTAATTGTCATCCATAAGAAACACAAGTTAAAATTAGACGCCCATCTTCTTGTTGCATTCATTCGTCCGCATTCAGTATTATGAAATTACGGTTAAGATATAATTCAAGGCCTCATGATATAGGTAGTTCAAAATAAATCAACTAATAGAGATATCAACCTGCTACTTGTTTTTTTTTCTAAGTTCATAACATAAAATATCACCCCATAGGTACCTGATTATAATTGAGTATCATGAGACGAGTTAGTCAACGAAAACAATAATAAATTCACCACCTCGTCCCAAGCTAGCCTTAAGAACAGTTAATGAAGCGGTTAATAATTTCTTAATAATGAAAAATCTTTTTAGAATTTATTTTCAAACAATCACCTTAGTAATGTAGTGAATTCGGAAATGCGCAGATTAACCTTCAAGTTCGAGTAAGAGATGAGGATAAAAATAAAAATGTTAAAATTGCGTATTATTGAGCAAGAAATACCGGTTGGACAAGATACTAGATGAATGATACACGACACAACAATGAGATAGCAGTTTATCTAAGAAACAAAAAAATAATTAAATCAGGTATAGGTACGGTTTGCTTAAAAGAAAAGAGAATATTTTAATATAAAAATAAACTGACTTCAGACCACCTGGGTACCTACACTAAAAAGCTAGAATTATTTCTATTTATTATATATTATCTATGGACCTTGTAATTGCTTTCATTTTGAGTCGAATTTTCAAAATCGGTCCTCAATTTACGGAGTAATCAGTGAACATACAGACGGAAATTGAACCTCCTGCTTTCTTTGAAGTCGGTTAATCTTGTTTGGGTATTTTTCAAACCATTTCGGATATGATTTTCTTAACCAGCAATCTTAAAATTTATTCCGATGTGACCCATTATCGACCAGTTTATAATTTATTCATTATTTTAAGCATTGTAACGAATGAATTACACCAGAGTTTATTCACAGTGTTTTAATACTTCACCACATAGGTAAATAAAAATAAACAATACAAGAGTTACACAGAATCAGACGATATTTACAAATTACAACAACGAAAACCCGACATAACAATTGAACGCGGCGCGCGCGGGAAGACCTCTCTCGATGGTCATGGAGTTCTCGCGCATGCGCAAATAATCAAAGAAACTCCTAGAGGGGAGTCAATGTTGGTTCTAATTAACTAATTTTAAATATTACCGCGCATCCGTTACAGCATTAATTTTTAGTTTTATCTCTGGGCTGGTATTTTTTGTTTCTATCTATACATGGTTTCTTCTACGGCCAACACCCAAACATTATTCCCTTCCTACCTTTGTTTTTATAAATATACCTATCCATTTGGGTATGCTAATCATTATGCTAATGTTGTTGTTAAATTCTATTTATTCTAACAATTAGATTTATCGAATGGAATCCATTAAAAAACCATAGATGAAGATAACAAGGAAACGTGTAAGGTCACGTATATTTTTAATTTTAATACAAAGACTAACGTCGAGACGGACAAACTGTAACGATTTAATGTTTACATGAGAATTACCTACTCTACACACGTCATAATACTAACGAAGATGAAAGTCCCAAACAATTAGATACGTAGTTCAAAATTCATCAATGCAATGTTACCCGACAAGAATCGGAAGCCCTAACCACACAAAATTCAAATCGTACGCCTATGCGACAACAGCTGATTGGAAAATTAAACTATACGCTCAAGAGTTTAAGGTCGATAATTGCGTAGATCGAGGCTATGACGCGAATTAAGGTGAAGATAGGCCTGTGCAGAAGCGCACACGCAACACAAGGCGATCAGTTGACGTTGACCGCGGCCGGTGTCTAGGTGCTAATAGCCGGTCCATGGACGGCGTTGTTCGGGGCCGCTCTGACAGTTTCTATGCAAATGTTAATGCGTTGCGAGACCAGTTTTTGCCTCACTGAGCGGTTCCGGGCCAAGCCGCAAGCGCACTCATATTCGAGTGTTTAAGTAATTATGCCCTAAAATGATGGCTTTAAACTGGATTACATTAATTATAATATACTTTAGATAGTAGCCGGGACTATGTGCGTTCTAGCGCATATGAATCATCTTTGATACCACACCTCCGGCTATGGAGAACAGGGAATAGAACCGGTCGGCGGAGATCGCGCAGAAAGAATTAGTGATGCAATAACGTCGAACAAAAAAAGTGGGAGATACGGTTGTCTCATTATCAAGTTCAATAGCCTCGCGACGGCAGCACGTGTATGCAAAACTTCGGGGACGATACGAAACTACGCAAAAACGGCCCCATGCAGTAACAACTTAAGGTGCAAACTGCTGTACACCCTGAGAGCTTAAAATTTATCATATGCTGCGGGGTGTCAACACATATTTATCAATGACTCCGTATCGAGATACCTATTTTAAAATCGGCCGGATTGACTCCCAAATGAGGCTACGCGGGCCGCATATTTTCTGTAACCCTATTGCGACTTCCTGGTGAGGGTCACACCCGAAAATCTCAACTCTACATCTATCGTAAACTGATAAAACAATACTTTCCTCGATTCCATGTCGTAAATTCCACAGTCCTTGAATCGTCAATACAAAACCATCAGAGCTCGATTGAGCTATGCACAACTATCATAGTTTGTAACACTGAATGTGCGTTCACTACACTTGAGTTACACTCGTTTAGTTTAGCACGGTTTGGTGGCGGTCGCGATCACTTCCGCATATTGCATGGCGCGTTTGCGCTCGCGCCGAACGCTCGGTCCGCAGGCGTGTGTGCCGTGCGCGCTAGCTCCAAGCGGTGGGGAGCCTCGCTCGCGAATGCGACCGCCGAAAACTCTTCGTGCCGGCCGAATGCAGAAAATTCGGACGCGCCGAGTGGGGGACGAACTACGACTATCCGAAACTTGCGCGCGTACGTGCAGCGCTTCGCTATGAAAAAATCCAAGGCTAACGCGCGCTGCCAAAAAAAGACGCACGCAAAATGAAAAAGACGGCTAGAGCGGCGCTCCTCGCGGGCCCTCGTGATGCAGCCGATTCTGCAAACGCCGCGACGCGTCTACCGCATTCGTGAAACTTGCTTGTTCACCAACACATACGCATGTACCTACGCGTATTTTAGTTCGTCCATAGCTACCTAGCCGGTCGGAATAGAGACGTCCTATTATTTTGTTTAAGCGGTTATTGACATCACTTTCGACACATGAAAAGTGTACGCGTAGCTCAACACTACAGACGTTTGTTTCAGGAAAATGGCTGGTTGTTAACGCATGTACCTATTGCGCATGCGAGACTTGTGTAAAATGTGTAGATTCTATGCCTACCTATTTTCAATGTTGTTATCGCTATTACTAGCCCGGGTTTAAAATTTACTACTTACTTCAATAGCGCGTTATTATTTACAAACGCTATAAATATCTACAGCTTTTAATATCACTGATCATGAAGGGTTTTAAGCGAAGCTTTAATTGGATTACACTTCAACAAGACTCAGATGAACTAGCTTAACTCTTAGGAGCAGGAGGCAATCTTCGGGACGCGATCGTTTTAGTAAATTGAATGACCTAGGGGCAGCGTAAAAAATAGTGGAAATATTCTTCGAAGAAGTTAATACAGTACTCCTACTATAAATTTCAATTAGGTATATGAAAGCGAGAAGTGGTGACGAGCTAGCGATTATATGTCTATCAATGACGAAATTACCTAAAATAAACTATGATTTGAATTAAACATAAATGATATGACAATAATTTATAAAAAACAAAGATTTATTTTGTGCCACAATAAAAGTTACCTTTTATGTTTTAAGAATAATTGGTGGTCGGAGTCTCCTTTTACGAAATAATTTTTGTATGTATTAGAAGACCCCGCTCTATTAATTGGTTAAAATAGAGCCAGGAAGGGTCATAGTTAAAAATATTAGCAACGATTTCAAAGTCGCCATGTTATTATTTTTAATATAATCATTATATTCTCGGATCAGTACCAAAAGCCCACCTACGTCATACCTATTGACGGCGTAATATACCCACTGAATTATAACAAAATGTTTTGTTTACCCACATAGAATCGATGCAGTGAAAAAAACCCGTTATTGACGTAAAATTACAAAGTATTGCTTTATTCAGGAAAACCATTACGTAGGTACGTAACCCTATTTATGGCAAAATACTTATTTCACTTTCCTCTTAAATTAGTAGGTGTGCTTTTACGTATACCGCAATCATATTCTATATATGGCTATTTGCCAGTAAATATTAATTTATTATGTATATATTTTTAAAGAATGATGTCTAAAATTTTAATGGAAAATCCATAACAAGCCTGGCGCATTTAAAACAGTAGATAGCTGTCAATCTAGCACTCAAATCTCAATAAATACTAGAGGATCTGTCACAACAGAGATAAATAAACAATAGGTAGACATTAATTACTCAATTAAGAATATTTATAATAATAATATTTTTTTGTTTCAATGTTTTATGGGGGTGAAATTTTAGAAAATATATTTATGTACTTTTCCCAGTGTGCGTGTTTCTGGGATGACACCAATGGATGAGATGAACCAAAATCACGACTCTATCTATCATAGCCTTGACGCCTGGCCTCTAACCTTGCTGTCAATGGTAGTATCTATAATTTATATGTTTTCAGAACCATGACATTAGTATTTCTCTAATGATATTTATGAATGAATTTATTTAATATAGTAGCAGGGTTATTGATAGAGAAACACTAGTTGCTAACTCTACCTAGTGTATCAATGCAACGGCCAAATACTTAGAACAAAACCCGAACGAAAAGTACACTAGTTTATTATCAGTAGTTAGCAAGGCCGCGTGAATTATGATAAGAGCAGCGTTAGGATACGGGATGTATTGCGTTACGCGCCGTTCTTATTTTAAACCTGATTAATATATACAAAACGCTATACTATTTATCCTCAAGGGGGCAGACAGAAGCTTTCCAAATGGTTAGCCAGATGTGGAAAATCCGCTTTTGAAAGATTGGAGAATAATAATGATCCCTGTTTAATGTCCCACTTTTGGGCATAGCTTCTACTAAGGCGAGGAGGAATCAGGCGATAGTCCTACAATGTTGGCCATTCATTATAATCTAAGTTAGACTGGTTAGATTCTCTAAGACAGGTTAGATTTTAGCTTTAGATTTTAACTGGTTAGATTTTCTAAGACATGCTTGTTTTCTCGCGATGTTTTCCACCACCGTAAGCAAGTGATAACCATATAGAAAGTATGATATGCATATAGATTTCGAATAAGCCAGAGGTACGAGCCGGGGTTTGAACGCGGGACCTGGTGCATGTAAAACACGTGCTTAACCAATCGGCTATTACTGTTAAATTGAAATACATATTCAAGCAACCATCGTTCACACTAATTTTATAGTTGTATACAATGCAATACTAATTATAAGCGCCAATTGGAACGGGGGGCATCTATTTTGAAAATATATCTTCATACAAGATTTTTCTTTATTTGGGTTTGATCGTCTTGGGAAAAAGAATTCCCAATCACTCATTAATTATTTCGGTCATTGCAACTGAACTAGGGCCTCGCGGTAGCGTCAAATGGAATGCTCTATCTCTCTACTTACTTACGAAAGCACAATATAGAGCTCTTTTTGTCCCGCATGACGCCGCATGCATGATAAGCTTTATCGCAAACCAGTGTACGTAGTTTTATTTATTTATTCGTATGGCATTCTTACAATTTGTTCACAATAAATTAAAATTATAATCAAAATTTACGTGGTAATATTTAGTTTTATTAGCTAACTTATGTTATCCGTAGCTCTACTATTAATCTCTTGCTAATCGCTGGCGTCTAAGTAAAACATTTATATGTACTTATAAAACACTGTTCCTACGGCAAAGGACCAAATTGTACAGCCCAGGAACAAAAAGTTATTTCTTTCATAAATTTAACGTAGCGCGGCTTAGGAGTACTCTTGGTAGAGCTAAGTACTAGTCTTCGTGTAGAGATAACTATTATATTGAACTCGTCCTAGCAAAATTAAATAGGATCCCACCCTTGATTTTTACCCCATTTTCCATCCGCAACTATTTATTAATTTGGATTTATAACTAGTAATAACAGTTTCCTAAGCTATTTTATAAATCAAATATGCTATCGATAACATGGCGCCACCTTCCAGAAAACGTATAAGTATGCAAAGAATAAGCTGTCCTCACGTATTTCTGCAACCCAAAACAAACCTTAATTCGACCTTAGGAGGTTGGTTTCAGTTTGCACTTATACTTCTGGGTTAGTTCCTCATTACATATCTACGTGTCCCGGTAATCGTTAGAACATAGCCTAATAATTCGTGCTGTTACGCATCATTCCAGTCAATGGGTTTAAGCAAAAAATCCACCGTGACTAATTCATGTTACTTTTCCTAGCTAGTATATACATAGTACGCCACAAGAAATTAAATTATAAGTATAAATTAATTTAATTAATAGATAAGTGTGAATCGACCTATCGATAGTAAAAAGCGCGTAGCATAGATATTAATTTCCGTAGCTCGAACAGATCTTTAGACGCCCTATAGATACCGTTAGTGTCAACATAGACTAAATAAAACTATAGAAGTACCCAGATTATTTGAAAAATATAAACAATATCGGTCTTCGACTGTGTGAATTGCATAAGTATCTACAAATGAATCCCGAATTTTATTCGGCAAACAATATTAATTTTAAATATTGGAATTCTTATTCTAATCTTAACAAATACCATAGAACTATCAACACAGAATTAGTGGCTAAAGGCTACTCGAATTGATTCAATCGGTATTCTGTGTATTTATCATTCTGCAACGACACAAGATGTGTTAGGTGAGGAAACATACTTTTATTATACAACAAAGTCGCCAAACAAGCGTACGACCATGTTAAGCAATTACTAAAGCCTATAAGTGCTTACAATACCAAAGGCATTGCTGCACATTGCCGACTTAAAAAGGAGTGGGACAGAGAGAGGGGAAGGGTGTGGGATGTGTTTCTGGCTCTCTCACTCTTCGTACGAACAGCAGCTACATCTTCTTCTGTCTTTATTATTGACCAACAACAAAAACAACAACATAAATATCAAATTTTTTTACAACCACCTGTAGATACGGTGCCTAATAACAAAACTAACGTTCTCGTGCGGCTATCTAATCATTGTTAGGTATGCACATTGATTAGATCGCTGCATCATGTCCACGTTTATCGTTTCGGATAAATGTACAACAAAATAAGATTAGAAGTAGGTACTTTGCAAAGGCGAAACAATCAATACGTATAACGAAATAAAAGTCCAGTGAATAAATCGGAAACATTGATTTATTATCAGCCAACTTTTCCCGCGGCTCTCTTCGCTAGGATGGTCCTCAAGCGAAAGTTTCAAAACACTGCAACAGTACGCTCTCTTCTGTCAGACCTGTTTTGCATTGATGTTTGTTCTGCGATCGCTATGCGTACGCGCAGGCTATTCCGATCGATCATTCATTGAAGTTTCAGCCCAAGAGATTTGGTTCAAAGTGTTACATATCTCCTAATTGATTAACAATAAAGAAATACATGCATATTTATTAAAATTTAAAGTTCTTCATAAATAATTCTTGTATAATAAGTAGCGCACCACGCGGACGCTCCGAATTGCGATCATTATAAAACGACGACACGGAAGTCAATTAATTACAATATTCATGACCACTTATAGTGCCCATCAGGAAAACAAATCTATTATAAAAAGTCACAAAAGTCTTTAAAACTACATGTTCTAAAATATAAGAGAATGAAAACATTATAATAGGTGAAAACATTTTAGAATAGGTAAATTGATAACAAAAATAAAACAATATGTCACATAAATTATAACAAAGACAACTTAATTAGTACCAAGCTACTGGCAAAATGTACTCGTGACCTGTGCCACGTGTAAGTTCAACCTTCCTCCTTGAAATCCTAGACGGAGCCTGTAACACGGCGCGTGCGTTTCCCCTTCCCCTCTAACACCCCCGCACGTCCTTGGTAAGTTGAATAAAGAATCAAAGCTCTGTCAATACTAATAAAATGATCAAAGACAATATCAGCTGTTATCTTTCAGTAGTTTCTGTGTGTATACAGAAAATTTAATGGTGGTAATAAAGTTTTTAACGCGACCATCAGGGCAATAACAAGTGGCGCCGACTACCGGAAAAGTTGGCAGTTAACTTGGAATAACGCAGTGTGTTTTTCCTTTCTTCTGTCACTCGCTATTCCTGGCGTGTCAAGTCTATTTTTTGTGTGATCTATGACATAAGTACACAATGAATACAAATTATTTATGTAAACCTAATCAGAGCTATGGAAACGCAATAATTTTAAATTATAATTTCGAATACGACATTGACAGTAAAACAAAAACATTTTCGACACTTTATTGTAATTTATTAAAATAAAATGTGCTCGCTTAAAATTTGAGTATTTCAAAATTTAAACGCGATTGCGTTCGAAAATTAACTTGCGTCGTGGTACCCGGCACATCTGGATAAATATTTGCGCATGCGTAGATCCACACGGTTCAATGTCAAACTCCTGCATCTTTCTTGATAAATAGGCGGTTTTCGTCGACAGCCGGTGATTTTTTTACAATAATATAGATTAATGAAATACCAGTATCTTTCTAACACCTTTAATGCACTCATATTTAACTTAGTAAATACTTTTACATAATGATAATAGAGTTGATTTTCCAATGTCTTCTTTTGATATTTTCTTTACTGAATTTCTTCACCACGTTTTGTTTACGTAAATAAACAGCTAGGTAAGTATTTGATCAGTTCAAGTCTAGGAACTAATTATATTTAATTATTTTTTGGCACTGTTGTACCTACAATAATAATTAAACTTAAAAGATTAAAATTAAATACTTAGATACTATGAAGAGGTAAGTAGTTGTTGCAAGAAAATGTAATTAAGAAATAAAAATAATTTGTGGAAAGGTTTACCATTAATCTAAGAAATAAAACACCAAATGCAATTTTTTGTCTTTAAAATAAACGGTAATTCCACAATATTACTAAAAATAACAATTTTTATTTACAATTATAAAATATTATTGTACTTACCCGATTAGAATAACGGCTTTCAAATATTGTATTCACAAAAACATAATTTCACTTCATACAAATAATAAATGCGACCGGCACAAATTAAATATCAATGGATTCGTCAAAACAAAACACCAACAATTCAAAATAAACGCAAACAACCACAAAACACAACAGCTCCATATTTTTTTCTAAACTTTGAAGGGCAAATGTCAAAATTCAAATTTAGAATCACGAATGCAACCTATTTCAAAGACCGCGGACACTAATCGTTATGATGCCGGGCATGGAGCGTGCGATGTAGTCGGCGTTTTGGTACTCACGTGGATGCAACGTCGTCAATGTGCCATCGACGCCGACGTCACACGGTGGGGCTGGCGGCGCCAGGCGCGGGGCAGGCTCGAACTGGCCCTGGATGCAGCGAGCCGCGAACGCGCGGTATCGAGGAAGTAAGTCCCGGCGAACTGTCATCAGCACGGAAATCGGGCGGCGGCGGGCGCCTATCCGAGGAGCGCGCATGCGTCGGGCGCCCGTCAACAGCCCTGCAGCCAGCTAGGGGCGCCCACCCCCTCGCCTACCCTTTAAATCGAACGTCATATCCCGCACACCGTTCGCGCCACCACCCACCGCCCGGTGTAATTTCTGAAAAGCGCTGACTACCCGCGCCGACCCTAAAAAATGCATTGCGTAACGGTTTTATAAATTCCCCGTGAATGTTTGCCCAATCAATTATCCACCTGCTTCGGACATCGCGGGTTTTAATGATCTCGCTGACTCCATTTTATAATGTTGAACACAAACTAACATTAACAACTAGAGTGACAGAGTGACAGTTGACAGTTGATTTTATGCGCGCCAAAGTTTTTCAGTGTGATTCTAAATACTTGGAACGACTGAGGATTATGTTCCATATTATAGAACCATACTAATTGCAATATGCGGGCGTCCATTAGTCTTAGGCTGATATTACTAAGTCGATCTCAACTCTAAGAACATATCGCGAATATAATGTCAAAAGCTTACTCAATCGATGCTTTATTTTTCTAGTCTTTTGCAAATTAGGTTAAGAATTAGTCCAGAATGTTTGTCTTTTCGTGACCAACCGCGTTCTTCTTTCGTTTTAAGACTCTGCTTTTAACGGTGAAGTTGTTTTTTGATTTAAATTAGTTATCAGTCTTCTTTTAAGTTTATTAAAAGTAAAAGGAAACTTGTATTGCAGCTACCATCTCACCTATTCATTAAGCCAGTTTACACTGATATAAAATTTAACGGCGGTAATTTTATGTCACCGCCTTTAAATTTGATTATATTTTATCAGTGGGAACTGATTTATTTGAAAAATCCAGGTATTAATGTAATTGAAAAGCGATAAAATAAATTATGTTCTATTACTCCACGATAATATACATTAATGCGCCGTATTATAAGTACAGTCAACATCAAAAGTAGTTTGGTATGTGAAATATCCAAAAGAATCACATATTATGATACCAATTATGACACCAGAATATGAAACCACTATACAAAATACTGTGTGACCGTTTACTTCAGGTGCCATACTACTATAACGTTCTCAATAATGGTGATTCTTTAGGACATTTCAAAGAACAATGCACTTTTGATGTTGACTGTCCTATTAAGTGACCAATCATTTTCCCACTGCGGTAAACAGGCTTCTTTTTTATCTAAATTATTATTATACCCACAAATTTTGAAAAGGTCACGGCCTTGCATATATTTGAATGTCAATACACCTTACGCACACATTACTCAGTTCCTGCATGCCTGTTATGCAAGTTTCTGACACTATTGGTATTAGAACTCAAGGTGAATTAGTGATTGTGGTTGGAAATTATCATTTTACAAGCATAAAGTGTATATTGACACGGTATTATGATTTAAAATGCAAACTTTACAGATGAATATAAATGTTAGGCACAAGTTTTAAAAATAACATAAATATGTCAAATTTATATTATTAATAATAATTTTAGCCCTTTTGACCTCCCACTCCTGGGCACGGTCCTCCCCTCAACACGAGGGGGATTCAGGCCATAATCCACCACGCTGGCCCAGTGCGGGTTGGCGGATTTCACAGTCTTTCGAAAAATGGTTAAATCTTCTAAGACATGCAAGTTTCATCACGATGTTTTCCTTCAAGTGATAATCATATAGAAATTATGATTCGCACATAGATTTCGAAAAATCCAGAGGTTCGAGCCGGGTTTCGAACCCGAGACCTGGTAGCCCGCAAGACGCGTGCTTAACCAATCGGCTATCACTACTGCTACTAAAATAATATTCTTTTATTCCTCGACGTAGACTATTACGACAAAATTTAGAAGGTACATACATAAATTTATTTAGATTAAGGTAGTCATTGCGTCTGATAATATAACCATTGGATGTCGTGTCATGGTTGAGAATGGTTCTTCTCGGTGGAACCAATGCTTCGAATTCGTAAGAGGCTAACTATTTGTCATCTCTTCATAAACAAGTATTTCATTGATGTAAATTGAAAAATAAATTGTTAAGAGGTTTCATTATTATTAATAAGTAATTATGTAAGCTGAAATTATTTCTTCACAATCTAAATATATATAACTCAAAGGTGACTGATTGACTGACTGACTGACATAGTGATCTATCAACGCACAGCCCAAACCACTGGACGGATCGGGCTGAAATTTGGCATGCAGGTAGATGTTATGACGTAGGCATCCGCAAAGAAAGGATTTTGATTAATTCTACCGCCAAGGGGATAAAATAGGGGATGAATAATCCCAAAATTATTGTTTACTTAAATTACACGAGGACGAAGTCGCGGGCACAGCTAGTTTTATATATAAAGGTACGAACCACTTGTAAGTAGACAGTTGTAACCTGGTCAGTACTGTTCAGGTAACTAGTATTGGTGAAAATCCTGTTTAATTAAAATTTAACAGGCACCTCATTCAATATAATTTAAAATAATATAATACTTACTCAGTATAATTAACCTTGCAATTTAAATAGAGACGCATGTAAATTGTAACTTTTAATTGCCTGAGATGTTATTTTAGATGTAGTATAGGCAGTGTTTTCGTATTTTTACTAATTAATAATTAAGGTATTTTTTTGTAATTATTTATTAAGTTTAACGCCAGGGTAGCAAAAAGACGTGATGTTATTCATTAATTGTGGAGAATTACTTAGTTCGTTAGTCACAAAGGAAGGTACATTTACGTAATTGTAAAATAATATAACGCATCTAATATAATATAATAGAATAAGTAAACTATTTATCTAAAATATAATAAAAAGGCAGTGCCGTCTACGGACGCCCGAAAGAAGCGAAGCTTTACAGTAGATATTAGATTATTTATTATAAGTGGCGTGCATAGGGTTTTGAAACAGGGTAGGCAGAGTTTAACACAAAAAAGTGATTGGTTGATGTACCTACATAGATATTGATATAGGTACCCATCCGAAAAGCCTTTAAAAATAAAATAAAACAGTGACGTCTCTGCAGTTGTATATCGTTGTACCTTTTTCGTCCTTTTCTATGGTACATTAAACCATTATACGTTGGTGTTCAATTAATGATATTAAAATAAAACCACAGATTTATAAATCTTTGGCATTCATTAAAATGTTTGGATGAAGTTACTTTTCTTTACAATTAAATTTCTTATCAAGCATCGTGATACATAGCGCATGCAGACAAAGGATCGACTCCCGCCGCCCAGTGGAACGGGGTCACCATGGCTGGCCAAAAAATAATGTTGCAGCCGTGCTCTTTCCGAAATAGAATCGCTCCGATAACTGGGTCAAACGATGCGTCTACGTTTCGATACGTTACGTTTTTCTATATTCGTTGTGACAGTGGGATCATGCAGAAATAAAGTTATTAAAGAACCAGTCCCTGAAATGTATTTGTAGAAAAATAATTAATTGAACACATGCTGTTTCTCCTGTATATCGCATTCTAAATGACTCTACTGCCGTTTCCCGAAATTGAGGATCTGGTCTTCCACCCAAACCACTATCTAAGGCTTCTAAGCCGGAACGTGTCTTCAGCCAGGTATTTCACATACGTGTCTTGCTGCTCTATAAAAGAGAAACCTCAATCTGCATAGAGCTTGCTTAGGAAGTAGAGTACCGGGATTTAGAGGATAAAAGCAGTTTATGACATAAGTATTTATAAAGAGTACGCTTATAGGGGGGTAGACTAATATACATGAGATACCTACTATATTATTATATAATTGGGTGCCAAAACTGACCACGGAATGCTTTAACTTCCGTTCCGGAACTTCCTACTTAATATTATAAATGCGAAAGTTTGTGAGTGTGGATGTATGTTTGTTACTCTTTCACGCACAAACTACTGAACGGATTTGGCTGAAATTTGGAACACAGATAGTTTATAACATGGATTAACACATAAAATACTTTGCTTAAGTCTAGGCGGACGAAGTCGCGGGCAGAAACTAGTATTAAATATTTATTTGGAATACAATTATTTATAAGTTTTAAACAACGATTTTTATTTCTGTAAGGTATTTTAAAATTAATTTAAGTTGCATTTTTATTCAATTTGAAAACTCATTGTAAAGAAAATGAATAGGATAACAAAACAGTCGATAATACTCTGTACCAGGGGCTATTTATTATACATGAAAATAGCTGAAAAATTTCAAACAAAGAATGCACCCCGAGCATCCGTTTCGTAAATAGTACCTACTCGACGGAAAAGTGGGTCAATTCGGACGATTTTTAATAAAGCATCTTGCGGCGGTGACCCACATCGCCTAATAGAAGATTTTCGCTTTAGAATCGTATGTTTTATGAGGTTTACACTTTTATTAAATGCAAATAAAACATCTCTGAATAAAAAAACATAGTTTAGATGTTGAACAATCTCTAGGTGTACTAATTCCGATTCGTATAAATTAAGTCAACCCAAAATGAAGTCGTAAAATACATTTAAGTAGTTTGCTATCATTGTATAATTTGAATACTGAATAAAGATAATCTATTTGGAAATAAACAATTCACAGAAAATAATTTGAACGCGATAAACAATAGATTTCGTTTATGAATTCAAAGAAATCTAAATGAGGCCACAAGTGTGTGCTCGCCCCACTGTGCGATGCAGGGACGGGTGTGTAAATGCATAACGCAACACACTTTTTGATGTCACTTTCTTTAAACGAATAGCCAAACTAGTGTGGCTAGGCGTGCCATTTAAAATACAAGACCCATTAGAATTAAGGAGTAGCTTTTAAAAAAAAGATAACAAATGTTGTTTTCAGCAGGTATCTGTTTTTCTTTATTGCATATTATTTTGATATTACAGCAAATATCCGAGTATTTGGTTGTTGTCGTTAGCTTCTTTTCTCAGTTAGGAAAACATTCGCACGTCGCTCTTGAGCTTGGCAAGTTTTTGGGAAAATTTTAATTAAACATTTGAAAAAGGAATACTTTAAGTCTAGGAGACATTTTAAGAATGGTAAGGTATGTCTGTATTAATTAATCAATCTTAAGTCTATAAGCGATCATATAAATATCAAACCCGTACAAAACGACATTTCAAAAGCGTGTTCAAAATAGCTCTCAGACTTAAAACAGATTTATTATTACCAGCGTTGGGTCCTAATTCTTCGATTAGTAGCCCCATATCCGGAAACTGTCTCTAAAGCCAAAAAAGCTACAATGATTTCCAATGTAGATGGCGCTGGAAAAAATAATTGACAAAGTAGGTATTGAAATAGAAATATCTTCTTTTTTTATTATGCATAAAGTCTGAGTTTGAGCAATTAAGACGTATGGAGGTCTACCAAGGGACCAGTTTTCATTGATAATCAAGAAGTCCTTCAAAAAGTGGTACACTTGGTAACACTAGTCACAGCCTAAATACAATGGATTTTGTCTTTAGGTCAGCACTGTTGCTAGGGGGCTAACTAATGTAACTTTCTTTATAAATCTTTTTTACACACACAATGCATAAATTATAGTCAACTCTAGCCTCTATACTTATTCTGAAAGGTTATCTTCAAACACCATCCCCTAAGGGGTAAGTAGGAGTGCAGATTTCCACAGCATGTCTTTTCCTGTTCATCAGGTGATTATCTTTCTAAGAAATGAGATACGAACACGAAATATAAAAACCACGAGGTGCGGTCCGGTGTTTGAACTTGCATCCTTTGTTTCCAAAGCAACGGCTCTACTAACTTGGCTATCACGGCATTCAATGCGTAATATCGTTCTATGATTTATTAAATCAGGGCAACAACACATTAACAGACCAATAGAGCAGTAAACAATAGTTTAGTAATTTAACAGTCCGTCAGTGTCTGGCTGAGCTAGGCCTTACGAAAAAGAAAGCATGATAACCAGTCCACCAGTTGACACGCGTAAACCCGCTCACCCGAAAAACTTCGACAAATTCGCGTCCTCAGCAAATAGGTCTCCTGATAGGGATCCCTGCCAAAAAACCGAATCGATCTCTCAAGATCTCGGGCAGATCCCGCCGGGGTCCCTAAACCGTCCTAGATAGGCAGGTGCGAATTAGATAGGCACAAAAAAACTATCGCCAAAAAAGCGCCAGGCAGACAGCCAAGAATTCCTGCCGATTTCCGCTGCATTATCTATGGTTCCTTGAACTCGAATGAAGGTCGCAGAATCACTGTTATCGGAGGCCCAAAGCAATTCTTAGTTACAACTGATAATGTATGCCAGAATATTTTAGCCTCGTATTTTTTTTACTTTTATTGCTCTATAATTAGAAATTATTTTCCGATTCTGTTGCTAAGCAGACTAAACATGACAAAAAAAATTGTATCGCTCATCACCCTCATGGCTGTAACTTATGAGATGAAATATTTAGTTTAATCGACAGCAGAATTGTTGCTATTAAATTAAGTTTACTTATCCAACAATTAATTAATAAAAAATATATAATTATTACATAATATATTACCATATTCATTTAAGTGCATAGTAACTAAAGGTACAAAAATTGTATGACTCAATGTAGCGCCAAACTCAACGTTTTCATTGCCTGCAGTAAATGAAAAAATCCGAGGAAACCGTTTCGAAAAATACACGTGACGAAACTCACGCGCAGGTGAGTAGGTAAGCTGGTACTTCAATATATTTCCCTTTATGTTAAGGTCACGTATACCAAATATGACGTAGTTATACTGGGGGTGTATCGGTGGGCGAACATTGGATGATGGGTTGAATACAAGGAAAAATGAACAAAACCTATTTTTCAGTAGAGTTCTTTCGAAAAATTGTGCATTCACTTCTACCTTGTATTTCATTATGAACTAAGCGCGCATTACGAGTTTGTTTATGTTTTATGTAACCAAACCAAACACCGGTGCGGTACATTAGTATGGGTTTGTGTGCGCGGATCGTTAAATTGCCGTTTTTTGCATGTGTATTCATAGGTTTCACAGAACACTAAAGGTTGGCAACAATCTGATTGACTGGAAGTTATTTGGTATGCTTTCGTTGGTTGGCCTTGATTTTTGTAGCTTTTTCACTTAGGTAAGTATAGAAAATACTTACGTCTAGGTAAATTCGATTTTTTAAATACCTCTACTTGAAATAAAACTATTTTTACGGATTATTTCGTGTTTATTTACTTTTTTATGTTCCCGACGTTTCGGTTGCTTTACAGCAACCGTGGTCACGGGGGGACTGAGGTGTTAGACGTCCTGATGTCATAGTATAGTTAAAAACTGGGTACCCTCCAATTTAGTTTTTGTATGCGGTCCGATCCACGCAGAAAGTGCTCACTGTGTCTCGAGGTCTTGCAATGGTACGCTTGGTTTTGGATTTAATTATATTAATTCCTCTACTTATTTCCGTACACTTGCTCTGAGAGATATAATAAATTTATTCTAAAAGGAAGTGAACATTATGATAATGAATTACTTATAGTCTTTACTTGGTTTCTTATCTATATTATATCTTATTAGGTTTAATATTTCCTTTATCAAGCGACGATTAACAGATCCATAAAAAGTAAACAAGTCAAAACTTTTGTGCATTAATCGCTAAGCACCCTGTAATTAATTATATTGTTATAAATGAACACATGGGGCTTAATAAAAATAATATAAAAACATAATTTTCAATTTCTTATCACATTGAAACCAACCTTTTGGTCGTTATCTATGCTACTGCGTGCATGTGTTCAAAATAATGTTCGTAGGCATGTCGCGGGCGCCAGCGGGGGTGGGGCGGAGCGCGGCGCGGGCGCAGGGGCGCGGGGGGCGAGTCTCCAGTGCGCAAATACTCGCTCGCTGCATACAATGAGTGCCAAAGATCGCATCCCGGACAAAAACTGCGGCACGTGTAAGTACAGTGCCGTATTTTGAATTAATTAATTTATGCAGTTTTTGTTCTGGTTAAATGCTGCGTCGACATCTACCTTACCAAGCTGCCGTGGTCGAATCAGTTATGTTGTTTTTTTCTGAGGTTCAGACGTAAAGCTTATTGCTCGGACGCGGATGCTCAAGCTGTATTCCGTATTGCTGTTTAAGTAATGTTTCGACTCTATCATGGTAAATAACTACTTATGCACGTCGCTTTCATCGCAAGCATCGTGCTGCCTTTCAGAATAAGGGTCGCTTTGCTGAGCTGAACACACGCTTTCAGGGCGGGCAACATTACTATAATAAGTTTGACATATAGTTTTGGCAAATATAATTAAAACATAGGGCAGTTTATTTTCAACAATGTTTTATTATAGTCACACAATACAATGAGAAACGAATTTAGCGCAGTGAACTTTGTTAAATCATGGTAGACACTATTTCTTTAGTTTTATTAATTGTTCGTTAGCTTTTGGAAACTTTTTTACTTGTTTAAATTTAATATATAAATGCATGAAAGTATAATGTTGGTTACTGTACCAATAAATAACTATTTAAAAATGAATTGAAATATAAGAAATCAATATATTTAAAAATGTTTTATATAAATTTCAAACAAAATAACATTTGTGTTTCACGGATATCGTTTCAAACAAGGCACTGTCTAATTATTTAGTTTTCAAAGGGACCTATTTCAAAACTTGGCACATGTCGGTAAATGTCTGTTCTTAATTTTCTTGGCGAGATATCAATGGGCGGCATCACTTCACCTTAGCACTCCTTTTACGACAAACCAATGGTAGTCCTACCAAAATCATATACAAAATATCGACTAAGTGCCTATAACATGTTAATATTATATAAAGTACTCTGATGACATGAAATAGAGACAAATAATGTTATAAGTTAGGTATCTACTTAATCATGTCCCAGCGGCTAAACAGATTCTGATAAAATGCAAAACCACAGCACAATAATTCATTGTGCGTCCTGTACAGTGGCCACACAAAAATCAAATATTTCAAATGCGTAATAGGTATTAAACGAAAAATTCCAATGCGGACCTGTAATCGCATTGTACGAGTAACGTCACTCACGCACACACGCAAACGTACGCCCAAAATTCGTGGATGTATTTTTCTAGTCATCGCACATGTGTGCAGCGGAACGCCGGTGGTAACGAGACGCACTTATTTGGGAGTGTACAAGTGGAAGTGGGACAGATACACCTAGTTATATAACGTATTATTTTTATAATTAACAGACAAAAATTGAGAGATACGGCTGCGCGGCCGTGAGCGAGGCCAGTGATCCCGCCGAACGAAAATTTGCACAGATCGAATGTGGGCGACCTCGACGATCGTTGCACGCGGTTCTTTACACACACACACATGTGAACGCAACTAGCAACATGTAACTGAGGAAAATTCTCGACATCCGCGTGCTAACCGGGAAATATTGTGCGTTATATTGAAAATGAACAGAAAAGTTTGTCTTTAGTACATGATGATACATAGCATAGAGTCGAAATAAAAAAAAAGAAACTTGTACGTTTCATGAAATACTTATGAAGTGCGCTACAACTGGCCAGCGTGGACTATGGCCCGCTTCCCCCTCGTATTGAGAGGGAATGTGTGGGCAAAAGTAAAAGCATTAGACTCCCCGCGTGTATATCACGAGGTACAGTGGTCAACTTAAAGCAAAGTTGATTCCCTGTCGTTTCAGAACAAACTCAATAGGGAGCGTGAAAAATAAACCGCAAAAACTTTGTTTATTTTATTTCAGTGATAGAGAAATTACTGGTAATCTTAATGAAAAAGCTCCTCTCTTTGTCTTTAAAAAACTATTTTATTTAAGTCCCTACATATAATAAAAATCGGCATAACAAGAAGAGTATCATGGGTGATTAAAATACTCCCTTTTTCGACTCGTTGGCCCAGGGCCGACAGCGGTGAGGCCTGATTCACAAAGCGTTAGTTTTTCTTATAATTTCGATGACGTCAGGATCACCGTGGCCTTGATCGCGGGTGGCCTTTGTCGCGAAGAGGCGTCGAGGCCATGGACTGTCATTGGTAGCAGTGTTGATGTATATGATATCCCAAGCATTAATTAAGTGATAATAAGGTTGTTATCCGTGTCAACATAAAATTTATAACTTGGATGCTCTATCAATCATATTTTTAAAAAATATTGATGATAAGTCATTATTGTAATTTAGTGACCATGCACTCAATAAAAACATACACATAATTATTTATTATAATACCTCAAAGACGATTACTGTATGATAATATTTCAGATGCTTAAAATTACATTATGAATCTTCTAAGGCTCGTCTTTGTTCAGTTTTTGACTATTTTTAAATTAAGAATTATCTTCCAAATGCTTGATAAAAATCCATTTGCCTCAACTTGGCCCTTACTTCTTTTAAGGCTTCAATATCGTTTTTACATAAAAAAAGCTTCCATAACTTATTATCGTCCAAAAAAACAGACCTCCCATCTCTATTATGGTGCTCTACCATAACAAGTATAAACAGAAAATAATAATCAATGCCATCAGAACATAAAATATATCGTAGCTCTTATATACCTATCGTAAAACTAGTTATTTACATATAAATTCTAGTTTAAGTTATCATTATTTTTATCATTATTATTATTATCATTCGAGATTGACCATTCATTAGTTCATTCATTCATATATATGCTTACATTAGGAATAAAATTTATTTTAGAGTCCACTATTGGACATACATTCTGGAAATGTCACCAACATGTTAGGTGCTCAACATCTATACAAATAAATAAAATTGGAGTGTCTGTTTGTAATATCAAATTAAGACCTTTTCACTAAATGCATATGAAAGTACATACGACACCTGTAGCAAAAACGCGATTTAATTTTTTTTGTCTGTCTGTGTGTTTGTTCCGGGTAATCTCCAAAACGGCTGGACCGATTTTGACGGGACTTTCACTGGCAGATAGCTGATGTTATAAGGAGTAACTTAGGCTACTTTAATTTTAGAAAAACAATTAGGGTTTCGCGTTAAAAAATAAAAACACATGAAATCAAAGAGTATCTCCGAAACGGCAGGACCGATTTTGACGGGACTTTCACTGGTAGATAGCCGATGTTATAAGCAGTAACTTAGGCTACTTTTATTTAAAAAAAACAAAATTTAAAAATGGGTCCTGTCGCGCGGGCTCAGAACGCGGGAGCGGGCTTTTTTGTTTAGTTAAATTCCACGCGGACGAAGTCGCGAGCTCAGCTAGTATTATTATACGCATGCATATAATGCAGGGTTATTGATAAATCGTCATATGCCTAGCCACGAGTTGTAGAGGAAAATGCAATTAATCTGGGTTGTTCACATCCGACGAAAAGTGTCGGAAACTTTCCGTTGATTGTAATTACCTCCTGACCATCCTTATATTCTACGAAAGCCAGTAGTTTTCGTGATTTTTCTAAAACTATTAATGAAGGGAATACAATACATTGTGTTGTCTAACTTATATTAAACTAGCTGTGCCCCGCGGCTCCGCCCGCGTGGAATGTGGACAGCCCTCATCACTTAGTGGTATGAAAAAAGATAGTAGCCGATAGTTTTGCGTGTAGGAGTAACAAACATACATACATACATCCACACTCACAAACTTTCGCATTTATAATATTAGTAGGATTATTAGTAGTAAGACTAAAACTAAAGTTGACATAGGGTATGTAGCAATTTATTTAAGCATATATTTGTTCAGTATACACTCGTTATACAAACAATGCAAAGGTCTAGATCTCCAGGGATCTTAGTCCAAGATTACTTCGCCTACACTACAAACCGTGTACGTATTTGCTTTGTTGGGATTGAGGGAGAAAGGCTTACATTGAACTTTTTTATTCCATTCATGTACAATCGAGAACAAAATCGCCTCAACACCTCTTTTTTCGTACGCGTTGTTGATAATGAAGACGACAAAAGATTTTTTTTTACTGCGCGAGAATTATTGACGTTCTGTACTGTAATACATAGTTTCTTTCAAGACAATAGATGCCTACATCATAGAGTTAAAGCATTTGCTTAACGACTAACATTGGTGACCAAACAGTTTCATAGTTACTAAGTGACAAACATAGCCTTATAGGTACAATGTACATACATAAGTACAATCATCTACGAAAAAATATGTGAGCTTGATCATGACCGTGAACCCTGGAACCTCGTTGCAGAATGACGTCATCGCCACAAACAAAACAACGAACAAATTGCATAACATTAACTATAGAGACTGTGTTTCAGCATACACAAAGACACAATGAATAAGAAACTGTATGTACAAATAACAAAGTCTGTTTTTGCGTGTAAGAGTCTGTACATACTTTCTTATTTATATTTTTTGATAGTCGAACATTGACTATAAACTTCCTTGTATTATTTTTTTTCCTAACAGGTGGTGATTGTTTCAAATTAATTAATAATTATGCTCATTAGTACTTAATGTGGTATGGTAATTTTGATGGCTTTAAAAGGAACGATTCGGTGACAAAACAAACAAGTATAATTTACTCTATTATTCTTTAAATAATTTAATCATGTTTTGATTCATGTGTTTAGCAACCAATATAAATTATTTAAGGAACCACTTACTACTTATTCCATCACGACCAAAAAGTATTTTTCCTCTTCTAGGGTTGCCTTAAACTTGTCGACCATAGAAGAAAAAAAATGGTAATGCTAGAGTTGCTGTTAATATTTTTCACGCCGATCGTGTGTTTGTTCAATCGACAATTTTTTTTGCTATCTATAAATATTAGTTTCAGTAATGTGTAAAGTAATTATTATAATAACTATAGTGTATGTTTTAAAAGTCATTAACTAAACTTTGCTTTAATTGGTATTACTGTGAACTGTTTCCGTCTCTTACAGCTATACGCATAGCTTCACTTCTATGGCATTCTTTTTCTAAGTTATCGGTAGTCTACGCAGTCAATTAATATTCATTTTTCCGCCGTCTGTGATCGATAGGCAAAAAAATGTTGCTACTTGACATTATCTGGTCGGTGACAATAGATTGCTCCGAATTTCCTCGTCATGATTCAGCAGCCGTGCTGTCTGGACCAGATATAGTATTGTATTCTCTTTGGTCTGGACCTCGGCTGGGTCATTCACAATCTTGTATGGAAATTAGGTAACTATCAATATTTTTTATACGTTTCTATTTTTATACACTAGTAGTGTTAAGACCTGAGCTACCTATCATTCTAATATTGTTCTACGATTCATTTTATACTGAGTGTTTCAAAAGCCCGAAATTTAAGATTTGGTACATACATTACATATACGGTTGCTAATGTTTAGTGAATACAGACGACAAAAAAACAAAACTACCATAATTTTCTCAGTTACAAGCTCTTGAATATATGTCACAACTTTCATGTTGTTGCTTTAGAATACAACGAAGGGCGTAGAATGGTGTCACTTGCGTTTACGAGTAGCAGACCAATATTCAAGAGTTTGTAAAAAAATATGCAAAGTTCTTGAGATATGTTTTATTTTTAATGGAACTTACTTACTTACTTATGTTCCTATGTCCCCTAGCTGGGGCAGAGGGCTTCCACAATGCGCCGCCATCCCGTTCGGTCTTGAGCTTCACGCTTTAATTCGCTCCAAGTCTTCCCTAAGTTCTTCGCCTCTGCGATGATCGTCCGCCGCCAGGTTTGCTTTGGGCGGCCACGCTTACGCTTTCCTTGGGGATTCCAGTCTAGGGCTTGTCTCGGTATATGATTAGAGTCCCTTCGGAGCGTGTGGCCGATCCAGTTCCACTTGCGGCGTTTGATCTGCTGGTCGATCGGAGTCTCATCGCAGCGTTTCCACAGCTCTATATTGGAAATTTTCTCGGGCCAGTAAACACCACGAATACGGCGAAGACAACGGTTGGTGAAGACCTGGAGCCGGTGCGAGATGTCCTTAGTAACCTTCCACGACTCACATCCGTACAGCAACACGGTTTTCACGTTGGACCGGAATATCTTGAGCTTAACTCTCCTAGTCAGCTTCCGTGATTGCCATACAGAGCGCAGCTGTGCGAAGGTTGCTTTTGCCTTGGCGATTCTCGAAGCGATGTCCTCTTCGGTCCCTCCAGTTTCCGACACTACGCTACCGAGGTAAGTGAATTTGTGGACCCTTTCCACAGCCTCTGTACCAATGAGCAACGGCAAAGAGCTTGTCGCCCCGCACCTCATTTCCTGGGTCTTCCGGGTGTTGATTTTCAGTCCCATCTCCTTTGCCTCTCGTCGTAGGTCGTCCAGCTTGTCTTGCATGTCGGTTCTTGTGTGACTCAACAGGCATAGGTCATC
Source organism: Notodonta ziczac (assembly GCA_918843915.1). Taxonomy (NCBI): domain Eukaryota; kingdom Metazoa; phylum Arthropoda; class Insecta; order Lepidoptera; family Notodontidae; genus Notodonta; species Notodonta ziczac. The sequence continues at coordinate 12,419,106 of OU974037.1, forward strand.
GGCATAATCCAGGTCTTCCAAGACGCTGGATAGTTCCCACTCTATGCCGCGACGCTTGTTACATATTGTATTGCACATGACGCCATCGAGAACAACAAGAAATAGGAGAGGTGAGAGAAGACACCCCTGTCGTACGCCCGCATGTACCGGTATATCCTCCGAGACGAGGCCGTCGTGTGTCACTCTGCAGGAATACTTCCCGTAGATGGCCTTGATCATATTGGTAATTTTCTCGGGGACCCCAATTTCACGCAATCGGTCCCAGATGCAACACCAGCTCAGCGTATCAAAGGCTTTTTCGAAGTCCACGAAGGTCAAATACATTTCCCTCTGCCATTCTGATGCCTGTTCGAGGATTATGCGCAAGGTATTGATCTGGTCCGTACACGATCGGTTGGGTCGGAAACCAGCTTGTTCTTTGCGAAGAAGAGGTTCAACGGCCCTCGATAATCTGTCTAGGATAATCTTGCATAGCACCTTAGACGGGATCGAGAGCAAGGTAATGCCTCTCCAATTGCCACATTCACTGAGGTCTCCTTTCTTTGGCACGGTGATGAGAAGGCCTTTATTCCAGTCGTCGGGTAACTCTTCGGCTGACCAGATGTTCCGCAAGAGGGGTGTCAGCGCGTTTGCGGCTGTAGGCACGTCCGCTCTCAGCATTTCCACCGTGATGAGGTCGACTCCTGGGGCTTTGCCGTTTTTGAGTGAACGGATGGCTTTCACTACTTCCTCCTCAGTGGGGGGAGACACGTTAATGTCGAGGCGTTGTGCGGGCAGGCTGGCAGCAGGTGTCGTGGTGATGGGGTCGTTTGGGATTCGGAAGATCTCCTCGAAATGCTCCCGCCAGCGTTGAAGCTGTCCCTCCGATGTCACGATCAGCTGGCCTCCTTTGTCCTTCAAGGGCTTCTTCTTCCTCTGGTTCCTGTTTCCAGTCAGGGTCTTCGTCGCCTTGTACATCTCTCTAAGGTTACCGGAGTTAGCAGCACGTTGGGCGCAATCCGCCACACTATCCGTCCACACTCGTCGATCATGACGAGCACTGCGGTAGATGTTTCTGCGTATCTGTCTATACTGCAGCCACAGATCTTCGCGCGCCGCTGTATCGTTGGTTGCCAGGAGTTGGAGATGGAGTTCGCGCCTATCTTTAATGAGGTTCCAGGTTCTCTGTGACATCCAGTCTTCGCGTGTATGTGTTTTGTGTCCAAGAACGACGGAGCTGGTCTCTATATAGGCCATTTTGATGTGGTTCCACTCCGCGTTGACAGAAGTAGTAGAGTCCGTCTCAAGTGCCGAGAAGCGATTCCGCAGCTCTAGTCTGAAGGCGTCGCCTATATCCGGATCCCGTAGTCTGTTTACCTCAAACCGTTTGCTTGCCTTGGTGGTCGCGTTAGCCGTTCGAGCTACGGCTACTTTAAGCCGCACCTCGGCTACGACTAGGTGGTGATCACTGTCAATATCCGCGCCACGACGGTTGCGAACATCAAGCAGCGATGAGCGCCACTTGGAGCTGATGGCAATGTGGTCTATTTGGTTTTTGGTTACACCATCGGGTGAGTTCCAGGTGTACTTGTGATGTTTTCCGTGGATGAAAAGAGTACCTCCGATGGTGAGATCGTTATCTTGACAGAACTCCAGAAATCGCTCCCCGTTCTCGTTCCGAACTCCCAGCCCGTGCCTGCCCATGTGTCTTTGACAGCCGTCGTTATCTGTGCCAACCTTGGCATTCAGGTCTCCCATGACGATAACTATGTCCTGTTTGCGGATGTTCTTCAAAGTTTGGTTAAGTGCACTATAGAAATCGTCTTTGTCTTCCTCTGATGCCAAATTTGTGGGCGCGTAACACTGAACGACGGTTATCTTGCGGGCTTTGCTGTTGAACCGAGCTGTAATGATTCGCTCTGAGATGGGTTTCCAGTCCATAAGGCTCTTCTTCGCAGCATCAGAAAGGAGGAATCCCACGCCGTTTTCACGGACGTCCTCTTCATCCTCCTTCCCAGAGTAAAGAAATGTAAGGCCTCTCAACGTTCTCAGTTCCCCGAATCCATTTCTGCGCACTTCGCTGAGACCGAGTATTTGCAGTTTATATCTGATCATTTCTGCTTCTGCTTGGGCTAGTCGGCTATCTAGGCTCAGTGTTCGCACATTCCAGCAAGCAATTCGTGTCCGTGATTTCATGCCAAAGGTCATCGTATTATGATCGGTCCGGTTTTGCATTGTTTCAGTTTCTTTAATCGTTAAAAGGGTTCGGGTAAGCGAGGGATTAGCCCACTATACCCTAGCCCACTGGTGGGGCTGCCACCTTAGAGCCTGTGAGCGTGCTCAGTTTTGTTTCGGGTTTCCTCCCTGGTGAGTAGATTCTGTTTTGAGGCGCAGAATATTCGCCTTTCGCCCTGCACCCTTAGCTCATCTGCAACTCGAGTTGGCGGCCACGCGGCGGCGCGGTTGCAGCAGTTCCCAGAAGGGACGACGGGGACATGGGTGACTCGGACTGGCCAGGGTTCTGCTTTATCTCGGTGTTCCGCCACTAACACAGCACATGGTTTCTTGGCATTTTGCAGGTAATGCTGCTCTCACATGCAGCATTTCCCACCAAGACCAAACCCTGACTTCCCCTTCCATTGATTTTTAATGGAAGGGCAAAAAAATTAAGAAGTTATGTAATTTAGATTATATTCTTTTCTCATAGTATTAATTTTATACCCAAAACGAATCTAAATCCCCAAGTATTATATCGGTGTTTTGAAACACCCTGTATACATTTCAAAATTATGTTAAGGTTGGCCCAAATAGCATTTGGAAAAATTATCCGAGATTAATAAAGTGCTGTCACTGGATTTATGCTATCTATATATTTTTTTATTGGAGCTAAGTATATTTGATTTTAGAAAACCAGAAACAATAATCCCATCTAAAACAAAACTTGTAAAAAGACCAAGTTTCGCAACTCTGTTCTTCTACCGTAAAAAGTTGTGAGATCTATGTAATACCAAGTCAGTTACTATATTAAGTCCCCAATTAAGGGACCTTCTGTCTTAAGTTATTTTAAGTAGGTAATTAGCTTACCTAACAACATCTTATAGTGACAATATCAATATTAAAAATATTTTATGTTTTAAATTAAATAAATTGGCTTGGCCATCGCATGAAAACACAATGTATTTAGTTTAGTTTAATAGTGCGATTGCCAAGTCAATCTATTTAATTTAAAACATAAAATATTTTTAATATTGATATTGTCACTATAAGATGTTGTTAGGTAAGCTAATTACCTACTTAAAATAACTTAAGACAGAAGGTCCCTTAATTGGGGACTTAATATAGTAACTGACTTGGTATTACATAGATCTCACAACTTTTTACGGTAGAAGAACAGAGTTGCGAGACTTGGTCTTTTTACAAGTTTTGTTTTTGATGGGATCTCATTTCTTTTTGTAGATATTGTTCTTTCTTTCATAGAAATTTCGGGCAATTTAGTCTACTTAATACTTTATTGAGGGATTTTGGTACAATTCATATCATAAGTAAGGCATGTCCCATTCTTGCTTTTTCATTCCGTTGACCATTTTACTAGTTACTTTTCAACATAATTATATCTACCTATTATTCCATTCCATTATTATAATATAGGTACATAATATGTACAGGTATACCGATACAAGAACTGCATATGTAAATTTGTTATCCTATATATTTATATAGGATTACAAAGTTATTTATGCAGTTGGTGTAACTAGAAAACTGGACCGAAATTATAAAATATTTTAGTTTTCCCTTGATTTATACACTAAACACTAACTGTATTCTAAATTTGAAGCTTCTATGTCTGCTAGAAGTGCCTTAGAGTTTTGATGATCGGTCAGTCAGTGAGTGAGTGACAAAATTAAGAATTTTGACTAGTTATAATTATTAAACTACTGGTTCAATTTGAATGAAATTTGAAATATACCGTGTTTATACAATGCCTGCTTGGTTACTGAAAATTCAGGGTTCTAGTTTTATCCACAACGAAGTTATAGGGGGACGAAAATGGCCCGAAGTGCTTCGAGAAAAGATGGTACGGCCGTGCCGCGCTCGACGTGCCGTGCTCGACTTGGGGGGGCACTGCCGTGCCCCCAGAAAGTATTTTTTTTTCTTATTTAATAAATTAATATTGTTATTATTTACCTTTTGAGACTCTATTACGAGTTAACAATTTAATTAACATCAGTTACAAATTTATTCATATTCTACGTAATTTATTGTGTAATTTTATGAGTAGACTAGCTGTGCACGCGACTTCGTCCGCGTGGAATTTAATTGACAAAGTTTCATACAAACTTTCATCCCCTATTTCATCCCCTTGGGGTAGAATTAATCAATATCCTTTCTTAGCGGATGCCTACGTCATAACATCTACCTGCATGCCAAATTTCAGCCCGATCCGTCCAGTGGTTTGGGCTGTGCGTTGATAGATCACTATGTCAGTCAGTCAGTCAGTCAGTCACCTTTGAGTTATATATATATATATATATATATATATATATATATGGGTATATCTATTATGGGATTTGACTCTATCTTGCTTCTTAATGCTCTTATTTGATCGCTTCTACTTTAATATTCTATTACCACTACGAAAACCAGTCCGAATTAAACCTAGTTACTTCATATAAAAAGTTTAACTTTACACAAAAAATCTTATTCTAAGATTAAAGTAAATTGTTATGATAACACCAAAAATATCAATAAGGAACTAACGTTAACCCTAAACTACGATGCAACAGGTTACTTGTTCGTCAAATTTATACAACAACCACTCAAAGTGATATGGACCTTTCCCATTGAGATGTAGAGTTCGATTTCCTGCGCCATTTCGTTTAAGGAAAGATGAACGCATAGATTACGTAATGGACTCGATTCTACATTCATGGTCACGGTTATGTATGCTTAAAAGGTCAACATGTATGTTTGTTATAAAGCAAAGATTGTATCAGCCGCGCTTGGTCGAGATATCTTGAATATTGCTGGTTGCAACCTCGTTTATTTATAGACGACCATTTTTGTCAAAGCTGTGTACCATAACTGGCTTATGGGCATTATAATAATATATTAATTTTAAAATACGAATAACCTCTTAGGATATAATCACCTACATTGTAATTAACAACGTTAATATTACAACTTTTTAAAAAACTTAAAATTAATGTATCCCTTTATTTGTAAAATATGTTTTTATTGTATTTGACACCTTTTCACCTTGTATTTTGTAGTACGCACTCCAACGGCCTGTTTCGGTGTTTGTTGGTAAAGAATATTAATTAATTAAAACATAATAAATAAGAAACCCCTTTCTTTTATGATCGCGTAGAGTAAAATCACTACGAGTAAATAACCCTATTAAGAGCAGCCAATTAAAAAAATAATATATATTTTTTATATGACTATATGTTGTTGGCCAGAGTGGTCATAACAACTTCACCCGGACAGAGGGCGAGCGCAAGTGCGCTCCAGCCAGAGGGGCAGGGGGGCAGCTAGCTCAAGGGCGCCACAAGGGACACGACCTCGGCTTGGGCCACTGCCAGGAGAGGTGGCGAGGGTAAATCTACCACCGGATCGGAAAGCGACCTCGACTGAGAAGATCCGGCAAGAAACTCAGCGGGCTTGTCGGGTGCCAAGGTGCGTCTAGGTAAGTAGACGCACCTTCTAGCGGAAGCGGGGTTAAAAATGTAATAATATTATTTAAGTTTGATGATTCTAAACATTGGTAATGTTTAGAACTCTATTATAATTATTTATATTATATTATTTATTACAATTTCTTCGAACTCCATGCATACAACATTACCTAATGATTTATCGTTTCAAACCGAGAACAATGCAGCATTATAATTATCATTGTGCCACGTAGGTACCTACCTACGCAATATTATTTATGATTACTATCATTTGCATCAGTCAAACAGGAAGAGATCGTTATTTAATATTGAATGGACAATGGAATCCCGTAAATAGTGATTGCAACATTGCATTATTAAAATATTATATCCAAAAATAAACCACTTTATTTAAAGGAAAAAGCTGTGTTATCTGTTTATACTTTGACCATAGGTATGGTGAGAATATGTAGGGATTCCGCGCAGTACTTTTCCTTGTGATTGACGCTTTACCTATAGGTCATTAATAAATCATTGTTAATATTCAAATTAGTTTTTTTTTATTTTTTTTTTCAAATCTTTACTTGACCTGTGTTATGGCATAAATACCTGTCATAATATTTATTAATAGATATCCTTTATTAAGGCCGGGGCCGTGCTAGCGATTGCAATGCGATTTATAAACAAATTTTCGCTAATGTTTGATCGCAGATCTATGCACCATATAATAGATAAAAATTAAGGTTACTTACTTAGATTAGCGTGTATGATTTACAGTATATAGTCTATAGTCCCTTAAACCATTTAACAATACCAAATAATCTTCGTATCCAGTGTGTGAATGCGTAATAATTATGACAAACAGGTGTGTCACGTGATGACGCCAACATTTCTACAAGTACACCGCACGCCAACAATACACCTACTTATATGAAAATACCTTTATTGCAATAACAAAAACAAACAACAATTTATTTAATCGACCGGCGCAACACAGGAAGAGTAATCAGAATCATTCGGACCTGTGATTGACCGCAACTAACAAAAAAATAAACTGTGTATTGGTGATAATGTTGGACCATTTGTGTAGCCAATGTTTGGCATGCCATCATATACAGCTCCATGGGGCCCGTCATGTTAATTTTGTTTATAAAAGCTCGGATAACTAAATTTAAATCTTTAGGTATATATACGAGTAGAATTACGGTGTGCGTGTTCGTAATTAATCTCCTAAACGGCTTGACCGAGTTTAATGATTATTTTTTGTTTTTATGGTTTTACTTCGATGGTTAATGTCACCTGGATGTGGATGATGAAAGGTAGTGGATAATAGGAAAGTTACATATCTTTCGAAAATAAGTGTTAAGTTTGCTGTTCTAGTTGAGCCTTTAAATGTGACGAAATCGAAGTAGTTAAAGTTTTCAATGCATTATCGACCGAAAATCTTGAAATAAATCCTGTAATTTGTACCTAGATACCTCAGAAATGCCTACATTCATTTATAGGAACATTTTGGATCCATTTAATCAATAAACCTGTGTTATATTGAGACCTGGCCTTCTTGGCGTTCCTATAGCAACGATCCCTCGCCATCCCAGGGGCGGACCGAGGAGGCATTTTAAAGGAAATCTGTAATAATTATTATAACGAACATTCTCTTTGACGAAAGAACATCACGCATGTATGGTCCGATAGAGTAGGCAGAGGTTCTTTACCTAGAACCTCTGGACTTTGTGAGCGAACTTGTTGATGTACTAATGTAGAGCTAATATTTCCTAGCATCAGGCAGCTGACCGTTAGTGTTCCTCAAATTAAGGTAGGTAGAGTCCTTAATAGTTTCACTTCTTCGAGTTTACAAGAATACCAAATCAGAAACACAAATCGTAATCTCATAACCCCGGCTGAATAGGTACTTAAACACTTCTCATGGTTAGTCCCACTTAACTATTGGAGTCGCCTTTATCACTGAAATTTGAGTTTTGTTCAAATATTTAACTACGGGAATGATATTCGGGCTAGATTCACACGGTAAAGACAGACAGATTTTCATTAGATGTAAAAATCTACGTGTAGTGCAATTTAGTTTTATAGGTACCTACTCCATTATTTATTTAGAAACAATAAGCCGTTACACGATTTTCTTGGTGTTGATCACGTTATCCACACATGTATATATTAATTATTAAGTTATAAATTACCTATGAAAAATACTTGACTAGGTTGTTGCGACCTCGACAGTTTTCATACATTTTACTGTATCAGGGTGCCGAGCACAGCCATAATGTGTCCAATTTTTTTAAAAAAGGGAGTCGTCTTTATGGTGTGAATGACCGCTAAATACGACTTACTATTATATTTTCCTTCAACACTATTTTTCGATATCCATTCTTATCTCATGGTATGATGTGATAAGATAATAATATAGGTTTTATTATGCGTGTGTCAACATTATTAATTTATTTATCCGCAAAAATTGCACACTTAAATATATTTATTATAATTATTTATTCACTTATTTACACCTCTAAAAGCACACACTACGTACGTACGTCACATAAACCGGCGATTTTAGGGATGAACGTAAAATAAAAAGATTGTGTGTAGTGATAGGGAAAATGATTAATAATGTAGCCGATTGCTATTCCCAATAAATGAAAATAATAATAAATAACGTGAAATGTGTGAAACCACTCTAACTCCTGTAAGCTAGGAACTACAGTCTCTAACACTGAGATTTTACGCGGCTAGGGACATATCCCGGGGAAGCTAAAACTAATCTTAAGACCAGCAATAAATTTAATCAGAAACATTTTTTTTATTTCTGTAATAATAATTAAATCTGCAAATAAATAGATAATTATAAAGATAAAATAATACTAATACAAGTTTTAACTACTTCTATCATTCTTCTACCATAAATGGTACATAAATATAGATATATACGAAATATAAGAAAAATTGGTCATGTATAATTAATTGGCACTATTATAAGGCACTCCTATTCAAACTACAGTCTCTTCCAGGCAACGGCAACCTTGGATGGACAGGACCTAGCCTAGGTATCTCCCTAACGTAACCTTCTTTTAAATCTTCTCATTCAACATATATCGGAAAATAATTAAACTCTCATATTTCCCTGGTCCTATACGCCAATGTTTGGAATTCGAAAACAAAGGTCCATTTTTCCCTTACAAATATAATGACGTCGTTTTCCGATGCATGGCAAAGACCTTAGAGTTCAATGCCGTGAGGCGGCAGTCCGCCATACTACCTCCTTCAACACCCTGCGGCCCTGGCACCCGGCCAATGAAAGGTACAGGAAATGTTGGAATATATCGCTCTCGCTTCCTAAGGGCTTTATAATTGCTGAAGCTGAAGGAAAAAAAAACTTGAGAGGTGTCAAGGGACACCCGGATGGAACGAAGTTGCAATATCCGGAACTTGTGCAGAAACACTGTCAGGATTCATTATTGTAATAATTTTTTATTATTTATTCGCGACACCACACTGTTCAATGCGAAATAGAAAGGCGAAACGAAAATGACTGGCTTGCTTTCTATAAGAGAGAGAGACAGAGAAACACGCACACGCCGCACGGCTTACAACTATAGCAAAAAGTGTCGTTACAACTTTTGGTCTGATTTTTTTCCGTCTAGCCCCCTTTCGCAACGCGCGATAAGGAACTTCGTTCCAATAATAATTATCCTACTCGGTGAAGGGTTCCTCTCAAGATATGAGGTAGGAATTCAGGTCAGGTTATCTAGGTATCCTCACATTTGGGTATGGAAAGGGAATGCTACGAGTTTTTGCGAATACCAACCCTATCCAGTAAGTGAAGCAATCCTTACGTGACGTCACTATCGTCTCGTTCAGTCTACAGACAGTCATCTCCCATTTCTTGTTAAAATAAGAAATAACTTAGGCATGTGTTGTGACCCTATGGCCTCATTGTATAAAATAAATAATGATGGTTCTGACTAAAAAAATAATTTATAAGTTGATCGAGCATAGATCAACTAGAAAAAAAATATTGTTCTTGTTTTAAACTATCTATAATTTATGATGTTACAATAAAATATGTTTCGATATATTCAAGGATATTTTGTGTTTGCACAGCTTTTTAATATATTGTCTTTAATTATTGTGTATAATATTTGTACATGTCAATTTAAAATTTATTAATATTTCATATATATTTAGAAGCTATTTTAAGAGAAAAATAATGAAATATATTCACTAAACATGAAAATTCATTAAATAGCAGTAAAGAAATATGAATGTATCCTCTTAGGATACATTCATATTTCTTTACTGCTCTCTAAGGAGAGCTCCTTTTTTCTATGAATAATCAATTCCATTATTAAATCAGAGCAAGCATATTTCTTTGTTTTACGGACAAGTTCAGTTATTAACTTGCAGATTTGTGGTTCGGCGGCCCCAATTGAAGACAGGGTCTTTGACTCTACATGTGCACAATAGGCCTCCTCTACTCTATGAACCACATGTAGCGTCCCATGCCCTCAAGTCAAACAGACAAGCACGCAGATGATGTGGTCGTGAGCCGGGCGAGGGGTGTGGTGGGCGCAGGGGGAGGGGGGAGGCCCGGCGCGCACAAATAGCAAGCTGCGATTTGGCAAGCAAGATGTACTTTTTGGACAGGGACGGATTTTGTAACGTGGACGGACTTAGTCTAGATATAGGTGCCTGTTTTTTTATTATTTGAATTGGGAGGCAAAATATTCATTGTTAAATTACTGTTTTACTTTCTGTAAGGTATCTGTGTGAAAATTTCTGTAAAAATCTTTAACAGAAATTCAACCAATCAACGCTTACAGTGCAATATTCAAGCAGAGCCACATTTGCATTGTAAATAAATCACTTAACTATTATTATATTTTTTAAATAAATTATTGATCTAAACAATATGTGTTGTTAAACCAGCTTAAAATAACAGGTACTAAATTGTTAACATAACTACGAGGACTTAAAACAAAATATCTATAATAAAAGAACAAGGCAAGTAAAAGACTCTTCAACGACTTCAGAAAATTGGTTATTGTAATAAAAATAAAATCATTGTTTTTGTTAATTAACATTATAGAGAATAACTACATTATTTTCGATCTAATATTTATTAATTATTTCGCTTTGATTCGATCTAATGATGCCATCTAAAACGCCCGAAATATTAATGATAAATAAACTTAGAGAAAGCGGTTCTATGTCTCATTCAATATGCCAGGATAACATTTAGGAATCAAAGTTAGGGCCTATGTTAATGACACACCACATGCACACACTTACAAAAATGAAATAAAGCTTTTGAGGAATATGACAGGAATTGTATTTTTCGGAACATCATTCCTAGTATTGGACCGAGGTCGCATAGGTAGATTCCTAGATACCAGATATTTAGAGATTTAACGATTGTTAATAAATAAACTAAAATTCTATTTAGCAACGTTCAATTTGAGATCAGACTTCAAATACGTGCCTGTTTTATTGGTCCAATATTACCGATATATAAAATAAGATAACCGTTAAATGATTTTGTAATGTTACTAATAACTTTTTAACGTAATTAGCTACATACCTAATTGATTCCCTGAAAATGTATTTATAGATGATAATCTATTTATATCCAAACATAAATCTTAAAAGCCTCATCCGTTTGATATACATCGTCGGAACTTAGATCGTAAAAACAGTAGTTTAAACAGTACCTTGAAATTGTGGGCATCCACTTAAGTATCAAGATAGTATAAAAGATAAATAAAATCGATAAAATGCATAGTTTAGGGGTAATGTCTATGTTGTATAAAATCGGCAAAATCGGATCCTGGCGAAAATCCAATGACGATTGCAAAAAGACGTATTTCATGAAGAGCTAGTTCCGACCAACCAAAATTAAGATGTTATAATCGATACTTGCACTAGCCAATTAGAGTTCAAGTTTCCAACCATCCGTATCAAACTGGGGTCTTGCAATTATTACAGCTCGTATGATGACGAAAATCTGACTAAGATTTCGGTTATTTGCATTTGCAATTCTGCTAGGACTTTCGCAAAATAACGATTTTTGGGATTATCGTACGACATAAACAACACTATGGCTATTTATCAGATGGCCTTGATTTCAATAGATATACTATTTCCGTTAGAACTGAAATGATATCGATTGAATAGCTACTGATTCTAACAGAGCACCTTGATGTCACGCTGGGCAGAGGTCGGCTATTTAAGTGGAGCAGTAAGTATTTAGTATCTCCTACTTTCAAAATTTCTTCTGAACCATTATTTTTCTTTCGGATTCATTAATAGTATTTTACACGAGCCGGGATTTTTGTTATTCGAATACTGGTACTAATTATAATTTTTCCATTTAATTAAATACTTGTTTTTTTTAGGATCAACGTTTGAATTCGCTACTAATTAGGGTCCATCTTCTAAGTTCATATTTAAAGAGTCATGTAGAGATAGGTAAAATATACTTGATGTTGTCATATAACTAATAGTAAATCGTATCTGTAGCGATCCTGAAATAAATAAAAAAACTCAAATATTACCCAATAAGAAATTACACGTGGTAATGCTGTGGCCTAAAAATATCAAGAGACCCGGGCCCAGGCCTCGACACGCGGCCTCCAGGTAGAGATTTAGCCGCCATTGGAGGCAAATTGAAAAGAGCTCGTAATAAGCGCCCGGGTGGGGGTAGGGTGGATGTCACTATCGCAACGAGCGAGCGATCGCCATAGCTACGGCGCGACCGCCGCGAGTGCGGCCCTGGGTGGCCTTGCAATGGTATGGGGAGTTCAATACACCCGTCTACTTGCAAGTCTATCAATTTGCTGTTCCTGGCATGCTCACCGCGTTTCCCGCTAATGTTTGCGCGATTTTTTTTATTTCAAGGTCGGTTTTCGTAATGCAGTTAGCTCTCACGTGGTTGGTGTGTTTTTGCGAGATTGTTTCTATGTCGAATTAATATTTTGGTACTATTCAGATGTTTATGGTTTTTTATTCTGCTCTATTGTCATTAGGAGGGCAGTGTGTCCCATTTTCCGACAATCTGACATACTGCCCTCTCGATTACTATGTCAGAATTTGATTGGCTACAAATTACGACTAAACTGAAATTGAAAAAACTAAATATATTGCTCTCCTTCCAAATTTAGTTTGTGTATCAACAGAATAAGAACCATTGTTTTGTTAGGGTTATGTTTTTTGTCTTTTGTGGAAATCGTGTTCCACATTTTCCCGCCTACATGACATATAAAGTACCTATAACAGATTGCCGCCCAGGACCAATCCTCCGCCCAACTCTTATGTTTCCAAACTTTGAAATAGGAACTCTATAGGGACAGTAGATAAGTTGAGGAATATATATTTTATATACATAATATATTTACCTAGGTTCAATACTTCGTTCGACCATGACGTCTTATTAGCGTCACAAGTCACAACAGCTAGCATCCCTTGCAACTAATTGTTTATACTCAACAAAACCTATTTACGTGTAAACAAAACCTTAGTGCCAATATCTAGGCGGCGATGAAACCTTCACAATACCTCCTAGGAAACCCTACAATCTTTGAATATTAAGTTCACGCGATTCCCACCCTTATTGCTTTATCGTAGAATATATTATCGCTCGTAATAGAAAGTCGGGGAATATCAGATTATTGTAGATGTGCGCAATAAACTTCCAGTGCCGAAACTCCATCGAAATGTTCGTTATACAGCGAGGTTTTCCAAAGGCGGTGTGGAAAATGTTATAGTTGTAAAAGAGCAATGTATATCAAAGGTAGAGAGGCGGTAGTTACACAAGTTGCCGTCTGGGGTGTTATATCGAGGCACCAAACTGGACTAGCGTGAATTTCAGTGCGTGTCTCGAGTCAGTTTTCCTCAATATCAGGCTGGGCGGCCTCGATTTTCAGCGCTTATGCCTCTATAAGTTATTCCGCCCTGCATACGATGCGTAGACCTTTGAATTTTGTTTTATTAAGGCGTGTTTTTTGATGCGAATAAATCGCTCCTCGAGGTCTGGCCGGGCCAAGTTGTTGACCTTAATATCGGGAGTTCGTCTGGGAAATGGCGGATTGATTATTTACGTTATTTCTGTAATGTATTATGAGAAAAACGGTATATAATATAAAAGTATGTGACCTTTTTTCTGGCAGTTTTGGAGAACTCGACCTTAATTTTGATAGAAATTAGGTAGTTCTTTCTTTGTCTGTTTAAATGCCTATAGTTAAACCTCATACGAGTATTTCCAATGATTTTCCAAATTATGGTACCATTACACTAATAGGCAGAGTACTCTTCTACCATAGGTGTTATCCAGACTAACATAGAGACAACACACCCAAGCAAGGAGATATTTATTATAAAGAATACCAATTTGATTCTGATTTAAATTCCACGCTGCTAACAAAAGCAGGTTTGACCTGGAAGCGATTGATCCCTGAATGTATATTAAAATATAATTTTATTATGTGTTGAAAAAGCTCCCTTTGATATCCGTCGCGTCTACCGCCAAACGTACTCTGTAAAATATCGAACAGAAAAAAATAAGTTCATGTTTTTGTCGGCTTGCTTTATCGGAGGCACATTTCAGTCTATGCGCCGCTTCAGCCGGGAGCCGGCGCGCCCCCTCCCACTCTACGAAGGGGGGCCCGCCTCAATCCCAGTAGCCCAGAGCCTGATGGTGTATTTGACAAAACGCTCCCGTTACAAACCCAACTTGGAAACCTTTGACCTTTATAGTCAGACTATTCAGGTCGGCAGACGTTAATTTTTTCGCGCCAAACGCGCCGTCGTTTCGCATTAAAATGATGACTTGAGATGGTATTTATCAAACTGAAACTTGTGATCATTTTGAAAATGTTTTTCTGGGGCGATTTCATTTTTGAATTACGAAAGCTGAATAAAACTTTTAGTTTTTAGTCAAAAATAATAAAATCACTTCAGGCTAAACCAACAAGGAAGTCTAGAATATATTGTGAAAATTAATTGAAAATGATTCGAAACCGTCTTCCCTCTACCGGGGGAAACAAACATGGACAATGTTTTTCCTCCTCACACATTTTCATAAAACAGTTATCAATCTCGCACGTGTATCCCGTTTGATACAGATTTAATTATTCACAAACTTTGTAGAGTTTTAATTTGAATAGGCCCTGGATGTTAGGGTATCTATATAAATGTTTGCACAGTATTAATATTCGAGAGTGTAGGATCCGAGTGGAAATTCGCTCTACAATCTGAATACCGAAATTTTGTGTTATTCTTATATTACTTAGTAAGTAAGATGAAATTTCCGAATTTAGTCAATGTACCGATCGAGGTAAATCAATACCGTTTTTCATCGTTCTGAATTGTATGACTCTACATAAAATTCAGTTTTACGGAACAGACCGCTCTACTTGATTTGAATGTGATGGACAGATCAGTGCTAATGAATAACACGCGCATAATTAGAAAAAAGCCTCCACAAAAATGCGTCATCGAATACAAAAAAAACGAATTATAACTATTTAACATTGAAACTAATAAAAAAATCCTTCGGCTAATACATTTATCTAGTAAAGGGGTGAATTTAAACAGCATGTGTGTGTGATAGGTCGATAAGATCTAACACGCGCTATGAGTCACGTGGTGATGTATTGTCGAATTTGTGTCACGTTTCGGGCTTTTTGTACTTTCGCATGCATGCATGGTCGCATTGAGCAATGCGTGCATGCGGAACATGCTAATTGAAATAGAAAATAGATATAGCCTGGAGGGCTCTTAGCATTGAAACCATTTTAAGTAGGTAATCACTAAGATGTAACCGGAAGGGGGAGGTACTGTTATAAATACACATATCGCTGAAGATTCGATACCTACTCACAATTGCACAATATAAAATGCAATTTATGATGTTCTGTTTAATTTTACATTGATATTTAGTGAATAAATTTACATACAATTTAAAAGTACTCTTTCAAAAATGCTTTCCCTGTTAAATGCTTGTTGAAAGATTTATTACTTGTGATTCCGTAAACATTTTTGTACGTCGTAGTACTATTACTCGTGCCAGTTATTCCGTATCAAGGACGCTAAAAGTAAAACTCATCCTTGTGAAAAGTAATTAACAAATCGTGCGTAAATACGTACCAGCTGAAAACTAGGGACCAGTAGCTAGCTGTGGAACTATTGATTTATTTATATGTTCTCTAGGAGTCACTAGTGGTTTACATAACGCATTTGTATGTTAAATTACTAGTATTTGCCTGACAATTTTGCAGATGTAAGTGGCTAGCGAGCGTATATGTGAGCGCATACTAGAATTAAAGGCGACGCAGTTCACGCTACGCAAAGTAGAGCAGACTTTGTTGCGTATGGGTAGAGTTTTGCTATGTTTCTGTATCCATTTACTTGCGATGCAGCATACGCTCAAGACTGCTAATTCTGTGCTATACTGTACTACGTCACCTGCGTTTCGGCATACGCAAGTAGAGCTCATGGTAGAGCTACTATTGTGTAGGGCTACCAAACAACAAGATTTGTTTTGATAATCAAGTTTTTTTAGCTCTCTACAATTCAGATCAATCTTTAAATAAGAATTGTACTTGAAAAACATTTTGAAGGACTGTTTTATTCATAAATTTGCCAAACAATCTTTGAGACGCTTTTGTTAATGCTACAAAAACGCTATCAAAACATCACGGCTTGTTTCAAGTGATCAAGCTTTACATTACGTTTCTGTTTTACCTTTGACAACCCGAGCTGTAGTCAAAGTAAGAGTTTTGGTTTGTAGACTGCATACAAGTCACATAACGATGATCGCAAAAATGAATTTCTCGTCTCATCAATTTACTACGTTCTAGATCTAAATACGGTACCTTTAATAAAATCAGAAAATGAAGTAAATTTAGGATAAAAAATTTCATGTATTTTACGCGACTAATGAACCCTCATAAACTCAAGTCAAACCAGTGAAGGGCATTTTAATTAACGTTTACGTTTAGTTAAAATTAATTTGACAGAACCAAATTACGAACGCTTAATATTTCCTAATCTAATACACTTCTGAAGTTGATATTAAAACAGTCGAAAGCAACGTTTTGTCATTAAATTACAAGTCAACGATTTGTAAAGACAGTGAGATCTTCAAAATAATCGCGGCCAAGTGTAACAGAGAAAAAAAGGAAACGGTCCCTAATTGAACTGATACCCCAAAGGGTTGTAGGTGTGAAGCCGTCTAGACGGACCAAAAGGACGGGTTTTGATAAGGGTGCCTTGGACCTTGAACTTTACAACGGCTTAAACAAATGAGGCGACCCCCGCCTCACACGTCTGCATGTTGCCGCTTTTTTACGTCTTGTAATGTAGAAAACTTTATCGCTACGCAAACAGAGAGGGTCCCTATCTAGATATCGTGAAAACAGGTCAATTTCCACATCCCAAAACTTGGTATTTACAGAGCGTAACGAACAAATTTACGGGCTGGTGATCGACATTCAAACAAAATACAACCAATTACTTATCGTGTCACAACTAAAGGAATAGAAATTCTGTGTTTCGACGCCTTTGAACCGGGCCACATAATTGATATAGAACATCGGCGGACAGGTACACAAAGGTGGGTGAAAAGTCCTTTGTCGTCGACGTGTCGAATCACCATCGGACACCACGCCGACGAGCCAGACCTGGCCGGGCACAGACGTACGAAAATAAGTTCAGCCAGTTCCTAAACAAAAAGAAACTGAAATAAACAAGGTCGGGAATCAACGCCGCCGACGCCGCCGCCATAAAGACCGACGGCCGTCCTTGAAAATGGGGGGTTCTTACAAATTGGGTTATTACGGTGCGTGGGGGCGTGGGGGGCGAGACGGGCCGTGCGAGCGAGAGCGACTTCGCTGACGGAGGGTAGTTTCCGCGCGGCAGAGGGGGACAGAGGGCGCGTGGGCGTACCTCCGCCACCCGTGGCTCGGCACGCCCCTCCAGGAAGGACTCCCGTCCCAGACTAGGGTTCCGGCGCCGATCATTATAATTACTCTCCAAGGTGAGCCGGGTGCCTGCAACCCCACCGGCGGCCTAATCCGACGAGCGCGCCTCCGCCGGGACCGGCCGGAGCCCGAGCATAATATTGCGAGCCAAACATTTAAAGCACTTAAACATCATCTGCCTAACCGAACGGTGCCAATTATGAACCAAATTGAAAGCCCCCTCCGACAGTTTTGAGTGTGGGCACTGAGCTTTATTAAGGTTTAAAATCAAGCCCGGCTGACAAATGTGGGCGATGTTGCTTTATCTAAAAATGTTTTAGTTAGCCAAACGGTAGCTGTTCCTACTGAAATGTCTGTAAATGTCTGAAAGGGATTTGCTTTATCAGGGTAAAACAAGTTCTCTACTATACTTATCAAAGTCCTTCTCCCAAAATTATTTTGGTAAGGTTTTAAATAATTGTTCAATTCAAGCGTTGCTTGCAGCTCTCCGTCTGCCAAAGCCAATAATAGGATAAAGTTTTCGCCATACATCAACATGTGCCAGTACATAGCCATGATTTGAGACCTTTTGAACGGAAAAATCCAAAATAAAGTATCCCAAAGATCTTATAAAAACCACACAAACATGTTCCAAGAACTACGAAAAAAAGGAATATCAGAAAAAAATACATTTTCCTCCTGACCTTCGATCACCAAAACTTGGTGATTAAATCATTAGCGACCCAACATTCCGAGGCTGCTAATCTGGTCTGAACTTGTGAAGAGGCTTTGTGCAACGTCTCATTTGATTAATGGGTCCACCGACCATCGATGGCGACTATAATGAGTAGGTAGGTAACTAAAGTAAAATATAAAGTCGTTGAACTCTCGAGTAGACTGTTCACTGGGCGAGGAACCTCAACCCATACGAAAAACTTCGCTCGGGCCGCTCGTGACAATCACACTGGCGTAACTAGTAATAGAGGCCTGGATTCCTGGATTTTGTCCACCAAACCGGCGCCATATTAGAGTGGGATTACTTGACATTTAACAGTTTAGACCACAGATATATATTTGTAAATCTATATCTGTGGTTTAGACAGTCCCTCTGTGTTTCCGATCACGCGGTAATTAGTATTTGTCATAAATTTCGGTATGTAACTAGATCGCGCAATTAAATTTTTGCTTTACTTTACCCTACGTTGAGATCTAGGAACTCCTCGTTTGACAGAAAATCAAACCCGGGCGATAGTGCCTGGTGTGACTGTGTATAAGGCATAGCAACTAGGAGTGAGAGGTCTCCCCCCATTTGCCATGCCTTATCACCCCTATCGTCCCCGTCCTAACCGTTTTTCGTGGACACCCTTGTAGAAAGGAACACAGGTCCACCGGGAGCCTCTTACACCGAACAATCGATTCTACTGTGTCTGCTTAAGGTATCGACCTTAAGCAGACACAGTTAGGTGAAAAAGTATTGGACTGCAAGTATGTTGACCTGAGGATAGGGCTTAAGAAAGATGACCTTAATCTGAGAGCATGTGGTTCTTCAGTGATGATATTGGAATGAGCTACGTCCCAAAAAGGTCTGAAAAACTTTGTTACATTGTTTTGCATAAAGCATGATCAAAACCAACTGACGAAGATAAAATTGGATACTTAGATAAAAGTATGATTAAACAATTCTAATCCGATGTGTTCGCCAACCCTATGAACTTAAACATGGGATACCAGGTCAGGTGTCAGCCCCAACAGCTGATGACGAAGTGGGCATTGACAGCGCTAGTATTGTCCCACGCGAGGCTAGCTTTGTCCCGGGTCTAACGTAATGAATGGCTCGTGGATCGTAGAACAAAGGGCTGAGACTGCGCCCTAGATTTAGTAGGATTAGGGAGTCTGTTGATTTCAGATAGTGGCATGCTTTTTGTAGACATTTAAATAGATGCAATGTGTATTTACTCGTTTAGTAAAGGGCACGATGTTATGGGGATGCGATAACGATAATTTTACTGATTCAGAACAGAAGTTTCATTTTATAAATTTCGTAAATGATTTTCCTTTGGCGAAGCTAACTTCTAACTACAAGCCTAAATAAGCGTCCCTTGGACCTAGTAGTATCTAACAGTGTACTGATGATAAGATCGTGAGGTCAATGCTCAGATCGTGCAGTGCCATTTGAAAGTTTCAGCACGTTGTAGGAAATACAAGCCTGAAGGCATATTGTTGGTCCTCATATAAAACATAATATATATTTTTGCCTAAACACTTATACGCAATTATTTTAAAACTAATTCGAAGGTTCACCAAATAAGGCGTTCTATACATAAACATTCTGATAGCAGTGGTGACGTAATGCTGCGACCGGCTGGGGGCCAATTATGCGTGAACTGAGCAGCCCCATAGCAACACAGTGCGTCGCTTCATAACACAAACGTCCAGCCTAACATGACCTCGCCATACCAAACTAAAAACACCTTAAACTCCCACCCATAAATGAAGGCAAGAGGCTGCGGAAGCTCAACTCAATTGGTCGTAGGTACCACATTGGAATTTTAACGTTGAAAGATCCTCCTTGCAAATTAAATGTTTCGACTAACATTGCACATCATTTAGGTTTTAGTGGCAAAGTTTATTGAACTCTGCACATGTTAAACAGTAAAATTAAATTAGGCATCTGCTGGAGGGTTTCGCGAGGCACAAAAAAAGGCTATCGGCAATTTGAAACGTGTATACTATAATTTTGTAGGCATATAATGTGACGTCTTATGAATTATTAGGAAATGTACCTATAGAGGAAATAATGTGTTAGCGACTTACATTAAAGTGTATACAGATGATTTGATAAAAATGAAGTAATATCAGCTGTAAAGAGGATTGTTTTCAAAACTGTAGCTTAAGCATGAAGTGAAGATGACTTAACTGACATATTACCATACTTGTACCACGGGTAGCTTAATCCCGAATAGTAATTACACTCTTTTCCCAAAACATTCATGAAAATACCAGGGTTAATTTCTTTCAAATATTGAGAACAATGTTGAAGTCATTCAATACCTATCAAATGTAAAATAATAATTACTTCATTTGTAACCATGACGCCAGAAAGCGTCAACCTTATGGATGTGGATGTATGTTTGTTACTCTTTCACGCAAAAACTACTGAACGGATTTGGATGAAATTTGAAACACATATAGTTTATAACCGGGATTAACACATAGGATCCTTTTTATCCCGATAATCCCGATATTTTTTTTTTATGTTAAATACTAAGCGGAAGAAGTCGGTGGGCACAGCTAGTAGTACATAATGTGCATTAATTTTAAACAACTGCACATCAATTCACTCTGAGTTCGTGCGTTTACTAGGAGTCGCAAGTCGGTAGCGTCTACGTAAAATAGTTTTTTTGCTGGCCGATAGGAACGCAAGTAAAATATGTCAACACAAATTTTACGTATAGGTAATCTGTGAGCGTAAAATTTGCGTAAATCTCATGGTAGAGATACAGAATAAAATATACCCAGACTATATTATTAAAATGACTGTACGAATAACCGCGGCCTTGGAATTTGATAACCATGAATCACAATATGCGGATATAATAATAGTTCCACGAACTATGCCTGTTTTGAATCACGATGCAATTTGTTTTAAAAATAAAATAATCTCCGGTCGGCTTACTCATGCATAATACAACTTTGCAACCTGCAATTGTGCGCAGAATCAATTAAAATTGATGAAACACTTTTAAAACAAGATTGCTAACCTTTAACTCAGTTTGGTAGAGGCACTGCTATGCATCTAGGTATTCTACAAACTTGCTGAACTTTAGCTTTTAGACGTCAACATAGACTAAAAAAATATTCATACTCTATTGAAACGATTCCCAAAAGGATATCACAAGAATTATTACGCCCTTTGTCATAAAACTTGTTTTAATACAGGTCTGTTGTATAACTCTGTGGTATAACTCTCCTTTTCACAACCTACGCCTAACTAATGAGGCATTTAGGCTGTAAAAGAAAGAAAAACAGTAGAACTAATACTTT
This sequence comes from Notodonta ziczac, assembly GCA_918843915.1. Lineage (NCBI taxonomy): Eukaryota > Metazoa > Arthropoda > Insecta > Lepidoptera > Notodontidae > Notodonta > Notodonta ziczac. The sequence continues at coordinate 12,440,752 of OU974037.1, forward strand.
TCAATATTGTTCCGGCTATGAAGTATTACAGCCAAAAAAAGGCATTGTAATGCTCTTCATATATAAATATAATCTAAATTGTCTGTGAAATCATGGCATGAACTAGAATTTTGCATAAATATACATAATAAAATATCTATAAGTTAATAATAAAATATTTCATAGTATGTCTATTCAAAGAACCGAGTTCAATCAACTTTCAGATTGCAACGCATTCTGTTCTATGCCTATTAGTCATCATATGAAAACGACAATTGTCACAGGCGAAAAAACATACAAAGAAATTCTTTTCGCACTTGCAATTTCAAAAGCAAAGAGCTAAAAAAAAACACTCTGTGATTCAGTAAGCATGTGTGCGTGTGTCTGAGTGTGTACTATTTCGGCATGGGTGTCGTGGATTATATAATAGTTGGATAAGAATTAGCGACGTTATTGTGAGTACTTACGTCAGCCCTTAACTGCCAATTCTGCGTCAGGGCCTCCCATACGTGTTGAAATGCGTTTCTGTTGTTGCCAAGACTTAGGTAATTATAGGGAATCGGCCCTAAAGGACAAAATATGGATTAGAAACTATTTAATAAAATAACGTGAATTAATATTTAATCCATAAATATAATTGTGTAATTCATTCATTTTTTAATGTAGTTATCAATTTGTAAACTACATTGTACATAATTACAATATAATTAATAATAAAAAAGTTATTGCTAAAACAAATATATTAATATAGTGTTAATTCATAATAATCTATAAACGCATTAAATTTACAACTGTGATTTGACCATGGTTGCTGTAAAGCAGCCGAAACGTCGGGAACATAAAAAACTAAATAAACGCGATAAAATCCGTGAAATAGTTTTATTTCAATGTGATTTGATAGTTACTTCTTGCAGGTTACTTAATAGACATATCCACATTTACCGAATCCGCGTCAAGTGCGCGAGCGCAATGGCCAAAACACAGAGAATGAAAATAAACCGGCGCGAAGCGGGTTCGTTACCCGGGAGCGTTCTCACGCGCATCTTATGACACTAGCCCGCGCATGCGTACATATGTGCGGACATTGTAATCTACTTCATTAGAATTGTGTTTGTGCTTAGAATAAATTAAATTGTAGATACAAGTGAAGTTTGATTTAGAAGAACATATAACAATTTGACTTATTTGTTAGAGGGAGAGATGTACACTTTTGTAATATTGCATCTAGGACTATTAAATCTTTATCGGATATGATCTACACTATCGCCTCCAAAGGCGTACATATATCTGGCAGTGGTTAACTAAAGTTGGCTAATAGATATGCCTAACAATGACCTTTAACTACATAGATAATGTTACACCGTGACACTACACTTAGGTACTAGTACAATGTTTTGATAAATTATGGAACTTATCACTTCCAGATTCAAGGCATACCTAATTAATTCGTGTTATATTTCATAAAAAATATAACATTTTTCTGTTCAAAAACATGGACAAACTGCAAAGTATTTTTGCAACATGCCGTAGCAAATGTAGCATATGTGCTACGAAATGCATTGTAGACGACTACGAGATGCGCTACGTGCATCGGTGCAGTAGCGATGCAGCTACGATTCTTATCACTACGCCGCCGTAGACGTGCTACGAAATTGCATTACTGCAAAAAATGTTTGCCATCTTACACTATTTTTATAAAATAAACAATGTTTGGAATACAAAATATACATTTAAAAATTTAAATTTGAGTGCTAGGTACTCAACTTACTGAAATTATATTGGAAATTAATGATACAAATATGTTTTTTAAGGATATTTTGTCATGACATTTTGGCTTTGTATTTTGGGTGGATATAAGTAGTGCGCTTAAATTGAAAGAGGCCACATCTGATAGACGGAATTACTATTAATAATAATGTGGCTATCATAAATATACAATGTGTGATGGTATACATTAATTAATATCAATTAAATATTCATTTGAGTTATATACCTACCTACTCTATGTACATTCATACCACTCTTATAATATGGAGAGCAGATGTTCATTGCAATTAAGGAACATATTTATCTTATTTTAGCGCCACTATTAAAATTAAGTATCTCTATGTCATGGTATTAATATAAGTGTATGGTTTCGTTTGTGTTTATATTTTATACGCAATTTTTTACGCACATTTGTTCTAGGTCAGCATACTTCATAAATTAGCTCTATGATGGGTTTATACTTCCAGGTAGAGTCACTAGTTGCTGGCGTCCAGGTAATTTTTATGTGCGTAAAAAGTTTACCTAGTTGCTAGGCGACTTGTGTCCGTCTAATTCATGGTAGAGTTTAGGTTTCTAATGGCAGTGGTATTCACACCTAAATAAGATAACAAATAAATGGGAGTAGGCATAGCTTTTCCTGCTTGAGTTACAATACAATGGATGAACTTGAACTTTTATTACGTAAGTACACACATTTATAGAACGTTACAATTATTTTAAAGTTCTATTACAAAACACGTTTGTTCGTCCGATACATGCTTCGTTAGCGATTGTTTATGGATTAATATATAAATATATCGTTCCCTAAATAAGCTTCAAACGGTGATCCCTTGTCTTCGGCTCCACTGTGTCGGATATCAAATATTCAGAATTGGAATAAAACCAAAAGTAACATTTTAAGTTATCCGGCGTACCACCGCCATGGTGCGCAGGGGCCACACTCGGAAACGATCCGCGAGCCAAGGCCGCCCAGCCCGTTCTCAGACCGGTAAAACGCGGGAGTCACACCAGACCAACGTTTGAACAAACTGTTGGACGCTGGAGCTCGCTGTGTGGGCCAATATTTGGAGGTAGTTTTATTTTTAGTTTAGTGAAGAGACATATTAAAATTTTGTTTATTTTAAGGGTTCCGTAACTCAAAAAGAAATAAATGCGGAACTCTCACAGGCTCACACTGTTGTCCGTCTGTCAAGACCCTTTCTTATTACATAATCCCTACTCAATAAGGAGGGAATGTGTATAATGGCAAGTTCGTCCCCTATTATATTGGGACAAAAATAACATTGGCTGATGTAAGTGCATTGCAGTATAACTCTGCTTACCCCTTTGAGGTGTATAGGAGGTTTATAGGTGAGATGGAGTGTATATTAAATTCAAAAAATAATTAGCTTTTTATCAAAAATGTTTGATAAGTTAACCCTCCTTCCGGGCAGTGGGATAAATATTAGGTATAACTGTTTACACGGTTTACACTGATATTTTAATACCATTTTAATTAATATGTTAATAAGTAACTACTAGTTAGTAGTTTTTAAAATAAACTTATTTTAAAAATGTACAAAGCAACTTAAAATTATTACTACCTTCGCTGCATCGCTATAAATGAATCAGGAAAAAAAACATTTTAATGAATACCATATTAAATTAATGTGATAAGCGATGAAGGTCATTCAACTGCAAACGTTAAGCTGAAAATAAGCGAATTAAAACATACCTATACACATCGGCCATAACAATGAGTCATCGTTACACGTGCCGCGCGATGCAAAAATAGCATACACCGTGCAACGCGCTATATTGACCATTACAATATTATTTTGACGCAATGGAATAATAAGAGGCCTTGTTCACACAAAGTTCTGGGCTTTTTTGTTTGTTCTGTGTTGTCCATTTGCTAACAGAAGAAGATTGCTCTCACAAACGGTTAAAATGTGGTCCTTCTCACTGCCGAAGACGGAATCTTTACTTAAATGTGATAGTCAAACGTTATTATCTGTAATGTTTTGTACGGTGCGGTAAACTTAGATAGCACTCAAATAAATATGAGTAGCGATTACAATTATAACGCGATTCAAATCGTCCGATGAGCGCCTCCTCTTATCCGATCCGATATAGGATAGTTGTACAATGAGCCGCGCACCAATTGTTCTAGGGTCCGTACTTAGATATCCCACAAAAGAGGGTTCCGGCCGCAGGCCCCTCCTTCATGTACCCTGTGGCCTCCACAAGCTTTGTAGTGGTCTCCACAAGAGAACCTGTTTTGGTGGAAATAATGGACTTAGAAAAGAGTAGTCATAAGAGGAACTCGAAAGGATATTATAATTAGCTGACCCGATAGACGTTGTCCTGTCTTAGCTTTGAATATTGAATTCGAATTGTTCCGCTCAACTGTCTTAATTTTTTCTTTCATTAGAACCTTCTCCTGGCAATAATAAAAACAAATAAAAAGAATTAGCGAATTCGTTCGTCGCCCTAAAGATAATCATTAAATCAGGGTCGACTTGCAATAATCACTTGATAGCGCCTCAGTTGCTATTGGTGTGGGTTTGACTTCCGGTCGGAATGTCAATATTTTGCAGCTGTCAGGAGTGGATATGGTCTATGATGCTGGCTCCTTTCAGTAGGCTCGGAATTAGCGATTGTGGATGATTGCAGAAATACAAGGATTAATTTTAATAATGCAGTTTTTGAATGGCGCCTAAGGAAATGATAAAGATGATTTATTTTTTTCTTTTAATATGTATTTATGAGACGGCGATCTGATTCCCTCTCCAAACTGTCGAATCGATTTATATTTTCCACAGTTAAAGAAGTAATATTGTTCAACAAGCAAAATTGGTAGTGCCATTTGTATTTTTGTTTTATAAACCTTATAAAGCGGGACCGCTATAATTTGAATTACATAATTACTTCATTAAAATCAAACTGTTTTAACGATACGGAAGACATGGCTTATGTAACGATTCCCTCGAGGATGGCATTGAACGCGCCCTTGCCCTTTGCCTCGTGAATGGTAATCAATTTATGTAGGTACTTCGAAACCACGTGCTTGCGATTGTAATAACTATTAAGCAGTATAGATGTCATTCTTAAAATCTACCGTACCGTACTCTACAACTGTAGTATAAGGGAAACTACTATATACTTATCATATTTAACAATCTTGTTACTTGGTTGCTAATAGTAAATCATAAACTAAACAAAATGTTACCACAACAACTTTCTTTGAGTCTAAACTACTATTACGTAGGGGCAGGGATGAGCAGACAATAGTTACGGGATAATGAAGCCAGCTTCCCGACCCAGGTAGAGGTGCAGCGATGCTGTGACGTAACGCATAGAATTGTGGTTTTTATTATTATTTTATACTTATATTTAAGTCAGTAAATAAGGGCCAACCCGCCTGATGTTAAACAGTTACCGTGGCTATAGGTAAATAGTTGCATATGGATAAAATTCTAATCTTGAAATTGGAAGAGATTCTTCCAATTTAAGATGAGAATTTTATTTTTTGTGGGTGAAGATACACCAACTAAAAAAAGATGAGTATGTACTTAATGCATTTCTAACCTAAGACCACACGGGTTACTCAATAATTGTATAAATGTAATAGGTACTTAACCATCATAACATCAAAAATAAAGGTCTGACTGAACTAGCAGACTGAACTCATGACGACAGGTGTCTGGAAAAAAGTTGCCAAATTACACGATGACCGATCAATTTGGATCTTGGCCAAAAGATATATAATTTTCAAGTGTACCTTTAATTCTATTTTAATGGTTCCGTATTAGTTATGAGTATCGGATGGTCCACGACTTCGCGTTTAAAGTTGACCTCGTTATATTTTCCTGTGTGAATTACGTGGTATTATTTCCTTGGTGATGTTTGAGTATGTGAATAAAGGAAGTCCAATATTAAACTTAACCAATAGGTGCTTTGTTCTTTAAATTTTTAATACCTACTACTTTTATTTGATTTGTCTAATTAAGTCATTAATCGCAAGCTTAGCTAAATAAGGCGCTGGGTTTGATGTGATACTAAATGAAAAGCCTTATCATCTGAAATAGTATCCGATTCACTGTTCACGTGAGTAAATGAGACAATAGACAGCTGCCCCTACTCGTAAGTTGTATGAGCTAGTGAACGATTCTTGTGTCGGAGGTGTTAGACCTATCCGAAGGCAGCACTCATTTGCAAATGACATCTGATTTTTGTCACAAGACTCGCGCATGCGGAGCGCCTATGACCTTGAAATTATATAGACTGGTTACTGTTAAACACTGGATAAACACAGTGTTAACGCTTTCATAGGCGAAGCTAGACTCAGCTCAGGTTTGCCAATTAGCTCTCAGCTCAGGTATTTCATCAAAGCCGCACGCAGAAAGGTGTCGTCGCCTACGGAACCCTAAACGCTGGACAGCAAACCGATGCAGTTAAGTGTGAATAAATACACAATATGCGTAGCTGTTACACGGCTCTCGGCACGAGGCCGCATCGCTATCCTCGCTTCTGTTTTAAATCTACTCAATCAGAACTAATTTTATTATGTTTTCAAACGGTTTTATTGTTAGGCGACTGTGGAACGATGTCTTTGATTTTTTATGAAGTAACAGTTGTAGTAAAGGCGATGTATGTACCTACATAGTAATATTATACTATCGCGACGGTAAGTTATACCATAACCGACGAGGAGGGATGCTTGCATGTCGAAAACCGTGATGTAAATAAAAATAACTGAATGGCGAACGGTTAAAATCAACAAATTGAATATCATAATCACTGAAAATAGACATTTGGTTTCCCTCGATGGTATGTAGGTACCTAATAAGATGTAAGATGTTTTTTTTTTGGGCCCTTTGACCTATGTCGAAGGGTTAAGAATTTTGATGTTTAGTTACGAATATTATGTTTTCGTCTCGATTGTAAAGTGGTTTGATTTCGATTGTTAGGTTAGATGTAAGATGTTAAGCGGTGACCGTAGCAATTAGATAGATGTTTGCAATACCAATAGCTTTGCTCGCACGTTGTCAACCTAAAGAGAAGTGGGTCATAGGGACTGAAAAGGAGAGTTTTTGGGCTTCCACCACTGTCACTCATAGTACGAAACACAGCTTTAATAGCTACTTACTTTTCGCCTATCTTCTATGAGGTGGTAAGTACTAACCCGGTCTAGCCAGCTCCTATATGGGCTGGAGCCAGTCTATAAGTATATGGCACCTGAAATACAGGCTGTCTTAGTTTGGGTGCTGTAATTAGATAAGGAAGTGAAAATAAACTATTATTACTATTACTACTACTTATTACTATGAGCTGTAGTCAAGTGGCTATAGTTTGACTCTACCACCATTGATCATCATACTATGTAACATGGTATCGAATTCGATGACACTGGCGGCGGCATCGATGCATCATCTCATCTCTACTACAGTGATAATTGTCCAAACATTCCATGCGTATGGTGCACGTGATATGCACGTAATGTGTCAGCCGTATGCGGCAATAAATTCATTGTGTAATAGCGAGCGCGCATCGAATTGGGCCGTACCTCCCAAGTGTGCCCCGCGCTTGCCCATCTCCGATATACCTATCTACTAGAGCGGCCGGCAAAGGACGGTTTCACAGTGGCCGATAAATCGGTAGTACAGATAATATTATTTAAATAATATTCTCAGCGCCATCTGTGTTTTGCATCCCGAGTTACTTGCTTACCCTGCGTAGATGACACCACAGTTAAACATTTTGTGTACGTAAACAATTTGCGTGGCGTGACAACGTTATTCCGGAAACGCTCAAACTGCATGTAAGGTCAACGACGCTATTAAAATGTTGCTTTTTATTCCTGTACCTACAAAAATCGAAAATTTATGTGAGGTCGTATCGTTCCGGTGGTTTAATAATTATATGATTTTTAGGTATGAAATAGGCATTCTGAAAGCGGACATTATTTTAATTTGGACTCGTTAAAGATTATGTAGCTGTTTCAATAGGTACATTGTAGAAAAAGCAAAAGTAAGTCGTGAAATTAGTAAGCAACTAAGTAAATCACGAAGTGTCTTAAACCTATTTCATATAAAGAGGATGTGCGTAAAAACAGTAAGCATTAAATAAACTACAAAAATTTTTATCCATGAAGACAGATCAATAAAATAGTCCTTCAGCTGCGCTGCACTAAATAATAAAATTTAATTAAAACATTTACCTACTTGACCAGGTCGGTATTTAAATTATCATTATATAGAATTACATCAAAATAATTAAGATAGTGACAGCACGTTTACTTTCTACATAGATTAGGTACCTACCAAAAGTACCTACTTACACCACGTACCTATGTACTAAAATTACTTCAAAATATGATTGTGTTGTGAACTATTTAACTCTTTGACTGTCCGCCCTCTATAAGTAAATATATGCAGGCCTACTATTAAAACTCAAACAACAAAAAATATTTAAATTGCTAGGGTCTATAATATTATGACATCATTACCCACGTAGGTTCATAAAATTAACCGCAATTTGACCGTGAAAAAAAACCTGAATGTCCATTGTCAGTCACTGAAATTAAAAAAGTAACAGTCGGCAGCTAACTCTATGCAAAATAAACGGACGTAGAACAATCTTCGTGGCACACGCAACGCAACAAAGGGTTGTTAAGCAATAAACTATCAAAGTAACGTGACGATGTTTGTTAAAATGATCATTATTGCTGAGAGTTTGGGTGTTAAATTGCTTGTTTCTTCATCCACGTTTAATAGATTGTCACGTGATATTGTTGGATTGCGTTATTTATTTGCTACAAGTGTTAGTTGAGTCGTCAAGGCTTTGTTTTCGGGTGTGTGGTGTGTGTGTGTGTGTGGGAGGGTGTTGGTGTGCGTCGCTGCGGCCCTCATGGACGGCCGAACAAAGCGCAGCGGTGGCCGTGAAACTGTTTGTAATGAATACCCAGTAGGGTTGTCGCTGAATCGTGATAACTGTCATAGCAAAATTACAATTTTAAAGTGCATAAAAGTAGGTAACTAGGTAGTACATGAATATAGGAGAATAAATAGGTACTAGGCATAACCAATAAAATATCATAGCCTTCTTTCCTAGATTTGGTCAGATCCTCATAACTAAAACAAAATGCTTTTAGGTACACCGGCAATTATGTCAAAATTTACTTACTTTCATTACAAAACAATATTTTAGTAAAAAAATTAAAAAGGCAAAAAACCGCGTCTACTAAAAACTTAGAATTAACTAGTGACCTCATACTTTATTTTATTGGAGTCTCGGTGCCAATTCCAGTAGGTAAGTAGGGGTAGCTACGTAATAAGTATTCTAAACGAAGTGTAATTATATACCTAGATACTAGATAGTGGCTACTTTGACCATCGAAGTAAGTGGTAATAGGTAACTAAGTAAGACTAAGTACCTAGGTATCAATTTTGAACATGACAAAAATAAATAAACTATAAGTACTTCTTAGGGAAACATTCGACAGCCCTAATACCTACAAGCTATCCCAAGGTCGCAGAATAGAATATGGACATTTAAAAAAATGTATCTATGATAATAACGCGGCTTTATCGAAAATTATGTTCAGTGTCGTCCAGTTCCTATCAAGTGACTAATTTGGGAACATCGGACACGTGGCGTCATCTATTAATTGAAAATGATAACTTTTGTAGTAGAATAATTATTATTAGGTACCTACCCACTTATAGTATATTATGTTCTACTGATGACAAATAACTATGTAAATAGGTAGTGATGATGCTGATGAATAAATAAAAAATCAAAGATACTTTAATTTATACATTTGAATAGAGTCAATTTAATTAGAAATGTAGGTAGCTATACTTGTTGATGGCAGAATAGAATCGTCAGTAGTCAATGGAATTTATATCTCAAATTGATTTTTTTACTGGCAATTTCACTGCCCACTATCTAAATTAGGGAATGGTTGGCGCCGCACGGACTTGCAAGGAGGAAATAATAAACACTGTATTAGTGCAGATAACAAATCAAGTGGCAGTCGTTGACGGAATAGAAATGGCACCAAATGAGGCGAGCACACCGATACGAATCACGTACCGAACGCATCCGGGCACAGCGAACCCTATGCCTATGCCAAAATAAAAAAAAAATCAAGCTGGCAGGCGTGGCAGGCTGCTTTGCCTATACCACAGACTTATAAACACTACGTTTAAGTCTATACCGGTTTTTTTATCCTCGTTCTGTGCAGGATATTGCCAAATATTCGAGAACGGCACATCTTTCTCACACCATCTTCATCATCCTTCGAATGTCATAAAAGGCGACTGAAGACTCATGCGCAACGCAAATGTGACTGTCTGTGGTGATGGGGTTCCGAATTAATCCGTCACATTCTGTCACATTAGACTAGATAGAATATCTAATCAACTTCTCTGGCATAAAAATATTCATAATATAACCTAGCGAAAACAGGATTAAGATTCGTGCAGTGTTTATAGAGCTCAAAACGGCGTTAACAGGTTTTTGAGCTGATATATTATAGTTGAGGTACATAAGTACTTACCTAATCAAGTAAGTGCATAATCTATGTCTTACTCATTGTAAGAGATTCCTAAACAAAAACTACCCACCTACCGACGCCTAGGTCTTTTGTGAAATGGTAATAGTTAGATAATTATCATAATAATAATATTTATTCACGAGCCGAACTGGTTGCTACCACATGCTGAATGTTGATGTACCTAATGCAAAATTCGCCGATCAATGAATATTTATTCATCGTTCAAGGCTACTTGCGTCGATTTTAAGAACCATTTTGGTGACTTTCACGAAATCGGGGTCTATAATTTTATTATACAAACGATTTAGGTTGGTCCTATGTATCCTGATGTCAATAGTCCGGTCCAGAAATTAATCCGAATATTGTATTATTTAAATATTAGGTATTTTTTGATTACCTATTTGATAATAAGAACAGGTAAGTACAACGTAAAAATGGAATATATAAAAATACTAGGAAGTCATAGTATTTTTATATGCTTCGTGATTTAATTTGTTTAGTTTACATTCAATAATTATTGAAGGTAAATATAAAACCTCGGGAAAATGCATGGAAAATAATTCAATTCTTTTTTAGTTTTTGAACGCACTCCTACTAGATGTTGCCAGACAAAATTAATGAATAACGTCAATCAAGAAATAATCAATAACGTGTGTTCCAGATTTTATATATCGGAGTATTAGTATTTTAGGTATTCAATTATACGTACAGTTCCACTTATGGATAAACTATTTGAATATTTAATTTCCATGCAAATAATATGATTGCCCTAGAAAAATAATGATGTTTAGTGAAAACTATTCCTATACTTATGTAGTTTTGTTTTGAAAATATAATATGGTAATTATAATAATTGTATTTTTTTAAGTATTTTAAATCGTATTCGATGATTTTGTCAGCATAAAAATCAAGGATCTTATTTACACATAAAAATTATTGTTGCAACTGTATCTTGGAAAAACATTTATGCTAAAAATACATACTAAAACAGATTGTGAAACGAAAGCCTATAACATGATAATACCTGGCAACCCTAAATTTGACATTTTTTAACCACGATTTTTGACATTTCAAACGAGCACTGGGCTCAGCGAAAATAAAAAAAGCAATTTTGTTGCGTATTTCTGCTGTGAAACAAAATGACTTCAGTTGTAAGGGCTGGGCATTTGGCGCCCTATTTCAAGGCTTCATCGCAGGTCGTATCCAATGGCCTAAAGCCCGTAGTCGCAGTGCCTTCGCCAGCAGACAAGATAGTGGTTCAGCCCCTGCCTAAAACTTCGACTGTGCAATCATTGCATGGGTCTCTGCCGATTCAGGGATTAAAAGCTAGAGTGAACGGTCGCGGTGAGTGTTTGAAGCCGTTAAATAAGTAAATGGCGTTGTAAATTTAGTTAATTGCGAAGAAAATTCGTGTTACATAACACCTTGTCATTTCCAGTGCCATGTCAAGTACGTTTCGCGCACACGGATATTGCGTACCCTGACTTCTCGGCGTACCGTCGCAAGGAAACGCAGGACCCGACATCGCAGAACAAGGAGAGTGTCGATGGACGCCAGTCATTCACATATCTCCTTGCTGGAGGTTAGTTTTTTTATCTTATGTCAGACATCTGACATTTTTGAAACTATTTTGCATCTAATAAAACTGATACTTACTGGATTGTTAGGCACTATACTATATATCTAATTAGAAATCTTCAAAAGGTAAGCCATGACAACCGTGTCCTTCTGTAATAATGTGACATTCGGTGAAAGATTATTCCGTTCACACTAGCAGAAATTTCATCTGAAGCTCACAAGAGTGTGGGTATAATTACTGGCTATTGTTATTAGCCCTTATTTGTACTAACAAAACATCTGCAACTATATAACTTGGTGTAAAAGATTGTGTTGTTAATCCTCATTTATACAATACTTGTATTGAATAATGCTGTTATCTGTTATTTTGAAGTGAAATGCATGTAATATAAGTAAATGAGAGGTTATCTATGACTCTGAGTTTGTACTGGCAAATCATTTACACCAATTTGGATGAATCTCAATTTTTTGAAAGCAAAAATTAGGAACAAACATGATTATAGACGATAGATGTAAATGTATTGTCAGTGCGTTGTTCGCAAAAATACAAAATAAGGCAAAACAAATTCTGCAAATATTTAATGTACCTACTTACCTATTATGTCAGTAAATTGATTAAATCTTATTGATCATGTCACGTTATATATAATAGGTGTAATTACAACAGTAATAAATAATAGTAAATAAATATCGCAAGACTGACACGCCAACTGTATGGTCCCAAACTAAACAACGCTTGTACTACAGGTACTGTACAATGGACTGAGGGCAACCCCAGTGACACCCAGACCTGGGAAAATTGCGAATAGGGCATTTCCGAAATTTGGCCCGGTGGGAATCAAACCTGCAACCACCAAGTGCAGTGAGCCGAGCAGCCTACGCTCAAACCACTGCGCCAATCGGTTGTCATACATAGCTTTTTCCACATATATAGATAGACAAACACATTTGTCAGCAATTACTGCATGTATAAGGTCTCTGCATCCATCCCATGCATCAGCATAGTACAGTTTAGCTCCATGCATTATTAGGTATATACTTGGGTAGGTAAAACCTATGTAGTTGCAAGTTGCAAAACCATGCAAGCAAGTGTTACCCCTTGTTAACAGCGACACAACATTTGTATTGATTGATCACCCGCTCCCGCGTTCTGAGCCCGGGCGGCAGGACCCATTTTTTAATATCATGTTTTTTCTAAAATAAAAGAAGTCTAAGTTACTGCTTATAATATCAGCTATCTACCAGTGAAAGTCCCGTCAAAATCGTTCCAGCCGTTTCGGAGATTACCCGGAACAAACGCACAGACAGACAGACAATTTTTTTTTCATTACTCATACTCTGAAAGTAGGTCTGAAGTTGCCTGAGAAGCGGGTTGAAAGTAATACTTTTCAGGCCCGGGAGTTTCGCTTTCAACTGACAGCTGTCAAATTATAAAAAAAAACTAGTTCCATTTTCACATTTCTATGGAACCATGTTCAAACTTTTTCTACAGTCACTCAATTACAGCACGATGTAAAATTGAAATAACATAAAGTTAAGTATTAATTCAAGAATATATTTTTTTAAATGAATTAATTATAATTTAGTTTCAACAATTTCTTTAAAATAACATAGATTTGGGCAAAATATTTAAAGATGAAAATGAAAAATAATGGCTAAATAATGAAGTTGGCCGGCCAACGAAAAAAAAACAAAATAGGCGGCAATCCGATTTTTTTTTTTTGAGCTGTAGAGTATTTTTATACTTCCTTGTATTATTTCTTTAGCCAATTCCTGTTTTTACTTTTATTTTCCTTGTATTCGTAATGAAAAGCACAGTGTTTACCTCGGGTGAAAGAGTTATTTTGTCCCTCGAACTATTAGCGCCCTCGCTACGCTCGGGCGCCAAACCCTGTCTCGGGACAAAATAAGTAACTTTCACCACTCATGTAACAATGTACTATTTAAATCGCGTTTTTTGCTATAGGTCTCGTATGTACTTTCATATGCATTTAGTGAAAACGTGTTGTTTTGATATTACAAACAGACACTCCAATTTTATTTATTTGTATAGATTCACAATAGATACAACAACAGCATCAATCAATACAAGTGTTGTGTCAGTGTAAACAAGGGGTATTAACACTTAAATCATTGATACTTGAACACAAATAACTTTTCAAGACCTTATTCTAAAACTATGAGCAAAGCAATACTTTGAAAACATCTGATCATCGGGTTTTTTGTATATTTATTATTCTGATATTTGCTTGCCTTCTGTCTGTCACCACCACAGATATAGATTTACATAGATAACGCAAGTATCACGATTTGTATTGAAACCAAGTGTGCCGAATTTTTAACACCTACTGTGACGTCACAACCCAAAATTTAGTCCAAACCGATTCAAAGACACCGATGCCGCCGATGCCCCTCCGCCCGCTACGATTCTCTCGAATGATTATCTCGCTCATACTCATATATTTTATATCTGTAGTCGCGCGGACTGTAAGGACCAACCTGGACGCTTGGTCGGGGTTTCGTACACGCGAAGTACATGCATTTGCGTTATCTATGTAAATCTATATCTGTGGTCACCACCATTACTCTGAAATGTAACCTAACCATAATTTTGTTTTAAATTCTCAGCTGGTGGTGTCGCCGGCGCATACGCCGCCAAGTCCGTGGTCACGCACTTCGTGTCGTCAATGGCCGCGGCCGCTGACGTGTTGGCTCTAGCCAAGATCGAGATCAAGCTCGGCGAGATCCCCGAAGGAAAGTCGGTTACGTTCAAATGGCGTGGCAAACCTCTCTTCATTCGTCACAGGTTAGTGTAACATAATAATTATTATTTATGTCCTCATTCTTACCATAGCTTTCCTCTTATAAATATTCTGGATATCTATATCCTACAGATGTTTTTTTATCATTTAAAGCACTAGTTTGTCTGACAACTTTGGATAGGATCACCACTTGTCATGTAGGCTACTTTGTCTCTAAATCTGATAAGTCACTCTTTAAAAAAACACTAATATGGCTTTCATTGCATATGTCAATGATTTTGCCAGCAACAGACTTTGATCGAACACTTATGTGAATGTGACTATGACATGTCCATGTAATAATTACCAAGAGACCTTAATATGCCATTTCATAGTCACATACAATAGGAATAGAGGCTATTTTGTCACATAGTTTCAATTCAAATATTAGTTCCCTAAATACCCACTGTTACTAATCAGTGCCAAAACTGAAAATTAAATTACATCATAATTATCATCATAGTCTAAAACTGCCAGCATGTTAAATAGAAGTGAGTGATCTTGATCATTATAGTTTTGAGCAAAGTTCAAGTTCAAATCGTTTATTTTGTTTAGGCCTACGGGGGCACTTACAAATTGTCAATTTACATATTTTTTCCTTATATCTACCGGATCGGAACGCGACCTCGACTGGAAGATCCGGCAAGAAACTCAGCGGGCTTGTCTTTTTACATGTCATTTTTTTTTTATCGCCAGTTGCTTATCCTACTAATCCTACTAATATTATAAATGTGAAAGTTTGTGAGTGTGGATGTATGTATGTATGTATGTATGTTTGTTACTTCTTCACCCAAAAACTACTGAACGGATTTGGATGAAATTTGGAACACAGATAGTTTATAACCGGGATTAACGTATAGGATACTTTTTATCCCGATAATCCCGAAATTTTTGTTACGTTAAATACTACGCGGACGAAGTCCGTGGGCACAGCTAGTTTTCAATAATTACAAAGGGTAGTAGATATTAATATAAATATTAAAATAGCTCCAGTGTGTTGCCTTTTGATGTTAGCAAGAATTACACAAATAATTCGGACTAGTAGGGCAAGACACGCTACGCTTTGACATTATTATCGACTGTCGAGATTTGAGCTGCTTAGTCCCAAGCTGATTTATCATCCAAATAATCCGAGATGAGGAAAAGGATCCGCAGTATGAGGGAAAGGAAAAACCTTTCAGTTATTCATCGTAGTCTTCCTTATTATGTCAGTCTAAACCACTCTCTGTGGTGTACAAAAGCTTGCTAGCATGGTCCGAGTGCTCATATTTACCCACCTCTGAGCTCATTCACCTTAGGTAAACCATTGCGTCCAGTTATAAGTGACATGAAGCCTAGCTGTTCTAGACTGTGGTATAACGCGTATATTTTTTCTTTCAGGACGGAGAACGAAATTTCAGTTGAGAAAGCCGTCCCGGTCGAATCCCTCCGCGACCCCCAGAGCGACGAGCAGCGCACGCAGAACCCTAAGTGGCTCGTCGTCATCGGCGTCTGCACGCATCTCGGCTGCGTGCCGGTTGCCAACGCGGGCGACTTCGGCGGCTACTACTGCCCCTGCCACGGCTCCCACTACGACGCCTCCGGACGCATCCGCAAAGGACCCGCCCCGTTAAATCTCGAAGTCCCCCCCCATAACTTCGTTGACGACGGTCTTCTAGTTGTAGGCTAAACGATTATTTATTAGACAATTTATTTATCCAATGCTAAGAATACAGTTCCAATTGTAAATCAATAGAAATGAAACACTTCAACCAATTAAATGTGATGAGATTTTAAAATGAGTTTGATTAAACCTAAAATGTTACACCATGTGTATTACAGTCATTGGACACACTTTATCCATTGACCACAAGCCGTAAAGCCCCGCGCCGATTCCTAGCGCTCGCGGCGCGTCGTGTTGCTTGCTCTGTATGTGTGTCGTGTATACTTTTCGTAGTGTATCTGTATACTATACTTTTGTGTTGTTCTCTCGATTCTTGGTACCTATCGATTTTTCTCTACGGTATTAGTGGTATATTATGGCATTATTATTGGTTTTGTAAACGCTGCATTAAGAAATATATAAAAAAATACAGAAAAACGGAAGAATCGGACTTGCTCTGAATTCACATAAATTATTAGTAAAAACGAATGACGAGGCAGTATAGTCGTGGTAGTAAGTAAATGATAGTATATAGTAGTATCCTGGTAGGTTCTTACTTAGATACCTTGGTTTCAGCTATTACCCAATAGAGTCGGTAGTATTTCTTGTGTTTCAGGGACTACCTACCCTCATAATCCAATGGTATCCTTCTTGTCTGTCTGACAAATATTAGCCTTCAGTAATTTGTTCTGTTTTATTATACACACCATCTTTCCATGTAACAAACAGATTATTGGCGGAAATTCTAAAGTTAGCTTCTCTTATATTAGGAGGGAAAAATAAAATTACTATTTCAACGATTCGTATTTACGTTTATTTAAGTATGTTTTTTCATTTTTATTTTTTATTCAATTATGTAGATTACTCTCTTCCATACTTAAATCTTAATGTCTTTAAACAGTTACAATCTAAGTAACATCTACTAAATTACACATTTACAAGTTATAAATAGGTACATAACTGGGTTTTTGATTTAGATTTTTTTAAAGAATTTCGGATTAATGAACAAAATAACACTTTAAACGAAATGAAAAAAATAAGTCGGTTTTTAGGCCATATTTCATTTGAGTAAATTACTTTTAAACTTAAAAATAATTAAATTAACGGAGGGAATGCAAGATTATGGTACATCCAGAATAATAAACGTTTAATTACATTTCAAAATACTACTTTATAAACAGCTACTGAAGTACACTAAACATCTAATATTTACAAAATGTACTGGATAGTGATTATATTTGCCAAATAAATTAGTTTTTTTACAAGTTCTTAACACCACGTTAGTAGCGGCAATAATGTGGATAGCTGCAGACTAAAGATATTCATACTAAATTCCATAAATATATTTTGACTGATAAAATAATATAAAACTTTTAACAGCATACCTGGCCTGATAAAACTGTATTCTTTATTATTTTAGGTTTGTTAATATCACCTAGTCAACGCTGTCGCCATTACTGCCCCAAACTCTATTAATATGGAGTAAGCGCTACAATCATACATCTCAAACAATCAGACTTGTTATCAGGTTGCATACTATCGACTGGACTGTCTTCGAATTTAATTAATTTAGCGAGAAAATTAAAAAAAAAACTCTAATTAAAAAAGTAAAAAATAAGTAACAGTTTTTCTATCAAAAGCACGCAACCAAACGTAATCTATGTTTTTTTTTCTTTTTTCTTTTTTGTATTATGAACCAAAAGCGTAGGAAAATAAATAGTAACTTAATTCATAACAAAATAATAAATTGATCTGACGGTGTCGTGACACTACGAACATGCAAGTCACTGATAAAAATAGTTTCTTCGATCGGTATGGCACTGAAAACTTAACTTATAATATGCTCGGTATGTCACAGATAAAGTAATCATAAGCTGGATATCAACACTATTAAATAAGTAGGCATTGAAAGTTATTTAAAAAATCGGATAAGACGTATAAATTTCTAAAGGCGATTTATTTCAATAGTGCGATTCAGACTATTTTTTTGTATTCGGCGAAATGAGTCAGGGATTACTTAGCTACAATTAATTTCTATCGTTTATTGTAGAAAATAGTATGAATTAATAAAATCAAAAAGTAGATTAAAAAACACTATTTTCAAAATTATTTTCTACAATATTACGTCAGATTCTGATTTCTTGCTTCACATGTTTGATAACACAGATTCTAGATTTTCTATAATATGTTTTTTATACAATATAATTTTTTTATACAATAACATTCATAGTTAGTAAGTATATTATATTTTTGAACACACATTTATTTTTTTCACTTCACATCGAAATTGTAGACTATTAAAACATTCTATCATTCGGAGAAAAATATATTTTATTAATACAGTGATAAAATATTATTTAGAAAATTTCTGGAATATAATATTAATTTAATTTATTTAATATTCTATGAGTAGATAGGTATCTCTGATAATGTTGGATAAATATTTTTATAATTTAATTATTCAGGTAATGTTTGTGCGATAAACAAAAATAAACTGTGGTACGTGCTAATGTCTGTCAAAGGTCAAAAAGTATTGTCAAAGTTCATTTTATAGTCGTAAAAACAAATTGTATGGTCCATCTACGAAACACAACATAGACTCTACACAACCTTGGAAGCTCGATTTTCTTTTCATGACTTCATTATTTTGACTCCTATCATTTTTAATCGACTTCATTTCACTTGTGTGTTTTCTATGAAAACTTTTTTAACTATCTACACTATTATTACTTACAATATTACGTAGGTATGTTTATTATTAAAAGAAATTGAGTATTAGATATAAAAAATAGATTTAAATAGATCGTTTAAGCAGAGTTGATAAATTGCCAAAATAAAAGATTGCGGGGAATGGCATACTTAATCAGATTAGAATGATATTACAATTGAATAAGTTAGTATAAAATGTCAATAATAATATTGCAAAATGTGAATAATATCTAAGGATATATTCGTGATAAGTACTGAAATTTGGAAAAATATCTTGATAACGAGATACCTAGTTAACGAGATTGTTGATTCTTGGTTCAAGCCGCGATTCTTCCAACTATTCTATGTTGTGTCGCAGTTTATATAAACCAGTTACTCAACTCAGACCATAATCTTCACTGTAGGGTGCTCTAACAGCCAATCGTAACTATGAGATGCGAAATTGTATTGTAGAGTCGGACGAACTTTACGAAATTTTCCTACCTAAGTAGGGTTAGCACTGATAAATAATGACGTTAATCTTTTAACCCAGAATAGAACAGCCCTTGTTTAAACGGCAACTAAAGGAGGATCTTTTAATTACTGTTCACGGCGGTGGGGTACCCACGTAATGCCTCTTATCTTGTGTTTAATTTTGGCAAAAGGTCCACTTTTTTCGCTCAAGATATCAATGACTTAGGTGGTGCCTGGTGATGTTCTAGACTTTAGTTTTAGTTGTTGTTTTGTTAGTGGTAGGTAGCTTAACCTTTCCAATGATCCCCACCTCCGAGCGCCTCTGCCCCAAGTGTCGCAATATTTCGGAAGTATATTTTTTTGTGCCAATTAGTGACCTATTTTACAAGAATCGATACTAAAAACTATAACAGGCAGACTTAGACATAATCGATCTATGAAACCCTATTATCATTGACGTTACTGAACGTAGCAAATAAACAACAATTTGACGCTCGTCTTATACCCACCCGTAGGGGAACGCGACACTTGGAGCGTTCAAACCTTATACCTTTCTTGACAGTCTAGGGATTAAGTTTTCAAAGTTACGTCGTCGCCTACTCAACTCGCATCCGGTCGTGAAGCATTCCAGGAGCCCCGGGGCGTTGGTCTAGCAGTCGGCGGTGTAGACGGGCGCCAGGTCGAGCGTGAGGTGGCGCAGCGCGCGGTCGCGGGAGGCGGAGCGCGCGGCGCGCGAGGACTTGATGATCTGCAGCACCATCGCCTTGCAGTCGTGGCACACCGCCATCTGCACGCCGCGCAGCCGCTCCGCCGCCGCCGAGCCGCCCGCGCTGCGGCCGTACCTCGCCCTGGACAACATAATAATAATTATAGAATCGGTAGACCGCGTGGCGCAGTTGTTCGAGCGCAAGCAACTCGGAGTGTCTGCGGGTTCGATTCCCGTCAGGGTGAATTTCGGCAATGGCCTTTTCGTAATTTGCCCTAGTCTCTGTCTATTTAACGCTACCCATAGTACAAGCGTTGCTTGGTTTGAGACCGTACAGTCGGTGAGTTAACATCTATTGGCGCACTTTGCCAGTAAAATCACTCACTCGTGCCGTCATGCCCCCTCTACGCCAGCGCTCTTGACTCCCTTGTGTGTATGCGCGCGCTACTATACACTACACATGTTTCACATCTGCGGGGGGCGTCTCGTGACGGCCAACTTTTTAATAACCTAGTTGTAAATATAAGTATTCGAAATCATAAGTACCTGCGATCGAGTGTGGAAGGTGGTGTGTTAACAAGCGACATGGCCTGCGGGCCGTCCACGCTCCGCGACATGGCGTGCGGCGGCACGGACAGCACGTCCGCGAAGCCGAGCGCGGAGCCGCCGCGCGAGCCCGGCGCGGACGCGGCGGCGCCGCCCGCCCCGCGCGCCGCGCCGCCCCCCGCGCCGCCCCCCGCGCCGCCCCCCGCGCCCGCCCCGAGCCGCCGCCCCGCCGCCGGGCTGCTGGGCGCGCTGCCCACGCTGTTTTCTATCATGCTCTGTTGACGAAATGTATTGGACAAATTAGGTTTGAAAAAAAAACTCAAATTTGATTTTATTCATGTAAGCTAACAAAGCATTTATGAATAGTCAGAATGTACCACCGGTTCGGAATACTGCTTCCACTGAGAAGATCCGGGAAGAAACTTAATGGTAGTTTGGGACCGTACCGTTGGTGTTGACACACCTGGCGATTTCCGTGCGTTCAAGCACTTTGCCATACATATTAATATTAGTCTAATTACGATCCGTAGTGCCTTACAACTGGTCTTCAATGTGCTGTAACAGCCTTGCTTCTATCGCAATTAGCTCATACCAGCTATTTTTCTCCCCCCATAACACCGGAGGGAAGTGGATTTTTTTTCTGCCAACTTCTCCTATTCTCCTAATAAATTCGTGCAGGTTCCAAGACAATTTATCTTTTCACCGGGACTTGCTTAGGGTCAAACCTCGACGTCATTATTGGTCACCATTGTCGACCTTGGTTTACAGTTCCTGGCGGGACCAGTTCCTTAAAAATACACCTGGCGATGTTTATTATTATATGTGCATCGACTGACCGAGTACTCGGGCGAGACGAGCCGCGACATGAGGCTGCGCGGGAAGGAGGAGTGCGCCTCGTCCTCGGGCGACGGCAGCAGCGACGGGCTCAGCAGCACCACCGGCACGTGCGCGAAGTGCTCCGTCGGGATGCGCATCTGGGGACAGACATGCACTTTGAATTGAGTCAACCGAGAGCCAGTTGACTACAGGAGCCGAGCTGTAGCCAGTTGACTACAGCTCATATACGGGGTGGCTCGGCGGGGTTGTACCACCCTCTCACAGAAGATCGACGCAAAGTCGAGCGAATGTGAATTATTGCAACTTCAATTCGTTTATAAAGTTAAATATTATTCTACAGGTTGAAACAGAAAGGGTATACTTTTTTTTCTAAACATAATTTTGTAATTCTAAAACAATTAGCTTTGGAGGAAATTTGGAAAACAAAATGTGTTATAGGAATACAGCTGTTGACAAATTACACAAGTCTACAAAACCTTTAGTACCTACTTCAACTGTCACACAAAGCCGATAGTTTTAGATTTACAAAGTAAAGTGGCAAAAAAAATTGTATACCCTTTTTGTTTCACATAGTATAGTAATCGGTAGGCCTACTTTAGTACTTAAATATTGAAAATTAATTACAAAAGTAGGTATATAAATAACAATTCTTGCAATCCGTCGGGATGCGCATCTGGTAACAGACACTTCTTTGAATCGAATCAACCGAGTCGATCACAATTTCTTTAAAGTCGAGTGAAATATTTCAACTTCAATTCATTTACAAAGTTAGATGTTATTCAACAAGTAGGTACCATCAACTAAGTTGACGCTTGATCAATTTGTAACACTTTTCCCTTGCAGGCAGTAGTCATAGGATGCCTCGCCCATTATGTTGTTGTCCAATGAGACGAAAAAAGCCATTGTTTTAATTGTTTTTATGACCATACTAGTCGCATGTGGCTGCTGGTCACTGCATACAAAATGCAACCTTAAGGTGATGAAGCGTCGAGTTTGTTGACTGTAACTAAGTACTTAAATATTGAAAATCAATTAAAAAAGTAGGTATTTTAATAACAATCTCCGCAAAAATTCAAATATAGTTAGAACTGATATATGATACTTTATATTTAATAGTTGCCAATCACTCACCTTTGAACAACATTTTTGACAGACAGTCTTTTTGCATAATTTACACTTCTGGCCCCACGGGCCGAATATACCGAATCTCGTCTTCAAACATAAGAAGCAAACCTGGAAAATAAACAATTATTTTAGAAAGATCAAGGTCACTTGACAATCATTCTTTCACATATTATATTTTTTTACTCTGACTTAAGGACGGTACCTTACTTAGATTGTTAAAACTTTACAAACAATAATTACCCTTCTCTTTTCAACGTCTTCTTTAACCCTGCCTTCGACTGGCAACACCTCGAGCTCAGCCTTCGTCAGCACAGACCTGATATGCACTATCTCTTCCAGGGTCAGAGACAACCGGTCGTCAGACATAATGGCTTCTTGCCACTGTTTCTGAAATTAATAAAGACAGGTACTTATTATCAAGTAATCATCAAGTATAACATACATTTAATATAATATTCTCATTCACTCTTTACTACCAATCCTTTTATTTAGGTTCATGCTCATGAAGTCAAATTAATTTAATTCTTTGAGGTACCTAGTCATTTTCTTTTTCATGCTTCAAAAAGGATATACAAAAAAAAACACATTTCTACGGAATAAACTACCTAGCATGCATACATAAAACGTGCAACACCCTTTATCTAGAAGTACCCTACGATATCTAAACATAGATTTGAGTTCAGAATCATAACAAAAGATACTTAGCAAATGAGCTGTTTTAAGCTTTTTGTTGTAATTAAATAAATAAATAAATTCACATACGGAAATAAGTGGCTAGCAAACCTTCATATAGGTACCTATAGGTGTTATGTTAGAATTCCATTCCACAACCAGATCGACATATCTACGTGCTACTCACATGCGAGCCATGACTGGTGCTGCCACTAACCGACTTG
Organism: Notodonta ziczac; assembly: GCA_918843915.1. NCBI lineage: Eukaryota > Metazoa > Arthropoda > Insecta > Lepidoptera > Notodontidae > Notodonta > Notodonta ziczac. The sequence continues at coordinate 12,464,333 of OU974037.1, forward strand.
ATGAGCTCGTCCTGCAGCGAGGAGCGCGACCAGGACAGCTCGCCGAGCTGCACGTCTGCGTCGCTGCTCGCTAAAGACGCTGCGCCCGCGCACGACGCGCGCGATCCTGGCCTGTGAACAATGGAGCAATTTTTTTATTAATTAAGAATAATATGCGTTCTCTTCGATATCGTATAACGGGATAGGCATTAAATCATCCTCGTAATTATATAGGCAGGTACTTATAATTATAATGTTCCAACATTTTTAAATCTGTAATTATGGTCTCGGCTTATGATCATGGCACTTGACACTCTTCATCTCTTTTACAAAACCTTTCTTACAGGTCCTGATATTTCAGATAAATATAATTTTAGTCTTGCGTGACAGTTCATGAGCTGCCTTGTTTAAATATTACGTTTCCTATTTTCAGTTGTAATTTTTACTTATTATTTAGTTATCTCGCCGTTATCGTAGACCCTTGTAGATGGCCCTAAAGTTAAAGAGGTCATAAGTTTCTTAACATCCGGCTGTTATGAAATTTGATAAATTTATCATAGGACTGGCGACCGATCTCAGCCCCGCACGAGTGGTCCAGATTTTCATTCTACTCTTCTCCTTGTCCCCTTTCCATAAGCTCACTGATATAATCAGCTTTTGGACATAGTTACCTCGAATGTGGCAATGAATGTGCCCCGTCGGTGGGTGGGCAGACCGCGTGCGTCACAGTGTGGCGTCGCATGGACGCCCTCCTCGACGGACACTGCGTCGCCAGGTCGTATGCTGCGGACAGAGCACAAGCTGCTGTACTGGCTTATGATAGAACTCATAAATGGCTATATAGTAAGAAGTTGCGGAAGAGTGGGTCCTTTATCAAGTTAGATAGAGTTGTTCATTTTGAGAAAGTCTGTTGTTGTTTGAGTTACGTAGGTACTTATCGATGACATAATTATAACATTTGACTTATTCCTGTGCCTTCCTTAGCCATGACTAATATTAGTGGTAGGTATGTATGGCACAATTAAGGATTCAAAATTTGGTGGTAATATGCAGAGAAAAACTTAGGTGTTCGTAAGAAATAAGTATCAAAAAGTTAAGTGAGTTTTAAAATTACTTAAGGTGATGTTAAGTTAGTAGTTAGATAGACAGTAAAACATTTTATACACAGGATGTAGGTCCCATTTAGGTTTATGATACGAATATTAAGATCTAATAATGGCAGGTAAAAATATTAATTATTAAACAGAAAATAAACAATGTAAACTGTTACAACAACGAATGAAGGAAAACTAATTTGTAAAACAAAAAGTTATTTGCCACTAAAAGTCCAGTTAGACTTTAAGGCATTGTCGTTAGAATCTGGTGTATCGGCAGAGTCCTCCACTGTACCTACTGAAAAGAACAATGAACGATGGCATTTTGCGAAGCGAACGATATTTTGCAAAACAAGAAAGCGTGACTGCATGCGACACACTTCATGCGGTCATACATTCGAGGGTCTGGTCGCAGAAGTGGTGGTACTCGTCGTGTGAGATGCGCGTGCGCGGCGGCGCCCGAGGTGGCTCCTCTGTGACACCAGGTCAACCGTCACCAACATCGCCAAGTCATCGAGGGGTGCATAAAGGAAGGAGTCAGTGCTTAGGCGAAATTTTAACAAAACTATGCAAATTTTATTAAATATGTACCCTAAAAATATTTTAGATACGCCGTAATCTTATTATTTTCAGGAATTGCACAAAACTTTAGAATATCTGCTTTTTAAAGGAGTAAAGATTTAATATTCTTACCCGTTCTTTTCCAAGGTTTGGGTGTTTGTTGTTGTGGTGCCACGTGCCTTGGGAACGGTTGGGGCGCGCATATTTCAGGGCTCGTGCAGGTTTCTGTGTCATCCTCGTCTTCATCATCCTGAGAACAAAACACACATAATCACGCTTCAGACATCGACATTATGGATTTGACATTAACGTTACAAGTTCTTTGATCGTTTACGTACTCTACTGATATAATTTTGCGTACAAAATGAATCTTCATTCCATTACGCAAGCGTTTTTTTCTCAAAGTTGTTACTCCTTACGTCATAAGTATCATAATCCGTTACAATTTCATTCGCACCATGAAATCTGAAGATATCCATCAATTTGATACACTTTTTCTATCGGAGCTTCGCTTTCGTGAACCAATTGAATCCGTTTTGCGAGGTAGGCATATCGTAACTGGATTTCTTTATTTTTTTAATAATCATTTCAATTCATATTTTTTCAAGTAGGTAAGTACTTACAAAAGAATCCAATTACCTATCATTTAATTCACGGGCACTGACAAGTACAAAAAATACGAAAAAACATAAATTGCAACGTTATTTTTATAGACTTATTTTATTTATCAGCGCAGACAACCCTCAATCGACCTTCTATAGCTACAGTTTACAAGATACCTAAAGCTTACAATTCGTATCTGACTTCACCCTTAGTCGCGAAAGTTTTACGTCGATGTGTCGTTACATAATGCAAAAGTTGCAAGGCATTGGGGTGCATAATATTGAAGGTTACGGGCATAGCATAGCATTAGCATTTTGGTTCTTCCATGAAAAAAAAATATTTTAACTAAGGTGAAATTGATTGATTGATAAAACTTTAATGTGATTTCAAAACTAAACTTTTTCATATCAAAATGTTAGGTAGGTACTTAACTATCCTATACCAAATGCGAACATTAATATTCCAACATCGTCGCAAGATAATAAAACAACAGATTCCATTAACAAATTATAACGAATGAGCATGTAAAGCCTGACACACAGTCACGAATCCAATTTGAGGGAATACCCGGCTAATGAATTGGAACGCTGCCAATTTTATTTGTAGGCCTATCACAGACAGCATACTACATTTAACGATGTGAGACAAAGATATTTCAGTAGGTAGGTATTACTAAAGTCGATTTTGTATTACTTACACGATTTTTTTGGCAGATTTCACCTTTTGATAGCAACAGTACAAATAAGGTTGAAATTAACGGTTGACTGATATTTTACTTACTTATTCTAATTTAAAAATTTACTTTAACTATCAATACAACCTATTTGTATATTTAGTAGGTAAGTGGTTGCGACAAAACTACTCACTCTAATAAACTGAAGCGGGCTGAAAAATATTATCTTTCGCTACCCTATTCGTTTTATAACTTTAATTAGATCGAAAATTCGTATCATACTAATATTATAAAGAGGAAAACTTTGTTTGTTTGATTGTAATGAATGAATGGGCTCCGAAACTACTGAACCGATTTGAAAAATTCTTTCACTGTTGGGAAGCTACACTATCCCCGGGTGACATAGGCTATAATATATTTTCAAAAAAATTAGGGATCCTTACTAAAACTCGAATAATGCAACCGCAATGTACCCGTGCGAAGCCGGGGCGGGCCGCTAGTATAAATTGGAACTTTGCCAATTTTGTCAGTGCTTAGTCCAGTTGCTACAAGGTCTATGTACGAAGCCCACGCGTCGCCGGCAGGCATCACGCGCCGATTTCATTACAATTTTTTTACAGCGTTTTCGCTCTTTGAAGTTAGAAATTATTAGGGCGAAATGTTTTAATAGTATGTATTGGAAATGGATAAACTCCTCCTATTATTTCTTTTGATTAAATTCGTGCAGGTTCCAAGACAATTAAACTTTTCTTCGGGAGTCGTCGCGGATCAAACCTTGGCGTCATAATTGTTCACTATTATGTCGATCCTGGCGTATCCTATACGCCAGGATCGACATAACAGTGATCGGAGTGTGTAGCAGGACTAGATTTGAACAGTTAGCTTCAAAATTAGAAAACAGTAGCATAGTTCCTGTTGTTAGTAGTTAGTACTTTTTTTAAGAAAGTAATATGCAATTACCTACTTGCGTACTTATCTACGCTACACATTATCCTACTAATATTATAAATGCGAAAGTTTGTGAGTGTGGATGTATGTTTGTTACTCCTTCACGCAAAAACTACTGAACGGATTTGGATGGAATTTGGAACACAGATAGTTTATAACCGGGATTAACACATAGGGTACTTTTTATCCCGATAATCCCGAAATTTTCGTCAAGTTAAATACTACGCAGACGAAGTCGTGGGCAGCAACTAGTACATTATAAAGGTATCTACTTATTAAATTTCCCTTAAAAGTATTTTAGTATCACATAAGCTTTTCCAACAGTGTAGCCTTAATAGCCTGCCTGAGTCGATTTTTCATGGACCATTCACCAAGTTACATTTTCACACCACACTCAATCTTATACCTAACACCTTTAGGACTAAAATCCCTTCAAGTTAATATCTAGGGCACCTGCGTCTAGTAAGTAATAGCAAGATGTTTGCTCAAGTGTATGTTTTAAAGATAGAATTTGTTACCGTTACTTTGTAATTAGCGTGAATTCGCCTAAGCAACGACTTCTTAGGTGATTATTCATAATTATTATGTTTTGATAGTTGTTTGTGCACTAAAAGTTGTCATGCTTGACCTAAAACGTGGCGATTAGGCGAGGGCTATTTAATCAGTGTTAGGAACGTATTAATAAATCGATCTCAAGATTGAGAGCGTACTTGACCTATGCTTTTGACAAGTCATTTTATGCTAGTATGACATAAGAATGACAATTCCAAGATACTTAATACGGACCTTAATGTGGGTACTATGGGAGGGATAACATACAAAGTACTTACACCCAGATATGGTTTTCTCTTTTTCGCTGTTTTATTCTCCCCAAATCAAAACAAGGTCTCTATTCAAGTTTAGTTACTACACCATCAGAATCAGCTCAATTGTTGTACAAAATATCGATTTATTTTTGGTAGATAAATGGTCCAGCTTTGGCTTGCTACAACCCCAATTTCTAAAGTACACTATTATATTTTGTGACCGAATAAAATACTTACCTATATAATTTTTTGGAGAAAAAAAACATAAATAGCATCTACTTAGCTGATTCTAATATAGTTTTACGGGCTCAGCTCACAATAATAATAGTTACCTAACATATACATATAGTTGGCTGAAACCGTCCTCCCTTCCCATTCCTCTATCCCACTCCCCCTTAGGTTGCCAACGTGCAAGCAAATCAATTGGTATCGCAAGCATCTGTAGGTTACGGCAACTGCTTAACACGAGGCGTATCGTACACTTGTTTGCAGACTTTATTACATAGAAAAGATGGGGTAAGCTTAAGTTAGTCACTGAGCACATTATAATTTGTACAGGCCTATTTTTGAAACTATTTAGGTATACCTATTCGCACTGGAAAAAGGTGAGTGGCAACTCTACCTGAAAACCAATTTCCCCACAAATTGATCCAATTTGTCTACAACCAAAGGCTCCACACCTATTACTCGTTGCTCTATTTCATTTCACGCGTGAGTGGTTAACGCCTACACAATAGAATTATTATGACAAACGTAACCGCCAGTCATCTGTCCTCTGTGCAGTGTGGGCGGTGTCTCATTTTCTTTTCGGAATGGCCTAACTACTTAATATGATGTATTATTTGTTTTTGTAACATATTTGCGCAGTTTTCTTTATAGTAACTACATAAGCAATGTAATGCGCTACCTAAACCGTCGTTCGCTGTAATTTTGTTGGTGGACTGTGTTATCTAGGTACTTGTACTTATAATCAACACACGCACGTAGGCACTGCACAGTCGTTATACACAGTCGTGTTTTTTAATACTAGTTTGCAGAAGCTGAGTAGACATTTAGTCTCATTTCCTCCATATATTAGAACTAGCTGTGCCCGCGACTTCGTCCGCGTGGAATTCAATTGACAAAGTTTCATACAAACTTTCATCCCCTATTTTATCCCCTTGGGGGGATAGAATTAATGAAAATGCTTTCTTAGCGGATGCCTACGTCATAACATCTACCTGCATGCCAAATTTCAGCCCGATCCGTCCAGTGGTTTGGGCTGTGCGTTGATAGATCACTATGTCAGTCAGTCACCTTTGAGTTACATAATATATATAGATGATATAGGAGCATGCAGATTTCACAGACATAAGTGGTTTACCTCAAGGTTGTCAAAATCGACTTTGATGAGCCTCCGCTGGGGCTGCGCGTGCGGCGTGACGTCACCGCCCCCTCCCCGCCGGGCGTCGCCCCCTCCCGCCCCGCCGCCGCCCGCCCCACTCGTTGCTGGAACAAGAGAGAATACTATTAGAAAATATAGTAAAAATACACCATCACGTCTTCACTCCCAGAAGGCCCTGCTGTAATCTACCTTCATCAACATACTACCCATAAGTACACACAATTTGAGAGACATAGAAATCGGCAGACATAGGTTTTGGACCAACAAGAAAGAAATGGTTTAAATAAAGACTAAAATTACAAGCTAAACCATGAGCTATTACGTTATATTGTCTGGGTAAACCATTTTACAACGCTAGCAACAAGTGAACTTAATATTGTTTTAAGTACACCTCGCTTTTACATTTGTAGACACATATTTGTAGATATTACAGCACCTAAAATCCTTCCTTACAACTTGAATATTTACCACTTCGAGAGAAAAACATAAATCCGTGGGTATCACGGTAATCCTCGCTTCAAACGTAATTTCGACAGCTTAGCTGTGTCCAAGCGATGTCGATATATTACTCCGAGATTAGATTTTAGGAGCCATTCACGTAGACAAATAATTGAAAATTAACTATTACTTATATAGGAATACCTGCTTAAGCAGCTCTACCATTTGTTTTACGCTTGTATTACGCTAGCTAATCGTTTGCGTCTACGTGCGTAGCGAAAGTATAAAATCATGGCAGAGCCTGAACAATAAAGTAAAACGTAATAACTTCAAAACAATCGTATAACAAAGCGGCAACCATCAAAAACAATTAGGCATTCGTTAAATAAAACCCGCGCAAGTTGGTTAGCGTAACCCAGTTAAACAACCCTTTATCGGTGAAGTAATGGTTCATAACAGCGGCGCGATTCAAATGGTGACAGTAATATTTCGGTACTGGTTACATAAAACAAAAAATATTGTTGGTTTCCATCGTTTCATACTTCCCGAATATAAAAATGCTCGAAGTGTTTGAATGTGATTTTTGACCGAATTTAGGGTTCAAGAATTTCAAGAGTGCACATTTTGCTGACATCCCTTTTACTTCTAATGAACTTAGTACATTTTAGTGGAGAAAACAATAACAACAATAATAATGTGTATAAAGGAACACACTTGCCAGTCTACACCACAAATATAATAAGTATTATACAAAAGGAGATAATATAAATGTCGAAGTAAATCTAATGACTGTTCAGGAGACGTTCTTACTTACTTTGCCGTATTCGTCTTATCCATGTCTGAGATAATTGTCACATAGTACTAAATTGACTCTACATCAGGGAATATCCATATGTTGTAAAAACAAAAAGGTAAGAGTGAATAAACAACATTAACCCAGTCTTGTATTCAAAGCAGGAAATATTCCCAAGACACTTTGCTTAGAATGTTTGCGCCATTTCGACCCGTTCGGGTCGTTTAACTTTACGTAATAACCCACGGCTGCGATTTATATCTGCGTGCTGCACTCAATAATAAAAACGAACCGTGCGAATGCTGCGGGTGGGTTTTGTTAAACTGTTGTTACACCAAACTTGGTTGGAAGTCGGAAATATTTTTCATTACTCATACTCGGAAAGTAGGTCTGAAGATGCCTGAGGAGCGGGTTGAAAGTAATACTTGTTAGCCCTTAGGAGAATTGCTTCAACTGACAGCTGTCAAATTATTAAAAAGAAATTAGTTCTATTTTGACATTTCTATTGAACCAGGCGGCTAATGGCAATCCGACCTTCATTCGTTTTTTCGAGTTGTAGAGTATTGTTCATACTTCCTTGTATTATTTATTTAGCTAATTCCTATTTTGATTTTTACCATCCTTGTATTCGTAATGAAAAGCACAGTGTTTACCTCGGGTGAATGACTTATTTTGTCCCTCGGGCCAAAATAAGTTACCTTCACCCCTTGGGTAACAATGTACTATTTTGTAGCTTATATTTTTAATGATTACTAAATTCAGTTGTTAAAGTTTAGTGTCACTACGGTTTGACGATGGTAGAGCCAAGATTTAGCTAAAAGCTACATATAAACGAGCTGGGTACCAGTGTAGTACGACCCTCTCACAGAAGATCGGCGTTAAGTAGCTACTATAGCTGCGTTTCGTAGCCGTGAGAATGCCGGGAGCCAAACCCACCCCCTTCTTTACTCTCTCCTCTATCCCACTCTTCTTCAAGATGGCGACGTGCGAGCAATACCTTTGGCATGCTAGCATCTATATTATAGGCTCCGGTAATGTCTTAACATAATTTAGGTCATAGGTTTGTTTGCCGACTTGTTCTATAAAAAAGCAGTACCGTAGGGACGCCCGAAAGAAGCGAAGCATCACTACATAGTATAAAACAAAGTCGTTTCCCGCTGTCTGTATGTCCCTATGAATGCTTAGATCTTTGAAACTACGCAACGGATTTTGATGCGGTTTTTTGTTGTGATTCAAGTGGAAAGTTTGTATGTATAATACATGCATATAAAGCGTAGGGCGCCGCAGCTGCCACTCTGTATACCTATATAGGTGTATGTCATGTTACGCTACTGACGCTTAGCACGGATAGAGTGGCCGCGCGGCGAGCGCGCCGAACGTCCGTATAGAAGCTTCGCTTCAAAAGTGGTTTACAATGGAAATAGAGGCGACATCTTTGTCTTTGAAAAATTGATAAATCAAATGAGGTTGGCTCTTCAATCGCAGGTAGAGTTATGCTTAAGGGACGCTCTTTGTAAACTTTCGCAATAAAATAAGTAGGAAATTGTATTTTTACGATTCACAACGCATTTGATCCGAGAAACAATAAAATAATTTCAAAGTTAAGAAGTTAAAAGTTACATAAAATTGACGAAAAAATTTTAGAACATATTCTTATAAGCTCCACTAAATACAAAAATAATGCCAAGTTTAAGTACTTATTTGAGCGTAAGATACTTCATTTTATTGAAACCACGGGAATTGTATTTTTGCACGAACATAGACAGAACTATCATGGTAATAAATCTGCAAATATGTTCTGTTTAGTCTTGTTGTGCAGATTGTGACTTGTAAATTACAAATCATTGTCATATAGGTATTTCTTCTCCTAGCTAGAACCTTTCACACAAGTGATTTATTCCAAGCGTATATTGCCTCATAAGTACTCCGCAATCAAACGACCCACGAACAAACAAACACGCATAGATAAGCTGTCGTAATTGCTTCTTTCTCACGACTCCTAATTGAGACCCATTTCGTTTCGTATATCTAGTCTATAAAAAGCCAACGAGAAGCGATACGAAATGGCAATAATGTACGAGTTCAAGTCAGTCACCGCCGCTCACCACAATTCGGGCGGCCATCTTATAAATTTGCGGTTCATTCTGTGTCAGATGCTGCACTAAAAATATAAGCTACGACGCTCTATGCAATACCGCTAACGATTGTTCCATGTATTGGTTGATGTATACTGTTCGAGTACTACGTGATGTGTACATATCACGCTGTGGTTTACTTTCACTGTCCTTCGCACGTGTCAGGAAGGCACTATCAAACCTTTCGTTTTCTATGATGAATTATTTTATTTGCGTAAATAAAGCGAAAGGAGAAAATGTGAGAATTTGAGGACGCTGGTTTTTAGTCACAAGTATTAAATTTAGGACGCAAGTATTAAATTTGCGTGCTGCCGCCTTCATAATCTATCAAAATATATAAAAAAGTTGCGGCATTTACTATTTCAATACAGCGTTAGTAGTATTAGTACACCAAAGCGATAAAAAAACCCTAATGTCAAGTTCCCAAAAAAGCACCTTTATTTTGGTTCGATCTTGATGACGCCCAAATCTTTACAAAAGCTATTACTTGCGTAGCTCGTTCCACCTGTAATTATATACCTATATCTCCGTTTAAAAAAACAAACTGCTCTACATTTAATATCCGTTTTCATATCCTATTAATGTCAAACTAGTATTTAAAGCTGTCTTTGTCGTTGGCCTAACGACCTTGGCACCGCATTACACCGGTTAAACCGTGAAGAATAAAACTCGATCAATCTCAGTCGACTTTTGTATCATTAATATTATTTTCGGACGTTTTCTAGTTACTTAATTATAAAACTTTGATGCAGACGTCAAGAATAGTTGAAAAATTGTTTGCGATTTCAAAATATTTCTGGAGTTACTTAATTTTAACATTTAAACTCAAAGTTAATTAAACTTTAACACTACTTGGCAGTTTATTCGAAATAACAACATATATTGGAGTTAAGTAGGCATACGTAATATCGTTAATTGCTTGAGTTTATATGGTAATAAGTTAAGTAAGGTAACAATAAATGAAGTTGCTCGGTCAACTTAACGACAGTTTACTGAAAGTGACCAATATATTAAAATTCCAAATTCTTTGTATGCATTTCAAAGTATTTGTGCATTATGATTGTGCACATTAAGGACACATAATTTACTAATTTCAAAATGTTTAGTAAAAATATACAAAGAATAATCATACCCCACAAATCATTTGCTGTCGGATTTATTCTCAGTGTACAGTTTAACCTCTGCTTTCTGTCTACGTACGTCGTATATATAACCAACAACGTAAATTATTCCAAGTTTCACTTATTTGCTTAATATTAAACTAAGTTTATATTAACTAAACGATCTCTGAACTTTCATAAACTGTGCTTATAATAACAACATTTTAATATCAATATTTGCTCATAAACTTAATCATTATCAGAATCTGTGTTACGCATCTTATAAGGATAAGTCAAAGGTCAGATCAGAAAGGGCAAAATTTCTATAATGAAAGTTAAAAATAAAACATGACCTATCGAAAATTTAAACGGGTTCATAAAATGACGTGGGTTTATACCTTTATGCACTTTCTCCTATTTATTACAGTCTGTGATTGACTCGCAGCGCGTACAGCTCGCCTGTAATACGTGAAGATAGTATGGGATACTTCTATGGTAACCAAACACACTCTTATACCATATTTACATGGCAAAGGAACGGAAAATATATGTCTCGACGTACGAAAGAGACTGTGCTATAGAGATAAGTAACTTTACCCGGCTTCTGGAGAGACCTGATATTTCCTCTCTCGCATATATGATGAACATATCATATATGTACAGGTTTTTATCAAATTTTTGTAATACATCATTTTACAATTATGAATCCAGCACTCCCATTTGACTTTTCCCGTACTTTTGGATTCTAAAAGTATTTACATGAACACCATTGTGCAAGCGCTATCAAATTAGAGGAAACGGGTAACTCGGGTCAGACGAGATACGCTCCGCGAATAGGGCTCAGTGAAACGAACCGTGCGAATGCTGCGGGTGGGTTTTGTTAAACTGTTGTTACACCAAACTTGGTTGGAAGTCGGAAATATTTTTCATTACTCATACTCGGAAAGTAGGTCTGAAGATGCCTGAGGAGCGGGTTGAAAGTAATACTTGTTAGCCCTAAGGAGAATTGCTTCAACTGACAGCTGTCAAATTATTAAAAAGAAATTAGTTCTATTTTGACATTTCTATTGAACGACGCCCGAAAGAAGCGAAGCATCACTACATAGTATAAAACAAAGTCGTTTCCCGCTGTCTGTATGTCCCTATGAATGCTTAGATCTTTGAAACTACGCAACGGATATTGATGCGGTTTTTTGTAATAGATAGAGTGATTCAAGTGGAAGGTTTGTATGTATAATACATGCATATAAAGCGTAGGGCGCCGCAGCTGCCACTCTGTATACCTATATAGGTGTATGTCATGTTACGCTACTGACGCTTAGCACGGATAGAGTGGCCGCGCGGCGAACGCGCCGAACGTCCGTATAGAAGCTTCGCTTCAAAAGTGGTTTACAATGGAAAAAGAGGCGACAACTTTGTCTTTGAAAAATTGATAAATCAAATGAGATTGGCTCTTCAAACGCAGGTAGAGTTATGCTTAAGGGACGCTCTTTGTAAACTTTCGCAATAAAATAAGTAGGAAATTGTATTTTTACGATTCACAACGCATTTTATGCATGGAACAATGAAGAATTACAAAGTTAAGAAGTTAAAAGTTACATAAAATTGACGATAAAGTTTTAGAACGCAGTTTTAGAAACTCCACTAAATACAAAAATAATGCCAAGTTTAAGTACTTATTTGAGCGTAAGATACTTTAATTTGTTGAAACCACGGGAATTGTGTTTTTGCACGAACATAGACAGAACTATCATGACAATAAATATGCAGAAATGATCTGCTTAGTCTTCTTGTGCAGATTGTGACTTGTAAATTACAAATCATTGTCATATAGGTATTTCTTCTCCTAGCTAGAACCTTTCACACAAGTGATTTATTCAAAGCGTATATTGCCTCATAAGTACTCCGCAATCAAACGACCCACGAACAAACAAACACGCATAGATAGGCTGTCGTAATTGCTTCTTTCTCACGACTCCTAATTGAGACCCATTTTGTTTCGTATAGTCTATAAAAAGCCAACGAGGAGCGATACGAAATGGCAATAATGTACGGGTTCAAGTCGGTCACCGCCGCTCACCACAATTCGGGCGGCCATCTTATAAATTCGCGGTTCATTCTGTGTCAGATGCTGCACTAAAAATATAAGTTACGACGCTCTATGCAATACCGCTAACGATTGTTCCATGTATTGGTTGATGTATACTGTTCGAGTACTACGTTATGTGTACATATCGCGCTGTGGTTTACTTTCACTGTCCTTCGCACGTGTCAGGTAGGCACTATCAAACCTTTCGTTTTCTATGATGAATTATTTTATTTGCGTAAATAAAGCGAAAGGAGAAAATGTGAGAATTTGAGGACGCTGGTTTTTGGTCACAAGTATTAAATTTTGAACGCAAGTATTAAATTTGCGTGCTGCTGCCTTCATAATCAATCAAAATATATAGAAAAGTTGCGGCATTTACTATTTCAATACAGCGTTAGTAGTATTAGTACACCAAAGAGATAAAAAAACCCTGATGTCAAGTTCCCAAAAAAGCACCTTTATTTTGGTTCAATCTTGATGACGCCCAAATCTTTACAAAAGCTATTACTTGCGTAGCTCGTTCCACCTGTAATTATATACCTATATCTCCGTTTAAAAAAACAAACTGCTCTACATTTAATATCCGTTTTCATATCCTATTAATGTCAAACTAGTATTTAAAGGTGTCTTTGTCGTTGGCCTAACGACCTTGGCACCGCATTACACCGGTTAAACCGTGAAGAATAAAACTCGATCAATCTCAGTCGACTTTTGTATCATTAATATTATTTTCGGTCGTTTTCCAGTTACTTAATTATAAAACTTTGATGCAGACGTCAAGAATAGTTGAAAAATTGTTTGCGATTTCAAAATATTTCTGGAGTTACTTAATTTTGACATTTAAACTCAAAGTTAATTAAACTTTAACACTACAAGGCAGTTTATTCGAAATTACAAAATATATTGGAGTTAAGTAGGCATACGTAATATTGTTAATTGCTTGAGTTTATATGGTAATAAGTTAAGTAAGGTAACAATAAATGAAGTTGCTCGGCCTACTTAACGACAGTTTACTGAAAGTGACCAAAATATTTAAATTCCAAATTCTCTATATGCATTTAAAAGTATTTGTGCATTATGATTGTGCACATTATGGACACATAATTTATTAATTCCAAAATGTTTGATAAAAATATAGAAAAAATAATACTAAGGACCGCAAAAATAATACCCCACAAATCATTTGCTGTCGTATTATTCCCAGTGTACAGTTTAACCTCTGCTTTCTGTCTACGTACGTCGTATATATAACCACCAACTTAAATTATTCCAAGTTTCACTTATTTGCTTAATATTAAACTAAGTTAATATTAACTAAGCGATCTCTGAACTTTCATAAACTGTGCTTATAATAACAACATTTTAATATCAATATTTGCTCATAAACTTAATCATTATCAGAATCTGTGTTACGCATCTTATAAGGATAAGTCAAAGGTCAAATCAGAAAGGGCAGAATTTCTATGATGAAAGTTAAAAATAAAACATGACCTATCGAAAATTTTAACCGGTTCACGAAATGACGTGGGTTTATCCCTTTATGTACTTTCTCCTATTTATTACAATCTGTGATTGACTCGCAGCGCGTACAGCTCGCCTGTAATACGTGAAGATAGGTAGTATGGGATACTTCTATGGTAACTAAACACACTCTTATACCATATTTACATGGCAAAGGAACGCTAGTGGTTTAAAGACTGAGCTATAAAGATAAGTAACTCTACCCGGCTTCTGGAGAGACCTGATATTTCCTCTCAGGCATTTCATCACATCGCACATGTAGAGGTTCTTATCATATTTTTTGTAAGACATCATATTACGAAAATAAATCCAGTACTCCTTTTATTTACCCATTTGACTTTTCCCGTGCTTTTGGATACTAAAATTATTTACAGGAACCCCAACAACATTGTGCAAGCGCTAGCAAATTAGGGGAAACGGGTAACTCGGGTCAGACGAGATACGCTCCGCGAATAGGGCTCAGCGGGCCGGTAATGGAAACAGCCTGAAAGGCTGACGTAAATGCTCATGACCCTTTGACATTTCCACCTAGATGCCGCGACATACGAGCGAACAGCGGTCGTAAGGGGTAAGTTAGGGTAGGGAACTGCAAAAGTATTAACAAAGCGAGTAACTGACCACTGTTGGCTTTTTTTCGGTTGGCCATAAGGAGTTCACAATTCGCTTACCTCCCTGGGACTGTCGAATATCCACGAGAATTTCCCTACGTTGAAAAAAGGAAGTCAGGTGTTATTATTTTATGTTTACTCGTACTAGAGTAATGAGACAGGGTAAAAGATCACTTTTTTATTTTTGATATTTTGTTGTAGCGTACAGGGAATCACTCATTGTGGCTTTGATAAGCATATTTCTATGTTCAAATTTAGTATTTAACATCCTGTCTAATGGATGAAAAGACTAATATAATACTGCGTACTTGTTAGGGAGCTTAAAATAGTAGACACAACGAAATAACGATATCGCTTAACGCTCATGGTACAAACCATATTGAGTGTCCCGTCTGCTCTAGTTACGTTTAATTGAACTAAATTGATAACTGTTTAACGGCTTTTAATTTGCCAATATTCATTACGATGACGGAAAATGGTTATTCCTTTTATTATGCGAATAACATTAGTAGAGACATATTAGGTAAGGTTATTTTCTGAAAGTATAATCTTTAGTACCTAAGAGATTGAAAAGTCACTACTTTCGCCATCAATCTTCGGAACAGATAAAGACTCAAAGCGATGGAAGGGTAAGGGAAATATGGTTCAAGCACCTGATTGGGCATATGTAGAGTTAATTCTACATTTTATATTTTGGACCTTCATCGTCGGTGACTCAGTAGCTCATAATCTCTACTAGCATAAAGTAGAGAGTCAGCAATTTAATTTTTTTACAGGACTGCGACTCTACTATCTTCACAAAACTATAGCAATGCACATACAAATATAATCTTCAGATCAATATTTTAATTCGGCAGTACCTTAACTGACCCAAAGGGCTATTTTAAAAGGGTCTTACGTCAACCCATTGCGTTATGGTTTCGCTTCAATTAATTACATAAGTAACAAATTTACAGTTGCATTATTGTGACAAAATAACTGAGACAATAGCACCACCTGTTTTGTTTGGTGATGGCAAAAAGTCGCAATTTAGCAAGTCTTACTTAAATCAGATAACATTTTAGTCCGCCAGCGCCGCCACAAAACAATTTTGTAACAATTTATTTCCGAATTCAGTAGAAAAACGGATATAATTTAAAAATGCAAATTGTAATTGAAATTAAAAGTTGCATCAATTTCCAAGGACAAATAAACGAAATTACTTTTTTATTTCTGTATTGCAATAACAATAAATTAATGCATGCCATTTACAAATCGTTGCGCGTAAATAAATTCAATTTTAAATTAGCTTGATGCCATCGATACGATATAACCAAATAACGCTCTATATAATTAAAGCTTTGATAAAGGAAGAAATTAAAGCTATACGCACGCTAGATACGATGCGTTCAATTTCGCATTTCAATGCATTCACCCATGAAAAGAAATAGCATAGCGTTTTCAATGCAGTTGCTAGGAGACTGTGAGTCATTGCGGGTATCGCTTTCCCTGTGGTATGTTTGAAATATTTCGAATATCATTATTATTATGAGTTATTTTATGTTAAAAAATAAATGAGCAAAAATGTTTTGAAGATTGGTACGATCTTTGAGAAACTTTAAAGAGACCCTGACATTTAATTGGGAAAGGCAGAAAAAGACAATCTGATGCCTGGTATCCTATGTAAACACATCAAAATAACAAAAAAAGTACTCGTCATAGTCGTCGCCACGCTGCCCCAGTAGGCTTTATCTTGTGCGACGTCCAACGCTGGCTCTTCAGGACTTCTGACTGGCTCGACCAGTCCGGAGACCGGCCTTGTACCCAGCAGCAACGCCGCTGGCGATACCTTCGAGCGACGCAGCTTGACTGATTATGTCACTTTGTATAAATGAACCGCGGAAAATTTAAAATTAGAACCTTATTATTTTGTTTTATTTATTTTACACACGGAATCAGACACAACTGTTACTTAAAATCAACTTAGTACTCAATTAAAATTTAGCAAATTAAGATTGAATACGCCAATAAATTACTGAAAAAGTGAATGGTTTTAAAAACCTACAACAAATTAGTAGCGTAAAATTATTTAATCGACTAAATTAATTGACGCATTGGCACTACACTACACACGATATCATAGGCTCAAGATAAATCGTAAACACATCTGATCGCTGCATCACAAACTAACACTTTATTGTTCACTTCATAATTGAACTTTGTTTTTATTCGGAACTTAAATGTCCAAAAACACTTTCTAATTCATTAAAAAATATCTAATAAAGCATGTAAATAGCGCGAGCGTGCTCAACTTGTGGCGGCCGTCGCCATATTGGAATCGCGAGGGTTGTTCTGTTCACGCATGCGTAGCAGCCCTTGCGGGGTTCTTTATTTGAAATGCCACTCTTCTTAGTTATTGCCACGCGAATAATTCACGGAGCGACCATTGCTGTGTGTATTTATCTAAAACAATAGCGGTGTTTAACAAAAGCAGCGATGAATTGTGGAAATGGGTAAAGCTTCTCACATTTCCGTGACAAGGCGTTATAAATGGACGTTTGAAAATGGAAAACAAACAAAATATTGAAAAATTTGCCATCTTTCTGTAAAGGTCAAAGTGTTTTGTGAAAATATGTGGGCTTCCCGAATTATATTTTCAACAATAATGGACCCAATTTTAAGAGGGTTTAAGGACGTGAGATATGAGTTCTATGAGATCCTAATAAGGAATTATTATCTCCTTCTTGGGGTTAAATATTATATATTTAAGTAACCGTGCGTTTCTTTCAAATGAGTTCATCATCATCTTTTCTTCCCCCATATTTCAATACACCAATGTCGAAAGTTACACTATTGCATCAGAAACGTGCAATCTCGATAATGAGAGTAGATTCGAGAGATAACTACCAACATTAGGACAATAGCCAGCCTTGCTTGGCTTGTGAAGGGATATTTGTGCACCTTATATTATGATTTTAAAGTTGGCAATAGTATGCAAGGTCTCATCTCTACTTTAGATGAATATATATTAATACCTTCGAAGTACTTGTTACAAGTTTTTTTATACATGTTCTTAACAAAGTCCGCAAACAAGCATACGACCCGCTTCATGTTAAGCAGTTACCAATGGCATGCTCGCACATTACCGACCAACCAGCCCAACCCCATCTGGGCTTCCGACTTTCTCACTTATCGTATGAAACGCAATTATATCTACTTTTCACCGACATTCTGTGAGAGGATGGTACTACCCTTGTCAAGAGAGCCCGTTTACCCGTATAAAGGGTATACAATTTTTTTTGCAACCTAACTTTGTAAATCTAAAACTATCAGCTTTAGTGGAAACTTGAAATACAAAAGGTGTTACAGGGATACAGCTGTTGATTTCATAAGTCTACAAAACCTTTAGTACTTCAACTGTCCCACAAAGCCGATAGTTTTAGATTTACAAAGTTAAGTTGCAAAAAAAATAGTATACCCTTTATGTTTCACCTAGTATAAGCTGTACCACCAAACCAAATAAGGAGAAGACTATAATAATGATAATAATAGCCCCTCGTGTGCTTAGCCAGTCCATACCAGGCTATCAGACACTCTCCAGCTGAATGAAATGGGGGTCAGACAGCCACAAGGTCGAGATTATTTACGTTCCCAATACACTTTTCGGATTAGTTCACATCGAGACCGCTAGAAGCTCGATGAGTCCATCAATCAATCGGCTCTGACGTCAGCCGACCTACTCGGCTTACCGTTAGCATAAAAAGCGCTTGTTTTGAGCCGGACGCCTTCAAACTTAATAAAATAACCCTCACAAAAATATAGATAAATCAAAGACAAGCTTTCTGCGATGCCTTCTTATTCATGTGGTGACTTCAATAGCTCTACAATGAGTTTATATGTTGGGTAGGAGTCGCTAGTCGCTAGCTCCTGCGTAAAATATTTGTAAGTTATGGCAGATACGAATATTATGGCGTCTACGTAAATATATGTTAATATTTACGTAGTCGCCATTGAATAGTAAGCGGATATCGAATGGTAGTGATACTAATGGAATGTTAGTGTAGGAGACAAACTACATCTGCATCACCACAAAATTCATAAAGCATGAACTAAACTGCGCTGGAAATCCGCTAATTTTATTATTGTTATTTTATTTCGCAATGTTATTCTGCAATTAAAATAAGTCCAAATAAATATTTTTCCTGGTCCACATTTTGTTATATAATTCCAATCAAACAGTCAAATCAGTTTCAAATTCATAATTATTAGAATTCAGAATCATTCAAAATGTATAAAATGGAATCTGTGTCATATTTAAATAAATGCATCGCAATAAATGTGTTGTATTTAGAACATCAGATCGATGATTCAGCAAATTTTATGTAAATTTTGTCTAATTTTATTTTGTAATTCGCTTTGAATTTCGTTGATGTATTTATTAAAGACAGTTATTGAATATATGAATAAAAAAACTTAATTATTTCGAAGTTGAGATATGTGCTTTGTATTATAGAGTTCCTTATTGATAAATCGTTTTAATTTCTACGTATTTCTGTCATTTTTTTAGCGTAGCTGCGGTATAATGATAAATATGTTACGTAGCATATACATATTAAAGACAAATTGATTCTTTGCAATATTCCAAAGTAATTCATTAGCAACCGACTACACATACTAACTCGTACTAATTACCTAATCCATGTCATCATCCGGATATTATCATACCTCGTTCATCAAGTGTTTCAATTATGTAGCTCTTATTAGACTTACACAGCACATTGTTCGCAGATGATCTCTCGATAATAATCACGTATTCATGGGAAAATCTCTACATTTCTTAAGAGGAACTGAAACATGAATACATGAGAGAATCATATATCAATACATTTCTTAAGAGGAACTGAAACATGAATACATGTCTTCGTGAAATCCAATATTGGTTTAGGATAGGACCAATCGTAAAAAATATAATTCATATGTTTAATCTGCGCCAAACGAAGTTTTATAAAAAAAAATGTTGCTTATGTTTTGGGGGTCATAGTCTTAATAAACCCTCGGCGTTAAATTGACAACACCAAACCAATTAAACCAACCAAGTCATAAAAATAAATATTTCAATAATATATTCCTGTAATTGCAAGTTTATTTAAATTGAAGTGCTTTTATTGATCTAGCTGTAAACACTTTTATTATTAATAATTATAGTTTTAGAACGTAGTTCTTTTACGCAGCTTGCGGTTGGAGTTAACTGACCGAAATCGTTACATATAAAGAATTACATATAACGCTTATGCGACATCAAAAATCAAGAGACTTAACATACGCAAAAATTATTTTTTTACATTTGACGACCGCTTGGCGCAGTGGTTCGAGCGCAGGCCGCTCAGACCACTGTACCGGATGGTTGCGGGTTGGATTCTCGTCAGGTTATATTTCGGAAATGGCCTTTTCGTCATTTGCCCTGGTCTGGGTGTCCCTGGGATCGCCCCCAGTCCATTTTACGGTACCCATAGCACACGTGTTGCTTAGTTTGGGACCATACAGTTAGTGTGTTCGTCTCGATATATTTATTTATTTACTATCTTAATAAAAAAGTTGAATAACAAATTGACAAAATACTTTGCTATGTTGAACATTATAAAATAATATTAATATCGGCTGATTTAGTATAACCAGTAAATAATAACTATGATTTTTAAATTCATCTCAAATGTAAACGAGACTTAATTTCTTTCAAAATTACGATCGCTTATATCCTATTCGATTGCAATAAAGACTCGCCCTTTCAAAGTTATACTGACTGAATATTTTAACCATAACATACAATCAGTTACGATTTCCGTGAGAGCGGCGGCCAGCCTTGCAGTCAGCTGGCATTTACTGACCAATCTCCAGAACCAGTAGTGACTATTAAACTGCTGTCGGATTTTATGCCCTATGCATATGAAGTGAGGGTTAAAAACACGTTATTTATATTTATGCAATGTTATGAGTTGGTATTTGATTAAGAGGTATTTATAAATGGCGCCTTTAAACATGTTTGTTGATAAGTAGCTGTTTATAATTTGTGCTAGTTTTAGCATGTGTCTCGTCGTGTATCGGCGAAAACTAATCTTAGTTTATTTTTATTTTACTTTATTTTACTTTAAAGTAAAATAAAAATAAACTAAGATTAGGTATCACCCATATCTAAGGGTGATACCTATACTTATCTCAGATTTGATTGTTAGAAGATTGTGCTAGGACGGTACTGAGGTACCGCGCTATTTGTATATTATATTGGCAATATTCCTGGAAACGGTAAATTACAAATCGCTAACATAACGCGTATAATACGCGTTATATTATATAAAAGTTGTCAAAAATTCAATTCTGTAGTGGGAAAATATCTTTAAAAAAATGCTGGATATTCCTGCGTATTATTTACGAAATGTTCCCAGTGCACAAGTTACTTAAGTTTGTGTTTACTTTGGTAAAATAATATACGCGCGTATTTTACGCGACAGTCGGATGGAGGAGGAAGTCACACTGGTAAATAAAAAACAAAAGAACACAAAACAAAACTTAAGTGAAAAATCTCTCTCGCTTTCAAAGGTGGGTTACAAAGAAATCTCAATTCAAGTATCAACAACATTAAGTATGATTCAATTCGACATCACCTCAATACCTTCAGCTAACGGTAACAGTACAGTCATTTTGTAAAAATGTGCTAATAAATGAAATAAGAATAAAATACCGTTTTACGATAAATATTTTTCTGTTACTCTACCTAGAGTATACGTTTGCTAGTAGCAAGTGTATATGTCAAAGTGTACAAATGTAAATCTGACATTCGTTACACACTTTTCAAAGATGATAGCTTAGCGACTCTAGCAAATTAAAAAATGATGGTAGAGACAACCCTACTTGATTATTTTATCTTCTAATTATTAATCTCTCTAGAATGTTATCAAGGTTGGCTTTCCAATCTACCTAGATTAAAACCCATATTGAATTAAGTATATTATGTTATTGCATTGAATCAGGCAGTACTCTGTACGCTATTCAACTTTTATGTTTTTATTACCTTTTTACAGCAATGAACTTCGTAATGAAAAAGGTAACCTTTTTTGTACACAGGGATCCTAAACAGACCTTTCAATTTCAAACGTTTCATTAAATTTAATTACTTACCTAAATTAGGTTTGGGTAATAGACCAGCGCCATGTACATTATTAATTTTAAGCTAAACAGATTTAATATTAAATGAATTCACACGATTTTCATTCAAACTCAAACTCAACTCAAAATTGTTTTTATTCATGTAAGCCAACAAAGCATTTATGAATAGTCAGAATCTACCACCGGTTCGGAATGCTGCTTCCACTGAGAAGATCCGGCAAGAAACTCAATGGTTACTCTTTTCAATGAATTACAGATGGTGTACATTCTCAGGAACAGCATAAAATAATAATATGAGCAGGTAACACCATTATCACTAAATAACTAATAGTAAATAATAATCAAATCTCCCATTACTCTCTGTATCAGAAAAACATAAATCATTACTCAAGATCTATTACTAAGATACCGTACAACGATAGTAACGGTAACGGATGCGCTAATGTCCCGACAGAAGTGCTAAACGATCGAGAGTGAGTTAGTGAGGCTTGCGCGCGCGCAGCCGACGCCGTAGTTCCGTTTGATGTCGGTAAATAGTGGAAAATGTGGAACGAGATATCGTCGGTAGTAAGATTATACTTCAAATACTTTAGTATCTTCATCTCTACTAAGTAATAGTATGTTCAATGCCAATAAAACACCTTATCCATTATTATAAATAATTACTTAGGTACCCAGGAGATGAAAACAGAACTTTAAAAAGATAATATAATATAAGTTTCTAGTATCCCTTTAAGTGTTTTTACTAAACGATAGTTAAAGATAATAATAATTATTATGCATAATAATTGAGAGATGAGCAATGTCAGTGGAGAAACTTATAACCTTGGTTTAAATGATTCTAAAGGCACGCTACATAAATACAATACAACAGTCCAACTCTAAGCGATTTGGAGAACTTAACAAAAGCCACACACAACTCTATTGCGGCTATTAAATTATAGGTCGACTACTCTTATTGCACAACAGTACATTGCGCAGTAATTACTATATATATTGCAGGAAGGTAGTAACAATGTAACAAGCTATTGTTATCAATTATTTCGCATCGCCAGTTACTTTCAACAGCATAGAGACGTGAGCTCCGGATGATGTCAAAGTTCACAACCTTGCAAGGTAAATAGAAAGAGAACGGTGACGCATTCCACAGATCGCAGTGCGAACGATTACTATGGACAAGGAGAGATACACAGCCTGTTTCGCAATCCTTCCTAGATTATTACAATAAATTACGTTCAATGGCCTTACCTTTAGCGAAAAAGTAGATGGATAAATATTTATAAAACACCGTTCCATATAAGGACTTAAATTGACACAACAAAGAACGAAAAGCAATACACATTGGGCTATCTTATTACATGCGACCGTTTCATTGACTTCAGACTAGTCACATTACTCATAGGTAATATTAGTATAAGAGAAGAGGATATATACGTATTATATTGATGACGTTCCCGCTACGACATAGTAGTCATAAAAGGGATTTATAATCTAAATATATATAACTCAAAGGTGACTGACTGACTGACATAGTGATCTATCAACGCCTTTATCAACGCACAGCCAAACCACTGGACGGATCGGATGAAATGAATCTTGTTTGTAAATAATAATGATGTAACAAAACAACAAAGGAGTTCGACTAACAAATCCGATTGTGAGTGAAATATTTTTTGGCCGAGTTAATATTACTGATAAAATTATTAAAGCAACCTACTATATTTAGATAATGAATGATGGGTGTCGCGATTATAATAAAGATAATGCAGTTTAATTAAAAACCAATTCCGATGAACAATCCAGTTCAGAATAATGATGAACCAAAATATTAGCAACACAAAGAAAGTTATGAAGGGATACTTTCGATTGGTGGTCACTCTAATGCAACAGTGTATGCGTTTATCTCATTCCTGTAGCTGTCAAATTGTTTACAGAGACTCTCTACCTTCACCAAAGACTATTTTTCTCACTCTATGCAATGCGTAGACCAATAGCCCTGAACTACAAAATGTCATCGAAAACAAAAATAAGCGAGATAAAATCACTCTTTTCCAAGACGCAGTAGATATTTTCAAAAGGCCAGAATATTTTCCTGAAGTGTGAAATAAAAGGGCTGAAACAAAACTTTGACGCAATTAGCACCGTCAGTGTTGAAGTGATCTTAAAACGAAATAACTTAAACCTCGAATTTTCGGAAAATTGTTTAGCTCAATGTTGAGTAACAAGTCAATTACTGAATTTGGTCGAAGATTTATTTCAAATAAGGAAAATAATCTTGGGCTAAGCTGTCCTTAAAAGTTAAAGAAAATATAGAATTTCAATGTCTGTTGAAATGAACGTTGCCGGTTCTGTAGATAAAGAGTAATTCAATAAGAATGAAATGAAAAGATATCGTTGACTGGCAGGCTGAGACAATAAAACGGAGGAAATGGTACGTTCGGGAGTGTTCTCTGAGTCCAAGTAGTAAAAAGACATATTTGAGTCAAATTTAGTGTGAATAAAGAATTTATTATATGTACATAAGTAGCAGTAGCTGTAGTAAGCTGAGTGGCAGTATTTCACACAAAACGTAGGATCTATTTTAAATAAGGCTCTTATTTTCTGCTTTTACATTTGGTTCGCTGATGTCAATACATTTTATTTACTTTTTATTTTCTTTCATTCAAATACTTACTAACGCTTAATTTTCTTTCAAAATCAATATGAAATTGAAGTGATTATAATAAAATTTTAATTTTTATATTATGAAGATCAAAAAGCTTTGTAACATTTAAAACATGACCTAGAAATCACTATCCGTACCACATTTTGCGAGCTCAGAGATCGTTACATCCCAACCGCAGCGGCTTGGCAGAATTCCAAGCAAATTTTTCCTTGACCCAACAACTTAAGCTTTCAAGATAAATTCTACGACCACTGAGGCCATGATAAATATAAAATGTAATCTACAGATGATTTCGTAAGCTTAAAGCACTCAATTAAGTTATTGCAGTGTGTGAAAGAGCACGCGATGTAATCATCAATCTAGTAATAATAGAAAAGTCATGAAGTTAAATTTAGCGTTAATAGAATATGACGATATTTTGAATTCGTTATAGTTATCATTAGCATATACCATCGTGAAACGAATCTTTTTTCAACTTTATAATGATGTAAATACTTCTGGTTTTGATCTCCTGCGCAAACAAAGACAATAACAAGATTAAAAGATTTTAATGAAGCAACCATGTATCTGCTTACGACACAGAATACAAGAATGAAGACGATTAAACAACATGCGGAAAATCTTATAGACATGATAAATTAACAGATACAGCAATTTTGTTGCATATTACACTGCTAATTGGCTAATATTAAACTCTACATTTAAATAAAGAATATACGTTACGTTCTTGAAGTCATTTTTATGGACGACGTAAATTGAAACATGAAAATCGCAAAGTCATTGGCATTATCAGTATGGAGACCTTCTTTGGCATTGACTCACTCATTTAAAATTCCCAAATGCACGTATTGAATAAGATTCGTACGATACGTGGAATTGTCAATTATTCATGGAATTACTTAAGACTCTCGTCGTTGAAAGAGCTCATCGTTATAGTAAATGATAAAGAAAACATGTAAGCCGTTAAAGATCGTACTTACTGCGATTTGTTTTAAAGTTAGCACGTGTTGTCTTAGTTCTAAAACTCAAAAGTAGTGTTAATACCTCGAAGATCCCAGATCCTAAGATCTCTTCATCAATCGTATACCGTTCGCCGTTCCTGTTCTGGATACATAATTTCTGCGGCCGACATAAAAACTTTGTTTTATTATTGTATTCTCTAGAATAACAAGCGAGCAACCCACTTTTCGTTGTTTCTGCAGCGTCAAAGAGTTCAATGTCTATTTTTTCGTGGAATTTGCATACACAACGACAAGTTTTGAACGACAGCGTGCAACAAATGTTGTTTAAACAGCTGATTGTCGATTAGTTACTCTCCGTCGCCTACCATTGGCATTTCATGTGAGACAAGGTCTTCTTTTGACAAAAAGTGGCCTTAATTATTCTTCAAGTATACTTATATCATTTATGTCGCAATGTCTATATTTTATTCCTCTGACTGCGATTTAACTTATCACGATCGAATTCTAAATTTGGCACGTTTCCTTTTAGTATTGCGGCTGGAACGGATCGATTGTGCAATCGACGCATTTTGCAAACCAAAACATTTATCTTGGATCTGTTATTCAAGATAAACCCGCAAGTATCTTGGCTGACGAAGGTCCTGAAGATGTTTTATCTATTGCAAATGCTCCGTGACTCGTACTGTCCATGTCTCACGTTTGCAATACATCACTAGAACCGTAAAAATCCATATCTGACTGTCTAGTTTCGTAAGAAGACGCGGGAAAGGCAGCTTGCGGTCACGACCTAGTGTTCTTAGTAAAAAAACTTTAAAGTGGGCTATTATCGTGTGAGGTGCGAGGTCGCAAAAAGTTCCTCGGATATCGGCTGGCTCGGTTGGAGCTTCCGTTTGGATTTGAACATGCTTGGGTTCATTGTATTATGGATGACTCTATTCTATACTCTTGTATAGGCTGGGTGTTTATAAATATTAGGACAGTGACGCTAACTTTGTTTTCAGTAATCATGATTGCCTAATAGCTTACATTGCCGTGACGTACTTTTTCTCTTTGTAATGTAATTTGTGTATCTATAAACATAGTATCTTCATTCTTGCTCACCTCAGTACCACCTATATTAACTTTATATTAATTCTGACGACTTTGTATCAAATCTGAAGACCGCTTGGCGCAGTGGTTCGAGCGTAGGCCGCTCGACTCACTGCACATGGTGGTTGCGGGTTCGATTCCCATCGGGGAAAATTTCGGAAATGGCTTTTTGTATTTTGCCTTGGTCTAGATGTCACTCGAATCGCCCCCAGTCCATTGTACGGTACCCATAGTACAAGCACTGCTTAGTTTTCAAACTTGCAGTTGAATCTGTTTCTATTTTAGTCAATTGTGTTATTAAATTATTATCCAGATATCTAGATATTATCTTGGTCAAAGAAGATTTTAAACTCGTACACAATGTTGGTATCTTAAAGACTTTAAACTTCTGTCTGTAATGACGCTCGCATGATCGCACGCACGCTATCAAGTTTAAAATTCTTAGAAACGCGTCGATGTTTTTTACTGTTTGCGTAATTACTTTTAAAATGAAGTTTCTTTGAAAACGATTGTCTGTGGAGGTAATAACTATAATGGACAGCTTCAGCACCATTTACGTATACCCATCCCAAAGACTTATGACGTGCGGTCATGTCAATTTTTTGAAAATATTTTTTGTGATCAAAATTAATAATAATTTAGCCCTTTTGAGGTCCTACTCTTGGGCCCTAATCCACCACGCTGGCACATTGCAGGTTGGTGGATTTCACATGTCTTTCGAAAATTGATTAGATTTTGAAAGACATGCAGGTTTCCCCACAATATTTTTCTTCACCATAAGCAAGTGATAATCATATAGAAATTATGATTCGCACATAGACTTCGAAAAACCCACCGGTGCGAGCCGGGGTTTGAACCCAGCTGGTGCCCGCAAGACGCGTGCTTAACCAATCGGCTATCACTGTTATATCATTTACAAATAAAAGTTTTATCTTTACCAGCCACCTGACTGTATCTAAAATAAAAAAATATTTATAGACGTGTGTAGTTCCTAATCCAATCACTGGAACCAATAATATCAATTACGTCATGCGAATTGAGACGAAAGGATCACCTCTCATGTTGTTTTCCTTTTACAAATTATAATTTCGGTCAATAGCCAACTGAATGTAGGACTGATGTTACATAAATATTAAATTGGCCAATAACTGTCCATATTAATTGGACGTAGTTTTGCAAAATAGAATCAACCCACATGGACTGCTGCAGACCAAAATCAACCCTTGTGTTAGTGTTTCTAGGTTGGTTTCAGTTTGCATATCTTCGGATTATTAGCCATGAAATTGCAAATTTAAACTTGTACCTATATAAAGTAAATACTTGCGCAAATAAGCAATCAGCCCATACAGTTATTTATGTCTCCTATTCTTTATATCTACCAAATTCGTGTGGGTTCCAAGTCAATTTAACTTTTCCCCAGGATTTCTGGAGGGATAAAAACCTCGGCGTCATCATGGGACACTATTGTCAATCCTGGCTTACAGAAGTTACAGAGTGTGGCGAGACTAGTCCCAAAAACATCCAAACAAAAGCCAACACACTGAAGCTACTTAATACACCAAAATACCAGCGATGTTGACCTATATGCTACGATATAGACTACGGTAACGGCTTAACATCAGGTGAGCAGGTTTGTTGTATAAAACATTCCAAATGAAGAATGTGATCGCCAACCACAGCATCTGTGTGAAACAGACCGTATTGAAGGAAAGTCCGTCGAAGTGATCGGTTCCTTCCCCGATGCAACCGAACCATTGGCACCAAACGATCCGATGCTAATTAATTCCAAAGCATTTCAGTTCAACTTAACAATGAGGCTGCCAACCATTGTTGGATGATATTGAAGCATGTCTGCAAAGGTTATTTTGTTTCTTGTCACTGAAAATGCAATGGCGTTAATTGTAAGACTCTCAGCTGTTCATCATCGCTTAAACCTGGATTTGATTAACTTTATCTTAATCTTACTGGACCTTTCGCTAAATTGACAAGATAAAAGCTAGTCTATTAGGATACATTTTGAACAGTTACAGGCAGTATTAAGCACCTTGTACTTATGAAAACTACTATTAAACTACGTACTTATTAAAAATGTATGAAAAAATAAATTTTGTGTTGCTTGTGTAAAATAGTACCTTAGTTAATGCTTCATAGTACAGATATAGATTTACATAGATAACGCAAATGCATGTACTTCGCGTATACGAAACCCCGACCAAGCGTCAAGGTTGGTCGCTGCTAACTTACAATCCGTGCGACTACAGATATAAAGAATATGGGTATGAGCAAAATAATCACTCGAAAGAATCGTAGCGGGCGGAGGGGCATCGGCGGCATCGGTGTCTTTAAATCGGTTAGGTTTTCCCCTCACTAATGACGTCACAGTAGGTGTTAAAAATTCGGCACGCTTGGTGTCAATACAAATCTTGATACTTGCGTTATCTATGTAAATCTATATCTGTGCTTCATAGGCATTACGGTGGGATACTACAATTTACGGTGGAAGAGTTAAGCTGTAGCCAATGGACTACAGCTTATATATGTCGATCAGGGTAGTACCAACCTCTAACAGAAGATCAGCGTACAATAGCTATTATAGCTGTGTTTCGTACGATTAATGGGAGATCCGTAAGCCCATGCGGTCATTTCTGGTAAGTTGAGGTCCTATACGACGACCGTTTGACGACCGCTTGGCGCAGTGGTTCGAGCATAGGCCGCTCACCTCACTGCACATGGTGGTTGCAGGCACATTTCAGAAATGGCCTTTCTGTAATTGCCCAGGTCTTGGTGGCACTGGGATCGGCCCCAGTCCATTGTACGGTACCTACTACTAGTACAACTGTTGCTTAGTTTGGGACCATACAGTTGGTGTGTCAGTCTGGCAATATTATTATTATAACATGCTTAATACATTTTTATATTACGGCTTTGACAGTAAAACTGGGTTTGATACAATTAGTAGGTAGATATTAGTAGGTTTACCATAAGTAGGTAATGTTGATGCAACCTATGTTCTCAATAAATACTGACTCTTCAACTTTCATTTTATCGTGGTTCGTTATAGCCATCGATATTTCGTCATCTTTCCAACATTCTTCCATGTTTCGTAACGTAACACGTGTAGGTTGACGCAACAATAGTACTGAGATTCCTATCACACGCTGATAACCAAGACTTTTCATGGTGTGAACAAAACCAGATAAGAGATATCAGAGTTTAATGTCCCATTCAAATGGTAGGTATTTATAACGTTAGAAATTCCAGATTACTTCCTTATGTTCATTCATGAATTAATTATTGATTCTAGTTTGTCTCCTAGATGTTGACATCATTGCGTAAACGATTTGTTCGACTTATAATAGTTTTAAGTGTGCTCACATATCTCTACTTTTTCAAATCTAATTCACCCCAATGCTGGGCTGAAGTCTCTCCTACCACTCTTCCTCGTTCCTTAGCTACTTCTTCCCTTATTCTCCTGAAGATTTAAAGTTTCTCACGGCATCGCTTCCTAAATATGCTCTTTCTTTCTTCTAGCACCAAATTGGTTATATTGTTGGTGAGGGTTCCATTTTGCTCTTATGAAGCGTTTATTCCCATCTTTTATACTTTAAGCATAAATATTATAGGTGTATAAATATCACCAGACCGATACACTAACTGTATGGTCCCAAACTAAGCAACGCTTGTACTATGGGTACCGTATATTGGACTAGGAGCGATCCCAGTGACACCCAGACCTGGAAAAATTATGATAGGCCTATATTCGAAATTTTCCCCGGCGTGAATCGAACCCACAACCACCTGGTGCAGCTAGCCGAGTTGCCTACACTCAAAGCGTCAAGCGGTCGTCGAACTTTATAATAACGTAAGTATTTTTAAGGAAAATCTCTTTGCAAGATTTCCAAATATATTTTATGATAGTGTGTATAACGGGTCCACGTTTGTAAATAAAATAAGTGATCCATTTGAAGAAGATGCGTCTGAGTCTTTGGTATCCATGTCAACTAAGTTTAAGAGATTTCGCGGTTGATGGTAGAATGTATTTCATAAAATTAACTTCCTTGAGGGATCTAACAGGAAATTTATTGCATCTACCACTCCCACCCACAGGGACCATATTGGACAATTGGGATATATAATTAGAAGCTAAATTACAAAAAAAAACCATTAAAATCATAAGAGTTTCAAGGTCAATGAAAATGGTCCGTTACAAAATATAGATCTTCAAATGGTTATGAACAACCTTAATGCTAGAACAATAGGATTCTCGATGACACCATTTTCAAAACAACCACATTAACACCTTGACGGATAAGGTTGACGACAATTTGAAGGAACACGCGAAAGTAGCCTTTACATTTTAAGGAAAACAGTAAATTTTTAAGTGACGCGGATTGTGTTTTATCAGCTTAATTGTTGCAAGGTTTCATAAATTCTTTCCTATAGTAAATAAAGCATGCACGAGTTAATTTCTTCATAGAAGACTATGCATGCGTATTGACCTATATTTTTCAAATTGCGTCATTATTGCAACGACGATAAGATAAATAATTGTTTGTATACTCACGAGATATTTCCATGGCCAAAGTAGCAGCAATACACACTCCCATTTTCATGAATCACTGAATATCCACCAAATATCCAGAAACAGTCCTTAATCAGATCCAATCAAAAGTCAAAATTGATTAACACACCACGCTTGCACTCCACAGATTTCCCGATAGATACTGAAGTAGACACTGATATAACTAGGAATCCTGTTAGTAGGGTGACCTCACGTTAAGGGTTGACGGAAGCCGCATCGAGACACTTTAATCTAATTATGTGTCGCATTCCTTCCTGTACACCTATTTAAAAAGTCATCGAAAATTGCACTCCATTTTTTTCTCTTAATACATCCGTGTTCTAATTTTGAAATGTATCTTTTTTTATTAAGGTGAGGCACACACGTCCGCGCGATAATGAAATCCGGCGAAGACTGCGAGCGCGAACATGGAGATTGTAGCTTTGCTTTGAGGCGTGCGTTTCTCAAACTTCACTGTGTTTTTCTGATGAAAATGTTGAGAGTAAATCTTTTATCATTTCGTGATTGTTTTGTTCATATTGTTTTCTATAATGTATTGTTTTTTTTTCAGTTTGAAATAACCTATTGGAATTGTACAATTTAAGTAATAATAATATTGAAACCTATTTTCTAAGCACCAAGCCGTAATTACGGCATTGCACTACAATTTATACCTTGAGTTAAGCATTCCTTTTAATAAATGAAGTAACAAACCAAAGACAACTTTTCTAATTACGTTTCACACAAAAGGGGTTACAAAGAAAAGTTATCGAACCTCAGACCATCAGACCGCGAGTTTTATGCAACACACCACTCGTTCCTTTTGCTTTCCACTCAACTATTGTGATCCACAAAGAGCGCGTACTTTTTTAATCATTTTCACAATAGCCTCTCTTCCGATTGAGTTTCAAGCCTTTTTAACATCCACAAAAAATACGCACAAAAGATTGAGTACCGCTGCTGGTGTTGTTTTATGTGCAAATATTTGGTGACAATAACAGTTAACACATCAAATTACTTACAAGCAATGAATAATAGATCAATATTATCATTTGCGTAGTAAAAAAACATATGCGCTATTGTGCCATTTAGTAACCAGTAATAACCACCTATATTTTACCTTCAACTATAATTAATATTTTCTGTATTTTTTCTGAACTTATATTATAAATATGTAATAGGTACAGTTAAGAGCAGAGTTACGTCACAGCTGGTGTCCGTTACACAACCATCGGTTTCCAGGTCGATATTCGAGTTCCCAGTGACCTAGACGTCTAGATTATCTTACGCCAGAGACCGTCGGGCGCCTCCGGATGCTATTAGAAAAACAACCTTATTGGATAAAAAATAAGATAGAAAATGGAAACGGTGTGGTAAGTTTAATTTTTTCTTAGGGCATATTTTGTGACGTAGAGGGACTATGAAGGCTGGGACTTTTCAGGACTAATTTTATTTTCAAGTCGATTTGTTAGTGAGTAGTTAATAATTATTATAATTCCGCTCTATGCATTTTAATGTTTGACGACCGCCAGCCTAATGGCTCGAGCGTAAGTCGCTCAGCTCAGTGCACCGGGTTCAGTTGTTGCAGGTTCGATTCCCGCAGGGGGAAGTTTAGGGAATGGCCTTTTGCTAATTTACCCTGCTCTGGGTGTCTCTGTGATCGCTCCCAACTATTGCATAGCTGTATTAGTACGAGCGTATTTAGTGACCGGATAGTTGATGTCTGTCTGACGATACATGTGGGTAAATACAACGTTTTATTCAATACGAAGTAAATAATATTTCCATTCGTAAACACAAACAGCATACCCTTCGTCATCTCCGATCGTCAATAAACAATCTATCATGTCTCTTTGTACAGAAATGTCTAAACCATCAAATATTCATCCGTAATACATCAATATTCCCTTTCATGCCCCGACCGTGGCAGACGCCGACGCAATATAAATTTATTTTCTTAGGCATTTATCAGAATAACAATGTTTATGTTTGTGTGCACAATATTCTCAAATGGTATCCAATCATAAGTTCAAAAGCTCATAGATTCCCTTCAAAAGAAAACATTGCACACTATTACCTGGTATACCATGAAAATGCATCATTATCATATGTCGTAGCGTTACAAAACTAGAACAGGGCATTGTAAATACGTACTTATTAAAGTACCTACTTATTTTACGTAACGCAACGCCCTATGTGGAAGGCAATCATAAAATGATATTGGCGGAGCATAGACAAACTATGACAGAAAAACTTATTAATAATAAACTATTTTGAGCGAAATTCTTTATCTGCGCTAGAATGATGATAGCCTGGCCTAGCGCTCCAAGCGTAGGCCATATCGGTGGCCTTTAGGTGAGCCGTAAACGCTGACGCGAGAGTTGGCTCAAACGGACTTCATAGCTATAGTATTTTGATCAGGCGTTTATAATATAATCCAGATAGCAGTACCTGGCTGTTACGAATTTACGACGCGGCGACGTGCCTATACAAAATAAATTAACCTACACTACATGTAACATTAATTTAATGAATGGGTTCCGCTTTCATAATTATTTTTAAAAAAGTAAATAAACAATAAACAAAACATACAACAAAATTTGACATTAGACACGTAGACATTCACTAGAGTTTGTTTAGGGTTGCTCAAGGAAAGGGATTCGGGTAGGATCTGAAACAAATTGGAACAGGTGGAGTTATTAAGGAAGGTCAAGGGTACGAAAGGACAGTGATAACCGATTGGTTAAGCATGCATCTTGCATGCACAAGGTGCAGAGTTCAAACCTCGGCTCGCACCTCTGAGTTTTCCAAAGTTTATATTCGAATAATAATTTAAATATGATTATCACTTGCTTATGGTGAAGGAAAACATTGTGTCTTTTGTCACATCATTGTGACATATGAAATCCGCCTACCCACACTGGGCCAGCATAGACAATTATGCCCTGAATCCTTTTTGTGTTAAGGACAGGTCCGTACCTACATTAATGATAACTAACTGCTTAATTTTAAGACATCATACAATAAATTCCAGATTTCAACTAAGTGGGGCTTAGAATTTTGAGTACTGTTTCAAGATTTAAGCTATACTCACATAAACGCCTGGAGAAAGGTGTCGGTCGCAGTTGTCTGCCAACCTGGATGGAGGCGAGGAGCTGTTCCCGGGGCGTCGTCTCGCGCCGAGGCGGGGGCAACTTGCGTTCAGATGCCTAGACAAATATAATTCATTTGAAAATACCTAATATCGGTCCACAAATTCATAATGATGTATCAAGGACATCATTTTATGCAAATTAACCGCTTTATGTGTAAAAATAAGGGAGTAATGAGGCATTGCAGAAAATCACAGGCAGCATAAATAAATAAATAATTATCGCCAGACGAACACACCAACTGTATGGTACTATGGGTACCGTACAATGGACTGGGGGCGATTCCAGTGACGCCCAGACCAAGGAAAATTACGCAAAGGCCATCCGGTCGTCCAGTCCATAAGTGATGTGTATTGATTTATAAGATGGTAGAATCACAATAAGGTGGTAGAAAATAAGGTTAAACTCACCTTTTTAAGCGGAGGTCTACTTCTAATAAATTCGAGTATCATTGCGTGTGCGTCTTTCTTTACACTGTGAATAAAATAAAAAGTAATATTAACAACTTGTCACCTTACACAGATTTAAAACTCTTTTAACTGGATCGCTCCTGGGCAATGGCTTTCATATAATTGTGTACAGATAATTCGGGCACAAGTGCACCTTAAGACTACTGTGTTTAGGTTTATAGAGATCTTGGATGCACTTACCTTGGAGGTATCGCACCGTCAACTTTTCTTAACGTGTACCGCCTAGACCTGATATCATCCATCAGTATCTCATACGGCGTCAGTTCGTACTCAATGGGCGTCCTTGAATAGTTCACTTTCTTTAACTTCACGCCCATCCGCAGTTCACCGATCACTTGCATCCAAAACCGCGCCTGCAAGAATATTTATAGCAATAAGTTTTGTTGGTAAAGTTGCTATGATATAAATTGTAGGCGTCTATTACATTATTATAGGTGGAATATCTACACTGTTTTAATTATTTTTACTGCGTCTAATGATGTTAAATATATATAATTTTACATTTTATTTCAACTCATCCAAAAACAATTTGTTGTTATTGGAAATTTAAGTAATTTACACAGTATTACCCACCTAACACTACCTCGTATCTAAATGAATTAATATGAGTCAAATTGAAAGCATGCATTTAATGATTTTCGTTAAATGTATAATCTAATATAAGACGTAAATACGTTTGTATATTATTTAGATAATAAATTGGTTACTACATCATCAACTTTTACGTACTTGCAATGCTCTCCAAATTCTTCGGTTAGACTATAATTGAAAAATGACAAAGCATTACAAACATGATAGTGAACAGTGTTGGGTAACTTACACACAAAACATCGTAAAACATAGTTCATAAGTGTAGTTCGAGTTTTGTATTCAGTAACAATTGCGATTATTATCTGTTTATCTTTAAAAAAATTAATGAATTAAAGAAAAAAGTAGTCATGCTCCTAATTTTGTAGGTAGGTACCAAGTAGGAAATATCTAATTTAGCCCGACGTCCCACTCCTGGGCACGGGCCTCCACTCACACATCAAGTACTATTATTCGATTATTCTGTGCCTATATTAAAGAGCGGTAAATATTAAATACTTAATGTAATAATTTAACTGTTTTCTTATAGTAGGTAGGTACCTAAATTAATATTCTTCCATTAAAGTAAAGCTTTGGGTTAAGTTTTTTGCCACAAGTGATCGTTAGTATGAAATAAAACAACAAGAATGGTGTCTAGACAGTGCACAGACACGCCTCTAGACCTGCACTAGAAATGTCTACTTATAACACTAGGTAAGTACATACGCATCTACGCAAGTAGACAATTATCACTTCCCTCCCCGCTTCCGTACGGTGCAGTGAGGCTTTGTTTCGCCGCCGTCAAAAAATTGCATTTTGTCCTTTTAAGGATAATTTTCGGCTCGCGAGTTGCTTTTCATCGTGTAATATCGTGTTTCGTGCGTGAATACGTGTGTTTGGATAAGTATCAATCGTGTTTATTGTTCATAATTGTGTATTTTATCAGCGCTTTGGTAAGTCAATATTTTTTCCAATTGCGGGTAGGACTTAGGAATAAACTTTTTACGTGTTAAATCGCTTATAGTTTGTGTAATTTTCTTAATATAATCCGATTATTCAATATTCTCCTTGATTTAAATTAATTAATAATGTCAACCAACAACAACGATCCGCCTGATCGGGGCGGAGGTGCGTTTAGCCAAAGCAAAATTACACCTAGGTCGCCACCCTCTACCGGTAACAATAGCAAACGTTTATTTTGCGAAACGTTATCTCCATCTTACGTCTCACCAGACGATAGGTCTAAACGTGTCCTGAGATGCGAATCCACGGATAGCAATCCGTCGCCGTCTAATGTTAGTGACGCCGGGCAAGCCGATTATTGCGATTTAGTCTCTCAGGCATCTGCATATTTGGCAAAAATCAACGAACTTGTGAACGACCAAGGCACTCGCATCAATATCGCGAATAAAACCGCGATAATGGACATGACCCAGCGTATTACCGGTATCGTATCCTTACTGGCAATAAAATCCTCCTGCAACGAAACTAAATTGGCAAATACGGAACGGGAATTAGATAAAATCAAAACCGATCCGGGCACCGAGAACCAAATAAACAAAACATCGTACGCGGACACGTTAAAACTCATGCCGACGATAGCCCCGCTCGTTGAGGTCCGCGCGCCCCGCACCCCTTGCGTTATCGCCTATCCGACCGCTGAGCGATCAGCTGAGTTTGAGTCATCGTCGGCGACCAAACAGGCGCTAATGAAAGCGATCAAACCCAGCGATGACGGCTTCCAAATTGTAGGCGTTAAAAAGACCGCGAAATCGGGTGTCGTATTGCGGGTTGCTAATGATAACCAAATCAAAAAACTTCAGTCCGTTGATGCCATTAAAACCGCCGGCTTGCGTTTGGAAAAACCGAAAGGTAGGAGACCACGCCTCATAGTCCACAATGTTCCCGAGTCCATTGGTGACGACGCGTTTTTACTATCTTTATACCGGCAAAATATTAAAGATGAAATGCCCATTAAAGAGGACGATTTCATTAAATCAACAAAAATAGTTCGTAGGCGTCCCACAAAAAATGGCCGCAAATGGATTGGCATCGAAATCGACCCCGAAATTCGTAAACACTTATTAGCCACAAAAGAATTCCTATACATTGATTGGTCCAGCTGCCGATTCTTTGACGATTTCGATATGGTACGTTGCGCTAACTGTCAACAATACGGGCATGTCCATAAGTATTGCACCGAAAAAACACCATCGTGTGGTCATTGCGCGGGTAATCATGAAACGAAGTCCTGCAAAAACAAGGATAAGCCTGATTTCAAACCTGTCTGCGCCTCTTGCAAGCGTTACAAGAAACCGTGTGATCACCTTTGCGGTACATCAGATTGTCCAACGTACAAATTTTAATTAGAACAGCTAGTCCTCTCTACAAACTTTTAAAATGGATAATATGGATAATTTTATTATAGGACAGTTAAATCTCCATAACGATAGGGTGGCGACGTCCGAGCTAGACCGTCTAACAATAGAATACAATTTGGACATAGTCCTTATTCAAGAACAATATCAAAGCGCTGGATTACGCAATAGGGTAGTGCAACTGGACAGCAAAGCACGAGCCGGAATTTATGTGTCGCGATCTAAGTACACGGTAACCTCAGTCCAAAACCTTATGACGTCACACTGCGCTGTCGCGGAGGTCTCACCCACTTCCTGTAGGCTGTACGTCGTGAGCTGTTATTTTCAATACTCAGACCCTGTCACTCCTCACCTATATCACCTTCGCCACGTCCTGCGCTGTCTCGCAGGTCGTAAAATTATTATTGGCGCTGACGTAAACGCTTCATCTTCTCTTTGGTATGGCAAAGTTAGGTACACCGACGCCGAACGTCGGTGCGCGGTTGAGGATTTCATCGCGGAAATGAACTTGTCAATACACAACACACCCGATGCACCACCGACTTTTTGCAGCCCAGTGGGCGAGTCTTCTATTGACGTCACACTTTCTAGTGCCGACGTCCGCTTGAATAGGTGGCGCGTCCTCCCCGACGCGTCGTGTAGTGATCACCGCCTGATCGTGTACGAGTTTTCCCAGAGGTCAACACAAGGTCCATCCGTTAACAGTTGTGATTTTAGATATAAATGTAAAGGTGCAAACTGGAACTTTTTCGGCTCGCTTTTTGCGTCGTGTGTCAGAGACTTCACTCGTGATGGACTTTCCTGTGAAGAATGTGCTGAACTTATGTCGCACTCTCTAACGTACTGTGCCGATGTGGCAATCGGTCGAGGAGCTGTAACTAATCTTAGAAGATGTGACTGGTGGGGAAACAAATTGGTCGAACTTCGCAAATGTTTCCGCAGAGCACGTAGAAAACTCAATAAACTTAAAAAATCAAGTGTCACGGGAGTTCCTTTTGATGAGGCTTTATGTGCACTTAGAGTTGCCAGGTCCCACTACAGAGCTGCGGTCGAAAGATCTAAAAGTGTATTATTGAGCAAAGTAGTGGAAAAATTAGATAGGGAGGGTCCGTGGTCTCCTCTATACCACGAGTTCAAAGCAAATAGGTCAATAGATCTCGCTTATATCCGAAACATCAAAATAGATAATCAACACACAACCGGCATTGAGGAGACTGCGGATGTCCTACTAAATACTCTTATTCCCGACGATGTAACGGCAAGCGACAGCGAATACCACCGCCAGATTAGAGCGTGGGCCGCGGAGCCGCCGCTCGCCCCCGCATCCGATACTCCGTCCCGCGACGAATTTGAGAACATCGTGCGAGCCCTGCCTCTTAATAAAGCCTCCGGTGGGGACAAAATATCTAACAAAATGATTAAAGAAGCGTGCAAATCAGCCGGCGACTCTATGCTATATGTTTTTAATCGTTGCATCACAGAAGGTATTTTTCCACGAATATGGCGCCGTGGCTTTATTAGAATCATCCCGAAAAGTGGAGATAAGCCTCCCGACGATCCCAAGTCCTATCGTCCAATTACATTGCTACCATCGTTAGGTAAACTACTAGAACGACTGATTGTCCCGCGATTGCTCCCCGGTGGACCAAAATTTAATCAAAAACAGTTCGGTTTTACGCGTGGCAAATCAACAGTTGACGCGGCTTTATCGGTAAGAAAAACTGTAAATTCATCTACGTCTGAATACGTATTGGGAATTTTTCTTGATATTTCGGGCGCTTTTGACAACGCATGGTGGCCGATGCTACTTCTCAAGCTAAAAACGCGTGGTTGCTACAGGAACATCTACTCACTTATTTACACATATTTTGTACAAGGAACAACAACACTCAAACTTGGACATTATGCTGTGTCAAAGGCGCTGACATTAGGTTGTCCCCAGGGATCGGTACTTAGTCCATATTTGTGGAATTTAGGCTTCGATGACTTCCTCGAGCTACCACTCCCGTGTGGTTGTTCACTGACTGGATATGCGGATGACGGACTCCTGTTGATAGAATCAAATACTAGGGCCGGACTCGAGAACCTTGCGGAGTCATGTCTGCGCTTAATTTCTGAGTGGGGTGAGCGAAATCGTCTCACGTTCGCCCCCCAAAAAACCTACCAACTCCTCCTAAAAGGAAATTTAAAAGCGCCGCCACGTATTAAGTTTAACAACGCGACAATAAAGAGAAAACAATCGGTTTGCTACCTCGGATTAGTATTAGAAAGGAATTTCCCATTTATAGAGCATATTAAAACTGTTGGTGAAAAAGCGAAACGTAATTTTTATGCGTTGACGAGAATATCTACGGCAACTTGGGGACTTTCCTTTAATACGCTAAAGATTATATACGGGGCTACGTACTTAGGCTGCATGTGCTACGGCGCACCGGTGTGGGCCGACAGGGCCACGATAGGGGCGGCACGGCGTAAATTACTACAAAGCCAACGTTTGGCGTTAATATTTCTTTGTAAAGCATATCGCACGGTTAGTACCGAGGCCCTGCCAGTTCTCGCTGGTGTGCTCCCAGTAGACCTGGAGGTCCAAAGACGCGCGGCAATGTACTACTCTACTCGAGAGAGCATGAACACCGAGTTCCTTAAACCGCGAGACCGCTCTAAAATCGCTAGATTATTTAGTCCGATATCTGTCGTTTACGAAGATCTTCTGACCGAATGGCAATCCAGATGGGATACAACATCTAAGGGCCGCCACCTCTACCAATTCTTTCCATGCGTTCGTGAACGTCTGGAGAGAGCGTGGTTGGAGGTGGACCACTGTGTGGCTCAATTTCTGACTGGGCATGGCAACTTTAGGAGCAAATTATTCTACTTCACGTTAGTTCCTTCACCTTTCTGTCAATGCTCGACGCCACAAAACAATCATGAACAATCTGCACATCACATCCTGTGGGAGTGCAGTCTCTGGCACAACGAACGGACTACTATGCTAAATAGCCTGCAAGTGACATCTGGAGCAGTTTATTACACAGACCTTGTGGAAACCAGGGACAATTTCCGTGCGTTCAAGCGCTTCTGCCATACCTATTATTGGAATCAAGTATAATCAGCTCACGAGTTTAGGTCCAATTAGTCATATAACGATCCGTGGTGCCTTACAACTGGTCTTCAAACAGCTGTAACAGTCTTGTTTCTATGGCAATTAGCCCATACCAGCTACATATATTTTGTCTCCCGCTTTGCACCGGAGGGAAGTGGAAATATTTTTCTTCCAACTCCTCCTATTATTTCTTTCGATTAAATTCGTGCGGGTTCCAAGACAATTTAACTTTTCCCCGGGACTCGTCGAGGGTCAAACCTCGATGTCATTATTGGTCACCATTGTCGATCCTGGCTTACAGGAGTTACAGTGGTGGGAGTGTGTGGCGGGACTAGTCCCATAAAAAAAAAAAAAAAGTAGACAATTACTCGCTTATGGAATGAGACTAATTCCTTTGTACACTCGTAATTCTGGTTTATCACCCAGTGGATACTGGAACAAGATTCCACAAAAAAGTACCTATATGCGAAATTATTACTTTAGGTAGGTAGCTGTTGTTTTTAATGAAAGTAGGTACCTGATAATACGTTCTCAATTATAATACCTATGGTGAGAAATAAATTACCAACTTTTTTATTATTATTTCTGATGAAATGCGACTCGGTTGAAATGTGACTCGACGGGGTTTTTATAGTTGGACATATACAGGCTGTTTCAAAGTTCGAAATAATACTCAGGGGTTTGTACAAATAATAATAATACTTGTTATAACCTGTATGTTGTAATGCTAGTAGGCGACAGTTGTCAGGTCTGAAGTTCATTGGACGTTTTATTTCTTACTATTTCCGATCAGGCGGAAACGTACTTTCGATACCTTTTTCACAATCAACCAGTTCCAATAACGTTAAATCAGTTTTATGGCGACGACGTTTAATGAAGTCGACATTAAACGCTTATGAAAACTGGACAAATACATAATTATTGTCTGATCTGTTATTGTCTCATACATTTAATGACGGATTAGCGTTCTAATGACGAATTAGACTTTAAATTTAATGAACGTCGCTGCAACTGAGCGTTAAACTACCTACAGCTGTGTATCTTGGAAATTCGTCGTAGCTCCCAAAATAGCAAGTCCTAAGGAATTTTCATTACACGATCCCTAGTCAGGTACTATAAATATTTACACGCCCACCCTGGCTGGAATTAATTCGATACGAAATACCTTCGTCGGCACAACATTAATAATGCATCGCTGCATTAGGCAATAGTCGCTACAATCTGCATGCGTAACGCTGGGAATGCGGCTCGTTAATGGGAAGCTTTAGGATTATAATTACGCTACGTAAGCAGTGATAGCCGATTGGTTAAGCACGCGTCTTGCGGGCAACAAGGTTCTGGGTTCAAGCCCTGGCTCGCACCTCTGGGTTTTACGAAATCTATGTGCGAATCATAATCCATGATTTATTACTTGCTTACGGTGAAGAAAAACGTGGTGAGGAAACGTGCATGTCTTAAACAATCTAAACAATTTTCGAAAGACAAGTGAAATCCACCAACCCGCACTGGGCCAGCGTGGTGGATTATGGCCTGAATCCCCGTCGTATTGAGGGAAGGTCCGTGCCCAAGAGTTGGACGTTAAAAGGGCTACTTTATTTTATTTATTTATTTACGTAACATCATTATGTTTGAAAATAGGTTGGCTTCATGTGGAAGCTTTGCCGGAAATTTTAGTATCAAGATACTAAGCTGGCTCTACATTTGCGTTGCGATGGCCCGTGCACCCATTGTTCGTGGCACGTCAGCAGTGGGTAATGGACCTTCGCGGTGCGAGTGTAGACGCGGGTTAAGTTAAAAAACATTGATCCCGCGACTACGCGTTGAACAATCGCGCGTAGTCGCACTATTACATCTAAGCCTGTAGACTGCCTATAAGACGACTGTGTGTATCAATAGACGAGTTGTTATATAACAGATTTTGTCCACCCATTTCAAATTCACCATTTTTGTTAGTTAAATAGTAAGTCACTCTACAAATGCAGTCAGATTACAGTTTACCGCTTATCTAAGCATAAGGCAGTCAATAAGTTTACTTCCTTACATACAAATTATACTTTTACACTATTTCCTTAACTTTTTAACCAGACCTAAACGAGACTTCAGACTTAGAAGTTCCGGCAAGATTCTTAAACTGCAGAAATATAATTAATCTGACTGCAATGGAATATAAAAATAGCGATAGTTCAAGCGTTTACAGCGAGCCAATCCCGCTCTTATATACCCAATCTGAAAATCGCAGCGTGTCCAGATGCACGGCGGAGTCCTCAGCGGCGCCCATGTCGCGCGCGCCGCCGACGCGCACCCGCGCGAGGAACGACGCGAGCTCGAGCGCCTCGGCGACGAGTGCGCGGCACACCGCGCGGTAGTGCGCCGCCGCCGCGTCCCGCGCGCATCGACCGCCGCCGCCGCAGTGCCACACGCAGCGCTGCGAATCAACAAACAATAATTATATTTATCAGTGTATACTATTAGAGTACAATTTTATTGTTTAGTATAGGCTAGGTTTATGGATACGTTATAAGATACGTATGTGGGTGCTATTTTAGAAATTAATTATTTTTTTAGGAAATTTAGCTATGCAGCAATGCCGGTGTTTGGTAAACCTTACTGTCCAGTTGACATCACACCACTTCCTTTAGTAAACCCTCACATACTTTATGGTGATAGAGCCAAGCTCTTACATGGGCTGGCACGTCCAGGGTCCACCTTCTTATGGAAAATTGGCGTAAAGTACTTATACTCGTAGCTACGTTTCGCACGGTGGGTGAGATAACCAGAACCACCCTGCCCCTTCGCCCGCTCTGTCCCACTCTTTTATACGTCGACAATGTGCGAACAGTCCCTCTGGTATTATCTATAGGCTACGCTACGGTAACTAAAAAAAGTTACGTGTCTCACTGAATTTATTAGTAGGTACCTACAAGAGAACAAATTAATCCAACCTAAATACCTGATACTAATGAAAGCGACAGACCTCATTCCCGTCTAACCTACGCGATCAAATTCATCTTAGTTAGCCATTTAACATAACTACTACCAGCCTTAGTAATTTATGATCTAAGTACACATTGTATGTAAAGGATACGATAGGAGCTAGAATTTGGAAATCTTAAAACAACAAGATTTACATAATTTATTTATTGCATTAAACACTCGCCGAGAATAGGCGA
This sequence comes from Notodonta ziczac, assembly GCA_918843915.1. NCBI lineage: Eukaryota > Metazoa > Arthropoda > Insecta > Lepidoptera > Notodontidae > Notodonta > Notodonta ziczac. Next base: position 12,508,322 of record OU974037.1, read on the forward strand.
GAAAAGCCGAGAACAAGAGTGTGGATATGCCTCATCGTTCTTGCTACTTATTGTACAGTTATCGAATGTAGAGCGTACCAAATTTTGATAGATCTTGCTTTGTTCAACTCTTTGAAACCACTCCATCCCCACACCGAATGTAAATAAAGTTGAAGTGACAATAACTTAGTGATTAGAGGAAACTTTCCTCACAACCGGGAAGTTTCAGGTTCAATCCTCATCTTGTCCATTAAAGTATTGACGCGAGACCACAAAGATTAAGCATAGTAAAACCAAACTCAAAGAACACTTACAAATTGTGATTTTTAAATACCGCTCAGAACCTATGTGTATTGTGATAACGACAATAATTATCTTTAAATAGAAATTATGGGGGCGGCAAAAACCAAATCATCAACCTCGACGTAGTCTCAAGTGTTCCTAATTTACCCACGATACCCTAAAAATTCAATTCCAACACAATCAAATTCCGAACTAACAGCTCTTTGTCTAGTACAGTATGATTCAACATGTCAAGGTTAGGGGAGGCGGGGGCAACTGCGACCACTTTCGCAAGAAGCCTTTGTTCGAAACTCAAACAACATAATCACGTTCGGACGACAGTCGTTCGACACTCAAACGATAACTTGATCGATAAATCACTTCATCTCTTGGTACAAGATGTGTTTCTGTTTGGTTGTAAATATATATAGGGATGGTTATTGTAAATCTAGGTACTTGAGGGGGTTAGTAGTTTAGGCAAGTACAAGTATGGACAGCATGAAATACCGAATGAGTTATCGAATATTTGAATACGCTCAAAACACATTACTCAAACTCCGGAATAAAAAAATCCAAATTATATTTTAAAGGAAGTAAAATAACATTATAATTATGTACCTATTTTCTAGGGTATATAGGAGTATTTTGTCTAAGATATTAAATAAATACCCGTGAAAACTAGTATTTGAAAGTTATTATTAGTAAAGATAAAGTAGTTATATCATGTAAAATCGCGCCACGTCGCTAGTTATGAATAAATTTAGAATAATAGCCTATCAAAATATGAATTATTGGCGGTAAGGGTAATTTAACGGTAAACGACGTAGCTGCCGCTTTGTCGGCTTTGTTATAGCGTTTATCAAGAATTGTTTTAAAATTATCGTGGTCACTTACAAGGATCTAATCAAATGATTTAAGTTAATAAACTGAACATAATATGTGAAAATATATAAAATAAAAAAAATTGATAATTTATTCACATTGTCTAGAAGATAACGAACGTATATGAGAATTGGATGAACAAGTATTAATTCGTCATGGCCATATGTGTATTCATCAAACAAAATCAATGCAGCAAATTGTGTCTTTAAATTATTTATCTACTTGCTACACACTGTAGAAAAATTGGAAACATATGTTTAGGCTGCTTTTCTATCTGCGCTGTAAGGATCTGCCGGGGACACTTTATTATTGATGAGTCGGAACCACGCTCCACTGACCCACTTTACCCCATCACACCCACTGAGTCACATAACTAACCGAAGAAATGTAGTGGAAATGTGGGTGGTTTTTTGTTCATTAACGCCCATATAAAGTTTATTATTTAGCTCTTTTTCTTCATAACCTTTTGCCAATTTATGTTGCAGTGCAATTTCTGTTCAGCTTTGATTAATAATAGGGATTTACTTATTATCCATAAAAAACTCAGTTTTGTCATGGACCAGTATGGAAACTCAGCCTTTTTTGGCTCTGCGCCACACGTTTGAACTTTTTTGAATAAATCAGCAGTTAGCAACCAGATACTACAAATAATCCTAATTCAAAGCCGTCCTTTATATGTATTATAGTGGGAGGAGAACGATATTTAAGAACCAAAAATAAATTATGACATATTTGTATTTATTTGTAAGATATTTTTTTAGTTTTACTGATTTGTTTATAGTGATGCGTAAGTTTTTGCAAAAGCAATCAAATTAAATAGGCAACAACGTTTCATATTCAATTGACTAGTGCAATCACGTTACCACTATGTAAAAACAAAATAAGATTATTCATTACTTTGTATCTGCACTTATACGAAATGCCTTTTACCACGTTTTCGCGAAATACCATCGCAATAGTGCAATAAACATTAAATAGAAATGTATTGTCCGTAAATATGAAATCCTACTCAAATTGTGATTTCTTACAATATCGTTACATCACTAATGTTCATAATACATTATCGCTTATGCAGTTTCTCAGACATATTATTTTATTTAAATAGATTTAAATGTCTCGCTGGCCCGTATAAATCCCAATTTAAATAATTGAATAAGGCCTCTTGATGAAAAAATATTTTTTGTTGTCTGTCATTTCTCATAATAAAAGCATCTAAATTTCAATGAAATATTGTAAGTGGTAACTATAATATAAAACTTTCTGATGCAACTTCCATTAGAGTTTGTGTTGATAACACATGAATAAACCGATGATATCATAATACACCGATTTCACAACCCATGTGTTATCGACACTCGAGCGCATAACGCCACATAGACCGGCCGGTCGGTGTCTCCTGGTTCTACCCGCGGATCGTTAAACAAACATACTTATAACTAGAAAGTTAATACCTACCAACACATTATTATATTAGACATAAAATGAAATCCTCAGGGTTCAAATACCTTGCATTTACATTTTTTTTAAATAATTAATCTCCGAATTTCGGTAACACACTGCCGTGTATAAAATATTACCAGGTTTTAACAATGAGCCTATTTCTCATGATCATTGATAAAATAACTTTTTAGTCATTTTAAACTGCTTAGTAGTAAATAAGTGTAACTAGATTTGGTTTCACTGTATATGGATATTTATTGTGTATATGGATATTTATTGTGTATATGTTATTATGTATATGGATTTTATTTGCCTCATGCTTATTAGCCTTGCTGAACTGTTGTCTCTGAGGTGAGGTGTTGGTTATGCTCACTTTAATGTCCTTGCTTGCGGTGGCTTTGTGGAGCGGGTCACCCTCTTCCCTCTATTATGGTTGAGGAGAGTGATGCCGCTTTTCAAGTCATGCTCGTGCGCGGGCGCTGCTTGCGGGGATTGGGCCACTCACTTGCCTCTTAACAACATTGTCGTTAAATACTATTCATTTACTTAGCATGGAAGGCATCACACCAAAGCAATTATATTATTATGCACCTGTTTTATTAATTGTTATTTTGGTTCGTAAATATTTAATTTGATGTAAGTATGAGTAGGTATGACCACCACACTAAACTAGCTTTCTCATTTTATCTACATACCTAAATCTCAGGGAGATTTGATTATTATTTACTATTAGTTATTTAGTGATAATGGTGTTGCCTGCTCATATTATTATTTTATGCTGTTCCTGAGAATGTACACCATCTGTAATTCATTGAAAAGAGTAACCATTGAGTTTCTTGCCGGATCTTCTCAGTGGAAGCAGCATTCCGAACCGGTGGTAGATTCTGACTATTCATAAATGCTTTGTTGGCTTACATGAATAAAAACAATTTTGAGTTTGAGTTTGAGTTTAAAAAAACAAAGTTTCTTGTAGGCTCCTGTAGCTCCTTAAACATTATCTGAGGTAAAAATATAAGTCGAAGTACCACTCTTCAACTTCTTGACAAAGGTGGCATGAAACCTTTAATCCAATATCAAATTCACTTTACAAGTCCATCAGAGGCCATAAAGCGAGGTCTCGATTTCATCCCACTAAATAACTTCCTAATTTGTGGTGTAGTGAAAGCTGATGACAACGTATCCGTAGCGCCCGCCGGTAACGCGCGTGATGCAACACTTGTCATAAATACCATTTTTAATCTACAATTTATACACTAAAAGCTTTTTTAAAATGCACATCATAGTCATTCCAGATAAGTTGGAGAACTTAATGCGTATTATTTTATGTATTTTACTTGTGAAAACAAATTTATGTGCGCATATTTTCCTGCATTTACTCTTCGTCAATAACCAAGAAATCGTTTGTTTAATATTTCATAAATAAAAAAACAGTGCAAATAGTGTGCTTAATATTGTCTACCTACCGAACTGAAGCACAATCCTGCGTTACTAGTGTTAGGTATTAACTAGAAATGTTAGGGCGCAAGAATGTTTTTTCCATTTCTACGGTTATAATACTGATTTATCTTTGGTCCCATATTAGTTTGGCGGCAAATCTTCGTTTTCTTCTTTCACTATGGATAAGGATCATGCTCTTTCTAGTGAAAGTAGGTCATGTTACCTTGATTCCAAATAAAATAAAACTGTATCAGATAACCACTACCACTGCGAGCAATGTGAAGAAAACTTTTTAAATCAAGAATTTCAAAGATTCTAATTGCGATTATTTCAAATGTAAAAAAATCATATCTTTATATTGTTGTGAAAGTCTTAAAAATAGATAAAACATAACTAGTATAGTTTGGATGAAACAAAACATAGTATGCATAATATTATTCCTTAGCAAAAGTAGGCATAGTATAGTCTCCAGACGGCACAATTTAGATACGATTGGTACGGCCAATCGGTAGGGTCAATCTGGGGATGTGTGAGTCGAGGAACCCAGCTTAAACTTGAAGGCTTCTTAAGGGAGGACTAACTAGGCTTGTGCACTGAGCTAAGATCGCTTTACACTGGTTACCATATGGCACCCACCTCTATAACATCCTTGAGCATGAACCGCCTGCGCCTACGTCGGCGGCGCGGCGCCGGCTCGGAGTCGCGCTCGATGCCCTCATCGTCGGTGTCGGCGCGACCACACTCCGAAGTCTCCGAACCTTCGGACAGGACGCTGATCTCTTCATCTTCTTCTGTAAGAGGGAAATAATAAGGTTGTTAACAGATTTGACCACAAGAGCTGTAGTACGAGTCGTCCGAATCTCATCGAACTAATGCATTGGATTTTTATTATCTGGGTCTCTTTCTATCTTTGATTTAGAGAGTATAAGAGTATTTTTTGGGACTTGTCCCGCCACACAATCCTAACACTATTACTCCTATAAACCAAGAACATAAATGGTGACCAATAATGACGTCGAGGTTTGACCCTCGACAAGTCCCGGGAAAAAAGAGGAGTTGGAAGAAAAAAAATCCACTCCCCTCCGGTACAAAGCGGGAGACAAAATAGCTAGTATGGGCTGATTGCTTCTATGGCAATCAGCCTATACCAGCTATTTTGTATTATAAAATATGTAAAATTACCTTAATAATTATTATTTGTTTAAATTTAGACCATGTAATTTGTTTGTTGAATTAGACCATACATTATTGGTAAAGACCAATAGCATGTGACCTAAATCTAGATAATCTACAGCGCACGCGTCAGTCACGATCCGTTCCGCTGTATTGACAGTGTCACAGCCGGCGCTGTGACACTGTCAATACAGCGAATATTATTAATAATATTATTAATATTATTATTATGCACCTGTTTTATTAATTGTTATTTTGGTTCGTAAACATTTAATTTGATGTAAGTATGAGTAGGTATGACCACCACACTAAACTAGCTTTCTCATTTTATCGACATACCTAAATCTCAGGGAGATTTGATTATTATTTACTATTACTTATTTAGTGATAATGGTGTTACCTGCTCATTTTATTATTTTATGCTGTTCCTGAGAATGTACACCATCTGTAATTCATTGAAAAGAGTAACCATTGAGTTTCTTGCCGGATCTTCTCAGTGGAAGCAGCATTCCGAACCGGTGGTAGATTCTGACTATTCATAAATGCTTTGTTGGCTTACATGAATAAAAACAATTTTGAGTTGAGTTGAGTTGGCGCACTGTAGCTGCTGCTCCGTTGCGCAACCGCAGATTTGCGAGCTTTGACCCGCCCGCACTCTTGACATTGGACGTCGTTTACGTAGCAATGCTTGCAAGCATTAAGTTTCAAATTACTATAGCAGTTACTCTTATGCTAAGAATACTAATTCCCGGGGTTAAGGAAGACTATTTTAGTACCCACCTAAATAAAAAACTTGTTTTATCCTCATCTCATCTTTATTAGTCCAAATGACCAAATTAAGGCTGTTACAGTCCTTACACGGACAGTAGACGGGATACCGACAAAAGGATAAAAGATTAAAATATCTCGACGATGACAGCCCTATCTATAATAGAACAATCACCTAATTACACTTCAGCTCACGTTTTTTAGAAATATATAATTTTAATAGAGTCGGTGTGTAGTGTGGGCGGGCGGCGCGGCGGCCACTTATCGTAAGCCGACTGCTGAGCACAACGATTAGTATGCCATGACGGCCATGGGAACTCATTCCTACGAGATAAAACATTACAAAATTATTCTCTCGGAGCCCTGTTTAGATAGCCCTTGTATGAAAAACTGGTATACATAAGTAAGCCGGCAATCCTCAACCGCGTACGCTACGACACGAAACTACTGTAGTAACGCTTCTGGGAGGTTATTTTAAACCATTCGAATCGATATTGGAAACTTTAAATGTCTGTATTTTTTGCAATTTTTACATTTATTCGGAATAATATATTAATGTTAGTAATCGAGCATATCTTAGGATGACTAACAGTGGAACAACTTTAACAATGGCTAATGGAAAACATAGACGTTTCATTTTCCCGAATCCGTTTCCGATATAGACTATTATGATTTAAAATACCCCCCTGATGCAGCAAAATTATTACGTCATTTACTAACATTCTGGTGCCATATTGGTCTGTCAGCTTAAGAGCTGGACACGTGAGACACCCCTACGCTAGTTGGAAGAATACTGCTCCAGTATGAACCGACCTTAATCGTTAAAGAATTAACTGTCACAGTTTGAATATAAAAGTTATTATTATTGATGGTGTGAAGTATTAGTGTGATGTGTCTTCATTTATCGGGCCACAATAATACATTATTATAAACCCTATTACAGATTATTAAAGTTTAAAATGAGTAATTTATAACTAAGTTAGGTTAGATGTTGTGAGGTTGAGATGTTATAATTCATATCAATAATTACATAATTTTAAAAGCGTAGCATCACCGTATTAAACCTCTAATTTAGCTCAAAAGTTTCTATTGGTAATCAACAAGTTACTTAATACTGTAAATAGCATATCCGAGCTAACCCTCCTAACAGTTTTTTTTATTATTTACTTAAACTTTAGACAATATAGATAGAGATAGGGACACCATTGCGTGTTAATTACAGATCAATGGGTTCACATAAACCTAATGGCGCCTTCTCTCTTTACTACAATCAGAAGTCACTTTTGTTAACTTAATTTTATGAGTAAATCGTTGTCTTGCTATCCTCTTATAAGCCAGCAATACTTGCTTTTGTTCGGAGATTTTGACAAGAGATAAAACCAATCAACGAAAGCAGTATTTAAGTAATAGGTGATAGTCTACAAATAAAATTGTTTACATACTGATATCCATTCAAATCTCAAGTAACATACCTACTGTTACAGAACATAATTATTTATTTACCTACCAATTTGATTAACAACTTCTCACTTCAACTTTAGTGCCTGCCTGAGTAATTACAACTAGGTGCATTAGGTTAATGGCAGTTAACTAAATATTAAACTGTTAAGTTAATATCCTTGTTGGTGCATTAGGTTAGTGACAGTTAACTAAATGATAAACTGTTAAGTTAATATCGTTGCTATGTAACTATGTAAACTGAGATGTTATATAATATTGCAATAATTTTCCTATCATAATATTTGTTGCCCAATCAAAGCTATGACAATTTCCTTGTGGTCAAGTAACTTTCGCACATTTAGTTTAAACTCGATTTTTTTCCAGCTGAGATCCTTCCTCATATTTGACTCGATATTTTAGACTATAACTCTATAAAATTTAACTTAAATCGGTCCAGTAGTTTAGTCATAAGTAAACAGTTTCTCACATCCATAATATGATAGGTACAGTTAAGCAAACAATATTTATTACTGAAATAACTCTAAATTGAAAATTTAAAAACCCCCGATGCGATGACCTGTTCATCAAATGTATAATTTACCTAGTTCTTCCAAATAATGATGTTAGCGCGATTTGCGTAGCTCCCGCAGCTCAGTATCCATAGCTCATCTCGCAAATTTATCTGGTACAACTAGTTTCGATGCCATTTGTTTTGGCTTCCTCATTTATAATCTAAGATGTACAATAATCAACAGAAAATCTGTGTAAAAGTATGAGACATTATTTTGTTATGACATTAGAATAGACAACGAATCTAAATATTGATGTCACGGAGGTTTTATTCCTAGTAAAATATTATCAATTATGATTCAATTTGATGTAATAACTCTGGTTGAGGTAGACGGGAGCAGCCTAGGGGAAGAATTTTCAATAACGCTAAAATTATTTTAAATTAGATTAGTTTTTTTATATTCTTTGTCAATGGCGGAGCAACGCCCTCTAGAATTATTATAGCGTAATATTCTATGACCATTAACAAACCAAACAAAATTTAACGCATGCGCGTATCCATCATTTGAAACGTGACTTATGGAACGTCTTTAGTTCATACACAAATCTCAATAAAATTGATAAAATATTCATTTTTTTCAGAATCAGGGAAACTTTTCAAATTTATTATATTGTAAAAAGCCAGTTCAGACTATTACGATCATTTAAAAATATAATAAATATAAATACAATCATCTCAAATTTCGACTGGATTCGAGCCGAGGGAATTGGTTTTGGCCGTGAATGTGGCTTTTTTAACCTACAAAAGAGCTGATGATCTTCAAACGGCTGAACCGATTTTCATGAAACATAGCTAAGAACACTCTCGATCAGAATACCTATCTAACAAAAGAAACAAAATTGAAATCGGTTCATCAGCTTGGGCGCTACGTTGCCACAGACAGACACACAGATCCACAGATACACAGATACACAGATACACATGTTAAACTTATAACACCCCTCGTTTTTCGTCGGGGGTTAATGATATCTAAACACCTCAAGTAAATGAAATTGAAATGCTTTATGCAATTGCATTTAACGTTATTTACGTAATACAATACATAGAGAGCCGTTGACGTAATTGAATGAATAATAAACCGATCAGTGGACATTATGCTAATAAATAAAATAGTTTCACTTTTTCCTATACGTGATTGCAAATATTATTGAAATACCTATAGTAAGAAGGTTTAAGATTATTTTAATTTATATAATAATAATTTTAATGTCTATAACTATTGGACAAGCGAAAGCAAGCGCGCATAAAAGCGTTACAAGCAAGAATGTTGGTACCTTAAGCTTTGCTGTATTTTTTTTCCTCTGTATTTATTTGCAATGCAAGCCTAATCAAAATTTGATTGAAACTGATTACCAGGAGTTCATAAGACCCAACACGTTTCACAGAATTAGCTTGGTTTCCCGAATCATAGCTACCAGGCTACCATGACTAACTCATAGTAAACAGCGATAAATAGCCGCGATTTTATTACGCAAGCTATTGTACAGCATATCGGTAGAGTTATTTGTTCGAGAGCGCCTGGCGCCAATTATGACGCCATCGTAGGCTTACTACGTCTGACTTTATGTTCTCCTGGTACGAATGAAAGCTTCTTAGCCTTTTTAGGGGACATTAATCCGTTGAGTGGAATTTATTGTGACCTTATTGATGATAATATCTTGTATAATACCAACACAGTGATTTTTCGGGAAAGGAAGAGTTACAAATAAAATTATTTACAGACCATCAATATTGTAAGACGACGATTCTATTAATATTTCTTTTGGGACGCGTGTATCCAACAAAGTGCCATGAAAATGGATGCATACAAAAGAAAACCGTCGTAGATTTGAGGGCGCTACTGTGCTCAATTACTGTTTTTGTCAACGCTAATAGCACGACTGTTCAATTTTGATAATTTTTACCATTTATTCCAGTTTAAAATTCGAATATCGTTAATTCACAATTTGGCAACACAATTTTTTTCCGCACAACTCTTAACATTTGTACCACGGATTTACAGCAGTAAATCCGTAATTTGTATTTTACATAGATCCTAAACGTTCCAACAATGTATTTAGTACTTCGCTATTTTCCCAACGGTATGTACCCGTCGTGGGATACGATAAATAACTGTGAACGGATCTCCGTTGTCTCGTAGACAACGCTGCTTCCCAGATGCTGCTTGTAGCAACGTATAACGAGATGTGCGCGAATGAATGCTATTTTCCTTCTAGTACTCGCTTGTAATGAAAATATTCTACTTAGCTTGCCACCCTTAGTACAAACATCCATTGATACGCCACATTTTTAATAGGTACTGCAAAACGACTCCTATTACCGTGATTTAAGGTTCCTTTATCAAAGGTGAGTCTTTGTAATAAGGCTGAACCTAAAGAAGTCTATATACGTCACAACACTTTCTCTATAAGACCTTTTTGTTTGCCTTTTTTTTGTATAAGCAGTCGCCTGATGCTAAGCAGTTACTATAGATAGCCTATTGATGCTTGCAATATCAAAGGCATGCTAGCGCGATGCAAAGCAAGAGGGGAGATGTATAGTGGCAGCAGAAAGGAATGGGATGGGCTTCCGGCTCTCTTACTCATGGTACTAAACGCAGCTGTAACAGCTACTTTTTGCCAATCTTCTGTGAGAGGGTGGTGCTGCCCTGATCTTGCCAGGCTGTAGGTATATGAGCTGTAGTTAATAAGCTACAGCTCGCCTGTCATCATCATCATCATCATCAGCCTATGCTTGTCCACTGCTGGACATAGGCCTCCTCTAATGAGCGCCATAGCGCCCTGTCTTCAGCTTGCCGCATCCAGCATCTGCCTGCAGTCTTTCGCAGATCGTCATCCCACCTGGTCGGAGGGCGTCCTACACTACGCTTGCCGAGTCGAGGTCACGAACTCGACTGTACCACCTTAAAATGTACAGTTACTTCTTATTTGAATCTTTGTTAATAAATAAAACCTACCTATTTGAAGGTTAATTCAACTTCTAATAATAGAAAACTTAACAAAAGCGGAACAATTTCACTAACACAATACGAGAGACGCAATTTGAAAGAATCTTTTGAATTCCAAGCAACTAATTTATGAAGGCGGAAATCTAGCAATCTGCCACTCAAGAACATTTGAAAAGGTGCCAAGTGCCGTAATTCGGAAATATCAAACACCGCCGCCTTCAGACCTGCGCGAAACGATCGAGGAAATCCGACCGTTTAAATTTTCTATTTAAGGTCTTTTAGTCTTACGTAACCAAAACACAAAATCGATAGATCAAAACGTGCTATTATTAGAAATGGGATCGGCGCTAAGATTCGGTTACCTACCGGACTTTACACGCGTACCTAAATAAGTTCTGGTAATCAATGAAAAATGTATTAATATTGAAATACTTTCCAACAACATTACTCCGTTCTATATACACCTACTTTACTACTTTTGTCATTGGTATTGCAGCTCTATTGTAGACAAGCGAACTCTTAAAAAAGCTACTGATGTTCTCATTGGTATTCATGAATATGTAGCTTGAGATATTGTAGAAAAATACTTTTAATTTCATTCATTTCATTGGTAGTCATAATATGACTGACTATACAGCATTTATATCTTTTTAAATGCCAGGTTCCTCTCACACGGAAAGAGTGCACTGACAAGCATCATATCAGACTATTCTCACGTCGTTTCAAATGTGTAAAACAAACAGCGTACCGTGTATAGCCAGATGCAGGCTGCAGTAGCTACCGTGGGGCATATATCGTCTAAGTCCAGTCATGATTTAGATCATAAGTTAAATAACTCTAAATTGAAAATTTAAAAACCCCCGATGCGATGACCTGTTCATCAAATGTATAATTTACCTAGTTCTTCCAAATAATGATGTTAGCGCGATTTGCGTAGCTCCCGTAGCTCAGTATCCATAGCTCATCTCGCAAATTAATCTGGTACAACTAGTTTCGATGCCAGATTATGAAAGCACCATTAAATCATTTGTTTTGGCTTCCTCATTTATAATCTAAGATGTACAATAATCAACAGAAAATCTGTGTAAAAGTATGAGACATTATTTTGTTATGACCAAAGAGAATACAATACTACGGTTATGACATTATAATAATTGACATTAGAATAGACAACGAATCTAAATATTGATGTCACGGAGGTTTTATTCCTAGTAAAATATTATCAATTATGATTCAATTTGATGTAATAACTCTGGTTGAGGTAGACGGGAGCAGCCTAGGGGAAGAATTTTCAATAACGCTAAAATTATTTTAAATTAGATTAGTTTTTTTATATTCTTTGTCAATGGCGGAGCAGCGCCCTCTAGAATTATTATAGCGTAATATTCCATGACCATTAACAAAACAAACAAAATTTAACGCATGCGCGTATCCATCATTTGAAACGTGACTTATGGAACGTCTTTAGTTCATACACAAATCTCAATAAAATTGATAAAATATTCATTTTTTTCAGAATCAGGGAATCTTTTAAAATTTATAATATTGTAAAAAGCCAGTTCAGACTATTACGATCATTAAAAAATATAATAAATCTAAATCCAATCATCTCAAATTTCGAATGGATTCGAGCCGAGGGGATTGGTTTTGGCCGTGAATGTGGCTTTTTTAACCTACAAAAGAGCTGATGATCTTCAAACGGCTAAACCGCTTTTCATGAAACATAGCTAAGAACACTCTCGATCAGAATACCTATCTAACAAAAGAAACAAAATTGAAATCGGTTCATCAGCTTGGGCGCTACGTTGCCACAGACAGACACACAGATCCACAGATACACAGATACACATGTTAAACTTATAACACCCCTCGTTTTTCGTCGGGGGTTAAAAACTGCCTAAAGGCAATCACTAACAACCTAATCAACCGAATGGTGCCTTCATAATGTCTTCCTTTTTCGAACTCCCACCATCCTTAACAACCTATCTCACCCGTACATCTACTGAGCGATCTATCAAATGACCAAACAAAGCCACACCATCTCGGCTATTAATAACAATTTATAACATTGTGGTGCGCAGACACCGGCCGGACTTTCTCCAACCAACATGGATCGGTGGCCAATATGGACGGGACCTGGACCAGTGAAATTTCGTCATATTGATCAATAATTTTCATAATATTTTATAATGGAATAGACATTTACCAAATGATTATAGGGACAACGCGTGTCTCCGCGCTCTTAGCGTCAAACGTCAAAGCCGATTGTATCAACTTTTGCGTGGCTGAAAAGAACTGGCGGTACAAGCTGAAACGGTTTTCCGCTAAAATGAATCGATAAGTTATTGGCTAGTTAGTAACCAATAAAGTATGGGTGGTTGGGGAAAACTTTTTATGAGTTGAGCTATAGGTAACTTACTTCGTTAATTTAAATTGTAACTTGTTACCTTTTGAGCTCCAGGACAAAAATATTAGTGGCAATGTTAGTCCAACGGTACAGATAGGGCCACCATAAAACACGGACTTGGTAACGGGACAGCGCGCTATCCAAATCTTTACGATAGCCGTAACGTGTGTACGTTATTGTTTTATAGCTCAATTTTGTTTTCCAATGGTTTATCGCCGCATACTCAAAATAAACTTAAATACCTGTCATATACTCGTATGTTTAGTTCTGATGCGCCATACAAAAAATCACAGACAACGTCGCCCCAATACACTAAGTGGGACTTACATAATTTAAGAAGCATTTAAGTATTTGGAAGATGAATAAAAAATGTCCACTCCGATACTTGACCCTTGAAGGATTTTTCATAAGCTTTAACCAGCTCCATATCAATAGTGTTCACGTCAAAATACCAAAATACCTACCTTTTATGTGCACGCAGTAGCGTAACGGCTCACAGAGATCTCTATATTATATAACACAGAATTCGAATTTTCAAGACCAGAAGAGTCCGTAGAAATTTCGCAGATATGGTCTTCCTTCTCATAAATAATGCATTTTAAAGCGATAACGCCGCAAATGTGGAGGGAACGATTCCGCTGAAAATGGACAAATAGGTGCAATGTGTTGTCATTGCTTCCCACAATGGTACCATGCTTATCTGATATAAGGAGACAGTTGAGGCAGGCTTTGATGTATATTTAGGAGCAAATACGAATAAATAAACCATGAGAATATTTGTCTCGTCGGCGTATTTCAAGTCAACTGGATTTAAGACACTTAAATACATATCACGGCCAACGAGAGGCGATATGAAATGGTGATAATGTTCGAATTCAAGTCAGTCACCAGCCGAGATAATCAACACTCGAGCGGCGATTTTATAAATTCATGCCTCTTTGTGTGTACGAAGCTGTTATGTTAATTATGATTAAACTAGCTGTGCCCACCGACTTCGTCCGCGTAGTATTTAACTTAACAAAACTTTCGCGATTATCGGGATAAATAGTATTCGATGTGTTAATCCCGATTATAAACTATCTGTGTTTCAAATTTCATCCAAATCCGTTCAGTAGTTTTTGCGTGAAAGAGTAACAAACATACATCCACACTCACAAACTTTCGCATTTATAATATTAGTAGGATGAAGAGAAACGCTGAAACAGTGTGATAATAGATACTGATATTTTGGTTTAAGTATAATAACCCCAAAAAAACGTTCTCAACTCTGAGAGCGACCTATTCAAGTCATGTCAAGTCAATCCCCAAAAATCTCAAGAGCGAACTCAAGGTTGGCCTCACCATTGAGATCGATTTTTTAACGCAGAACACAGGCTTTAGATTTGAAAGATATCAAGTTTATATAAGCTTAAAGGATCAACTTTCCTTGATACCGACATAACTTACAGTGTAAAGGGAAACTACGGTACCTACTAAGAAAGTGTTGTTAAGTTTAATAGAACATGGTATGATCAGAAAGAAAGGATACATCACACAATCTAAGATGTTCGCGGTACACAAAATAGGCGGAATGCATTATGTACTGAATTATACCGTGGGTTTGTATAATTAGGGTTTTCACTTCTTTATGTTCTAAACTGAATTAAATTTTATTTTATTTTCTTTACTTATTCAAATTCGGAAAAAAACGTGCGATCCGGTTGATGTTATGCAACGGTTAGTAATTGTCCAACTCTCCTGTAGGACGGCAACGGGCGGGCAATACATTTCATATTGCAAGCATCTAAATGCTACGGTAACTGCTTAACATGAGGGGCGTCGAACACTTGTTTGCCGACTTTGTGAAATAAAAAAAATATTACTTAAATTTTTTTTACACAGCCTTTATTTCTTATTCTAAACTACTTTCCATCCAAACATTAATTTTAGCTTTATTTACTTATATCCTGAATATATTATAAACCAAAACAATTAGAACAACCAATGAAAATGGCCTTATCGAAACTCATCTATTTCCTTTACAACACAAACACGGTAACTGTGCAAGATAAATTGTTTTTATGTCCATATCATATCCTAGTCAAATCAAATTACCGACTTCTTCACATTCTATAGTACCGAACAAACCGAGAAATTTCACACACTAACTTCACCCCTAACCCATAGTGCCAAAGTTTAAAATTGATTTAAGTGTTGATATGTATATATTCAAACAAACATCTAACGGACCATGCAGAATGCGCCGCGAAATCGTTGAAATTTCATCTCGTTCAAACTAACGTGTTTGGAACCACATTCCCAAAATGTGAGTAACGCATTTAACGACGCTTCTAAAGTTTTATCTTCATTTTAAGATACTTACTGACTTCATTCAATTTCCGCACTTCAAAACAATCACCATCACAGCCTAGGTCATCTGTTTTAAAATTTTGGGCCCCATATATATCTCTAGGTCATCTTCATAATGTAAATTCATGTACCTAATAAAGTGCCATCCTATTATTATTACTCACGTTAACTAACCTTTTACGTTCACAAAGAGCGTTCCGCCTGAAGCCGTGGGAATTCCGTCAAGATTGTTCCCTAGATCTGCATACAGATGCTGCATTTGAAAGAAACTTTCTTATTTTGAGTTTTTGTTGCGGTGGCCTTGCGGTACCCCTTGTGGTGTTAGCTCGTATAACATGGTTGGGTAATTACGGGTGGAGTTACATTGAAGTCTGAATTAAAATATGTAATTTTACTTTCTATCTGTGAAGACGGAATACAAATCTTATTATTGTCGAGACACACGTCTATATCTGACCCTTATATATCTTTAGACACTTCGACACTTTTATTTATAAAATCGCAACCTTATTACAAGTAGAAAACTCAGCGAAAGCAAATCGATTTAACTCAATTGATTGATACAACATTTTATTGTATTCGTGAAAAAAAGATCGTGCAGAATGATAGTAAAGAAAGTGTACGAACATTATAGATAAGAAAATTTTATCCAAACACAACGGCGACCTCGAATCAATCCAG
The DNA here is from genome assembly GCA_918843915.1 of Notodonta ziczac. Classification (NCBI taxonomy): domain Eukaryota; kingdom Metazoa; phylum Arthropoda; class Insecta; order Lepidoptera; family Notodontidae; genus Notodonta; species Notodonta ziczac. The sequence goes on from OU974037.1 coordinate 12,524,678, forward strand.
CCACTATCGATCACGAGACGTCAGATCAATAATGATAATGTCAACGCGCAAGTGGCTCTGGGGCTAAAAATAGTAAGATACCGTCGAACAATAGCGCAGCGGTCATATCATCTATTGTGCTCTAAACTTATTCACCTGTCCAATATGACCCACTGACCGCTAAAAACTCGCATCTTCCGATCGAATCGATACTTTCGATGCTATTCGATTCGATCGCGCCCACTTGTAACAAAATAAACAGTTACACGTCAAATGAGAAGACCGTGAACTTCATGATCGAAATCGTTGCTATGATTTATGATAGTGATGCTCATACCGTCGAGCCTTTGATTCGAACACGATTCTCAAAATCAATTACGATTGATACAACTGTTCATACAGCTCGAATCAACATTATGATTTTTACAACATTTTCATCGACATAAACAACAGTTACCGTTGCCACTAAAACCCCAGTAAATTTGATTAGCACAAAATTACATGCAATAATAAACTATACATTTTCCTATGCGAGTTATTGAAACGCGATAAATCCGTCGTTCTGCACCCATACCTATCAGAAACCGATACAGGAAGCTGTAAATATAGACGCGGAGAAATTACGAACTCGATTATGAATCGAGACTACACAGCCCGATGCTGTTGCAAAAACTGCCTCCGCGATGGAAAAGCAGAAAATATGACAAGTTAATATAGATTGAGCGGGTCCGTGAGAGTTGGAAAGGGTGGTGAAAGACAACCGGAGCGAATTGTCTCATTTCATTGTGAGCGAAAAGCGATGGGAGGCGACCTAGCTTTGTGCAAGAGCAAAGGTCCCTGTTAAGCGACATACCCTAAATGTCACTGCAGACATGAAGACAGCTCGTCTAGCCAACAAGTAAGTACTATTCGTAACGGGTAAGATGCGGACAAGCGCCAATGTTCATAGAAAGTGAAAACTAATAGCCAATCATGTGAACACGACGAGAACGGTGTCTTTATCGTCGTGAAATAGGACATGTTTAATGTATTCAATTTTATTGCAAATAAACATTGGAATGACAGACCTTACGTTAAATGGACAGGTTATTTGTAGTTAAGTTCTGAATGTAAAATATGCAATGCGAATACACATGATATAGAATTTATGAGCATCCTTAACCTGCTTTAGGAAACTGAGAAACACGTAGTATTATTATTACTTATCCCATTTGTTACATCGTAAATCTTTAGTAACATTACGACTTATTTATGATTTGTGTAGAGATACCCGAAAAATCATGATAGTTGATGAATCAAGGAGATTGAATAGGGTAAAGATGTTTTTAGGCTAGAAGTGGCAATGCAATTTATATGATTACACAGCGAAATGATCCTGATAGAAATATACCCAGTATAAAGATGTTTCGAACCAAATTTAGCAAAACCACGATGACATCTATAAAATTGGACATATTAATTACACCTTGTGAACAGTGGACCTCTGTTTCGATTCAACATTCATAATGGACGGAAGTAACACCGTTGTGCTGGAATGCAATGGGAATATTCTAATTGAAGACATACCCCGCCATTGTACCATGGGATAGTTTGATCAAGACAATCTCACTTTGCAATCTGGTTTTATGAATGAGATTATTTTATTAATGAATATAACTAGGCTATTTACTGCTTCGTCTTAAAGTGCGCTTTATAAATTGTGCGGAATAAAATAATTATTTAACCCATTACTACAGTTTTTTGTTTATTAATATTCTTGATGCATTTACTTTGACAATACATATATATTGTAAAAGTAAGTATCAATATGCTTATAAGCACATTGGTACTTTGAGAATTGAGTTTAATTTCATGCAAATCCATGTAGCTACTTCACGCGATTATACTTCCAAAGCATTGGGTTTGCTTATAAGAACTATGATTCTTAAGATTTTGAACATTCTTATTAAATATTTCGGCAATATAACCCAAGTTTTAACATCTAATCACATATAACGGATATCACCAAAGAAATAGCGTTTGCGGCTTACGGTACATCAAGCTCATCGCATATAGTAGATACGCACAATGAAAATTACAAACAAAAACTTAATTAACCCCGACCCGGATTCTAAGACACCACAACAATGACATTAAACGCAGTAAGTCATGAGGTCTCAAGTGTGAAGAGCAAAAAGAAAGAAGGTTCTCATGTGTACAACTAACGTTATGACGGTCCCGGTGACATGGTGTTGTTTCAATGACGCTTTGTTTACAGCTTAGCAGTAAATGTAGGTTAGTTTAATTAATGATTCAATTAGGAAGAATGAAGAAGCTTATGGCACGAAAAGAAGCGAAAGCAAAATAGCATACACCATTTAAATAAATACTAAAGCTATAAAGTATTAACATCACTATAGAGAAAATAAAAGTTCCCGAATAAGCTAATCAGAATCCTACTACTGATAAAGAGTAAATGAGAAATTAATTAGTAAGCAATATTACAATGAGCAACAAAGATACCATTATAAAAATAATTGTAATAGTCTATCTGATAACGGAATGTCTGCAATCGTTACCACGCACGATTGTCACCGGAATCGCATAAAAAAATATTATCTTCGATCAAAATTGTGTTATCCAAAACGAATCCTAAGAGATGAGGAATCGTGCATAGATTATTGATAATTCGGATTTTGAGCTATTAAAACATAACTCTATTAATGATTTATCATTCAAAACGTTGTACACGAATGAAAATAAAAAGTAGCTTCGACTTAAGAAAAAATTTAAGCGCCCAAGTCGAAGAAATATAAAATCTTTTCACATAATTCACTGCAGCGGAAGTTTTCGAGGTCAAGGTGAACAACATCATTCATAAGATCTTTCAAAAACCGTTTCAAAACCAGCTATTTAAAAAAAATATATGTTTTCATGAAATTCCGAAATGCTAAATTAATAGTATATTGATTATACATAGCACATTTATAATGAGTGGCTTAATTGAATATAGCGCTTATCATGTTGATTGTACCTTGGTTTATATTAATAAGGTTAGTTAAGTAGGTAAGCACTACCGAGAAAAGCTATACATTTTTCATAACAGCATAGTGTAAGTGGTCCATAATGCTGAATCAGGGAATTCCACCACTACATCAGACTTAGACATGACCTCATTTAGCTCCTAAAGTTTAACTAAATAATGATGGATTATCACAACAAATAATACAAGCAGCATAAACTAAGTCGCATATTCTTTATCCACTAAGAACGTGACACTGTAAAAAGGTTAAGAAGGTGAAAGTTCGCGTACTAGAGAAAACTTTATTGTGCTTGCAAACATAGTATCAAGTGAGATGAAATTTTATAACAAGGTTGAGGTGTACATAGGTAATGTAAGCGAAAAGCTAAATTGTGGTGGTGATGTGGTTAATAAAAGGAGTATAGATAGTAAATTGGACGTAATAAAGTAATTTAAGACTGAAACTAATTGGAACAATTATGGCATTGGGCCAGAACGCTGCGTCAGCAATCCTGGTGCACTTTATTTAACAAGCAGTGGGCATCCAATAATGGCCTTATCAAAGAGAGTGAAATTTGAAATTCTTTAGACACTCACAGGTCAACCACTGAGGTTTTTTTGTGAGATAGACACATCACGCGCTCAGTGGTCTTCTTCGTGAACTTTTGTATGCGACTTGCGAAATCTAAGACAATTTGTTCTTACATAAGGAGCGAAATAGTAATATGTCTTGTCCCTCGCCCTCACACTTCGCAGCTGCCTCAGAAACTGACTCAGTTAAACGGTAGAGCTATACGAGGCTCGGCTTATGTCTGGAATTTTAGTACCTGCAATGTCACACGATGTCATCTCAGTGATGAGGCCCTCGAGGTCCGGCGAGATGAGCCTCTCCTCGTCTTCTGAATGCGTGTAGTCCAGCGCATGGTATATCACGAGGGCCAGGTTCACCACCAACTGCAACAAGTGAAATATTTTTATAGAATATGAATCTCTCTTCTTCCGAGCATTTCTCGCTATTGAGGTCACCTGCCATGGCACCTTAACAATATTTTTTTGGAGCGAATGCTAACTGTTCAAGATTCAACTGGATTACAGGCAACCTTAAGTTATAAAGTTGTCAGAATTAAATTTGACATTATGTTATTATGAAAACAGGGACTGCTAGTTAAACAAGCTTTTAAAGCAGGGCTTGTGTATCGTCTATTTAAGTTCTAATGAAACCACTATTAGAATACTAGCCCTTAAGAAAACTAATTGATAGTGGATTTTGATAAGTATGATTACGTATGTACGTTGAATGATTTGTAAAATAAGGAATCAAACGCTATTATAATCAACCGCAATCAGTTTACTGCGCGCTATCATTGCGTAGACTGACACACTTTTCACTCATGCACTGTAAATTATATTGGATGATTGGTTACATACATAAAATGGTCAATAAAACCACCATCGGACCACAAACAATAAAACAAGAGTTGTAATTTAACCTTTAATACTCAATAATAAAAAACACTGTTTCAAATTGCTACTATAGGAGTTATAAATTTGGTATAATAATACTACTGTAATAATGCTACTTTGATAGTAATTTATTCATTCCTTAATTCAAGTTCTAAAACGATTATCATAAAAATTACGAGACAAGTTTTCTTTTTAATTTTTGGAAATTATATCTCCTCTCCATCCATTGAGCTTTTCTGATAGGGATCGCCATGGTGTCGTCCTGAAATATTTATATAAAGTATATATTGACTTTCTAAACCATTTTCGAAAAGGTCCTTAAATAATTGTTACTAAATTCTTAATAAAGAGGCAATACAAAAGAAACCATATAGTAACGTTGATCTACATGATCTCCGCTCATCAAGTTGCCCAACAGTAAGACACCAACAGAGGCCGCTACCACGATGCACCCACCGTAACATCGAAACCACCAACCGTATCGACCTGCGCCCGGCCCATTGTATCAGCGAGTTAGGCAACAGCTCTCAATGCAACCACTCCCGCGATGCAACTACACACACCATTAAACGGATGTTTAGTAACAATATTAATGGTACTGGGATCCGAACTGGAGTTATCCCATGCAGATAGAACAATAGAAACATTCAGCAACAATGCATCAAACAAACTTGGTGATTTAACTCGATTTTGTTCTCTAATAACTAGTAACAAAGTTTATTTTTGAGAAATATTATCTCCATTCGTGATTCGTTATTGTGTAATATGTGTGTTAATGAAATAATTATGTACGTTCGTGTATTGTACTAATTGATTACAATCATCGATGAATAAGTCATCAAGGTAACAAAAGTCGAGGTTAATTGATTCTGTCATGAAGTTATTAGATACGAGTTAATTAAAGAGGATAAAGTACGTTTTTAACACCGTTAGGGATATAAATGAACCACCAAAATAACTTTAAATATTTTTACGAAATAGTATTTCCAGGAGATTCAACAAAATAAACTTGAAAGAAAGCTTTGTTTATATCTAATGTTGTAATATTTTAAATTGTATACATAACTTTTATTACCTACCTCAACAATTCTAAGGGGTGATTAATCAAAAATAATTGCAAGGAGATATCCAAAACAATGCAAGTAGCCCCTCTAAACACATAAAACTATCATCACTTCGATGCTGATAGCCAAATATCGACAGTGAATCTTTTATCTAGTTCATTGTATGCAAATCGCGTGCAATATGATCACATTATGTTGTGCCGGCGCACGCAACTGTGACGATCGATGTACCGACTGGAGTGAACAATGAAAGTCCTTTGAACAGTTTTAGTAGATATAAGAGATTCTATCATTGGTGCAGTAATGATTGATTGTTTAAATCTAGCGAGGAAACGCATTTTTGCCATAAAATTTAATAAAAAGAAAACAATCGTTAGGGAGTTTCATGTATTTAATTGAATAAACAAATCTCGTGCTGTTAGGTTTAAATATAGGCTTCTTGTTTCCGGATCTATGGTAACTAATATTTATACGACTCCAGTCTACAAAATAGACCAAGAAATAAGGAATGGTCCTATGTACCCCTAATGTACCCCACATTGAGATCATACAAAAGGCTACAAAAACAAAAATAGCGTAATGTTCGAAAACTTTTCTCACTACAAATAGTAGAAATAAATAATCCGTAGACTATCTTATTTAATAATCCTGAGTATTTCTGCAAATTAGCGCTATCTGCTATCATAGAACAAAGAGATTTGCAAGGTGCAATGAGGCGAAGCTAATTATAGCCAGGGAATCAATTAAGCGGCAGGGTACAGAATATTTTGTCGCCTCAACGGACCATTACTAGCCCGGTAAGTAGCTTTTTGTTGGAGCACTTAGTGATGTAGATACTGGTATAGCAATAACATTTACGGGAGATAGTGTTGTATATGCAATATGCTGCTTATTATGCTATTTCTCTGTAGCAATCTTGCTCATTCTGTTGAGCATGTTTTTTTATTTAAGTGGCTAATGGTCTCAGTTTAACCTATAACATCTGCAAATGATAGGACAGGGAGGATGGGAGATTAAAAAAAGAAAGCTCTCATACATCAGCTGCTTTTGATTCGATAACGCCTTACTTACTCAACACATCCACATTCAAATCTACATTCAAACCAAAATCAAACATGTCAAGGCGCAATGCATTTACTGTATTGACATTATCTGTGACCACGCACCTAGTGACATATGATGACACTGATGTCAAAAGCACCCGACCGCAATCATGGGAATCGGCACCGACATCGATTTATTAAGCCATACCTATTTTAATACGGACATGCACATTACGTGTATCAATCATTTGAGCGCCCGTAGCGGCGTCGGAAACTCTTTTTGCATAATTTTTATTTTTCGCTAATCACCGGTACAATTATTTTTTTCCAAAATGTGATCTCAAAGGATTTAATTTCATACACACAACTTCATGAAGCCCTAAAATTAACCCCAAATACAGTGTAGCTACAGAATGGTATCTCCCAAAATAGAAAGGCGTTTGAAAAAGGAACACAGTTTTGAAATAGGAATGAATTTAAAGGTTTGTTATTGGACATCAATCGAACGGATACGCTGAGGAAAGCGCCATAAATTGACAGTTAATTGAAAAGTCGATGTTGATGTCTCGCGTTGCGTGCGCGCAGTGCCTCGTCCCCGAAACCTACTGGCGACATGCCGATTATATTCTGTTACTACATTTGGATGCGTTGATTCGGTGTCCAATTGATTTCGTAAGAATACGGTTACTATAAAATACGTGAGAAAAGAATTTATTTGGGAAGCGTTTTGTTACACACTTTGTTCCTACTTTTTGCATGTAGCTCTAATTGCGGTACCAATACGACCGTGTCGCGATGACCGATCCCAGATAACCCTTCGTCTAGTTAACCGAAGTTCACTCGGTCACTGTCTAGCAAGGGAACACCCGGTCTTTGTGACCCTTATACGGCACGGAGAGAAAGTGCAGAGTATTGTGACGGTTAGTTATTAAAGCGACGTGTAGACAAGTGTGTGGGGACATTGATTTAAGTGGTAGCAATTAATTATACCAAAGTGATGAATCTTTTGCACGAGCTACATACAAATAATAACTTATAGTGAAGAGGGTTAAGAAAACAATAACAGCAGTATATCAGTTATGAATATTATTCGGACTGTTGGTTCCAATGAGAAGAGCACTGGGGTGAAAACAAGAAAGAGTTTCAAGTATAATAGGGCTTCTGATTATCTATTGTATCAACCTTTCGGAAGGTATGAACTATACTTGGTAAAAATAGTAATTATGCCCATTGCCATAATCTTTGCGGAAAACTAGATAATTTTGTTGCTGATACGGGAGACGATCATAGAGAATCGTTTATTTCCACTGAGCTTTAAGAAAGCCGCGCCGGCATAGCCGTCGAACACCCGAGGAACTATCAATTTCCCAAACAAACATTTCACGTAGGCGTTAACGATAAACAGTTGCTAAGAGTTACTACGAGTATTAACTCATGGTGGATTCGCCTAGGTAATAGGTAGTTTCTGTTCCCAATTCGGCTAATGCAATATAAACTCCGTCGTCAGAACTCGGGGCCACTGGGCCGCGGCGCGGTTGCTGGTTAATTAATTTGATTTGTCGCCTGTCCCTCCCAGTGGTTGCGTGCCCAAAACATTGTATACGGGATGCTGGAGTTTATGAACTGTTGCGTAATTTATAAGGAGCTTTAAAACTTTCCCAAGTATTAAATGGCTTGCAAGACTATATTGAGTTATGGCATCTCTGGTTAGCTCTATAAATTAAAATTTATAAATGTACTTAATTGAATTCAGTAACCATTGAGTTTGTTTCTGGATCTTCTCAGTGGATGCAGCATTCTGCACCGGTGGTAGATTCTTAACTATTTATAAGTGCTTTGCTGTGATATATTACCAAGAATTTTAAATAAAAACTACATTTTTAAATACACGCTGTATACATTAGTGCCGATATGCAACAATTGAACCTCGTTCCCAATAAATTTAATCGAGTTGCCCTACACCTAAGTGGCCAATAACATGAATGACATACATACACACTAACACGCATGCGTACATTTGCCCACAATCTGAAATGAGAGAGATGGATCTGATAGATCCAGGTTGGCAATGTGCGAGTAAAGCCTTTGGTATTGCTAGCATCTATAGGCTACGGTAACTGCTTATAACCAAGCGGGTCGTGAGTATGTTTGCGACTTCGTTTTATAAAAAACTAGTAGTCGCCCACGGTCAAAATTCGACCTTTTTCGAACACTTTTAGTTTGAATGTTATTAAGTTTCTATTGTCAACGCTAAAAACCCCAAAGCCTTCTTGATTGATACTGGCACGCAAAATGCACAATGGATGTCCCGCCCTCCGAAAAAAAAAAAAAAACTGTCACCGTTTGTCAGTCAGTTACTGAGTGGAAGTTACAAATGTGAGTGTGAAACGCATAGTAGTGAGTGACATTATTAATTTACTAATTTAAATAAAACTATTAGCTTTCGGCACTCCTTCTCCATATGAACTTTATCTGTGCCAAATTTCATACTCCACCATCCGCGAAATTTTCGTAAAAACGGATACAAAGTTTTTGCTTCACGTTTTAATATAATGATGATGATTATTTGAATAGAATATATAATAACTACTAAAAATTAACAATATCCACAAAACACAATAAGAACAAACAATCAAATATAAATGCAACTGGCGGTAGTAGTTAGTAGTAGAGAGTACCAACATCAAGTTAGGGTTATAAACCAATATTATAGAAAAGTATGTGTGCTTGTGTGTGTATCATGTGAGACTTTGTGGGTAGTTTGTGGAGGTGGATGTATTTGTGTAGGTATGTGTGTGTGTGTGGGAGGGGGGGGGGGGGGGGGGGGGTGTGTCCGTATGTGAGTATGTGTGAATCTAATTTGTGATAATGTTTCTATTTTAACTTAGCAAAGATACCTTCAGTTTCATCGTAGCTTAGCTTATTAAGCCAGATGCTTAATAGTGTTTTAGATTCGTAATTATTACATTGTTTTATACGATGTGCGCTAATACCACTAATTACTATGGTAGAGGCAAGCTATAGCAGATTGATTACGGCTCATATACGGGCTGGCTTAAACTGAGTAGCACCTTCTCACTGAAAATCGTCATAAAGAAGCTAGAAAAGCTAGCAAAAAAGCATTGGAAAAAATCAGGTCTATCACTCTGGCTGGGCGTGGATTGGTTGGTTTCAGAAAACTATCAGTAACTAGTTCGTTTCTATTATACATGGAGGTTTTTTTCATATTGACTTTGATCTTCATTTTAACAAACACCCATAATTACCTAAGCAGTAATCATTAATCTTGGCACTCAACAAGGCAGGACAAGCCATCACTGCGGACAATATAAATGCTTCTGTAATTACACAGTCCACTCCAAACATATTGGAACAAAACGCCATAAGTTATGTAGATGGACTCTTCATAATGACTGCACAGCAGTAACCCAGGCTCGCGCTTCTGTGGAGACACAATTGTCAACTGACTTCCTGCGCGAAGGATTTGCATCACAAACGAGTCGAAGTTGAAAGAATTCCGCCGTGAAATTAAAATAATGTTTGTTTAGCTTTTCAATGGGAAACAGAGAAATTTATACAACGTGTAATGTGTTATGGGAAGTATGCAGTAAGTTATTGTAAGTTATATTGTTCAAGAATCATGAAAACAAACCATATTTTGAAACGAAAGTTATGTGTGACTGATTATGGTAACGAGAGAAGCGGGCATAGTTTTTGAAATGTTACGTTACATGAAGTCATCTTATGGCTCGAGGGGCCCGTATTAATAAATCGAGAGCGAAATCTGAGAGTGGTCTTACAAATTACATGCTTATATGAGAAGCAGTAGAAAATGATTAGTCTAAATGCCTAGAAAAGTAGTGCCTAAATTTTGAATTTAGAAAAAGAAGCCAACTGAACTTGATCAATATAACATTCCTTTCGTGAATTGTCCTTGGAAAAAAGTTATTGGTGTTGCATATCAGTACTAATGTCAATTTTGCATCTCACCGTCGGTAGAATCATAAAGTTACAATATCCCAAGTGTCTGGAGAGCTCCTAAGTATTCAAGAGAACATAACTCACAGCTGTCACTGTCCAAATGACAGCGCTGACAACCGCTGTACAAGGAAGCTAATGTTTTATACAACAGCCAATGATTGAATGGGAAATATTGTAATTCGAATTGAATCGAAAATCGATGAATGTTTAAAATAAGGACCATACCGTTGGTTTCGAAATTAATGCCTGGTTTATAGACAATTCGCGTTTTATCACTGATACATGCTCAATCCTATATAAGGCATAGGATCTAACCGACTGCCGCGGAAAATTTGCACGAATTATCCGCACTCAAAACATCTAAATGTAAATGTACCCTATGTGGGGTGTACAAATGAAGAGTGTTTTTAGCTGAAAAGCGCTTTTGGCTCAGCAGTGGGAAAACAATAATACAGTTTTTTTTTTAAAATTTTGAAAATCTGTGAGTTCAAAAGTTTTACATCGGCAAGAATACCGCTGTAGATAATTAGCACGAATATACCGCGGCAGTCGGTCGACGCCTTAATACATAGAGACAGCAATGATGTAGGCTCTATCTTTGTCAACAATGTTTTATTTCAGCATACCTAATACTTATCATGACAAGACAATTTCTTAATAACACTGTGAAATTCAGACGCAAACCTTTCAAGAAAAATAGAGAGCCTCTATTGTCATAGAACAATTACCATATCATAAACTACCTTTGTTAGCGAAAAAACAATAACAGTAACAGGCATTACCAACCACTTGGTGACCACTTGCGCAACAGGTATTTTCTATACAACGCCATCTAGCGAAAATAGAAAGTGCTATGCAAATAAATGACGGGAGAATGGACGCTGATCTCCGGCCAGTGTCGCGAGCAAGTCTTCCTGATGCAAAACTTCAGTTTTGGCGTTGGTACAAGTTGAAAGATAAAGCGGGAAACGGCAACGCTACTTTACTGAAAGGAGACGCATGGATTGTCTTTGAGGTGGCTACAAACCGGAGAGAACAGAATGACGTTCGCCCATTATTGGGACATTACTATAGTAAATAATTATAAATCAGGTCTTTGTTATTAAATGTGACCTTCGTGGTAATTCAGAGGGCGCGTTACATGTAAATCAGTAGTCAGCAAAAGTAGAGAAGACACGATTATCAATTTAGGAGAAAGCTAAATAGATGAGTCTACTAACCCGAGCAACCTGAATTATATATTATAATAAAATATTGTAATAAAAGTGTACTATAATTTAACCGAATCGCCATCGCTAATGACTCAAACCAGTCCAACACAGAGCGTGTATCGCGACAATGGTAAATAATGCACGCGGGTCGGTGCGTGCGCGCAACGAGTGCCACTCATTATGCGAACCGAATTGGTCTGTTGTCTGTTACGCAACATGTTACATTGTCAGGTACAGCAACGACAGTTATAGGTACCACGGCCAATGAAAGGGGATACGAAAACAAATCTTATGGAATCATTTGTTTTTAAAATTTCTCGTTCATTTATTATTAACTAGTTTCTGCCCGCGACTTCGTCCGCGTAGACTTCAGTAAAGTATTATATGTGTTAATCCAGGTATAACCTATCGGTGTTCCAAATTTCATGCAAATCCGTTCAGTGGTTTTTGCGTGAAAGAGTAACAAACAAACATTCACACTCACCAAATTTCGCATTAATAATATTAGTAGGACATTACGGTTTCCGACACGGTATGAACCATGACTGGTGAAATAGATTATTGGCGAGCTTGGCGGTGACCGACTTGAACTCGAACATTATTATCTACCATTTTGTATAGCTTCCCGATGGCCGTTATTCTAATAAATAACACGATTAGGTAAGTATTGTTGATTCGTATTCATGTTTAGGAATAACAGAGTTAGTAAAACGATTTTTGACACCTCGCATGATATACACCTTGTATAATGTATACCGACTTCAAAAAGGAAGGAGGTTCCATGTTCGTCTGTATGTTTGTTTGTTTTTGCCCCCTGTTTTCCATGTTAGCACTGCCTGTCAGATAGTATTACAAACACAGTCCACCAATTTACCAATGCGTTCCATTGTTGTTTGAAAAATCTAAGGAATCTCTAGCCTCTTTGGTAAAAGAATGTGCTTGTTACTGGTAACAATTCGGTATTACAGCCGTTTGATGACCGTCAAAAATAATACAACGCTACGACAGTTTTTTTGCGTCTATTTTGTTTATAATTTTTTGTGGCTTGAATTTGGGTCCAGTTTATTGACCTTTTATAATGTGCAATTCTTCTTATTTCCTGGTTTATACAAGATTATGCACGATGTTCCAAACTATCTACTTAAAGTGCTGTCACCCACTCCCCACGGGGACAGGTGTTCTGACGTCATCCGGCACCGACAGCGCAGTAATTAAATGGCGAGCTTTCACGAGGACCTGTGCATGGGAATATGAATGTTATTGTCTAGAGAATTGTTACGTGTTTGCGAAACGATGTCGGTAATTTCATTAGACCATAATTGGTTTTTAAGGCGGATGTAGATTTTGGAGTGAACAAGTCATACTCCCAAGTAAGCTAGATTGCGACGAGTCCTATATATAGGAAATCTCAAACTCATCAAGACCTTTAAAAATATAACTGCGCAATGCAAAAACTGGTGGTTATATTATCTAGATTCTACCTCTAGTTACCTTTCACGAACAGTGGATTCCGTTCCGATTCTACCCACAACCTATTTCAGATTAAACCAGCTAAAGGATTTAACTTTTTTATTATTTTCACCTAAAATCTCCGCCTACAAACCTTGAGCAATGGCAAATAAACAAACAGTCTACTGTCAAAATAAGTCGTAAAAAATAAGCGAAACTCATAAACGCAAAGCAAAAACATAGCGTGCCTCCGCATACTGATAATGAATATTCGCAGGAAGATAACCTGTGTTAATGGGTTACCTGGATTTTAAATGTTATGTATCTTCACGCGCTCTTAGTTGACAGGGTCATTAGAGAATACGAGATTCGGAAATTAGAAACAAAATGGTTTTAAGGCTTTTCAGGCAGGATTGCTCTATCATAACACTTGAATTGCTCGAAACGACAAAATTACTAAATCAAACTTAAACTTACAATGTGTTCTATTGTATTCCATTGCATTTGAGCTTCTAGCTCTCATCGTACGAAAGGCAGCTACTATAGCAAGGTACTTTACGGCGATATTCAGTTTAATTGGGTACAGCTTAGTTCTACAATCATAAATTATAACGAATTTCGTTATAATACCTAAGCAGAATATACCGATCTGGGACTGAATTTCGTAAAAAAATATTAAAATTTTGAAGTAAAGATAATGAGAAGTAAATTATTTTATTAGATCTAACATCCACAGAACAAAGGAGCAGCCGCAGCAGGTCAGGGAATACCTCAAAAATCCGTAAAACGAAAATCTCGCGAATCCGTTTAGCTAAACTACCAATTTCCAAGGAATCAAAAGCTTGCCAAACAGAACTTCTTCCTCGACCAACACAGTTCTCTTAATTCTATCCACAATAAGGCCGTCAACAATGTCTCATTTCGCCCGAGGTATTATTCCCACGACGAGACGCACTCGCCCAACAATACGAGGGAAAGGTGGTATTAATGTTTACCATACTAATTCACATCAAGTGCTCGCTTATCGCAATAAATCTTCTGCCTTTCGCGGCAAATCTACTACAGTTTTAAATAATTGTTATGCAAATTCGCTTTCACTTGAAGATCACTCAGATCATTTCTTTATTTAATTTGAAATCTAAATATCATTTTGAAGATGTGGGACAGCCGCATATCGGTCCAAAAGTTCTCATCCGGCTACATAGTACGGTATGAGATATGAGCGTTAGACTATGGCATTTAAATCACACGTACACCTTGTTTCATCTTTGAAACCATCATCCTGAAGATGTCCACGCGTAGGTTCATGAATCGTTGTAAAAGTTTCATCGGTGCAAACGAGGAGTTACGTTACGGCCACGGAGATGTTCAACAACTGGGCACAAGTTGTTGGCAACTTTATTTTTATGTTAATGCCATCAATCGGTCATCAGCCTTTACAAAAGTGAAATGCTGAAATCACCAACGGAATGCGAGCACCGCCGCTTACGGAGCCGTACCCATCTTTAATGAGAAAAATGATGCGTCGATTAACCTGCTGTTTCGCAACAAACAAACAACGGATAATGCACGCGCAGGGTTGTCAACTTGATGTTCCTTTCCAAATTATTAACGAAATTGCAAAGAGTATTACAATATGGCAGATAGAGGCGACAGTCGCTATGGCCTTCAGCTCTTCGTGTACTCAAGCTTAATAAATATTTTACGGCTCACTGCCTTGTAATTGTACGTACAATTCCTATTAGGGCACATTTTAGAAATGTCCTTTTCTTAATTTACCCTAACCTGGGTGTCAATGGGATCACCATTGTACGGTACCCATACAGTTGGTGTGTTAGTCTGGCGATATTTTTTCTTGTCACAAATTACAAATTACCGTCACCGCTAACTACCACAATTAGCGCGACTGTCTGTGCAAGTGCAAAAACTGTCCAAACGTCGTCACCTTGTTCCTTGTACATTTTTTTTTGGGTGTTTTAACAATTTTTGACAGCCCTGCTTACTGTTGTGTAAACATTTTCGAGATCGTGACGTAACAGGTCGGCAGAAGACACCGGGCCCGCTGAGGTACTCTCGCAACGTATACCTGTATTACTGTGACAATGCCTCATTGGACATCGGAAAAGGAAGACGGATCGAGGTGTGTTGAAATAAACTTATACATGGTGATCCATTAAGCCAGGATCGCGATGGTATTGTTCGGCGTCGGTTTTTCCCGTGAGCCTATCAGTCACACGCATCTTATTGTTATTATTTGTATTAGAGAACATACCCTGTAAAATATGTACCTAAGTGCGGAAATAATAAATAAATATCGCCAGACGAACACACCGACTGTATGGTTCCAAACTAAGCAACGTTTCTACTATGGATACCGTACAATGGATTGGGGAGGATCCCAGTCACACCCAGACCAGGGAAAATTACGAAAAGGCAATTCCAAAAACTACCCTGACGGGAATCGAACCCGCAACCATCCGATGCAGTGAGCCGAGCGTAGTCCGCTCGAACCATTGCGTCAAGCGGCCCAATGAAATAAAAACTTAAAAGGTAAAGGTATCTACTTAGGTACCTGAAAGTATAGTTAAGCTGTAAGCAGAGTTAAGCTGTAGCCAATGAACAGCTCATATAAGAGTTGGCTCCACCGGGGTAGTACGACCCTCTCAAAGAAGTTCTGCGTAAAGTATTTTAGCTGTGTTTCTTACGATGAGTGAGAAATCAGGACGCCCAGATTGCTGGACCGATTTCATTGGGATTTTCAGTATTGGATAGCCTAAGGTAGCTACCGTATCCCAAAAATATGGTAGTGGTTAAGCTAGACAACCGGATGGAATAAAAAAAAGCTTTCGAGTTACACCAAAAACTATAACATTCAACCAATTTAACTTTTTTCCCACATCATACAGGAAACTTAATATATAACTCTGTGCTATAGTTTCATATAATTTATGCGATTGAGATGCGGAAATCGAACAATGAGGCTCAATATAAAATAATCTCCAAATTTCCTATTCAATTTTAAATTAATCGGCAGCATAATGCGACCACTTTTAATAATAATAATTCCGTATCCATAAATTGTGAGCCGAGTTATAAAACGAACCAATAGCATTGTACAGAAAGTGGTTATGCACCAAATATAACTAAACTTTATGGTACTCGTATTACGAACCGGTCGTTCGAATGAGAGGAGTTGACGTTGATCAGCTGACTTTACGTAGAGCAACGTTCGATAGACGACCGCTTGCCGCTGTGGTCGGAGCGTAGGCCGCTCGGCTCACTGCATCGGGTGGGTGCAGGTTCGATCCCCGTGAGGGTATATTTCGGAAATGGATTTTCGTAATTTTCCTGGTCTGGGTATCACTGAGATCGCCCCCAGTCCATTGTACGGTACCAGTAGTACAAGCGTTGCTTAGTTTGGGACCATTACTGGCGATATTTATTTCTTTATTTATTTATTATAGATGGTCGATTGATTGTCGATCGATAGATGTGGTAACAGCTTAGGTCAAAAATGATATCGACAAAGCAGATTTTCGCAGGTCCAGACTTTTTGTTGGTAATATGTTTTTTTTTCTCACTCCGGAAACCATAGGACCTAGTCTTTCCGTTTATGATTAAACATAAAGCTTTCATAAGAAGCTTTCGTTGCATATGAAACTATCTACATCTTTCGCTGCAATGTTGGGCAATAATAATGTGAACGAAAAGCACTTGTTACGAATATTAATTACGCCAATTTAGTCGACAGCGAAAGTGGTCCCTCGATGTGTTGCCTAAAACGTACGCGAGGAAGTGTCTACCACATGCCGAGTAGGCGTTGTTCCGATACGGCAATGCATATCACCCACGTCATCGCAGATATATTAATATTAATTGATAAACACGATATATGGTGATCAATAAAATAATAGAAAAGTCGTTATCGTTCGAATATACATATTGGGTTTTTGGAAGATGATTCAAAAAGCTTGCGTCATCGACTATATACCATCACGCATTTTTTCCTTGAAGGTGTAGGTAGAATTCCCCACGAAGTTTAACACTCACCACCTTATTACGCATAGTTATACACTGAACTATCTCTTTCTGTCATCGGTAATTTGACATTCGAAAGAAGAGGACAAAGTCTGATGTAACTACACAACCGTTAATCCACGTTTATTAATAAGGACCCCCAGATTAGCATATCAATTCATAGACACGTGAACGTACAACTATTCAACGAGTAGATAATAATCTTCTTTCGAATGCAAAATAATACATTTCTACTTATATCAATCTTCTTTTATTTACCTCGGAACATAGTGGTGTTTACATCAAATCTAAAGTCCTTTATAAAAAAAAAAATAGAATTTCGCCCCTTTGATGTCCCACTCCTGGGCACGGGCGTCCTATTCACTCTATTGGTATAAATCTTTAATATATTATTATCTTTATCAAAGGTATGAATAAATAATAATACAAACAAAACATTCTCAATGCATCAACCAACGATAGTGAAACTTGTACTATTGACACTCGCACCAGACACAAAAACGCCCGCGCACAAAGGAAGTCGAAAGCCAAAAGTGAGCTCCAACCGAGGCCCAGCCTAGCCTCAAGGCCGAGCCGTATTAATTATATCGTAACAAACGACAATAGCAAAGAAAGTGCGGCTTACAATACGAATTCGTAACATTACGTACGTATTATGCTTTCACGAATAGGCCGTGGGCAAATGAGGCGGGCGGTTAATCGCTGTTGATTTGCGACAATCCCACACTCGAATTTGCGAAATCAATTTATTGAAGTCCTTATTGACCGTACTCTAGCTACGATTCACCAGCGTAAAAATAAATAAAAAAGAGTGGACGACGGCCAGCTCAATCAATCAACCACCCTGTTTACCATTCAACACGCACTCAATCTGTCGATGCCATACACAATTGCTGGGACAGCCGTCTCAACAAATCAAAGGTGTAGTTGAATGTCACATATTCTGAACACTCAACAAATTGGTATAGCAAATTGAATTTGAAATAGAATGAACTATAAACTTAAGCATAAAAATAATCATCGGCTCTTTTTGGTCTTAAAACTTCAAGCAGACAAGGATTTCGGCAACCTCTCGGCTTTTACATTATTCTCATGTTCCCTAAAATCACTAGTTGTTTATGTAAATTGTGGATGGTAGCGACTTGCGAGTGTTAAAACTCTTTTTTTGGTTTCACCATAAACAAAAATCAAAGAAGTTTTAATAGAAAAACATGTGAAGATTGTCTCCTAACGAAACTGTGTCGTAAATCTTGCGCTTTAGACAAATCATTGAGCGTTTGTCGATGGTCGTTAGAAGTTGTACTGTCTGCACGCCGCCTTACAGTTTATGAGATTAGATTGGCATAGATAATTAAACTTTCGAGTAACACTACAATAATACTAGGTGTAGAAATGTTTTATTATCAAGTTTAAAGGTGAATGAACTTGAGGAATAGTAAAGTTTACAGAGAGCGTTAATATCTTCGAAGCATTTAACAATTGGGATCGGTTTTAATTATTTTGAATGATAGCATAAGAATTAATCTCATGAATTGAATATTAGTTGAAATCAATTTAAATAATAATGAAAAAGTGAGAGTACTGCCTTAGACTGAGTGAAATGACTGAGTCAATATATATTTTCTATATCTCCCTATCTATATGAAAGCGAAAAATGGCACTGAAAAAAGAAGGTAAATTATTTTTGTAGTTCTTCGTATTATTTATAATATGATTTACTAAATGCATCGTATTCATAAATTATTACCTAATTTGAATTATATTTACTACGTAAAAGCGCATTTTTACTCAATAAGCCAATCTTGGTTATATTTAACTAATACTGTAAGTCTTCACAATTAGTAGCGCACTCATTCAAGTTAGTATTACACCATAAAAGCTCTAAAAACCAATTGTTTTTCCTTCTATCTATTAAAATGCAATAATAACAAATGATCGTGTATCCCAGTAGCGTTATAACAAAAAGTATTGCGTGTGTAACTTGTGTAATGACCAATAAATGGTTGGAAACAAACGAAAGTAACAACAATCACAAGTAGCTCTACCATTAGATTTACGTTCGCTAGTCGATAGCGTCTACGTAAAATATGTATATGGCATATTGTACAGCGCCCTTGGCGGTCAACCGAGTACCCATCGATTTGACGTACCAAATTTTACGTGGAGACTACTATAACGACTTTACTTGAATATACAAGCTCGTGGTAGGGCTACAGTTTTAGTGAAATTATTGTAAACGTTGCGCTTTCGAAGCGGTTCCAACAAATAACGCTTATTTTATTAACTAGCAGTTATTTGGAAATGCTCTTTGTGCTCTTAACTTTCATATTGAACTGTAAAAGGGCACTTTTACTTTTTTATGCAATTGGATTTATGAGTCGTGAGTTTCAGCGGACATATAGATCTCACTCTATCAATACAAATATTGTGTATTGACGCTACTGATTCCGTAGCGTTTATGTATTTGGAATAAAGTACAGTTATTGGTGCTCCCACATTGCCATTATAACATATACCTACAACATACTATAGTATTTTTATGACTTCAAAGCGGGAGCTTCTGCCGATGCAAATATGGTTGCGATATAAAATCCCATATATTATCGTTGTATGACTACAATGTAGAAACACAAGTGTGGAAGAGTAAGTAGTAGTAGTGCTTAGATACTAATCATTATAAAATTATGCTTGTTACTCTTCCACACTTGTTCTTTATTATACAAACCACCAATAAACATAAACTCTAGCAATTACGATAATTATCCAAATTAACATTTCTACCATCATTACTTTCAACCAGTCCATCAAAATTAAGACCTCTGTGTATTAAAATTTATAAAACAATGTATTGAATGTGGATTAAAAACTAAATGCACTTAAAAAATCGATGGATAATGACGTGTAATAAAGTCATATGATTTACCCACGCCCGCGCCGTTGATTGATGGAGCCGGTATGGCAGGTCCAGCGGAAACTGGTTCTATATTGGGCATGCACACATTAATAGCTATTAACTTTATTTTCTGATGCTAAAATGAGATATATTTGTGGTAAAAACGTAGCCTGAAATTAGCAGAATATAGAAGCTGTTACGTTAATTAACTATTATGATTAAGATTCCTACATTTGACAAAATCAATATTATGCAAGGTGAAACAGAAAGGGTCTATTTTTTTTGCAACTTAACTTTGTAAATCTAAAACTATCGGGTGTGTTGGACAGTTGAAGTACCTACTGAAGGTTTTGAAGACTTATGAAATCTGTCAACAGCTGTATCCCTATAACACCTTTTGTGTTTCAAGTTTCCTCCAAAGCTGATGGTTTTAGAATTACAAAGTTAAGTTTTGAAAAAAATAGTACACCATTTTTGTTTCCCCTGGTCTCTACTAAGTGAAACAAAAATGGTGTTGGTTTTACTTTAAGAATTTTAGTCTTGTATACAAGACTAAAATTCTTAAAGTTGTAAAAATCTGTATAATATTTATTTAGTAAAAGTTTGAGTAGCCTCTCGCTAAAGTTACAATGAGTTAGTCCAACACATACTTAAGCAGTAACTTTAATATAAATATTATAGTTTTGACATATCTTTCACTACACCACAGACCTGTTCCAAACTTTTTTCAAGGTGCCCAAATTTATTTGACAGCAAAAAAAAAGATGTAACACATAGATGCAAAATATATTTTTGTGTTGTTCATTATGGGCCGCACAAAAAGCTGAGATGAAAGTGATTGAATTTGCTTTCGTGAGACGGACAGTCCGACCCGACGTTTTGTATACAGGCTGGGTGCAAAATTGTTGGAAATATTTTAAGTTATGATTCTACATATGATTAAATACATTTTGGAAATTCATTAGTTGAATCTCATGATAAAAAATAAATTTAAAACAAACCGAAAATGAGCTTATATCGATTGAGTTTTTTTTACTCGGGAGGCATTATTTTAAATCATCTGTTGTTTTCCTATTTGCATACCTGAGCGATCATTAATTATACTCTTTTTGGGCGTTTATTTAAATTAATCGATTCGCTGATTGATGTTCCCAAAATAATTTAATTCATTATGTAGTCCTTACTTTAAGATATTGCGAACGGTTTAGAACTCATCCTGTATAACTAGTGTACTATAGATTTATCGACACATAATGATGTTAGGATTTCACTTGCACCAATGTCAGGTTCGTGCGTTTAGTTATATTGAGCTAAGTCATTCCGCGATGAACATTAATGATGGAAAACAATGGTGATTCGCGAAATAAATTCTGTTACACGTTTCTAATCATTTGAATACCATAGATGTCGTTCTTCCATTATTGTAATAAGTGAAATCTCAACGGCAAAATACTTACTTCTATTATACATAGATGAAAACTGCTGACTCTAGATGTCATTAAATCCATAATGTAGTAAGTACCATCTGTCTGTGGTAATAAGGCATCAACATGATTGCTACTTCCAATTATTTTTCATTACTTAAGTTATAAATGTTTTTTCTTTCACTGTTGTTTCTCCTGTGAATTTTCGAAGTCAATCATTAAATTCACCTACAATAAATTTTCGCACTTGATCCTATAAAACCGCTGGTCGGTAATGATAAGAGCCGAACACTCTTTGCGATTTCATTGAAGTTTAACATGATCTTTCACACGCTACCTATGAAATGTTCTATACTATAATTAATAGTACCTAGTGTGAGACACGTGCATTAAACTGCAGTAATTAATGGCGACCCACAGCGTGACAAAGCAGAGGAAACGCGCAAGGTCTGGCAAAGCAACGAATTGTGACTGAATGGGGGCTACTATGAACTGCAGACTAGTTTACCGTTTTGTTCTACAGGCTTGGGCTTGACGCGAATAAGATAACGTTGCGCTTATTCCCATTGACGTTTTATCCTCCCTCAGGTTAGATCTATGCTTTACTCCTTTTTAAGAAAGAGGGGTGATGATCCGTAGTATCCTTAATTCCAATCTTTATTGAACGACAAATAGCGCGGGACATAGCCCCCTTTTGCTAAGTAACTCTTTAGGTAAAGTGAGAATGACGACCATGGTAGCGCCATGTGCGTGCGAGTGCCGGCGCATCAAAGTGTCAATACACTGACTGGTTCAGTGACTCAGTTAATTGTGTGACTCACGTACCTAATGTGTGCCAATTAATTATATTGTCAATTAATGAAACCTATCGCCATTTTATTACTAGTCAGGATCCGCCCCCCGCAGTATTTCATCCAATGATACATGCAATGAACAAATGTTATATTATTTGATGTCAATTCTCGAAGCCGTCAAAGAGCGAGACATTCAAAAATAAATTGTCAATCTGTTCTCAATTAACTTTTGAATGGTGAAAGCTTTCTTACCTATACTTGCTTATACTTGCTTATGCTTCTATCCTGGACTTAAGTCTCAATATCCTAGTGTTTGGAGTGGCCGGCGGGTTTAATCTCCACTTGCAGCATAAACATTTAGCTTAAATGAAGTGTAACAAAGTTGGCAAACATGCCTATGACTCGGTGTTAAGCAGTTACCGCAGCCTATAGATGCTTGCAATACCAGTGGCATTGCTTGCACATCGCCGACCTGAAGAGGGGTGGAATAGACGGAGGGGCAGAGGGGGAGGGGGTTGGGCTTCTGACTCTCTCACCCATCGTACGAACTAGCAGCTATAATAACAACTGTGGCGACCTCACATTCACGTATCCAACAGAAACGGACAGATGGCGCTTAATGCAGCGCCTCAATACAATGTACGGTTTCTTCATAGAAAAACTGAATCACGATATTAAGACTTGCAAGCATCGGGACTATATACTAGGTGAAACAAAAAGGGTATACTATTTTTTCTGCAACTTAACTTTGTAAATCTAACACTATCGGCTTTGTAGGACAGTTGAAGTACTAAAGGTTTTGTAGACTTGTGAAATCGGTCAACAGCTGTATTCCTATAACACCTTTTGTTTTTCAAGTTCCCTCCAAAGCTGATGGTTTTAGAATTACAAAGTTGAGTTTTGAAAAAAAAAGTATACCCATTATGTTTCACCTTGTATACAAGACCCCGAGAATAACCAGCGGGGCATAACGGCCGCCCCGCCCGGCATAACACCCGCCTGGCTGGAAGATCTTCCCTTTTCCGCTAAACTACTTTACGCCGATCTTCTTCATACTGCTCCGGTAGAGCTGGCCCGTAAATGAGCTATTGTTAGTTGGCTATAGCTTAGCTCTACCACCGTAACATAATAATAATAATAAACATTGCTAGTACTCTTTAAAAATCGATTATCTTTCAACCCAACCCACTCTCCAAAGAACCGGTCACAAACAGAACTCATATATGAACTGTATCGATCCCTGATAAAGCCGTCATAGACAATCATAATCGTTACCTAATAGTTAATTAAATTCATATTTATTTTAATCACAACGTTAAGTAACACTCCGAACAACGGCGAAAGTTAATTAAGCAGGTACTTACTATCGACTCCACAATCTCATTCAGCATCATGAGGTCCGCTTTCCAATGATTCCCCGACTTGAGCCCTCGTAAGGGACTTTATTACTTTAATTCAGCAGAAGAGGTCGAGTAATGGCCGTGGTAGAGTTTTTATACGACGCATTTAAGTGCGTACAAGGTGCAAAAACATTATAGAAAGTATTATACGACCTGTACAAAAGATATAATTTCTTCAGAGGTGTGGTAAACGGCTGTTTTATTTTGAGTGAATGTACACTTGTTGTGTATGTACTTGCCCCCTATTAAAACAAAATACATTTTTAAAGGTTATAGAGCGGACATTGGGAACATTTTCACAAAAAACCTTATACCAAGCGTCAGATTGCTATCTATATTCTTATTTAAAAAAATGTCTAATATTAATGAATTAAATTCATTTGTTTTTAAACAATTATGTGACCCTTTGTTCGGGCTTATTACACTAGACATAGCGACTCGTTACCCATTGGTGACTAGTACCTAATGTATCACAATTATTTTATCGCTTTGTCCTGTCTATCGCTTGTATAATATTTAATTTTATCTAATTAAAATTAAGAGGCGATGCTAAGAAACTGACTGAATTACTAACTTCAAGCGCCAACGTTAACAACATGAAATTTTGAAAATATTTATATTACCGTATTTTTAGAGTATATTAAATAAGGATTTATAAAAATTCACCCTTAAGGGGTACATTAGGGGATGAAAGTTTGTATGAAAATTCTAGAGTAACGAAGTTGCGAACAAAATCTAGTAAATCGTTGCCAAAATATTCATTGTCTGGATTAGAGTTCGATCTGTCCGTCTGTTCCCTCCATTAAAGTCCTTTAAAATCAATAATATTATAATCACGTCCATAGGTGTATGGCGACCTCACATTCACGTCGCCGACAGATACGGACAGATCGCGCTAAATGCACCGCCTCAATATAATGTACGGATTCTTCATAGAAAAACTGAATCCACGATATTAAGAATCGCAAGCAACGTGACTATACGAGTATATACAAGACTCCGAGAATGACCAGCGGGGCATAGCCCCGCCAGGCATAACACCCGGACCCGCCTGGCTGGAAGATCTTCCCTTTTCCGCTAAAGGTGCATACGTTTAAAATAAAGCACATGATTAAATTTACAAATACATTTTCTGTTGCCATAACTGTAGCCTTCCACCTTGTCCCCCACCTGTTTTACTGTACAGCGACTGCCACATTCCCATCCCACCCTCCAATAAAGAGGCTATTAGCGAATCGCGTGTCCCAATGACCCAGTACCCCCCTCCGCCATCCTATCACCACGAATTCCGCCGGAGAGAGTGCTGCTCGAAACCAACAATAAATATGGAAAGTAATTTAACGAGAGGCGCTTAAGAAGCAATTGGCCGGTGTCCTTATTCGAAAAAATGATTTTAATTTTAAAAAGTTCCGTTTCGAATTTTGCTAGCCAAATTTTTTTGAATTTTTGCCTGTTTTACCATTCGATAACATTGAAATTATATTTGCATTGATTTCGTTGCTGTCTCTACTTTGAGCTGTGAAAAAGTGAGATAACACGTAAATCTGTGTGTCTTTTGTATTTGCAAACTCTACACAGCTATAGGTACAGTCCGCATTAAAAGCTCGCGACAATTGCTTGTCATGACAACATTAAAATTGTAGGCTTATCATTTACTAATCCTGTAATTATTGAACATAATGACCCAACACATTGCTGTGTTAAGTGGCACCAACAACGCGAGTCACTTATTATCATTGCAAGTTATAATTTACTAAAAAGTTATACCTAATAAAGACCAGTGCGTATAAAGCGCGTTCCACGTTTCTAATGAAGCAGAAACAAAATGGCATGTACTATTATAGTACTATAATTAAAGTTATATTCAGCGGGAACGTCAATCTCATGCTCCGATTTACATGACAACTTTATTCTAGGTTGCAAGCCATTATGCTAAAAACGCCAATCAGAAAGCGTACAAGGCGTAACTGACGCGCAAGCGCAACCTGCGCACACTCTAATTTCTATGCCTAACATCAATTTTGAAACGAAAGCTCCTGTCATCGACGAGTGTCTATAGTTACAGCACGGTAGAGTAATGAGCTGTAAGTCCGAATTTTTTTTATAAAATGTTATTGCTGCTTGAAAATTTTATTACACTCTGGATGTTAGATTCCAGCCCTCAAATGTTATCCAAGCACCTCCAACTATAAATAATATATTCCTTTTTTCCTTTAAATATTTTCTACAAATGAATAAAACAAAGACGAATTCTTCGCCAACCTAAAGTTATCTGGAAGTGATCAAGTGGTTTTCGCTAGTCTGACACGAGCGTCCAATGTACATTGCAGCAGTTTAATCCCTATTTTGTATTATACTAATTATTTATGTCATTACTGGTCTAAAATAAAAAGTTTGATGTATCTATCTAAAACACAACCACTTTCTCTACAAATGAAACGAGGTTCCTTAAAAAAAATGTTTATAACATGTCAATGGGATCAAAGAGTATTATGATAAAGAGAGATCACATGATCACAATAAAGAACAAAACCAATCGCGGAAAGTTAATATAATTTATGTATGTTATTTAATAAAGCCACCCAGTCATCCATCACGAGAGTACAATTAACACGTCAAATATAACTATATCTCTAAAAAAAAATCTGCCAAGATCATAATTGGTCCTAAAATAACCTGTCTGTAAGCCTGTCTAATTGCGATCATGGTCATCCTTCCATTTTTTAAAAAAGATTCCCACGCCCTAATATAATGTGGAATAGGTACGTTATAATTTAATTTGATACGGGTAGTTTGTGGAGAATTAGGACGGATCTCTTTTTTGTTTAAAAATAAATTAAATTTGTTCAGTCCATTATATAGTCTGTGAAACTTTGAATTATGGTAACGGAACATCAAATGGCTGATGGTTTGATTTTAGTAATTTAATGCATAGTTATAGTAATTACATTTTAAATTCTACTCGTTTACTAAATAATTCCAAAGAGCATTTTGTTACATCCAGAAATTTTATGTTTTCATAAAAAAAGGTTCACACAAGATTCAAATTTGTTATCTAAAACATTAGTTAGTGATAAATATTGTTCATAATAACAATAGTAAATCCATTTGAGTATCGTCAGAGACACACAAACCTTTATAGATGCCTGTTTTTCCACTTTCTTTAATAAAATTCATAGACTACAATACATCTTAATACCACACGTTGACTCAGTGACACACATTATCCACTAAATTATGCCGTAAATTCTCATCGGAGCTGCGCAAGCGCATACATTTGCGCCAGTGCTGGCCCGTACCACGATGTTGCGATAAAAATATCGATCGAAACTCGCCGCAAGTATGTGTTGCGGTAAATAGTTGTAGGTTTGCGTATTAAGGTTTATTGGTGCGAGATAATTAAGGTTAATCAATTTAAAAAAATACCTGTGTAGTTTTATAATCTTGCATAATTCAAGTAGGTAAAGTTAGCAACTAAAGATGGGGAACGGAGGTTTTCGTAAGAAAAATAAACTTTAGTTATACTAACTGACACCTATTACGTTGGTTTTATTATATACTAGCTGTGCCCACGAACTTCGTCCGCGTAGTATTTAACGTAACAAAAATTTCGGGATTATCGGGATAAAAAGTATCCTATATGTTAATCCCGATTATAAACTATCTGTGTTCCAAATTACATCCAAATCCGTTCAGTAGTTTTTGCGTTAAGGAGTAACAAACATACATACATACATCCACACTCACAAACATTCACATTTATAATATTAGTAGGATCAATATGCAAAAATTAATTCATTATGTTTGGCACCAGATATATATACAAAAGCCCATTTTTCCCCTGACGAGATGGTTCAACTTGTGTATTAAGTTCAGATGGTTTTATTGCTGCCTGTACAATAATAAGTGTTGTGTATGTAATGGGCTAAGCGAAACAACCAACATACAATTTGAAAAAAAATTGTTTATGCTATATGAACACGGGCTTTATGCACTACGAAAGTTTATATCAGGTAGCGATAACAGCAAACTAATCCCAATTAATCTGAAAGGAAACTAGTTCGTTTAAACATAGTATTAATTAAGGTAACATTATTATTTTTAATTTGACAGAGAGTCTCTCTTGTTTAAGTAAATATACTTAATATGCCTACAAGAATGACCAAATATTATTTAAGATTGTTTTTCGTTATTGTTGCGTAAAGTTTTCTTATCCGTGAGTACGAACGAATACCGTTAATACTTTGAATTATTTAGCAACTACGGTAGTTTGTAGAAGCCCAAAGCAAAGCAGTTCCCGTGGGAAATCAGCGATACGGAACAAATTGATAGGATATAAAATATAAATGGCACTCTGACACGATATTATTCAGGTCGTTTGATTATCCGATATATTACTTGTTTACGTATGCATGTGCTTAGGATACGAGGTCAACAGATTTTTTCCGAGTTTCTTAATTGTATTGATACCTACTATCTTAAAAACTGCATTTCCCACATTGTTCGAAAAGTAAATCCGGGGCGTTACTACGAAAATATGCAAGTGTTGCAACTGTCAATTCGTTAAGTAGCTTAAAATACTTTTTTCCAAATCCAAAACGGTGGTAGGGTTCACGGCCGCCGATGAATAACGGTCGATGACCCAATGGTAAATGTTGATAGCGCCGACTGAGACAAAACGAACAGGCTCCATGTGTAGGCGCATAAAATTTCGCTGTTCTTAAAATCAACAGGTTGTCACTAATTAACAAGTTAATTCGACAAAGTTACAAGCATATAAAAACGTGAAAACCTATTTAAATTAAATAATTCATTTGTTTTTAGGTCAAAATTATTAATGAAATTGTCGGAATTCGGCCCAGTAATTCGTAACTTCGCTCCTTATTTAGCATATCAACATGTAATCATCGTCCAAATAAGTACCAGCCACTTTTGACTACTTTCGCATGATTTGTAATTTATCGTAAACGACCTGCAACTATTTCAGCTATAGCCGTGATCCTGTTTCAGTCAACTTTCATGCCGAACGCACTTTAGCCTAATATGGAAAAATACGGACTTTGTGCGTTTGGCGCGTGCGTCTAATGTCGAAGACAAACTGTAGCTAAACCAACCACAAATATAACAATAAAGTGTGATTGCTATTCAGAAAATATTCGCTTTTCAATTCCTGAGGAGTTTTCAAAGTTAGTGGAATGTTTCCGATGTCGGACGGACAGTTGTCAGCCTTCTTTTAGAAATGAGTTAGGAGAATGATGGACCCTGCTGATTTCGATAGTGTATACCTCCTCTGGTGTGACTCCAATCTGTCTTCAACTTACGGTTCATTCATCGTAAGTAATAATCCATGCAAACTCACAAATAACTAACTTTACCTACCAGGCCATCTATAACCGTCACTCGCCTCCCATCATTAAGTAACTCACGATAACTCCCCACTATAATTTCGCTAAAACCAGGAAAGTGGATGACGATAAAGCCAAGCATTAGTCAAAACGAAACTCCTAATATCAATAATAGAGATTAGCTTAGGGCGCGTGCGTGAAACACTGGCGTTTAGTGGTTATTTACTAGCAACAACGACCCAAGTTGGTTTCTAAACGATTAGCGCAATTGCTACGATTAAAATAACGGAGCAAACAGCCCCTTACTCTTTGAAGCTATCGGAATGGGATCGCAATTGGATGGGAATTGGATGGGAATTGGATATAATTGACAATACAACTTGAGGTACCTACTCTTCTGAATTATAGTAGTGCAAATTGTTTAATTATTTCGGTACCAATTAAGACAATAGATATCTTTTTTTGTTGACGGGCAAGAAATCTTCGAAAGATGCCCCAGACCTCTTAAGGGAGAGGCCTGGATTCTTAGCCACTAGCCATGTTTCAAGCGAATACTTTCAACTTGACCAGTAACATCCAGTAGTAGCGTTAAGTCATCGGTCCCGACTATCATCCTCGTTAAACCATTTCGCAGACCTTAACTTAAATACTCTAGGTAGAGTCGAGAAAACATATAATATAGAGTCACTGTCGTAGTCTACAACCGCTGTAGGAAGTCAGGAGAGATCCTACTTTGCCAGTGTGGGACTAAACACCATTATTAATGCATATATTATGAACACTTATATATTATGAACACTTACTTTTACATGGAACGCTACCAGTTATGTAATGATAGAGTAAATACGACGTATTGCCGGCACAAATATTAACTGTAAAATTAAATGTTTTAACCTTAGGGTAAACAGTAGTGATAGCCGATTGGTTAAGCACGCGTCTTGCGGGCTACCAGGTCTCGGGTTAAAAACCCCGGCTGGAACCTCTGGATTTTTCGAGATCTATGTGCGAATCATAATTTCTATATGATTATCACTTGCTTACGGTGAAGGAAAAACATCGTGATGAAACCTGCATGTCTTAGAAGATTTAACTAATTTTCGAAAGACATGACGTGAAATCTGCCAACCCGCAGTGGGCCAGGGTGGTGGATTATGGCCTGAATCCCCCTCGTGTTGAGGGGAGGCCCGTGCCCAGGAGTGGGACGTCAAAAGGGCTAAAATTATAATTTTTATTATTAACCTTAGGTTAGAAATATAGTTTTTTGATAAACTTTCAACAATCAGAAGTGTTTCTATGCATTATAGTACTTATCGAGTCCTGGAAAATATACAAAATATTTTAGAAATATGGGGTACAAATTTCATAGTCCCCTTTAAAAATACATTTTACACAGAAAATATTAGGGTAGTAACCATGGAAATAAATTATTGGTAAAAAACTTATTAAAAACAAGCAAACGAAACGCTTGCAAAATAATACAGAATAGTAAGGCAATTTTGGTGTTGTTAGTTTCCTGAGTCATAATAACGTGAAGTAGAGTCTTCTTGTCTTATAAATAGAGAGTGGATCGATATGTGAATGAGAGTTATATCTTACATTTCTCGATTAAAATACTTGAATAAAATTCCATTCATATAAAAGGGCTGAATAATTTCATAATAAGTTCCTACTTATAGAGAAGCATGCGCTTGCGATCAGTGCGTCTGTTTGTAGTTGGTAATTGACATTCCCGAGATGCACGGAAGGAAAGTGCGCGGGCGCAGGTAGGAGGACGTCCGTTAATTGGACTCCAGCAACGAGGTGCTCGTAAGCAATGCTGATATCTGATGGTTGTAGATGGGAATAAAAACAAAACAATGTTATATATTATTTGGGTAAATTTTAAAATAGTTTGTTTTTGTGTTGTTATAAATGTAATTCCGAACACTTTACAAATAAATATGTAATTTAAACAACTGATAAAGTAATTTATTTGAAAGATTAATAAAAAAACCGCCTGGTAAAAACCCCAATATTTGCTGTGAAAATCGGAACCCGTGGTGTAGGAACGCGATATAAATAATATCACAAACCTTACAAAATTATTTTATTAAAAAAATATTTTTTACCCGATTACGACAATATCAAAAGAGAGGATTATGTATTACCAGTATGTTTGTATCATTTTTATGTTCCACCGTAGCGCCTAAACTAATCATTTGATTTCGATGAATGAGGTGTCAATCGATTCGTTATTATAGTTCGGGTGACATAGGCTGAATTTAATATCAACTAAATCAATATGTCGGATGTTACATCCAAAAAAGTGGGCGTCCATGAATTATTTTTTTGCTTCCGTATGGATTGTCATATCTTATGAAAGCAGAGAAAATTCAGAATTTATAAATATAGCATAATATGAAATATACCAAGCTACTAAAAAACTATTTCATACTATATTTCAGCGTCGATCAATACTAAACTATACGAGTACTAGCGTTGTCTATCGGCAGATTTTTCTTAGTTAGGTTACCAGCAAATAGTGACCATACAATAGCCAACAAAGAAACACCATAACCTAAATATAGAACACCATAACCGCTATTTTCATCCACGGCAGGTGTCTGGGACCACGCACCTCATCACCGTCACCTGCCCGTCGGCTGAGCGGGGCGCATTCGCGCGCAAGAACCCTAATAGGCGTCATTACCGGAGCAAAGGCACGTGGAAAGAATGCGATAGATAATTTAATGGTGCGTTACAATAGCAATGGAGTAGTACTGTGGGTGTAATTCTAGAGTGGTATTGAAATCTTAAAAACATAAATTAAAAAACCGTAATGAACGTCTGTACATTTTGCACGCTCGGGAATTGAACCTCAGACCACATGATCAGTAGGCCGCTCTTACTATAAGTACATTAATAAGGCAAACTTGTTCGCAGCTTTGTCGGCCTTTGCGCTTGTTAAGTAGATAGAATTTAATTTAATTTTATAATATGATATATTTGTAGTTATCAAGGAAAATAATAAGACAATGTTCTAGGAATAAGTAAATACGTAAGTACCTACGCAAGCAATGAGTTGAACCAACTATATCGAATTAAGATTACGTGAAACTCATAATATCTTATCACGACGCTAACATCGATTCGAATTACTTTCACCTGCGTTTGCGCACTTTATTTTTATTTGTATTATCTGTGCTGATACAAAATTAAATATATTTTCTGTAGTGAAACACACTCTCCCATTCTTAGATGGTTTATTATTATTATTTTTTTCGTTAATGTGAAATGCTTTAATATCATTCTGCATTTGAGAATTAGACGCAACAAATTTCAAAAGCTGTATCTGTTAACTGAAGGCCCTTATGTCATTGAAATTGAACTATGCATTTGGTAAAAGTGGACAGTCAAAAGTAGAGTTCTTAATATCGCATATAAATTACCACGAAACGGTTCTTAATTGAGACGACAGTCTCATATTTAATGTCTGACTTGGGTTTTAATCCGTGGATGGACTTATTAACTTTCTAACATATCCGATAGACTGAGAGTGATTTAATGAAAAATATTTCAGTAGAAGCGCAATTTTTTTGCAGAATAAAGTTGTATCTCATTAGTCTTCATGTCTTTTCCTATGCTGGAATGATAACTCGTAGGCACAAACTATAGCACTCTAAAGCTTACAAGCAACCCTGAATTCAGGCATTTAAGGCCTCTTACGTGTAGGAATACTTCTCTGAATTAAGAGTCAGTTCATATTTACATGCATAGAGCTGAGGCCTCGGTAAATTTTATTCCAAATAGGTAAAGCTTGAGACAGCTGAAATCCTTGTTGAAATTCCGAGACAACATGATGAGAATGGCATACAGAATGAAGCCGAATTGTAGATTTTAGATTGAGATTATGAGTTCAACATTTTCGATTCAGATTATGAGTTTCTGAAAGTCTTCCGATTTCAGAGTCCAGCCTGAAATTTCGTAAAAGAGAAGAAAAATGATTCATAAGATAGTCCAGGAGTGAGACTATGCTTTGAAAACCCTGTTCAGTAATAAAATACATGATACATTATGTTACGATTAGTTAGTTTGTGAACCAAAGTGCCGGGGCTCGTCGTTTATTATCTTAATAGATGAGCTATAAACGATGATGATAAGAGCCGGATCGTGTTTTCACTTAGCGATATTCATTAGGACATGAATAGCGCGAGTGAAAACATACTTTAGATAATGGAGCTTAACTGGTGAAACATAGATATAGGTACATGATATAAAAGCGAAAACGTGAGATCCACTGCCCTCACTCATCACAATATCTTCAAAACTATTAGACGTATTAGATTGATCGTAGCATGCGTCTCGCTAATAAAGGATTTGACTCTACCCGCACGCAGTTGTTATATTATAAACCCTTTAAAACAATCGATTGATTCAGGCGATACTTTGCAGAAATTCGTTGTTACTAAACCTAAATAATTTTCCCTAAAAAATAATGTTGTACGTAGGTATGTCAGGAAAGCGATTTTTGTCATGAATACCTTTTGGAAATGACAACATCACAACCTTTTCTACTAGTGTAGAATTAAATAAATAAAATAATACCAAAAGGTAAGAATCGAAGCGGAAAATGAACTCTCTAAACAAAATCCGATAATTCCTCACACTCACGCACAATTGGCAAACCCTAACAAGCGCTTCCCACACTCATTAGATGTGCCGATAGCTCGAACAAAGCGGCGAGAATAGTCAATGCGATAACGCCGATGTCGCCGATAACATAGACGGTGTCAACAGAGATGCAATTCGAAAGTGACCTTTACAATGCAAAATAATGGAAAGCCAATGATTGTTAAACTATGGTTAACCTCGGTAAAGGATGGGCCCTTTGTACCGGTAAATTCAATGTTGAGATGTGAGAAGTGTGTTCAATTGATCGATCACCAATAAAATTCGAAACTTAGTCGTAATTTTAAACTGGTACGTATTTTTGAACATCTGAGGGCATTAACTTTACTCATTTGGGTCTTTGTACAATAATTTCAAATATGGAAATATATCGAAAACTACAAAACTTCGCGGAACATACAAGTGGGTCCGATATGCTGCATTGCCCCTACCGTGCGCGCGCGCATTTTGCACGGCGACATGCTCGTTCAGCGTGACATTGATGTATTTGCTGACAAATTAGGACCATTTATTAGACTATTATATTTGTTTTTGAATGTATATATTAATTAGTTTTTTTTTGTTTTAAGCCTAACTTTAGCGTAAGTCGTTAGCCGAAACTGTGTAAATCTTCTATACAAATAAATAAAATTGGAGTGTCTGCTTGTAATATCAAAAACACCTTTTCACTAAATGCATATGAAAGTACATACGACACCTATAGCAAAAACGCTATTTAAAAAAAAATTGTCTGTCTGTCTGTCTGTGTGTTTGTTCCGGGTAATCTCCGAAACGGCTGGACCGATTTTGACGGGACTTTCACTGGCAGATAGCTGCTGTTATAAGCAGTAACTTAAGCTACTTTTGTTTTAGAAAACAAAATTTTAAAAAATTGTTCCTGTCGCGCGGGCTCAGAACGCGGGAGCGGGCTTTTTTGCTAAGTTAAATTCCACGCGGACGAAGTCGCGGGCTCAGCTAGTAAATAAATAAATCTCCACTAACATATTCTGCAAGAAACACGTCGAATTTGAAGTGACCATATCTATACAAATAAATAAAATTGGAGTGTCTGTTTGTAATATCAAAATAACACCGTTTCACTAAATGCATATGAAAGTACATACGACACCTATAGCAAAAACGCGATTTAATTTTTTTTTGTCTGTCTGTCCGTCTGTCTATCTGTCTGTCTGTTTGTGTGTTTGTTCCGGGTAATCTCCGAAACGGCTGGACCGATTTTGACGGGACTTTCAATGGCAGATAGCTGATGTTATAAGGAGTAACTTAGGCTACTTTAATTTTAGAAAAACAATTAGAGTTCCGCGTAAAAAAATACAAACACATGAAATCAAAGAGTATCTCCGAAACAGCTGGACTGATTTTGACGGGACTTTCACTGATAGATAGCTGATGTTATAAGCAGTAACTTAGACTACTTTGATTTTATAAAAACAGAATTTTAAATAATGTGTCCTGTCGCGCGGGGTCAGAACGCGGGAGCGGCCTTTTCTGCTAAGTGAAATTCCACGCGGACGAAGTCGCGGGCTCAGCTAGTACTACATAAAATAAGGAATACTGAATAACGAAGACCAGTACGGTATAAAATGTTGAGCTCTTAAGAGTGATAACCGTTTAACAAATTGAGTCAGCAACTGTATCTAAATATTCAGTAAAGTTATCCCATACAGTCACCTTATCTCCATTGAAATTAGAAAGATAAACCAAACAAAAGCCACCTATCTATTTCCAACCTCCACACACTACCCTATAAATTACCAAATTGACGCCATAATTGTTCCAAATTGTCAACTATCGCCTCGTCTTACTAACCACACACATTTGAAACAACACACACTACTTGTCGATACAGTCCTAACGACTTATTCAAACAATACGCGTGCGCCACTCAACAGACGTCAATTACTAAAATACAGTAAGAGTTACGGTTCCCGTTCGCAATCAAACGTAATAACGATCAATTAGATATTTACTTGAGCCATGTTAGTAGGAGAGCCGGCGAGATTTGAATTAAAACATTATATACTACTTAAGATGTGTATTTAACAGGATTCTTATCGGGAAAGGGCAATACGGAAAAGATTTTCCGGGCGCTGGGCTAATGAAATAAGTAAGCAAGTAAGGATATTGCACTAATGGAGTTTGAAGCAACACTTCTATTTATCATTGCATGTCATAATTTAGGTAAAAAATACCTAACAGCATTTAAAAACTCTCTCTTTTTCTTATCGCCCCCTCTTGCACTATGTTCAAATTGTCGATGCACGCAAATATTGAACTATTTATCACTCGTCCGCGAAAACTGTTAAAACGGTAAGCCTATCATCGGTTGTACGTTAAGAGGCATCGCATTCAAAACGAACTTTAACGGTCGCGGAGACCGGTCCCAAGCTCAATCGGAGATTATCTGCGTTATGTTAGATTACACTAATGTGGATTAGGTAAGGCGGTACTCAATAATAGCAGCCTAAAGCTTAGATTAATAATCAGTGACAAAAAAATTAATTGAATTAAATGTAATGAGAGAGCACATGTATGTATATAATAACAGCAGACATTCGTTCTAAGGAATGGTCTGTTTTATCCAAAACCCAGTTGCAAATTGTTAATTTATTGTACCTGTCGTTGATAACTTTTATCATAAAAGTTTTATGAGTAATAATGGGCATAAGTAAAACTAAAAAAAACTACATTAACAATAATAATATTAATTAACCCTTTCTAATGTCCTATTAGGGCACCTTAAACGCTAGAGGCATTCCTTGCCATCAGGTATTAAAAATTAAACCACATTTTTAGCTTAGATTCACTACATTATCCCAAAGCACCACACAATTAGCCGGGATAAGAGTAGCCACAAGGGAACAACCAAGTCATATCCACTTTTCACATCGTCCAAGTTTGCCGATACGTCAATGATAGAAACCGGTATCCGTAGATCGTTATTTAAGTAAAAACCGCGTCCACAAATCATCTCAGTAACGTGTTTAGTATAACCATAGACTAGACGAAAACACGTTCCCGACGTATGTGGAACAAATCGGTATTATAAATGAAGATGACATCGAAAGTCGGTTACAGTGTTAAGACATGGATTCTAATGACGGCATATTTTTATAAAAGTATGACACTAGCCTTGAATGAGGTCACACTGAATAAGCTATAAAAGTTGGTGACTAGGTATACTAATATCTAGACCATTCGATGTGTGAAAAGGTAATAAGAGCTATTGTTTTCTAAACGGCTTCGTGCCTACAATTGTGTTCTAATGTGCATGACAAATGTTAAAAATAGTACCTTCTCTGAAATAAAATGGAATGAAATTACATTTTGTTGCTTGAAATATGGCATTAAGGTAAAGGTGGATATTTAAAAGGACAGTCACTTATTTACGCCGTGATTTGCAATATAAATGAAGTACCTACATAAAGTACTAAATTATTGTTATGATTGATTTTACGGTCGTAAGGTACGTTGTCCCACTCATGGGAAATAATATCCCATTTACAATTACATCCATCCCTTCAGATAACAGTCGAGTGAAAACTAGGTAATAATATCCCTAACATAATAAAAATAATATAATCCTACTATCCTACTAATCCTACTAATATTATAAATGCGAAAGTTTGTGAGTGTGGATGTATGTATGTATGTATGTATGTATGTTTGTTACTCCTTCACATAAAAACTACTGAACGGATTTGGATGAAATTTGGAACACAGATAGTTTATAACCGGGATTAACATATAGGATACTTTTTATCCCGATAATCCCGAAATTTTAGTTACATTAAATACTACGCGGACGAAGTCGGGGGGCACAGCTAGTTTAAAATAATTTATAACCTGTGGCTCATCATTAATTATTTTCAATGTAGAGCAGTAAGCTAAAACGATAAATCTTTGTGAAGAGACTACACTCTTTATTCTGTAACCTGCAATGAAAGTGACGGTGTTCTCAATCCTAGAAGTGCGAGCTTAACATAATGAGAGCATGTACCTAACAATTAAATAAATTACCGTAGTATTATCTTGACAAATTGGTCCTGAACAGGTACTGCAATCTGATACAAAACTTGTTTTAACATGTCTTTCAATTCTACGAGCACCGCCTCTGATACGAGGTTTTACAGATCCCACCTTTTCTAAACTCTCGAGTATTAATCCCGGTATCGATCCTACAAACATTCTTGATTGTAAAGTATTTTTAAAAGTTTCCAGTAACTAAAACGGTCACGGAATATTTTTTTACAGTCTGTATTCTTAAGAGTACAAAATAAAATAGACTTCATAAAAATATTTTCTTTATTTTTCCATACACTTCATATAACTACTACTACGAACACCATGATACTCAACCCGAATAAATAATGATATTCCTTAACCACGCAACTAATATCCAATACTGCAAAGTAACGAGGAAGCGTGCGGTCAAGATATCACTGGATCTGATGGCGGCAGTGTTAACTGCGGTCGGCAAGAGAGACGAGTCACGTGGCCTGCGGCTACCGGAGACGTGTGAATCATCACTTTGATGGTGCGTGCTAAGTGCCGCTGAGATTGCCGACTACGATACTTTATTGCCAGCGAAATGCATCAACTATAACATCTTTAACATAACAACGGACTGAACACGATCTTGCTGCCTTCAGCCTCCTTGAACCTCTTAGATGGGAAATGTTTTGTCACGATTTAGGCACAAATGTTTCGTAAATTAGATTCAATAATTAGGTCATTTTTTTATTATCTATAGCTCGCCGAGAATCATTGGATAACGTCTTAGAATAAATAATGATTTCTTAAGCTATTATTTTACTGAACAATTAAATTTCTGCAAAGTAGCATACAAAAATACAAAAAAAAACTAAATTATAACGGTAATCCAACTGTATTATGTTATTAATTTACCTATTATAATCCATATATTCAAATAGCATACTAGCTAACATACCTATTAGCGCGATCGTAAATTAAGATGTATCACCAAGACGTAACTAATTAATAACACAATAAACCACTAGACATGGATTACCATAACCTGTTATAAAACGGCAAATTTAAAATATAAAATGATTATTATTAACTAATATTCATATCATAAATTACAAGAGAAGCTCTAGCCTAATGCTGCTGCTTGCTTGATGCTTTCAAATAGGAGGTACATATATCGAAACTTAGTACACAAATTAGAATAACATGGAATAATTCAGTAATTCAAAATGTAGGTGAAAAAACATCAATAGTGTCAGACGGAGAACCTTAACGAAAGATGAAACTTTAAAAGTAGCAGTAACTGTAAACTCGGCTTATAAGATAATTAACAAGCAATCTGAATCAGAAGCATATAAATAGTTTATCAAGGTGCGGCTCGCACCGTTAACGAAGCAGTCTTGGGTTCGACCCCGATCAAGGTAATAGTGCAATAGCCGCGAAGACGCCAGCCTCGCGACTAAGAAATGCCATAGACGTGCGACAAACACCTGTCTCTTTACCCTGTAGCTACACAGTCTACGCTTAAATGTTGGAAATGGCAGCACTTAATCATCGTATTTACAGGTTATCTAATAAACATAAACAAAGATTTTAAGATTGCTATTCGTTTTTGGAGTCACCGGATTTTTGAATTGTTATATATGTATTTAAGTATTTACTCTTATGAAGCAGATAGAAACACAATACACTTAAACCCTTTAGCTTTCTAATCTTTCAATGGTAGTGCTCGATATAAAGGTGGTTAGCGCGAAAGAAAGGAGGCTCACCCAGGAGTGTTCGCGAAAAACTGAGTACGATAATGAATGGTCGTCTTATCAATACACGCCAATTTTGGCGACCATGATCCTCATACTTAGTTAAATCCTCTTTGTAATAACGACAAAAAAATCGCAAGTCAAATAGTCGCCAGTCTATCTCGAGCTTTCGCTGCGAGATTGAGGATATCGAATTAAATATTTAATCGCTAAGAATTAAATTAATACTGCTACGACTAATTTGCAATTACCGCTTATACTATTAATTGGTTTATTATATTTATTAATTGATTAGTATATTAATTTATATAGTTAATTTATATAGCATTACGAAAGCGTTTTATACTTATACAATACAGTAAGCAACTAACACTGCATTCATAATGTCAAGATGTCCATCAACTTGAAGGCCAACACAGGAATGATGTTATCCCGTTGGAGAAAACAAACATGGAACACTATGACCATTTGATAAAACCTACCTACATACTATATGCATTATACAACGGACCAGGGCAATCACAGTTACACCCACGAAAAACCCATATTCGAAATGCTCACAAAATATGACAGCATGTCTTCATTAGGAATTTACATATAAGCTACCGTACATGTATCTACCAAATTTATTATTTCAGCCTTTAAAAGATCCCGATGTACATATAAGGCCCATAATGTAAACTGAATCATTGGATACATCAAACATACAGATTTCTATTCAGCACCATCGCGATACAGGCCATGCTCGTCCACTTTAGGCCTAGACCTAAATCTAGCCTCGAATGTGGTTGGTTCCGCGGTCACACAGTTCATTGTGTCAGTGGCACGAGAATTTGCTGCGCCCGCGCATCGCCCGGTGTAAACAAAGCTAACTGTCCGACGCGATCAATGAAAACGATTTAATTTCAATTGATTAGGTTAGGTTAACCGGCCAGTTTGCTTCATCACACATTGGTCGAAGTTCCTTTTGGATTGCCCTCAGTGCATTGTATATAATAGTACCCATACCACACGCGTTACTAGCAATATTTATTTATGTATGTATTACTTGCACTAATTTTATACAATAAACTGTTAAAATTCACATGGTTTTAGAGATAAAGATTAAGAAATTCGTACTACAGTCAGATTAGCGGCGACATGACACATCCTCAGCATTATGAATACCACCACGGCGTTTAGTATTTGTAACACGCATCCACTCGTAACGACATGCTCGGTTTGTGAATACAAAACAAATTCAATGACATTATCATTGATTTAAAATCACTAGGCTTTTCTGAAAATGTATAATTTACAAAGCCATACCTAAATTAACTCTCATTTCGTTTTTTTTTTTATCAGAGATAATTTGGTCTGAACCCTCGGATGGATCTTAGCCTCTGCTAGTTCCACGAAAAGCTAAATAAAGTACTGGAGAACCAAATAGACAATAAAAATCCACAGTAACAGGCACATGTCGTGTTAAATATAAAATAGTTATTTTTGGTATACATCCTATATGTGGGGATATGAATTACAAGAACCAGACCTTTATGAGCTTCAATTTGTAATACACACATAGGTACGTGTGGAGAAGCAAACTAGCTAAAACGCTCAAGCAGGTTTAGATACGATATCGAGAAATGCATTTCTGCATTTCCTCGAAGGTATATGGTAATTACAATATGCTTGTCCCCAATCACCATTTAGATAATTTACGATCGAGCAATCACAATCCATCTTAATATCGATAGACGAATCGCAATGCGTTGCTTCCACCTATATTTAGAATTATTGGTCCGTGCTTGTCCCCTATTTCATTCGGACCAAGATACCACATGGGTGCTTCAGTGCACTTCTGGTTTCCCTTCGGGAACACTAGCGAGATAATGTGACCCACGAGTCCCGGAGAAACCAATGATCCAACAACAACATGCAATATCGTTCGGTATTGCTGACATTTCTGTCCAGCTATTAATAATGATAAAATATTATCGGGATATGGAATTCTCTCCCCACGCGTTTAGTTATGCATTCTGTTTTATAAATTAGGTACATTCACTTTATTTACTTTTATACCTAAAAAGGTTACATTATAAACAACTTATTTTTCGGTAAAAGTTAAGCCAATCTATATCTCGATAGCTGTAGTTGCGTGATATATTGATTTTGGTACTACGTTATAGAAAAGAGAAGGGATATCATCGCTCCCATACTGCCTAATAGTACAATAGGCATTGTTGTACAACTAACACCCAGATCTATCGATATCTAAATATAATGTGTGGATTATTACACTTACTTAGAACCTGGAGATTGCGTGTTCAAATATTTGTAGTTCTTGTGAAAATCAAACGTTTTACGGGCTGCTAATCGGCCTTTAGACTTAGGTTTCTACTTAGTGATGGAAAGTAGATTCCTGGAAAATATAAGGTTTTCCAGAAGTCCAATTTTCAGGTCGGTTTCTTTTGGCCGATTAGCTGCACAGTCTCAATGAATAACACATAGTATCAGAGGTAAATTTGTAATGCATATTAATTAATTAACAAGTATATTATAACATAATGCAAGATATGAGTTTTTTATCAATTATAATTATTATTTTCTAAATATACTTAAGTATTATGTAATGAAAACTT
This sequence comes from Notodonta ziczac, assembly GCA_918843915.1. Classification (NCBI taxonomy): domain Eukaryota; kingdom Metazoa; phylum Arthropoda; class Insecta; order Lepidoptera; family Notodontidae; genus Notodonta; species Notodonta ziczac. The sequence goes on from OU974037.1 coordinate 12,566,800, forward strand.
ATAAAAGTCAATACCCTAAATTTGAAATCTAAACATAATAATCAATTAAATTAGATAAAGCTATTAAGGACCATATAATTTACAGCGGCATTGCGCATGCCCAAGCCGCGCTGCGCTTTCTCACGGTCAAGGTTACCAACTCGCGGCTTGCTTTTTATAAACGAACGCAAAAGTTCAGCGATCTCTGCGAAAATGTGACTTAATACCGTTTATCGGATAATAAAAGTTGGTACCTATCTAGACTATGGGAATCAAAATGCAGATAGGTAATGAAGTGAGTGGTGAGGTAATAATAGAAAATTACAAGTTTTACAATTGACAGTAAACTGAACAGCTAAATTCTGCAACTGTAAATCCACATACAAAACCTAGTCTACAACCTGCGGTGGATGTTGAATTTCTGTTAGCCCTTATATCAAGGAAAATAGACTTTTTAATTAACTGAATTGTATTCCAAGATTCCATAGCTCTTAACTGTTTTAAACTGTAACTTAGGGCTGTTTTATTAAATTGATCTCAAGTCTGAGAACGATCTTGAGTAAGCGTTTGACATGGCATTTTGTACTGGAATTACAAAAGAATGACATTTCCAAGATCACTCCCAGACTTGAGATCGATTTTTTAATACGGGTCTCAGAATCCCTGAATTATGAGCTTAGAAACAGTAGAATCAACTACTTACTGACTGTTCTGTTTTTCAAAAGTTATGGTATTTATTCAGTGCCCAAATATAGTCATCTACATTACAATATAGAAGAAGGGGTGACCTTATCACCCACCTATTTAAGATATAGAATGCAAAGATGAATAATGTTGCATAGCAAAAAGGTATTCTATTAGAAATTATTGCTGCCGCATCAACTAAATAACAAGAGATACAAAAACTTTACAACAACTTCCTAGACACTTATTCATTACGCAAAGCAACAAAAAAGTGATCATAAACTAATAAACTATCTGCAATCAATTCTGATCATGTTGCTTTTTGAGGCAAACAAAAAATCCGACGAAATTTCTACCGTATTACAACATTAACATCCCATTGCTAAAATGCTTCACAAATATCGCATGTATTTTAGTTATTTTGTGCTCTTGCTAAACTAGTAAACCGATCTTGCTACTGTCTTGAATGATCCACGACTCGAAATTCAATTGATTCTACAATCACAAACGTCTTGCCTTGTGGAAACAAAAATAATGACAGAAGCAAATTCATGGTGCGGATTTCAAAGTAATTTCAAAATGGCACATCAAGCTATTATTATATTACAATATAATTTTAATCATTAATTTAATAAGCATAATAATGAAATGCGTCGCATTAACTTTAATCTTTACCTCAGATCCGAGTAATCTTACTCAACTATGCCTTGTTGGAGCAGTAAAATCTTTATAGACGATAAAGTCGATAATGACGAGAACGGAAGCCGTACATAAAACACATAAAACTACATTTATAATATATATTCCATAAAACTTAGTTTTATTAAAGTATACGCCCTTGATAAAATTAATCTGTAAGATATTTATAATATTAATATGTGACCTCCCTGAACTAAGCTACATACTTCTCAGGTACGTATCGGTTTTATATCTACTCGTACACGCTACCCTAGTTCACATTTCTATATATAAGAAGATTAATTACATTAAAATAAAGTTGAAATACGTGAGAAATCAGCAATTGTAGGAGACAATACAATAAAACACTACCTAGATATAATTAATGCTGTAAAGACAAACAAACCAAAACCCGAGCAAGCCTATATAGGAGCAAATGATCTTGATCAAGAACTGACAACGAATACTTAACATTAAAATATAGAACAAGGTCAAGAATTGTCTCAGGGGACCGAAAACGAACAATTATAAACGTGGTTTGTACCGTGGGAGCCAACTTTGAGAGCACTGGATGAAATTCAAACAATGCTAATAGTAAAGCGCAGACGGACAATATTAATAATGCACGTGAAGCTACAAATACTAGTTTTTAAGATGATGTACTTAAGGTAGATAATCCGAGATCTAAATGACGACGCAACAATTATAACGATATTCACGTAAGTCTAGTTCAATTAGACTAACTAACCTGGGCGTGACTGAATGATAATCATTCCCTCGTGCATACAAAATAATATATATTTTGCAATAAATTTGCGGAAGATTTTTTATATTTTGTTTAATTTGATGAATACATTTGCAACAGTGTTAGTATAAACAATATTATCAGGGAGGAATTTGGTGTGAGCAACTCAGGATGTTCATGGATATGAATCACGATTAATAAACAGTTGACAGCTGCTAAAGTTACGGAATTAGGACGTTGAGTATTTTTACAAGAGTACATGAAATATAAGGTTTGGTTTTATTAATGCACGATGTTTAGCATGGTGCCTTTGCAAATAATAAATAATGAAATATAAGGTTTGGTTTTATTAATGCACGATGTTTAGCATGGTGTCTTTGCAAATAATAAATAAATAATATCGCCAGACTGGCATACCAACTGCATGGTCCCAAACTAAGCAATGCTTGTACTATGGGTACCTAACGTACAATGGATATGGCCAAATTACGAAAAGGCCAATCCCGAAATTTACCCCGACGGGAATCGAACCCGCAAGCACCCGGGGCAGTGAGACGATTGGCCTGATATGTACCAACCAAGAGAAAATATATTTTTGGGGTAGGTTATCAATTTATCATCTAGTTTGTACATCATCTTTAGCATTTATTAAAGCGACAAACAAAATATTTAGCAATAAAATATCTATTTACTAATAAGTTATACTTAAACGCTTGTTAACCGTTCACCAAGGTATAGATATATAATTATGCACTCAGTGTACCCACTCTTTAGCAATGATACTCTGATACCAATGTCCAAGGACGCGAGAATATAATACTTATTACCAAAAAACCAAATAGAGCACTTTCTTACCTTATGTACAACCTGATCGAAAGCTTCGCTGAAATCGTTGCAATCAATTTCACTAATTCTCTATCGATTTTAAACCCTACTATTACGAACAGAAGCTATATACTTATCCAATGATTATCCACGAAGATCCAGTGCTGATTGCCTGCGGCTGATCGCAGACCACCTCGAGAAACTAACTGTTCATACGATCAGAACACCCTGAGCACTATTAGTAGTTCCTATCGACGGCTAACGGTGGATCAGACACCATCGAGTTTACTGCAAGCGTATCTTGCGTTATCGGTACTTGGTATTTTAGTAGACTAAGGCCCATTTCATAAATCTACCTCAAATCTGATACCGGTCTTGAGTATGCTATTGACATATAATTTTGACCTGAAATGACATTTCGAAGATCGCTCTCAGACTTGAGAGCGATGGGGTAAATATTGCAATAAGTGACTACGAAAAAACAACAAATATTACTTATAATAATTATTCATTGTGGATCGGGCAGTGGCCAATTTGAATGCAGTGTTATCTTCATCTATGCAAACCGTTTAAATAAATTATATTCTACGTCTTATGCAGATTTAAATTCATTTTAATCGTTAGTAACCATCAACGGTTTATTGCGGACTTAGAGTTATCAAACTCGATTCACTCGTCTCGTAATCGCCATAAAATCATTGAAATGTATGTCAGGTTCGGTAGAGCCATCGAACCTCGCGGCTATTATTGACAATTTACATAATAAATTATCATTTTATTCATTTTAAAAGGGAATACTTACTTATTGAAAATGATAATGCTTAAAAATCAATAATTTTACTCACATAGTTGCATATACATTAAATAGTTATAAGTATCGGATGCAGCTGATTTATCAGATACAATACAACAGACTTATGCACAACAACGCTTGTAAAATATCAAATTCCTCACTGAAAACAAAATTATATTTTTAGGCTCTAATCCAATAACTTTAACAGCTTAAACTTTAAAATTTCAATAATTAACATAAGAATCTTAAAATCTGATAAATATTAACATTTGCCCTAGAAAATCGTAAATGGAGTAGCCCAACGGGTTTCTGTAAATTTGCCGTGTTTACTGCCATAACTGTCTGGAGCTTAAAACTTGTGTTTTATTACTAATTATAGACGTGAGTTTTACGATGTTGATTGACTCGTGTTTTGCGCTATGACCGGTTTCATTCCAATCCTGCCTGAATATTGATAAAACGCTACAATTCAGTAAATCTTTCGAACACATGTTAATATGTTTATTAATCCTACCGATACCTACTTAACTAGTCACCAAAGTCTAACCTGCGATGACTGTATTGCATTATATATTCTATCATTAATCTGTCACTTACATATTGGTTGTATTAAAGTTATTTCCCGTTGCATCAGCGCGTTTGTTTATGTGCCAACCTCATCCATTGTCTTCACTATAGGCTGGTCTACAGTATATCGAATGGAAATAACCTATTCACTCACTTAAATATATACTTACAATCCAAAAGTCCAATAACTAAATATATAACGTTACTTAAAGCTAAGAATTATAACTACAATACATCGTAATGTAACATAACATGCAACAGCCATATTAGCTTGGTTACCATCCCTAAAACTGTCCATCATTCAGGCCAACGATGTGAACCGTGGGATCTAACAACTGGTTACTGCGTACGGTTATAGAACTCAATTGTACCTATATATAATGCAAGGCGAAATTGGAGTTACAGAAGAATTAGTCTGTTTGACCGATAAGATAAATTACAAACAAACCACTAATTTTCAGTTTACAATAGCTATTATAGGAGCGATAGAAGGGACTGAGGACATTCAAACTATCATGGGAAGCGTACATTTTTTTTCAATAAGAATTGACCAAAGTCAATTGCATCCGCAACTAGTCCATCGAAAGAGTAGAGCGGCTTTTGCCGTCAATCAAGATGGTCAGTAATTGGAGAAAAATAGAAAAGCAGATGCACTTCCCAAGTGCGAAATAAATCAAATGGCAACAAAGAAAAACACCATTAAAAATAATGGAATTTTCAAACCGGTCGAACGCTTTGTTTTGACCGGAAACGATTCGGACCAGGAAACATCTACTATAGCGGAAACAGATGATGATAATATTACCTCATCTGGAGGCACCATTAACAACAATGTCATATAAAAACAAAACAATCACAGTAACATAATTCTAATTGCAGTTAAGAACATTAAGGTCCAGTTAATGATATATTGAGTACAGAATAACCCTATAAATAAATCCACTGAGGAACTTTAAGATTATGCAAACAATTTGGTCGTATTAAAACCCATTAAATACGTTTTTATGGCGTCTTATGCTGTGGAAAAGTCTTACGGTCACGGCCTTGCCATAAATTTGGGTAACATTGTATTATAAACAGACATGAGAGAAATACAAAGAGTAAATGAAGCAGTGGTGTAAATCTCTTATTCGGAATATTTATTCATATATGTAGTGCCTGTAAATCCAGTGTCACTAAACATGATCTACTAGACCTGCAGTGCAAAATAATAACAATTTCACAGCCATCAGCCACACTAGGTTATAATTCAATGAGAATCACTAATAAAAAAATCTGTGTAATTGACGACGACCATAAGATTCTCCATTAAGTCTATACTTATTCACATAATAAGGCCTCTATGTCACAGCGAACGCAAACCAGTCGCCCACAAGTAACTACGATAATCTATGGATTAGTATGGAACCCGATAATTTTCCTACTAAAGAGCCACCGATGAAGAGTAACGGTATATTGATGGTGATGCCATAAAACCTTTTAGTGGGTGCTACCACGGTGTTCTTATAGATATTGCAATTGATGTTCAATGATGAGGCGCTGATGACCTGTGTATCGTTAAGAAATTGCTTGGTAAATTATTTTAACTATTTGTGCGGAGGTTTCGATCTGCAGGTAAAAAATTAAAATATGAATACGTAAAATATACTAGAACAAAATCATGAATATGCGTTGTAAGTAATATAGGACAGAACTGAAAATATTAAGGAAAAATTGAGATGCAAACTTTAGTCCAAACTGTTATTTTATATAAAAAGAGGAATAAAATTGTATCCCGCCACCTTTCAAAAGTCTGAGTTTAACCAAACAAATCTAGGAGCAACGACCAAACGATTTTAAGATCCTAAACTTCTCTACTATCTTTTGTATGGTTTATTAAACGTTTCTTATAATGGTGTAGTAGTGTGCCTTATTAATTATGTGAGTAATAGCATAATGTTCAGTCTCCGTTATTTCTAACTTATTCACTAGAAATGCTTAATGCTATACACCCTTGATAAGCTAGAGGAAATGATAGCTTACTTGAACCTTTATAACTAAGATTAAGTTAATAATTAACTAGTGTGAAACATGATTTGTGATTGCAAACATGTTCTCGAGTGCGTATTAATTAAGTTTGATTGATGGAAGAACTGAGGATACAATTATGAATGCTGGTTATATTCTTTGGCGAGTTGTTAATTTTGTTAACAAACACCGGGGTCTACTATTTGTTTATCTCATTGTAATGCTTATTTACATAATAAGTTCAGATTTTATCAGTGCCATTGGTCGTTTTATTAGGTACTTACACCGCAAGATGCATTAAAACTTTACGTCAGTAGTTTAGCATCCCTCTCGTGATCTAACTTTCCTTGTTTGTTCCCAGTTTTTTTTTTATATTTTAATCTAGTACTTAAATTAATTTAAATAAATTATGGGACTTAATGTTAGGCGTCATTACATTAATCTCAGGTAGCAACTTTTAACTTTCTTGCCAAAATCTCTTTTCATTCAGAAATAGCGTTCAATAATTTGTATCGATACTTTTCCAGTAGCGTTCGACATCGAAATATTACCATCTATAGATTGGCATCGATAGTAAGACCGATTCACTTTCGCTGGTATCGATTCTTATCGGAACAAGTAGCCGGGCAAGCACTAGCTCCGGTCCCTGCGGCCCTCCTGTATAACCTGGCCGAATTGAGCAGTATCACATTCCCCGTAGTACACAGGAAAAATGGTGCTAATATTTTTCGGTTGCATAATATTTCATTCACCGCAAGTGATGTGATTGAACGCAGATCGCTAGTATCCTTGAGAACTGGTCTCGATTGAATAGTGTTATATAAAACGACGTGAAATTCTTGCTTTGTTGGTGTTTATTTCTTTTCCATAGACGAAGTAGCGAATGCCTTCCCACGGATGGGATTTTTCATTCTTTTGTGGTTTTGACAGTTGGTGCGCGCATTTCAAGTTACATTGTTACTTTGCTGTCCGCCTACAAAAAGTACTTAAGTATTGAGATTCACAATTGTAACAATCCGGAGTTACTGTGCAACATTGTTGCTATAACGTAAAGGCACTTTATGACCAAGACCTTCTTGCTGCTCCTAGCAAGCGTAAATTATTTATGAATTGACAGAAATTAACTTGAAGCAACGTGCGAGATTTCGCGTAAGCTAATAGTCCACATTAATATTTTACTTTGTATGGAGAAAATAAAGTTTTAAATTCCGTCCGCCAGGGGCGCTGTTAAAATTACGATACGAGATGACAACTACAGACTACGCAACACTTTTGCGTACCTATGCGTTTCGCTCCACAAACTGCCACTTAAGGTATCAAAGGCACAGAAGATGTCACATATATCAGCTCAACTATAACAACCTCAGCGTAACGATCGCAGAATCAACTAACCCGTACTGTATTCCATATTTACTGTGGATTCACAGCTTCATAAATCCAAAGGGTGCGTTTGTAACTAACATTTTGTGGAACGGAGCGTCGAACGGTACAACTAAGTGAGTTACTACCGTCTGTTGGTGGGCGCTCTGAATCAATCAGCGTGATGGACGCACCAGAAACTAGGACTCGGAAGGCGGGTTGTACATCTGGAGTTTATCTATTCTGCGGTCTGAATGTCATGAAATGTTTATTCCATAGACTTACTGTGTCGCTATTGAAATTGAAAAGCTGTAGAGGTTCTTGGACGATCATGGATTGCGACAGATTTCGGAAACACCTGGATGGGTGTCTAGTGGCATTTACCACTGAGCACTATCTTTTGAGCTTGGGAGGACACGTTAAGCTGTCGGCCCCGGCTATCACAGTTGTTAAGCCATGTCGGAGGCCTTAGGGCGGCCTGGAAACTCTGGCAGGATTGGCCACAAATTCATACAAGACGAATTAGAAATTTTATTTCGGAATTCATTTAAGATTACAAAGCTTACTGATGCACAAAAGGCAAGAGACGCTAGGGGAGCATAATGATGCGTTATCAGTTAAGACTTATTTCTGTTAACCACTGGCACCCCGACGATCGCAATAGACTCGCAATCACTCAAAACTGACGTATCGCATATCTGAATAAGTCAGTTTTGTCAAATTTTCAATAGGAAAACTGTCAAAGCTTGTGACGGTATAAACCCAGGACTTTGCACGCAATACGCGAGCTTAAAATCGGCTACCAATGCTAGTAAATTAGATACCTACATTAAAATGACGTAACATTTATTTCATGGTATTTACGTAGCAAACGTTTCGCCCAACAATCATAATGTAACATACCGTTAAAAATGTAACACGTGGAAACGGAATCCGCATATTATCTTCGTACTTTGAACCTTTCATACAAAGCACAGTTCATTTTACGCCGACGTAAAAATTAACAGCGCAGAAATAATTATTATGTAAATCTCTGATTTGGTATTATAACTTTGCGTAATACGCTCGTGATTCGCTACGCTGTGCAATTTCATTCATGCGCTTGCGCAGACCGGTACAATTACGCTTAGAATAAAGTGTGGGTACACAATACGTAAGTACATAATACATAAGACTAAGGAAGAGAGGAAAACAAAAAAAAATATGGGAAGATGAGTTTAAGAGAATAGCCGGAATAAAGTGGAAACAAACAACAAATAATAGAGAATTGTGGAAGGCTCTGGAAGAGGCCTATGTCGAGACTGAGGATACCGAGGGAGAATAATAATAATAAATACCTACATACATAAATAAAACTAGATAATATATGAATACTTTCTTACTTAGCAATACTTACACACTGTAATAACTTTAAGGTTTCCTAGTAATAACGGCTATATTATTATTATTATTACATAATACGTAAGTCATCTATTAAAAATGCTTGTGAACTCAAATTGTATTATATCCATCGAACATTTTATACCTAGAGGTAAGGGTACGTTGGCGCGGATAAGTTTCGGAGCGGAGAGCAGGGGCGCGTCGTGTGCGGTCACTCCTACCTGGTGGTCATACATTGACTGTGTGATCATAGTCACAGCTATTAAATTGAAGACACGGGTACACGGCCTTCGTAATTCAATAATTGTCGATGCAGAAACTAAAAAGTGCTAACAAAATTATTTTATTTATATGCCTACGAGGAATTTCAATTATTAATTGGTCCTATCTGTGTGAAAGTTTTATAATAATGTTTGACAAAACCCAGCCTTGAAGAGACACTGTTTTTAACCCCCGACGAAAAACGAGGGGTGTTATAAGTTTAACATGTGTATCTGTGTGTCTGTGTATCTGTGTATCTGTGTATCTGTGTATCTGTGTATCTGTGTATCTGTGTGTCTGTCTGTGGCAACGTAGCGCCCAAGCTGATGAACCGATTTCAATTTTGTTTCTTTTGTTAGATAGGTATTCTGATCGAGAGTGTTCTTAGCTATGTTTCATGAAAATCGGTTCAGCCGTTTGAAGATCATCAGCGCTTTTGTAGGTTAAAAAAGCCACATTCACGGCCAAAACCAATTCCCTCGGCTCGAATCCAGTCGAAATTTGAGATGATTGGATTTAGATTTATTATATTTTTAAATGATCGTAATAGTCTGAACTGGCCTTTTACAATATTATAAATTTGAAAAGTTTCCCTGATTCTGAAAAAAATGAATCTTTTATCAATTTTATTGAGATTTGTGTATGAACTAAAGACGTTCCATAAGTCACGTTTCAAATTATGGATACGCGCATGCGTTAAATTTTGTTTGGTTTGTTAATGGTCATGGAATATTACGCTATAATAATTCTAGAGGGCGTTGCTCCGCCATTGACAAAGAATATAAAAAAACTAATCTAATTTAAAATAATTTTAGCGTTATTGAAAATTCTTCCCCTGCTGCTACTCCCGTCTACCTCAACCAGAGTTATTACATCAAATTGAATCATAATTTATATTATTTTACTAGGAATAAAACCTCCGTGACATCAATATTTAGATTCGTTGTCTATTCTAATGTCAATTATTATAATGTCATAACAAAATAATGTCTCATACTTTTACACAGATTTTCTGTTGATTATTGTACATCTTAGATTATAAATGAGGAAGGCAAAACAAATGATTTAATGGTGCTTTCATAATCTGGCATCGAAACTAGTTGTACCAGATGAATTTGCGAGATGAGCTATGGATACTGAGCTACGGGAGCTACGCAAATCGCGCTAACATCATTAACTGGAAGAACTAGGTAAATTATACATTTGATGAACAGGTCATCGCATCGGGGGTTTTTAAATTTTCAATTTAGAGTTATCATTAAAACATAATTAGAAATGTTCGACAAAAATGTATTTTACTTTGGAAAACACATAATTTTTTTTAAACAATAATGGTTTATAGATATAAATTCCGAAGATCTAATTCGCATTCGGATATCTCGAGTTTGTAGCAAAAATTGGGTCAAAGATTGCAAACTTTGCCATCAATTTGATGGTTCCGTATCTTATCTAGGAAACACTTTATTAATTAGAGTATGGCACGCTTCACCGTGTTTGCTTTGTGAAACGAGATAACAATATCGCTCGGAGAAAGGCGGTGGCCGATGTTATCTTAATAAATGGCAAGCTTACGGTAAAAAAAAGTTAAAAGTACATACCTGTTGTTCTGATGTGACCTCTTCTCTACTGCTGTCATCTGTAACAACGAAAATAAAATTACTTTTAATATTATGAAAATGCACCATTTAATTGTAACAAGGAACTTTATTTCGATGACACACTTCATAGTTATCAACCTGTTTAGGATCAGTACCTACTCTAGTAACCGCTGTAAGGAAAGCAACCGCTTTCCGCTTGTGAGGAAAGCATTAAATTTATTTCATATAACTGGACCTAACTACTTAACCACTTACATACTTAAAAATTATAGGAGTTGTTTCAAGAAAGTTCCAGACTCAGTATTTTTCTGTAATTACGTGGATCTGAAAACGCTGTCGTGCTGTCTGTACAAGATTTCAAGATCAAATCAAACCAAATTTTATTTATTTTAGTCTTGTACACAATCAAACACATAGGTATGCACATCCTACTGGTAAACGATTAGTGAGTAGATATAAAAACTGAAGCTTTCAAGATTGCACAGTGTGTCCTCTGATCCAGCGCTCCATAAAGGCAGTCAAGGTCCAGCCAATAACGTTTATTAATCGATACATTTTTTTAAATGTAAAATAATAATAATGGCCGGCTAAGCCGCAATGTGGACCCGACTGCTACCAATTACGTAACAAAATTCCACGCAAAAATCGGACCATAAACCTGTACGAGTTCCGCGACGCAAACAGGTTACGTTCATGCAATTTTATGCCCTAAAAATAATGAGATACGGTCAATTACACCTGCACATCTCAGTGGCATCGCCACAGTCTAGTAACTGCAGTGTCGCGAGATGTCGAGCGATCACTGACCGTGCAGCCGGAGCCTGCGCGCCCGCTTTTTATCCTCCGTCTGCGCAAGCGCCGTAACTTTTTGGTAGGCGAAGATTGTCCCATATTAAAGTTACGCGCTAAGAATTCAGCATATCACTTACAGTATCCATAAACGAGTAATTACTTATTTTAATTAACTTCTTTATAATTAATAGCAATGATAGTTGATAATTCTAAATAAATAAATCGTATTCTATAGACAAATCTAACTTATAACTGTTATTACTTATGTAATATTTTAAACTTTAGATTGAATGTCTCACCTAAGTAATTCAATAAATCTTAATTCTAAGTAGCTTTGGGTTTGAAACCGGATCAGTTTTAGAGGTCTCTCGTAACCAAGTGCAGTGTTATCACTATCAGCTGGTCATTGACCTTACAAACAATTTCGGGCCGCGGCGTTTTAGCAGCGAATATACCGAGATGACAGAGAGAACCTGCGGTATGTCCTAGTTTGCGAATCTTCGCTAACGAGGCGCGTCTGCCATAGCTGCTTAGACTTGCGTATATTTGTTTCCGTTCAGATGAGAGGTGCATATAACCTAACTTTATTAATTTAACATATCAAGTACCTACACAACTTATCTGTTCGTAATCATTACTAAAACCTAACAAAACTCATACATAACAATCCTCTAAAACCTTCTAAAACATTTCTTAACGCGTGTAATTTAGAAGAATATTGCAAGAGATTTTATCATAAGTGGATTACTTTCGCAACGCTATAAGTGTCAGATGCTGTTGACCTCTCGCATTTATGGGGACTGGTCACGCGTTTCGCCAAACTTACGGTCGATGCAAACCAATCGATAGATATGTGGCATTCGTTTAGAAAGGTATCGTTGAAAGATTTGCCAGTTCTTTACAATTGTAGTCTGCAAGTGGTGGTATTATTTCTGGAATAAGGTGCAAGCTTGTTAGTAAGGTTTACGGCTGAAAACTATCCAGAATAGCAATAGAAGCTAGTTTTAGACCTACTGACTAGATATAAGAAGCTGTGAAGATCACCAGAAATTTAGAGTTCAGTCAAGTGCAGAATAAGCTTGTTATCAATGTTGTAACCAATTTTTCAAAAATAGGTACCTTCATAAAAACATCATAATCAATCCCGAATGTAATCAGAACGTCACAAACGGTTAATCAGGCTTCAAAAATCCACTTTACACATACGTGGCTGGTGGTAAACAAAACCATTACCATTACCACAAAAGTGCTGGTCTTATTCATAAACACAACTGAAATGACAACAATGATGCGTCAGTCGCGACTCACGCGCACATGGCGAGCTTATCAGCGATCTGCACATGACACCGCGGGGTTCAGAGTGAGCACAAAGTTATCTCTTGAATTTAAACGATGATAAATAGCTCGGGAGACATAGCTGTGTGTGTCCTAGCGATAACTTTCACTTGCCACGGGATAAATAGAAAGGAACCTGCTTGACTCTTCTTCAGTGGCTTAGCATCTATAAAAATGATAGTTTTTCTAAGTAGCCCTTTATCCACTCTGAGGCTCAGGAATATACTTAAAAGAAATAAAACTTAAAGCAACACAGTAAGCTGGTATATCATAGTTTCGCAAGATTTAACTTACGAACTCAGAAGTCAGAGCCGAGAATTTTTTTCAAGATCATAATATCCTCTTTCAATGCCAACAAAAGGGTTATAAGTTCTCATCAAACCTACACTCCGACTTTGAGATTTTTAAGGAAATGCCGTTATCATTTTAGTGAAAGGGAAAGATACCTTTTATAAAATATGCGGGAGAGGCCTTGTTTATTCGTGTAACACTGCGACAAACCCTTCATACATAATAATTAAACGTACAAACGTTATTTCACCGGTGCTCGCATATTTGCACAGTGCATTCACCCCCGAGGCGAGCTCGTGACAGACCCATCCAGCCTCAACATGACACATTACATGCTCAAAATAAACCAACTTAGCGATGCGTCCGCCAAATTAGGAAGAACAACCAAAGGAACTTAAAGGAAAATATCCTAGAGCAATACATTAGTCGTTTCGTTTACGTTTAAATAAAAATTTAACGCACAATCATTTCAATTTAAGAAGAAGAGTCAAATTAATCAGTGACACAGAAAATCAAATTCACCTATACTAATCACTATTTACGAAGAAACAATATAATTAAATTAATGATTGCGAAATGCGCACAAGTTTCATCCTAGCCCTTTTTATATAGACATTCCACATTACCCTGAATTACAAGCAAATTGGATTTTCTGACGTACTAATACCTGCCGCGGCCCGCAAATGTAACTTGGTAGAAGCAGTCAAATATGTGACTGATGTGATGTGAGATGTGAATACATGAGGAGGCCTCGCTAAAGTGTCTCGTTCCACGATCTGATTTACTTGATTATGCAAAAAACCTACGCGCTTATGTTACCGTTCCGTCAATTTGTAGTTCAACGCCTTGTTTGTTGCCGGGAATAATATAATTTTATTATAGAGTACGTAATAGTGTTTTTATATCGTTTGAAACGGGACTGTAGAGGCAGAAGTATGTAATTGTAAAACGTAAGTAACTTCCTGCATTTCATAGAAAAAGGAGAGCTTTTTTTCTCAGAAATGCGAGATAGAAACAGGCTTGTAAAAATAGCAATATTCCCAGGATGGCTTTTAGCACTAAGCTCTATGCAATTTATTACTTTGACCTTAACTACGTATCTAAATTAAGTTCTAAGAGCGAAAAATCTGATACAAATCTGAATTAATTTCCAGTAAAAAATGTCGAATTCAAACATACCGCGCTAGATTTAAAGCAGTAGGCGCACATAATTATTAAAACGAAATCAATTACGAACGAAAAAGCAGAAACGCAACAAATTATGTTTTTTTTTATCTAAAGCAAGTGTGACGACAAATAACAGGGCGGCATGCCGCTAGCAAAAAGCAAGTGATGGACTCACGTAAACGATCCCACGAGCCACGTACAATGACTAATGACGAATATAAAATCGGTAAAAGACCGTCTTTCATGCTCGTAGATTTGATATGTAGGTCTGTGCCACTCAGCTTTGTGAGCAGAGCTGAGCAGAGCTTTGTGAGAAATAAAATGGTATTGGAAGTAGAAAGCAAAAATCCTACTAATATTATAAAATGCGAAAGTTTGTGAGTGTGGATGTTTGTTACTCTTTCAGGTAAAAAATACTGAACGGATTTGGATGAAATTTTGAACACAGATAGTTTATAACCGGGATTAACACATAGGATACTTTTTATCCCGATAATCCCGAAATTTTTGTTAAGTTAAATACTACTCAGACGAAGTCGCGGGTACAGCTAGTACATTATATAATGTGCAGGTAAACTTTTGAAAGAAAT
This sequence comes from Notodonta ziczac, assembly GCA_918843915.1. Lineage (NCBI taxonomy): Eukaryota > Metazoa > Arthropoda > Insecta > Lepidoptera > Notodontidae > Notodonta > Notodonta ziczac. The sequence goes on from OU974037.1 coordinate 12,581,851, forward strand.
CTTGAAGACGGCGACAAATAAAAAGTTGCAATTGAGTAGGTTATTCTTGTAGATACGCTAATAGGCTCAAGAGACACGTCTAGCTTAACCAAACTCAACATAAAACATGCTTAACGAAAATAAAACTTTTTACTATACGCAAACGATAATGAAAATGAAGAGCATGAAAAAAAATCGATATAAAGTCACGTCTACGAGACACGCCCGCAGTTCGTAATGAATAATAAATAATAATCTATGCTCCAGCGCATACTTCGGGCTTATTTCAGTATCATTACACGTGAACACGTAATGAGATGATGGCAAGCTTCGGTAAGTTGTATGAAATACAATTCAAAATATCGGAAAGAAATTTAAATGAAAATTGTTAGCTTCGTTCTGTATGAGCGGATCAATATCATGATGCATTCGTTTTCGCAAAAAAAAGGATTATCATAGGATAATCCTTTTTTTTGCTAATAGTAGTCTGATTGATATCAACATAACCCTCCACTCTTTCACCCAACGAATAATAAGCAATGCAACTTAGCTCAAGAATATGAAAACTACGCTTAGGTCAACTGTTAAAGAAACATTCAACCATCGATACTTATTTGATAACACTTACAGCAGTAATGATATCAGATTTTCTAATTTTAGCATTTACCACATTTTGTAGTTTATCGTGCTTGATAATTATAATTTTAGTGACCATGATCTTACATGTTTGTTACCCTGGAACAGCGATGAAATCATCGGCCATATCAACTTTACTGTCACAACCCGGGTTATCAGTTCAGCGAGTTGTATGTGTGGTTTAACGTTGATTTTTCAGCCCACATATCACTGCTATAACAGAACAAATGACGACATCGCTTTGTCTACTCGTACAAAGTAGGTGTCGGGTTTCTCAATTTGATTTTTATTTACAATGCTTAAATTCATCGCCCACTTTTTATCCAAATTCTGGATTGCCTTGCCATATTCAATCCTTGATTGAAGTATAATTGACGTTCGAATATCGTGAATAATTTATTTTTTTCCGCAGTTCCTATTGCTTTAGCTTCTTTGTTAAAGGATTAACTGAACAAGGTGATCTTCAATTAAAATCAGTCAACAGCTTTATGGAAACTAATCAAACTGTTTTTAAGGTATACGATTGTCAAATAAGCTTCAACGTCTTGTCGCCTTCTTGGAGATGATTCATGCAGGACATGCTAGAATTTCATTTAAATTTTTAAAAAGTATGACTACTTAAAGCATTATCACCTCTACCTCCTACTCTCTTGCTTTATGAGGCCGCGACGACATACTTACAACATTAATTGTGTCATCTAAACAAGTGAATATTTGGATGACTTCACTAGTTACGATTTTTGCATCGTCGAAAACATTTGCACCAAAATGTCTGCCGCTGTTATCAGATAATATGGTCTAAATCAAACAGTTATCTTGTGCATCTCGTTTGCTTGCGTTATCTTATCATGTTTCAAAGCCAACTGTGCCTGTCTTGCAACTCATATCTAGCTGGTACCGACTTATATGCATGTTATGAAATATGAAAATGTAAGAATAATTGTAATCAAAATAAAATTGAATTGTAACGTGTAGGTATATGGTGTGAATTAGGAAGACAGAAACTGCTTATTAAAACTATGTTGATTGTTAATTAATAACAATTCGTTACACCATTCAGGGTGTATCATGATTAATAATAAGTCACTTTTGATTTAATTCATCAAGATCATATGACACACCATCTAGACACCCAGTCGTAACACAAAACATAACAAATTTTATGCTAACGATAAAAGCAAATTGTATGAGTATCAATACTAATTTGAATTATGTAAAGCTTATACATTTCATATTTAAATTGCTTCCGTAAATCAATCAAGTGAAACGGGCAAACTAATTTCTACCACGTGTTAATGGGTACTGTCAATTAAGATGGTATCTATGCAGTGTTATCTGTGATCTGAGAATGGAAGAAATTGGAGCTATCATCCTTACGTTTTGCTTGAGGCCAACTTTTAATATTAGCTATCTATGCGTTTGTAATTGCTGCGAAATAAATGATCGAATATTAAACGTTAATCAAATGTTCACAAAACGATCATTAGACCGCTCTCAGATTTGACTGAGAGCAATCTTGAGTACGATTTTGAGATGCCGTTAAGTACTTACTAGTATGAAATTTCCAAAATCGTCCTCAGATTTGAGATCGATTTATTTATACGGGCTTAGGAAACGCCATTATCTGACACATTTTTGGATACCGCGTGTAAATTGAGCATAGCCTAATCTATCACATCGGGAATTACTTTCATGATGATATATTAGTACCTACCTACCTATCGGGGGGTATAACGTTATCAATGCATAACGCGAAACCAAAGTTTTTTCTCGCAAGGCCTAGCGCCAATAATAGTAGAGATATGGATCGTTACACCCGCTATAATATTCCTGACGGTGCAACTCCATTGTTCTGAAACTATTGGGCCTTTCGTAGAAACAAAACCCCCAAACGCTGAGCGATAAGTTTCTAAACGGAACAGTTAAGTATTATATATTTAGTAGTTTTGAGTATGTTATGTAGTTATTCCACAAAGGCATTCCTATGCCGTGTTTCGACTAGTCCCGGCTACATGCGTGCGTTTGCCAAAACAAGTTCTCAAACAGCGGCATTGTTTAGCGGCTAGTGGTACCTTATCGTCACGTGAACTTGCCTCTTGTAAACACTTGCGATTTGCGGTTATGTAGTTGCATAATTGTGCGATAACGTTTATGATCAGCTGTCCACAAATACGCGTATTCATACCGTCGTTGTTCAATCTTTGATTACCAGCATTTACAGGCATCCTTGTAGTTTGGAACAAGTTTTCTAAATATGTATAACTCAAAGTTGACTGACTGACTGACTGACTGACTGACATAGTGATCTATCAACGCACAGCCCAAACCGCTGGACGGATCCCGATCCGTCCAGTGGTTTGGGCATGAAATTTGGCATGCAGATAGATTTTATGACGTAGGCATCCGCTAAGAAAGGATTTTGATTAATTCTACCCCCAAGGGGATAAAATAGGGGATGAAAGTTCGTTAAGTTAAACTCCACGCGGACAAAGTCGCGGGCTCAGCTAGTTTTATAATATAATTTTAAGTTGTACTCTGAACCATTGAGTATTTACCTTGACGGTATTTATCTATGAGGTCAACGTTATTAGATAGATTCACTATTTGACTATTCGTTAGGTATTTATTGCCATGAGTTAATGATATTCTTTAATTTTGACACCCTTCCCGAGATTTCAGTAAGTTTAGGGTTCGATCACATTCGGATCTACGGTGGAGTGTGTGAGATATTAGATAACTAGTGACCCGCCCCGGCTTCGCACGGCTCTAAAGTTATCAGGGTTTCTCTGCTATATTATGTATGTATTATACATATAAACCTTCCTCTTGAATCACTCTATCTATTAAAAAATACCGCATCAAAATCCGTTGCGTAGTTTTAAAGATCTAAGCATACATAGGAACATACAGACAGCGGGAAGCGACTTTGTTTTATAATATGGAGTGATTATACATTATTTCTAACGCCATCAAGAAAAGTGTCTAACGTATAAGTATTATTTAGGCATACCTAAATATAGGGTCGAAAATCAGAAAGACAATCCGTACAACACAATTTACAATCAAATTACAAGACATTACACATACAACTTAATCCAAAACCGACATCACTAATCCCTTGAACAATTATAAAATCCCAAATGAGCGAGCACACAGCGAACCAGGTCGTTTCATCACTTGACCCAAATGAGCCGATGGTGATAAGATACCGTATGTTTGCGTTGATAGTGGCCAGCCAAGGCCATCGTAACCCTCTGCCTCTGATGGGCTCCTACTGAATTTTGGCCACAATTACTTACCAACTGCATCTGCATGCATCAAACGCATACAGCGAGGTATTTTTACGATGGGTACTGGTATCTGTGGTTTGGTTTGGTCTAGACTCCCGTAAAACGAGGAGGTATAGAGATAAAAGGAATCTTTTAGATCAAATGTTGTCATCGGTGTTCCAATAAGTATTTCTTTTATTGAACTTGATGTTGCAGAAATGACGGTTTATAAATTTTATCATAACATCATTATTAAACCACGACAAATTTATTTTACCGAAGAAAATTTCAATATGGCGTGACTATTTAATACATAATATAATTAAATATTATAAATCAAATCGCGATCATGCGTGCCGGAAACGTTGGGTCTTTGCAGCATGAACAGACCTTTTCCAAAGGTGGGGCGGCATTAATGTGATTATTACGCCAATGGGTCGTTATGTTACAACTTCGATGGCAATAAGGGTGGTTCGTAACCAAAGACCTTGGCAATTATCGCTTTGAGTGTTCGTGCGGCCGAGTACTGAGTTGACACGGAAGTTTATAATTGGTCATAGCGTAGCCTTAAGCAAAGTATTTTATGTGTTAATCCAGGTTATAAACTATGTGTGTTCCAAATTTCATCCATATCCGTTCAGTAGTTTTTGCGTGAAGGAGTAACAAACATACATCCACACTCACAAACATTCACATTTATAATTAGTAGGATTATTATTGAAACCCTTTATAGTGTGAAATGAAATACGCAAATATTGTACGGTGATAGTGCCACGCTGTAGCCAATTAAGTGCGGCTCAAAGAAGGGCTAGCTCGACCAGGGTAGTACCACACTCTCACAGAAGATCGGCGTAAAGTAGCGATTATAGCTGCATTACGTAAGAAGGGAGAGAGAGCCGGCAGCCGACCTCTCTTTCCCACCGTCAGTACCACTCCTCTTCAGGTCGGCTACGTGCAAGCAAGGCCTTTGGTACAAGCATCTATAACTTATCACTGATTTCAGATTTTCCTAGTTTTAAAAAAAAATGTTTTTGTCGATGTAGGTAAATGTATGCGATGTAGGGCCCAAGTAGTGAACTTCGAGATTAGTTGACAAGTACCTATTATCTCCGATTTTAAATAACTACCAAAACAATACAAACGCAATCTCGCACAATTGATCATAAAAAAATTGTTCCTGCTCAAACCATAAAAGTAATCTACTATCAATAACACTTATCAGCAATCTTATAGATTACATTCACCATTCACTATTACACCACTACTTCAAGTTAAAATTACCTACTACTTGTACTTAATACTGTTAATCTATAGTTTTTTTTTTTCAAAATCCGAAATCAGAATCCAAGTGCGAAGGCCAAAATAAAACCTATGCGCCGTTTGTGAAGGTTCAATATCAGAAATACTAATCGTGAAATCAATAAACCAAATAAATTAACAGTTCGGTTTCACATTCTACTCACTGAATAATCTGTTGTAAACAGTGTTTTATGAATATTTTGAGGGAGGCAGTGGGAAATATTGAAAATAATCAAAAAGTCTTGAAAATAAAATACGAAGACCAATAATTATACTTGGTCGTTGTTGTGTAGCTAGGGATAGGTGAAGGTGAGGATAGGGGAAGTTACCTTTCTGAATAAAGTAGCCTCGTGTCCCCAAGCAGATTATTAAAAAAATAACATCGTCAGACTATCACACCAACATTATGGTATAATCATTCAAAAGAAAAACAATTTATTAAATTACGAAAAGCAATATCCGAAAATTTGTCTGACAGGAATCGCACCCGCAACCACTCGGCGCGGTGAGCCGATCGGCCTACGCTCGAACCATTACGCGAAACGGTCGTAATTAATTTCTTAAATTATTTATTAAAACTTTAAATCACAAGACAAACATTAGGAAAACGATAGCCCGCTATAACATTAGGACCGAAATACAATCAACAATATGTATGCGCACTGTAGCGTAGCCTCGCCTACCACCTCAGAGAATACCGACCGCTTGCTAATTAAAAGATGTAGAGTCATTTCCTTGAGCACGAACCACGTTTCCCCCTAACTACAGCCTTTTCGCTCTGTAATATACATCACAGCAACCACTTGCGGACAGCAGAAGCTTCGAAAGCTCGTAATGTGACGGAAAGCTACTGAATGACCTATATTCAGGCCTGGGGCGAAGGCTTTCTACCTATACTACCGATCTCTAGGAAAGCTAACGCTTGAAACCGCTACTTGAAACGCTACGAGTGCGCTTTCGTTTGAACGTCTGATTTTTTTGTGTTTCTTTGCCATGCGATGGAAAACTCGTGGGTGAAACACTAACAAGATCTTTGAACGACATCGATTGAGTTGTCCACTGAAATTTGTTTTTAACCCCCGACGAATAAAGAGGGGTGTTATTGCTTTCAGGTTAACGCATCTGAAAAGTTAATAGATCCAAAATAGGTATAGTTGTCATGAAAAATAATTGATGAATCTAAGTAAGCAATTTTACCAGTCGCAGTTCTGAACTAAACTTTTTTGTAAAACCCACTATACAACGTTCTAATAAAGTCATACTACTAGTATGAGCTTAATAAACATTCTGGGGTATGTGACAACAGAATAAAACTTAAGTACTCGTACAAAGTTCAAATGACATCGTCTGAATGTAGGAAGACATTTTATCGCGAAATTTCGCAAGTTCTCGTAGCAACGACAAGAGAGTATAACCAAATTATCGCCAGGGTTAAGTGTGAGGTCGTTGTTTCCTCATTTCGTTAAGTGCAAGATAAATAAATCATTAGTTTTATCGCATTGCTGACAAAAAATTTGATTAAGTAACCCTTGAGTAATTGTCATAATTATTATCTTCCGTATTCTGAAATTTTCATCTTTCAATTTTCGTTACATAATTTGAATACCTGTGTAAATTTACAATGAGGAACGTTTGTCACATCCTAGGTCACATCCAATGAAAATCTCCCATTTATAAAATTGCACCTTTGCATATGACTGAAGGTCAATATCGTCAAAAGAATTCCAAGTCGCGTGCCTAACACTAGGCTGCAAAACACCCATGTTACGAGCATTCAACTATAACTGAGACACAAAGAAACCATAACTGTACCATAATGGATGGCCGGCGGCGTACGAACGAAAACGAAACTTTGAACAATATATAGCTAATAAGGACATAGCATGAAAGTGAGACCGAACGCCGTCAGTCGCGGCACATCGCGCGTCACGGCGCTGACAACCCTTGATGTTTTTTCAGGTCCAAATCATAAAGAACATTATTTTCTCATTCCTTGTCCCAGTCCTAATTACGGACAATTACTTTTTACGTAATTACAAAGTCGTCATACCAACTGATCTGTACCAGATAGAATAAGAAGGGTTATAGCAAAATATTTTCCGCAAAATATTACCAACTATCTGAGGTTTTTGTAACTTCTAACTTTGATTGTGTGACGTGGCATTAGAAATTGGTTTGCGTTGTTTTTATTGATATTCTGTCTACTGGATTACGCCCTTCCTGTCCCTTACGGGTGTACGGAACAGTTCTATGGCATCCTTACTCCATGGTCCAAAACTATGCTAAATGATTCCTAATAACCATTTAGAAAGTGTTAGAAATTTTATTAATATCAATATTTCTGAGGTCAAAGGTCCGTGATGGCTAGCTGTCGTGTCTGACAACTATTAGGCGGTACACAAACTGCTTTACGCACGCAACTGCGCCAGAGCACTGTTATACAGAGCCGCGAGAGAGATACTCGTTCACTTAACGAGACTGTTTGAGAAAGATAGAGTTGGTAACCAATCAGAAAGATGCTGATAATTACTCCGAAACGCTTAATTAGAAACTCCTGACTCTAGAGTCTTAGTTTATTTAATAAATAATGCCGTTGCAGTTTATAACAGAAAACTCATTACTTTACTGAGGGTTGCCACAAAACCGTCTGAATAATATTTGCATAATCAAATGCGCCGAGCCAACCATGGCGTGTGTCGTAATCATAAAATAAATGGTACAGCCTATCTACGTGACGCGACATCAACATGATATCCTTCATAGTATTCAGACGAATGACAAGTCACGTGTCAGATCCCTGCCACAAAGTTTTACAGCACTTCGTAAGTTTTTTATAACTCTAACCCCCTTATTAACAAAAGTGGTATAGTGGGCGAATAGTTACACACCGAACTATCCCTTTCTGTCATCAGTGATTTAAATTCGAAAGAAGAAGACAAAGCATGGTGTAACAATACAACCGCTAAACCACGTTTATTGATAAGGGTGTAAATTTATTTACTAATTATAGTTTCTTAATTTTTAATTAATTAGTATAATTAGCGCTTGGCCGTTCTATTTAACTTTAAATAAGTGACGTAGGACAGCTACGACGAGGGTCAGGCACATTCTAATCTCATGCAACAACTACGCAACTTTAACAAAGAAAGTAACAATATAAATCATGCGAGCAGACTGCCCGTCCAATTTCACTCATTAGCCGAAGCGGACCCAACAGAAGATCGTAAGTTTGGACGCGATACCAAACAGCGGATACTCACGGACAATAGGTCGTGAATGGTTAAAAATGACGTGTAATTTCGAAGCGATGGATTGTTCCAAACACTATAGTTGTTCCAAGAAAGGTACTTTCAATAAAATTGCAGAGTCAATTTAATGGTTATAAGGTCTTGAACATATGGGATCAGTAACCAGCGACCTCGATCAGAGATAGAAAAGTGCTTATTCCAAATGAAGAGGCACTCTATTTGGCCCCTTCGTATTTTGATGTATTTTAGTTTTAGTATTTTCATAATATATTTTTATTGATCAAGAGGACTATGGGGATATAATAGTTATACTTTTAGGACAATCAGTAGGTTATAAATAAGTAGATTAAATTTTTTCTAGATTACTTTTATTGGTACACTTCGCTCTAGATGTATCTTTCTAGTCTTTGACTTTCTTATTATGTCAACCGCTGCTCCTTTTTATTCACTAGGATAGCAATCTGAAACACTTTGTTAAGCGAATTAAGATCTGTCAATCTCTTAAAATGAAATAAATCACAAATGATGGTCCGAATAGTGTTGAAGATAAGAATAGAAAGGCATAAGCGATGCCTCGGTGCGATCAAATGTGAAACGGAGTTAATGACGCCTCGGTTTTGGGGTCATAAAATACAAAACTCGTAAAGATAGTCCACGGTTCCTGTTCCAAGCTTCAGTTATCTTAGTTGTGACCCAATATTCGTTTTATAAACTTTATGCCCAGCATGTTGCATTAGTAACTAATATTGATTTAATTAGAGCGCCCCAGATAGTCTTAACCTTGTGATATTTTGTGGTAATAAATAGTAATTTTAGATTTTAAAAAATACGTTGCTTTGCTTATAATTTTGTTAATTATTTCATCCAATAAAAAATTAAAAATATCTTAAAATAAAGATTTAAATAATTACGATAGGTACATATAAAACTGCTTAGAAATGATGAACAATGAAACTAAATAGATGGAAAGCAAAACATCGTATCGTACCACAAATAGAAAGGTTGAACATTACCCACACCGTAATGTAAGGAAAATAGAAAATTAAGTTTTCTCATGTCTACGAGACATCGAGCAGTATGTCCTAGATTCTCCCGCATCTGCTGACATCTCGAGCATTCTTCATGTTCTAATTTACTTAGTTGAAATATTTTACCGAGCAAAGAATTTGACGTAAACATTTGCACATCTATGAACGGGTTGAATAACCAATGCAACAAAAGACAATCAAAAAAGTCACTCTGCTAAATACATGAATATTGCTAAATACGCAGATTCCAATTAGCAGGGCACCTTTAATTGAAATTGATGATTATAAAACTGACGATACAATTTAAACCCTTTTATCTCGCGTGGCTATGACACGACCTACACCCACAATTACAGGAGTATGAAAGTAAACAGATGATAATCCGTGAAACGTGGACTGAAAAACACAAAAATACATTTGCGACTATCAAAACAAATACTGAAGTAACTCCAGCCTTAAATATGAAACGGCTTTCGTGCAGCGTAATAGTGTAAAGTTTATTCGCGAAGAAAGTAATGTCGCTAATTTGTTGAGCTACAGAGTATTGTTGGTACTGTAGTATGGTAAGGAGAGTAGTAAAGTCATGTTAAGTCATAAAATGTCTTACGATAATTAATTCTAATTTTGTTAAGTATATGCTTACAATTGCTGGTCATAAAGATATTGAAATAGTTACAAGTTAATGCAATTACAGAGTACCACAAGGCTGCGTCTTAATCTTCCTTTACTTTTTAGAATAGTACCGTGAAACGTGTATCTTTTAATTAGGTATCTTATGAAGAAAAATAATGTTTAACAATGGTGAATGTAATCTATAGGGTCTTTTGTAATATTGAGAAATTTGTAGCTTATTATGAACTGTTAACGTGCCAACTTCTACTGGAAGCATGACCATCAATCACACTGTTCTTGGCTTAAATCCAATTCTTCAAAGTTTCATGTTGGCTTTATACGATGACGAATGGGTATAATCTGTGTGTTTGTACATCTAAATTTCTTGCTACCTTTCGTTAACTAGTAGCTTCACGTTTTACTGTAAGTAATTTATTTTAGTTGATAATTTTTTTAACAAAGGACTTCTCATTACAACCATGAAATACCACAAATTTTATTATTATTTATTTATAGTTAGCTTTTCTTCATATCTTTGAGTTAAACTACAAAGAACAATACTGTTGATCCCTACTAGAGTTAAGTGTAAGGATGGTAGTCCCATTAAACGCACTTTCAAAAAAATATACGTTCATTTTTCATGTTACCGATCAAAGAATCCTTCGAAAATGTAATTTACAACATAACCTGAGCGTAAAACGAACAATGATCCCATAAATAATTCAAAAGAGGTTTATTACAATGGCACCTGCGTCCCATGGGAACATTCGCAGGACACGGCAGCGTCACGCGCCGCGACGCACCGTGGAAGCTATGGGGCCTAAACAGCCGCTCATTACATTTCAGCATGGAATATAACCATTATCGGAGAGGAAATGAGGTCATAAGAATACCCTAGTGTCTGTTTTAAAAATAAATGAATCGCCTTCCCTAGGACATTGGGTGTTGGTTACTGATTGAATATATTAATTGAGTTACAGACTGAATCATATTTATATTTAAAAGCACGTTGGATTAAATGTTGAAATTAAAGCACTGTCTTCTTGTGAGTTGTTATTGTAATTTGTGAATAGATTGTGTTACGGCCAATACAAGTTGACCCGACAATATAAATGTCAATAGAAAAATGCATTATTTCTATACAATATGTCATTAATGACAAGAATATTAAAGATCCTGTGAACTTAGAAATAGATTTTATGTCCAATGACCCTTATTACAAAAGCAAAACTCTACCGCAGCGCAGTCGACCCAAAAGCTTTCGTGATATATGACAATTGAGCCGCATTCGACGCTATAAATTTGACAACATAATTGGTATTTGGGACACCAGCCGAGACAACATTTTCTATCGGACCTCACGCAATTCAACCACTCGATACTAAAACTGCAGTGTAACACGACTAATTTGAAAATTTTACTCTGCTTGATGACGTGCAAATTGAAGATGTAGTTCCAAACTTGGTGTATTAATATCGGAATTCCGTGGAACAGTGTCAAGTGCAAGTTGGTCCACAAGACCGAGAGCGTGAGAGCGTTATTGGCAAATGTCAGCATGTGGGCGACTAGCTAAACATCGTAATTAAACAGAAAATGAGACATAATGTATATAAATTGAAGTGAAAATACGAGGTGAGAATTGATGAGTAAGTGAAATTTCGATTTCGTTCAGATCATTCCACGAATTTTCAAATCTAGGATGAGGATTATGTCGCAAAGTGTATGTTGTATCAATTGTGACAAACGTGTTAATGTGACAATACTAAACGAATAAATATTAGTGAAAGGCACAAATGAGGATAATGTTGCAATAATCTTTTAAACAACCTCCCGAAGTAACCAGTATTTGGGTTGTATTTTTACAGTTTCTATGTTATTAAGTAAATAGTCAACAACAGATTTTAAGCACGCAAACGACAATCATAAAGCGGTAAAACTAAGATGGGCATTGACATTGAAAATGGTAGAACATTATACGGCAGCGGGTGTTCTGTAATTACCACCTGTCATCAGATGCACTCAATGCTTTGACCGATTTATAGAGGTTACAAATAAAAGTAATATTATAGACAATTATATAGTTTGGTTTGTAGTCCAAATAATTTACATCAAGTACTTTTAGTTTCGTGAACAAACCTGAACTTCGGTGAATAAAATCAATAACTAAAGATAAGCGGTTGAAGATAATTAAAAAACAATATTCAACAAATATAAAATGCACGAAATTTGCGATTCACAAACTACTAATCCCGTAACCTTGTTCCAGTTAGAAGACACAAATAGAAACACCGGTAAAGCCCAAATAATGATCCAACAGATGACGAATTAAAAACTCATCTGAACGGATCAAACCGTTACGATTTGTTCAAAAGTACGACTGTTGCTAAGGGCCGGTCCACACAACACAGAATCACTTGAGACAAAGCCGAGAGCACCGTTACACGCAGCGTGGTGCCTCTCCGATGGAAAGTAACACGAGTGGAACGAGAATTATTGCTGGTGTTAATTGATGCTATTGGCCAATTCGGAAATAAACTCTTTATAAGATATAAAAATAAAATGCACAAGAAATTAATCTTTTCAATCTGCGAAAATAATGGAAATAAAGAATTAAAGTTTGCTAATGAAAGTAATACATCAGTGTGAAGATTTGTAACATTCGCTGATCACTTCCTGTCGTGAGTTATTTAGAAGTTAATTAAAAACAACATGTAAAAGAAATTCAACTAAATTGCAATCATGTAGAATAACGATCTCATTTAAGAGTTTATATATGCGAACTACAACTGCCTGTGTCTTTAGATTTGAAAACAGATATCTAGACCATGTAAGAACATGGTAGTAACATTATAAATGTCTGATTCGAAATAATTAGTACCGAACATTATATTCCGCCGCACTGTTAGCAATGTCAATGTTTTTTTGGTGAAATCCGCGTGAACACCTAATCTCAAAGTCAATCCATCATTGTGCTGACCACTATTATCTACTGATATTTCCAAAGCGTCATTCTTCTTAACAACAAAGGCCGTTTCACTATTTGATGAGACTTAAACATGACACTATCAATTTTCACGGCCGATTTGAGGCGAGACAAAAACGCGGCATCCGGCGCGTGATGTGACAGCCCTACCACTACCAAAGGTCGATAACGTAGATAACAAAACACAGATCAACACTCTCACATTTTTTGTTAAGAAGAAAGAAAATCTTCAAATAAATAAAAGATCGATAAATTTAATGCCGTCCGTGGTGGGTACCGTAATTTAACTGAACAAACCGATTGTACAAAATTAAATGGCCGTTCGTAATAAGCCAATGAGGCGTAAAATTCAAAAGCCATCGTGTCCCGTCAGTCTTAGTGATGTACCCGTTTACGAAACGGACGTCGTGGGGGAGTAAAACAAATGTTACGCAAGAGGGGACAAGTCGGGCGGGCGACACGGGTGGCTGTCCACGGGACTGCCTTCGGGGCTTCAATGACGTAACGGTCGCCGGACGTCCACTCGGAAAAAACAGACCCCCGATGACATTGATTTTGAATTTTGAACTTGATATTTTACGGAACAATAACCACCTGTTTGTTGATGAGTAATTCGCTCCGGTCGTATCAGAGACAATAACGTTACGAGTGATTAACGCGACCATTTTAAAGAAGCGCGGATGACAAAATAGTACATTGTTACACAAGGGGTGAATGTAACCCTCGAACTATTAGCGCCCTCGCTACGCTCAGGCGCCAAACCACGTCTCGGGCCAAAATAAGTCTTTCACCCGAGGTGAACACTGTGCTTTTCATTACGAATACAAGGAAAATAAAAACAGGAATTGGATAAAGAGATAATACAAGGAAGTATGAACAATACCTACTCTACAACTCGAATAAACAAATGAAGATCGGATTGCCGCCTATATATTTTACATTTTCATCTTTAAATATTTCGCCCAAATCTACGTTATTTTAAAGAAATTGTTGAAACTAAATTATAATTAAGTCATTTAAAATTATATATTATTTAATTAATACTTAACTTTATGTTATTTCAATTTTACATCGCGCTGTAATTAAGTGACCTTAGAAAAAGTTGGAATATGGTGCCATAGAAATGTCAAAATATAACTAGTTTTTTTTTTTAATATTTTGACAGCTATCAGTTAAAAGCGATTCTCCCTAGGGCGGAAAAGTATTACTTTCAACCCGCTCCTCAGGCAAGTTCAGACCTACTTTCCGAGTATGAGTAATGAAAATACTGTTTATTACTTGGACAGTCATTTAGAACTAACACAAAGATTCGGACCTAGTCACTACTAATTAGAACGCTTAATAGACATGATCGGTCTGCAAAACATGAAAGTGTTAAAAAATGCAAAAAACGTGATCAAACAAAACCGCGATGAATAAAGCGTCTAATGACCTTGATTTTAACCACAGCGGAAAAAAAACAATCGCATCAGGAGATACGAAAGTCAAACAAACGTCTTGACGGTGGAAAAGTCAGTGATGTGACGTCACTAGACAGCGTACCCGGGGCACTGGATGCGTCGGCCGACCTTCGTTCCATCGTAAATTGTGGAGTGACGTTTACTGTCGCCAAAACAGCGGCGGCCGAGCCGCGCAAATTGGATAACAGTGCCGTTACAAATTACATAATACAAGGTTAAGAACTTTTAGCGTGGTAGGGTTATCGAGAAGTAACAAATTTATTATTAAATTACAAGGCGTCTGTTTACTTGTATTAAAAGTATAAAGGGAGGAGCGGTTAGCCTTAATGATAATGATGGCAGACTACAATGACTGAGTGGTTGGGGGTTCGATTCCTGCTGGGGCAAATTTCGTAAATGGCCTTTTCGTAATTTTCCCAGGTCTGGGTGTCACTGGGATCACCCCGTGTTCATTGTACGGTACCCATAGTACAAGCGTTGCTTAGTTTGGGATCATACAGTTGGTGTGTCAGTCTGGCGATATTTATTATTATTATGATCAGATTCATATAAACTAAAGAGGTAACCAAAATCGCCGTGATGATATTAGTTCTAAGTATATTTATTCAACGTGTTTCCTGATAGTAACAAGACTAGCAAGTCATCTAGAAGAAAGAAAACCGTTTATTGTAACTAAAGCTACACAACACAATGGTGTTACCTAAAGATAGAGAAAAATAAATTGATTGCAGCGTATGTAATTGCCAACTCATCTAAATTATTGCAATTGCTTAATTAGATTTCGTAGGTCATACCCGCATGGTATCAGAATTAATGAATTATTTATCAATCGTTACACAGCCCTCGCTATTCTCCTACAGGCGTCGTCGCGTCGTTAGAAAGTAATTGAAATGGCTTCACTTGATGGGTTTACTATATTTTCTTGTTATACACATTCTATACATTATTATTACTATTAAACTTACTATTAAATAAATTGTATCAGAGACCGACTGTTTTCGCAAAAAGTTTGTATAAAAAATTCTTATTAGGAAGAGTCTCAGACTCTTTCTCAATATTATATTCGCCTTTGTTCATGATGCGGCATATCTACATTCGTTCTTGGTATTTCTCATGCGATCTTGCTGAGAGTGTATTATTTATTTATTATGTACTTACTATGATAATTTACAATAGCTCTCATTGCCTATCCAATGTATTATCCGATTCTCGCTACTGAATATGGATTTTTCTGTAAAATGATGACAGTGTAAATAAATCCTCGACAGCCCCTACCTATATATCCTCCCACTGAGTTGTTCAGAAATTACACCGCTTTCAGCTCCGCTCAACGAGAATTTAGCGCCTTTGACATTGAAATTTTATAATGAATGACGCAGCGCTTGCGTTCCGCATACTCATCCGATTGAGATTTTGATAAGCCTTTTAAATAAGTTTTTTGCGCTGTCAACTGTCTTTAATCTCAGGAAGATATTGCACTATACATATACTTGCAATGCTACAAACTTTGCTTCACAAGTGTGATAATTATAAAGTGATATATCGAACAATGGCGTTTAACATAAGGAAGCGACGATTTGCCTAATTTCCATGTCAAAATTATGTGACAGTTCAAACAAACACGTCGGAAGTATCCATAATTTTTTATGATACGGGTGATTTTACTAGGTTCTATGTTTCAAACACTTCCTACATTGGAACGGAAGATAGAGTAAGACTTTTTTGGCGTTCAAATCTGAGAATTTAAATCTAAGCGCATTTGGATTATTTATACTTACCGATTATACATTTTTGAAATAATATTCTAGATAACTTATTCGTGTTTTTTATACTTAAATAGATATATATTTTTAATATCTCTTAAATTATATAACGCTAGTGATGCGCATTTTCCTCTGTCCTTGCGGTTCGCGGCTAGCCATCCATAGTATCGTGTTACGAGTCAACCCGTCGCCGGCAGCGGTTTCATACCTCGTTGTGTACGGTTCCGAGACATGAGGCACGAGGCATCAACACATCCGCCGTTGATGTGAATGGAAACGCAATTAATCGATAGAACCAAACTTAAAATTTCATACCACGAATTCATTAGAACTATCCTAGATTGCCCCATTTTACCACTGAAATCTGCAAGCTTATTTTCGTTACACTTCGCCACGGATCCCGAAAATTGGTTACAGCATAACACGAATTTTATACCAATTTTTATTAATCTGTCTTGATAATCCATAAAAATCTCCAAATATTTACGGTGGCTAATCAATTCTCGGTCTCACCTAGTCAACCCGTCATCGTCTATCGCACATATCTACGTAATTTCTCGCAACGAGGCGCCAACGCAATCACGCCGCGGTACAACGCCTTTCAAGTAGGTAACTAAAGAATATCCGACCACCGAGCACGTAGTGATTTCAATGTCAATGTTAGTGGAGTAAAAGAGATTTCTTTCGGAAGGTGTACGACAAATATTAAGCAACTAGCTGTGCCCCCCGACTTCGTTCGCGTAGTATTTAACGTAAGAACAATTCCGGGATTATCTGGATATAAAGTATCCTATATGTTAATCCCGGTTATAAACTATCTGTGTTCCAAATTCCATCCAAATCCGTTCAGTGGTTTTTGCGTGACGGAGTAACAAACATACATCCACACTCACAAACTTTCGCATTTATAATATTAGTAAAATTAGTAGGATCAGTAAAATGTTTGTATGTTGGTAGAGCCCTCTAGCCAATTTACTACATATCGTATTCAGGCTGTCTCGACAGGGTAGTACGACCCCCTCACATAATAACAATGCAAAGTGGCTATTATAGCTGCGATTCGTACGGTGAGTGAGAGTCGGAAACCCAAACCCCTCCCTTCCTTCCTTCCCCACCCTTTCTTCCACTCTCGGTCAGGTTGGCAACATGCGAGCAATGCAAGCAGCATCTATATGCTACGGTAACTGCTTAACATCAGGCGGGTCGTACGCTTGCTTACCGACGTTGTATAAAAAAGGTACAATTTCTAAATTTAATAGAAGAGAAATTAACACAGACATTAAACATACAACTAAGTGTCTACTGAGATCAATGATCTTGAATCAATTCATAAGAGCTCCATAAAAAATATTATATACTTGTATTATATTTTCCAGGTATCTTCAGGTAATTAAGACAAAAATGTATATTTAATTAACGCAATAACAACTGTACTTCAATAAAATCATACACACTAAACATTATCATTAATTTTATTGAAAGATAAAACTAATTTCAAAACAAGTAAGAAGAAAAACTAATATTACTATCTATCGTCGAACTGTTACTAATTATAACTAATTAATCTGAATGGACGGAAGTCATTATCAGCTCAGCGTGATACTTCGCGGGATTATCGTGTTTGTCCGTAGACGGGACTTATTTGTGGTCTTACAATTATGTCTTCACTGTTTTGGATGCATCATTAATTACATTAAATCGAAAGTATACATTATCCTTATAGTAATTAGGCACAGATAAAATAAATAATCAAAAAATAACTAAGCAATCCAAATTTATTTTAAGTAACTATTTAATAACAAAACAGTTTCTTGTATAAACCAATCTATTACAATTAATAGGAGGTATAATTACGTAGGTACCTAAGTTTATTAACGATTAATTAATATACGTAAACAATTTTAAATATTTCAGATTGCAATCCAAAAAAAGTTTTTAACGAAACATATTACTTAACAGTTAACACATCTTACGAATCCTCATTAAGTTTCCTTCTCTTTATTCAGAACGTTCAAAAGATTTAGCAAGATGCCCATTAAGTCTAAATACCTACGTAGGCCGCACCATTAACCCGGGTAACGCCGTCCAATCGACCCTATCGCACAAAACACGTGTGAGCCAACCGCAACACATTAAAATGCCAACCCCCGCCTGCCGACGTGGACCCCAAGGCCGTCGGAACACCTACGCTCTAGTTAGGAGAAAGGATCTATTGTGATGCTTTGAATCATGCGTCTGCGATTAGAGGCTATTATTAGACATTTGCATTGTCAGGCTTACTGTCGTGATTAGGCATGTTGCTAGACCCGTACTGCGTTGGGTAATCCGTGACAGTATAAAGACTAATATGACGAGATACTACATGGCGATCTACTAGGAATTTCGTAAAGTATTCTCACGCAGTTTCACGGTGACATTTCACATGGCCATTTCGTATTTTGTTTATTTAATAATTATTTTTCTTTTTCTAAACAGTCGGCTTCCATACTTCTTAATAGTTATTGAATGCGCTTTTATATGCATTTGCTTTTTATGCCGCTAATACAGCTCATGCCAGCAAAGCGGTGGATAATTTGTTTATGGATCATTGCCAGATTCTTGAGCGACCACCATCAAATACTTTACTTCATACTTCAAAACAAATCCAATAGTTAACCTCCTTACAACCGCCTTCTGTTTGCATAGAATGGTGGGTGTCGCATATCGCACTGTCCTTGACACAAATGCATACATCAAAATTCAATGACGTTTGACAGCTGCCCGCGGCCTTGGGCTTCGCGAGCATTGCGCACGCGCACCAATTGCGACACATCTGGTTCCGATATATCGAATCAATTGCAAGGATTTGTTTGGATTTAGAATATGTAAAGTACCATAAATATGTGAGTCGCATACCCATTTCAGTACCTTACTTGTGGAAAATACCATGGTTTGTAAGTGTATTATGTTATACTTATGTACAAGTACCGAGAGTCTGATTAATAACTTCAGATACCTACATTAAGCTTACATATTCTTCAGACATTATTTCTGAACAATAATCGATTTCATTATCTGCACAAACATGCATGCAGATTCGAAACAAATTCCAGTTTCATAAAATGCGCACTGACACAGTTTTGAGTCTGTGGTACTGACCATTGGCACAATAACCGCCGAAGTCAAAGGTTCAAATATGAATTGCTCATTTAAAACAATTTCAATAAACTTTATTATTATAAAGCATGTTCATTGATAGCTCACGGGCATCAATCTCGAATGCCAGATACATGACACTATCCGTCCTGCGAGACATGCCAGGGTTAAGTTTATTTCTGAGAGAAAATGGCAAACTAGAACATGTTACAAGGACATTATAATTGTTATCTGCCTTAATTATATTAAATATTAAGTTATATTAATTAATAAATATATACCTAGTATTCCTGATAATTTAATTCTGCAGAAAAAATACATAAACTTAACTAAATCAATAATCATAAACTTAACTATATCGGTAAAATGTCAAGCAACACCGAACTGTAACAGCATGCTTCAAAAGTGCAATTTACGATAGAGCATTGTTGATTCATGATTGCATAACCAAATACCGTATATTCTAAACATACTCGTGGAAGGATTAAAATGAACCTGCGGCCTTACGACTTGCACTCGCAAAAAATATAAATAATGCTTAGCGTGGCCAATGCCTTTGTTGGAGCGCAATGAACCGTATCATTGGTTACCTGAGGAGATGGTTGGCGATTTATTTTTCTTACTAATAGTCGTATCGTAGGCAAACTTGTAAATTACAATGTAAAAGGTGTTGGCGACTAATTGGCGCAGTGGCCTTTTCGTAATTTGCCCTGGTCTGGGCGTCACTGGGATCGCTTCCAGGCCATTGTAATTTGTACGGTACCTATAGTACAAGCGTTGCTTAGTTTGGAACCTTGCAGTTGGTGTGGCAGTCTGGCGATATTTTATTTTATTGTTATTTAAGGATTAGGTAGTGTATAAGAGGTCTTGTACCAGGTGACTTCAAACGTGATCGTATGCTGTCACGCAAACGACACAGTTCACAAAGCGCAGGGCTGAGCAGAGTTTGTAACGTGTGATCAAGTACAGAGTTTAGTGCGCTGCGACGCAGGCTCCATGAAGCAAATTATCCTATCAACAATATTTAAACTACTTTCCCTCTATGTCGCCTCCCCGTGGGACATCCTGTATACTAGGTAATAACTCTAAATTGAAAATTTAAAAACCCCCGATGCGACGACCTTTTCATCAAATGTATACAATAATCAACAGGAAATCTGTGTAAAAGTATGAGACATTATTTTGTTATGACATTATAATAATTGACATTAGAATAAACAACGAATCTTAATATTGATGCCACGGAGGTTTCATTCCTAGTAAAATATTATCAATTATGATTCAATTTGATGTAATAACTCTGGTTGAGGTGGACGGGAGCAGCCCAACGCTAAATTTATTTTAAATTATATTTGTTCTTTTATATTTTTTCGCAATGGCGGAACAGCGCCCTCTAGAATTATTATAGCGTAATATTCCATGACCATTAACAAAACAAACAAAATTTAACGCATGCGCGTATCCATCATTTGAAACGTGACTTATGGAACGTCTTTAGTTCATACACAAATCTCATTATAAAAATTGATAAAATATACTTTTTTCCAGAAACAGGGAATCTTTTCAAATTTATAATATTGTAAAAAGCCAGTTCAGTCTATTACGATCATTTAAAAATATAATAAATCTAAATCCAATCATCTCAAATTTTGAATGGATTCGAGCCGTGGAAGTTGGTTTTGGCCTAGAATGTGGCTTTTTTACCTACAAAAGAGCTGATGATCTTCAAACGGCTGAACCGATTTTTATGAAACATAGCTAAGAACACTCTCGATCAGAATACCTATCTAACAAATTAAACTAAATTGAAATCGGTTCATCAGCTTGGGCGCTACGTTGCCACAGACAGACACACAGATACACAGATACACAGATACACAGATACACAGATACACAGATACACAGATACACAGACACACAGATACACATGTTAAACTTATAACACCCCTCGTTTTTCGTCGGGGGTTAAAAAAGAAAGGGTATACAATTTTTTTTGCAACTTTACTTTGTAAATCTAAAACTATCGGCTTTGTGGGACAGTTAAAATACTAAAGGTTTTGTACACTTATGAAATCTGTCAACAGCTGTATCCCTATAACACCTTTTGTTTTTCAAGTTTCCTCCAAAGCTGATAGTTTTAGAGTAACAAAGTTAAGTTTCGAAAAAAAGTATATATACCCTTTCTGTTTCACCTAGTATATGGAATAGTTTTCGGAAAAATAGTAGGCAGGGGCCATTATATTTATTATGTCAGTGTTCTGTGGGCCATATGTATTGCAAGGCTCACACACAGTTCTCTGCGGTTGATTTTACGATAGCATTCTGTTCGAGTAGCGAACGAACAATAGATTCATATATTCGCAATCCCGTTAGACCGCTCCAGGGAAATCAGACCCTGCTGGTGCTGAATGAAATCAGTTGTAAAATATTTATAGTATAGTGTATTGAATTCTGTGGTAGTTTACAATGTTGGATGAATTGTTTAAACCGTCAGGATTGGGAAATAAAATAAGTTCAATGTGGAATCGGGTTTTGTCTTTGGTAGAAATAAGCTTTCAATAACTAAAGGATCTTGCTTATTTTGTCTCAAAAATCGGTCTAGAATACTTACTTCGTCGATAGCTTATCATTCTTAAAGGAACTTCTAGTGCATTCTTTTATGAGAAATAGAATGTACTTAAATGTGGAAAAGATGACTTTGAAAAGAGACTTTGAAGGAAATGAATGAACATGAAATCCTTTTTTCACTGTAACTGTTATTGTAAATACCTTAAAAATAAACATTGAGCCTTGAGTCCGCAAAGTTAACTAACACAATCAAAGCCTTCCCTTTAAGTTTAATTAAGCATACAATTTTTAATAATTTACAAGAAGAAACACATTAATTTAGATAGGTACCTATTACTTAACCGTCTTAAGCAAGACGTCATTATTTTAAGCATGGCGGTCGATTAAGCAATAGATGCACTCGCCACTGGCAACATGCATTGGAATTAAAAAATTACACCCTATGAGGAACGTGCGTTGAACCGGAACTAAGATGTAAGGCTTCGTACACACCATACCAAAGACAGGAATAGGGGCAAAATGACGTTACGTTGCAGTGAAGTGTCAAAACACTTGACAGTTCAGACAGTCTCTCTCTCGTCTCTCTCTATCCCACATCGTGATATTAAAATAAAATAATAAATAATATCTAGTAATAATACTACATAAAAAAAATCCCAAGGATGGGACAGGTTGTGCTGAAACACCTAGTTACAATAGTATAGGATAGTTAAGCACAATTCAGTTACTATTGTTATGTTTGCATTATATTTTAGTTTTAACGAGAACTTTAAAAATAACTATAAATCAAGGAAATAATGTGATGTAATCACAGCCTAATGGAATATGTTTAGTACGTAATGTAATGAGGCATTTATATTGATGAGCACCGAACTCTTGCACAACGCATACTCGAATTAAAATGAGTGATGTACAAAACGATAACAATGACATATTTTATGGCCGCCATTGCGATACACTGAACGTAATAAGAGAGTTTCCCATAGAGAGTCGATGTTGTTCCGACAACATTATGTGTATGTTATTAATGTTGTATGTTTTAAAGTCATTTACATAATAGATGTGTAAATAGCAACGATAAGATAATCCATAGTTGACAAGTGTGAAATATTGTTTTCTCAATTTCTTACGTATGTTGTTACAGATAGAGGGAATTTACAAAAATACTCTAGCAGATTACACCGTAGCTTAGATGACCTAGATCTGAAGAAAAGTCGCTGCATTTTATCTATACAAATAAATAAAATTGAAGTGTCTGTTTGTAATATCATAACAACAACTACTTATTTACTATATGCATATGAACATATGAAAGAATATACTTACTTATGGTACTTATAACAACATTACAATTTTTATATTTTATTCGGCCCTTCTGTCTGTTTGTTCGAGTCAATCACTAAAAGGGCTGGACCGATTTGGATGGGATTTTCACTGTCAGATAGCTGATGTGTATCTTCGGCTACCTTATTTATCGAAGTACCATGTCGGTGTAACGGCGGGCAACATCTTGTAAAATACCTTCAACACAAGGTACTAAAATTATTTCTTACATTCTTATTGACACGATCTATTGTTTACAATAACTCTCCGCTTTGGCTCACATCTAAATCTTAAGAAATCAATAGCCGCAGGTTGTCGGTAAATTAAAGGAACCAGTTTAAAACCTCTGTTCCATGATGATTTAATGATACCGCGAGTTTCATAACTATACCCCGTGCCTCGGTGCATGGGGTAATGGGGACCGTGTGGCTATCGTCACTTGTCTAGTGATGGGATACTGGGAATATCGATAGACATTGTTAGATAATTTGGTAATCCTCTTCTTTGATTTTGCTTACTTTTGTCTTCTTTTGAACGTAA
Organism: Notodonta ziczac; assembly: GCA_918843915.1. NCBI lineage: Eukaryota > Metazoa > Arthropoda > Insecta > Lepidoptera > Notodontidae > Notodonta > Notodonta ziczac. Next base: position 12,605,694 of record OU974037.1, read on the forward strand.
GAATAGTTTTATACATACACTAGCTGTGCCCGCGACTTCGTCCGCCTGGAATTTAATTGACAAAGTTTCATACAAAGTTTCATCCCGTATTTTATGCCCTTGGGGGTAGAATTAATCAAAATCCTTTCTTAGCGGATGCCTACGTCATAACATCTACCTGCATGCCAAATTTCAGCCCGATCCGTCCAGTGGTTTGGGCTGTGCGTTGATAGATCACTATGTCAGTCAGTCAGTCAGTCAGTCACCTTTGAGTTATATATATTTAGATACCTACTAGTTAATTTATTAGCGGGCAATTTTGGGTGGCACTTCTGCTTAGCCGTTCAGAGAACACAGGAGTAATAAAATATTCCTAATTAATTTGTTTTTTATAATTGTACGCTCTCGCAGCAAGATAGATACATATTGTGCCTTATTGATGTACTATTATTATATGTGCAGATATTTTATCGTATATATTTTATTATCGGATGAATCGATTGCAGATGGACCATTACTAGTAATAGTCCAACCGCGGTGCAACACTTATCTTTTTTTAATGCAAACAAAATTGACGCTGGTAACAAGCGACACGGCTGGCCGTGGGAAAGGCATGATAGGTGCAAATTTCTACCGAAGCGAATCTTAGATCGCAGATAACTGAAAAAGTGCAGTTCTAACAATCTTAAATGGCGTTCTTTCTTTGTTTTTTTTTTAAGATCGAAATCAGCATGTAACGTTTCGTTTCCTTTTATGTAATGTACTTATTCAAATCGCTTGTAGGTACTTATGCGTTTTATGGACTGGGCGTATTTACAATGGTACCTATAGACAACATAATAACATAAGCTAGTGCGTAGAAAGTGTCTGCTATTGACTCTTATAACTTCGGCGTAGGATTGCATAATCTGTATTTTCGCAAAAAACGGAAACGGTACCTATACCTATATAACTACAGGTTGAAACAGAAAGGGTATACTTTTTTTTTCAAAACTTAACTTTGTAATTCTAAAACTATCAGCTTCGGAGGAAACTTGAAAAACTAAAGGTGTTACAGGGATACAGCTGTTGACAGATTTCATAAGTCTACAAAACCTTTAGTGCTTCAACCTGTTCCACAAAGCCGATAGTATTAGATTTAAAAAGTAAAGTTGCAAAAAAATTGTATACCCTTTATGTTTCACCTAGTATACTATATAGCAGGTAGTAGTGTACGAAACGGCTTCAGAATTTCGCGCAGTGGAGACAGCTTAATATGGTATGTAAGAATAATGAACATTAATTGACAACAATAATGAACTTTATTATGAAGAAACAACAAGCTTTGATCTTAATACAAATATTTGGTTAGATCTAAAAGATCTACGTTAAACAAGTCAATTTCGGTTTGGTCATTTTGTCCAGCCAAATGTTCCACCCGTGCGCGGGCGTCGGGTATTCGACCGCTTTATAACTTTTCTCCCTTTAATGTTGACCTATTGTATCATAGATACTGATCTTTATGACACAAAAGGATTTGTTAAATAACCAAATTCGTAGCGCTTATGAACGTCAGATGAATTTATTACAGGATGCGATATTAAATTAGTAGTTATAGTTAGGTGACGTAATGAGCTTTTGAATAATAATTGTTGCGAAAAAAAATGTGGAATATCCACAGACAAAAAGTTGGAAATATCGGATCTGTCGCATTCTAATCTATGAATAAAGAATTAGAGAGAGAGAGAGAGCGAGAACAAATCGATGTAAAAAAATCCGTGAAATGAAGGTCTTGTCGCGTTGACGTGCTAGGCCTGCAAGGGAGACTTAACGATGTCTATGTCAAGACTTTAAAGATACTTATCAATTCCACCTATATGCACAAAATAAATAAAAAATAGGTAGCTGAAGTATGGACACCATAAACACATATTAAGTTTAATTCCAGTCGAAATACGATCGAAATCACAATAATCTTTTCGGACAGGAATCTACAAGCACGTGTACCCATTGTGTACTCGCGTAAACTTTGTGATAACACTTTAATCCTCACCGCTTTGGCGAATCAAGGATTAAATCAATTCAAAACATGTGATTGTTTCACGAAGTTGTTACTAGGTATATCTATTTTGTTGCATAACCTTATCTAGATTTGTCAATGATCATCATGCCAGTGACCAACCTAAGGTCTGACCATCATTGTCACGGTTATATTAAGGTTATGGTCAAATACCTTCGTTATCTAATCAGTCAGTTCGGTATTTACAGAGGTTTAGATTTATTTCATATGCATTGACGAAATATTGATAAGATAGGAAATAAGTGAGATTGATTTTTTTATTTAAATTTTCAATTTCACAACTATCTGAAACAAATTTTAAGTGCACAGATTTACTTGTATTCTATGATTTATTCACTTTAATTTGGTGAGCATAGCTTTTGTATCAGAAAAAGTTATATTTTACGTAATGTTGTGATTAATGCGCATGTTCCCATCAAGAATTTTATCGGTATTCAATCACTTTGTGTGTAACGTTAATCTTTATTTAATTTACGAGTGTAGCTCCGACCGTCCATAATCGTGGCTTTATCAGAATCTGACCGTCGAGCGTCTGTCGTCTTGCAATTGTCATGAGAGAATATTCTTACAACAACATGAACCTGCTATTGCACATATAAGAAAGACATAAAACCTATATACTGGAACTATTCATTAGTTACTAAATACGCTTTCGCATATATTTGTTTATAGGACTAGTCCCGCTACACACTCCCACCACTGTAACTCCTGTAAGCCAGAATCGGCAATTAAGTACTAATTATAACGCCGAGAGTTGACCTTTGTTTGTTCTCCAAACTCAACAGCTCCGATAAGAGCTGCTTACTGTGCGCTCTGAGATTTTATTTTCCATTAAAACGTTTCAAAATCGCGCTCAAATTCGTTCTCAGAGTTCAGATCTTTATTCAAATTCAACACGCATTTATCTGCCTACCTCATTCACCTGTACAATGCATTATTTTATACGTATGACGCATTTAAAGATAATCTATAACATTTATCTCAATCAAAGGTCGCACATTGATAGCGGCACACATCGGCAGTCGGATTATTATGTAGCTTGTTGAATGTCATTGCATACAATTGATCATTATTGATGAACTAGGTAAGTTTATGTAGAAAAACGGTACAGAGTGGAATATTTATATACTTTAAAGTTTTAACTCAAAAAGACATCAGAAGACTTATGTTAGTACATGGTGTGTGTATAAGTAATAAGTTAGACACCTACTAATTTTGCGGAAATAAATAACACTATTACCTACTGAATATTTCAGAACAATGTTAATCGTATCAATATGGTATTGTGTAGGTATCTCAGGAGAAAATGCATAAGGTTACTATCAAGCTAACCCTATCTAAACACACACGTCATGTGTGCAATAATACTGCCTCTAGGTAATCTTATTTAACATGCTACTTATGAAACATACGTGCGTACATCACGATCTAAGAATGCTATTAATTTATGGTAATATTATGGAATAATAATTAATAATAATTAATAATGACACAATAATTAATTAAGTACATAATTATAACAATTTCGCCCTTTTGAGTTCCCTCTCCTGGGCACCCGCCTGCCTTATACGAGCGGGATTCACGCCATCATTCACAAAACTCGCCCAGTGCGCTTTCTTTTCACATTTCGAAAATGTATTAGATTTTCTAAAACATGTAGGTTTCCTCATGATGTTTAACTTCACCGTAAAGTCAAACATAATAGAATTTCACAAACCTATCCTACTATTATCCGTGAGAGTTATACTTAGGTTATAATATATTTTAAACCGTTATAAACTCTACGTCGTCGGTCCCCTAAACATCAACAAATATTGTCACGTATTACCTAGAAACGTAACTGTCACGAAACGCGGGGAAGTCTCCACCCCTCCGTCCACTCACAACACCCCTTAAAGCCTGTGCACACCACGTTTTATAAACGCGCCGTCGACGCACGTTTCTAAAACGCGCTTTAATCCTACAAAGCTCCACAGCAGGGCTGGCCAACCGGTCGATTTCGACTATTAGTCCAGTCGATCGTGGCAAGGCAAAAATATAAATACGTAGAACAGACTACCCAACGAAATTAAAAACTGCAGCACGCATCATCTTGTATCAATTTTCAATGGCCGTTCTGTCTCATTATTTGTCCTCTCTTATGTAGGTAATTGGTAGATCGCACAGGGTTTCGTCAGTAAACAGTAGATCTTGGGTCTAATTAAGTAGGCCACCCCTGGTCTACAGGCTGCGTTTGACTCGCGTGCGAATCGCGTCTGAATCGCGCGTCGACGGCATGTTAAAAAACGTGGTGTGCACAGGCCCCTAATATCAATCCCAGGCTACGTTTACGTGGAAAGTTAAAGCACCCACCTACCAACATAGGTAGGTAGTTACTTCAACTGGAAACATTCACTAGGCGTCTCCCGTCGTAAATTTATCTACGCTAATGTAGAAGGTCGTGACGTCACAGCTAGTGGTCGTGACGTCACGGAACTGAGCGTATCGATCGACCTTGGCTGTGCAAGGACATCGACACCCCTCTGGTTAGCCATTTGTAACTTGCATACAAGTTTTGTTGCTACATTTGGATCTTAAAAATAGCTTGGTAATTGAATAGTGTTGGTTGTGTTTGTTAATTATATTCGGTATTTATTACTCGAATAGTCAGGTATATTATATTATTAAATAATCCATTACAAGAATGTGTTAGAAAATGTACATACAAGAGGCCAATTTACTTAATGCTTATTTACGAAAGAAATATAAATATCGATCATGGTTTTATCAAACGATTCAACAGCGACAACGCTGTACATAATGTGCCTTCATGCAACCCCTCGTTCGAAGTGACAAACATTTACACCTACCAGTATTTGTATTGTTGTATTTTTTTTTATAGTTTAAAATAGAGAGACAGCAACAAAAACAGTGCAAGCGCACGCTAATGTGTGCACAAAACAATATTGCGCACGGAAAAACCACACAATTTTGTTTCAAACAAAAGCTCTTCAAACAATCGAGCCTTCGGGCGCTCTTGCTATTGTTAGGTGGCCCTACCTAGTAATTTGAATTCCTTTATGATCCTATTAAAAATAAAATAATTATTTTTAATTTTTTAAGCTTATTAAATTATTCTACTTAAGTAGGTACTACGGTAGGAACCTACTCCACCATTTTAATAGGTATCTACCCACTAACAGATTTTATAGCAAAGTAAATTAATTTTGATTTCTTAAAATATTGACTAAATTATCTATAATAACTCTAAATTGAAAATTTAAAAACCCCCGATGCGATGACCTGTTCATCAAATGTATAATTTACCTAGTTCTTCCAAATAATGATGTTAGCGCGATTTACGTAGCTCCCGTAGCTCAGTATCCATAGCTCATCTCGCAAATTCATCTGGTACAACTAGTTTCGATGCCAGATTATGAAAGCACCATTAAATCATTTGTTTTGGCTTCCTCATTTATAATCTAAGATGTACAATAATCAACAGAAAATCTGTGTAAAAGTATGAGACATTATTTTGTTATGACATTTTAATAATTGACATTAGAATAGACAACGAATCTAAATATTGATGTCACGGAGGTTTTATTCCTAGTAAAATATTATCAATTATGATTCAATTTGATGTAATAACTCTGGTTTGAGGTAGACGGGAGCAGCCTAGGGGAAGAATTTTCAATAACGCTAAAATTATTTTAAATTAGATTCGTTTTTTTATATTCTTTGTCAATGGCGGAGCAACGCCCTCTAGAATTATTATAGCGTAATATTCCATGACCATTAACAAACCAAACAAAATTTAACGCATGCGCGTATCCATCATTTGAAACGTGACTTATGGAACGTCTTTAGTTCATACACAAATCTCAATAAAATTGATAAAATATTCATTTTTTTCAGAATCAGGGAAACTTTTCAAATTTATAATATTGTAAAAAGCCAGTTCAGACTATTACGATCATTTCAAAATATAATAAATCTAAATCCAATCATCTGAAATTTCGACTGGATTCGAGCCGAGGGAATTGGTTTCGGCCGTGAATGTGGCTTTTTTAACCTACAAAAGAGCTGATGATCTTCAAACGGCTGAACCGATTTTCATGAAATATAGCTAAGAACACTCTCGATCAGAATACCTATCTAACAAAAGAAACAAAATTGAAATCGGTTCATCAGCTTGGGCGCTACGTTGCCACAGACAGACACACAGATACACAGATACACAGATACACAGATACACAGATACACATGTTAAACTTATAACACCCCTCGTTTTTCGTCGGGGGTTAAAAATGAAGGTAGGTACCCATGCCAATGACAATTAAAGAATTGAAAAGATTATAATAAGGATAATTACGGCAGCCCTGAAACGCCTATAGCGGACTGGCCCTCTATATCAATCTAAATATATATAACTCAAAGGTGACTGACTGACTGACTGACATAGTGATCTATCAACGCACAGCCCAAACCACTGGACGGATCGGGCTGATATTTGGCATGCAGGTATATGTTATGACGTAGGCATCTGCTAAGAAAGTATTTTGATTAATTATACCCCCAAGGGGATAAAATAGGGGATGAAAGTTTGTTAAGTTAAACTCCACGCGGACAAAGTCGCGGGCTCAGCTAGTAGTGTAAAATTCCTCCATTGAAATATACGAAATTGAACATCTTTATATCGGCGATAGATGGCGCTGATGTCCGTCGGGGGTCGGGTCACGAAAATCGTGCGACCACGACCGCAGTGTGGTCACTAACAAACATGAACAATTGTTTTTATTACAATGAACTACAACCTAGTATTGACTTTCTCGGTGGTATAATAGTCGTTAAGTAATTGACTTAAAGGATAAAGTAATTTACTAGGTATTATACTTAGCGGAGATAGAATGAAAACAAAAGCATTTGGACAAAAATACTACAATTTTCAGCAGGCGGATGTACCGGACTTCTATCCCTTCTAAGTTTATTTGGTCTTTGTCTTTGTCTTTTGGACTTTGGCTAAAGCTAGTGGGAACTATTTTGCATATGACACGCTATTTCAGCAACAAAACATCAGTCAATAATTGTTAGTTCAGCTAACGTTAGCGCTTTTTAGTGGGTTAGTATACTGCTCTGCCAAGACTGCGACATACCTACTCCTCCCGGCTCCCCCGGGGAAGGAAGAACCCTTTTTATTAGGTAAGCCCGCCAAAGTAACTTCTAAAACAAATAAAATGACATTACATGTCCTTTTGGATCATATCCGTTGCTGCATATTTACAAAACCATCACACAAACATCGATATCAAGTACACTTCACGTGCGCTGTTGAAATAACTGCATTATTTATTTTGCGCGTGCAATTTCACTCGCAACTCTGTAAGTGGATGGAGGGTTAAAAATAAAAGGACGTGGAATGCACGACATAGGTCGGTACCTCCACAAAGAATTCGAAGAAAACAGCCGTAACTATTGTTGATTAAGTATTTTAATTAAGCAAAAGTAATCCTTAAAACGATGATGTTTGATCTTCATTATTGTTATTTGAGTTGTATTATAATAACTTACTAAGCAAGTCTAAATAAATTAATTTTAAAAACTTGACGGACGTTATCTACATGGACACGTTTCAGTGCTTTCAGTAACTGTAACTAACTTATAACTAATCTCATTGACACTCCATAAAGTTTCAAGGCATAACAAAACCTCGTTCTAAAATTGCTCCGATCATTCGCTTCCTTCAAAAGCACCTACCTGAAGTTTTGTTGAATCAAGAAGTTCCTGGAAAATCGTAGACACTGGGTATCGAAAAAACATAGGCTTTAACGCCTGGACTTAAAGGTCAAAATAAGGAGGTTCTATCCCATTGTTAACTTTTTTGTCATCGGAAGCTGTTCCATGGAAGGCACTAGATCTATTTATTGACACAAAAAGGATTCCAATGTTGATCGGTTTTTGTTCGGGGCTTCAAAGAAACCGCTAGGTTTTTTTGCCGAAATAGAAGCCTATAATTTACGAGTTACTAACCAAAAATATTTTTATGGGTGGGAAATAAATTAAGTATATGGTGACTGACTTAAAAGTACCAGGCATGCCTTTTAAGTTCTGTCGTTTCCATATTTCCCGGCAATTTTGAATTTGGAACTGTTCTATATTCGAATGTGTTTAAATTTCGAATCTCAAAACAATTGAAAGTTTTAGGATTAATGCTATTGTTTAGTCACAGCGTCGATTAGAATCTGTCAGGTTACGTACGAAAATGAATCTTCCTAAGGAAAATGTTCGTGCAATAATTTTCTACAACTTTAGAAGAGGCCTGACACGGCTTCAGTGTTTTGAAGAGCTAACATCTGTGTTCAGTGATGAAGCCCCATGTCTGCGGACAGTCGAACGCTGGTATTTATAATTCCAGCGTAAACATACTATTCTTAGTGACAAATCTCGCGAAGGACGGCCAAAATCCGCCTTCACTGAAGATAACATCATTGCTGTGAGACAACAAATTCTCGAAGATCGTCATGTGACGTATCAAGAGATAGAGGTTCTATTAGGCATCTCAGGGACAACCATTCAGAAAATCTTGCATGAAGCGCTTGGTGTAAGAAAGCTAGTTTGCCGTTGGATACCGCATCTGCTTTCCGACGATCACAAGGCGGCCCGCGTCAGATGGTGTAAGAAAACTCTGCAAAGGTTCAACCAAGGAGAGTCAAATCATGTCTTCGACATCATCAGTGGTGACGAATCTTGGATCTATGCCTACGATCCTGATTCCAAACAACAATCTACAATCTGGGTCTTTCAAGACAAGCCAAAACCGACTAAAGTTGTTCGTTCTCGAAGCACTTCAAAGAAGGTGGTGGCCACGTTCATTGGAAAAACCGGCCATATTGCGACTATTGCACTTGAAGATCGTAGAACGGTTAATGGAGAGTGGTATACCACAGTTTGTTTACCACAAGTCATCGCCAACTTCGAAAATCTAACTCAAAGCGACGCATCATCCTGCACCACGACAACGCAATCTCACACAGCGCTCGTCAAACGATTGAGTATTTGAAGCAGAAAAAAGTAGAAATTCTTGATCATCCTCCATACAGTCCTGACCTAAGCACTAACGATTTATTTACATTTCCTAAAATTAAGAAAAGTCTTCGTGGTCAAAGGTTCCAGTCCGGTGAAAAAGCAGTCGACGCTTTCAAGTCAGCCATTTTGAACACCCCCACTTTAGAGAGGTATAAATGTTATAATAACTGGTTTGAGCGAATGGAAAAGTGTATTAAGCTACGTGGTGAATACTTTGAAAAACAATAAAAAGTACTATAAGGTTCTAGTTGTGTTTTTTTCTTCAAACGACAAAACTTAAAAGGCATCCCTCGTAAATATAATAAAATTAATATAAAAACTACCTACATAAATGTGATTGAAACTTAAAGCATGGATGTTTAAAAGATAAAATAATATAAATAAAAACTGGTTCTACTAAAAAATCCTACAAAAACATTCACACTTTTTTAAGCATTAGGTATCTTTCTACAGAAAAAATAAAACAGGGCGTTTATCCTAAGCACTTGTCTACTCATACCCGTTTTCACCAAAGCATGTCAATATTTACTCAAGAATTTGTAAACCAAAACATCGCCCCGGGTCACAATGATCACTTGATCTGAATAAATAAATTAGCATACTTAGATAGGTAGGTACTTCTCCCAAAAACTGATTTAACTTCACTAATAATTTACTTATCTACCTACTTCAATCTAATCTAGTTTATAAGTCTTGAATAAGCTGCAATTTCTTTTAAAATCAAGGTCAAATTACGGCCTATTTCCTGCGATGAAGCTATCAACGGCTTACGAGCAGAAAATGTAATTCATAATACAAATTTCCAGTAATAAAATAGAAATCGTTTTATAATACGGTTAGCCAGTCGTAAATACATTATTCCACTATAGTAACAATATTCCGGTTTATATTTTGTGTCAAAAAAGTAATTCAAAGGGCCTTTAGTGACCCATAACTGTCATTTTAGGGCTCGCCTTAATGGCCTCTGGCTTTCAAAGTTTTGAATGAATGAGGAGAATAAGAAAGTGGGATTAGTATATTTTGATTTGAATAAGTATTACTTCACTAGTTATTTAAAATCAATAATCCAATCGGTAAGCCCTATGTTCTATTAACTTTTTGACACAATGCCAGAGAAATAACAGGACCCAATCTACAGCTATTTCGGTCCATATGATAACGATAGACAATTACATAAGTAGATAAGTATAATAAATTGGGAAATTATGGTCCTTTGTTTGTTGAAGTTGGTCTCATCAAGCTGAAATGACTTAAATGGGCTAAGATGTCGAGTTATGTTGTGAATTAACATAGGCTAATTTGTATTAATTAAATCGCCCGGGAGGAGTCGCGGCGCGGGTAAAGTATAGTTCTTCCATAATACGCAATCCACTCATCCTACTCAACAACACGGCGTACAATTAATCTAACCGCATAAACAACTAACCTATGTAATTTCTCTAACGAGAGTCGCAAAAAAGTCTCGATTGACGAGACCTTCCGGGACCGAGACCCGTTTCCCACGAGCGGCGCGGGCGCAATGAAACGTCTCTAGTCGGCTCGCGCTGACAGAACAATACGGTCTCGTATGGAATCATGATAAAAACAGGTATCAAACGATGTGCGGTGCGACCAGTGGCGCTCAATGTTTTGTTAATGTTTACACTGATTTTTAAGTCGTATTTGCTTTGTACTGGCTATAAATAGAGGCGAAACTGTAATGTGTGTAAAATATTCAGTCAGCGCAAAGTCACTGTTACGAAATTTGTAACTAAGTACGTATTTATCGATTATAAGTTTTAAATGCATTAGATATAAATGTATATATATGGTTAAGAATTAAACAACCCCAGCTAATTTTCAATTAGGGTTCAAATGGGCGCCCGGTCGGCACCTACAATTTTTTAGTTTGAGCACCGCTGTCTATACATGATGCTGTGTCAATAAAACTGTTTAGCATGATGATAGCATGTCACCTCGCTACCGTATCGACGTCTCATACAGTCTATTGTTATATCTTTATTGGATTTCCCACGATTAATTACATATCTTCTTATATGAAGAAGATACATCTAAGAAAGCAGAATAAGCTATGTGTAAAGACGGTGAAAGACCGGAGGCGAAACACGGGCAGAGTAACAAATGTTCAATTTCCTTTTTTTTTGATATTGCGATGTTTTAAAATATTCTTTGATTAGCTCGTAGCATGGCGCTAGTCTGTCACCGCCATAAGATGACATTTATGATTTCTACCTATCGCTTTTCATTATACAAATTTAAATAAAATACTATTATTCCCTTTATTTTAAATATGTTGTAAATAGGTATTATTTTTTGTTTTAACCGCAATAAATCATACTGACCAATACTTTTATCAACACAAACCGACGACCGAGCGATAACGGACGGAAATGACATTGGATTTGACTGTTAACGAGTTAGCATTTGTTTACTAAGACACTGAAAATGATGTTTCAGTTGACCTTGACTGCACCGAATAGGTATTTGCCCATGAATATTTCTGAGATTATTTACCGACATGTTAACTTTAACTGCATAACTATAAATACCTATTTGGGTTATTTTAAGAATTAAACCTCGGTGTGTTTGCATGTTTGTTTAGTATCGTGTATGTTAGTTTAATCCAATCGGATTCAAGGCAACGAAATACCAGGTTGTGTTTACCTGCCTTTCCCGTACGAGCAATTAATTCGGTAAGTAGTTAATAGTACCTAATTTGGCTGAAGGCCATGATGGGTGGGAGAATGGGGAGACCTTTGCAAAGAAGTTATTAAAAAGAAATATATTTTTAATAAAAAAAAAATTGGTAAGACGATAGACTTTGGCATTTTCACGACAAAATTATGCACACCTTACAAACATAAAACAAAAACATTGCAGGGTAACACCACGAAACATTTACACCGAATTAAGATGTCTCTAATATGTGCCATCAAAAAATTGAAACACCAATCCTTCCTACTAATATTATAAATGTGAAAGTTTGTGAGTGTGGATGTATGTATGTATGTATGTATGTTTGGTACTCCTTCACGCAAAAACTACTGAACGGGTTTGGATGGAATTTGGAACACAGATAGTTTATAACCGGGATTAACATATAGGATACTTTTTATCCCGATAATCCCGAAATTTTTGTTACGTTAAATACTACGCGGACGAAGTCGGGGGGCACAGCTAGTATGGCCATAAATGTATGTTTTTCGCCAATGAAAACACGACGATGTTTCAAAGTGCTTGCACGAGAATAATTCGGAAACGGCTTCAGAAACACGACAAACATGAACACACAACATACCGATTTTAATGAACCTATTTGCACAAATCTCTCGCTATTATTTGCGCAATTACCAAACCACGTTACTGTGTACTGGATGGACAGTAAGTCATTATATTACTCGTACTAAGTATAGGTACTCGAGGATGCGTCACTTCTCTGTTTAGGTTCCTACTAGTGATGTAACGAATGTTGGGTTTTTGACATTCGCGAATGCGAATGCGAATGCGAATATTTGGCTCCAACATTCGCGAATGCGAATGCGAATGCGAATGTTGACTTTCTAATAACTCTAAATTGAAAATTTTAAAAAACTCCGATGCGAAGACTTTTTAAACTACAAAAGAGCTGTTATTATCAAATGGCTGAACCGATTTTCTTGAAACATAGAACACCCTCGATCAGAATACCTTTCTAAACAAAAACAAACAAAATTTAAATCGGATCACAGTTTGGGCGCTACGATGCCAGAGACAGATACACATGTTAAACTTATAACACCCCTCTTTTTTCGTCGAGGGTTATAAAGAGCGAAAAATGTTAGACTGGTTTGACGTTTCGTGTCGGCCGAACATAGCCGAACCCATACAAGTTGAAAGAACCAAGTTAGTCACATAAAAATAATTCGAAGAGATTTTTTTTGATTTGAGGGTAGTATAGTATTATGGCATTAATCAAATTTTATTGGGTTTGTTAATATTTTAATAAAACTAACAAGTACAATAGAGAAAGATCCTATTTTATTTATAATTTAGTTAGCTACCTCAAGACACATCCATATTTTTTAAATTCAAATATTATGAAATAAGTGCAAGTGAGCTAAGTTACGATCGAGGCTGGTTTGCAGCCAGAGACTTACGCGAGGGCTGTGATGGAGCCAAGGTGTGTAATCAACTATGCTCACGCGTTTCATAAGGCATTTTACAACAAAAAATATTTAAAATATTCCAATCTTAATGGAAAAAATTCACAATTCACGAATTCGTTAATAAAACAAGATTGCGCGCCGTAAATTTTAGGGTTCCGTAGTCAAACTCGGAACACTTATAATTTCGCCACGTCCGTCTGCCCGTCCTTCTGACATCACAGTAATTTTATTCACAGACTATTATAGCTAAAATAATGCAAATTGGAAAAAATTTAGTTTATGTACCGCAAAAAAACTGTGATTTTAAATTTTGAAAGCAAAGTTATTCCATTGTACCTCCCGTACTTAAGACTGTGAGTGAAAAAAAATATGTTTTCTCACCTCCTTGATTGAGGTATTGTTCAGTAAGTATTTTTAAAATAATTTGAAGGTTTCATTGACACTTTTTCAATATTAATACCAGTTTACGAAATATTGAGTTTCATTGTGGTCTTTTTTACGTAAGTAGCAAGATTCATCCTTTAAATTAGAACCACATTATAAATGGAATAAATAGTTATTTACTATTATAATAAACATATTTTTTTTTCAATATCTAAAGTTTGGACTTATTCTCAAACCCACGCACCACCGATTGTGCAACCAGTCTAATTACAACTTAATTATTTGAATTAACATTTATAAGAACTTTATATTAGTCCAAAAAGAAAAAATCATGTATTATTTTTAACTAGCTGTGCCCACCGACTACGTCCGCGTAGTATTTAACTTAACAGAAACTTAGGGATTATCGGGATAAAAAGTATCCTATGTGTTAATCCCGGTTATAAACTATCTGTGTTCCAAATTTCATCCAAATCCGTTCTGTAGTTTTTGCCTGAAAGAATAAAAAACATACATCCACACTCACAAACATTCGCATTTATAATATTAGTAGTTTATTTTAATAAATATTATGTTTTTTTAATGTTTACTATTTTTAGGATAACTCTTTACTATGAATTAAAAAATGTAAAGTCAAAAGCACTAGTGCGTAATAAGCTGCTTTATGAACCTTAAAGCGGTGCAATAAGAGCCACCTTATGATCAAGTTTGTTAAAAAGATATATAATTCTTACTAGTTGTATTAACATTCCATATCCATCTATACATAATTTCCTTATTGTTTTTCAAAAACATTCGCCAAACATTCGCATAGGTTCTTGCGAATGCGAATGCGAATGCGAATGTCAAAATATATGCGAATATTCGCGAATGCGAATGCGAATGCGAATATTCGTTACATCACTAGTTCCTACCTACAATCCGGTCAAAATTTTTATAAAATTATATTTTATGACATCAGTTCTTTTCAACGTATCGCGTTCATTTATTTTTTATCAGAAATAGGTTTCCCGGCAACGAATGAAACACGAATTTATAAAATGGCCGCCCGATAGTTGGCCACCCCAGCGGTGTCCGACTAGAAATCGAACATTATTAACACTGCGTACTGGTAGCTGGTTAGTTGAAGCTCTATTTTGTTTTCGAAGCGTTTTGGAATCATTGGTTACGACCATGGCAGCAATAGCCAAACCAAAATAAAATTGAGGACCCATGGAATAAAATCTAATGATAAACTAAATAACTCGTTTCACAATCTAAACATCTGTGAATCATAACAACATAAACAACCTAAAATAAATTAGGATCAATTTGAGAAGCAACCTCGGCAATGCAATTCGCTATGCGTCGTCCAAGTTGTCCTTGCCGCAACTGAGAGCAACTAAAATGGGTCAGCAATAAATATGTACTGTTAATAGAGCAACGTGTGCATGCAAAATGGACTATTGCAACACAATAGGGGACGGACATAAAATACGGCGCCTTGGATTGTTTTAACCTTCCCCGTTTTGTTTAAATTGACGCAGTTTTAAAATTCTGTATTTAGTAATTTTTTACTTTGTTTTACTTCTCATATCGTAAAAGCACAGATGCTTAGAATAAGGTAGGTACAGATTGATGATCTCACTGCACATGAGTAAATAACCTCATGTGCTCACTGTAGGGCTGCTGCGGGGATACCCGAGAAAGTCATAGGGTGACCTCAACAGGAAATGAAAATTAAGGCGGTTTGAATGACATATAGTAGTGGCGGTTAGTAGTATAGGCGAGTAAAGATAAGCGGCCACACATCGCAAACATGAACGATCTTATTGTCTTTTGAAAGGTGTCCTGCGTCGTGTGAGCAGTTTACTTTTCAGTCAGCGTTCATTTAGTTCCATACATTTTTTGCCAGCAAAGCATTCGTTTGCGAGGATCGCTTTGCTTATGAAAGGATCAACGCTCTTTAATATAGTCACATTTTACGATACCCCACAGTTAGGTACCTCGCGTGACAGACTTTGCGGGTGATCCTTACAACTCTCTGATGAAGAGTGCTGTCAGCAGTGACTGGTTCCAATCTAGATACGTGGAAACCGACACCCACAGATCACTGGAACTGATTATTTGTGTTAAGGTGTTAGACTGTAACCGAATCGATGGCGATATTTGAGATGCAAGCTCGATTACGATTAAGCATTAGTTGCATGTCGGTAGATACATGTGTGCTAGCCAGTCAGACAAAAATTACTTTCAGTTTTTCTACGGAGAGCGACTAAGTCAATAAATTACTAATGGGATATCTAATATAGGAAATAGCGATAGAATCACCAACATCCGTCACGTATGCAGTTTCGCATGACCAAAACTTTCCCCGAGACTCACAGGGTAAAAACTTGGTGTCTTTCGTGGATCCTCTTGTAGATTCTGGTTTACAGGAGTAATTTAGGACAAAAGTTTCCGAAATACATAAGTACGCTTAAAATAAGGTGTTTAAAATTTCGTACGTTCGGCCAATCACGATCCATTATTAGTTTCGTTAGATCACAATACAAAGCCTCTGCTCCCGCCCCGCAACGTATTCGGAACTATTTTGATTTGTGTTGTTTCTAGTGTGAAGTTCAGGGAGCTTGGTCCTGGTTGGTCCATGAATATAGTAGTAAGTGGCGGCAAAGTCCACATAAAAAAAAAACAACTAAATCATCTTAGTTAAAATTACATATTGAAATCTGTGCAAATGTTTGCCATATCTTCGAATGACGTTTGTAAAGTTTCTTCGAAAACTCAACGTCAAAGTTAGTAAACAAGCTACCGTCTAGTCCACGTATATTTCACCTACAGGATCCAGTTACGAGCACCAATAAAACAGGCGTAGACAATTCGTGAGTAACATCCGTAAACTCGGGTTATTACGCGGCGTAATACCGATCGATGCCGGCGTCGCACCGCCAAGAGAATCATTGAACTTGTGGAGTAATGCGAAAATCGTGGCCCGAATGGTCAATGAACTGCGTGTCATTTGGGGATTAATCGCACAAATGGTTGCACCTACCTAGCTGGTCTAATTGATGAAAGTGTGTACTATGAGGACCTGGGTACGATTCCCGGAACCAGCAATATGTTTATTATTTGGATGCGGTAAGCGGAAGAGTGCCCGGAGATTTGGGCAATAGTCTCATCTTACCCCACATCAGGGTTATGTGGGTGCAACAATATTAAGCTAGTTGGTTTAGGGGTTCGCAGAGGAATCTCAGAAAATAAAATCCTTATGAAATCACTAGGTAATCCAACAGAATTTAATATAAATAAATTACCTATGCTGGTTTCTTTAGAATTTATCATTTATAATTTTACGAGTGAGATAGGTTGGTACCTACAGAAGGTAGATTTTTTAAATCGCAATTCGAATGATAACACAAGGTCATTAACTAGGTAATTGAGGTATGATTATACGAAGAATAGGTAACCTACCTGATTATATCAGCAAACATGATACCGTGGGACTACCGCTAAACATCGACATTTACAGCCTTAAAATAATAAACTTTATAGTGTTCAATATAAAGAACTACAGCCTATCCAGGTAGGCAGGTACTTATTATCTGTAATCATGGTAGTCTCCTGGAAACCTAGTCTAGTAGGTGCCTATTTAGAGTTGACTATAAGTGCTCAAAAGTCGAGCATAAGCCGCAGACTGCCGTTAATTTAGCAGGTAGGTACTTATGTGCTGATTATTGTGTATCTATTAGCCTATCGCAAATCTGATAATTTACCTATAGATAAACAGTCAATGACGTATCCGCTAAGCCAATGATTAGCCGTTAAGTAAGAAGCATCACACAAACAACTCACCTCCTGGATGTAGCAGCGTGTTGGGGTGCACAGTACCGTCCTTGTGCAGCAACACATGCCTGGGCTCCGTCGCTGAGTAACAGGTGGCTCCGTCAGCCAGGCACTTCTGGAAGCACCGCGCCGCCTGGTAGAACAGCGCCCAGGCGTGCTCCTCGCTTATCGTCGAGTTAAACGCCTGCAGTATCTGCTGCAGGTTGATGCAGTCGGAAGCGTCCAGCGAGAACTCCGTCCCGCCGGGCGCGGCGGCCTGCTTGCGCATCATCGCGCCCACCGGCAGCGGCGGCCCATCCTCATCACGACACAACCGACACCGATCGATCGAATATTATAATAATATCACCGAATCGTTCACCACTGAAAATTTATCACTGATCCACTAGAAAATACTTGTAATTTTGTAAACTACATGCGTGTTTATTGTCACCGTGCTACCCCCCCGAAACGTCACTGTCACTCGCCGAGTGGGTGGCGTGAGAATTTTTTTCCGAATGTTTTGGTGCGCGATCGCGAGCGCGCGTGCGCGGTTCAGGCGACACGTGACGCGTGCAGTGGTGGCGGCAGCCGGGCCCGGACTGGCGGCGCGCCGCCGGCACCGCCGCAGCCTCCGAGATAAGATGCGCCCTACCCCGGAACCGCTTCCTAGTTTCCTCAAATCGTTCAACTTTTCTCCGCTGCGGAAATTCCTTTCCAACTAAACTGAGCAGCTACTAGCTCGTTGTGAATTGGACGCTACTCCTAGATAAGATATGATTGGATTTCGATTTCAAATAGTTGACAATAAAACAGAGATAATTCAGTCAAATTCACTTTATTGAGTATACTAACTATAAATATCAGTAACTACAGACCTATTATAAATTCATCGATATTCGTTAGGTAAGTAATTGTTACATAATTATTAACATCTAAGTAATAAAAACGTATTAAAATTTCGCAAAGATCTCACCATCTGTTGGTCATTTTTTTACTAACGGTTGGTGTTGACAATGTATGGGCATTTACAATATTACCCAGGTGAACTTTACAATGATTTATCTGTAACTTCCAAATTAAATTATGAACGATAATTTGTGACCCAATAAATACTGATGTTAATAAATGTATAACTAAATAAATTAATAATAATGATATAGGAATGTAACTAATATCTTACTTTTATCGCCAATATTAATGTGAAATGCATTATAAATGTACACTAAACATAAATAAGTGGAGTCTAAACTAACTAACTTATATATTACTTCAGATAATATGTAAGTGAATATCATCGATAAATGTTGCGGTTTACGGTACTATCAGTTCTTCAAATCAGTAGCTAGCTTCATTACTTCATTTTAAATAATAATATATTCATAAGAATAGTACTTAACAATTTTTATCGCAAAGAAAATGCAAATGATCAGTTACTGAAAATTTAGATACACTTCCTTTAGATATCTACATTCAGATTTTACAGCTTATTTCAGACCGAATTAATTAAAATTTTGAAAAGTAACAAATTATCTTTATTATAATTTACTATAGACTTTTTAATCAATCGTGAGCTCGCAGCATAATAAGTGTATAAAATTAAATATTGATCGTCATAATAAATACATATGTTTTCATATTATTTCCTTAGCTGTCAACTTAGCAGTGCCTTAGTCAACCCAATTTTCTTTTCATAAAGGAAATACATCCTACAAATAATAAACCAATTGTTTGACAAAAAACATTAGTACTTTATCATAAGATTAATCTATTTTGATATTATTAGTGCAAAAATGTAAATTAACTAAAATCTAGGTACACTAATATCACGATATATTTGAATGATTCATTGTATTGCAATATTTTATAACTTTTCAGACTATACTGTTACTTGATGCATGGAATAAGAGCGATGACATTTATCTTCTAATTGCCGGTCCAATTTTGCTATTCATGTCAGACTAAATAATTCTTCTGTACGTGCGTTTTTCAATTAACTTCTCCTAAACTGTGGGACCGATTTTGATGTTTTTTTAAATGGGTAAGTTGATGTTTTAGATACACAATTGGACCCGTTAGGTGGCACTGCAATCGAGATCTAAGTAGGGCAGGACGTCTGCTGGGCCCGCTAGTTAATATATAGATGGTTAAGTAAAATGATTGGTCATTGAATACAACAAATGGTCATTTTTAAACTGAGTTAATAATGATAAAACTTGTCATACTGTCTTTTCAATATATTGAGGTTATCATAGCAGAAATTTTGAAACACCTTAAAAGAAAGGCCTCAGGAAAAAAACCTTAATCATACCTCTATTAGGCACACTATGCAAAAAGACTTACCCTTATCTAAAGACAGTATGCTAACTTAACGCTCAGACATGTAATGCATTTACAAAATTGGCAGTTCCAGTCTTCTTAAAAGCTCTCTTCTAAATGTAGAAGCCATGAAGAGAGTTGAGATATATCACTCAGGTATTTCCACATTCAATACTTTTAAGTGTGTTCAATGCATAGTGCACCATTTTTTACTTTTAACCTACTCCCATAATAATCCCACTCAGTCGACAAAACTGATTCATGACGAACTTACGAGATATTCCGCTTGAAATCGTCACTGTAAATGAAATTTGGAGAAGGCAACATGTTAAGAAAGCAATTTCAACCCTATGGTATGAGAATTCTTAAGGTTGGTCATGATTCCGTTGGTTGACTGTACATTATTTAAAAACCCGTAACTCTTCTACCAATGAAAACCTCAACACATCAATCACAACTTTAATAACTTATTCAAAAACCGTTGACCAATCCTATCACTTTCACTTCTTCTTCAAACTCCACAGCGGATCCAGGAAGTTGAGTGGGTCCTTCATATCCCCGCTCTTGAGGCCCGGGGCCTGCTTCATCTCCTCGAAGGACTCTCGGGAGAACTTGGCGCGCGCGCCGGGGGGCTGCGGCGTGGGAGGGGGCGGCACGGGGGGCAGCACCGCCGCCCCCGACGGCACTGAGACCGCTTCGCCGTTGAACATTGTTGTTCCTAGTGACCAATAAAATTGATATTAAATAATTATGTCTGCAACATCGGGGGGCGATAATTGAATAGACCTTTGGAAGCAGTGTGACAAATCAGGTAAAATAAAACCTTATAATAACTAAACAAGAACTATTATATGTTGATTTTTAACTAGCAAATGTACATCCAAAATTGGCAATCAAATCGTGTCGTGTAGACGACCCTTAATGTAGCTAATAATTGTTAGCTACTCGAGCTTTCATCGGACGACTGTATGATTACATAAACTGTGCTTAAAGTAACAAAAAAAGAAAAGAAAATAATTTAAACAGTAAAGATTAAAGTACCTGAACAGAGAACTCCTTGCACGTAGTACAGCGTAGTTTTGTACGTGTCTGCCAAGTACTTGGTGTCCTCTAGCACGTTGCTTCTATGCTTGTACAGGGTCAAACATCCCGCGTCCAGCATGTCTGGGAAAAAACTCACATTATTTACTTAGGAAAAGATCCTAGACAATTAACATCTGGAAGGCCCAAACCTAGGCTAGTAAACTTGACAGAAAATTAATTACAAAATTACCTGTCTATATCAAATGTAAATTTTAACTCTCATATATTTACCGACAATCCCTGGCACCATAAATAGTTCAACCTAAGTTGTTTTTGTTATTTTGTTTATAATTTTATGAAATCTTATGTTTTTTTATTTAACATAGATTCCATTTAAGTTAGCACTCACCGCACAAGTCCATCTGTCCCGCTCGCACCTGGCACATGGTCATGATCAGGAGCGAGAGGACAGCGCTGCGGCCTGCGCCGGCGCCGCACTGCACCCACGCGCCGCACAGCTGGTTGCTCAGTCGGTTGTCGTACGTTTGGCTCAGGATTTTATCGGCTAGGAGTACCAGCGGGGAGCAGACGATCCTGTACCAAAGGACACGGATTGATCTTCTATTCCCCGAAGGAAGGTGTAGACAAACCAATAATAATATAGACGCCGCATAGGCGGGCGCCCCCGCTCGCCTAACATATGCATTGCTACTGCATTCACAGCATCTGACATTTTGGCCGTCTACCCAGATGACTTTTGACGATTGCATCTAAATATATATAATCAAAGGTGACTGACTGACTGACATAGTGATCTATCAACGCACAGCCCAAACCACTGGACGGATCGGGCTGAAATTTGGCATGCAGGTAGATGTTATGACGTAGGCATCCGCTAAGAAAGGATTTTGATTAATTCTACCCCCAAGGGGATAAAATAGGGGATGATAGGTTGTATGGAACTTTGTCAATTAAATTCCACGCGGACGAAGCTGCGGGCACAGCTAGTTCTCATATAAAGGTGGACTTTAGCGGTGGGTTGTCTTAAAGTTTTGTGACCGCAGTGCACCAAAAATTCTGACATTGGTAGTTAAATTATTGATCTAATATATAAAATTGTCGTGCATATCGGGTAGGTCTGCGAATCGGTCATCATCTATTTTTCATACCCCTAAATGTTAAGGGTGGTCCACCCCTTAATTATTATTTTTATTTCTTAGTCAAAATTTAAGACAGGACAACGTCTGTGGGGTCACTTAGTATTCATATATTATTTGCTGTAATTACGTAAAAACGTTTAGTAAAAATACGATAGTAGTATTTTTTCTCAGTAGTAGTCGAGACTGTTGCCAGTGTAGCCAGCACTCCTCTTCGATGCGAGGGTGATCTGGGCCATAGTCCACCACGCTGGCCCAGATATTTTACAAAACAATGTAAGGCTATTACGTTATTTATTAGTGATGTTCCCACTTCTTACTAAGCCAAATGTTTGTTATACGAGTGGGTTCGCTTCATTGGTGTGAATACCAATATTGTTTTGTTTATATTAATTTCATTTCACTGTCATTTTCATGTCATAAATCCTGATAATATAGCAGTACAATAGCTTCTGCAAATTGTCGCATCATTTATAGTACACGCGACGCTCCCGAACGAAGTCGCGTGCCGTGACTCATGATTTGATTCTATCGATTCTTACGTGCTTATTACATTTAAATCATACAACCATTGAACTTTATTTTCTTATAATTAGAGTTCAAAATCGAGTGCATGAAATATTTTCGGTATTAATCACAGTTAAATCAATATTGGACTTTATTTAGTTGTAGTTACAGTTCAAACTTGATTAAACATTACGTATCGATCGCTACCCACTTGATTGCACTCGTGCATAGAATAGTAATGTAATTCTACAATGTATTTAGACACATTTTAATACCAAATATTATTTGTCAGGAATTTGCATGACGTCCGTCGGCATTTAAAACCTTATTCCTGGAGGCGCGTAAAGCACCACTGTTCATCATCTATCCCCATTACCATGCATTCACTATTGAAAGAAACTAAAGCCATCCCAAAATGTATATGAAAACCCGCTCATATTAAAAGGGGGCGATCACAAAAAATACGATAGGAGAGCTGTTTTATTGGACATCTTATCGTATGAGCTTGTGTTCAACTTTGGTATCGGAGTTAACAATTATCGTAAGCACGTATTAATAAATCGATATCAAGTTTGAGATCGGTCTTCAGTCAACTCAAGACCCCTTTTGACGTGTAATTTTGTACTAGCATGACTTAAAATGAAATTTCTAAGATCGCTCTCAGAATCGAACGATCGATCTATTAATGCGATTCTTAGTTGACGACCGTTTGGCGCAGTGGTTCGAGCGTAGGCCGCTCGGCTCACTGCACATGGTGGTTGCGGTTTGGTTCCCGCCCGGGCAAATTTCAGAAATGGTATTTTCGTAATTTGCCCAGGTCTGGGTGTCACTGGGATCGCCCCCAGTCCATTGTACGGTACCCATAGTACAAGCGTTTCTTAGTTTGGGCCATACAGTTGGTGTGTCAGTCTAGCGATATTATTATCTATACAAATAAATAAAATTGGAGTGTCTGTTTGTAATATCAAAATAACACCTTTTCACTAAATGCATATGAAAGTACATACGATACCTATAGCAAAAACGCGAATTAAAATTTTTTTGTCTGTCTGTCTGTCTGTCTGTCTGTCTGTCTGTCTGTCTGTCTGTGTGTTTGTTCCGGGTAATCTCCGAAACGGCTGGACCGATTTCGACGGGGCTTTCACTGGCAGATAGCTGATCTTATAGCGGGTAACTTAGGCTACTTTGATTTTAGAAAAACAATTAGGGTTCCGCGTAAAAAAATAAAAACACTTGAAATCAAAGAGTATCTCCGAAACGGCTGGACCGATTTTAACGGGACTTTCACTTTTAGATAGCTGATGTTATGAGCAGTAACTGAGGCTACTTTTATTTTAGAAAAACAAAATGAAAAAAATGGGTCATGTCGCGCGGGCTCAGAACGCGGGAGCGGGCTTTATTGTTAAGTTAAATTCCACGCGGGCGAAGTCGCGGGCTCAGCTAGTTATAAATATAAGATGCTCACTTAGCCGGAAACACGTTGACTTGGTAATGAGTGACATTCAGCACGGTCTTCCCACAGGCCACAGTCAGCTTCCGTTCAGTCCAGTGGACTGTGCACGTCACATCGTCGAGGACGACCTTGAGTCCGTCGGACAGTTCAAGGGATTGCCCTTTGGCTGTAGGCCAGTACGTTTTACCTTGCATCTGGTGAGATATCGAAATTAAAATTATTACCCTAAAGACCCCTATTCACAGTCGAGGGAAGGTTTATGATGTCAAAAACGACAGCTTCCATCCTACTTCTAATTAGTTTGTAAAAGAAGGATGGAAGCTGTGATTTCAGATTAAAGTTCGCTCTCAGACTTGCGTTTGATTTATTACAACAACATTTTTGGTTTAGAAAATCAATTTCACATTTATTTCAAACCTCATATTATATTTTAACAAGATACATGGGATTTTATCAAACACTGCGCACTGATAGGGCATTAATTCTTACAGTATTGTAATAATATTCTTAAATATAGTTTTACCTCAATTTCGCTGAGGAGACAAACGACGCAGCTCATTTTATTTTCCAAAACTGCTCTCCAGAACAAACCGTATTCATGTTCGCCGGGATGCTTCGAGATGACGAGGGGAATGCACCATGGAGCTAGTTGCTGCAAATACACAATCAATATATTAAAACACATTTGACATACATAGGGTCTAAAAAATACGTAAGAGTCAATCAAAATAAATTCTAAATGTACAGCCCTGTAAACGTGACATAGATGCACTTCAAAATGATTGGCCAGAGGTAATGGCCAATGATAGGTAAACATGGGCATTTGTAATTTTATATTAATAAAATTCTATAGCTAGATATAACTTTTCTAAGCCTTATTTCTAATCCCAGGTATTCAGGATTTTTGTAGAAATCGGGGTTCCGGCATGATGTGGCTCTATTGATAATTATTTCAAGAATCTAATGTCTGTTTGAGGTTTACCGTACCGGAAAAGGGATGTCGAAGTGATTGGAACTAGTTTTCAAATTAAATAAATAGTTAATGAACTAGTTTAAATCATAAAAATAATAAATGTGTTAATGCTATACACTTACTTTATAATAAGAGGCGTTTATGAACGCGTCCGGGTCGGATTTAAGCCTCAGCCTCGAGTCGTCGAAAGGCACCACCTCGGTCACTATATTACCGTTTGTGTATTGCATCGCGATCGTTTTAGACCTGTACATATTCTCTTTCATCTAAAAAAACAAGGTCACATAAATAATATTGCATCTTAAGCTTAGCTTGTTAAAAATATATTACTTTTGTTCAAAAAAACACCAAAAAAGATCCATGTAGATTTTAGAGTATTTGGCGTACTAAGTTTCTAATAGGTATTTCACAAGATGGAAAATGCTAATAAAATGGTTTACGATGGAAGAGCCAAGCCAGAGCCAATTGACTATCCTATTATTTTTTATTTTATATTAAAATTACTAGCTGAGCCCGCGACTTCGCCCGCGTGGAATTTAACTTAACAATAAAGCCCGGTCCCGCGTTCTGAGCCCGCGCGACAGGACCCATTTTTTAATTTTGTTTTTCTAAAATAAAAGTAGCCTCACTCACTGCGTATAACATCAGCTATCTAACAGTGAAAGTCCCGTCAAAATCGGTCCAGCCGTTTCGGAGATACTCTTTGATTTCAAGTGTTAATTTTTTTTACGCGGAACCCTAATTGTTTTTCTAAAATTAAAGTAGCCTAAGTTACCCGCTATAAGATCAGCTATCTGCCAGTGAAGGTCCCGTCGAAATCGGTCCAGCCGTTTCGGAGATTACCCGGAACAAACACACAGACAGACAGACAGACGTAGGTGTCGTATGTACTTTCATATGCATTTAGTGAAAAGGTGTTATTTTGATATTACAAACAGATACTCCAATTTTATTTATTTGTATAGATATATTATTCATATAAACCTTCCTCTTGAATCACTCTATCTATTAAAAAACCGCATCAAAATCCGTTGCGTAGTTTTAAAGATCTAAGCTTACATATGGACAGACAGACAGCGGGAAGCGACTTTGTTTTATACTATGTAGTCATTTGTAAATAAAAAATGGTAACTCACTTGAAAGTCTTGAAATGTCTTCCATTTTGCGTCCAGAAGCGTAACTCCACCGGCCGTTTGAATCGTCAAAGAATCAGTTAGCTTCTGCAAATTCTTAACTTCTTGCGTGAACTGGTTCAACAGACTGGGATCCGAGAAGAGATCTCGCTTCGCCGGCCTTTCAATGACCTCCTCTTTCGGAGGTAACTTCTTCACAGGCTCCATTTTTGGTGCCATCGGTTTCTTGATGGCACTTTCCGATACCTGTGGTACTTTTATTTCCGGCATTAACGGTTTTTGCTCTACCGAAAAATCTATTTCGGAGAGCAAGTCGAAAGCGCTAAGATCGGATTTAATTTCATTTTTAATTTCACTTTTTTCTACTGGCGAAGGCAGTTCTTGCTTGATTTCTGTTTTTACGTTTGCAGGTTCAGTGTTGGGTATGTTTGTTGTGTTTGGTTCAAAACTCGGTTCTGTAATATTCTCTTTCGGTGTCGACACTGCAAAGGAAATTGAATGAAATTCCTTCATATTTGAAAAACATTTATTTTACTAAATAGTACATAGTATGTGGAACCTTATTTCAATGTTCATTGCTACTTACCTTGGCTGTTGCCAGTGTTTGTGTACGTAACACTCGTGTTATCGTGTCCTGACTGCATGTAAGTCGACTGATTCATGTTGGCACCGTAGTTTGTGGACTCCGGTTCAGGCTGGGGTGCGACTTCATTCGCCTGATTTGTAGTAGTCTGATACCCATATGGCGTATTATAATATATTTGGTTATTACTTTGTTCCATCGAATTCTGCGGCATTACTGGAGCTTCTGAAGGCGATTGGACCGTCTCGCACGTTCCTGCACTCGTGTAGACCCCGTGCGCAGGAATATTCTGTTCTTTGTTCATCGACTGAGAGTTCAAATTCGCTTGTCCGGTGTTATCGTAAGTATAGGTGTTCTGTGATCCGTAATTGTACTCATAGCTTCCCGTAGCGGTGTTGAAGGTATAACCCGGATGATTTTGATTTTGATGGGTTTGCCCGTAACTGCCGCCGGTCTGGTCGGTATAGCCGGACGCACTGGTCGGTTGATAGTTCTCAGGCTGGTTCGAGTAACTCGGTACATTACTGTCGTAGTTGGGTTGGAGATTGGTTGGTTGGTTACTTTCGTAGTTGGGTTGGAGGTTGGTTGGTTGGTTACTTTCGTAGTTGGGTTGGAGGTTAGTTGGTTGGTTACTTTCGTAGTTGGGTTGGAGGTTGGATGGTTGGTTAATTTCGTAGTTAGTCGGCTGACTCCTTTCGTAGTTGGGTGGCTGGCTTTCGTAGTTCTGATAAGTATGTTGGTAGTTTACACTGGATAGGGCCTCGCCTGTCACATGGGACTTGATTGGCTTATCTAGAGCGTCCAACTGGGCTAAGGCTGGGTTATAATTCGTGTCCGGTTCGGAAGGGAAAGTGTAAGCAGCGGAACCCATGGTGCTGGACGTGGTTGTGGCAGTGTTCGTGTACGTAAACCCTTGGGAGGTCGATGCAAAGGGGCTGGAGTAGCAGTTCTGAGGGTCCGCAGAACTATAAGACATATTAGGGTTCATCTGTTGGCTGTACTGAGCCGATTCGTTGCTGTACGGATAGTTCAGCGAGTTATAATCGGAAGGCAACTGGGAAGGCACCATACTCGTGTTTGAATTCTGCGCAGCGTGGCTGTAAGTCGCCATGTTGGGCGTCGAAACATGAGGGTAGTGAATGCTGTAGTAAGTCTGCGAGTAATCGCCTCCATAGGCGCTCGGTTCCGACTTAGGCCCCGACACTTGCAATTGAGCGAAATTGGCACTTAAGTCTGTCTGATTCGCTGCATTGTAGTTTGACATTGATGATAGTGTGTCTGGGGTGGGCGCTTGATTCATGTATGGATCGTAATACTGGGCTGTAGAGTGCATATTCGCTTGAATGTTCGAAGAGTTCATGCCCGCTTGATTGTTTGCAGCGTTCATTGGGTTCATATTAGCTTGAACGTTTGGAGTATTCGTTGGGGTCATATGCGTTTGAACATTTGAAGTGTTCATAGGATGCATATTAGCTTGAACGGTGGACGTGTTCATAGTATTCACATTGGCTTGAATGTTAGGATTCATAGAGTTCACATTCCCATGAATATTAGAATTTATACCGGCTTGATTATTGGAAGTGTTCATAGGGTGGATATTCGATTGCATATTAGCAAAATTCTGCGAATCAGTAACGATAGTTGTATTGTTTTGGGTCGCGGAATAGTAGGGGTTGGAATACTGTTGGCCGGTGTACTCCTGGTTGGTGGAATATTGAGGGGGTGTGTAAGCGGAATAGGGATAATTTGGGTCCTCCTGTGGTTTCTCGTACGCCTTGCTGGAAGCGGGGTACGCGTAGGAAGGAACGCTGTAGGGATCCGAGTGGGGCGGCGCGTAGGGCGCGGCGTAGCGGTCGTAGGGCGGGGCCGAGCCCTGCGCGGCCGGCATCGCCACCCCGTCGGGTAACTGCATCTGAGTTACGTCCGTCGCTGGAACAAATTATAGTAACTCTCACTTATCCCTATTACACAGTCAATTAAAACTTTTTACAAATACTATAGTATACTAGCTGAGCCCGCGACTTACAACAAAAAAGCCCGCTCCCGCGTTCAGAGCCCGCGCGACAGGAACCACTTTTGAAAATTTTGTTTTTCTAAAATAAAAGTAGCCTAAGTTACTGCTTATAACATCAACTATCTACCAGTGAAAGTCCCATCAAAATCGGTCCACCCGTTTCGGAGATACTCTTTGATTTCATGTGTTTTTATTTTTTAACGCGGAACCCTAATTGTTTTTCTAAAATTAAAGTAGCCTAAGTTACTCCTTTTAACATCAGCTATCTGCCAGTGAAAGTCCCGTCAAAATCGGTCCAGCCATTTCGGAGATTACCCGGAACAAACACACAAACAGACAGACAGACAAAAAATTTTTAAATCTCGTTTTTGCTACTGTTGTCGTGTGTACTTTGATATGTACTTAGTGTAAAGGTGTTATTTTGATATTACAAACAGACACTCCAATTTTATTTATTTGTATAGATTTTGTCAACCTCTTACCATTTCATTCAACATTTCATACAAAAATAATAATTTAATATCAGTTCATCCCACAGACAGACACACATACGCATTTTATTTTTTATTTTATTTATTTATTTATAAGTACCTGATCAACTTTACAGATATAAATCTAAGGCGTTGTACAGTGCAAAGTAATAATAATAATAAAAAAACAAGGAAATTCTATACAAATATAAGTCGTAAAATGTGTAAAAACTAAAGAAATGTAAACATTAAAATTAAAAGAGACGTAAACAAAAAAAAATAGCTTATCTCTCATCCATCTTCTCACAAAATCCTAGATATGCATGTTAAACTTATAACACCCCTCTTTTTTTCGTTGGGAGGTTAAAAGACTTACCTTCAGAGCCAACAGGCGTGGGGCGCACTGAAGTCGGGTATATGCTTTCAGGGTAGTACGTGTCTTGCGGTACGGAGTCCACTTGAGCTGAAGACAAAACTCTTCGCGTTAATGAGGTTTAAACCTTATATTTCATCGGTATTTTTATATGAGACTGGTCCCGCCACACACTCCCACCACTGTTACTCCTGTAAACTAGAATCGACAATGGTGACCAATAATGACGTCGAGGTTTGACCCTCGACGAGTCCCGGGGATAAGTAAAATTGTCTTGGAACCCGCACGAATTTAATGAAAGAAATAATAGGAGTTGGAAGAAAAAATACCACCAAAAATCCGGTGCAAAGCGGGAGACAAAAATAGCTGATATGGGCTGATTGCCATAGCAGCAAGACTGTTACAGCTGATTGAAGACCAGTTGTAAGGCACCACGGATCGAAATATGACTAATTGGACCTAAAGTCGTGAGCTGATTATACTTGATTCCAATAATAGGTATGGTAAAAGCGCTTGAACGCACGGAATTATCCTTGGTTTCCACAAGGTCTGTGTAAAAAACTGCCCCATTTCATCGGTATATACAGGTTGAAACAGAAAGTGTATACTATTTTTTCAAAACTTAACTTTGTAATTCTAATTTCTAGTATCAACTTTAGAGGAAACTTGAAAACCAAATGGTGTTATAGGGATACAGCTGTTGACAGATTTCAGAAGTCTACTAAACCTTTAGTACTTCAACTGTCCCAAAAAGCCGATAGTTTTAGATTTACAAAGTAAAGTTGCAATAAAAATAGTATCACCTAGTACATTAGTGCGATCTCTTTACTAGGTAAAAGGAGGTCGTTCGAGCTATATTTAAAGGAGTGTAGTAGATGTGAGTGCGTACATTGCGGCGTGGCGCTCCTGTTCCGGTTCTTCATGTAGGGCAGGTAGTCCTTGAGCTTGCGGCCGCTCGCCGCGCTCGTTGGCGCCGGGCTCGCCGACGGCGCAGGCGCCGGGCTAGCCGCTGGACGGACAAGCATTGCATTTACTTATACACACTCTCACTAATATTATCCCTACAACCTAGGAGCTACAGTGGTCTCTGAACAAAAGATATAACCTTCGTAAATGGTTGTCCGAAAAAAATATGTAACTTTTAAACTGTCCTTAGGATATTGGTCTTATCGTCATTTTTGAAACTTCGCCCGGCACTGAAAACCACGTAACTCTAAAATTTTCCCAAAAAAATTGTTTTATTGATAAGACTCAACAATCTCACACGGCAGATATGAATGTTTCCCCCTATAAAATAAATGTTTTTTTAACACTCGAGATTTTCATTAGTTGAGCGACGATAAATTGCTAAAGCAGGGTCGTTCAGACGCAGTTCACGGCAAATGTGTGAGCTAGACGTATTAGATTTACGCGGGAGTAACAGAGACAGGTAATAACAGGTCATTGTACGAAATTCTTCGTGCTCAGCGACCCTGCTTTAGTAAATGTACCTATATCTAATTTTTACAAATAAATATTAATAAATCCTCGTTCCTCTTCCCTTGGAGCAGATATTCCATCTCTATGAAGGTAGTACATACCCTTAGCGGCGTGCGTGTCGAGCAGCTGCGTCCTCTCCTCCTGCTGCACCTGCGCGGTGCTGCGCAGGCGCGCCAGCAGCTGCTGCGCGGAGTGCGCGAGGCGCCCGTAGAACTCCAGCCCCTTCTGCGCCTTGCTCACCAGCTCGGGGTACGCCTCGTACGACGTCACCAGCGCTGCGGACACCGCCTCGTCTACACTCCACTACTCACGACCATTCATTATGACGACCGCTTGGCGCAGTGAACATGCTCGTTGCGGGTTGGAATCCCGCCGGGGAAAATTTTAGAAATGGCCTTTTGTCTTAGTCTGTTTCTCACTGGGATCGCCCCCAGTCCATTGTACGGTACCCATAGTACAAGCGCTGCTTAGTTTGCGACTGTACAGATGGTGTGTCAGTCTGGCGATATTTATTTATTTATTTATATTTAACATAGTTCCACTGACGCGGGATCGATATTATCGAGTTAGTATTATGTCCGGAACAGACTTGAGCCAAATACCGGACGAAGCAACGAATTGTCTATAAAAATAATCTCAATAATTATTGAATATTCGTTGTTTCGCTCGTGTTACGACCCATGGCTGTGTCCGGCATGATGTTACTGTATTATGTGTCCCTTGATACTGTATTATACCGTTGATGAGTCCCTCGCGCTTGCGCAGCACGTCAGCCAGCAGCCGCCGCGAGTCGCCGTACGCGGCGTACAGCGACGTCAACTTGTTGATGATGTTCTCCTGGGCGGCCAAGTTCTGCTCTATTATCTTCACCTGTCACACAAATGTACGATTAAAACTTCGGAACTCAGGAAACCGACATCTTCAAAAATGTCTGGCGCGACGTTCAATAAATTTAAAGCCGACATTAGTCGCCAATCTTGACTTTAAATGACGTGTTAGCGACTTGTAGTGTAATGAATGTCTGATCGGTGACACTTATTATAAATACGAGAGTTTGCAAGTGTGACCGAGCATCGCGCAAAAAAGGGACAAAGGATTTTAAGAAGACAGAGGTGCATCGTGGATTTGATCTTTATATGCGACGCTACCGTTAGCGCAGTACAAAAATATTGCGAAATAGGCTGTTTTTGTTTTTTAAAATCAACCGATTGATTTTCCTCTAAATAAATGTATTTTTCCACAGTTTAATGATAGTTTTAGTTGACATCAAAATTAGTCTCGAGACTTCTCTTGTGGCAAAAATTCTTGTTTGTGTGTGTGAATTCAATTCATTCAGCGAATTGATCGCGTAATGCATCTCCCGCGCCTTGTGTTGCACTCACCGTGGGCGTGTGCTTGGCGAGCTCCTGCTTGAATATCTGGTCGGCGGGCTCGTCGGCGCGCGCCAGCAGCTGCGCCGTGACGTCATCGGCGGCGAGCGCGGCGCGCAGCTGCTGCAGCAGCGCGTCCCGCTGCGCCTGCATCTCCCGCGCCTTGCCCACCACGCGCCGCATCTCCGTCATCGTGCCGCGGTCCAGGCCCTCTGCCGACATACTCTCTTATAAATAATACTCATCAAAATCAACGATATCTCATTATTACATTTCTTAGGTGGACACATTGACAAACGGTCCACCTGATGGTACGGTAACCGTCACCTGGTACATCTGTAACTCTGTATGTAACTATGTAATCTGTAGTTGCATCCGCGGAGCTAGTGTGTATAAGCGGGGGAGAAAAACGTCTATAAAACATATGTTCACCGATGTTGTGCACGCTGGGCACGGCGGCGGCGAGCTGCGGCAGCGGGCGCGCCAGCAGGCGCAGGTTGGCGACGTGCAGCGCCATGGCCTTGCGCAGCACGGCGTTGCTGGCGGCGGCGCGCGCGTGCGCGTCCGCGTACTTGTGCAGCTCGCGCGCCAGCTCCGTCTGCACCAGCGACGGCGGCCGCGCGCCCATCGTCGCCGCGAACTGCTTCTCCTGCGCCGCCTCCTCCTGATGAAACCGATAGGGGAACCATTCAGGGGAGGAGGAGCTCTTCAAAACACCACGCTTGGTCACAGGGGCCAGAGGGGCTTAGGTCCTTGTCACGTATTCAAATCCTCCAAAAAATACTTGCGCTCATTCGAGTTATATTCAAATATGGCGCGCAGCGTTTGCGAAAAATGATTGAAAACCGTATTCATGAATGGTTACGTGAAAACTAGAGGGGGATCTTGGCATATAATACGGGCTGTTACCAAGAGGGGAATTTAAAGAAATGGGTCATATTATTGGTACGTTCCCTTAGCACCCTTCGACACTAGGAGGGATACAACCACACCATTCGAATACCCAGTATCCCATTGCTGTACGTGCATCGCGAATCTTCATCAATACAATTTCGTTCAGAATCATTACAACTGCATAACAAAATAAGAACAGATAAAATAGACAAATGTTTTTTTTTTTAAGAAATTCGTTATCCTCCACCTCATCTGTTAACTTACCTGAATAAGTTCCTTGATCTCTGCCAGGACATGCTCCACATCGGTGATGATCTCGGCGAGGTTGTTCATGGAGTCCACCAGGGACTGGATTATCTCTGTCTTCGCGTTCATCGCAGCGCACCTGTCCACTACATCTTGTGGTAGCCTATAAAAATAATTGAGCCAACTTCAAGAAACCTGGGTGCACTAAAATGCTACAAAAACAACTAGGGACCTTATAATTTCTTTCATTTGGTGTCGGTGCCAATTCAAGCGAGTAGGGGTAGTTAGGTGCCTAAAAAGTTGTCCTATCGTAGTGTAAAGATGGTGGCACCAACTCAGTTTATAAATTGCGGAGTAATGATGATTTAAAAAAATACACAAATTGAGAACCTCCTGCTTTTTGAATTCAGTTGAAAAACAATATCTTTGACATTTCACTTGACCTAATGGGAAGGAATTATCATGGCATCATTACTGCTTACAAAGATTTAA
The DNA here is from genome assembly GCA_918843915.1 of Notodonta ziczac. NCBI lineage: Eukaryota > Metazoa > Arthropoda > Insecta > Lepidoptera > Notodontidae > Notodonta > Notodonta ziczac. Next base: position 12,639,613 of record OU974037.1, read on the forward strand.
TGTTCTATTGAAAGCCTTCACAAATAATTCTCAATCACAGCATTGGAACGATGTGGGACTAAAAACTGGTACTAAAAGAAAACAATAGTGACGTACTTTTGATCAGAATCCAGCACCTCCAACTGGTCCAATTGCAATGAAGACATGAACTCGGTCAGCTCCGTGTTCTTGGCCTCGGCCTGGCTGACGATGTGGCGCAGGAGCTTGGCCTTCTCCTCCGAATACATCGACGAGGCCTCGTGAGCGCCCATTGGCACAAGCCGGGAGAATACGTCTGAACCTGACACCTGAGGATTTGAAAAAATAAGCAATTGGATCCTAAATAATTTCTAGTATTACAAATTAACATAATATCAAAATCTGAATGGTGAAGGAAAACATTATGAATTAAGATACTTGCAAGTATTTTGAAAGATTTGTGAACACCTGTAGTAGATCGACGTGGTGAAGCATAGCTTGAAAATCCCTCGCATTAAGGGATGTGTCCATCACAGTGGCAATAAGTTTACCCTATATTATATTCTGAACCAAACACTATCGCCGATATACAGGGTAAGGGGCATTATAACTTAAACTGATACCATGGTTACAACTCATGATCCTAGACTCTGCAGAGTTTTAATATTCCTGTTGATATTTTTATTCATAATGCTCAAAATTTTCGACTATTTTAAATTGATTCGAGGTGAGAAAAGTTATCGTTACCTCCGGATCGTTAAAGTTGATGGCCAAAGCTTTCACCAGGCACACCGGCTTCATGTCGACGAGCAGATCCTTCTCGGGCACCTCCTCGTGGTAGATGAACTCGTTCTCATTCTTGGCCGCCTTCCTCTTCCCCTCCACCACGTCGTTGGTGAAGGTGAGCGCCTCCTGCGTGACCTGCGCGGGCTCGATGTACTTGGCGAGCTTCCTCGCTTCGCCCAGCTTCTCCACCGCTTGCTGGTAGAAGGCGACGCGCTCGCCCATCTTCTGTTGTTCCTCGGCGTTCATGCCTGGAGGCGAATTAATACATAAACATAAGGGGAATCTGACCCCTATATCAGAGGTATTCGAGGGCCGAGCGTAATAGCGCTTTGACAAAAAAAATATCTATACATGGTGAAACAGAAAGGGTATACCATTTTTATTGCAACATAACTTTGTAAATCTAAAATTATCAGTTTCGGTGGTAAGTTGAAGAACTAAAAGTGTTGTACACTTATTAAATCTATCAACAGCTATATAAACTAAACCCTAGGACTTAGGAAAGAGGGCGTAAAACTAAACCCTAGGAAAGAAAAAAACAACTTGAGAGAAATAAAAAAATATAATCTCACCCTGATACAAGCACACGACAGATCCAACGTAGTACAATTTGAAGGAGAGGTACCGATGCCAGTAGTTGTACAACTTGGTGCCGATGATCTCGTGGACGTTGTCGGTGCCCGTGGACTGGCCGAGCAGCGCCAGGGAGTTCTTGTAGAAGTACATCACTTGAGTCGCGACCGCACCTGTCGGGGAATGAGTAAGCATTGAAAAACATATGTATAAAACAAAGGAACTGTTTCACACAGTTTTTTTGGTAGTCTGATCGGACCAGGTCACTTCAATTGGTGCGGCGCGAACAAAGGCCAATTAGAAATAAGAAAATAGGTTGAAACCTATGACGATTTAACCACTGGATGCAAAATGTACTTTTAAAGTATAAAATCGCGTTCAACAAATTTTCGTGAGAGGATGACTACTGTTATACTATTACACTGGAGTAGATAGCGTAACCATTACCAAGGCTTTGTTTCACAGCGCGTGGCTAGCGGGGTGTATGTGAAAAAGGTTCGATTGTACATCCAGTGATTAAATCGTCCTAGGTTTCAAACCTGACTCGGCCAGCAAAGTATACCACTATTCTGCTCGAATTGAGGAGCAATGCGCTTCATCATCATCATCATCATCATCAGCCTATGCTTGTCCACTGCTGGACATAGGCCTCCTCTAATGAGCGCCATAGCGCCCTGTCTTCAGCTTGCCGCATCCAGCATCTGCCTGCAGTCTTTCGCAGATCGTCATCCCACCTGGTCGGAGGGCGTCCTACACTACGCTTGCCGAATCGAGGTCTCCACTCAAGAACACGTTTACCCCAGCGGTTGTCTGTTCTTCGTGAGATATGACCAGCCCACTGCCACTTCAGCTTGCTAATTCTTTGAGCTGTGTCGATAACTTTGGTTCTCTGTCGGATGTATTCATTGCCAATCCTATCCTTCAGAGAAACTCCGAGCATAGCTCTCTCCATAGCTCGCTGAGCGACTTTAAACTGGTGGACCAGCCCTACCGTGAGTGTCCACGTCTCGGCTCCGTAGGTCATGACGGGTAGGACGCACTGATTGAAAACTTTCGTTTTCAAGCATTGCGATATGGATGACGAGAAGACTCGACGTAGTTTCCCAAACGCTGCCCAGCCCAGCTGGATCCTCCTCTTGGCCTCCTTCTCAAAATTGTTTTTACCTAACTGCAGAATCTGCCCAAGGTACGTGTACTCGGAAACAATTTCAAGAAGGTGGCCATGTACGACCACCGGTCCTGGATCAATGTGGCCATTGATCATGACTTTGGTTTTATCCAAATTCATGCCAAGACCGATGCGTCGCGAGGCTGAAGCTAGGTCGTCCAGCATCCGGCTCAGCTCCTCCAGCATCTCTGCCATTAAAACTATGTCATCAGCGAATCGCAGGTGCGAATCGATAAACGAAAATAAACGATAATTTGTTGATGAATAAATTGAAAACATAAAATACCAATGACACTGGGCTTCCTGGAGTCCTGTATACTCTTATCCAGGATGCACTCCTGGGCCTGCGCAAAGCATATCTCCTGCAGCAGCCGCATGATCTCCGTCGACACATCCACACCCTGGGGCTGCGGGTACTGCTCGCGCAAGTACAGGAACGCCCATGCTGCGTTCTGGTAATGGGTGCAGGAAGCCTTGAAATAAAAAAAAATTAGTAAGTATATTTTTTTGGTAAAATATTTTACACATACAAAGCAAGGTCACGCGAAAGACGTGCGGCTTTCCTAACTCTATGTGTAGCCTGATGCAGCACTTGTATTGATTAATGAAGCTATCTCTACTTTTTTACAACTCAAAATACAGACTCAACAGCATAAAACAAACAATGCAATAAAGAAATATAAAATATAGATAAAACGAAAAAAGGACATCAAATAAAAACAAACAAAATCATCAGAAGCATGAATTAGAAAGTAATGTGTGTATGTACACATCATGCATAGTTGCAACCAATGGGTCTGCTCTCAGCGTTAGTTGAGGAGGTTCAGCAAACACCACAAGTGTTGTCAAGAGTGTAAGTAAGGATGTGTAAAGTTTGCCAACTTACACTGGGCCAGAGTGAAAGTGTATTTAGTATAATTGTAATAGGTTTGTCTCCCATTTTGTTTTATGTTAACAATATAATAAATAGGTATATTTAATTCTGCCGCAACACATCTGTCCTTTTATTCGGAATGCGGCTTAAAAGTGGCAACACAACAGCATCCTGTGTAAGCAGGCAACACTATAATATAAATAAAATGCAACCTTGAGACTGTCAGCAGTGTTTCGGGGCTCGGAGGCACCGAGCTGTGTGTGGAGAGCTCCAATGTTGTAGAGGATGCAAGCCATTTCGAAACGTATGTCAGATAGCGAACAGCTCATGTTGGCATACAGGTCTTTCCTGAAAAATTTATAGAAGTTAAATACATACTGTAAAAACTGATTTCAACTTAGTTCACAATTACCAACCAGATTTACACAAATACCTATTGGACATAGAAAATTAGTATCTTTAATATAAGTATGGCAACTTCATCACCCAAAAATGAATTTAATTGACATAATGTTTACCTTAAGCTAGTTCTTAACACAAATTACCAACTTTAACAAAATTTAATTTACTTGTTATGTAAATCCATTTCGTATACTAACTACTTTGAGCAACTTAACTTACTTAAATCTTAGAGCTTTGAACAAAACTATCTGTTTATTAGGCTGTTATTACCCCTTGTGTGCACTGAATTAACATTAACACTGATTTAAGTTTTTGTCTCTATTTTGTGCATTCAATAACAAAAATTGGTGTTAATGGTTCCTCTGTAAATTGTGAAAAATATAACCTAGCTCAGTTTCTTCAAGAACATACATAAAGAATAATGTTATTCATATTTAAAAATACACAAATACATTTTGGTTATCATAATACCTATTTGTGTTCAAAAGAAACATAAAAACAATCACATTAATCTTTATCAGACAAAGATGATAACAATAGGGGGGGTTGTTGATTAAACAGGTCATTAACTGATTATAAATCATATGCCAAAACTCAGACAAAAAGAAATTGTACTTAGTCTACATAGGTACTCATATTAATATAGAACAGAGATAGTTTCCTAGGTGACGTCGTAAGGGTCGGGTACACATCTCAGCAAAGCAAAAGCCCATGGACGGCCTAATTGCTTCCCCTTTAGTTTCTATTGTTTACTATAAAAAAACCTTAAAAATATAGTAGAGTATTAACAAATAAATTGGATTTACCAGGAAAACGAGCACGCCGCAGGCTGACCTTTAGCCATTGGAAAGCGGCTTTGCATCGACCGCAGTTGGCAAAAATATCTGATCATAGCGCTCAGCCCTGATGAATCAATAGTCGGCCTCACGGCGGCCGAACGGAGGCCTTCCAGTTGATGTATTTCATTTCCATAGCTGTCTGGATCCTCTCTGTAAGCCTCAGCAATGTACTAAAAATAAACGACGCAAAATAAAGACAATATAATGATAAAACCTACCTACATTACCAAATGGATTATTGAGACCTACTTACCTGTTTCAATTTGGGACCAAAATGCGTACTCTCAGGACTCGCCTTCAGCTCGAAACTGATCAAGGGTAATTTAGGAACGGCTTCCATGTTTCCAAAAGCTGTTTTTACCCGTTTTTATACTATTTTCACACGGTAAAACAATTTCATCACAAATTATCTTGTCGTATGTATTGTCATTTTTTGTTTTAATTTTTTTTGTAATGGCACTGAAAATAATGCGAAAGAGTTATTCTCAAGACTGACGTATGGCGACCATAGACAATAATAACAAGGTTTTTTTTTTAATAAGACCATAGACGATAAGTTTTTAATTTTAATTGGACCATAGACTATAAGTTTTTATATTTTAATCTCGGGTATGATTATTATACCAAGAATTTTATATATAGCTACTTGTTTTAAACCTCTCTGTGAAAAGTTGTATTTTTGGAAATGTTTAACTCCTTTACTCGTTTTTTGTATTATTTCAACATCAATACGGTGTCGTTATTATTGTCAGCCTATGTGAAAATTACAAATATCGAATTTTCAGTGAATGTCCCAATCAAGAAGATTATATAAATTTATAATCTTCTTCGTATTCTGTAATAAGTTTTGGCGATGGGAAGAAACATTTTTTGAGTTCCCAAATTAAATTATTATGATTCCAATATTTATTTGATGGAATCTATCAAGCAGTATACTTACCTAAGGTCTATTTCACATACGCAGTCCCGTAGACAGAGTGCCTAATTACTGTCGGAAATATAATTTCCACTGTGTACCTAACTACATCGCATAGCCTACTAGTTTCTCTGACAGGTTTTCAAAAATATATACTGAAACTCATCACATTCCTACCAACATAGGCATTAAAAAACAGAAAATAAATCTACATTACATTATAATTATTATTATCTTCTACATATGGTAATGTTTTACATTGGAAATTATTACGCCAGTCGTGAATTGAATAAATCATAAGTGAAATTTATATAACCGTTCCAGTAAATGCGAAATTATTTGCGTGCTAATGCTGAATAAATTCATTGGAAAGATACAAATATGAACCGAAATTACTAGCTTTTCGTTTCTTGTATCTAATTTATGTATATGAATAACCTTAACCTGTGACTAACTTATAACATACAGCGATGTACAGAACCCTGAAGTATATGTGGTCCGATACGCACTTGGCGGCTGGTTTTAGGCATTCGCTGCAATTTAATTGCACTGTAGCTAGCTATAGCGTAGCATATAGATGGTATTGTATTCTCTTTGGATGGCTATCTTGGCTATACCTCATAGAGTAGGTTAAGTACTTTGTTGTACCTTCAGGCAATTAAGAGGAAGAATGATGAAACCTAGGCACCTATTAGGTACTTACCTATATTATGAGCGACATTGAATACTTATATACTTATCTACCTAGCTTACCACCTCATACAGTAATTATTAGGTTCTATCAAAAAATAATACTTAGGTACCTACAGAGGTAGACTGAAGTAGTATAACTGAATAAATAAGTTACTTCCTTGAGTAAGTACTTATCTACCTCTTGGGTTATAAGGTAATCCCAAACTGATGTGCTGGTCCTAAATGAGATGTAGTCTTGGGCAGTTGGGCAATTGTTTGGAATTGATCTTTTTTGGGAGGTACTACTACCATAATCAAATTGGACCTAGGCATTATATTTCTATGGACTTAGGTGTACCCCATTGAGTCCTAAAACCTTTCCTTTCTGTGCTTGATAAATGGGCTAGGACCGTCGTAGGACCATTCTAACAACACATCAAACTTGAGATCATTGCCCTAAGGCATAGGTACAAGTTAATACCTATGCATTTGTATAACATTGTGTTAAAAGCACCACTTGTTTTATTGAATTCATAAGTCTAAAGAATAATTAAATATCACTGCTGCTGGCTGACACCTTAAAGCTATCTCTGGAGAATAAAGAGTAGTGAACTTGCCTGGAACACCCACACATTGGGAGATGTGTGGAGTAAAAATACACTCTTTATTCTGTAAGTACATATATGATATACTTACTAACCATGTTGCTCTCAGTAGCTCATTCATCATTAACTTAAGAGCGATGCTCTTGTCGGTGGAGTTTTTTTCCATTTACTGCGATCTCCCAGTTCTTTGACCATTTGATACGACACGACTTTAACTTCAGTAGCTACATTCTTTAAATTTACTAAAGGCCGGTACCACCACCACCTCCAGCAATAGGTAGGCATGAGGCATGTACCTATAATACCTGTATGTTAACAGACTCAGATGAATTGTTCTTCTAATTTTGAACGTGGATACCTCCACATATTGATTTCCTTTTTCTTACAAACTAATAATCTACAAATCCGAATAACACCCTGTAACCGCTCACTCAGGCAAAACTTATTTTCACGCCGCGGTCGCCGCGATCAAAACTTACTAAACAAGTTTATGATCCTCTATCGAGACTATAATGGTACATATCTCTAATCAGGGTTATTATACTAGCACAGAACACTACTACTAGCCTTTACTTAACAAGAAATAATGACAAATTTCATGATCATTGTGGATTTGTAAAAACGTAAAGGGTTACTAATCATGTAGTCCATACACTTCGATCTTGAGTAGTAAAAATGTAAACATTAGCGTAATTAAACACGTGGGTGCTAAACTTCAATCTTGGAAATAGATAGCTTTTGACAGCTTCTTATACCTAAATAGAAGATGATTGGTTCAAATTTTGTCATTCATAAAAAAAATGACCACTCACAGCAACTTTCCATGAAAGTTTTTCAAGAATATCTTTTTCATTCATATTTGTGTGGCGCTAGTAGGAAATTTTCTGACAGGAGAGTTGCAAATTTGACAGTTCAACATTCAAATTTGACATTGACAACTGACTTTTGACAGTTGACAGCTGTCAAATGAAATCCGCCATTTTTTCCCCCACCCCTAAACTCATCTTGGAAATAGATTCGGCCAAAATAATGACGTTGATTGATTGATTGATTGAGACCATAGCGTTGCCCATACGCCGTAAAGATACAGCTATACCGGTTAATCCGAAACTGATATTCTCGATAGGTGTGTCAATATAAGTTTTAGTCTTTGGCCAAGTGTAACTTGACATCACTAATAACCATAAGCAAGCGAAGATTTTAGTTTGCAACACCATATTTTTGTGACGGATTTGACGTTTAGTTTATGGTGTCATGGCCGACAGCTCTGTTGTTTGTTTGGTGTACGAGCACAAATCGTAGAGTTGCTAGGATTTCTGAGATTTCTATCGTTAATAGCAACCTTTCATGTTTTCATAATAATAACAAAACGCATTCAACATGAAGTTGAAAAAGCTAAAAACGGACGTTGAGGTGAAATATAACCACTGAAATACTTATACCGACGCTAATTACAGCATACTAACCCTAACTTTGTTGTAGGAGGTGATACCGCCGCAGGCAGAAATTATCGAAGCAGATCTGTATAAACGTGAGTATTTCGGTCCTGACGTGCCTACTTTGGAGTTAGAATGCTGGGAGGAGGAGCTCTCCGAAGTGCAACTTCAGGCTTACAAGAATGCCGACGAGGAGTACAAGAGCATTCAAAACAAATTGGACGAGATGGTGAAGAGCACCGGTGGCGAGATCGTCTACAACGGAGATCAGTTTACGGCTTATCAACTACTTGGAAAGTAAGTGCCACCAACCAAGTCCACTTAACTTAAGCCCCACAACAATGGCAAACATAAATAGTGTCAATGTAATATTATTGAATGATATTAGAATGCAATAGTCAGTAACTCTTAAATAAACAACTGCATAGTCCTAAACTGAGCACCATTTGTACTATGGGTTCCGCACAATGGACTGGGGGCTATTCCAGTGATACTTAGACCCGGTTTGCCAAACAAAAATACTACAGTTATAATGTTGTCTGTATTATATAATGTTATATACTTATTTTCAAATTGTTTTTTACAGACAACCAGTACTAAAAGATTTAGAACGGAAAAGTGCTGATATTATTAGATCAAGATCTCGATCATTGTCCATTTCTAAAGAAAAACCTGGTAAACGAGGTATGTCGCAGACTGCAAAAACCTTGTATATAGAGATATAAGATACCACAAAGTAAAGTTTCCTTGATATTTATTCTATGTAACGTCTGTTATTTTTAATCCATCTATTTTTTTTTTAATATCAAAAGGCTCCATTACAGTTAAATTATAAAGTATCATTTTAACAACACCAATGTCAATTTGAACAGGCAGGCCCAAGAAGAATCGTGATGAAGACAGAGACTACTCACCATCGCCTGATAGGGCTAAGTCTCCTGTCGAGTCCCGGCACAAGAAGAAAAAGAAGGACAAGGAAAGGAGCAAGGAGAAAGAGAGAGACAAGGACAGCACCAAGACAAAAGATAAAACTCTGGCACCATCTAGTAAGTACTGGCTACTGTAGAAACAATGTTTATAAATTAGTCTGTGGCTTTGCCATCACCTATTGCACGCGGTGGCATCTGCCAAAGAATAAACAAACCTTATTGTTTTCTGCCAACCCACACTGGGCCACCATGGTGGATTATGACCTGAATCCCCCTTGTGGAGTGGGGAGGCGTGTGCCCAGGAGTGGGATGTCAAAAGGGCATATTTTTTTATTAGTTGTCTGCACTAAGTTCATTTTCTGAAAATACGCAAGAATATCCCACACACTGCCATGTAAAAGATGGCTAATACCCAGATCTTTAGCCAAGAATGCCTATTTTTCTAAATTAGGCTACTTTTATTTTATCGAAATACTATGTGTGCAGTGCCATGGGCAACAGCTAGTCCTACTAATATTATAAATGTGAAAGTTTGTGAGTGTGGATGTATGTATGTTTGTTACTCCTTCACGCAAAAACTACTGAACCGATTTGGATGAAATTTGGAACACAGATAGTTTATAACCAGGATTAACATATAGGATACTTTTTATCCCGATAATCCCGAAATTTTTGTTACGTTAAATACTACGCGGACGAAGTCGGGGGGCACAGCTAGTATTATAATAAAAACGCTTGTCCCAGACGTGCACAGTGTGGTCACGAACGTGCGGCCGTCCGAAGCGACCGCGATCGGCGGCCTGCTCACCGGCAGCGCCACCAAGTCCACCACAGTCGTTGACCTGACCAAGGAGGATGGGAATAAAAACGTCGCTGACTCGCGTGAAGTCTCCTTCAATAAACTTCAAGGTATGAAATCATACTGAAATTCACTGCTCTCTGGGAAATATTCCACAAATTGACAACTACATTATAAAAGGAACAACACATTAATATTTATTATAAAAAATATTATAGGTATATGTATTTGGAGTAAGGACATGCCAGTAAAGTTGGCTATAAAATATACTATTTGACAAGAAAGAATTAAACATCAAATAAATAATACTTAATCATATTTAAAACATATTAACAATATATAGCAATTAATTATTGGTTTAAAAGTTAGGTGGGAAAAGTGTTTGGACTCACTATATCTCTGTCATACACACATATTCTATATGTACTATTTAATGCGTATTTAAGACTAAATGGACACTTAATGTGTGGCTAATCAGTTACTGTAGCCTATAAATGAGAGCTGAGCTCATTATACCACTATCATAATTACCTTTACACAGGAAAGACATTCCCGTCGCTGGTGGTGGTGGCTCGGCCGTACCTGCGTTCCAAGGACGCGCTGCCGCCGTCGGACCGCTCGACCCTGGACGCCAAGGTCAAGTCCGTGCTCATGCACACGCCCATGAAGTTCACCGAGTGGCTCATACAACAGGGCATGGTCAGGTCCGAGCAGTGGTGCTGCATTCACCCTGGAAATAAACTGAAACTGGGTGAGTTGCTTTTAACACTAATTCTGTTCTTTGTTAATTAATATGAATCAGTTCAAATTAGTATGTCGTAGTCTGTTATAATAAATTATGTTAGATCTAGGGAGATGTCGCTTTAAATGGTTTAAATGTCGTCCTTTTGCGTTCGTTATGTCAGATTGTAGTGTAGATGATGTCAGAGGCACGGAACCTTTTTTTTGTTTTGACACAGTGAATTTTCACTATGAATCACTGGTTGATGGCATGGTCCTACTGAAGGATTTGAGATGTGATTACAATTATTTTTAGCAGTTCCTGGGTATTTCAGTCTGTAACATTTGCTATGTATGTACGTTAATTCAGGCATGTACTCTGACGTCACCAAATTCCCCTACTCCGGCGGCTACGTGTGGATATCCGAGTGCTGCGCCACGCGCTTCGTCTCCGTATACTCGAGCTCCATCTTCGAAGGCGCCACCTTCCCCCCCAGCGTGCTTCTGAAACTCGTCTACCACTGGGCGTGCCAGACGAACGTCCAGAACGTCGTGCAGTGGGTCAAAGTGGACAACTTGTACGTCAAAGGGCTGTTCACCTGGCTCAGGGCGGTGTGCACCTCGGCTATACACCAGCATCTGGGTCTGTTGGGCGGCGCCGGCAAGAAAGTCGAAGTGGGGGTGATCTCGTTGGGCACTACCAGCCATGACGGCACGCAGAGGCAGGTCAAGGTTGAAGTGTTGGGGGTGCTGGATCCCGTTGAGAAGCTGGTGAGTTGACTTTTGATAATTAAGCTTCACAAAGGCAGTTGTTTTTTTTATTAATTCGACTTACAACCCATTTACACTCATTCTAAGAAAACAGAGTAAGAACTCTTGCTGAGAATTTAAGGAACAGTCACTGTCATTAGTTACCCATCTAAAATCAGTTAGGATTGGAGTAGCGTCAATATACCCACATTTGGTATAGGCCAAGAACAAGAGTATAGACACGCTCCATCACTCTAGCCACTTTCTATGTATAATGAGATAGAAACAGAAGTCAATATTTGGAGCAGTTTAACACTGCATTCAATGAGATAAAATACACTAGCAGCTGCCTGTTCCTCTTATCCCTTGCTCTCTCTATTGAGAAGTCCCCAGTTCAAGGTATATCATTGTGCTTAAGATTATATGTAAAATTAAAAAATCAAGATTAGGAGTATTCTCGTCTAACAATAAAAGTGTTCCAAATCACGTAACACATCAACAGATCCGTCTCCGCGCCGTGGAACCACTGGCTGAACACGAGAAGAACTACAAGAAGCGATTCCAAAAGATTCTCGAGCCGCTCTCCACGTGGGTGGACATGAAGTCGGTGATACTGACCGACTTGACCGTGGACAAGGGCACGCTCGTGTCTATGGGCTTCAAGAACGTGCACCAGTCGTCCTCGCACTCCGACCAGCCCGCGCGCAACAGCAACGCCAACATCATGGAGTACCTGCGGAGGATAGTGCCCAGAATGTTCCAGAACACCTTGTCGTTGCTCTCGAGACAGATTATTCAGCAGTTTTTGGATGAACTCGTGTGGAGGGAGAGGTAGGATATTGTCATTAATCCATCTTTAAGCAGAAGTGATAGCCAAGTGCTTCAAAGCTCGCTTTCGAAACAAGGTGTGCAGTTTCAAACCCGGCCTCGCACCTATGGGATTTTTGTAGTTCATCTAGGGCAGGATGGTGAACCAATGGCACGCGTGTCATTGATGTCACGCGACATAATATTTTGGGCATGCTACCGACCGAAACAGAGTTCAAAGTAACAATGTTAGTAATAATTCATAATAATTTAGCCCTTTTTTTACGTACCGCTCCTGGGCACGGGCCTCCCCTCAACACGAGGGGGATTCAGGCCATAATCCACCACGCTGGCCCAGTGCGGGTTGGCGGATATCACTTGACTTTCGAAAATTAGTTAAATCTTCTAAGACATGCAGGTTTCCTCACGATGTTTTCCTTCACCGTAAGCAAGTGATAGTCATATAGAAATTATGATTCGCACATAGATTTCGAAAAATCCATAGTTGCGAGCCGGGGTTTTAACCTAAGACCCAGTGCCCGCAAGACGCGTGCTTAACCAATCGGCTATCACTGCTTTGTTTAATTCATTTTTAAGCTGCAGTGATAACCAAGTACTTCAAAGCTCGCTTTCAAAACAAAGTGTACAGTTTCAAACCCTGCCTCGCACCTATAGGATTTTCGTATTTCATCTAGGGTCTCTTACTACACAGATACGGAATTTCCCCTGGGTTAGCGTTCGACAACATAGTAGCGCACATCGCCGAGCAAACCAAGATGGAGGCGAAGGACCCGATCACAGTGCGACTCAACAAGATCGCCGCGAATCCGTTCAAGAACTGGAAGTATACCTCTGGCAAGGTGAGGTGATAATGTACAATCGATTTACAATGGCAATTCAAAACACTTTTTTTCTGCGTTGTAAAGCCATTGGAAATTAATTTGGAAGTCAATTTACAACTAAATATGTACTTCAAAATACTTAAAGCAACTCAAATTTGAGACGTGTTTAATTTTATCGCCTCTAACGGAATTATTCAAGATAGCATGTGTAATTTCAAACACTTAAGATGCACTCAAGGACTCTCTTTAATCAAATTTCACAGTGTCACATTGACACATTGACGACCGCTTGGCACAGTGGTTCGACCGTAGGCCGTTCGGCTCATTGCATCAGGTGGTTGCAGGTTCGATTCCCGTCAGGGTAAATATCGGAAATGGCATTTGTGTAATTTTCCCTGGTCTGGGTGTCACTGTGATCGCCCCGAGTCCATTGTACGGTACCCACAGTACAAGCGTTGCTTAGTTTGGGACCATACAGTTGGTGTGTTCGTCTGGCGATATTTATTAATTTATTGTGTATCCCAGAAGAAGGATAAAGATGATGAGCCGGACACGAGCCGCGGCAAGCGCGGCCGCAAGAAGAAGGAAGCGACGCCCGAGCCGCCGCCGCCGCCGCCCAAGAAGCGGCGGAAGGAGAAGACCTTGTACATTGAGGACGACGACGAGGAAGAGGTAAGCCTCATTATACAAGACTATTATACTATATTATGCATGTATTATACATATAAAGCTTACTCTTGAATCACTCTATCTACAGCCTAAAACAGAAAGGGTATACTTTTTTTTTCAAAACTTAACTTTGTAATTCTAAAACTATCAGCTTTGGGGGTAACTTTGAAAAACATAAGGTGTTACAGGGATATAGCTGTTTACAGATTTCACAAGTCTACAAAACGTTTAATACTTCAACTGTCCCACAAAGCTGATAGTATTGATAAAAAACAACATTTTTTATGCCACGCTTTTACCCAGAATGGTTTAACCACTGGACCCGCGATCTTGCGTAGCAACACCCGATAAACATTAGCCTTGGTCGTTTTCACGCTGCCTAATCTAACAGGAAGTGATGTGACTGTCTAATAAGTATTAAACAGTGACATTGCTTCATGCTAGAAAAATGTAACAATAGCCCTCCCCCCGTGAAAATTGTTTGAAATTTAAACCATTTCCATGTAAGTACTTTTATATATTTCGACGACCTCTCGGCGCAGTGGTTCGATCGTAGCCCGCTCGGCTCACTGCACCGGTTAGTTGCGGGTTCAATTCCCGCCGTGGAAAATTTCGGAAATGGTATTTTCGTAATTTTCCCAGATCTGGGTGTCACTGAGATCGCCCCCAGTCCATTTTACGGTAACCATAGTACAAGCGTTGCTTAATTGAGGACCATTTAGTTAGTGTGTCAGTCTGGCGATATTATTATTTATTTACTAGACTAGACTCCGTCCGCGTGGAATGTGGACCACCCTTAACATTTAGCGGTATGAAAAATAGATAGTAGCCGATTCTCAGACCTAACCGATATGCACACAAAATTTCATGAAAATCGGTCGAGCCGTTTCGGAGGAGTGTGGTAACGAATTTTTTATAATAACGAGAATTTTATGTATCCGATTTATTATTTTCCTTTTTACAACAAGTACTTCTCGTCCTAGATCCCTCTAGCGAAACGCCGCACCAAAATCAAGTTGGAACAGGACAAAGACAAGAAAGATGATAAGAAGAAAGAGGGCGAAGTCACCGCGCGCGTCCGCCGCAAGCCCGTCCGGTCGTACGTGGACGATGACCTGGACGACGTGCCGCTCAAGAACATCAAGAAGGAAGCCAAGCCCGAGGAGACCGTGTCCATGGAGAGATACTACTTCGGCCAGATCGGCGGCGACGAGCCTAGCGTGCGGACCGCTATTGCTGTTGAGGTCTGAACTCGTAGTTTTATAGAAAAATGTGCCCTAACGTCATCGCTGTAATGCCAGCTACAGAACTAACGATATATCGTATCGTAACGATTTATGTCTTATAAGAAATCGTTGCAGTTTAAGCAACAAACATGTTTCACATCACTGTATGTATATAATAGTATGTTATGTGTATCCAGGCATAGGCGAATGCTGGACTTTCAATATTTATCACATAGTTTGCCCCGCATAGCAAACCTGTTTAGACACTTCCATTTAATGATTTATTTGTGTAATATGGGTTTACAACAAATGTTAGATTTTTGACCCCCGACGAAAAAAGAGGGGTGTTATAAGTTTAACATGTGTATCTGTGTTTATGTCTGTGGCATGGTAGCGCCCAAGCTGATAAACCGATTTTAATATCGTTTTTTTTAAATTAGAAAGGTATTCTGATCGAGAGTGTTCTTAGTTAGCTATATAAAAATCTGTTTAGCCGTTTGAAACATATCAGCTTTTTTGTCGTTTAAAAAGTAGTTTCATCGTGGTTTTTGAATTTATTTTTTCAATTTAGACTTATTATTCCAATATGTCCGTCCGCCAGTGCCCCGTGTGCAAGATAGAGTACAACGACAACATATCCCTGATGACGCACCTGTTCACGCACGCGGCGGCGGGCGGCGGCGGCGGCGGGGGCGGGGGAGGGGGCGGGGGGGCGCAGTGCGGCTACTGCCTGCTGCAGCCGCACTCGCCCGCCGAGCTGGAGCTACATCTCAAGCACACCCACCCCGCCGACACCAAGTCGCCGGACCTCTTCACATACGCCTGCTTGATATGCGAGGTATACTGACTTACACCGCCCGTATTCACAAACATTGTTTTTTTTTTAGTAACTTTTTTTTCTAACTTTAAATTAATAAATAAATTAGCCCCCTTATTAATAAACGTGGATTAGCAAGCGAATAATAACACACTGAACTATCGCTTTCTGTCATTAGTAATTTGAAATTCGAAAGAAGAAGGCAAAGTATGGTGTAACTACAAACCGTTACGGCTATAGCGCCCATCTAGCCAGCGAAGTTCAAATTTTTTGTGGTATTTTTGAAATTTTTCAAAATCTGACAAGAATTAAAGGCACATTTTGTAATTCGCGACGAAGACCGTGTGCAGTGCATTTATTAATATATCCAACTTACTCTAAAACATTCCAAGAACGACAGCTGCCTTCACCTTAATCCACGTTTATTAATAAGGAGGTATAGTATTATGTAGTCATTTGGTTGGTCCCTTATATGCTGTAGTATTCGTCGTTCATTAATGTATACGAATATAATATAGCTTTTTCCTATCTTACCTAAAACATTTTTTGTCTGTCTGTCTGTTTGCTCCGACTAATCTCCGGAACGGCTGGACGAATTTTGACGGGACTTTCACTAGCACATAGCTGATGTTATAAGTAGCAACTTAGGCCACTTGTATGTTATTGTAGTAACATCTCATAAATAAATTTGCTGTAAATGCCGTGTAGTAGTTAGTCGTGTGTATGAGCGGGGGTGCGTGTGTCAGGTGCGGTTCGCGGCGCTGCTGACGCTGGCGTCGCACATGCAGAAGACGCACGCGCCGCGCGAGCTGCCCTACGCGTGCGGCGCGTGCGGGTTCCGCGCGTCCGCGCACCGCGCCGCCGCCGACCACTACCGCCGCCGCCACGCACACCACAACACTGTCATGTGCCCGCACTGCCTCAAGGTGATACCGCCATGTTGCACCTCTCTACACACTCTGGGATCTCGAGATTCATGTTGCACATCTCTACACACGCCGGGATCTCTAGGCTCATGTTGCACATCTCTACACACGCCGAGATCTCTAGGCTCATGTTGCACATCTCTACACACTCCGGGATCTCTAGGTTCATGTTGCACATCTCTACACACGCCGGGATCTCTAGGCTCATGTTGCACATCTCTACACACGCCGGGATCTCTAGGCTCATGTTACACATCTCTACACACTCCGGGATCTCTAGGTTCATGTTGCACATCTCTACACACGCCGGGATCTCTAGGCTCATATTGCACATCTCTACACACGCCGGGATCTCTAGGCTCATGTTGCACATCTCTACACACTCCGGGATCTCTAGGCTCATGTTGCACATCTCTACACACGCCGGGATCTCTAGGCTCATGTTACACATCTCTACACACTCCGGGATCTCTAGGTTCATGTTGCACATCTCTACACACGCCGGGATCTCTAAGCTCATATTGCACATCTCTACACACGCCGGGATCTCTAGGCTCATGTTGCACATCTCTACACACGCCGAGATCTCTAGGCTCATGTTGCACATCTCTACACACTCCGGGATCTCTAGGTTCATGTTGCACATCTCTACACACGCCGGGATCTCTAGGCTCATGTTACACATCTCTACACACTCCGGGATCTCTAGGTTCATGTTGCACATCTCTACACACGCCGGGATCTCTAGGTTCATGTTGCACATCTCTACACACGCCGGGATCTCTAGGCTCATGTTGCACATCTCTACACACGCCGGGATCTCTAGGCTCATGTTACACATCTCTACACACTCCGGGATCTCTAGGTTCATGTTGCACATCTCTACACACGCCGGGATCTCTAGGTTCATGTTGCACATCTCTACACACTCCGGGATCTCTAGGTTCATGGTGCACATCTCTACATACTCCGGGATTCTCCGGTGTTTTAAACGCGTGCATCACCGGTCGGTGATGCACGCGTTTAAAATGGGTGCGAATGACTCGTTGTTAAAAAGAAGTGTGATTAGACCGATATTTAAAAACCTTAACTTAAGTGTATTACCATCCCTGTCATGGTGCCTAATGTATTTTTTGCAAATTTTTTATCTATAGTCTCAAGAGCAAACTTAAGTTTGACTTTAGAGTCGGTATAATATTAAACAATACCGGATTTAAAAAGATTTTCACTTTGAACATGTGTTGCAGCCACCAACAGATATGATCTATCCTAGTTTAGAAAAAAAAAATCATGTGCTTGTCGCCACATTGCAGTCAGGATCCTTCGATATTTTGGGTTTTGCAACTTCCAATAGATGTCATTGACTCGTCCTAAACGCCCAAATCGATATAGGCTGACAGTGATCAAGATAACCAACTCGATTGACAAGTTATAGGCGCTCTATTGACGACGGCTTATAGTGTTGGTTCCAATGTAGGCCACTCGGCTCACTGCAGGGAGTGGTTGCAGATTCGATTCCGACAGGATAAATTTCGGAAATGGCCTTATCGTAATTTGCCCAGGTCTCGGGGTCACCGTGATCGCCACCAGTCGAAGATACCTATACTACAAGCGTTGCTTATTTTGGGACTATACAGTTTGTGTGTTCGTCTGGCGATATTTAAATAACATAAACAAATAAACATCACCAGACTGCCACACCAAATGTATGGTCCCAAACTAAGCAATGCTTGTACAATGGGGTACCGTATAATGGACTGGGGCTGATCCCAGTGATTTATTTATTTGTATAACTGAGGTGTTTGTGCAGGTGATTGTGGTGTACGCGGACGGGCACGAGCTGACCGCCAACGTGGTGTTGTACCTCGACCACCTGAAGCAGCATCAGGATAAGATACTTGAAGTGCGGTGCAACAGATGTGTGCTGAAATTCGTGCACCTAGGTACGTACATTGGATAATGGACCTAATGTTATTGATGCACGCACGAAATTTCAATGACGTCATGTTTGCCGCATGCTAATGTGAGCGAAACAGCTATTCTCCGTGTTAGGACACACTAACTGTGCCCGCGATTTCGTCCGCGTGGAATAGTGTATACTTTCTCAGGCTCTAGACTATCTGTGTAACAAATTTCATTTAAATCAGTTCAGTAGTTTTGGCGTGAAAGCGCGACAGAAATACAGACAGAGTTACTTTTGCATTTATAAAATTATAGTAAGGATTTTTCAGATGAAATGTTACGATAATGTTCGTCTTGCGATTTGGTTTTCTATTTACATGTGCGGTATTACATGTTCTTTCTAAAGTATTGATGCCTTTTATAATACATGGTATTAAATCATATAAATTAGTCTTGTTTGTGAATTATCAGGCCAGCTCAAAGAGCACCAGGTTCGCGACCACATTACGGTTGAAGACGCCCTCCCGCTCTGTTCTGAAGAACATTTGATCACAAAACCCAGGGTAAGTTATTAAATAAAATATAAATTCACATTTATTTAGTCTCCCGTTCATCATCATAATAATAAATATCGCCAGACTGACAAACCAACTGTATGGTCCCAAACTAAGCAAAGCTTGTACTATGGGTACCGTACAATGGACTGGGGGCGATCCCAGTGACACCCAGACCAGGGAAAATTACGAAAAGGCCAAATCCGAAATTTACCTCAGCGGGAATCGAACCCGCAACCACCATGTGCAGTGAGCCGAGCGGCCTACTCTGGAACCAAGCGGTCAACAATGTTTCAATCTACAACATAATTATTACTACACATAGGTGTATGTATAAAAAAAACTTGAGAGGTGTCAAGAGACACCCGGATGGAACGAAGTTGCAATATCCGGAACTTGTGCAGAAACACTGTCAGGATTAATTATTGTTATTATTTTTATTATTTATTATGTACAAAAAACCTGTATACACTCAACAAAAATAATCGTAAAAGTAAAAGTAACAGTATAAGTAAAGTAAAAGTAAGTCGCGACACCACACTGTTCAAACCTATGTATGTATAAAAAACAAGAGAGGTGTCAAGGGACACCCGGATGGAACGAAGTTGCAATATGCGGAACGTGTGCAGAAACACTGTCAGGATTAATTATTGTTATTATTTATTATGTACAAAAAACCTGTATACACTCAACAAAAATAATCGTAAAAGTAAAAGTGAAAGTAACAGTATAAGTAAAGTAAAAGTAAGTCGCGACACCACACTGTTCAATGCGAAATAGAAAGACGAAAACAAAAGTAACTGGCTTGCTTTCTATAATAGAGAGAGAGACAGACAGAGAAACACGCGCACGCCGCACATATAGCAAAAAAAATAATTGTTTTTACAGTCTTAATTTTTTCCGTCTAGCCCCCTTTCGCAACGCGCGATAAGGAACTTCGTTCCAATAAAACGTTCATTTCCCTGCTCTTAGAACAAGGCTCGTCCTCCTGTGAAGGATTCTGCGAACCACACAAT
The DNA here is from genome assembly GCA_918843915.1 of Notodonta ziczac. Classification (NCBI taxonomy): domain Eukaryota; kingdom Metazoa; phylum Arthropoda; class Insecta; order Lepidoptera; family Notodontidae; genus Notodonta; species Notodonta ziczac. Next base: position 12,659,799 of record OU974037.1, read on the forward strand.
AAGCGAGACCTTCGAGGGGCTGACACTGACGCTGCCGGAAGGCATGCTCTGCCGCGAGTGCGACACTCCGCTCGACAGCGACAAGCACTTCTTGTGAGTATGTCTTGAACTAGCAGCCTGCCCTGTCTTCGCACGGGTATTTTTACACCTTGGGTTATTGGGTTACATTATTGGAGTTTTAATCTTCTTCTCAAAGTGCCTCTCCAACTAGTGTAGGTTAGCAGTCTCCGCATGTTTCTCTCGGTCTTTGGCGGGGTTGAAAAGCTCCGCTGCACTTGAGATTCCCGTCCATTCTCGGATATTTCGCAACCAAGATTTCCTCCTGCGCCCAAGAGCTTTTTTTTTTCGATATAGGCAAGTATTTGACCACAATCTCACCTGATGGTGAGTGACGATGTGGTCTACGGTGGTGCATACTTGCCTAGAAGGTACCTGTTCACTCTCGACTTGAAAACATCCAGGTTATAGTCAACCGGGAACAAAGACTACAAGCTCTTCTACCAGCCACTTTTCCCCATCAAAATAACCTTTAAAAGTGCGTATCTTGGGTGCCTTATTATACGAGCTAGATAGGCGGCCTCTCCTTTTGATGGTAGAGTTTTATTAAGAATCCTATTTTTTTAAATGAAAATATAATATAGCCGATGTCACTCAACTGTGAAAGAATTTTTCAAATCGGTTCAGTAGTTTCGGAGCCTTTTCAATGCAAAGAAAGAAACGAGCTAACAAATCATTCTCTGTATAATATTAGTATAGATTAGAATATTCCAAAATAGTTTATTAGGGACGAGTGATAGCTATTGATATATTTATTGATCAGGTCCTATACCGCATGTTTGTGACTGTGCGTGCAGGGGCGTGGCGAAGTGCACCAAGTGTCCGTACGTGTCGGGCTGCTACCGCGCCATGCTACGCCACAGCGGCTACTGCGCCGGCCCGCACTCGCTGGAGGACGCGCCGCGCGACGCGCCCTACCGCACGCACTGTGTCTGCGGATACAACACCACCGTCGGTCAGTATACACTGTTCACTCGCTGGAGGACGCGCCCTACCGCACGCACTGTGTCTGCGGATACAACACCACCGTCGGTCAGTATACACTGTTCACTCGCTGGAGGACGCGCCGCGCGACGCGCCCTACCGCACGCACTGTGTCTGCGGATACAACACCACCGTCGGTCAGTATACACTGTTCACTCGCTGGAGGACGCGCCCTACCGCACGCACTGTGTCTGCGGATACAACACCACCGTCGGTCAGTATACACTGTTCACTCGCTGGAGGACGCGCCGCGCGACGCGCCCTACCGCACGCACTGTGTCTGCGGATACAACACCACCGTCGGTCAGTATACACTGTTCACTCGCTGGAGGACGCGCCGCGCGACGCGCCCTACCGCACGCACTGTGTCTGCGGATACAACACCACCGTCGGTCAGTATACACTGTTCACTCGCTGGAGGACGCGCCCTACCGCACGCACTGTGTCTGCGGATACAACACCACCGTCGGTCAGTATACACTGTTCACTCGCTGGAGGACGCGCCGCGCGACGCGCCCTACCGCACGCACTGTGTCTGCGGATACAACACCACCGTCGGTCAGTATACACTGTTCACTCGCTGGAGGACGCGCCCTACCGCACGCACTGTGTCTGCGGATACAACACCACCGTCGGTCAGTATACACTGTTCACTCGCTGGAGGACGCGCCGCGCGACGCGCCCTACCGCACGCACTGTGTCTGCGGATACAACACCACCGTCGGTCAGTATACACTGTTCACTCGCTGGAGGACGCGCCCTACCGCACGCACTGTGTCTGCGGATACAACACCACCGTCGGTCAGTATACACTGTTCACTCGCTGGAGGACGCGCCGCGCGACGCGCCCTACCGCACGCACTGTGTCTGCGGATACAACACCACCGTCGGTCAGTATACACTGTTCACTCGCTGGAGGACGCGCCCTACCGCACGCACTGTGTCTGCGGATACAACACCACCGTCGGTCAGTATACACTGTTCACTCGCTGGAGGACGCGCCGCGCGACGCGCCCTACCGCACGCACTGTGTCTGCGGATACAACACCACCGTCGGTCAGTATACACTGTTCACTCGCTGGAGGACGCGCCGCGCGACGCGCCCTACCGCACGCACTGTGTCTGCGGATACAACACCACCGTCGGTCAGTATACACTGTTCACTCGCTGGAGGACGCGCCGCGCGACGCGCCCTACCGCACGCACTGTGTCTGCGGATACAACACCACCGTCGGTCAGTATACACTGTTCACTCGCTGGAGGACGCGCCCTACCGCACGCACTGTGTCTGCGGATACAACACCACCGTCGGTCAGTATACACTGTTCACTCGCTGGAGGACGCGCCGCGCGACGCGCCCTACCGCACGCACTGTGTCTGCGGATACAACACCACCGTCGGTCAGTATACACTGTTCACTCGCTGGAGGACGCGCCGCGCGACGCGCCCTACCGCACGCACTGTGTCTGCGGATACAACACCACCGTCGGTCAGTATACACTGTTCACTCGCTGGAGGACGCGCCGCGCGACGCGCCCTACCGCACGCACTGTGTCTGCGGATACAACACCACCGTCGGTCAGTATACACTGTTCACTCGCTGGAGGACGCGCCGCGCGACGCGCCCTACCGCACGCACTGTGTCTGCGGATACAACACCACCGTCGGTCAGTATACACTGTTCACTCGCTGGAGGACGCGCCCCGCGACGCGCCCTACCGCACGCACTGTGTCTGCGGATACAACACCACCGTCGGTCAGTATACACTGTTCACTCGCTGGAGGACGCGCCCTACCGCACGCACTGTGTCTGCGGATACAACACCACCGTCGGTCAGTATACACTGTTCACTCGCTGGAGGACGCGCCCTACCGCACGCACTGTGTCTGCGGATACAACACCACCGTCGGTCAGTATACACTGTTCACTCGCTGGAGGACGCGCCCTACCGCACGCACTGTGTCTGCGGATACAACACCACCGTCGGTCAGTATACACTGTTCACTCGCTGGAGGACGCGCCCTACCGCACGCACTGTGTCTGCGGATACAACACCACCGTCGGTCAGTATACACTGTTCACTCGCTGGAGGACGCGCCCTACCGCACGCACTGTGTCTGCGGATACAACACCACCGTCGGTCAGTATACACTGTTCACTCGCTGGAGGACGCGCCGCGCGACGCGCCCTACCGCACGCACTGTGTCTGCGGATACAACACCACCGTCGGTCAGTATACACTGTTCACTCGCTGGAGGACGCGCCCTACCGCACGCACTGTGTCTGCGGATACAACACCACCGTCGGTCAGTATACACTGTTCACTCGCTGGAGGACGCGCCCTACCGCACGCACTGTGTCTGCGGATACAACACCACCGTCGGTCAGTATACACTGTTCACTCGCTGGAGGACGCGCCCTACCGCACGCACTGTGTCTGCGGATACAACACCACCGTCGGTCAGTATACACTGTTCACTCGCTGGAGGACGCGCCCTACCGCACGCACTGTGTCTGCGGATACAACACCACCGTCGGTCAGTATACACTGTTCACTCGCTGGAGGACGCGCCCTACCGCACGCACTGTGTCTGCGGATACAACACCACCGTCGGTCAGTATACACTGTTCACTCGCTGGAGGACGCGCCCTACCGCACGCACTATGTCTGCGGATACAACACCACCGTCGGTCAGTATACACTGTTCACTCGCTGGAGGACGCGCCCTACCGCACGCACTGTGTCTGCGGATACAACACCACCGTCGGTCAGTATACACTGTTCACTCGCTGGAGGACGCGCCCTACCGCACGCACTGTGTCTGCGGATACAACACCACCGTCGGTCAGTATACACTGTTCACTCGCTGGAGGACGCGCCGCGCGACGCGCCCTACCGCACGCACTGTGTCTGCGGATACAACACCACCGTCGGTCAGTATACACTGTTCACTCGCTGGAGGACGCGCCGCGCGACGCGCCCTACCGCACGCACTGTGTCTGCGGATACAACACCACCGTCGGTCAGTATACACTGTTCACTCGCTGGAGGACGCGCCCTACCGCACGCACTGTGTCTGCGGATACAACACCACCGTCGGTCAGTATACACTGTTCACTCGCTGGAGGACGCGCCGCGTGACGCGCCCTACCGCACGCACTGTGTCTGCGGATACAACACCACCGTCGGTCAGTATACACTGTTCACTCGCTGGAGGACGCGCCGCGCGACGCGCCCTACCGCACGCACTGTGTCTGCGGATACAACACCACCGTCGGTCAGTATACACTGTTCACTCGCTGGGGGACGCGCCCTACCGCACGCACTGTGTCTGCGGATACAACACCACCGTCGGTCAGTATACACTGTTCACTCGCTGGAGGACGCGCCCTACCGCACGCACTGTGTCTGCGGATACAACACCACCGTCGGTCAGTATACACTGTTCACTCGCTGGAGGACGCGCCCTACCGCACGCACTGTGTCTGCGGATACAACACCACCGCCGGTCAGTATACACTGTTCACTCGCTGGAGGACGCGCCGCGTGACGCGCCCTACCGCACGCACTGTGTCTGCGGATACAACACCACCGTCGGTCAGTATACACTGTTCACTCGCTGGAGGACGCGCCGCGCGACGCGCCCTACCGCACGCACTGTGTCTGCGGATACAACACCACCGTCGGTCAGTATACACTGTTCACTCGCTGGAGGACGCGCCGCGCGACGCGCCCTACCGCACGCACTGTGTCTGCGGATACAACACCACCGTCGGTCAGTATACACTGTTCACTCGCTGGAGGACGCGCCCTACCGCACGCACTGTGTCTGCGGATACAACACCACCGTCGGTCAGTATACACTGTTCACTCGCTGGAGGACGCGCCCTACCGCACGCACTGTGTCTGCGGATACAACACCACCGTCGGTCAGTATACACTGTTCACTCGCTGGAGGACGCGCCGCGCGACGCGCCCTACCGCACGCACTGTGTCTGCGGATACAACACCACCGTCGGTCAGTATACACTGTTCACTCGCTGGAGGACGCGCCCTACCGCACGCACTGTGTCTGCGGATACAACACCACCGTCGGTCAGTATACACTGTTCACTCGCTGGAGGACGCGCCGCGCGACGCGCCCTACCGCACGCACTGTGTCTGCGGATACAACACCACCGTCGGTCAGTATACACTGTTCACTCGCTGGAGGACGCGCCGCCGCTCGGCTCACTGCAAATTGTGGTTGCGGGTTCGATTCCCGCCGGGGCAAATTTCGGAAATGGCCTTTTCGTAATTTGCCCAGGTCTGGGTGTCACTGGAATTGCCCCAGGTCCATTGTACGGTACCCATAGTACAAGCGCTGCTTAATTTAGGACCATACAGTTGGTGTGTCAGTCTGGTGATATTTATTATTGATATTATGTACCAGGCACCGACATGCTGACGCACCTGCTGATGTGCGAGCGCAAGTCGGCCTACAGCTCGGAGCAGGAGGCGCGCAGCAACACGGCACGCGGCGCCGCCCCGCCCGCGGCGCCGGAGCCCGAGCCGGTCACTACACTTCATCATTATTTTCCTTATCCTATAACCTATATCGTCCCACGGCAAAGTTCTCCCTTAGCAGTTGTGTAGTTACACCATACTTTGTCTTCTTCTTTCGAATGTCAAATGACTGATGCCAGAAAGAGCTAGTTCGGTGTGTAACTATTCGCCCGCTAATGCACGTTTATTAATAAGGAGGACACGATTGCCATTTCTGGCCAAATACTTATATGTAAGCTAGTGTGGTGAACTACGGCATTTTAGGAACTAAATATTTAATTCAAATTCAAATATTTTTATTTCAAATAGGCCAGTTTAACTGGCACTTTTAAAAAGTCAAGAACTAGGTGCATGTTCCAAAACAAAATCCTATGGAGAAGAACATGCAAGAAACTCCATGGATACATTTTTTATTTTCCCTTTTTTTAAATTATGTTTGTTTATTTACAGTAGGTATTTAGAAAATGAAAGCTTTTTTTGTTTAGCCTGTGGATAATGTGCCAGCGATAGCGGACTACGCCCCGCCGTCCGTGCTCAACACGCAGCTGTCCCTGGACGACTTGGCCCCGCCCTCCGTACTGCAGACTGATCAGGTACCTACCTCAGAAATCATATTTCTCTCAAAGATTTCAGTATTTGTGCTTTTTTATTTTACTTGCAACGCATTTATCACATAATACAGTACCCGCTCCCAACTGAGCTAAATGCTTGTGCTAGGTGTCGGGATGATTGGGATGGGGTTTTAGCCCGGAAGCCCACAGTTACGAGAGCAAGGTCTATTGATGGTAGAAAGAGATGATACGACATTGATAGACAGATTCTACATATAGCAGCGTTAGAGGATTGTCTTTAGAGGAGGCCGCTCCATCAGTGATTTGTAATACTCTTAACATCGACAATCGAAATCTTAAAATCGATAGAATAGTGAAAACTAGAATCAGCCTAATAATGGTGTAATTTGTTAGCACGACCAAGAGCTGCTGAAAGACGCGTACGACCGGCCGCTGGCCACCCCGCGCCACGAGGAGCCGCAATACACGCTCGGCGACTTCGAGCCGCTGCCGCAGGAGCCGCCGCCGCAGCCCGACTTCGAACAACTCTAAACAACTGCTTCCCCACAATAAAAACGCGAACGCGGCAAAATCAATCACTTGGGAATAGGGATGATATAGGAATACATACTAGAACTATCATCATCACCTTGCCCTTATCCCACACTAGGTGGGGTCGGCGCAGCACGTTCTCTTCTTCCATTCAAGCCTATCATCCGTCATCTCTGCACTCACTCCCTTTTCGGTCCTACCCCCTTCCACGCAGTTCATCCACGTCTTTTGAGGACATAATACATACTAGAACTGTATTACGTATATTATATTTTATTTTTAAGACATATTTGAAAAAATCTTATTTTATAAATCAGGTGTACCCCATCTGCCTTACCTTTTCCCATTATCTGTGGTTGGTGCAGTTTACTGTATATCTTTTTTCTTTTCTTCCACTAGCACTCATGGCGCATAGAGTAGCTTAGCTTGGATCATGCTTATGTATTAGGTGTACCTGTGGGTATTATAAATTTGTGTGGAAAGCTGTTGTGTGTGGTTTAAATATTTTATTAAGTAAAGGGGGAGTTAAAAGTACAATGTTGGAAAGCTGTTTTTGGAAAGTACTTTGGTTTAAAATATTTGTAAATCATAAAATAATTGTTAATGCACAATTTTAACTTTTAAATGTTCTTGAGATAATCTAGGTCAGATATTTTTTTATCATTTTAATTATCATCGTTAGTTCATTTTGAGGAATATAACCCTAGAAATGGAGGAAATTGTAATTGATCAGTGTAATACTGGGACTTGCATTAGAATATATAATAATTATAAATAAAAAGTATTTCAGAGTATCAACCTTTTATTTTTTTTGCTTCTTTTTGAAGATTAAAGTAACTTTATTTGTGACCCCATAGTCTTGGATGCAATTATCTTCATTGTCGAGCACAGTGCTATCATAGTTCAAGCTGTAAGTCTTCCAAATATATTTCCAGGATATTTTCACTCTGCTACCAGTCCTCTTTTGGTGTAATTCAAAATGTCTAACTATTGCATTCTTGAGATCTCTCACCGATGCGGTTTGTGGAACCTGCAGGAGTTTATATTGAAAATAAGAGCTATTATAATAATAAATACTGTTGCAGAAAACTATAAAATCTTTAAAGGTAAGTAATTAAAAGCCTACTCACTACATAAGTATATGAATATAAGTATAAGTAATCACTTACAATTACTTTTAGAACTGGTTCACTTTCCCTGGAGATAAAAATAGTGATTGACTGACCATGTTCTACAGCTATCTGTAAAAAAATAGACCATAATAATATATTTAAACCAAAAGGATCCAACACTTCTAGATATGTTTTTAGGTACCTGTGATAAAACTTCTTCAAGGATAATATCAGAAGGCAAATCTTTGAGTAAGGGATCACTAGATAATAGTGTACTAAGTGAGGACTGCGTTACTTCTACAAGTTCATCATGAGAGAGGGTACTGGCTATATCCCCAACTTGATCCATAAGCTTAACTTTCCAGATCCCAAGATGTGATACAAAGAGAATACAATACTACGTCATTTGCTAAAGTCAACACAATCACATACAAAACAAACAAACAATAACTTAATTTTGTTTTTTTTTTGTTAAAGGCCTGATTCCATTGAGTACTTCATTTTGTTTACAGATTAGAGATATGTAATTTTTTATGGCACTGTCTTCTTGCGTCTTTTTGTACAATTCTGCCAATAAAAAAAATATAACAAGTCAAAGACAATTGATAGGAAGATATTCTCGCTCATATAAATTTTATTGAAAAACCGGAACAAATAAATGGCGCGCCAAGTTTCATAACTAAAGAGCATAGACAATCAATCAGATCTCTGAACCATTTAAAAAAATACAGATATTCCATGTTGCTGGTAACATTCATGGATAACTTTTTTATCCATTTATCAATCAAAAATAATTGAGGTTATACTGTCACCGATTATTACAAAATTGTAATAAAAATTATATCATACTAATAAAATATCAACAGCTAATTCACAATGGACACTCTATCCACGGGTTCGCTCTCCGGACCGCAAAAAGAAGAATTGATGGACCAGGTGAAGCAACAGATCGCGATCGCGAACGCGCAAGAATTACTGACGAAAATGTCGGAGAAATGTTTCAAGAAGTGCATCAATAAACCGGGTACGGCGTTAGATAATTCCGAACAGAAATGTATAGCAATGTGTATGGACAGATATATGGACGCATGGAACCTCGTATCGCGGACATACAGTAGTCGTATCCAGCGCGAGAGGAACAACATGTGAATACATCCTGAGGACCTGTTGTGAGCTGCAAACATTGCGTTTCTGTAAATATAGACGACATAGTAGTTACAAAGCATTTCAAATTGTGAGTTGCTGCAAGTTATGTTATTGTGTTGAATAAAAATAATTTAGGTTGTTACTAGTTTCTATTAATTTAACTCATAGTCCATATTAGGAGGGAGACCAAGGTTAACCTAATTTTTAAGTTGGTCATAATTATCATTTGAACGATGGGCTATGCAAATCCATCCACAATCATATTTTGATATTTTACCAACCCCTTTTTAACTCTAGTTGCCATAAATGTTCAGCTTACATACATCAGGCTGTCACTGTCCACTGCTGGACATAGACCTCCCCTAACTTGTGCCATGTTAATGTTTTGCTTACACTATTTAAAGAGTTTGTAACTAGAGCATTGGCACTATTTTTATAATTTATGTTGATTGCTGAATTGATAATTTAGTTTCTTATTTCAATAGTTAAGTAAACAACATGGTGAAAACAATGTCAATAGTGTAAATGTACCACAAAAACATCTTGCATAATTGTTTTCAAAGTGTATTGTTATGCAACTACAATAAATAATTATAACAGTGTTCAATAAAATAGTTTGAAAATCATAAAAAGCACTGCTATTATTAAATTTCACCCTTCAACATTTTCTTCCTGAATTGGTAAAGCTTTCTGATCCACATCTCTTTTAATTCCTCTTCTGGTGGTATTTCCTGGAAAAAAAGAAATGATATCAAAACAAATGACATAAAAATGTTGAAACAAAACATTCACAACTTTTATAAACACCCTAATTCATCCCACTGTTGGATGGATGCATGGATTACTTTTTTAAGTTGTACTTGTATTAATTGTTATATGTGTAATTCCCTAATGTAAACACTTTTTAAGCTTACAAATATGATCCAAGCCTTAAACAATGATCTCCCCAACTTCTTCCACCTTGACTTCCACCCTTTAACAGGGTAAATAAACCCAATGAATAAACAAAATTAACCATTGGTTTATTGTCAATTTTATGTTGACCTTCAATAAATTAATTCAGGAGATCCCCAGACCCAAACATGTCTAGAGTCTTTGATTAAATAGTTTAATTTACTTACATCCAGATTAATAATGGACTCATCTTTCTGCACTTTAATATCTGACTCTGGCACTTTAACAGTTTGTGAATTCAAGTCTATCACAATATTCTTGGACTGCTTCTTATTTCTCGATGATACAAAGGACTTTGGGACAAAGGAATCAGTGTTCAGTTCAGCCAACAAGTTCCTGTCATGTATTGAGGGCATTTCTTCTTTTATCTCAACTTCTTTATATTCATAAGTTGGTATTTTGGTCATAGTCAGCCCAGCGGCCTCAGCAGCTTTGATTGCCTTTTCCAATTTGATTTCTGTATCATCGAGATTTACCTTTTTGGAAGATAATGGTCGCTCTGGGAATTTGAAAAATAAAAATAGGTTGAATAAAAAGAATACACTCAACCTGAGAACCTCCTCCTTTTTGAAGTCGGTTGAAAAACAAAAGCTAGCATACTATACAGTTTCGAGTATAAATAAAATATCGACTATGTTAGATGCTTACCGATATCAAAAGAGCTGGACCGACTGCTCGAAGACCTCGACCTCTTAGATTTCTTCTTGCTATACTTGGTCTTACTTCTTGAACTAGACAATGACCGCGATCGATCTCGTTTCGACCGAGACCTCGACGTAGAACGCCTCTTGGACTTCGACTCGTATCTATCCCGAGACAAACTCCTGCTATAACTCCTTTTCCTGTGTTTAGAACGCGAATTTGATCGTTTTCTCTTGTGACTCGACTCCGATCGATCTCGGGTTCTTGACCGACGTTTATGTTTGCTTTTTGATTTCTTCCGCTCGTAGGACGACTCAGAACTATATGAAGAACTTCGCCTTTCTCTATAACGACTTCGCTCGCGAGGCATATTTTGATTTACATTGAAATAGTATGTTGTTTGTTTTTCCAACTAACCTTAAAAATGACAATGACAGCAAGCAATAACCAAAGATAATAGAACTACAACAGAATAACAATGCACACAATGCTTACAATGAATAAGACAAATAAATACGCTCAAAACTTCTTGGTACAGCCAAGAAGAATTAACCGAAAGGGTCACATTCAGGATCTACCTTGTTGTAGTCCTTTATTTGAGGTTGACTGCGCTGCGGCTGCGATGATACCTAATCTTCTAAACCTTTTAGGAGGAAATGCGGGCGGAGTTTATGCCATAAAAACATTTTATTTTGTTTAATTCCTGGATCTATCACTATCACTACCATATTCCTATATTTAATTTTTCATTAAATAAGAACTAAGCGCCTTATGTGCAACGTTTGAAATAGGGTTAAATAGAATAAAAATAGATTTATGTAAATAAATATATAGCCAAACTCGTTTTTTATAAACACAAAATGATTTTGATACGTTTTATTGTACACTGCAATGAGCTAGCGGAAGAGGGAAGAGTATCGTATATTTCGATAGATATATTTATCCACGTGTATTTTGAGACAAGGGCGATATTCAAAATTGTCGCAAAGTTAGCGTGTCGGAAACAACAGCTTCCATACTTCTAATTCAATTGTAAGAGAAGGATGGAAGCTGTCGTTTCCGACACAGATGCTTTGTCGATCACAGATTAGAGATTATGTAGCAGCAAGCTTTTGTCGATTGTGAATACTTCTCCTGCCGAGACCCACAAGTTGATCTTGCTTTGGCCAGGCCAGCATGTGGATTACGCTTAAATGTATCCGTCCAGTAAGTGCCCCAGTATCAACACAGATGGCGTAGCTATTGGTTTTTTTAATAGTAACGTTTCATTTTACATTATTAGTATTCTTGTTACCACACTATCACCTGTACAATTTCAAAAAATATAAATCCATTATTTTATATTCTGTACCTGAAATATTTGGAATACAATTTTCCCTGTATATCGGTGATGGTGAAACATATTCTAGAAAAATATGCAAGATTATTTTTATAGTGACAAGGATTAATATAGTATGATGTATGCGTGTATTGGAAAACCGCGTAGGGCAGCGACCGTCAGTCGGCCTCGATGACGGAATGTGTGAAACTGAAAATTTTAAGATGGTGATATCAAACTGTTTTAATCGTATTTCAGTTATAAAAAACAAGACTGAGGCTTTGTAACTATTTTAAAACGAGTAAAATGTGTTAAAAACAGTGCCCGCTGTTAACAAGCCACTTTACAGATTGAATAACGGACCTCTAGTGCTGTACGTGTTATGTGCGATAGCTGACATTGTTTCGTCAAAAAATTGTTGAGTCCATCTCGATTGTTACCTATGTTTAGTATTGTATTGTGTGCTTTTATAACGCCTTGTAAATGGTTTAAGAGATTCTGATGTTTCCTAAGTCATGGAGCGGCTGGAACGATCACATGCCAACATGGAGGCCACAGACTGTGTGGACACAAAACAGGTGAGCCCTGCGTTGTTAATTGCCGGTTTTTAATACACAGTTCCACCTTCAGCTTACTCATGTTGCCTTGGTGCTTGTGAAATTTGCATTGGAATGTTTCACCGACATTCTTTTGTAGGATAAATCATCCATGCACTGGTTTGTGTTTGTGGTTGTAACTTTCATGATAATTTCATTTGTAAATAGAAATTGTTTTTTTATATAAGGTAAATAGTTTTTAGCAAATACAGTCTCAGTAATAGGTGTGACTAAAACTAAACCAAGGCAAACAGTGGGCGAAGGTGGCAGCCCACACTCATTCTGAATAAATTATTGGTATTAGAACATTGTTATGTGCCTTATTTGTCCTATCATGTACAATCATGAGTGTGTCTTTGTCTTGCTTTGATATTACATACCTTATGACTTTTTATAAAAAGCTAAAGTACCTACTGCTATAAGTATAAGTAGTAAATATAAGTTTTATGTAAGTGTTCATATGGTTCGAGATATCTAGTGTTCTAGTACTTTTCTAAGGAGAGTGTTATTGTACTTGAATAATGCTCCTATTTGATGTCTTGTGACTGAGCTAAAGCTAAATATAAGCTTTATTTACCTACACTATTCGCAGAAATTAATACACCATTATACCTGTATGTTCTGAAAAGGAAGTCAGGGTATCAACATTTCGCTGATAGTGATAAAACCCAGGCTATCGTCATTTTGCTGGGTGTTTGCCCACAATCTGAGGGTAATTTGGGCCTTAAACCAAGCTGGCCTAATGTGTATTGATAAACTTCACACAAAAACTAGGGTCTCGGCTAACTATATTCAATGATAGATTGTGAAGGAGACCACTATATATCTGCACAGTGTACACTTGTACACCACATGTATACACTAATATGCCCCTGCAGCAAGCCCTGCATTGAACAACTGGAACTTAAACTTTATAAACATTTCATATTGACTCTAGTTGGCCATGTTATAGTTGAGTTGCTAAAATGACTAGTTGAAATTAGACATGCGAGGAGCATTGCTAATAATATCAATAAATAAAACATTTGAGATATCCAAAGTTCTATAATTTTTTCAAGATGGTATTTATTGAAATAAATAAGTCAACTAACTGCACATAAATTAACATACCATTATGTATTCCCCAATAGGGGTAGGCAAGGGTACATTTCTGTGTACACACATTTTGCAAGTGGTGTTTTAGGCATGGCCTTATTTTCTATAATATATTTTTTTATACACTTGCTTATAAAATGGCTCTTATTGCACCACTGTTAGGTTCATAGTGCATTTTATTATGCACTAGTGCTTTTTATTTTACATTACTGCACTAGTACTTTACTAGTAACTTTATTGTTTTTTTTAAACATAGCAAACCATTATGATGTCCAAAAAATTTAAAACATTTTAAGTAATAAACAAACTGTGTTTACTAAACATAAATGAACATTATCATTGTAAATACATCCATCCCATCCCAAGCCGAAAGCCTCATATGTAATGGCCAACTTAGCTATTAGTATCATAACATTATTATATTATTAAATATATAAGACCTTACATGCGGTGTTTGTAAATAAAAGGTATATGCCCTATACATACTCAACTCATAGTTGTGCTCCAATAAATCCAGTTATGCAATACATGCTTTCAATCAATATCTAATGACAATGTTTCAAGCTGAATATTTCATTGACCTAGTCTTGTTGTTCACTGCCAATTTATATGCAAAGAGAAAATGTGACACATTATGTATTGTGTGTTAAGTTGCTGGTCATATAACATTCAATTTACTGCTCATGCTAAAGGCTGCACTTTCAAAATTAGTTAACTGGTTGGTATTACTGTTTAGCATTTGATTGAGATGTTTGATTTTTAAGGATCAAATTAAATTAGTAGTCATACATAAGTACTAATTAATTTATTTAGGTAAGCTATCTCATGGTTTACATATAATAAAAGTAAAGAAAATATTAATTAAATTAACACTGACGAAAGAAAAAAAACACAGTGAACTCTTTCAAGAAACCTCAAAGTCGCGACGGAAGTGTAAACAATAAAACTAACACGATTATCTAAGTTCGTCGCCGACCTATTCCTAATCGCGCGCTGGAAGGGGGCGCGAGCGCAACTTAACGTCCGGCGCCCAGTCGAAAAGCGACGCGCGCGCAGCTCGCCGCGCGCTCCAACGCGAACCACACAAACGAACACGCCCGCGCGAGTGATGTCACCACGAGAACCAGTGGCTTCTGTGTTGTGATTGTGCATTAACTATGGTAGCTATGGTGGCCTCAGCGTCTGGCTATGGCACCCTGCGCCGCTTTCTCAGCGTGCCCGAGGGACACCACGCCTCGGATCAGGCGGGGGTCGTCCCCAGCGCCTCCGTAGCCGTCTCGGTAAGACCATCATCTGGAACAGTTAGCTCCGCATCGCCACGATAACGTTATGATTCTGGAATGTTGCCGATGACTAGACACGATGCGAATAGGTGTGATCGTAATGTCTATCATAATGCGCGTAATGAATCGATCTTGATATGTTTGTTTGCGATACGATTATACCTGGTATGTGCTGCATTTGTTATCGGTCGATACAATAATTTATCATGCTTGTTGCCTAGTTTCATTGATGAAAATACGACATTCATGATAGGGAATCCTGCGAATATCAATTCATCTATAGCTATTAAAGTAAAACATTAATCTTCACAGATATGTTTACGACTCACTACAAAAGCTTTAGAAAGTCGTGTATTACAACTTCCATTAGAATGTATACGTGATATTAAAATTTGCGAACGGCACCGGTGCAAAAAATCCTATTCTGGTGTTCGTGAGTGGATAGCTAAAGTAGTTTCGCGTGATTGTCTAGCCTGTCCGTCCACTATTTTGTTACCGCCGACGTTACCAAAAATCTCTGAGACTGGTTGGTTGCAGCGCATTACGGCTGCTAAAAAAAGAATCCGGACAAATCCATCACTCTTGTGACTGTAACCGTCCACTGTGGGGTCATCGACCTTACTTTCCTTTTTATTATTCCGCCGTGTGATATGAGTATCGATCTAAATTTCGGCCTTGGCCTCCCTCTGAACGTTTGAATGATACTTTTCGTTGATGATGTCACCTTCATCTGGTGAGGAATACACGGGATGGACCCGGCCAAGGTTGGGTCAACAGACCGTGGCTGTATCTCTAGCATCACGGCTCGTTGGTTGCCATCCGCGAAAGGAGCGCATCACTCACTCTGCGCTTACCGACCCAGTTCAGCGCTTATTCAGTTTTTACCTTACTAAATTTATGTGATTCGCGTCTACTCTTGGTTATATCAATTGAATCTGCCGTATACATTTTTAGCAACACCAAAAAAATTACCTTAGAAAACTAACTGCTAACTCAATAGTAGTTCACTGAGTGTAAAGGTAAGACTTCCTTATTGCACCATCTCTTATTATCGACCAGGGAAACGAAATGTGCAATAAATTCGCCGGTGCGTGGAGAAAACGCCACGAATCCAATATGATGGCGGTGATAATAATACGTGCTGCAATGGAGAGTCGTAATTCACCGCGATTGTTCTACAAGGTTTCCTTTCCCACCTGCTAGTTTTTTAAGCTGATAAAACCAATTTGAATAAGCTATGTATTGATGGTGATGACAGACTTTCGCTATACATTGCAGAAAATAAACGAAAAGTTATCAAATAACAGATTTGAAGGCAATTTGATATATTTCCTAAAATATTTGTTTGTGCGAAAATCTAATATTTAATTGCAACAGGGTCTAAATCATGGAAGTCGGTAATGGAACGTTCATTTCAACGTAAATGGAGGTGGCATGTTTGCTTCAAGAATTTTAATTAAAGTTACCAAGAAACGACGAAAAATATCTTGAACCCATATAAAGTAGCACCGTTGGTAACTTCATTTGAGTGAGTTTTGATAAAAGATAAAAAATATTTTATTTTTTGTCGAAATTAACTTCATTGAGCATACACTTTTCTATCTATAAGTTGAATCATCTTATTGAATAACTTGTTTTAAACTGGCAGTAGAATAACAAGAATTTGATGCTAAGCTTGTGTATAGCATATCTTGGTTTCCAGTCGAGGTGGTCGGACGTGTTGCGACACTATAATACTTCGGTGCCACCTCTGGGTGCACGCTTCCGCCCACGGCACTCTTATATATGGCGAGGACCTTGTTACGGTTGCCTAACGTGGGCACATCCGCACAACAGAATTTTGCAATATTGTCATTTATGTTGCCTTGATGGAAGGTTGCTGATGTTAAATTCACCGCATCTCCAGTTGAAATTCTCGTCTTGATTAGGTTTGATTTGCTGGTCTTTGGTTGGTTTATCGCTGTCAAGTTTCCAAGTGCGGTATCGCTAGTAGGTATAAATTGATCCGCAAATACATCAAAGCTTGTATAGATATGTAGCTTCCTACGGCAAACATTTCGTAAGATGGATGCTCTAAAAATAAAATGAAGTACTGATGCCTTTAATGAGACTGAAACTTTCAAAATTGATCAAAGTGAAATGGATGAAATAAATCATAAGTATTCACAATCGAAGTCTGCCGTTGATCAAAGATTAGAAACGCTTAAAACGGGTACACTGTGAAGATTTTGTTCCCAGATTAGTCTGGTTAAGAATTTCTTCGTAATTGCAGTATTGCGGTTGCGGTGTCATAGAAAATATTAATTAATCTCGTTACACTTGCTACATATGTGTTATATGTGAGGGGAAATTTCACTCAGTTGAGATATCTCCGACTTCAACATCACATTTTTATTAATTGTTAATTATTCAACACCGTCAACATAATAATAATTAATACTTTCCATAAATAACTTGCGTACTTGCATGTGATATATTTACCTAGTGTTATATTTTACTGTTAGTCCTTTCATCTAATACATATTTTACTATGTACTATCTTTGCATAGCCTTTGGCAAGTATTAATCATCCAAGAAAACATTATACATTTTAGCTAGTGACAACCCGCCATCCTTGACTCCGCCATCTGTTGCTTGATTTGATCCTGTGTCCATATTAGCTTTAATTTATAGATCATTTATATGTCGTCCAACAAAATTAACTAGACTTTAAAAAAAACACCCGCAACATCATAAAACAGCATAATGTCGATAATCTCTATCACTTACGTAATAAGTCCTAGCGTCATTTGAAATATTGTGGTTCCTACACTTAAGAAAAGTGATTATTGATAATCAATTTACCCTCCATACTATACTTTTATTTTCTTATTATCATTAATTAAGCCTGTAATTATATTATGAACTTATTCATATTTGGATCCTTATCTTACCTTTTGTATTCATTAATAATTGTTAGCACCTGCTGCGGAATGCGATTACGTATCCGTCCACTACATAAATACAGGTATTGGTGCACAATACATTCGCTTTGATGAACTCTCCGCAGAGAAAGCTATAAGAGGAACGTTTCGTGCGGGTGCTTTCATGTGGTTAAGCTTCATATTGCATACTGCCGATGAAGAAATTGCCTGTTCAAATCAACGCGCTCGATGTGTTTAATATCGTTTACACGTGTTTTGTGATGCAGTTGATTTTCTCCTGCGTATTTTATGGATGTAACATTTTTTGCTAACCTGTATTTAATTTCATGTAATGTAGTAGAGTAGCACAGTATGTATCCACCTTGTCTTGTTTATTTTGATGATATGCTGTGATATTGATTGTAATTGAAGTTTGGTGCATTTTTTGTTTGAATTATATTTTATTTGTTTAATTTAGTTTCCTCACCTAAATAATAATAATGTTGCACCTAGCCGACTTTATTTTGCCACTAGTCATCTATCCGATAGCAATTTTGAGACCCATCTAGTGAATGGCAAGTCAGCACCTACCGAAGGTAGTTGGTCGATACTGATTACCCATCAAAACCTCATTAATAAACTCTTTTTTTTTCACATTTGTAATAGTACCTGCACCTGTTGGGCTCAAGTCGATGTTAGGTCTCATCATTTGCAGCTGTTGACCTTAACAACTTAAATGACTTTTTTTACAATATAACTCTACATATTTGATCCATGTCCCCATGGAAGCCTTCCAAGAGACCGGGCGTAGCCCGTGTCACCGACAAAGTCAGAAACATAATAATAATAATAAATTAACCGATACCAATGTTTAGTGGACCACGTCGGCGACGAAATTACAAACGTATCGGTAATACAAACATCATTGCGAAAAGTGAAATTGACTTCCGGAAGCTATGCTGTATTATGTTTTACCAGCCATACTTAAAAAATTGCCTGTTTGAGAGAACAGCAACCCGTCTATTGAACTGAGTTCATTAAAGAATGGTGGTTCATACCGAATGACTTTTCCGAATTCGAAATACGAGTAGTATGTTCTTACCTGAATTTATGAAATTAAAGACGGAAGCTATTGAGTCTTCAATCTCGAATACCATAATGTGTCGCAATAGTCTAGATGCTGAATGGAAATCATATGAACCGCTAGATCTTGTTATAATGTTATATCCAATATCGCTTTCTCCGAAGCTATCTGTGGTGACGTGACGTGTTATCTCTTACTGCACTGACATTGTTTTATCTCTTTTTATCTTCGTGTTCTCGTGTAGCGCATAATATTATAAATTTATTAAGAATTTAAAATTAATATATATTTCTTTGTCTGCCTTACTCACTGACCGAATGTACTTAAACCTGCTGCCATTTTCTTTCATTTTAATTAGGTACCTGGCCTGGATATCAAACACCAGCGGTAGCGGCTGCAGCAGTAAACAGTATACCTACTTAAAGTATAGTACATTTGTTACCTACTTTTTTGACTAGGTACTGGCATAATAGTATAATTTTTATTTTGTACTTTCGCATTTGGTCGCATAATACACCTAGATATTGTTTCAAAATTTTATTTTGTCTGAAATTGGCGAAACCCGTGGCAAAATATGTTATACCAATTCTTTTCAGCATACTATTTCACGATTTATTTCGGCATAATTGTTCGTACTTTTATTCACAGTTCAGCGATTGTATCGGGTTATAAATAATTACATTGCAGTTTAAGAAACTATGTTGTAAAGGCTTTCATCAATTATATTTTTTTCAAGATCAAGGTTTTTGAGCAGGTCATTATCATGGCAGTTTTTCGACTATGTTTCTAATACATTTATAATAGCTTCGAGTGATTTGCAGTAATCATCTCTGTTCAAGTGTAACTTATAATCTTATAATGGGGATATGTCTTTGTACCGTGTTTTTCTGGTAACATTTTTTTTTGCAGCATGCTTTGCAGCATGCTTAGGTAAATCGTGGTTTGGTTGACACGACCGCACGTTTTATGTTATTTCATGGTTATTTTCATTTGCGTATTTGTGTAACTCTTGGTAACATCAAAAGGCAACACACTAGAGCTATTTGCATATTTATATTAATATAGCAACTGGCGATAAAAAAAAATGACATGTAAAAAGACAAGCCCGCTGAGTTTCTTGCCGGATCTTCTCAGTCGAGATCGCGTTCCGATCCGGTTGTATAAGGAAAAAATAATGTAAATTGACAATTTGTAAGTGCCCCCGTAGGCCTAAACAAAATAAACGATTTGAATTTAAATTGAACTGAAAGCAAAGAAGAAAAGCTTTACTAATGTTGGATTTCCCCAAAGAACTGCAGGAATTTGGAGTTGAAACAGTTATCTGAGAAAGCGCGTTTCACGTAGTTCAGTCTAAGATGCCAGAGATTCTCGTGCAATTCCCTCGTCTGGCCCGAATTCCGTGGCGAGAAGTGGTTTCATGCATAGTGCCAGTTGTGCCCCGCAACGTCCGTGGGAAATCTTTACAACAGGCTGTGCATGCATAAATAACCAGCTTCTGATACTTCGGCTGTTTAATAGCGACACTATGAAAGTTATTGCCGATATTCTCAGGCTCAGGTGAAATTCTTATCTGTCCCTACAATGGAACGTTGACGTAAGTTATTTATGAAATATATCTTAGTTTCCTTTTTTATAACCACCTAGAAATCCTAGTTGACCAAAAAATAAGTTTTCGTTATTGAACTGTGTATGAAACCACGCATATGGCGGTTTTTTAGGATAACTTGTTCAAAAAAATTAACTTATTTTTGGTCAGATACGGTAAATAGGGATATTTTTCTGCTATTCTGGGATTCATACTATGCAGCTATAAATCCGAGATTCAACCTTAGACTTCCACATTCTCATTTACATGATAGTCTTGTTATAGCGTGTTCGGAATCCCAATAAGGACATTGTTTAAATCACAAATACTTATTTGTACGAGAAACCTTGAAATGATGATGATTGTTTACGTATAAATGTTAGCAAATTCCTAACGCCTACTTACAATATTGTTTCATCAATAGCCGGTACAAGTGTGTAACAAATCTTATTGTCTATGAATTTGTTTATTTGGATGTCATTATGTTTACGAATGAAAATCAATACATGTGATACTAATTGGCCATTTGAATTTCATATTGTCGTAGTGATGAATTTTGAATGTAAACCCTGGATTAGACGAAATTATATGTAAAGCCAAACACACCTCAATATGACGTAAAATAAATTTAGGGCACACATTTGCCTGACGTCGCGTGTGGCGAAGTTATGCGGTAAAAAGCTCTATGGGCCAGATGGCTGGGTCGGACTAAGCGACGCCTACTATTGTTTGGCTACAGTATATTTAATATACTCGTAAGTATACCCCACCAACAGTGTGATCAAAGACTTCGTGCGTGGAATGTTGATGACACCTACAAGCTTATTTACCATCTAAAGAGAATAACGTATTCTTGGTGTCACGTGCTTAGGACTCCAATACATTTATTTATCGCAATATTTCCTGCTCACATAGAACAACTTTCAAAGCGAGCCAATCGTTTTATCAATATTTTGGTCAAGCGTTGACGTAATCGTCTATGTAATGTCCAATAAACAGTCGAGCATGCCGCCGGTCATATCGATCGTCCGCAGTTTTATACATATAGGGTGACTCAAAAGTATAATAATTTAGGTACAATAATTTAGTAATATATAATACAATAATTTAGTAATTTAATAAGATATAATAATTTAGGTACATATATGGTAACAGTTATGTAGATGTCTAGTGAAGACAGACTACGTAACTATCACATTTTCTCAGTTACGGACGGGCCTTTGAATATTTATCTCAGTTTTTGTATTGCGGCTTTAGAGCATATTATCCAATGAAATAATAAAATGTAAACTGCAGTAAGAAGTAGCAGTACAATACAAAAAAATGTGTAATCTTTCCAAAGGTTTCTTCACCTTCAGGAATCCTCCAGGAAAAAAAGTATTTGAATTCTATGCCCGATACTAATCTAATCCTTAGTATTATTGCGGACTTTTGAGACACACTGTATAACGGATGTTACGAAATGTATGTTTATGTTAGGCGTCTGGTTGTTCCTTTACACGTACTCGCTATGTCTCTCACTTTCACCAAAATATCTATGTTTAACAGCCTGCATGTACCTTCCAACTGAGTTACATAGTGGCGGATAGATAAATCGAAAACTGACTAGTCTCCTCTAACTTTATATGAGTCAGTTCACTTCTAAATATTTCGAATGCATTGTCGATTCTATCTTAAAAGTATACTTAAGAATATACTGGAATGATCACTGCTATCTTATCAGACATGATGATTTCTATTTAAACTTAGCCTCCCTTATCTTTGACAGCAGTGACAACATCTACGTAAATATGTTTAAGTCGTGATAACAACATATTTTTGCATTACTTTCTACCCACTGAGACGTCAATCTTTCGGTATGATTATTTTTATAGTTCTAAATTGCGATGAACGGTAATCTCCTCCCACTTCCTATTGCCTAGAGCTCGCAATGAACCTTGGCAATGCTGCGTTAATACCAGCGTAGGCTGAGGTTTTCATTAACAAATGCTTGTGTTGAACTGTGAACATTGTTGTCTTTATGGGTTAAACTTTTATCTTGGTTGTCTAGTGATTGTTTCGTAAATATAAGTTTTGTAACATCTTACAAAACTTGTAAAATACTAGGTGTGTCCAAACCTAGATTACTTAGTTTAGGTTTGCTAAAATACATGCGATACTCGTTCGTGATCACGATAGCTTATAACAATTTACCGCACAATAAAGTTAATCTTAAGTCGAGGCTGTGTGGGCTTGAGATATTTATAGTAGTCGTTAGTTATGACATCATCGCTCAGATGATCTGTTGACATTTCTGCTAGTGATGAATCGCTGAACCTGGACTGTTTATGATCAGCAATTTCTAAATAAACAAAATCATAATTTTTTTCAGTCGCGGTTTGGGACGCCATTGCCATCGCCGTCATTATCTCTATTTTTTTACCAATCCACCACGTCCTGTGTAAATTGTCTGACTAACCATCGGTTAGGTTAACGAAGAATCAAAATGAGTCATAGCAGGGCAAATTATTTCTTATTTCCTGCACCACTAAACTAATTGTTCGTTATATTAGTTCCGCTAGACGCGATAGCATGGTAATGTGGCGTTTCTTTTATTATTAAATTTAGTCAAGTAGATGCGTTGAGGACTGTATCCACATCGTGGTTTACACATAAAATTATCTACAAATTCTTGAAACTTCCTGCTTCCTGTTACTTGAGGGCTGAGGTGTTATGAATTCTAAAATGTATTTTTATTTACATATCTCGGTTTATATGCTGGTCACGTCATGATTGTGTTCTTTATTCTTTTTAGAATACTTATTGTAGGTCCTACAATATATTATGTTTAAGTTCATCTCAACATAGACTTCGTGATCTCAGTTGTTTGTTTCCTGCATGCCCATTATAGATATTGAATCGTGTATAATTGAAGCCTTGCGAAATTCCATTGAAAGGAGTTTGGAGTCAACGTGCATCGTTTGACCATCTTTGGTACTTCCGATGAATAATGTATTAATGTAGTTCCGAGTGGCAGATATATTTTTTCTCCTCGCCGCCACACGTTGAGCCGTCTCCCATATTTGGTTGCCAGTGAATCACTTCTTGTCAAACTTGTCCAGTGTATTGATTTTGTACAATAGCTAGTTTCTTGTGGATATTCGTGAGGATTGCCATATATATTATGGTCTTGCGAGGTATGGTCTTCCTTGATTTCGCACCTTGAATTTACCTTGATCATTTCTATAGCGTAACAGTGTAACATATGTGCTACATTAATAGGTGTAGAATAAAAACAACTTCCTAGTAATATGTCAGCTAGACATAATCAGATGCCCCAGATGAACTGCAGGTGGCGTTTTACAACGTAAAAACCAGTATTTACTAATGTAAATTGTTATGTGAAATTGCTTGTTGTAATTAAGGTAATTAGGTTAACGCGACGTGAACTATTATTTGCTCATTACATCTTGTAATTGTTATTCTGTCATTAATGTTTTACAACCTTTATTTCTACTATATGTCATGTCATATTTGCAATCGTCATTAATCATGTTATCCAAGACAACTCTTACATATTTGGTAGGGGCATATCTGATCAGTCACAAACGTGTCAAAAACTGAATCGATATAGTGTCTCTGTCGCACTTGTGGTTCCTACAATAGCAGGATTCCGTTCATATCCATAAAGTATCGGCGAGCTGGCTGTGGGGGCGGCGTGGGCGCTCGACCTCAGCCATTCGCGTGGGTTGCAGGTGCCAACGCACCTTTCCAGTTTCCACGCATCGACTACTTCGAGTCTCCGGTCCGAATCGACAATAATCAACTCAGTTAACTGTTTTTGATTGTTTTGCAATAACCAACTTTCACCCCCTATGTCTATTATCACGTCGCTTGTCTAATTTCTTATCAATATAAGCTTTAGCAACGAATTTAATCGTTCCTTTATGCACTGTACGTGTAACATTAGCAGCAATTATTTCTAAAGACGCATTAAAAGGGGATTGCGTGTTTAATTCTAATAAAGTTTTAAAACATCATTGTCTGGACCGGCAGACTAACCGTCGCATACATGAATAACCACAGACCGTTCGTCTCAACGAAATAAATTCGTATTAGAGCAAGGGATCAATTTAGTTTAGTTTTTATTAACCATCAGTACATTAAGTTACCAAAAGGAGACCAATACGATCTAGATAAAGGGTAAAGACATTGAGGTCAGTGTATTTAATTACGAACAGGTTTGCTTTGAATTCACCTCGTATTGTAGTATAGCTACTGTTTAGGACTTTTCGTCGACGTTATGAATCATAATTTTGAAAACATCTGTGAAAGCATCGTCGGTGTGGCGTCAACTTGTCTTATTTCTTGAGTTATTTTCTAATCGAGCCGCTTTGATGCAAATCTGTAGCGGTCACAGTCAAACTCTACTGAGGAAGCGCGTTCTTCCGGTATGACCGCCACTAATTAACAGTCGCTGCTACCTTCAACTAGGTTCTATTATTTTGGTATCATGGGAGAGAGTGAAATGTGAATAGTCAGTGGCGACTACGCTAATTGCTCAGCAATTAACTAGTACGAATCGAGTGTAGAGAGTGGCCTGCCCGCTCCACTTGCTATATGTTATAGCGTGGTGCATGAAAGTACTTAATAGTCGACTCTTTATGAGCGAAACGTTCCTAACGCTTGCAAATTGAATGAGCTTGTTCAGACAGGGGATATGCTTTTTTTAATTTAATTTCAGTTCGATGTTCTGATTTCAGTTCATAGCGGTGTAACAATCTTGTTTGATCTTCTAAAAGCTATATTGATATGATAGTGTTATTTGATTATACGAGGCATGCCTTTTAAGTTCTGTCGTTTCCATAATTCCCGGCAATTTTGAATTTGGAACTGTTCTATATTCGAATGTGTTTAAATTTCGAATCTCAAAACAGTTGAATGTATTAGGATTAATGTTATTGTTTAGTCACAGCGTCGATTAGAATCTGTCAGGTTACGTACGAAAATGAATCTTTCTAAGGAAAATGTTCGTGCAATAATTTTCTACAACTTTAGAAGAGGCCTGACACGGCTTCAGTGTTTTGAAGAGCTAATATCTGTGTTCAGGGATGAAGCCCCATGTCTGCGGACTGTCGAACGCTGGTATTTAGAATTCCAGCGTGGACATACTAGTGTTAGTGACAAATCTCGCGAAGGTCGCCCAAAATCTGCATTCACTGAAGATAACATCATTGGAGTGAGACAACTAATTCTCGAAGATCGTCATGTGACGTATCGAGAGATAGAGGCTCTATTAGGCATCTCAGGGACAACCATTCAGAAGATCTTGCATGAAGAGCTTGGTGTAAGAAAGCTAGTTTGCCGTTGGATACCGCATCTGCTTTCCGACGATCACAAGGCGGCCCGCGTCAGATGGTGTAAGAAAACTCTGCAAAGGTTCAACCGAGGAGAGTCAAATCACGTCTACGACATCATCAGTGGTGACGAATCTTGGATCTATGCCTACGATCCTGATTCCAAACAACAATCTACAATCTGGGTCTTTCAAGACGAGCCAAAGCCGACTAAAGTTGTTCGTTCTCGAAGCACTTCAAAGAAGATGGTGGCCACGTTCGTTAGAAAAACCCGCCATGTTGCGACTATTGCACTTGATGATCGTAGAACGGTTAACGCAGAGTGGTATACCACAGTTTGTTTACCACAAGTCATCGCCGAACTTCGAAAATCTAACTCAAAGCGACGCATCATCCTGCACCACGACAATGCAAGTTCACACAGCGCTCGTCAAACGATTGAGTATTTGAAGCAGGAAAAAGTAGAAATTCTTGACCATCCTCCATACAGTCCTGACCTAAGCCCTAACGATTTTTTTACATTTCCTAAAATTAAGAAAAGTCTTCGTGGTCAAAGGTTCCAGTCCAGTGAAGAAGCAGTCGACGCTTTCAAGTCAGCCATTTTGAACACCCCCACTTTAGAGTGGAATAAATGTTATAATAACTGGTTTGAGCGAATGGAAAAGTGTATTAAGCTACGTGGTGAATACTTTGAAAAACAATAAAAAGTACTATAAGGTTCTAGTTGTGTTTTTTTCTTCAAACGACAAAACTTAAAAGGCATCCCTCGTACTATGTAGACGTCCTCGTCGTTAAGATCCCAATATATTAATTTAAATGTTAATATGTTATATTTAGCGTGAGAAAATTATTCATCAAGTCAAACATACAATATGTGTTTACCTATGGCAATATTCCTGAATACAATTTGAAATGTGCAGCTTGTGTCACAATTCGACACGGAAACAGGAAAATCTGAATTTGATAATTAAGTATGTATGAAAGTTTTTGTATACGGTTGCTGCGTTGATCACACACAGTATATTCTGACCAACATTATAAAGAACTAATTTACACGGAAACGGGATAGTTAATAAATGATGCTAATTTACTTATCAGTGACTTACATATAAAATTTCATGGATGGTATGTTATTGACTAAATATTTAACATTTAAACCAGTTAGGAGGCATTTTTATTTGAAGTGTAGAAGCAGTATAGCATTTTATGTGCAACAATGGCACACTTTTAATTTAATTAAGCTTTTACGAGCATACCCACATCCACGTCACGCATGCGCCCATTCTGTGTACGAAGAAAGTAAGCTGATTGTTACATTTCCATACATAACCTTATCAATTGCAAATAATATATATACATATTTATGTAATAAAACATTCAAATCTAAGGATATTAATTTTATTATTTCTAAGAGAAATGAACTAAATCATGTCTTGAGTTTCTTGGTAAACGGTCTTCATGTTGCTTTAATATTGTAATAGAACAAGATAAACGACTCAGCAACAGTCAGTCCCCCTGGGTGTTACAGGTGTTCACTGGCGGTTGTATCTATTTGCTCTTGCCTAGGTGGCCCGTTTGCCTCCTTTTAGAGTAAATAATATTTTAATTAGGTGATCCACAAGGTTTTATCTTGAGGTCTTTGTTGTTAATATGTTATACATAGATAAAACGGGAGTGAAAGCAATGATATTTGGTTATTTAAACTTGTTTTTCATAACTGTAGTAATGAGGTCTGTTTAACAGTTTATTCAATAATTTGTTTTGTTCCTTAACAATACGATGAAATTGTAAATTCTGACAAAAAAAATCTTGTAGCGCCAGTTGTTCATACGGCATTCTCAGTCTCGATCGTCCAAGTGGCTTCCTATTTGGGAGTGTCTCCGCCTTGCAGCGTACTATTTTTAACGGTGGCAGCATGCGGCACGCGCCCGACCTACTGTTTTATGATTTGTCGACGGTATGATACCGTCATTGATACCCGTGCTCGTCTTTTACCTTTTATACCACCATCATGTTCCAGTATTTCACTCACAATTTGTAATGCTGTATCCGCTTTGATGGTAGCATTATTTATGATTGTTTAAAATGTACTGACATTAGTTGTTTTTGATTATCATGAAACGTTTTTTTCCTTTCGTTGTAATTTAATTTTAATAAAATACTTTAAATATTAAATCATAATAAGTTATTTTTGTTGTAATTTTAAACTATTCAGCATTTGCCTACATAAGTGTTAGGTTACAGTAAATTAATAACAGAGAGTATCTCAGTTGCGTGTGTACTTTCACACTTGCATGACTAATGGATGATTATGGAAATGCAACCATGGAGCCACCAAATGCTTTTCAGTTTTTTCTTGTCACTAACCGGCTTCAACGGATTATCTGGACTTATCAAAGCGCTCTGTCATTGTTATTCAATGGTTTAAGTATGTTCCTTCCAGTAATATTATTTGCCGTCATTTTAATTTATAACGTGCCTAAGCATTGCGTTTTGAAAGAATTTTGTAGAATCTAGAAAACTACACAGGAACCCTTGCTGTCTAAAGTTTATTATGACGTCTACAGCGTGTGTCAACGTCGAGACGTCGCCAAATTAGTATCTCGTTTTATCGCAATGAAACTGCAGAAACATTTAATGAAATTAGGCCAAACAATCTTTCTCTTATTGAATTCATCTTTGACCTCTTTATCGATGTATACTGTTTCGATTCAACTGTACGAGTTGTGATGACAGTGTTATAGAATCGATAAAATTAGGACAAGGACCCAATTCGGTTCAATTTATTGATCAATGCGATCACAATAAGCGGACGCTGCTATCATGGCAGTGGTTGACAGTTGACGGTAATTGTGGCAATCGGCAGCCGCTAACTGGCTCAATAGACGTTCAAGTGAAATTTGCGATTAAATACATCGTTAAACTGTTTGACTTAGACCTCCTAGTCTGTTTGCCGGTGCGTTATTGATCAAAAATATTATTGTGCTCTTTCTTTTAGGTCGATTGGATCTTAGTAAAGCGTTTGTTGAAGAGAGTCGTATAAAACAAAAAGGTTTAACATTACACAACTCACAATTTTTTTTTATTTTTTTTTTATTAGTACCTACCTTTATAAATAAACTCATCATTCCTTAGTTTTATTCTATGTGCATGCAATTTAATATTTATTTCATCCGCTTTACTCATGGACATTGTTGTGGGTTACGTGTTTAGTTTATTGTTGACATAGTACTGTAAGTTTAGTAACATGTAACATATAACTGTTTTTGTCCCAATAAAATAAAATACAATAAAACTCTTAGACGTGGAGCGTAGTAAACATCAATTGAAGTTATAAATCATGAAGATATGATATTTGTACATGTAGAGCAGGTATTCACAAGTGGTTTTCATTGTTACAGTCAAAGCAACGGGCGTCTATTAAATGGCTGTTATCCAAGGCGTTCAACAACAGGGTCCCGGACAACCTTCAGGAGCCGTTCTACAGAGATCACGAGGTAATAAATTATGTAATGGACTACCGTTACCTGAATATGCCACCAATTTCTTCGAAACTCGTTTAACTTAATATATCCCGTTTTAATTTTATTACTTGAAATGTTGTAACGTTAGCCAGCTGCAACGTTTACTCTTGTTTTATTGAAGTTAGTTTAAAAAGCAGATATTAAAACGCAAAAAGTGAAGCCTAATTGTCTTAAATCACTAAGAATTATGTACAAGAAATCCGTGTAAAACATTGAAAGCTTTGCCACCATGGTGGTCCAAGACTAAATTGTAGTTATCGTAGATTTAATAAAACATTTCAAGTGCGTTGTACTTATTGTTAGCCACTTTGCTCTGATTAGTTACGGATTATGTACCTTATGGTGCAGTGTAGTGAAGACGTAATACCCTTCCAGATTTGTTGTTACCAACTAGTTTGTTTTTCTCGGTAAGATGACGGACGAGTTTACTGTTTCGTAATTTTTTTCAATTTATAATAGTGTATTTATTTCCATTACACAACGTCTCCCGGTGTTATGAGATAAAAGTTTAATACTTGATAAAAACGTCTTATGTCAATTTCCACATTTATTGACATGACTCGTGTTTAACTTTTTGTCGTTATACCAATTATAATCCAGAGTACCTATTGTTAAGCGATGACGTCAGCTTCAAATATAATTTATACCTGCTTGTCATTCTGAAGATTTTTTAATATAGAATCAACCTGAAGAATAAGGACAGTGTTTTAAGTACAAGCCATTCATCATTCATGTTATCTACAATAATTTGCTGCCCCACGACTGAGATTTCTTGATGCAGATAAAAGAACGTTGCCCCTAAACCCGGTCAATGTTTATTCATTTCTCACGAAGAATTTCCACTACAATTGTACACGACTTGTTTATGTTCCTACCGTAAACAATTTTAGTAGCTTCCTTCACTTGTAAACAGTTAATATTCATTTGCTTATGTCTCTCCTCTCTCATCGTTAACGTCCAATAACAAACATGCTTGAATTCGATATTTATACAAATTTTGTATCGATCCACGTATTTATTTTTGAATGAGCAGAACCAGAATTAATTTCTCGTGTTCGATTGA
The DNA here is from genome assembly GCA_918843915.1 of Notodonta ziczac. Lineage (NCBI taxonomy): Eukaryota > Metazoa > Arthropoda > Insecta > Lepidoptera > Notodontidae > Notodonta > Notodonta ziczac. Next base: position 12,690,131 of record OU974037.1, read on the forward strand.
GAAACAGACTAACGGATATTACAAAATGGCTTTGCGTCGTTCATATTTCCAAACTATTTTGACTAATGGAGTATCTTATGGTCTTAAATTTGATGTATAATGGATAATTATTGTAAAATATTATTCATTTGGTATAGATCTTCAAGCTTTACATGGAATAGCTTTTAATATAAATGCATTCGTGACAGTTTGCTATTTGGAATTACTTTCTCTCAAAGATAAAACCAAGTTCAGCGGTTTAATCTGGTTCGGGCTGGATAATAAAATGAATTGCACACTGCGGCACATCTCTGCAGGCCTATCGGGTTGACCTTTCGTTTTAACCCTTTTTGTTTCCTCCATTCTTAGTATTAGCTTTTGCTCTCCGATCATCTGTATTTTCTATAGCACCTAGCTATCCACCGATTGAGTAAGTCTACAATTCAATTGTAGCTTTCCTTTTGTACCTCTGTTTCAGTATAATACCTACCTCATCCCCTTATATGGTGCCTTTAATTAACATTTAATTTAAATGCAATATACTTAACTGCAGGAATACGAAACAAAAATCCATAATAAGTTTGATTTCCTCATCAGATTGCAAAATCAGCCAAAGCGAAGTCGTAAGATTTAAAGTTGTTTGTGTTCAGGTCGAGATAAGACCGGTTTTATCTTGGTATGTTAGTTATGTAATGTTGTTCTTTTTACATCAGATATGTAAATTTTATTTGCATATTAAAGGATTACAACTTCACTGATGTAGGAAATGTTGTATTCGCTTAAGATCTTCTATTTTTAACCCCCGACGGAAACCAGGGGTGTTATTGCGTAAAGACCTGCCCAAGCAAGTAGTGATTGCTAAGTCTCTCATGAATTATTTATTAATCAATACTATTCTGAACATAACCTACATAATCAAATTTTACCAGGTGGTTACCGTTAAGACTGTCCTTGAAATAAAAGTTCAGCAGATTATTGATCCGGACTACCCGTAGCTACATGGGGTTGGTTGCGGGAGTCACGCGAGGTTTCAGTGCTGGTGGAACGTGTTATGGGAGTGTCTTTTGTAATTACGTCCATGTGACCAGATGTATCAACGTTTACTCTAACATGTGTTAGTGCGTGTATGTGAAAAACAATGGCGGTGATGAAGAAGAGGTGAATTTCCAAAAGACACGTAACAATATTATTTTTGGTTGATTCTATCAAAAGTTTAGAGAACTCAATGACTTTGATATAGCTTTATTGTTTGTTATTGCAAGAAATAAGATGTGAACATTCATGAGAGCTTCCTTGCAATGTTGTCATCATCATATTTGTGTATTGTGAAATTTGTACTGATTCAAGTTTCAGTCCAATCATTTGACATCTAGCAATTTCTGAGGTCACCATCGTTTGCTTCAGAACAGACTGTACTCTGCAACAATCGTTGACCTTATGATATCTGCATCATCGTTTACAATAAACTTCCAATGATTGTCTTTGTCTTCCAATGATCTTCGGCTCGCCCGCCTCCATCAGAGGTAATGAAGTGAACAACGCTAAAGAACATGAGTTTGTAGATACAAATTAACATCCTAAATGTAGGCCAAGATAATGTTTTCTTTATCTGGTGCCATTTCTCCACCGTTTCCAAGAAGCCTGTTCATCTATCATTGGCGACTCGGCGGATGTCCATTAACGATTGTTGTTACAATCGAGTTCAAGGGCCACTGTGTTTGGATCCGATACCAGTGCATGGTGTTATCTTTGTAAATCGCTACAATCTTGCCTGTTACATAAACATTATGTTTTCATATTTTCATTAAAATTGAACCAACTTCACGTTACTTTGTTAACGTACCCTTATAATATGAGAATATTACGGTCTCAAAGGAGTTTGTTTATAGATCACGATAAAGTTTCCTTTAAAACTTCCAAGCACACATTGCAGTGAATAAAAATATTGATTTTGTCAGAACCAACAGTTGTTTGCTAGTGTTTATTAAGTGTGTAGATAGATCTGAGCTTATAAATGATACGTGTTTGTCCTTACAAATAAGCTATTAGATATACATGCCCAAATCCGTAAAGATGCTGCCAATAAAGTTAGTTGAACCTTAAATAGAGGTTACTACAGTCATGATGTTCCTTTGTTTCAACGGTCGATAACCAAGCAAAGTCTTGAGTAGTGTTATTTCCTGAGGCCTATTTTGTACGATTACATAAGTTAGAATAATCATACTATACTTTTAAGCCATTAAATAAAATAAGTATGCTGAACTATATCTCTGTGAAATACTTACAACATGTATATTTTGGCTCATCTTAATTGTCCTAAAACGTTTTTCATGTTGAAAATAGTCCCTAATGAACGCACACTCCTCTGAAAGTTGTACAATCGTAATTTCTCCTTTTCATGAATCAAATCTCGGAATGAAAAAAAATCAAATTGCCAAGGACATAAGGTCGGATTTTGGATGCAGCTATATTTAAAAGGAAGCAAAAAGTAAAATTGTCGCTCCACTGTAAAAATAGTCATCGTCGTTTCCGCCTTTGGGAAACTGGTGATCTTTTGTTCCTTTCCGCGCTGACCGGTGACTCAGCTGGTTTTATTTTATATGGATAACGTGTTCCGGATTTATTTCATCACAGTTTTCAATATTATCTTATTTCTATGCTGATGATATTGCATCTACCTTGAGTGAATACGTAATATGTCTTTCAATAGTTATTGTTTTAAAGTCGTCGACCCCTCAGTGGCCAGGTATGGTAGTGAATACTGGGCTAGGTTTCGGATCCCAGGCATGCATGATTTATAATCTGCATTGTCTGTCCGGCCGCTTCACTTTCCTCTGTAGTCTGTTCGTTACTGTATTTAAGGTATCAAAAATAGTGACTTTAATTATATTATTTTAGGTGTTACAATCAAAATGTAAATGTTTGCTCAAGTCTTGAACTGCATCTAGTTCACCTACCTGAACATTATTTGTATACGCAATATCACCTTATATATTTAGTTACTTGGCTTCCGTTATCAGCTGTGTTTTTGTCGCTTAAAGTTTACAGAGTGTGTAAATGTGATGTAATGTTTAATTTGTAATTTTGACATGGCTGCGCTTGTTTCCACATACAAGTCCTCACAAATTTTCTTACGTTTCATTCCCAAAAGCTTTTAAGTTTTTGATCAATGAGTCAGTTGCATTTTGATGTTATATCAGCTCTGACTCAAAATTATAAGTGTCGAGCTGTCCGCTTTATTCCAGCGTGTTGCGATTTTATGATTCATTCAGGTGTGCATTCAGTCAGTATTGATGATAATGTTAGCGGTAAAAATACGTGTTTATCTCTTACTGAAGTATTTAGTTTACCTTTTAAAGTTGCATCACTTTATAACTAAACAAAGGTAATTTTAATTGTAATAAATGCTGATTCTGAAATTAGTTGAAACATATTCTGTTTGATGTTTATCGACCGGAGCTATTCTTCAGATGACATGCTACTTTAAATCTAAATACATTGATTGAGTCAGTGTTTAAATACGAATTATATGGTTAAGTCAGAGGAATTTAGTCGCCGACTACAATTGCGCCTCTCCTTGACCCGCGTACGATTCGTCGGCGGACTTGTTGTGCGTTTTGTCGTGCCGTACTTGACGTTTATTTACACGCACGTCATGCTGGAATCTCGCGATGTGCATCTCATTGGTATTGTTAAAGCCGCTCTTATGAGTTTGAACAGCTGCGTCCATAGATTAACGAACCAAAGGTCTAAGGCTGCGTCTCATATTAATTGAGATACTTTGATATAACTGTCTGTAGAAAGAGAACACAGTTTTAATTAGTATACCGGTCGATATTTATGTTCTCGTTTCTTTCATTAAGTGGGAACACTTGAAATGTATTGTTTAAGATATTTTCTTAATTTATCAGTTAAGCCTTCTCAAGCTTATGTATATTGATTTTCAGATCATTGTCTATGTATTGATAGCACACATGAACGATAATATTCTTTGTTTAAAATCCAATCTTTTGATTGTGCGTTTTTTCAGATAGTTTAAATAGATTTGTTCGCAGCGGCAGCTTTTCGATTTCTGTTTATATAGGTACTCATATTAATATTTGCTTTGTCGGCAAAGCTATTAGTGTAATAAAATAGTCATTAAAGTGTTTATGACGAGTATCGATTGAAAGACGACGTAAACCTAAACATTCTTGGAAAAAAATTAATAATAGTTTGACTCATATCCGATGTTTTCGGATGCATAGTTAGTTCTGTCGTTATAATTTTTCGCTGCAGTGGAATGGAATTGCTGATATCGGATGATTGTATCCGTTAATACTCGTTCTCAAATTAAAATGTTTGCGTCGTATCGTATGTCGACTTCGGATTTAAGATTATTTATTTACTCTTCTGCCGGGACAAGGCTTTCAATCTTCAGTCAGTTCAATACAGTGCGAAATATTTATAATCTCTTCGAATCTTGTTTAGATCTTAACTCAAGTGTAAAGTTCAGCAATTATTAACGTGGTTCAATGATCATCATTATATAATTAAAACATCTGCTTAGTTGATGACAGATTATTACAGTACCGTTAGAAATAATGCTCAGAAATAGAAAATCTATTTTTCAAAAGACATAGACCAATTATGTTCATTCGATTAAGACAATGCGCGTTCACAACACGGCGTGAAATTGCAATAAATACATACGAGATTACGATTAAAAGTGAGAGCTATCGAGGCCGCGTGGCCGGCCATATTTCACACGCTTGCTTGTGTCATTCCCCGCTTCATGGTCAATGAGATGGTAATTTTGTGTGGTAATGCTACGATTTTGCAATAAAACCGGTTTTTTAATGTTTGTCTTTTGGCTAATCTGTAAGTCTACCATGGGTTGCTCGCTAGTCGCTAGTGTCTATGTGTAATGGGTGTTATATTACCGATCGACCATCTTAACTTGTTTTAACAAACTGTCTATCTTAAGTAGTGTCGATCCGTTTCTGAATATAGCCAAATGACTCATCTTAATACACATAAGGAAAACTAGTTTAGAAAGTAGAAAAGTTCATTTGACAGTATAGATAAATGATTATGACAGTGGCCCTAAACAATGTTATAATATACTAAGGCAATGATAAGTCGACTATTTCTAATCTGAACGACCTTATGCCTTTGAATTTTCAATTTGCGAATGACGTCACAGCAGTGACGTCTGCCCTGCCCGACCACTCCCGTGATGTCAAGGTTAGCTTCACCTCATTGACCGAGACGCACTGGTGATCACTCCCTAAAGTGCGGATATGGGTCATTAGAAAAAGGGTGACTGAGACTTTTCGCTCAAAAGTAGCTGCAGGCAGACTATTTTGCCAACAGTGCTGTCGTAGGATTCTTAAGACGGAAATGGAAACGATGAAATTTAAATTGCTGTTTTTAATTAGTTTTATACATGCACGTATTTTATGCTACACACAAAAAATCAAAGAATAAAAAAAATTACCGACTTCATAAAAACCTGGGTGCACTAAAAAGCTAGAAATACTTAACTAGGGACCTTATAATTTATTACATTTGGAGTTCTAAGGTAACAAACATAAAAAAACATATAACCGAAAACATATAACCTCAACTTTTCTTGAAGTCGCTTAAAAAACAATGATAGTAGTAATGTTACTTCCATGTCAGTCTGGGAGTAATATCTTTGTTTTTACATTATAAACATTAGTACAGTAAGTAAGTACCAACTTCGTACTCTATTGTATGGAGATATTTAACTAATGACAAAGGTCATAGCTTTACAAGACGTTTGTATGTTGCGAAAATTTTGTCTAACAGTAACCCTATTAGGAATATGTCTTTCCGTCGCCCTTAAAAAAACAAAACTAGTCTTATCAGCACAGACAGAGTGGCGTCTTTTAATTCATCAGCACTCAAAGAAGCCTTTATGTTATCGAAGACGAAACGAACAAGAGCCGCTAAGTACTCCGTCCCATTTAAAAATAGGACGTGACCTAACATTGATCTAGATTCGTCTCGCTAGCTTGCGAACTGTGGACATTGCTCATATTTTTATTGAGGTGTAATCAACGAAAATTGTCCTCACAATAAGCAAGGAACACCTAACTAGGCCGAGAGGGACACTCGAATCTCGCTCTACTATTTGAATAAATATTTTATCATTAAACTAGCGGCCCGCCCCGGCTTCGCACGGGTACATTGCGGTTACATTATTCGAGTTTTAGTAAGGATCCCTAATTTTTTGAAAATATATTATAGCCTATGTCACCCAGGGATAGTGTAGCTTCCCAACAGTGAAAGAATTGTTCAAATCGGTTTAGTAGTTTCGGAGCCTATTCATTACAATCAAACAAACAAAGTTTTCCTCTTTATAATATTAATAGTATGATGATAGTAGTTATTGCTTAGTATCTCAATCGCAAAGTAATGCCAAAGGGATATAAATATTTATAAGACACGCCAGAGCGTAAATTCAGCGGCACGTCTATTTTGTCTTGAACACCTAGTCTTATAATGTATCAACTCCAGTCTCCTAGTCATACATTCACCCAGTGTTCCTTGCGAAGGTTTACTGCAACGAATGTAGAATGACGTTTCGTTACCATATTTTTTTTTTCTTCCAGGATCAAGAACACCTGAAGCCGCCCATAGTGGGCGGGTTGGCGAACGCGGAGCTGTACTGCCTCGCGCTGGCCAACATGTACTCGGACCCTAACTACCATAGCCTCAACCACTGGAACATCCTGCAGACGCTCGCGAGGAAGGGTGTGCATGTGCCCGAACCGCCCGACTGTGCGCTCACAGAGACAGTGCTCATACAGAATAACCCCCTCAAAATTGTGAGTAACGCTTCAGTTTCGCAGGTAGTCGAAAAGGAATGCTTTTGTTTGGACGATAATTCCTTGTGTGCAATTTTGGTGAGGAGTTTCACAATCCATTCCTTTCAATCCACTATACCAATTTATTGGAGCCAATTCTATTAGCGCAAATGACGATACAACTAAAAAAGAACTAAAATATTGCTGTCCTGCTAAGTCAATTCATGCTTTACAACTTTGAAAAGGACGGCAATATAAGTATTTAGTTTAATCAAATTTTGCAATGGAGCCTTCCATTCCAGTTACAAGAAAGAATATAGGTATAAGGAGTTGTAATCTGCTGGTGATTCATAGTACCTTATCTATAGAGGAAATAGCTTGCATTTTGGACTGGCCTGGGCAAAGAAAAGGCAGCCGCAATATGATGGACCGTCTACGTGCTTAGTTTAGCCCAACACGCAGCATTTTGCATAAACTATATTCACATTACCTCATTTCTATTTCTCTAGCTAAGTAAGATTCAGCTTGCATTGCTATATTGAATACGTAAGCCACCATTGCTTCACTTCGCACGTTATTCTTATCAAGCACCCGGTCACCTGGCGCGTGACATCAATTGTTTAAATAAACACCTCTCTGGGGTATGCTAATCCGAGATACCGGCCCCCCGATGTGAATGATAGATTAGTAACTGTATTGTCATTTCGATACTGGTTGCAATCGGTAGCTGCAACGATTTGGCTAACTGTAAATACCGTTTAAACCTTCAGTTACGAATAATACGCAACGCTCCGCGCTTCCAGCGTCTAGCGTCAAGCATCTTGATATAAAGTTCTACATAGTCATGTAGGAATATTCAATGATGCTTATGGAAATGCTCTTGACGATAATATAAGTTCTATATTCCATTTATTATAACATTAGACATAAGAGGCTCGCATAAGCAGGGATGCAAAACATTTTATTTCCAAGTCAAAACAACTTTTATTTAGAGTCATATAATATTCGTAATAACAAAGGAAAACAGTAACAAGTAACAATTAAATCACGAAAATTCGACAACAATAACAAACAAGGTATTCACAGGAACTTAGAGTGCAGGCGAATGACTCAATGACAAACACTGACAGCACATTATTTACGTCAATTTCATAGATAACATGGTCCGACAAAATTAGAAATACCCTGCTGTCATAACCTCTGAAGGGATTAGGTAATATTTTAGATTTGGTAGGATTATAATGAAGCGAAAAACGTTCCCGGTATGTTCACCCCTGCTTCTTTTAGGTTTTTAGCATCGACACTAATTTTAAATTGTAATGAAATAATAATTATTTAAATGAAAGGCAATATATTTAATAAGATAAATAATTAATATTATTACAGTTAGGTGTGACAAGCTGGTATATAAATAGATTATATTAAATACGACGTCAATCGTAACTGTAACTCGTTAATTGTACTTTTATTACAAAGTGGACACTAAAAATAACCTTTTTTAACTTCTGTCTAATGCTATAACAAATGGAGTATAGTAATTTATAATCATGTAGATAGATGTAGGCGTACATTTTAAATTGACGCTTGACGTTAATAGCATCGAGTGTGATGTTTTTTTTATCAACGGGGGGAAGGGGGGCGTATGAGAGTAGCATTTAAGCATGTTTTAAACAGTATAGGTATATTGTGTCTGCTGACGGTCGCGTTCTAGGTTAAGTATAAATATTTAAGAAGAAATCTATTGATTTCTCGAACAATCGGCTCACATTATTTGGTTAATCCTACTTATAATAATTAATAATATAAATGCGAAAGTTTGTGAGTGTGGATGTATGTTTGTTACTCTTTCACGCAAAAACTACTGAACAGATTTGGATGACATTTGGAACACAGATAGTTTATAACCTGGATTAACACATATAATACTTTACTTAAGTCTACATAGACGAAGTCGCGGGCAGAACCTAGTGATATATAACAATATAGCTATGTATGTAACGTTTAATAATATATAACGATACGATTATTTATAACAATGATTATGCATTTAATTAAACAAGTAATGATTAAGCTAACTTTATCAATAGTTTCTCTAGTATCCTGCAACCCTTTCACTGCACGTTCAGATGATGAAAGCCCTCACAGAAATCATTTATCATTACATCTGCCATAATTTATGACTGGACCTTTGGTTGTGGGTAATTTGGCAGGCATCTGCGTATCCGGACGTGCATATTTTGATTAAATATTATCATTCTAATTCGATCTTATGTTGCTTGTCAATTTACTTGCTAAGAAAAGGAATAACTTTCTGCGGGACTGATCTATTCTATGGACATAAGGAGTTTGGGTTTTTAGCTCACCGTATAACATTAAAAAAACTGTTTTTAAATTATTCATACGATATGTTCAATACTTTTTGACATATATATTTTTTTGACTTGTCGATGTCAGTAGTGTACTCTCACGTCATAGGTCTAGGTTAGGGCAAAGTTAGTAGTACGCAATCCCGAGAAGTTTTAGCTAAAACTCGCACTAAAGAGTGTAAACACAAACAATTACTACAATTTTCGAAATTGGCCGAGTTTGCAGTCCATGTAGTTTAAAAACGACTTGATCAAATAAGATGAAACAAAAATGTGCCTATGTCGTTCTAGTTATTAAATCCCCCATCGTTGAAATTTTTTTAAGGATTCAATTACCCATTAATATACCCCGTTACGATTGTGAGCTTTGTCTGCATAGGTATTAATGTCCATTATTGAGGATATTATTATTTAAAAAAACCCTATACATGTTAGATGATAATTTCGAGGGGTGACGTAATCATTTACAACTTGTCATTACGTCTAATTATATAACATTCGTAATCGTGTGTTTGAGCAAATGATGTACGATGTCGACATATGCGTGGGTGTGTTTCTTTCCTACATTGTAGCCTACGGATCTGTTTTTTTGCCTGTTTCATTAAACTGGCTGGTAATCCTTGTGTAGGAAGATAATTCGCAGTATTATCGTTTACGGCTTTTAAAATTTATCAAGGAGAATAACCCCGAAATACTGACCAACTTCACTGCTTGCGGAACAAACTAATTGATTGTGACCGCTAGACCATAAATCATAAAGACCATACAGTTTCTAGATGCTCGCGGAGTCCAGTTAACTGATCTAAGAAGAGGTTTTATCTTTCTTTGTAAATATGATTAGATAGGTTGCTAGTATGGAATACTAATCTCAGGTTCGCTTATTAGGTAAATAGAATTGCGTCAGTGTAAATAAGGGGTTACACTTACGCAATACTTTTTTGTCGTAAATAGGTACATCATCTTTATCTTCTATCTTTTTCTATATATATAATAATGAATGTTTGACGTATGTCCTTTATAGAATCGTAAACCATTCATTTAATCATGTCATGATCTTCAGCAAAGTGTTGTGCATGAGCCCACAAAGGCTTCTGAGTTGGTACGACCAATCTTTGACGCGCGTAGCAACGCAGGGAACAGCTAATAATTTATAAAAAATCGATACAAATAAAGAAAATTGGAGTGTCTTTTTGTAATATCAAAATAATATCTTTTCATTAAATGCATATGAAAGTACATACGACACCTATAACAAAAACGCGATTTAAAAATGTTTTGTCTGTCTGTCTGTGTGTTTGTTCCCGGTAATCTCCGAAACGGCTGGACCGATTTTGATGGGACTTTCACTGGCAGATAGCTGATGTTTTAAGGAGTGTCTTAGGCTTTTATTTTAGAAAACCATTTTTTTTAAAATGGCTCCCGTCGCTCGGGCACAGAACCCGGGAGCTGGCTTTTTTGTTAAGTTAAATTCCACGCGGACGAAGTCGCGGGCTCAGCTAGTATACTATATAATAGTGTCGTCTATTGCAGAGTGCTCACATGGCTGTGATAGAGGCGCTGATGGTGCTGTACGCGCGCGAGGTGGTGACGCCGGACCGCGTGAGCGCGGCGGCGCAGCGGTTCGGCGCGAGCGGGCCGCCCGCGCCGCTCGGCGCCGCGCCGCACGAGGACGGCGTGCTGTGCTGGATCAACGCCGCCTGCGCCGCGTTCAACAAGGCCGAGGTAATGACACACTGCCACAAAACATACGGTTATCTTAAAAAATGTGATGCTCTGCGCTGACGGCGGCAAGCGTCAATTTGGAATGGTAGTGAACTCTACGTATCGTTATAAGCGCGTTGTTATTGTTGTGTCGCCTCAAAGGTTGCAGCCCAGCCAGGTCTAGAGAGCTACGAATGTAGTCGCCATGAAAATCTTGACGCCGATCGTCTACTCCGAAAAGCTCGGCTCGAGCCTAACTGCGCATGTATGTTTATAACAGCAGCGGACAGCTATATAGCGATCTTTGTAACGGACATTGAAGTGCCGTTTTGTAAGACACACTCGCACTCACGCGAGATACAGGAGATAACTCAGTTAATAAAAGATATAAATATTTATTTTTAACCGACTTCAAAAAGGAGGAACGCTCTCTCTATTTGACATTCGTACTTTTTTATGTTTGTTACCTCGGATATCCGTCATTTATAAACCGATTTGAATAACTCTGCCAATATCTTTACACTACCTTAGGGTAACTTCTTGGCCGCCTACCTACCCCTACTTTATTAAATTGGCACCGACTCCAAATAAAATAAATTATAAGGTCCCTAGTTATTTCTAGCTTTTTAGTGCACGTAGGATTTTTTGAAGTCAATTCATTTTTTTCTTACATTTTTTTCGTATAGCTGCTCGTTGACTGCGGTATATCTGCATAGTTGTGTGTCGTGTGCGTCAGGAGGAGCCGGCGGCGCGCGTGCCGGTGGTGGGCAGCCTGCAGGAGCTGTGCGACGGCGCGGCGCTGGCGGCGCTGGTGTCGTTCTACTGCCCGGAGGCGCTGCCGCGCACGGCGCTGCGCGCGGGCCGCATGGCGTCCATCCAGGACTGCCTGCACAACCTGGCGCTCGTGCACCGCTTCTGCGCCACCAGCCTGCCGCACGACATCTTCCACATGCTGCCCGAGGACGTCACCTACATGCGGGGGTCGGTCCACATTCTTATTAAACATTACTATACCACGGCTACCAATGGCCCTACCGTGCGCGCGCGCATTTTGCTCGGCAACATGCTCTTTCAGCATGACATTATTGTATTTATTTGCTGACAAACTAGAGCCAGTTATCAGACTATTATATTTGTTTTTGAATGTATATATTCATAATTAACTCAGTATTTTTTGACGTTTTGGTGTTTTGCCGTAAGCCGATAACTAACTTTGTGTAAATAAATAAATTAAACCACATTCAGCTCACCAAATGTTACACGAACGGACTGGGCTGGCGTTAACTGTCACTTCACTTCTGTCAGTGTCACTAGGAATACAAATTATCGCGAGGTCGGAAGGAGACAGAAATACTGTCAAAACTGTCAAGTGTCAATATCATTCTACAAAGACGTGGCGCCGCTCTGGTGGCAAAAAAATCTAGGTGGGCTTCCAGGACTAAGTATCTATCTGCACTAGTGATGGAACATTTCACAGGTAACATGTGAAAATTCATATGATGTAGGTTTTATAAGCACCCGCTACCGACATAGGTAAAAACTGTTAAAAATCCAATGATTTTTAACAGTTTTAAGCAATGAAATCGCAAAGCGTTTGGTACTGTCAAGGTTTTTATGATAAAACATAGACCAGTGTCTTACGTGAATAAAGTCATTGACTGTGAAAAATCACAGGTGATTTTGGTCTATGGCTGGAGATTGCTCTATTACAATATCCAATGTTAAAATTATTGTTTCAGGTCAATGCGACAAAACTTGGTAGCCATGCTCGCCGATCTCTTCAATCTGCTAGAAGTCCATCCTGTGAAATCAGTCAAATACCCAGGCAGTGGTGAGTTCACACAGCTTACTTAACTGTTAATCCCACTCTCAAGAGTGCCCTCCGTATGCATGCTACAAAGTAATGGGAGTATGTGGTCATAATATCAAAGATCCTTGCCAACTAATATTATTATTAAAACCTCCACGGAAGCGGTCCAGTAATGCTTGAATTTTATTTACTGGCAATACTATGAAACGCATTTTGGGGTTTATGTATTTTTTATGCAAATGCCGATTTAAACTAATACCTTGTATTTGAAATTGTTTACTAAGCAATGTGTTAAGCACACTTTACAAAATAATATTTTTTAAGTGTGAGGTAAGTCGATTGAGATCGATCGTGAAATGGAATGAACGCTTCGCTGGATGAGATTCTGTCCCTAATGTTTGTCACCTTGTCTCGCTTATGCAAATTAAAAGTTACCTCGCTTGGACTAGCGTGAATGCCACGGCGGGATATTTATAGATAAAGCACTTATTTATATATCTGAAAATCATGTGTTCATCGATGACTCAAAAATGCGTCAAACGTCAAAATTCATATAGCAATGTTTAGAGCTATGAGTTCAGGTAGGTTATTAGATCAGCTATACACACTCGAATCACTGAGCAATATTTCCTACGTTTGTACAACACTCGAAATAAGCTATGCTCAATTTATCAATGATAGGACTGCATCGGCTCAATCCGATCGGCCGGGCCGATCGGTTTCGTGCAGTGGGGACAAAAAAAACAGCTCACCAAATGTCGCTCAGTCGGACTGTGGTGACTTAACTTCAGTCAGGGTTGCTAGAAATACTCCCTAGTATGCTCGAGTACAAATAATTATCGCGGGGTCGGAAAGCGAGAAAGAGGCCATGTAAACTACAGTGTGCCGCCGCTCTCGGGCAGAAATTAAGTTGGATTGGACAACCCCGCATAAAAAAAAATACAGGGCCATCTAAGGATGCCCCAAAGAAGCGAAGCTTTATAGTATAACGCGTGGGGCGCCGCAGCTCTCACGTTATCGTGTAACGCTACGTCATCTGACGATTTGCACGGATAGAGTAGCCGCGCGGCGATCGGCCCGAACGTCCGTATAGAAGCTTCGCTTCAAAAGAGTGTGCGATGGTTGGGGGTGGGCCGGGGCGCGAGGTCGCTGGGCGGATGTGTGAGTGCGTGTGTGGCAGCGCGCGGCGGCCGCGGCAACGCGCTGGGCGTGCGGCGCGCGCGCGGCCTGGCGCCGCCGCCGCCCGCGCCCATCCCCGAGCTGCGCGCCGGCGCCGCGCCCGCCGCCGACCGCCGCCTGCCGCCCTTCGCAGGTACCCGTCCGTGTCCGTGTCCGTGTCGGTGTCGGCTCACGTGTGTCTCGCCTCTTGTCGCTTGTTGTGCGCGATGTACGCGTTCCGGCGAACTTAGAGCGCTTTCAAACTGCGGTTCTAAATTTTGCGCGATTTCTACGGTTCAAAAAATCTATCGGCGGGGAGACTTTTCTCGTGGCTCACGCTTGTACGAGCTTATAAACGCGTTAAAGCTTGTACGAGATGTGCTTGAACCAAAAGGTGCGCTTATACGCGCCTACACTCGTTTTCAGCTACGAGCGTATACGCGCCGAGAAAACGCTAGCCTGAAAGCGCTCTTAGCGGTGTTGTCGAAATCTCCGTGAAACCCGCTGAACGCCCGGCTGAGGGTCCGGTCGGTAAAATCCGACGGTGATCGCACCGGTTCGCCGCGACTTGTATTGTTCGCCTTTTAATTTTTTTGGGGAAGGCGTTAGGAAATCATTGCACTTGCGTGATATGATCATTGCATTTTGATGTGTACCTTTAGTTATGTCAAATTGAATGATTAAACCGTGGTCATATAAAAGCGCTACGAACTGCGTCAAATAAAATTCATCTATCATTATAAAATATCATGGTCACAAACTTTCCGCTCCGCTACCAAAAACTCTTAGCGATAAATATTGGTACATCGTGGCCGCGTAGCAGTTTATCCATACATTTTATTTTTTGGTTGATGCTGAAAGGACAAGGCGTCGCGCTTTTTTAATGACCTATGATGTGATGAGTTAAGTACGTTTAAGATTTGTGCCCTATGTAAATTAAAATTATGTATAACTATAAATTAAAATAATGTTGAAATTGAAATATTATTCAGACACGTTTGTAAATAAGTTTGTTTTATGATAAGTAAATGCGATAGTTTAAATTCACACAATAACCATCATATCACAAATTTATCCAAAACATCGCATTGTTAGCATTCGCCTTCCCCATTCACTGAAAAAATAATAGATTCGATTATGTTTTGTTTATCTTTTGCGTGCCCGTGCGTGTGTGTGTGTACTGTGTAGCTGTCATGTAATACATATAGGTACGACTCTTACATTAGATTGTTTATTTTATAGGATTTAAATGTAAGTGTTACCCACCTTTATAATCTTTATAATATTATATGCTTTATATTAAACACACGGTTTATATGGTTTCACACGTGCTCTGGTGACACGAGCTTTGCATGGGATGCTATGGCTTTGGGCACGATAGGCCGGGGTCATTGACGTTATGCCCTCACGGCTCCCGATGGGTAATGACAGCTGTCACTGTAGCCGTAGACAAGTACTAGTAGGTAGATGCTTGATCACATAGTTATAAACTCTGTGTGCTTGTTGATAGATTTTTCAATAAATGTAGTAGACGTTTCACAGTAACTTTCAAAGATGTTTAGTAGATTAGTTAAGGTATATATCAAAGTCGCTGAACAAGTGTACGAACCGACTGATGTTAAGTCGTTACCGCACCCTATAAATGCTTGCAATACCAATGATATTGCTTGCACGTTAACTGAAGGAAAGGTTTCATTATAAGGGACAAATATATTTTTTAATAAATACATTTTTAGGTTCGGTTCGATACATTTGTTTTTTTTATTAGATTTTATGCATCTTTGCTTTACAGTACTATATGGTGAGTACTATTACAATTTGAAATTTGGTCATAACTTTTTAGACTTCATACGAAAAGGGTCCAAACGGAATCTTGGTGTTGAATATTTTATTAATTTGTAACACCGACTGATGTGTAGGAAAAAAAAGAAAATACTTATTTTTAACTGCCAATTAGACAATTGAATCGATCAATTTGAAAATAATGATGAATAATATTTTGAAAACTTTTGGGAATTTTGTAATTTCTTTCGATTTAATAGATTGACTATTGATTTATTGAATGTAAATTGCATCTATTCAGGTTGTTTTTTATTATTTCAATTTATTAGTCTGAGTATCGTTTTCAAAAATATCCATTAAATTTGAATTGGCCTTCAACCGATGGCAACAATGTATACAAGTAGTTGTTCCGATGGCTGCAGTCCCGCGGTCGCCGTCGGCTCGCGGCGGGGGCGGGGCTGGCGGGGGCGGGGGCGGGGCGGCGCGCTCGGCGTGCTCCACCCCGGAGCGGCGCAGCGCCAGCCCGCAGCCGCAGCCGCAGCGCGACGAGTTCGTGGTGCACCGCGGCCGCCCCGTCACCACGCTCGCCATGCTCGCGCGCAGGGACGACGACACCGGTAGCCACACTACGGAACCATTTCTATTATTTTCCTATATCTATGGTAGACTGACAAGTTTCTACCAATCTATATGGTGGAACCATTTAATGGAATCGCACCTCAATCACTGACTTCCTAGACCACATTTGATCATGGCAATAGAGTTGATTGCAGCTGTTATTTAAAAATAAATAATACGGGAAACACTTTTCACTGGGAGAGCAGTGGAACAGATTTAGAATATTTGGTATTCATTAAAATTAGTGGTAATAGTACACGACGAATTTTCGTTGACAGCCTTTTGATCATTGAGTATTCTTAGTTCTGTTCGTGGTTCGGCAATTATACAGGCACTTTGGATGTCATCCATTGAAACTATACCACGGCCAATAAGAAGCAATTATTTTATTAAATTTTGTTTGTAAAATTACGTCGGCTGTTATATGTATCGGTATGATACCGTATGATGTCGTCCCAGCGGCGGACGCGAGCACGACGGCGGCGGGGCGGCCGTCCAACTGGGCGGGCGCGCGGGACGCGTCGTTCGCGGGGCGCCGCTCGCGCCGCTCGTCCGTGTCGGACGACAGCCAGCTCACCGTCGAGAACTTCGGCGGCTCGCAGGACCGCCTGCACTTCGCCGGCAGGAACCCGGAGAAGGAGCTCGCCACCGTCGCCAACGTCCGGAAGATATCCGCGCCCGCCGGTCAGTCGCCATACTAGTGTACCTTTCTTGATTAAATTTGACGAATATTAATGTTGTTCCAGTCACTTCATGGATTTTAAAAAACTGTGGGCAACTCTATGATTCAATATCTAAAGCATCGTGTTTTTTGCTAAGGGTCTGTGCACACCGGTGAACTGGCGGTTAAGCAAGCGCCTAATTGCAAGTGAACTTCGTTTGACATACGCCCTCTCGACCGCGCTTTGACTCGCGCACTGTGATTTTATTTAGTTGTACTAATATTGACCGTACATCCAAAAAAATAATTGTTACTAAATTAGTCGCTTCACCGCAGCCCCTGCGTTCGTCTGCACTTTAACAAATCATAGATATATATTTTATAAATAAGCTAATTAAATATTTTGGAGTAATCCACTTTATACAACTTGCTCCGACGCAGGTCCGCTAGACTACAATCCGCCTCTCCGCTCCTCCCGCCAAGACATCCGCGGCTCGATACAATTCTTCCACGGCGACTTCCAAAACGGTACCCAAGAACCGCAGAAAGTCGAACGGCAGCACTCACAGCCTCAGAACAACGACAACGAACCATACTTCCCCATCAGAAGGCAACTGAGCAGCGACGCTATCAACTTCGGGTTCAGTAACAAGGGTGGCGGCGATGGATTCTACCTCAACGACAGAGATTCCACCGACGGCGACGCGACCAAAACTAGTTTCGCCGATTTGAATAAGCTTAGGAGTAACGGCGACCAAGGTTTGTACATGACGCTGACGGAGATGGGAGAACAGTTGTTATACAGAACCACCATTATACTGATACTGATCGCATTCCCCGATAAAATTGTAAGCTTTTCGCTTCTAGCGTCAGGAGAACAATTGACGCTTTTACTAAAAATGTATCTAAGCGACAATGTTTATGTTTATTGTGAGTCTTGACACTAAAAGTGCGGAGGAGGGAGTTTTTCTTGAACGCGTGTTTGGTTCGTTCTCCAATTTCTCGTCAGTGCTTCTTTGCTCACCACTATAATTTTTTCGCGTCACATTACATTTCGCCTATTTTGTATAAGCTTTGAATGTTCGTATTGACAACGCTTTCCGTTTATTGGCGCAGCGTATCAGGCGAGACGCTCTTTTGTTCCCTGATTGGTTGATTGATATAGCGCTCAGTTATCGTCTGCTTATTCGCGGCGCGTTACTTTTACAGTCTGCCTTTAAACAAGACCACATATTCCCATTGTCCATATTCAAAATTGACTAACAACGGTGACTGACTTTTTTAGATTTATCAATGTAATGGTTATGTATTGTCGGTTTATACCAGGTCTACAGTCACAGTTTAGTCAGCCGGAAAATGAGCCGATTGAGAGGCGGAAAAACACGACGTTCGCGACACCGGCGGCCAACACGACCACGTGGCAACAGCAGTTCATGCAGCAGGAACATCACCCCAGTTAGTATCTAGTACTCGATATTTTTGCCACTTGACACTGTGAGCGTGGAGTGGAGCGAACATATCGTACATAATCGACATTATGTTGTTCCCATTATCATGATTATAGCGATTAGTCGCTCGCTAGTAGCTCGAATAGTTCTTTTTTCAAACTGTGTTAAGTTAAACTGTGGCTTGATT
Source organism: Notodonta ziczac (assembly GCA_918843915.1). Lineage (NCBI taxonomy): Eukaryota > Metazoa > Arthropoda > Insecta > Lepidoptera > Notodontidae > Notodonta > Notodonta ziczac. The sequence goes on from OU974037.1 coordinate 12,708,656, forward strand.
TCACTGGAACCAGTGAAAAGTGTAATCTATTCAATCAAAAATACCATCTAAAACCGCTTTGACAACCGGTTGGCGCAGTGGTTCGAGCGTAGGCCAATCGGCACTTTTTCGGAAATTGCATTTTCGCAATTTGGTCTGGGTGTCACTGGGATCGCCCCCAGTCCATTGTACGGTACCCATAGTACAAGCAATGCTTAGTTTGGGTCCATACAGTTGGTGATATTCATTATTTTATTCAAAATCGGTCCCGCGTAGCGTGTTTTGTTTGCGATCGGCCACCGGCCGGGTGGCCTCCATGCTCATTACCGCACTCCGTGCAGACGGTGGTAGCGGACAGGAGGGGTCGGCGGAGGGCCCCCTGGCGGGCGGCGGGCAGGCCATGGCCGCGCAGCTCAACAACATCCGGCTCAAGCTGGAGGAGAAGCGGCGCCGCATCGAGCAGGACAAGTGCCGCATGGAGGTGGCCGTCAGCCGCCAGCGCCAGCAGCTGGGCCAGCAGGCCTTCCTGCAGGCCGTCACCAGGGTGAGTGCGGGCCGGGGAGCGGGGGCGCCACTGCTGTGCGATACCAACCAACTCAATGTTGCCATAAGGTGACTGCAGGTGATAGGGAAGATATAGACTGCAGATGGTAGTTAAGTTGGCCGAAACCGATAGTACTATTTTAGGTCCGTATTTTAGGTCCACCATGCGATAGTGACCAAAGATGTATGTGTTCGAAGCCGAAGATTCGGTCAGACACTATTTGCTATTAATACATAAAAGAAAACGCCATTGAAATTATTTATTAGCATAACAATAATTTCGGTGGTCCGCTATAATTAAAAAAATGTCTGTAGACCTAGCAGTGCTGGCGCCCTCTACGATGTTTGTCTAAATGATAAAGCGTGTTGAGTGAGTGAATTAGTTTTCGTAGGTAATCTATTTGAGTAACACTAGTGTTGTAGAAGTTCTAACATAAATTTCAAACAGATAATTAAAGGTTGAACATTAAATAAGAAATTTAAATTAATAACACTTATGTAGTTTGTTCAATTAATTTAGGTTCCTATTGATTGGCATTTAATGTTTCTGTTTAACAGACTACACACAACGAATGCATTTTATAAAATTATTCTCCATTTTTTTAATACAACTTTTATTGTTTTTGTAAAATGCCTTCCCAAGAGCACAGTGTTACTAATTTTGTGTTTTCTTTCTAAATATGTTTTGTGGAACTGCGTCGATGTGAATTGATATTTCTTTCTATTTCATTAGGATACATATTTGCAATACCAGCTGGCCTCCTTGGTGAGTGGCCGGGTCTAATGTTGAGCCCTTCAGTTTAGTTTAGACTATTTCGTTACATCACTTTGTTCGATTCCTTTGTATACTGTACAGATTATTATTTTCGTACACGCTTACACGGCTTGTCGATACATTTCAATTTGAAACCATTTAATATGAGTAATACTTATTTTATTTCCTAAACGCCTTACAAATACTATACCTAATTAGGAAGACGCTTCACATTTTATGGCAAATCCTAGCATAGACTGTACTTGAAATATAATAGAAACAGCTTTTTTATCTTAAATCATTATTGCCGAACCCATAAAACTATTTTGCAGCGCAGTCATATTTTTCCGATAATCAACGCTTTCAAATTATAATCACAAAGTTCATAATTTTTAAATAATTATAATTAGTTTGTTAAAAGTCTGGTCCGAGTTCACAACACCACGTTGTCGTTACCTCACGTAAGAGAGACGCACATTAGTTATAGGAAACTCATAATAATTCCACTATTTGTAAGCATGTTCCTGTTGATTGGTATGTACTGAACGCTTTCTTTTATTAATTTATCATTTATTATCTTGCAATTTCATTTAAGTGGCTTACCAATTAAGTCTTACATACTTAAATAATTATGTTTTCAAATCTTAATTTGCCGCTCTAAATATAAATATCATAAATAATTGCAGTGTCATATAAACACATGTTTTAAAACGTCTCGCTAAATGTTATATCTATATAAATGGTATGTACCAATCAACATAATACGGCATGCACGAGGGCATGTGTCGTGTAGCGCGCAACGCGTTGCACGGTTGTGTTACGGTGGCGGTTGCACGCGCGTGTTGCAGGGCAAGGGGGCGCGCGCGCCGCCCGACGACGAGCCCCGGCCGGACCAGCAGCCGCTCCAGGTAACGGGACAGGGACGGATATATATAGTGTGCTCTTCATTTTGTGGACAAGCATAGTTTTTGCTTATCTTAAAGTCAAATCAGTCATTATATTAACATAAATACGTACACATTTCATTGAGTGAGGTTTTTTTATATTAAAGTATCAATCATTAATACGTTTAATTTGTTTATACAAGACTCGAATGGTTATATCGATATTACAAAATAAATTTCAAATAAAAGGAAAAGAGTTTGGGAAATTACTAAAAGCTCATTTTGATGTTAATTTCTCTAATATTAGCAAGGTATATCTAACATACAGTTAATGCTACAGATTATAGAAAATTAAGTGCCATGGTGAAAGGGTTGAAGTCAAAATTTAACGATGGAATGAGTTGATTAATTGGCATGAGTTTGTAATTAAATTGCATGAGTATTCATTGATAACTACGCGACTTCGCCGTTGATTCGATCAATCAATATTTTTAAGGACCTTCATATCTGAATTATGTGTAAATATTGACAGCGAATAATATAAAATTTGTGGCATTTCGTAAGAAGAATAAAGGGTGGCATTGTTTCGTTTTTACTCAGCGTAGCACGGATGAAAGTTCGTCCTATTGGCTCCAAATATTTCCGTTGTGCGGCGCGCGATTTGTCTGCCGTAACAATCATTTCACAGGTTGAACAGGTTATTATGTACTGACATAGGTGACATAGGTTAGTATGTACTAATAAGAGTATGTTTCATGCAGGAAATGGTGGTGGAACCGCCCAATCAGGCTGTCGATAACACAGTATTGGAACAGTACCAGCAATCCATTGCCAAGTGAGTTCCTTTACATTGCAATTGTAACTTTGATTATTGTATAATGTTTTGTTATGCTGAATAGTAGCGTCCCCCGGCCGGCCACATATTTTGAAGTTGATTGTCTTCTGGTAACTATTTTCCGTATTATATCATGATCATCAGTAGTCATTTAAACATCCTATCACTCATATCATTATCAATCTTATCAATAACACTAGAGGCCAGTGAAATAAACCACTTACAGAATGAACTCCAGCCTGCAGGACATTCAGAGCGACATCGCGCGGCTCGCCTCGCAACAGACTCAGTTGCAGCAGCAACAACAGGCGAAGCAACTGTTCCAGCAACAACCGCCCCAGCCCCCCCAGTCCCCCTACCAGCAACAGTACCAACCCAACATTCCACAATTGGTGAGTACGACAAATGTTGCGGCAAATGTTTGTGGTTTTTTTGTAACTGGTGCGTTCGCGGTTCGGATCAAGATATAAGCTACGTGTGAGTTCATAATTTTATAACTTTAGGTAAAAATTATATGTAAGTAAAGCCTGATTTTACCAAAACGAATAGTAATTCAAGCTTTTGTGTCTGATCGATTTCACGAATTCACAGATAACACGAATGACGTCAAATAGACAAATAGATTCCCATCACTAATTTGTTGTCTACTTTTGAGATGTGTCTTAAATACTACTCATATTAAAACAATTGGCAAATGTTTTTAAGTTTTTTTTAGCACTACTAACTAGAGTGACATACAACGTTTTAAATTGTAATTAATATAAAACATGCTTCATCTCGCAATAAATATTCACGCATATACACACAACACAATAACACGGGGCTTTGGTTCACAATCTTTTATCATTATAGTTTACAATTGACTCTTTCTCTTGATTCCAAACATGACAAAATGTTACTATAAAACTGAAGACACTATTATTTATGCATTCAGAAGGCAATTCTGTAGAAATAATAAGTATCATGTTACCTAGTTTTTCAAAAGTAACGCTCGCAAATAAGAAGAAAGATAATCAAAAATTATAAGCATTTGGTGAAAGTGCACCAATAGCAATAACTCTTCTTTCATTCTTACTTATTTTCTAAAAAAAAACCAATAATATAACACGAGCTAGTCGCGTCCGCTTCCAAAAGGCAGTGAACCACCCACCGCGCCACCCACGCCGCTGACGTCGCTTCTAACATTTCCAGCACAGCCAATTCCACTCGCAGCACAATGTGTCGCGGCCGGGGCTCGGCTCGGTGTTCGGCTCCACGCCGCACATCGCGCCGCAGCCGCAACCGCAGCCGCAGCCGCAGCCGCAGCCCTACTACCAGCCGGCACAGCAGCACTACGACTACCAGTACAGGGACATTGAGCAGGACTATGGGCGGCAGTTCTTCCTGCACGACGCCGCGCCGCCGCAGCGCCGCACGTGGGCGCAGCACGCGCAGCACCAGCAGCACCAGCAGCACCAGCACCAGCAGGAGAATGAGATGAGGGGCTGGCAGGTAGGAGCTGGCACGCGTCATATTGTAGCTCTTATGTGTACTACGTTACCGCAGACATTATACACCATGTTTTAAATACACTGTATAGTTATGCGACGCACTCACGTAATCAATGTGATTTTCTCACGTAAACCCTAGTTTGCACTGGATGGAATATTCACAAAAACAAAAACAAGATTGTGGTCTCTATTCTTTGACAAAGAAAAGCAGAGGCAAACATACTCTGTATGCGTGTTTTGTTCAGAACAAAAGTTGGGTTACATGCACTCTGTTATAACAATACAAATATTGGTTAGAATGTTATAATAGGATCCATAAAATGTTCGAATTTAAGGGTGTAAATGTTTTTTATTAATTTTCGAGGTAAGTGGAGCAGATGCTTTTAATCACGCACTTATTTTCGGTTATTTGTTGATGAACCAAAATAATGATTGTACAAAAATTTTAATGTTGTCATGCTGTAAATAAATGTATATATGACATAATAGCCCATCAACATAATCTTATATATAAAATTCTCGTGTCACAATGTTAGTTACCATACTCCTCCGAAACGACTTGACCGATTTTTATGAACTTTTATATGCATATTCAGTAGGTCTGAGAATCAGTTACTCTCTTCTTTTTCATACCCCTAAAAGACAGGACAACGTCTGTCCGGTCAGTGTTGCGCAGTGCGTACGTTTCCATATGTTAAATGTGCCGTGAAATATTAGGGACAACAACATACATAAAATGTTTAAATGTTTCGCCAGTACAAATTCACGGTTACTCTCCGAAAATTACTTGACCGAGAATAATGTTTGCATCGTACGATAGAAAAAGCGGTGTTTGACTACTCGGTACAATAAATGTCATATCTCCTGGCTTGCAGCTCCACCAGCAGCAGCAGCAGCAGCAGCAGCAACAGCAGCAGCAGCAGTACCAGCAGCAGCCGAGCCAGCAGCCGCAGTACCAGCAGCCTGTGCTGGAGCCGGCGCCGCGCGCGTGGAAGGCGCCGTCGCCGCAGCCGCCGCCCGACCGCGGCTGGCAGCCGCAGGGCTTCGTGCTGCACGACATGACGAACAAACCTTTTCAGGTAACTGGTTACGGTTTCGTGATGAGTGGTCATTTTTTAGACGTTTTATGGTCATGTCGGGTTTTTGTAATACCTAACAATTTGTGTAACACTTATATTAGATAAATTGTTGGTTATAACCCTTGTTATGTCACGGGACATAAGCTAAGGTGCTCTTAAGATCTTCCACTCATCACACCTTGATGTGGGAAGTATCCTCATCACCATTGATGTTCTGTGTCCTTCAACTGGGGAGAGGCAAAACATTTAAGACTATTGACATTTGTAAAAAAATGGGGGTCATCTTCCAGGTGCACTACAACGACCGGTACCAGAACGGCACCGAGAACATTCGAGAATCGCAAAACCATTTAAGCTACACTGTGATAAACCCCAACCAGTACGTCTCCCAATCCCCCCCGCCGGCGGCCAGCCCGCAGAGACGGCCCAAAACCCCCCAGAGGCAGGGCTCCCTTCCCGAAGTCTCGAGAAGGCCGGAGCCCGTCAGTTTGCAGCAGCTGCACCATCAGCCCCATCAGCCGCAGCAGCCGCTTCAGCAGCAGCAGCCGCAGCAGCCTCCGACCGCGGTCCCCGACGATATGGAGCCACAAAACATTTCCTTCATCGGTAACGCCGAGGACGACGCGCTTAGACAAGGAATCAACAGACTGAACATTTCGTCCGGCACGCGGACGTACCGCATCCCCTCCCCGACGCGGCCCTCCCTCGGCCGGAACTCCTTCCAGCAGCTCGACCAGGAGGACGTCAGCGAGCAGAACGAGAAAGGGTTCTATATATCGTTCGACAACGACCAGCCCAAGCGGCCGAAACCGCCGCTGCGGGTGAAACGGATGTCGCCGAGGAAGGAGAGGTCCGAGTACCAGAGTCCGGAGCGGAGTCCCGAACCCGCGTGGCACGAGCGGATCCCGCAGCCCGAGGAGGAGGAGGAGGAGTTCGTGGTGCGGCGCGGGGCGGGCGCGGGGAGTGCGGGGGCGGGGGCGGCGCGGGCTAGTGACGTTTCTTCGGAGCGCAGAGAAACGGCACCTAGAGACCGGCCCCCGCGGCTCGCCGGCGCCGAACCCGCGGCGCTGGTCATCGGCGAGCTAAATCCGGACCCCGTAAGTCTATTTTCTGTACACTAGTATCACTTATTTACTTGTTCATCCAAGATCTAGTCGCTCATGAAAATAAAATGCTCGTTTAAGCTCGGAACCTTAGTTTTTTAGGGTGATTGATAAATTTCACACCTTACTCGTTGTTTTAAAGAATTTCTAACAAACGAGGGTGGCATCTAGAATTTTTCGGTGTCACCTCGGAGCGGGTCGAGTGACGCTCAACAGTTCTGAGGGTCTCTCCGACCTCGCGATAATTCGCATTCGTAGGGACCGCTCACGCAAGTCCCCTGGGTCCCCAGAACTCGGCGGAGGAGATGGAGCGCAAGAAGGAGCGGATCATGCTGCTGTCGCTGCAGCGGCGGCAGCGCGCGGACGAGTCGCGGGCGCGCGCCGAGGCCGCGGCGGCCGCGCGGCGCGCGCGCGACTGCGCCGCCGCCGAGCACAAGCTGGCGCGCAAGCAGGAGCAGGCGCGCCGCCGGGAGCACATCCTGCACCAGTACAAGCTCAAGAAGGCCATCGAGGAGGCCGAGCGGGAGGTACCGTGCTTCTGCTCGCTCCTTAAACCCTACCTCCGGGTGTTTCTTATTTTTTTTTTTAACTTTATTTTTATTTAGGGGTTTTTATCCGAAATGATATATCAACCCCATTGCATCGTAACCCTTCCGTTAGTTAAACACAAAACAATATCTTTCAAGTAACAAGGCAAACAAAAAAAAAAAAGTAGAATACAAAATAAAAAAAATATGGTTTTCCTAAACTGAACTTAAAAAAACAAACTCCAAAACACAATTATAAAAAAATTGAGATGTTGTCAAGGGACACCCGGATAGAACGAAGTTGCAAAGTAAAAAGTAAAAGTAAGTCGCGACACCACACTGTTCAATGCGACATAGAAAGACGAAACCAAAATAACTGGCTTGCTTTCTATTAGAGAGAGAGAGAGACAGACAGAGAAACACGCGCACGCCGCACATATAGCAAAAAAACTGTCTCTACAGTCTTAATTTTTCCCGTCTAGCCCCCTTTCGCAACGCGCGATAAGGAACTTCGTTCCAATAAAATAATAAAAGAAAAACCTTTTGACAGGTTCGCTTTATCGCTAGAAATTTCAAAAATCGAATGGAACAGTTCTCCCTATTCCCACACGGTGTCGGATTCGGTCATCCCCACTCACTTGAACATATCACTCGTTCGTCTCGCAGGGCAAGGTGCTAGACAAGAGCGAGTTCCTGGAGGGCTTCAAGCTGAGCGGCGCGTCGACGCCGGCGGCGGGTGCCGGGACGGGCGGCGGGGGCGGGACGGGCACGACACGACTGCGCGGCAAGGCGGCGGCGCGCGCGCGCCCCAAGACCATCCACGTGGACAGCTCCGCGCTGCACGCCGCCGAGGGCCTGCTGCACGCGCAGCCCGCGCCCAGCCTCGCCGGTCAGTGCACGCTCTATATACTAGGTCAAACTGAAAGGGTATACTATTATTTTTGCAACTTCACTTTGTAAATCTAAAACTATTAGCTTTGTGGGACAATTGAGGTACTAGAGGTTTTGTAGACTTATGAAATCTGTCAACAGCTGTATCCCTGTAACACCTTTTGTTTTTCAAGTTTCCTCCAGAGCCGATAGTTTTAGAATGACAAAGTTAAGTTTGAAAAAAAAATATACCCTTTCTGTTTCATCCTGTATTCTGAGCCAACTTGATACGCAATCCGCGATTAATTCCTGTTCTGTGGTTTATTGACCGCCCTGAAGTTCGTTTCGAAAGTCTCTCAATACGTATGTGTGTAACCGGCTATGGTGACGCCACTCGGGCCGATTTAGTGACGGCCGATTTCATTGGCACGTATGGAGTGTTATTTTAAGTGTTAAAGCTGGCCAGCGAGTTTGCGAGACTCATAATTCGATACTTTTAAAAAAAAAACAATACACAAATTGTCCAAATTTTTTTATGAGTCGCATGCATCGAACCGTAACCGTGTTTTCACTAAATATTAAATGATAACACGGTTACGGAACATACAAATGAAACTAAATATTATATATTATCCGCCTTATTACAAGAAAGTTAAACACGTGACAACTCATTGCCGTGAAGTTAACTCGCGTTTAACTTTTTTGGGATTACACCGTAAATGTTTTTATTTTTGCAATACACTACACTAATGGATTGCGCACATTACTGAACGCGTTAGAATATCATGCAAACATAGAAATAATGAAATCAATTATGTAAAATTTATTTGATATAAAAACCGTGCACACTCCATTGTTGTTATAAAGTGTTCAAAAACATTGAAAATATGCAAATAACAAATAAATACATTGTTTAATATGCAAATACAAAATATATGATGGTGTTTTATAACAAGCTTCTTAATCTATTAAACATGTTTTTGGACATACGAAATTCAATACATACTAAAGTGTACCATTTTATTTTGAAATTTCATATTTTTGTTTGCAATTTCTCTAACTGACGCCGCACTGTTCGCTAGCTTATCCCTGTTTTAAATTATTATTTTGCCAACTGGCATGGCGTTGTTTAGTTTTTAGATATGTTATGCTGAATAATTGACCTTATGATTTGTTCAATGAAGTACATTGCCCATAGGTAGCATTATTATATTAAAACATTTGTGACCGACCCTGACTACTTACTCTTCAACAATTCCAACATAAATAAAGTATTCCAATGGACACAATAAACAGCACTACAGAAGGACAGACGCACATTAAACGTATACAAGTTTAAAGTTATTTTTGGAGTTATAACCATAAACCTTTTTTTACTTGCGATAATAAACATTCAAACAAAAACTTTTCTACATAATAAAACTAAAATCCATTAAACTAAAACTGGCTTCAGCATAACATATCTACTAACCCCCCTCCCCCCCTGCGTGCGTGCGTGTGCGTGCGTGTCTGTATGTGTGTGCGTGGTGCAGCGGGCGCGATGCGGCGCGACTACTACCGCGGCTCGCAGGACAGCCTCGCCGAGCGCGCCGGCCTCTACAGAGGTAAACACCGCCACTACCCTACCTACCTATCACACACTGACTCTAAACAGTGGAAAACAAGTCGGATAGAATTAAAAAAGAGAATTTAATAGATTATATTGAGGGCGACACTATCGTATCATACTTAAGCCCATAACATTTTGATAGATACTTTTCAGTTATACAAATATGATCATCACTTGCCTTGCACCATTTTTCATTATCAAAAATTTAACAGAATAATCCATATTTACGTATTTAATAGTGTTGCCAGACATAACAAATGAAATTAAATTGTTGCATTTCTGCTCTTTTTTGTCAGACTATACGCATATAGCATACTAGAAATTCTCTAAAGCGATATTTCTTATATGATTTGTGAGTTATCGATATCGTTCTTGTAAATTATCGAAATGACATGAGTCCGATACTTTACGAGACAAATACGGATAGTTTTTGCCTGAGCAATAAATAAATATCATTTGTGTAAACAGTGGAACCTCTACCGCATATTATGTTCCACTGCAGTCGAGTATGCAATAATATGTTGTTAAGAGAGGAAACCGTAATTAAAATAAATTAAGTTCTAACGTTCGAAAAGTTTAAGAAATATTGGTTTAGCTAAACTTCGTTTATCGAAACAACCAAGATATTTATATCGATACAAATTATTCTTGCGGTGATTCCACATTAATGGACTAGATATTGGTTCATGCCGATACAACCTTTATGTCAAAGAGTATAGAGTTTAAAAGACGCGTTGCTGTGTGTTTTCGCATCAGCGAGCGACGCCTGTTTATCCTCTTAATGGCTAAGACTTTTCTATACGGTTCGATATTATTATTTGAAGTTCTTGGTTCTTCTGATAGATGATAATATTCTTAGTGTAAGAGCGCTTAACGCTTGTTTAACAACACCGTAAGCTTCACGTATCGCAAACTACACACAATATTGATTTTGTTGCATGGTTTAATGTGTGAATTGTATTTTCTTTTTGTCACAAACTTTAACCTAGTTCTAGAATCTTTACGATTAATATTGACGACCGCTTGGCGCTGTGGTTCGAGCGTAGGCCGCTCGGGTCACTACACCGGGTGGTTGCGGGTTCGATTCCCGTCAGGGTAAATTTCGGAAATGGCCTTTTCGTAATTTGCTCAGGTCTGGGTCTCACTGGGATCGCCCCCAGTCCATTGTACGGTGGCCATAGTACAAGCGTTGCTTAGTTTGGGACCATACAGTTGGTGTGTTCGTCAGGCGATATTTATTTATTCATTATTATTAAAACAATGATATTTTTGATGTATTTGTTTAGAATCCCCGGTAGAGGACCGCGGCGGCATGTCACCGGGCAGCGCGTCGAGCGGGCCGCTGGGCAGGCGCGGCTCGTGCAAGACGTCGCGAGGTACGTCCGTCCCTGTCCCGCACGCCGCGCTCTGCGCAAGGGATTGTCTCCCTCTCGCTCGCTCCCAGCCGCGACTAACACAAGGCGTTCGCTTTGCTACCCTTCAGTTCCGCATACGAGTGCAAAACGTCATATAATTAAAAGCAAATTTAATGTGATAATGAAACCAACGACATGGCCACCAAACCACAGTCATTAAGGCTTATATTACAATTACAGTTGTTTAAGATGTTGATTTTTGTTCCGTACACATATTTTTTTAACAATATTTAATTTTATTGTCGTTTATGTATCTCTGAATTGATGAGAGAAACGTTCATAATTGAAGTATAATTTACATTATGATTTATTAAAGACGACGTTACTCGTATACGGAACCGAGCATTATTGTAGTTGATTTATTTTGAGGTCATAAATGCTACTTTTGTTTAGCATGTTGAGTGTCAGAATAAATTGCTAGTGATTTTGTCGAGGGCTTGAAAATGTCAACTTCCACATATATACTTCTTCTTAAGTTGAATCCACGTTGATTGGCGGCATTTTCAAGTCCTCGATATCGATGTTGTGTGCTGCAACCTTTTTAAGTTGTATCACAAAAGGCGTCTCCCCAAAGTGCTTAAACGCACGAGCAAAAAGCAACTCTACGAGTTGCGCGACACGGGCTCAATTCCCATAGCCGGTAATAAGGCGCTTCTTACGATTTTGGTTACAGTAGAACGCTTCGGTTTTAATTTATTTATATTAGTAATCGATTTATTTTTGTATGTATATGATTTCAGCATCGTATAGATTATAGACACCAATCCAGTATGCAAAATTTATGCTTCATATACATTGTTTTGGCCATCCGTAGTTTGAAATTCGATTCAAACGAGATCATTGTTTCTTTTTATTAGCTTGTTTTTTTCCAAATTTTCGAGTCGCCCTCTAGACCTTCCGCGCATTTTTAATTGGTTCCCGTATGGTAAAACGAGAGTGGTGTCGTGTGATACGATATCGATCGCGGTCTAGCGTTAATTTTGTTTGCCTTTCTTACCGTATACCGGATTCTGCTTGTGTGGCGATGCATGGAGCGAGTTGCGTGATGTCATGTTTAGGAAACATTTCAGAGCGCGTGAATGAGGAACCACAGTCGACACGTGGAAGGTCTAAATATTCCACTTACCAGAGTAACTTTAAGGCGGGACGGAAGTCAAGCTCTCTTATGAATTTGTGCGGTAAGAGCCATTTGCGTAACCACCCGGCAAGGCTTGACTCACGTTGGTACGGCGGTTGGGCCGGCGCTTGCGGGCCGTTGGGTTTACTTTCTGTTGCCTCGCGCTCGCGGTGCGGGCTCATGTGGACGTGGCTCAATACATATATATGAGTAGTATTGCAAAGAAATAGTATTCAATGTAATGTAAATAATTACTGTCAAATAACTTAAAACCTTAAAAGTGAGTTATGGTGGCCACTAATACATAAAAGTGAGAGTTCGCTCGGTGGATGATCATTGAAAATCTTGTGATACTTTGCGTATTGTTTTTATTAACCTTTAGTTAATCTCAATTATAGCAGCAATGCAAATGACCATAATAAGAATGTACTGTACCCCTGCCAATAGTGGTAAAAAAGTAAACAGTTATCAGGAACAGTAAGTTTACATCACGTCCCATTTGTGCCGCACCCGAGCGCGCGTTCTGTCGTCTTGTGCACATTATTTCATTTGGGTCATTCGGCAGTATATAATATATAAGTAAGTACATATATAAGTACGTTTTACATATTATATGGTATTGGTGTATTTTGTTCCCTTGTTATTAACTGGGCAGGTATTAAGCATGTTTATTATTATATATAGTTTATACTCGCGGTGTTGGTGTGGCATCGTCTTATGTTCTTTGTATTTGTTAAAACACTTTACCATCTTATTTAATTGTTCTATGGATATTGGTGTAATATTCGGGTCCATTTTACTGTGATAATTTTGTTTTTTTCTAATTACTTGTAAAGTAGGTGGGGAAATCGGAAAAGGGTCGGTCTTGAATTTTCCCTTCATCGTCTCTTAAGTTTAGGAGACAAATTTATATTGTCTATATCTTTATACAAGGTGAAACAGAAAGGGTATACTAATTTTTTTGCAACTTAACTTTGTAAATCTAAAACTATCGGCTTTGTGGGACAGTTGAAGTACTCAAGGTTTTGTAGACTTGTGAAATCTGTCAACAGCTGTATCCCTGTAACACCTTTTGTATTTCAAGTTTCCTCCAAAGCTGATAGTATTAGATTTACAAAGTTAAGTTGCAAAAAAAATAGTATACCCTTTATGTTTCACCTTGTATAGGATTGGTACCAAAGCCTTATTTGATTCCTATTCCGATTCTGTTCCGTTATAACAGTACAGTTTGTACTATTACAATCTCATCGCAATATCACCTCTGAATTTTAGACATTTTAATTAATAACAAAACATTTTTTCTTAAAAAAGTGCTTTGTATTTATTACCAGTTCAAATTAATCGTGACTTTCCATTTTTGGGAAAAATGTATGTAATGATGCCCATTCTGTTGTAATCTAAAAATATTTCTGTCCTACACACACGTAACGACCATAGTTTGTGATCCAACAGAATTAGCGCAAATAACGGGCATACTAAATAACAATAACAGTATAAATAACTCCTGGGTATAGCTTCACTAGGGATTTTATTGAGGGGTAGTGTTCATTTAGTGTTTATATACCGTCAAAACCAGTAATGAGACCAGATAGTTGGCAATGACCGTGTATATCATGTATGTACGTTTATACGCGTAAAATACAAATTGTCGCTTCTTATGTTCAGTTTCGCCTTTTTAGTTTGCTTAGCGGCCGTAGAATGATATATACCCTACTGTAGTACATAGTTAATATGTTTTTAATTTTCAGTATTTTACGCTTAATATTATAAAATATGTTTCGTTTTTATATCAGAAGTTGAAGAGTAGTTTTTCTCTACTAATTTTAATCATATGCTAGTCAATACATTTTAGTAATGTACTCTACTAAATATTTAATCTAATTTACTAACGGGAATAAATCATTATTTATTTATTGAAATAATTAATAAACTGAGCAGCTAGGCTTACGTAGTTAAAATAAATAAAATATATTTCTTGCGTAACAATTTCACACGTAATTAAATGTTATTCTGTTTGTCCTTATTTAAGCTGGACTGACTGCCCAGCAGGACGATAAATGGGTTAATAATTTGCCAATTAAAGTAGGTAAAACTAACCTACAAACTAACCTCATTTATTAAGAATTTAACCTTTAATTTGATAACCAGTGGCTCTGAAAATATCAGTAGCTAACATAACTATTACAATAATAAATGTCGTAACCCGAATGTAAGACATAACGTTTTAACACGGTGGTGGTAAGCACTAGCCGGCGCTAGTGCAGGCGTCATTGAGGTCAGCCGCGCTAGCCAGGTCGAAGGGCAGGCGTGATGGGGCTAGCCGAGTTAGCGGGGTGTAGGGCGGGTTTAGTGAACCTAGTGGGGTATAGGGCGAGTTTAGTGAAGCTAGCGGGGTGTAGGGCAGGTGTAGTGAAGCTAGCAGTGACAGCTAGCGGCGTCAGGGCGAGTCTAGTGAACCTAGCGGGGTCAGCTAGTAGCCCTAGGGCGGGTTAATTGAGCTAGTCGTGCTAGGGCGACGATGGCCCGAGTCCAAGGGCGAATGTGATAGAGATTAGCTGTGCTAGTGGGGATAGAGCGGGTGTAATGAAGTTAGCGGGATATAGGGTAAAGTTAGTGAACCTAGCGGGGTATAGGGCGAGATTAATGAAGTTATCGGGGTATAGGCGAGTTTAGGGAAGATAGCGGGGCGAAGGGTGAGCTTAGTGAAGCTAGCGGGGTATAGGGCGAGGTTAGTGAACGTAGCGGGGTATAGGACAAGTTTAGTGAAGCTAGCGGGGTATAGGGCGAGTTCAGTGATGCTAGCTGGGTGTAGGACGTCGGTAACGGGGCATAGAACCGGTTAAGTGAAACAAGCCGGTCATAGGCTGGGTGTAGTGCAGCTAGCGGCGGCGGCTGGCGGGTGTAGGGCGCGTGTAAACGGTGGTGTGGTGTCCAGACTCGGGGCTGGGGCGCGCCACGCCGCCGCGGCGCGCGGCCTCGCCCGGCGTGCGCGCGCTGGGCTCGCCCGCCGCCGGCTCGGGGCCCGGCTCGCTGCCCGGCGCCATCGGCAAGCGCCGACACCACGGCAGCGACGACACCTCCGACGTCTCCTCCACGCACTCCTCCATTATGGACTATTCCGGTGAGTACTCTTGCATTTATTACCCACACTTCGTTTTCATTTTATTTTAGACAGAAGATATCATATCGACAGTATTTATAACTGTCAACATTATTTATAATGTTGTTTTAGTTTCGTTGCATTATTATAATTAAGTCTATTGACAGTACTATTTTATTATGTAAAAAATATTCTTATGTTATATGCGATGTCAGTCATAATTCATATCGGATAAGACACCCGTCTATCTTTATATTGGTCGATCACATCCGACACTACACGACGTAAATATTTGTTTATGTTTAAATCTTCATTGATTTAATTTAAATTTATATAACCGCAGTCGTATCCATACAGTAATACATTAATCAATTATTATAATGTCAGCACTGTTACATTTATAACGGCACTCTAAACAATACAATTTGTTTGCCCCTCTAGCGAGATCAGATAGAAGTCGACGCAAAGGTCCCACGTTATTACCATTAATAGGTAGCTAGCGCAGCGTACCCACACGTAATATACACGTATAAGACGAATATACACACAGTAATCACGAGTTGATACACCGTATGTAGGCGATGTCATGCCAACAGTTGAATATTGACAAATATTTGATAACGCATGGTGTTCGTGCATTTTGATCTAACATTGGATCCCCGCATCCGACGCGCTTACTAAGAACGCTTGCTCTCACCCACAATTGACGATTAACAACCAATTATCACGGCACTAAACTATTGTTTACACTGTGCATTTGTATTTGTACTAAATAACTATTTATATATAATTATTATTAATTAGTTGTAAATACATACTGCGCTCCTATAGCACAATCCTCAAACGTAATCGTATCGTCCGTTCTGTCACTGTCATTCTTATTTATGAAAACTGTTACGTGAGCGGGACGGGACGTTTACGTCACCGTAATGCTACGTACAAAGATTGTGCTCGAGGTTCTAAATTCTTAATGATATCATAGAGTAGGTAAATACTAGAATAATTCACGTTTTTGGGTGCTTTAGTGCACATTTAATTAGTCGGTATTTAAAGGAAAATAATTATATAAGGTATTATTTTAATAATGCAGTATATTTTTTATGGCCCCTTAGTCAAAGCTAAAGATGATGCTATGATACCACAAACAATATTTATACCATCCGATTGTTTTTATGTGGTACGTCCATCATCTTTACCATAGACGCCATGTAGAATATCATTCATTATTTAAATAAGGGATTTCTTGGAAAATAATTATAAAGTTACATGATCCTATTACTGCAAAATTGTATAATTGACAATTCCATGCTTATACCTAATCCTGATATGGTCCAGGTCCGCGGCTGTACAAGCAGCCGACGACGAAGTCGAACCGCGGCATAATGCTGAACGCGGTGGAGTACTGCGTGTTCCCGGGCGCGGTGAACGCGGAGGCCAAGCGGCGCGTGCTGGAGGAGGTGGCGCGCTCCGAGAGCAAGCACTTCCTGGTGCTGTTCCGCGACGCCGGCTGCCAGTTCCGCGCGCTCTACTCCTACTGCCCCGACTCCGACCAGGTCACCAAGCTGTACGGCACCGGGCCCAAGCACGTCAACGACAGGATGTTCGATAAGTTCTTCAAGTTAGTATTGATTAAATAAATAAATATTGCAAGATTGACATACCAACTGTATGGTCCCAAACTAAGCGACCCTTGTGCTATGGGTACTGTACAATGTACTGGGGCAATCCCAGTGGCAGCTAAACCTGGGATAATTACGGAATTTACCCCGGTGGGCATCAAACCCGCAACCACCCGGTGTAGTGAGGTGAGCGGCCTATGCTCAAACCACTGTGTCAAGCGGTGTTATTTATTTATTTTACCTGCGAAAGGCTCTGTTAATAATGTAGTTATTGAAATAAAACTATTTCACGGATTTTATCGCGTTTATTAACTTTATGTCCCCTGCTGTTGCTGCTGTAAAGCAACCGAAACGTCGGGAACATAATAGAGGGAGAGCCAGCGATAGCCAGACGTTCCATATTTTATAAAGGCTGTCAATTTCTCAGAGCATGCCCCCAACACAGGTAAGAACGATCATCGAGTATGGAGTTGGGATTGTGGTTACTTCGGCAGTTAACAGGTAGTAAAGGTGTATAAAATAGTACCTCAAATTCGTTATAGTATAAAGCTTAATTTTTATATATTTCCTTCGGAATAATATTAGAAATCACGCCATCCATTGACGGACACTTAGTGCGGTTTCAAACCCCTGCCAGACACCCCTAAACTTTAATAATTTATGAGTATACTTTCGTCATAGTATAAAAGCTGGGTTTTACATATGTTACTTGGGAACCCATAAAAAATATTACTTCAACAGCCGGACAGTTTTAATGGTTTTAACATCTTGCCAGACACATTTAAATAGTTATTTAATCATCCAAGTATGAACGCAATAAAACAATTTTTCATTGGGTTTCTTGAACAATTTCGATACACTAAACTGCCTATCTTACTTACTGATAAGTCAATTTGCAAAATATCACCATAATATCTGACATAAATGGCCGTATCTTTTGATTGCGTTGAATAGAAGCCTATTTTTTACATCTCCAAGGGATCATAGCATTTGATAATTGATATTAATTTTTACTTGATAACTTTATCCGTTTCCGAGAAAAAGGGTATTGATAAACAGACAGACGGACAACAAAGTGATCTTATAAGGGTTCCGTGTTTTCATTTTGAGGTGTAGAACCCTAAAACTATATCCTGTACTGTAACTACATCCTTTGGGAGTGCAGTCGCTGGCACAACGAACGGACTACTATGCTAAATAGCCTGCAAGTGACATCTGGAGCAGTTTATTACACAGACCTTGTAGATACCAGGGACAATTTCCGTGCGTTCAAGCGCTTTAGCCATACCTATTATTGGAATCAAGTATAATCAGCTCAGGAGGTTAGGTCCAATTAGTCATATTACGATCCGTGGTGCCTTACAACTGGGCCCTTATTACGTTAGCTACTTCAATTGCAATAAAAAAGCAAATGCAAGCGATTGAACGCTAATTAGCTTTCAAACGCTTGGGCAAATGTTTGGTATTCCACTAGCGACTGAATTGCGATCGAAGGCTTGGTAATTTGGATTATTGCATTTGGCTATTAGGCGCATGCTCATAAAATTATAATACATTTTACTAAATATAAATAAATGGAATATAATAATAATAAATAATATGTTATAATAATACAATATAATAAAATAGTATATTATATTATAATATTTAAAAAAAATGTATTTTTATAATATATATTTATTTTATTATTATTAACAGACAGACTTTAAATGTGTCTGGCAAGATGTAAAAGCCATAAAACTATCCGGCTGACGAAGTAATATTTTTTTAGAGGTCCCCAAGTAACATATGTAAAACCCAGCTTTTATACTATGACGAAAGTATACTTATAATTTATTAAAGTTAGGGGTGTCTGACAGGGGTTTGAAACCGCACTAAGTGTCCGGCAATGGATGCCGTGATTTCTAATGTTATTCCGAAGGAAATACAGGCTATTTAGCATAGTAGTCCGTTCGTTGTGCCAGCGACTGCACTCCCAAAAGATGTAGTTGCAGTACAGGATATAGTTTTAGGGTTCCACACCTCAAAAGGAAAACACGGAACCCTTATAAGATCACATTGTTGCCCGTCTGTCTGTTTATCAAGACCCTTTTTCTCGGAAACGGATAAAGTTATCAAGTAAAAATTAATGTCAATTATCAAATGCTATGATCCCTTGGAGATGTAAAAAAATAGGCTTCTATTCAACGCAATCA
Source organism: Notodonta ziczac (assembly GCA_918843915.1). Taxonomy (NCBI): domain Eukaryota; kingdom Metazoa; phylum Arthropoda; class Insecta; order Lepidoptera; family Notodontidae; genus Notodonta; species Notodonta ziczac. The sequence goes on from OU974037.1 coordinate 12,727,775, forward strand.
AAAGATACGGCCATTTATGTCAGATATTATGGTGATATTTTGCAAATTGACTTATCAGTAAGTAAGATAGGGAGTTTAGTGTATCGAAGTTGTTCAAGAAACCCAATGAAAAATAGTTTTATTGCGTTCATACTTGGATGATTAAATAACTATTTAAATGTGTCTGGCAAGATGTTAAAACCATTAAAACTGTCCGGCTGTTGAAGTAAAATTTTTTTATGGGTTCCCAAGTAACATATGTAAAACCCAGCTTTTATACTATGACGAAAGTATACTCCTAAATTATTAAAGTTTAGGGGTGTCTGGCAGGGGGTTGAAACCGCACTAAGTGTCCGTCAATGGATGGCGTGATTTCTAATATTATTCCGAAGGAAATATATAAGAATTAAGCTTTATACTATAACGAATTTGAGGTACTATTTTATACACCTTTACTACCTGTTAACTGCCGAAGTAACCACAATCCCAACTCCATACTCGATGATCGTTCTTACCTGTGTTGGGGGCATGCTCTGAGAAATTGACAGCCTTTATAAAATATGGAACGTCTGGCTATCGCTGGCTCTTGGTATATAAAGTTAATAAATGCGATAAAATCCGTGAAATAGTTTTATTTCAATAACTACATTATTAACAGAGTTTTTTTCAATGTGTAGTATTCGCGTAAATATAAGAAAACAAAATGTAGTTATTGTTAGGATCTTGTTGAGGTCATAATCACGAATTCTTCAGCTAGAGGAGTCCAGCGTCTTCCATATGTCGCTGTTAACAGCTGATGGCGTGTGTAAGCGTCATAACGATGTCATAATTAAATCATGTACTCAATCGTTCCAGATACAACTCTGGCAGCAAATGCTTCTCCCAGGTGCACACGAAGCACCTGACGGTGACGATCGACGCGTTCACGATACACAACTCGCTGTGGCAGGGCAAGAAGGTGCAGCTGCCCAGCAAGAAGGACATGGCGCTCGTCATATAGCCGCGCCCCCCTCTAGTCGCCGCCGGCACTCGAGCCAACCTCACTCTACGGCCCACGCTGCAGTAGGGCAACGGTGCCAGTGTCCAACATTGTATTTTAAAGAATGGTTAGTGCGTATTCCTCGACGGAAGCTGTTTTAATTTTCCAAAATTATGTTAATTTTCGGTTGTAGGCCTCGCGGACCGCTCGATCTGACGGCAGTCCTGTGGCGGTGACAGACGTGAGTGAAACAATTAATAGTCGTTGTTTGATTTCGGTCTGTCTCCGCCATTAAAACTAAAACTTTAGGCGCTCTTTTTAATGAAACAAGATAAACATATTTTTATCATTTGGCTATCGATATACTCAAAGTTTCCTTATAAAGAGTATTACAAGTTGTAAATAGCTTCAACAGTAAGTAATGGGGCTCATTGCCAGAGTGGGACAGTGCCATACGTGGAAACGATACACTGTCAGCTGCATGTTTTCTCGTATAGGTATGTCTCTTTTAGTCAGGCGTCAGATCAGGTGGTCCAAATGTATTGACGTGTGATGTCGACCGGTTCGTTGAGCACGGCGCGCGCCGCGACGAGTCATAGTCGTCGGTAGGTGTCGCGAGCGCCGCCTCGTCTCTGCGTCATATTCATGATAGAGCTACTGTTAGATGTACAGTTTGACCTTTCTCCCGTTGAGATATTAACACGCAACGCGACTGAGATGCGACACCATAGGATCTGCGCGGTCTGTTGACGTCGCTACACAAATTCGACTACTACGGTATCGACTCTATTCCCGAATTCATAGAGCAGCATATCGACTGTTAGCTACGTAAAGATCGCATGTCAGTCGCGTAGTTTGTGAATGTCTGCGCGGAAGAAAGGCCTCAGTGCGGTTAGGTCGCGAGCTCGGATCCGATATTGCGTTCGCTTCGATCGGTACTTGTGATTGTCATGTTTCGCGTCAGCTGTGTTTGTGTTGTGTAATTTATTTCACGTGTCGAGCGAGCGAGCGCAGCGGCTGGCGAAGGTCGCGGACGATCGTTGCGGGGGTGCCCCCGGGCCGCTTCGTTAACGTATGTGTGCGTTGATTAATGCTGCGTTAGTTCGAAATGTGTTACTCAGTGTTTTATCGCAATGTTTGCCATATGTATTAGTGAGATGGTCGATACGTTCCAAATTAATCAAATTGTCTCAAAAACGTAACAGCCAAACGACGGATACTTTAGGTACGTTAATTTCGTTAGCAGAACTGTCCCCTCACGTATGTAGTAACAATGTTCACAAACTAATATCGCTTATTCGTTATAATATTTAACTCGTTAGTGATTATGTTCAATTGACTGGAGCTAAGATTAGTATTTGTTTAACTGACCCCAATCAAAGTTATTTCAATTTCCATTTTTTTACTGCTTGTATAGCTAAAAGTAAGAAAAGGCACATTTTACGTGGTAATTGTACTGCCTTATCCTGTAAATAATTGTTTTTTTGTATACAGCTATTTATTAAAAGAATGTTAAAGGAGAATTGATGAATATCATTTTTCATTGTTTAATGATTGGTCATCAATAATATACTACCGATAGTATATGGTATGCAAATATATTGTATTACTTAAAACCATAACGAAATAATATTGAATTTCATATTACTGTGTTGTTTTATTTTCATCACCAATAGTACATTGTTACACGAGTGGTGAAAGTGACTTATTTGTTCCCGAGACGGGATTTGGCGCCCGAACGTAGCCAGGGCGCTAATAGTTCGAGGGACAAAATAAGTCTTTCACCCGAGGTAAACACTGTGCTTTTCATTACGAATACAAGGAAACTAAAAATAAAAACAGGAATTGGCTAAAGAAACAATACAAGGAAGTATGAACAATACTCTACCAACTCGAAAAAAAAATCGGATTGCCGCCTATTTTGTTTTTTTTCGTTGGCCGGCCAACTTCATTATTTAGCCATTATTTTTCATTTTCATCTTTAAATATTTTGCCCTAATCTATGATATTTTAAAGAAATTGTTGAAACTAAATTATAATTAAGTCATATAAAAATATATATTCTTTAATTAATACTTAACTTTATGTTATTTCAATTTTACATCGTGCTCTAATTGAGTGACTGTAGAAAAAGTTTGAACATGGTTCCATAGAAATGTGAAAATGGAACGTTTTTTTTTATAATTTGACAGCTGTCAGTTGAAAGCGATTCTCCCGGGCCGGAAAAGTATTACTTTCAACCCGCTCCTCAGGCAACTTCAGACCTACTTACAGAGTATGAGTAATGAAAAATATTTTACTACCGAAACTTATCAGGCAATAGCTGAAACCCAATAAGAAATACCAGGAAAAGTATGCATGATTTAAAAAATACTCATAAATCGTTAAAATCAACTTTAATTCGCAATTACATAACAGGTCTACACTTAATTAATACTGACTAAAATTACGTAATGTAAGAATTTGTGAACCGTATTGTAATAGGTATTAATCACGTCTTTATTTCCATACTTGATAAAATTTAAATTCACCATTGTAATTCACTAATAAAATCAACATATCCAATAATCATGTTCCCATTATAATTCAATAATTAAAATTATCAATATTTAAAATACACATTACTTAAGTAATAATTAAAAATATAAATAGCTAAATAGAGATCCATCAATCAACATTGCGAGATATTAAAAACGGTTGAGTGTTTACTAACAATAGCGGCGCTTACAACTAATATTTAAGAACTAGTTAAAATTAGACAATAGTGAAGTAGTGTGTGACGGGCGCGGCCACGTTCGCCTCGACGCTCTTCTGTAGATTCAGTTGGTGGACTATCATATCCGGGTTTTCTACCTCCTGAGAATAACGAGAACATGTTTTTATCATGATAACCCCAGTAGATCCGACCCCATGAGTACCACAGTTATTACTAACAATAAATGTAGTTTAGGCAACAATTTTAAACGTTTCTAAAAATATTAACCTCGTGTATCAACTCAAACTCAAAATTGTTTTTATTCACGTAAGCCAACAAAGCATTTATGAATAGTCAGAATCTACCACCGGTTCGGAATGCTGCTTCCACTGACAAGACCCGGCAAGAAACTCAATGGTTACTCTTTTCTATGAATTAAAGATGGCGTACATTCTCAGGAACAGCATAAAAAAAATGTAAAAAATAACTAACTATAATATAAATTATTTATTCTTACCTCTTCCTCAGCATATCCGTTGATCTCCACAGGTATCGTCTGGCCATCCTGAGTAATAACCTGATAACCAGATAATAGGATTTGTTTTAGAAAATTGTAACTGATATGTAGGTTAGGTAAAGATGTTAAATTGCAATTTTTTAAATTAATTATTATTGCTGACCACGAGCAGGTCAATAGATTTAATTTAGGCAAATTTATTTGATGTACTAAACAAAATGTAATAAAACATACCTGCAGAGATTTCCCATCGGCGGATGTGATGGCGAGCCGGGTGCCGTCTTGCATCGTGAAGTGCAGTGGATTGCCTTGCTCGTCTGTCACCTGATAATATGACATGAATAAATCATTTAATGTTGTCTAATAACTCGGGACCAACAGTACTACTAGTAATGTGATAAATAAATAAATATCGACCGACTGACACACCAACTGTATGGTTCCAAAGTAACTATGGGCACCGTACAATGGACTGGGGGCGACCCCAGTGACACCCAGACCAGGGCAAATTACGATAAGCCCATTTGCGAAATTTGCCCCAGCGGGTATCGAACACGCAACCACCATGTGCAGTGAGCCGAGCGGCCTACGCTCGAGCCACTGTGCCAAGCGGTCGTCAATGATAACCTCACATCACTGATTTAAGAAAACATCACATAGGTATAAACAAATGAAGCGGTTGATAATTACCGGCATGTGTTCCTGCGTGTCCAGCACGAGCGGCTCGTGCATCTGCTCGAGCGGCTCGGGCTCGAGCTGCTCGTGCTCAAGCTCCAAGTGCTCGAGCTCGGGCTGCGGCACGAGCAGCGACGGCCCGGAGTACAGTTCACAGGTCGTCAACACCTTACTCTCGTCAAGACTCGCCGCCTAGAAAACAATTCGTGTTAAGTTTCGTTGTACTTTGCAGTTAACACAAATGAAAGTAATTATAGACATTGTCCTACAAAAATGGCCCATTTCACGTCTATTGTTACGATCCAGGTACATTTAAATCTACTTCTTCAGAACGAGTTTATATGGCTTCTTATATCAATTAAGATAAGAATAAGTATTAATTTAAGTTTGGATGCAGAACTCGTAATTCATTTATGTATTTTCTTCCATGGTCTAAATTAGCCGTAGTTTTGCAAAATGGAACCAACCCACTCACTTCTGCAAACTAAAACCAACCTTGAACCACGTAACACAAGGTTGGTTTTGGTCTACGGCAGAGCACGTGGGTTGATTACATTCTGCAGAACTATATCCAATTAGTCTGTGTACTGACTGAATTCGCACCAATGCATGAGCAGTATTTCCCGTACCTGTTCCGGGTCCAGTATGTGGAAGGCGGGCGAGTTCGGCTCGTCGACGTCGTACGTGACGTAAATGATCCTCTCCTCGAGCTCGTCCTCGCCGGTGACCTGCACCGCGGCCAGCTGCGGCGCCGCTGGGCTCGCCGCCGCCGGGCTCGCCGCCGCCGCCGGCTGGTTGGAGGTGGCCAGCAGGCTGATCTGTTTGTGCACTTGCTGGGGGTAGAATAATAAACGTTCGTAAAAATATGCTAATTGTAGAAATAAAAGCAATCTCTTGAGTGGATTTTGGTCCTGCATTTTGCCATAAATCATACTTGTTTGCTTCAGTGGTCATTCATAAAATCCACTGACAAATTGGTAAAAGTGATATTCAGGGATCAGTATTATCTATACAAATAAATAAAATTGAAGTGTCTGTTTGTAATATCAAAATAACACCTTTTCACTAAATGCATATGAAAGTACATACGATACCTATAGCAAAAACGCGAATAAAAAAATTTTTGTCTGTCTGTGTGTTTGTTCCGGGTAATCTCCGAAACGGCTGGACCGATTTCGACGGGACTTTCGCTGGCAGATAGCTGATCTTATAGCGGGTAACTGAGGCTACTTTTATTTTAGAAAAACAAAATTAAAAAAATGGGTCCTGGGCTCAGAACGCGGGACCGGGCTTTATTGTTAAGTTAAATTCCACGCGGGCGAAGTCGCGGGCTCAGCTAGTAAAAAATAAACAGAGGGAAGGGAAACACGTTAGTAACATCTCTCGTACACATCAATGGTTTTGGATCAGTACAGTCTCGTTCATTATTTGTATCCCGAGTACAGTAATAAATATGGTATAGGCGGGAATTAAAGTCGCAACACCCTCGTGTCGTGGTACCTTCTTGTGCTTGTTGAGGTTGGAGGCGTCGGCGAAGGCCCGCGGGCAGTGCGTGCAGCGGAAGGGCCGCTCGCCGGTGTGCAGGCGCGCGTGCTTCAGCAGCGCCCAGCGCGACCCCAGCTCGCGCCCGCACCAGCCGCACACGTGCACCGCGCCTCCCGCACCCGCACCCGCACCGGCCCCCGCCCCCCGACCCGCCGCGCGCGCACCCGTCCTGCGCCGAACACGACTCTGTTACTATGTGCAGTACAGATAAAAGTGATTCTTATAGAAACAAAATGTTGTTGGCTCAGGGTGGCACTGAAAGTAATTCTCTTTATGTAATACTAGCTGTGCCCGCGACATCGTCCGCGTGTAATTTAACTTAACAAAAATTTCGGGGTTTTCATCCCCTATTTTATCCCCTTGGGGGTAGAATTAATTAAAATCCTTTCTTAGCGGATGCCTACGTCATAACATCTACCTGCATGCCAAATTTCAACCCGATCCGTCCAGTGGTTTGGACTGTGCGTTGATAGATCACTATGTCAGTCAGTCACCTTTGAGTTATATATATTTAGATGTTTGCGGTGGCTTTGTGGAACCGGTCATCCTCTTCCCTCTATTATGTTTGAGGAGGGTGATTGGTCCACTCACTTTCCCTTTAACAACATTGTTGTTAAACTTTATTCATTTATTTAGCATGGAAGGCATCACACCGAAGCAATTATTTTCTTATTCACCTCTGTTGTATTTATTACTACATATTATTATTTTGATTTGTAAACATTTAAATTGATGTAAAGTGTTAGTAGGTATGCACACCTCCATAGACTAGCTTTCTTATTTAAATACCTAAATCTGAGTTGAGTTGAGTATATGAATCAGTGTTGATATAACCTGGGTGGGTTGTGTGCGGGCTGGTGCGGCGGGTGCGGCTGGTGCGGCTGCGGCTGGTGGCGGCGCGCGTGCAGGCGGTGCTGCGAGCTGGTAACAGTGTTGATATAACCTGGGTGGGTTGTGTGCGGGCTGGTGCGGCGGGTGCGGCTGGTGCGGCTGCGGCTGGTGGCGGCGCGCGTGCAGGCGGTGCTGCGAGCTGGTAACAGTGTTGATATAACCTGGGTGGGTTGTGTGCGGGCTGGTGCGGCGGGTGCGGCTGGTGCGGCTGCGGCTGGTGGCGGCGCGCGTGCAGGCGGTGCTGCGAGCTGGTAACAGTGTTGATATAACCTGGGTGGGTTGTGTGCGGGCTGGTGCGGCGGGTGCGGCTGGTGCGGCTGCGGCTGGTGGCGGCGCGCGTGCAGGCGGTGCTGCGAGCTGGTAACAGTGTTGATATAACCTGGGTGGGTTGTGTGCGGGCTGGTGCGGCGGGTGCGGCTGGTGCGGCTGCGGCTGGTGGCGGCGCGCGTGCAGGCGGTGCTGCGAGCTGGTAACAGTGTTGATATAACCTGGGTGGGTTGTGTGCGGGCTGGTGCGGCGGGTGCGGCTGGTGCGGCTGCGGCTGGTGGCGGCGCGCGTGCAGGCGGTGCTGCGAGCTGGTAACAGTGTTGATATAACCTGGGTGGGTTGTGTGCGGGCTGGTGCGGCGGGTGCGGCTGGTGCGGCTGCGGCTGGTGGCGGCGCGCGTGCAGGCGGTGCTGCGAGCTGGTAACAGTGTTGATATAACCTGGGTGGGTTGTGTGCGGGCTGGTGCGGCGGGTGCGGCTGGTGCGGCTGCGGCTGGTGGCGGCGCGCGTGCAGGCGGTGCTGCGAGCTGGTAACAGTGTTGATATAACCTGGGTGGGTTGTGTGCGGGCTGGTGCGGCGGGTGCGGCTGGTGCGGCTGCGGCTGGTGGCGGCGCGCGTGCAGGCGGTGCTGCGAGCTGGTAACAGTGTTGATATAACCTGGGTGGGTTGTGTGCGGGCTGGTGCGGCGGGTGCGGCTGGTGCGGCTGCGGCTGGTGGCGGCGCGCGTGCAGGCGGTGCTGCGAGCTGGTAACAGTGTTGATATAACCTGGGTGGGTTGTGTGCGGGCTGGTGCGGCGGGTGCGGCTGGTGCGGCTGCGGCTGGTGGCGGCGCGCGTGCAGGCGGTGCTGCGAGCTGGTGGTGAAGCGGCGCGGGCAGGCCGCGCACTGGAAGGGCTTCTCCCCGGTGTGGATGCGCTCGTGCTCCGACAGGTTGCCCTTCTGGCTGAAGCTCTTGCCGCACGTCTCGCACGAGTACGGCTTCTGACCTAAGGACACGACGCACACTGTACACCGTGTAGCTCCCGGCGCTAGGAACGCGTTATTCGAAACGAGAGCAATCCTCGTATGACCGGTACAATACAATACTAACGAATAGCTAGGAAAGGTTGTAATTTACATAATATGGATTCCTTTTATAAATGTAAACAGACACAGTAAAATCGGTTGCTAACTCAGGCGCGAGTACAAGTGTTCGTTCAGAGGGGTATGGGGTAATATTTGTCTAATTTTACCACAAAATCATAAATGAATTGCTTCGGTCGAGAGGCCGGTGGAGGAAGGGATTGCTATCTTTTCTCCGCACTTGCGCCACCTAGGGGCAATATACGGCTTGGACCCAAGGAGACTAGCATTATCTAAGGGCCTCTTCTACGAGTGTGAGAGAATGTGTGCATACCTGTGTGCCATCTCATGTGCAGCGTGAGGCTGGTCTTGTGCGCGAACCTGTGCTTGCAGATCTCGCACGAGAACTTCTTCACGCCGGAGTGCAGCAGCTGGTGGTTCAGCAGGTTCGCCTTCGTCTTGAACGACGCGTTGCATGTCTGCGGACGCACACAGGTATCTACTTTATAATACTTCTAAAGGTTCAGATAACGTTTATTCTCCAAATAAATATGAAAATTCTAGCAATTACTGATAGACAACACTCACACTAAATCAGAGGGGGGCTGGAAGCATTAAATTTTGCATAGGGGTTCCGTATATTAGTTAGGGGAGGACTAAGAAATGACTTTTGGGAATTCGACTCTTAAAGCGGTTAAATAGAGGAAAAAAGTTGGTTAGGAATCTCCATCGGGCACACGGCTAGTAGCAAGATATAGTAAAACCTTTGTTTCAGTCTTTATTAACCCACAGCTGCATAATAAACATATCTATTCTTCCACAGATATAGATTTACATAGATAATGCAAATGCATGTACTTCGCGAGTACGAAACCCCGACAAAGCGTCAAGGTTGGTCGCTGCTAACTTACAGTCCGCGCGACTACAGATATAGAAAATATGAGTATGAGCAACATAATCACTCGAGAGAATCGTAGCGGGCGGAGGGGCATCGGCGGCATCGGTGTCTTTGAATCGGTTTGGATTTCCCGTCACTTGTGACGGCACACGTGATACGTGATACGTGCGTTATCTATGTAAATCTATATCTGTGTATTCTTCACTTCTTTCACTCTAGAACAGCAAGTATCGGCGACATTATCAGACTGTCTCGCTGCTGCTGCGGCTAGTGGTGACGTGACAGCTCACCTTGCACGTGTAGGGGCGCAGCGCGGAGTGCACGAGCTGGTGCCGCTGCAGCAGCTGCTTGTGCTTGAACAGCTTGCCGCACTTGCCGCACACGTAGCGCTGCCCGGCGTGCACCGCCTCCTTGTGGTACACTACCGACGACGGGTGGTTCAGCACCTGTGGAACACAGAAATACGTTCAATTCGTCTCATCTCAGTCTTAGGGCCTGTGAACACCACGTTTTTTAAATGTGCCGTCGATGCGCGTTTGTAGCGATACAAACGCGATACGCACGCGAGTCAGACGCAGCCTATTGACTTATAGACTTTTGTAGGATAAAAGCGGGTCTTACGTTTCTAAAACGCACGTCGACGGCGCGTTTAAAAAACGTGGTGTGCACAGGCCCTTATGGCGGCATACTCGAATACTACTCCCATAATTAAATTATTTTTGGGACGTCGTCTTTATTATCTTGCATAGAAATACTGAAAAATAAAGATTAGCCGAGTTACTTGTCGGATTATCTCAGTCAGAGAACGCGGTCTGATGCAAAGCTGAGTGAATAGTGGATACAAAATATGCTATAGCACGTTACCCAAGAATACCTACATGTTTACGGCCGCTCGGTTCACTGCACCGGGTGCTTGCGGGTTCGATCCCCGCCAGGGAAAATTTCGCAAATGGCCTTTTCGTAATTTGACCATATCTGGGTGTCGCTGGGATCGCCCCCAGTCCATTGTACGGTACACACGTTGGATAGATTAGGACCATACTGTTGGTGTGTCAGTGTGGCGATATTAATTAATTGATTTATGTTGAAAGGGTGGTGGTTACCTTCCCGCAGAGGTCGCAGGCGAACCCCTTGGCGGCGGCGTGGCGGCGGCGGTGCGAGACGGCGTGCAGCGCGAGCGAGCGCGGGTACGCGAACACAGCGCCGCACTCCTTGCACGCGTACGGACGCGCGCCCTGGTGCGTCGCCTGACACAAACACATCGCCGCTTTATCACTAAACGCATTATTATGCGTGACAAACTTATTATGTGTAAATATGTGTATATAATATAAATGTCGCAGCCAACTACCAGCTTAATTCGTACTTAGGTATTTTACGAAATTGTTTAGATCCATGAAACCTACTTACCGGGTGGGATTTCTGTGGGGTCATAAAAAAATAACCCTAACCTAAACACATCCGGGTCGCTCTGCTTGGGAAGTATTTTGAAAAAGTTTTGTAGTACTTAAATGTCAACCAGTTGCCTAAGCATTAGCCAGCCAGTTTATTAAATGTTGTAACAGACGATACGGCTGAATATCATTTAGGCCGCTAGTTGAACGGCGCTGTTTAGTAAAGTGGCTAGGCTATTGATTGAACGGCGAATTAAGCTAGTTGGCTGCGACATAAACATTGGGAAAGATCATCAATTATAGTGTAGTGTTTGAGTTTTTGATGTGTAAGCGACATTTAGCGCGGCAGCGCCGCCGCGCCGGTCAATACCGTTCGGTCCAGCGCTGGTCAAGTTTGCCTGGAATGCGTGTTTCCTAGTATTTGGCCTACATATGCTCTGGCTTGCGTACGGCAGTTTTTAGCCCGAGCATCTACTTGAGGCTAGACAGGTTAAAGTCGCCATTGATAAATCAATCTGTACTCTTCAGTAACGCTTTGAAAATCAATAATAATAAAATACGTAGCAAATATTGTACGAGTATTTTTTGTTTAGTTTACAAGACCATCTCTTAAGTAATTTACCTTTATATGCAGCGATTTGCTCTGTTTAGTGCTGAATGTTTTATCACAATGGTTGCATTTCAGTCTCCCTTTGACCGGGGAGCCCTCCGCGGGCTGGTCCTCATTCGTTTCCTCCATCACTACGACGTCCGAGGAGGCGTCTGTGAGATAAATTACACATTATAATTATTGTGGAATTAAGTTTATACAAAGTATTTATTTTCATCATATTATATGATGATCCCAGATAATATACTAGGTGACACATAATGGGTATACTATTTTTTTTGCAACTTAACTTTGTAAATCTCAAACTAACGGCTTTGTAGGACAGTTGAAGTACTAAAGGTTTTGTACACTTGTGAAATCGGTCAACAGCTGTATTCCTGTAACACCTTTTGTTTTTCAAGTTCACTCCAAAGCTGATGGTTTTAGAATTACAAAGTTAAGTTTTGAAAAAAAAAGTATACCCATTATGTGTCACCTTGTATTACGCTGTAAGTGATATGTCACTTTTTAACCCATAAGGACATCTACACTCACGAAATTAACATTTTTGCCAGAAGAGTAACACTACTCCAAAAACCTTTAAAGGCCACAAATAATTAATAAATTCTGGACTGGAAATGGATATTAAATGTACTGCTCTCAATTATTTTTTATAGCTAGTGTGGGCTTGGCCACTTAGCTCCCTCATTGCTAACAAGCGTAACAGTTACGTAAGTATTTTAAGCTACGGAACCCCAAGTGAGACTCACCAGAATTTTTCACACCACTATTAGAAGGACTAGAGGGAATCTCGATCGGTATAGGACTGTGATGAATCTCATCTTGCGGCTTCATGAGCGGCGCCTGTGCGTCGTCCGCGTCAGCGCTGGGTTCCGGGTTCAGATCAGGCAGGGAGTTGGTTGATGACGTCACAGGCGCGTCATTGGTACTGGCTGATGCTGGATCGTCTGCCTGTTTGTCCGCAGGCTGATCTTTTATGTCTTCATCCTGTAACAATACTTGGTTTATATATGAACCATCAGACCCTGTATTCTGTGAAGGAATAGGCAAAGCTACACTAGTATTCAGTTGATGGCAAAGACCCTTGTGTGATAAGGGATAAATTTTGCAGCAATTGACTACACTTTATTTATTATATTATTATTAATCTGTCTACTTAAATTTCTTAACAACACTGCGAGAAAAATGTATTTGCGTAAAACTACGTTCCTGTGTTCTGTCCCGCCCACATGACCGCATGACGGATTTAATAAATAAGGACGCATGATTTCACGACGGTGATACGAAAATGTTAGATGTATTAGGAAACAAGATTGGCATGTCTTTTTGATGTAATTCGGTAATAAAGACTTATTTATGAAGATAAGATACATTTATTCCGGATCAGAAACAATTAAAAGCAAGTACAGTACCTATCAATTGGAAACGGATGATATTTTCAGAAGTGTGTCGCAAACAACAATACTCTAAATAGTTATTCAAAACTGTAATTCTTAAAATACATGCGTCGATTACGTATGGTAAGGAAAAATGGATATCGCTTTGCAGAACGAAATCAACCCACATGCACCGCTGTAGCCCAAAACTAACCTTGTGTTAGTGTCATGGGAAACGAGAAACGTGATGATACCTTCCTAAGGTATTGCACGGAGGTAGCGACCAGCGTGATTAATATAAGTAAAACCTGAGCAGAAAGAGGCCAGCTATCCACTTATTATCCTACTAATATTATTAATTGGAAAGTTTGTGAGTGTGCATGTATGTTTGTTACTCTTTCACGGCAAAAACTACTGAATGGATTTGGGTGAAATTTGGAACACAGATAGTTTATAACCTGGATTAACACATGGAATACTTTACTTAAGCCTAGGCGGACGAAGTCGCGGGCAGAAACTAGTGTTTTATAATTGTACTTGCTTTTGATAATTTTTCAATAAAAACACGTGATACTTTTGATTTAAATAAAAATATGTTATTTACATTTATTATTAAGGTGTATAATAAAGGTATCTGACCCCCATATCAGAGGTTGAAAGCGGCCAGGCCATAAAGTGCCGGATTTAAAAAGTGCGTGTGGCTCACCTGCAGCAGCAGGGCGGCGCCGGCGCCGGGCGGCAGCACGGTGAGCCCGGAGTGCGCGGCGGCGCGCTGGTGCGCGTCGAACCGCAGCTTGGCGCGGAAGGCGGCGCCGCAGCCGCAGCGGTACGCGACCGGCCCGTGCGCCGCCACGTGCGACATGTAGCGGCCCGCGCACGAGAACTGCATGCCGCAGATCGCGCACTCGGACCGCATGGGACGCATGCGACCTGCCGAGTGTCCACACACACGCTTTCATTACACTCGAAATGATAACATTTTTTGGATTTCAATCTAGTGTAATCTTTACTGTGATTGGTATGTTATGTCCAAATAAATTTCACTCCATGGGTTTACATGTTTATTTAATGACTTGTTTCAAAGAACTGGCTTAGCGAGAGTACCTACTGCTCCTCCGACAAGCTCTTGAGGAATCTAGGAATCAACGCTTCTAGATATTCAAGGGTACTGTACTAGATGTTCAAATATCAAGTTTAGGGGCTACCTCTACATTACTGACATGTAGAGGATTAGATCCAGAGATCCCGATACTCGGGATCCCGGTCGAATTTTGGTCCCGAAAATCTCGGGATAAAATTTTACAAATCCCGGGTTTTCGGGATTCAAAAAATGAATAAAAATTCAGTAAACGTAGTAAAAATGTTGCATAAAATGAAACGCACTTACATCTACTTGATGTTTGAAAAAGCACTTATAGATTTAAATAATCCTGTGCAATTTTCGGAATCAGATTTTGAACTTATCAATGAGATAATGAATGTCTTGGCCCTAGTTAAAGTATCCGTAGAAGCACGTTGTCGTTCTCACGCCAATTTGTGCTCAGCTTACGCTACCTTCAAGTTTTTTTTCAACAATTAAGCCACTATTGCTCTTATTTCGCTTCTAAATTAAAGAAAATCTTATTAAATCGCATAAATGATCGCCGTAGAAATGAGTAAAGGGCGTAATAAATTACCTACAAAACTTTTATTAACGACTCGTCTAACTTTCATGGGGCCCAAACGCGCTTTTTCAGCATATATGTGCAACAAACTGAGAAGTAGGCTTGGGGATGAAACGCTGGTTGCTTTATTATTTCTTAGATTTTATTTTCGCAATAAGTAAGTAAGTCTGGTAATTTTCAACTAAGAACCTATATTTGGTTATTTAATTTAAAGTGGGATATTGATCTCTTTAGAATAAGTAAAAGAACATGTTTATTATGGGTTCACATAAGTGAGTCTCAGTTGATTATTATGAAAGTTTACATTTTATTATTAAAATATATAGGCAGAAGAGCCTAGTTCCATTATTTTAACAAAAAATAAAAATATAATTTTCTACTTTTTCTAACACTACAATCCTGGGATACCGGTATTGTCTGTAGATAATTCCGAAATCCCGGGATCAGAAAAATGGGCCAGGATCGAATCCTCTACTAACATGGCAGTGAAACCAAAAAAAGCGTCACAATAAATCATAACAATATCCCCACCTTTAGGCCTCCCTCGACCCTTCCCCTTCACAACCACCACCAGCTCCCCCGAGTTCTCCATATGGCCGATAACCTCAGGCTCCTTGGACACTGGAATCTGCGGCTCTATGTCGATCTCTGGCTTCGCCTCATGATCACTCTCCTCATCTATCACACCTTCTTCTATGAATATCTTTTCCAGTTCTTTGCCCTGGGTAGTACATAAAAACATTTTAAACATCAACCATAACTATAACTGGTTTATCTTGCTGTCTAATAAACTAGTTACTAATGAACTTTTACTCAGAGCTGTTGACTTCGTGTCAGATAGTTCTTCAAACTAGCAATAACTTTGGCCTTAGTCTGGGTGTCATGGCTTAGTTTGCGACCATACAGTTAGTGTGTTTATTCTGTAATATGGTCCCAAGTTAAACTATGCTTGTATTATGGGTAACACAGAATGGACAGCGGGGATCCCAGTCACATACACTCAAACCATAAAACCAAGCAGTTGAATGTCAAAGCCAAACTTTTGAATGTGAAAATTCTACTCTACTCATACCTGTACAGCCTCCCTGAACCTGGTTGGAGTCTTCCTTTTCCTCTTCCCTGAAGGCTCATCTTCCCTGTCTTTCTTCGTTGAGGCCTTGAGCTCTATCTCCCTGTTGGCTAACTCAGTGGCTACCTCTTCAGGTGTTTTCTGCTTCTTAGGAGGCCGGCCACGTTTCCGTTTTGGCTTCTCCAGGCCAGCAACTTGGAGTGCTATTGGATGCTCCACTTGGTACACGCCATCGCTTGTGTTCACTGTTGATTATTGATGTGTAATTAGAATCTGACAATATTGATTATCTTGTAACATAGTTAAATTTAAATGTCTACATGTTTACACTCTATGATAGGAAATAGTGCTAATTATTGTGGATTTACACTACTAAAATAGGATTTTTGATAGACTGTATAGCATTGAATGCCTACTGATTTCGGGACTCCAGCATTGGATAGGTCTCACCCCTCTTAAGTAAACTAGTTGGAATTCAATGTAACATACTAAGGAATATCTTAATTTTTCTGGGGTACAATCTCAACTGATAAATGCGAACAAATAACTGTATGCAAACCTTCATAAACAATATTTTCAGTTATAATTTCTTGTTCAATTGCAGTATTCTGCTTGCTCTTTTTATAATCCTTCTCTCTCTGGTGAAGTTCGCGAATTATTTTCTGAAAAATTAATTATGTACTTATAGGTAGGTATAGAGAACGTATAATACTGGTGACACAAGCTAATAATACATTATTTAGGAAAGCTTACTTGTCCATTGATAATGAGGTTCATGAATTCTACGGTGGCTTCCAGTTGTATGGTGCAGCCTGGGCAAATCGTCTGAGGCAGTTGGCCATCATTTGAGACCTAAAAATATCACATTTTAACAAGATATACTATTCGTCTGTTTATCTAAATCAGCTGTTTCAATTCAAAGCGGCGCAACGCAAGAAATGCGGATAGATAGAAATTGACATTCGTTAACCCGACAAACAACAATGTACCTTCTATGAAAAGTAGATAAGTCAGATTATGTAAATTCTTTATAAACAATTACAAATCAAGACAATAATATTCATGTGGTTAGATGAGATTTCAATTAAATATAAGATGCTAAAGATACGAAAATGATAAAATAATATACCAATTGCCAGCCATTTTAGTTTGATCCTTGAAGTCAATACAAATCACTTTTAAGAAATTTTTACTTACCCTGATAGGCAAATAAGTATTAATAAGTTCGCTCAAGTTTTGACTATTTTCCTGACAAGAATATAATTGTGTTCCAATATCATTTTCTTCACCACACAATCTACAAATAGTGGAATTGTATAGAAATACTTCCATCTTAGTGCGAACTAAAAGCGACATCTATTTCCGCACTAGAAGAAGAAACGATAAACCACGTTTAATTTTCCTTGTGGCAACAACAAACTATAAAAGATAACTACATAATATAATTTTAGCCAAATAATTGTCTGCAGGTCAAAAATAAATAAATAACTACATATACATGTTCAAAATCATTTATCTAATTACTTGTATCTTTAAAAGAATATATATTTAATAACAAGTTTGTGTTGATTTTTAAAGCATAAAGTAAGTTTAGCACTGGTAACACTCGTGACTTCCTTTTTTTCTTTCAAAAGCCCTTTCCGGTTTAGTTCTTGGGGCTAGAAGCCGTAGTTTCGGTTTTTATTATTTTTAATCGCCTCTAATCCAACAAAATGAGAATCTATAAGGATATTATTACTGGTAATGGCGTTTGTTGTGTTTCTTTGATGAAGTTTATGTCTATATTTCACTTATTATGTGCTTCTTTGATAACAGTGATTTTGACATTTCATTCGGCATTGAAGTGATGTCTCTTCGGAATTTTTATCTTAATTTATTGCCACATCGACAATCCAGATGGTCAAGAATTATGGTGAATGTGAAATTTACACAATGGTTTCTTCCTTTCAGGTGATGAGATGTTCTCAGACACATACAGAATGAAACTGGTCGACGAAGTAATTTACGAAGTCACCGGTAAGTTGGTGACGAGGAAAGAGGGTGATATCAAAATTGATGGTTTCAACCCTTCGGCTGAAGAGGCCGATGAAGGAACAGATTCTAATGTTGAAAGCGGTGTCGACATAGTTCTGAACCACAGGCTAGTGGAGACATACGCCTTTGGTGACAAGAAATCCTACACATTGTACCTCAAAGACTACATGAAAAAGTGAGTGAAAAGTGATACTGCTAGTGCTTATGTTGTGCTTATTTTATGGTGTTTATTTTATGCGTCCTCTGGGTTCTTATTGCGATTTATCAAGGCATGAATAATGTGTTGATTATTGGATGGATAGGTAACTGACTTTTCTTGTTTCGTGGAACATGCCATGTCATTAACTTCCAAGTTCAAGGTGTGTCATTGCCATTACAATGTTCTAAATCTGCATTGCACATATAAGTATTATAATGTCTATTATATTTCAATCATATTTCTGGTGTATCAAATTACAAATGATTCACATATTGTGTATGTAGCTAATTTATGTACTGCTTCCAAAAAAGTGCTCAATCAGTGTAGGATTCTCAGATTAATTAGGTCCATAGTCTTGATTTTTTGGTTGTCAAAATTGATGGTCTGTCCTAACAGTGTTGCCACATGAACATGTGCTATACTTCAGAATATGAACACATTCAAAAACTTTGTAAGTCCCATGATTGATTTATGTTGAACAATGGTCTCAAGCTGCCAAGCCATTATGTTTTCTTATCAATGTTTTCACTTGTGTTGACATTGGTCTTATCAGTTGAGGTGAAGGTTTTCTTTCAATAGCAAGTTCAGGAGGTCTAGTGTGTGCATTTCTATGCTCTATGTTGGAAATACTTTATATTTAATAGTGCTCAAAGATGCAAAATGGTACTTTTTGCGATGCAGTGCACATTATTAGGCATGACTCCAATTATTGATGCAGCCATAAGATAATGAAACTTGGTTACTTGTAAAAAAAAGAGAAGTCACGGCATGTTTCATCTTTTAAAATTGCATCTTTGTTCAGATGACCTCAATATATTGTAACTGTATGCTTTTTATATTTGTCTATGTCTTTGTAGCATCACATTTTCGGTCTTGTGAATCATCCAAAGTACAAAAAGATAAAGATAATATTATACAATTGTGGCTCTCAACTTCACAGTGCAAACCCATTATTGTGATATTATATCCATAATGTATTGTATTCCCACATTTAAAACTGGGAATCTCTTATCAAATATTCAGCATAATGACTTACCCAGAGCAAAAAACTCATTGTCAATTTTGTTTTTGTTATTTCTAATTGAATCATCTTATCTGCAATCAATTAAAAAGCAATTTCTGAACATCCCAAGCTAAATTTATATTCATATTGAATTTAGATAATCCTATACAAAGTACTGTAGTTATTGATGCATCATCTAATACCAAGGGCTGGGTCCTCAGTACCAACCTGTGGAGCTATTGATGCAAGAGCAAATAACTTTAGTGAAAAAACACTCATTTTCATAATGTTTGTTCATGAAAGGGAGGTGACACGTCTATCAATGTTTGCTAGGGTATGGTGCTGGGCAGCTTTATGTGATGATTTGGTACTTGAACTCAGTAATTAGGGTTGAAATTACCTCGGCAAGATGATTTTTGTGGACCTAGTGGCTTGTATTGATTTGTACTGATTTACTACTAATAACACAATTTTTGTACTATTTCAGATTAGTAGGCAAATTGGAAGAGAAGGCGCCCGACCAGGTTGACATCTTCAAGACCAACATGAACAAGGTGATGAAGGACATCCTCGGCAGGTTTAAGGAGCTCCAGTTCTTCACGGGCGAGTCCATGGACTGCGACGGCATGGTAGCCATGATGGAGTACAGAGATATTGACGGTGCCTCTGTACCCATCATGATGTTCTTCAAGCATGGTCTCGAAGAGGAGAAGTTCTAATCATACAGCATAAGTGATAACTCATAATATTCCACTTAAACTGACGCCTAAAACCTACATCTTTTTTATTTATTTACAAAATCATGTCCGCATCGGCTGAAACCGGCTTCTCCCATCACAAGGCTGAACAATTTTGTAATGTTAATAATAAATGTTGCATACTATAAATAAATTAATGAACAACTTTTTTGTGTTTATGTTGGAATACTGGAAAATGTTTAAATGTATTTTATCTTCAAAAGCCATCCAATAGAAACTTGACTGCCAAGGTACTCCATAGAGTGCTTAGACATCAGATAAACTTTTTTAAGGTTTATTGTCAGAGCTCCTAACATTTTAATAATATTTGGTTTTGGTACTCATTTTGAGAATTCTGATGTGTAATATTTTGTTAGTTAAAATTACAGTAAATAGCTGAATTAAAAGTACTACCACAATAGCATGAAATTTAATGATAATAAAACTAGTGACATCTATTGGGTAATAGTTGAAGTATTTCGATCTACATAGCTTAACAACCGCTTGGTGCAGTGGTTCGAGCGTAGGCCGCTCGACTCACTGCATCGGGTGGATGCGGGTTCGATTTCCGTCAGGGTAAATTTCGGAAATGACCTTTTCATAATTTTCCCTGGTCTGGGTGTCAATGGGATCGGCCCCGGTCCATTGTACGGTACCCATAGTACAAGCGTTGCATAGTCTGGGACCATACAGTTGGTGTGTTCGTCTGGCGATTTTTTTTTGTATAATGGAGCCATCACATGCATTTGGATACAGTTTGCAAAGTGGAATCGACCCACACAAACCCGCTTACTGAAACCAACCTACAATCACTCGGACCAGGGTCGCGTTTTGTTGGCAGCAGTATGTGTGGGTGGGTTGGTGCCAGTTTGCAAATCAGCTTCCATTTGTAGACCAATACCAACTCTGGTGCAAGTGATGGCTTTTACTATTTTCGCTGACTACCTACCTACCTTGTTATACTATCTAGTAGGTACTTTTGTTATGGACAACATAGACTTCCCTACATTTGAGCGACACCTTTCTGAAAAATAATAATACATAGTAATTGACTGATGGGCTTAAATAAAACAAATTTATATTTGAGGTATGTTATATTTATCGAGTTTGTATGTAGGTAATAACTACAATAAAAGTACAGAAATGACCGATGACTTCTATTACAATGTCGTGAGTACTCTAATCACAATTTTCTCATATGTATCATCTTTCTTGTATACATTTTAGGCATCCACTAGGCACTAACACATGCCTTATCGCTTAGTCTTTATTTTCTCCATATTTACACAAAAGTAATGACATCAAAAGGTACAGTGTATCGTGCAGGTCGACGGGAAAAATATGGCCATAATCCAAGAAGACACAAATTCATAGACATTTTCACACGACATTACCCAAAAGCCAACCAAATATTTTATCAGAAGGGAGGAAATATGACTTAAATGTATGGAATTATTTTCCTACATAACTAAATGGGAAGAATTGGTTGCCTACTTATACAAAAAAAACTCTTAAATGGTCTGTGAAATTGAATTTACGTTAGTTTTAAGTGACACCACGCAACTAACTAATCGTACAGGCAACGTAAAATATTGTTGTATAACAAATTGTACAGCGCCCCCTCTTGGCCTGCCGAGGGACTCACATATATTTTACGAACGCGCTAGCGATTAGTAGCGACCGTAGGAACTCTTGATAGGGCTACATAATAGTACATTGTTACATGAGTGGTGAAAGTTACTTATTTTGTCCCGAGACGGGGTTTGGCGCCCGAGCGCAGCGAGGGCGCTAATAGTTCGTGGGACAAAATAAGTCTTTCACCCGAGGTAAACACTGTGCTTTTCATTACGAATACAAGGAAAATAAAAATAAAAACAGGAATTGGCTAAAGAAATAATACAAGGAAGTATAAACAATACTCTACAACTCGAAAAAAAAAATCGGATTGCCGCCTATTTTGTTTTTTTTTCGTTGGCCGGCCAACTTCATTATTTATCCATTATTTTTCATTTTCATCTTTAAATATTTTGCCCAAATCTATGTTAATTTAAAGAAATTGTTGAAACTATTTTATAAGTCATTTAAAAAAAAATATTCTTGAATTAATACTAAACTTTATGTTATTTCAATTTTACATCGTGCTGTAATTGAGTGACTGTAGAAAAAGTTTGAACATGGTTCCATAGAAATGTGAAAATGGAACTAGTTTTTTTTTTTATAATTTGACAGCTGTCAGTTGAAAGCGAAACTCCCGGGCCTGAAAATTATTCCTTTCAACCCGCTTCTCAGGCAACTTCAGACCTACTTTCAGAGTATGAGTAATGAAAAATTAATTACGGTCTATTATTGGATGCCCCTTATTAAATTTTCATTACATTTTCTTCATACCAATATGTTGAACCAGCTGTTATCAGATCATTAATCTGTAAGGGGTTAAAGTCTAGCTAAAGATAGCAAAAAAGCTATTTGTCCGTAACAGTTGTTTTTCCATATTGTGCCTTATTGGATAATGGTAAGTACCTACTTGGACAAAAATAATAAAAATTGTGAATTGGTGTTGTAAGTTAATTAGAACTCTATGGCGTGGTATTAACATCGACCATATCGTCTGAGGCACATTATTAGCATGGCAGTGATCTGTTCAAAAATATTAAGTTCAAAAAGAATAAGATTATAACTGTTCTCAAATTGCTACAGTATTTCTTACTGTTGCAATTTAAGAGTTTTTTAAAAAAATTTAACTTGCATAGTGAGGATTTCACACCCGGTAAATGCTTGTGTCAAACAAACCCATAAGCCATTAGGTACCAGAAGACAGTTTGCCACACTGGGTTCAATTAAATTAGGTCAAAATATTGCCCACGTGTCGTTTTATTTACTTTAATAATTTCCACTAAGCACTGGGTATTGTCTCTTTGCATAAGGATATTCCTTACCTGAAGAAATACTTCGGTAAGTAGGTACTTAGATAATATAAATTTTCACTTCAACAAGTTATAAGCATACCATACCTACAGTCGAATTGAAATCCAGTTACATGATAATTCACATCTTTGAATAGATCACACACCATTTCGGTATAGTATGGGTCATAGAACATTACAAATTAGGTAGGTACAAGATATTCTTTTGTTTGTAACATCAATCTTAATAATATTAAAATATTAGGATTGAGCTTAAGTGTTCCAAGATAGAAATAATGGGTGCGTTCATACCTACACAATAAGAAGTCTAGTGTAGGTTGTAATAATAGGTAGGTAGGTAGTGAACTAGAGACATAATTAATCTCATAAGGATATCAGTCGTCATAGCAAACAATATATCCCGAAATAATTTTATGATAATTTTAGAAGAACAAGATCGTATTAAATTTTATAAATATCTCAATATAGTATAAATATATTTACATTCATTAATCCTAATATTTTTTCATATTGGTGTCTTATTTAACGCACACTTACATTACTCATTTATAAATAAAAATATTACGACGTTAAAGAGATTTGTTATGGAATGGTTTTTTGTACAAAATCAAATACAAAATCCACCGCACTGGTAGAGAAAATTACAAATCACAATGTGTTATGATGTATATCATAAAGGGGGTTCCCCAACCCCACTCGCCAACCCCCGCCGCGACTAGTCCGTCGCACGCGCACCCGTCGCGCCGCCCCCGGGAGAAAGTCTCACTTTGAACATCCCGAGCCCCCGAACATCCCGCAACGTCCATTGAAAAATAGATCCATCACTACTTAAATTTATAATTTACAAATAATGTAGGTACTCTTTTAAAACGAATACGATACAGGATAGTCCCCGGCGGCCGCCCGCGCCGGCCCCGCCGCACTACCGCCACTAACCGCTCTAGAGCACTACGCCTCGCCCGCTCCTGCCGCGAGCGACTCCGCCCGTACAAACTTAATGGAATGAAGATTTATTGCTAGAATTACAAGATCACAAATGATTGAGAGTCCTCGTCGCGCGCTCAACAGTTGAACGTGTTGGAGTGCGAGCACGCGCGCGGGTACTCGTCGCCGTAGCTCTCGGGGATGATGGAATACTCCGGCTCGCTGTAGTCGGGGTGCTCGCGCTCACGCTCGCGCTCGTACTCGCGCTCGCGCGCGAAGCCCAGCACGGTCTCCGAGTTGCGCATGTAGCCGTTCTCCTGTTTACGCGAGTAGCGCGTGTCGAGGTTGCGCTGGAAGTTGTCAGGGTGGCACAGGACGCCGTTCCGGTTGTTCTTCTTGTCGGGCAGCGAGCGCAGGGAGCCGTTGTTGAGGTGGTGCGCGGGCGCGCCATTGTTGAGCGTGAGCGGCGCGTGCGCGTGCGCGTGGCGGGTGTCGCCGCCGATGTAGGTGAAGCCGTTGGCGGGCAGCGTGCCCCCGCCCCCCCCGCCGCCGCCGCCGCCCCCCGAGCGCGGCGGCCGGCGCGCGGAGCCCTGGCCGCCGGACATGAAGAACACGCTCGGGGAGGCGTAAAGCTCTAGCTACAGTTCCGTCACCGGGATAGGCCGCAGGCCGGGCGCGTGCGGCGCCGGGTACTGCGACGGGTGGATGCCGCGCACTATGCAGTCCTCCTCGGTGGAGATCGGCTTGTGGTACTCGAGGTTCTTGCGGCCCTTGTTCCACTTGTAGTCCTTCAGCTTTTCCTGCATGCTCTTCCTGTACCTGTACAGTATCAGCACGAGGGTCGCTATCGTGGCGACGCACGCCACCACCACGATGCAGATGATGGTTTGCTGCCGCGTGTCGTGCAGCACGCATCCGAGGTCGTCCGCGTTCAGCGTTCGCAAATATTTATCTTTCAAGTGTTCCGGGCTCGCGCACTGTATTTTCGTGAAGTTGCTCCTATCATGTAGTAACTGTTGAAGCCACAGCAGCTGGCAGTCGCAGAAAATAGGGTTATCAGTTAAATCTAATTGTCTGAGCTCCTTGCCGATAAAGACGGTCTCGCTCAGAGTTACTATAGCATTATCTTTGAGAGAGACATGTTTCAATTTCGGTAACCCGAGCAACGTGCAATCTTCGATGATGGACAATTTTTTGTTGTTCGCTAAAATTACCGTCTCCAAATTGATAATATCTTCAAACGCCCCTTTCTCAATCCTTTCTAATTGAGTAGCGCCGGTGATGTCCAAATATTTGAGATTTTTCAAACCTTTGAACGAGTGACTTTCTAAAACTAGAAATTCATTTTGGCCGATGTACAGCTCCTCTAGTCTCGTGAGACCGGAGAGCTGATGAGTGGGTACAGTGTTTAACCTGTTTCCGAAAAGATTTAGGCTCCTCAGCCCTGAGAGACCTCTGAATGCGAATTCACTGATATTGGAGAGTCCAGCTCCGTTTAAGTCGAGTACAGTTAATCTATTCAGCCCTGCGAAGGCATCGTCAGGCAGTAACGAAAACGCATTCAACCCCACATGCAACTCGGCGAGGCTGCCCAGAAGGCTGAAGGAAGTGGTTGGCACGGCACTAAGTTGATTGTCATCAAGGTACAGAATCCTCAACGCAGACAATCCAGCGAAGGATCGGGGCTCGATCCTGGAAATCCTATTCTGTCCCAAATTCAGTTCTTCTAATCTTGGCAAAGTAGAAAACACTCCGTTCGTCAGCTCCTCCAAGAAGTTTCGTTTCAAGTTCAGCACTGTCAACGAATTGAGTCCCTGGAAGGTCGTATTGGTGACGGAGGATATCTTGTTGTGGTTGAGGTGAAGTTCTTGCAGCTTCTTTTGGAATGCGAAGCTTTTCATAGGTATGTTAACGAGATGGTTCTGGGAGAGGTCTAAGTGCTGCAGCTCTGTGTAGAACTGCATGGAGCTGTCGATTGTTTTGATCTTGTTGTTGCGGATGATGAGCCGCTGGATGGAGGGGTTGAGGGCGATGGGCAGGACGTCGAGCCGGCTCTCCTCGCACACCACCACGAGGGTGTCGTCGTTGCAGTTGCAGCCAGGGGGGCAGTTCGCCAGCGCTGAAGTCCCGCTCTGCCACGCCAGCAGCTCCACCGTTATCAGCAACACCTGGAATTTGGAGAAAGCTCAGTTATATTATTTTGAAAAATAGGTGTTTAGCGTAGTTTTTGATTACTACAGTACATAGGTACTGCTACGTAGGCTGTAGAGCTCTACTACTTCCACTCCTTTAAGCCAAGATCTTTAGTTATATCCAAAGAAGAACTTCTAGGCTCGCTGAGGTTTGACCCTCGGCGAGCCTAGAGGAAAAGTTCAAGTGTCTGAAACGAATCATAATATTATAATGATAGAACTATCGGGTCGGTAGCGTAGGCTAGACACATACCTACCTAATGTATTTTAATCCGGGGTTTATTCTGCCGCTCCAGTAATATCGACTTCTATCGCATAACTGAATATGCATACGGTCTTAGTATTCAGTTCTGAATGAATTCCGATGAAGCCTAGTAGCTGTTTTACAGTCATGTGTGAAGTATAAACATACAGCCGAAAGCTATCTCGTTTTGGCAATGCCATTTCGTTAAGCCCACGCCGGATCGCAGACCTTATGCCGGCCGTTTGTCCACTCGGCGCGTTTTAGTGAATCCGAATGATTTTCAATTACTAAAGTACACACATTTCTTTGAATCGATATAAGTATGATGTGTTTTTAAGACGAAGGAACGTTAGAGTTTGTATATAATAAACTGATGGTCTCTCAGCGAAATGGAATCAGTGTGAAACGGGCGAGCTGGAGCGGACGCAAAAGGGAAAATAAAATGATATTGGAATGGGAATTTTGCGCAGTTTTAATTTATTAAAATGCGCTCCTCCCAGGCGCCCGGGGCCGGCTTCTTCACTTCAAAGAGTAGTACTTTTATTACGTTTCCTCTTCAAGACAATTAGCAGCGGGATCCGAGTCGAGATTCGACTCTAGAATTACAAAGTTGAATTTAATTTCGTTACAGCGAGATTGCTGATAGATGCAACGCCGACAATCTCCTCGCTTTAAAAGACAATGCTACCAGTAGTTTGTCGGGTAAGTGGGTTTATTAGCGTACTATGTAGGACGGCGCCGGATGAAAACTCAATTGGACATCCGAGATAACACGGAACAAGTTTCGAGTGTTTGTGCTTCTGACCTCTCTAGATAGAACGATGGAAAATAGTGTTATGTTTCAAAATTTATTTTAATTAATCCTAAAACAAGTTAATTTTACTGTAAATTCAATTTAAATTAATTAGATTTAAAGTAATCAAGTAAAGAGACTGGTAATAAGCCTTCTTTTATACAAAGTTATAAAATAATAAAATAATTCCTATTTAAAATAAAAGTAACATGTTATTACGTAATTACGTGTGCGGAACTAGTAGTATTACCTAAATATATATTCTAATCAATAGATTTAAATACCATAAATATGCCAAGATTGTTTACAAAGACCACTAAAATACATTTTGCTATGAACCGATTATTATATTTATATACGAAAAACAAACCCCTGGTATATTGTATTAACGTTTTATATTCCTAAAATTCGCGTATCACACATATCCCGGATTCTGGGCTGTATACAACGGATTCCAGTGTGTCCGCAGCAGCATTCGAGGCGTTTTGCATTCGATTTGCACATATCTGGTGCGTTCCGTCCTATTTATGGCCTCGGCGGTTGTTCCGATACAAATCACGAATCAAAATTCGATATTCGGCTGATTCGCAAACAGTGGGCTTCGTGCGTTTCGGCCGGTGTGTGCGAGTGAAATTTCCACTGAAATCCAATAAACTGTGTCGGTGCGGGATTCACGCTCATTTCGCAGGTATAACGCTCCTGTTTTGGTTGTTTTCTTGGTTTTAGCTTTGGTTCGCGCACAGAGATATAAGTTGGTTCGCGTTATTGTCAGGTTGGTTTTTGTTTTTCAATAGTTTATTTGGCTTTTTGTATGGGCTGTTCATGATACGGTCGAATCTATGCTTGCGGTTATAATAAAATTTTACCGGTTGATTGGGTGCCTCATAGGCACCTAAATGTTCTCTGGTGCGATCTGTCAGGAGATCTCGTAACCACCCCGACGTGCTCAAGGCGGCCACCGGGGAGGTTTTAGTCGGTAAGTACCCCACATACCCCAGTCTGGAGGCCTCTCCTAAAAGAGGTGTGGGGATGAGACAGGTTTGGGTATCCTCCCCGTCAACAAAAAAAAGAAAAACGTACTTCAATGTTAAAAAAAACACGGCATAATAGGTAATATCCTAAAGTTTTCGCCGTCAGTACCTACCAATAAAGGTCCACTAAAAAGGTGGTAACTAGTGGGTGGGCAGTAGGGAACGAAAAAGGCAGCTCAAGGCAATGGCGGCAGAGATAGTCATGCAAATCTCATAATTACGACGCCGCGATCGCTGAAAAAAATGCCACTAAGGAGTGAGCGTCAGTTATCTATTGGGGACCCGTAGGTACTTACTTACATGTATTTAAATTAATATTTTTTATGCACTCATTACCTTTTATGCATATGTTTAATTGCACAGATAATATTATCGTTTTTTGCCTGTAGTAACCCGTCGTCGTCGCAATATATGCATTGCATAGATGTACAGTGGGTGCTATTCCCTATTCTGTGATATAATAGTCTATCTATAACACTAGTCGCCTATTACCCATTACGCATTACGATATGCATAAAAAGTGTAGGAATCACGCAAAAGCTGTTTCATCCAACACAGCATGACAGTACAGACAATTCCAGTAGGTTATGTCGTTTTTTTTTTAATTTGATCACAAGAACAAATGGTTCTCATACCTCCACCTCTTCAAAAAGTTAAAAACCACTTAAAAACCCTAACCAAAGTTATTGTAATACCATCGGCGGTTCTTCTCGAGAGCTATTTAGATTAACAACTTAATCCCCGACATCCGCGTATGGCCACTAAATGGCCGCAACGATTCGTACGCACAATAACAGAACCGTTTAAAATGCAAATGACCTAGTTACCCCCCTCACGTGGCCCTGTCAAATGCCGTAGTGATGGGAATATGTTGCGAATATGGGTATCGATTAGCGATGTAAGTATGCGAGTGGAATGATAGGATAATTTTGTGATCGGGATAATATTTTAGTATCTAATTAACTGTAATGTTGTCTTTTTGAAATGGGTAGTAGTTTTACTGTTGACAGGCTGACCAACGTTCTCATAGGTCTATTGTGAGGATTAAACATTACAGTGTTAGGTATAGCCATCAATGTTATCTAATTGAACTGAACATAGTCGCTCGTTTCCATTTACTCCTTGAGATACTTTGACTTCGATAGACCGTACGTTCTATATACGTTGGTCTAATTCTACTATCGAATCGATAATCGGTCTAGAATCGATTCATCTTCTCCCTACGGGCCATTAACCTGGCCGGTCTTGCGTTTATTAGTGCGGAACCCTAAAACAACCCTTTCGCCGTCCTTTATTCAAATTAGCGAATTCGGGGGGTTGATTAAAAATGCAAGAAAGACGCGGCGGCCAGCAGACGGACGGACAGACTGAATAACAAATCAAGTGAAATTAACGGAATAAATTTAAATCAATTATGATTTTTTTTAAATATTAAAATACTACCTATTGCTTTATTTAAATTAATTTAAGAATAAAAACATAACAATACTCAAGATATTTTTTTAAAGATGAGTAAACGACCCCCACCCCTTCAATGAACCCATATGATTGACATATGTCACATGATCTACTAACGATGGCTATAATGTCAATTCCATACAATACAAACCTAACGATTTGTTGAAATGTTTGTGGAAAAATCCACTTGGTCGGTCACCGCTATGAGATTTTGCGTCTCTATTACGTCACTGGGTACCCACGTCATTTGTAGACCAGCAGTGCCATGATATAGATAGAGGGTTCATATAAGTGAATAGTTACTATATATATAGTAACGTCTGAGGGTTACTCATAAGGAGATAACTAAATCAATCACCCATTAATTAATTCCACCTCGAAGTACCTACGTTAGTTTAACGCACCAATATGTTGAGCAATTATTATAGGTACATATATATTATGATGGTATGTAATCCTCTTGGTTGTTAGTTAACCTATTTAGGTGCTTCTTATTTAAGAAGCAGAGAGAACAGAACAACCTGTGTAATAAAAAGATTAGACAAGTTGTAGTATATTTCATAGAATTTCTAGCTTAAAAATGATTGGGTTCCGTCAGTAAAAGTTCGGTTGGGATTTAATGAGCTGTCAGGAGGTCACCCCATCATTCAATCATCATCAATCAAAGTCAAGATGGCAGCGGAACTCTAAAAAAAATAGTTACGTAAAATTTCGCAACATCCCGAAATTTACCCAAGGTACCTATTTAGCTATACCAACGTCATAAATCATTAGTTATTATTGGTTCCGTATAAATATTGAGCAAATATTTATTACTTTAGATTTATTTTGCCTACTATCGATGCTAACATTGAGTTAACACGAAAAAAAATACTTAGGTACTACGGTTCGCTTAGATTAGAACCTTTATTTTATTAAAGTTGGTTGGCAATTCCTTATGGTAGGTACCGATATGGTTATCAGGACTGGTTTTCCATGCCTTGACGAAGAACAACGTAAAACATATTAATGTAAACTACTTCTTTAAATCTTTTTATTTAGCTATAATTTACGTTATATTGTTACTAGCTGTGCCCCCCGACTTCGTCCGCGTAGCATTTAACGTAACAAAATTTCGGGATTATCGGGATAAAAAGTATCCCGATAATATGTTAATCCTGGTTATAAACTATCTGTGTTCCAAATTTCATCCAAATTCGTTCAGTAGTTTTTGCGTGAAGGAGTAACAAACATACATCCACACTCACAAACTTTCACATTTATAATATTAGTAGGATAGGTAATTTTAATTTTGCCTCACTATCAAAATTCTCAAAACTCCGAAGGAACTCGTCAATTCGCGAAATAAATAAATTCGACGCATTCCCCAGCGTACAATCACAGGGTTCACGCGCTATTAGGCGCGCCGCAGTTTTGCGACTATTTGCGTTTCGGCCGCTGCCCAAATTCCCCTGACATCTTAACCCCTCACCTCGCTTTATACATAGGGTTCTTGTTATGCTGGATGTTTAAAACATTTTCAGTCGCTCTCGCTTCATTTGTCGGTCACAAACGTTGGGTAAATGAGTGTCGCGCATTATGCAGATTGCAGAAACTGAACGCATCCGAGCGGCGTCCGTACGTCGCGTTCAGTTTCAACTAGACCGTGTTAATTGTTCGACGGCTTTGTCTGACGGTTGTCAAGCAAATAAAGCTGAAGAGCTTCAGTTTGAAGAAAATGTTTAATTTCCGAATTCAAGTGGCATACAAAATAAATACTGAGTTTATTTCAGTTACAACTATTTCTTTTTTTTACTATTGATTCTAGCTACCTAACATTTTCCACAATACGAGTATGTTCAATTATTAAGAGAGAATACATAATTGTAATAAGGTAATATAATTACAATCGTTATCTTATGTATGACAGACACATGTACTCGTATGTGTCGAGCAGATCTAATAAAGAAATTAATTAACATTGTCTAATTGAGATAATCCATAACTCAATCACCGTACCCACCCAAGTTTGCGTTACCCGATGATCAAACGGCCCGTGCGGCCGTCTCAAACGCACCATAACTGATTTAATTACATAAACGTTGTGGGCATAAATTACGCGGCTCGGCCTTGTTTACGCGCGTAATTCATTGCGTTACGCGAGCCACGTCACACGGCGTTATCAATATTTTCATCTGGATTTATTGGTTCGACCCCGTAATTGGTAAAGCGGCAGTGAATACTGAATACATTCGGTTACTGACTTATTTGAGAGATAAATATTATTATTTTGCCGGTTTTATTTTGCAGCTATAATTTATTTAATAAAACTGGACAGGTTTTTCATTGATGATTTATTGCTTTAAAAATATTGGTTGTTTTATTTTGACATGTGAGTCATGATTATCTTTTGATTATCTTTTAATTAATAATGTTTTGCTTACCATAAATGTGTTTGACGTAAAGAAGGCTGCGAGCCGCCGTCCGTAGTGTAATGGCGACATCTGAAACAAAAATAATAAGAGTTTAATAAACTATTACACTATAGTAAAACATGCAATGGACCTTCCCACTGTTAACGACTCAGTTCCCCAATACATTAACCGACCCTTAGACAGCAGTAACCGATTGTTTGATATACTGTCGTTTATTGCTCTAACGATTCATGTGTTGGTAACCGCGATCATAGTCGGTTCGTTTTCTGATTTAAAAAAAGTAGGTAGTTAATTCTGTTAATCTCTGAAATGAAATATAAAAATTCTAATCAAGTTCTTTTAGTTATAAGTAAGTAGTGCGTACACTACTTACTTAGACGTCTATACAAATAAATAAAATTGGAGTGTCTGTTTGTAATATCAAAATAACACCTTTTCACTAAAATGCATATGAAAGTACATACGACACCTATAACAAATACGCGATTTATATGTCTGTCTGTGTGTTTGTTCCGGGTAATTTCCGAAACGGCTGGACCGATTTTGACGGGACTTTCACTGGCAGATAGCTGATGATTTAAGGAGTAACTTAAGCTAAGTTTAATTTAGAAAAATAATTTTTTTTAAAATGGGTCCTATCGCGCGGGCTCAGAACGCGGGAGCGGGCTTTTTTGTTAAGTTAAATCCACGCGAACGAAGTCGCGGGCTCAGCTAGTTTAAAAATAAAATCGCAAAATATAGCTTATCCCATCATGTAACAAAATAACTATGTAACTGTGCCTATTTACAGATTGATTTCGCAGCATCCATTCATTTAGGTGCCCATGATTTGCACCACTCAATGTGAAATTGAGTTACAAGCGATAATTCAATTGAACAAATCGCCAGTGGCTTATTGAAAATGAGAACACCTGGATTCGTCGCTTGCGATTAATTTATGACGTAGAAAACGCTCAAGTGTGGCCCGCTTAATAACTGGGACTATAATATGATGTAGGGCTATAAAGTAAGGGGTTACATAAGCTGAGTGGTCACCGTATTAATAACAATGACGTGTGTTGGTTGGTTTCAGCTTAATCGAAAGCTCGTCTTAACAAGGGATTAAAACGTTTGATTTCCAACTCAAACCTATGAGCTTTTAAAATTTTACTTCGTTATAAAAAATACATCTGAACGGCAATCATAAGCGTTTTTAAGAAACCAGGGGTTACAGTACAGGTACAAGTTTTGACGGCATCAAGATCGAGTGATCACATCTCTCCACACATTTTACAACGACACCCCCAGAGGTATCATACTGCTTTACTGATGAATACACAGAGGCATTCGATCACTCGATCGCTATTTGAATACCTACCTTCAAATCTCACACTGACCCCATTTGAGAGAACTGTAGTTTTCGAAAAGCAATAAAGCGCATTCGCTAGACCCATTCAACAAAATGTACACACAAAGAAAAATACAAATTAAATTGTGCCTATTAACTTTTTGCCTACGATTCGTAGCCTCATTTCCGCAGTAGCAATCGTTACCGTCACATGCCCGTTCGCACTAAACCCAAGATTATGCCGTTAGCCCGCCATGTTTATAACATTTTCATTAAGCCCAGTCACAGTCAAACGTAATTGGCACGGTGGTTAAAGGATCGCCGGCCATTATTCGCTTTTTAAACTGGCCGTTTCTCATGGCAATTTTATGGTAATTCTTAACCGCACGCTATATGCAGTAAGATTGTCACAGCCATTATTGAAGGCGAACTAAGTACAGACTAAGTGATCGATGTTGAGCTGTGCTGTGCTGTCTCGCTCCGCTTGGCAATGTTATGTTTGAACAAGAGCATAGCAGTTTCATGGCCTAACTGTCAAGTACTCAGAGGTCATAATACTATTAGGTATATGAGGCTTATCACACCAAAAAGGCGAGATTGATGACGAAGACTCCAGTTAAGTAACACTTTGATTATAAAATATAAGCGAATCCGCAATCCGACGGATAAACATGGATCTTAAGTTTATTTATTTTAATTAGGTACTTACCTATTTACTTACTGAGGAACTTTTGATACTATAGCAAAAGCAAACTATTATTAAGGTCCATGGAATTTATCTTTTATTTCTTAATTTTCTAGTCTTTACTCTGTACACAGTATTATTTATAAGTCAGGGTTTGAGCCCGCTAAGTAAACGAGCTTGTTTTCAGAAGCCGGTAATTTTATTGATTGAGGCCCTTTTTAAAAAGATCCAAAGAGTTCCTGTAATCTTTTCCTTGTGTCTTTTCCTCGGGAATTTTTGATATTTGTTGCACCTGTTGGTATCTGTAACAGTTTATACCACCAGTATAACAGCGTTAGACAAATAGGGAGCAAGCTTTGTTGACATACATAAATACAAAAAATGAATTTTAATATTGTAATTTGATTTTAAATTTTGATTTTGAATTTTGAATCGTATGCGCCACTTCCGATGCATTAATTAATTAAACCCATCCTAGTTGGCGCGCAGGTACCGTTCAACTCGCCGGCTCAACTCCCAGTTTGTTTGCGGTCGCGACCTCCCCCCCCCCCCCCGTTACAACACCGAACACGAAATTTCCCTTTAAAAAGTAATTTGCTGTGTCACTGGCTAGAATTTAACAGGCGTATTCGGGAATGCAAAGCAAAATGGCGGTAATGACTGCGCTAGTTTTAAAATGTTTGCGGGAAAGCTTTTTGTAAGGAATAACAGTTTAGGCGGCGGAGTGTTTCTGGTAAGAGCTTTATTAAAGCCCGCTAGGGGTGAGTTATGGGTTAGGGTTAAGAGGGATCCTTTTAACCCTAGCACCCGGAACGTTGTATCAATAATGGATAATGAGGGGATACTCTCTCAGTGAAGGATTTTGAAAATCGACAAGTTGTTTTGCGCGCGCTTTATTTGGTTTTTAAAAAATGTACCATGCATAAGTTTATATTTATATTAGTTTCTGCTCGCGACTTCGTCCGCGTAGTCTTAAACAAAGTATTCTATGTGTTAATCCAGGTTGTAAACTATCTGTGTTCCAACTTTCATCCAAATCCGTTCAGTAGTTTTTGCGTGAAGGAGTAACAAACATACATCCACACTCACAAACTTTCGCATTTATAATATTAGTAGGATTTTTAATACACCATTGTTTATATTTAAGTTTGTCTATGGGTCCATGATTATTACTCGAACTGCTGACTTGAAAATGAAAATCGATATCGTCCAAGTACCATAACAGAATATTTTGTGCAAAATATCCATGAAAATTAACACGTAGACGACATACAGAATATTGTAAAAGACAAGATATCTTATGCAGCCCATCTAGATGTCTCAACTCAAATAAAAACCCACGGCTGTATACATTTAAAGTAGCGATTTCTACAAAAAAGAAGGGGTGTTTTACCCCTTTCCAAGGAGATATTGTTAGATAAAGTGAACGCTTTCTATCGGAAAGGAGACAGTGTTTACAGAGACCCTTTTAGAGGAGGTATGTGCTTCTGAGGGCTTTGTCAAGGGTGTCCATTGCCCCGAGCCCCAGGAGTGCGAAAGTTACAAAAAACGGATTTTGTGTTTTCAATCGGTGGGAGAGTTTCTAAAGACGTAAGACTATTTATCCTTACTAATATTCTAAATGCGAAAGTAACTCAGTCTGTCTGTCTGTTTATCGCGCTTTCACGCCAAAACTACTGAACGGATTTAAATAAAATTTGGTACACAGATAGTCTAGAGCCTGAGAAAGGAAAAAATGGTTTAAAGGGGGATGAAAAGTTGTATGGAAGTATCGTCATTTTTAGAGTACGACATTCAAAGTTTGTAAAAGTTTAACCCTCAAGTTCCACGCGGACGAAGTCGCGGGCACAGCTCGTTTATTATAATTGCTAGTTCACTTGAATAGTGCAAAACGTATAATGATCAGTAACCCCCTTATTAATTAATAAACGTGATATAGCGGCTGAATAGTTACATGCCGAATTATATATTTCTGTCTTCAGTAATTTAACATAAATAATAAATAGCACCAACTGTATGGTCCCAAACTAAGGAACGCTTGTACTACGGGTACCGTAAAATAGACTGGAGGCGATCCCAGTGACACCCAGACCAGGACAAATTACAGAAAGGCCATTTCCGAAATTTACTCTGACGGGAATCGAACCCGCAACCACTCGGTGCAATGAGCCGAGCGGCCTACGTTCGAACCACTGCGTCAAGCGGTCGTCAAGAAGGAAAGCATGGTGTAACTATACAACCGCTAAAATACATTTATTAATAAGGGGTAAGTGTATGTTCCTTGGCATTATCATTTGGCGTAGCACCAAGTAATCAGCTTCTCATTGCGATTCGTACACTGTATCACGGTGCATTGATCTCACAAAACTGTACACCACTTCGAACAAATTAAACCGAGTCACGAACCTCGGATAACACTAACTAAAAGGCTTTTAAATATAAGCCCGAAAGCTAGGGATCAATCGCCTTAATCCATCGGTAACTACATCTCGACGTCACTAGATAATCTCGACACGTCTCAAGGACACTGAATTCGCATTCGAAATTGAAAATCCCTTCCACCCTTCCCTCAAAGGCTTTCGGCATAGTTGGTTTCACGTCACGTCTCTATAGAGCTGCGCCTTATAATAGTTATTCGATATACTTGATGCTTTAAATCGAATGGGTTTCGATTCACAATTTCATGTGGAATTATCGTCGCTGGTACGAAATACGGGATTTGTCGAAATAATTATTGCGATCCGATTATTCCTGGTAATATCAATTTATAAAGCACTTGGAAAATGTTATTTCATGGAATCGATCAATACCTTTTGTTATGATCAATGTATGGTGAATTCTAGCCTTTTTTAACATCAGTTTTAAATTTCATTTGAGTGGCGATCTATTGATACACAAACTAGACATGACTTAACTGTATTGTAGTGCCATCTTTTCCAAGACATACATTTTTGTGTCATGTAAAATTTAGTGTAGTCATGATTTGATGACAGCAGAATAGGCACTAATGTAAACATAGACTATATTAAGTAAAAGCAAATAGTTAGTACAGCATAGACAATAATTAGTACTAAATCTGAAAGCACTATTTACTTAGTTGTGCTCAACAACTACCTATTACGTCAATTCATGTTCGATATTTAAATATTATAAAAAAAACAAATAGATTCGATTGATTCAGTAGTTATTCGATTCCTATTCGATTGTTCTCTCCGTATCCCATCCTCTATGTAGAAAGTTCGGGCGGAGACCTAAACACACGGAAAAGTGTTTTAAAACAGCCATTCGCGGGGAAGGGATAGGTATGTTACAGTGGAAGAAGGGGCCGAGTGGTATTTGCCGAGGTTAATGTGACGTTTTACAACGCGCCCTTACAGACGGCCCGTCAGTTAGATGCTACTGGACTGGAAATACATTGAAATAAGGGTTGCGTAATAAGTTCCTATTAAGAATACGGAACTGGTTCAATTGATATTTTCATTCCAAAATGATAGTCTTGTACACCCTTATTTCGACTCTACCAACTTATTTACAAATCATCATTACTATCATTACACATTTAGATCAAGTTACCCACAGGATAAAAATACCTAATTATCCTCCATTTTCTATCCCCTACAGGGACGCAGGCGTGAAGCGTCAATCTTTAATTTTAAAACAGCACATCTACTCTGCTACCTTCTTCGCAGCTTCCTGCCGATCCCCCGATCCCGCAAATTAACCAGCTCGCTCCGGGATCCTTAGCCGTGATCCCTAATTTTCAGATACATCTCCGGGAATAAATAGGGGATTAGGGGCTGCGCCGGGCGCGTAAATAACATCGCGTGACGCGGTACCGCGGCTGAGATAAGGAGAGGGGTGAAATTGCCCCCGGCAAAGGAACGAAAGGCGCAAGTGACGAGCGGTTTTTGAATTTAGAATGGTAAAAAGTGATGCCGCTTATTCAAACATTCGGTAAAAAAATTATGAATATCCGAAAAAATGATGCCCCCAAATTGAAATTAAAAGAAAAAAAATGGTTTTCAAAATTTGAACGAATTTTCATTTTCAAAATCACAGTAAGTAAAATCTGTCATCTAATAGTAACTAGTAACCTCGAAAATAAATTGTATATTTAAGATCTTATCGCAAAGCTTCCCTCGCCTATTCCTTGAAGTAGTATGATCTCTATACATTTAATATGAAGCTATAATGTACAACTATACAGGAATCGCGATGAGCAAGGCATTCCTTGTATGCGGATGAAGATTTTATGTCTGTAGCTGATGTAGAGATTTTGGAGATGGAATTTATGCTGCGTATCTGCCATGTAATATGGATGATTGCTATTCTATACAAATCAACACACGACGACGTTCAATTATCTATATAGTTTAAGGAAAAGATTTGTTATTCGTATCTACTATTTGCCTTATAAAATAAATTTCCCTCGGAGAGTTGGGGAGCTACTATGTTTTCTCGGCTGTTTCTCACTTGTACTAAAATTCAGTAGTGTCAAGTGTGACTGCATGAGTTACGAGCCGAGGCTTTTTGTTAAGAACAAAAGGCTTTTAGCGGCTGAACGGCACCAACTCGATGCGTGAGTGTACCCACACTATTGTTTCAAGTGCGCGATACGCGACGCTTATTCCACTTGGAACTTGATAAAAGTAGTTTTGGAACGGATTCGGTTTCAGATTGCGTTCATCTCGAATATTTTATATAATTCACGAGTATGTATTATGTGTAAGTACTGACTTAGATTATTTTGGTTTTATGTAAATGAGTATTTCAAGTTTATCGATTTTATAGGACTATTTTTTTAAATATATCGAAGTCGGACAACAAGCGCGCGACCCCCCCATGTTAAGCAGTTACCGTGGTCTATAGATGCTGGTAATACCAATGGCATTGCTCTCACGATCAGAAGGGGAGTTTTAATTGGTATAGAAATGGGATATCGGTAGCTCTCTCCTTTACTTTACGCCAATCTTCTGTGAGAGGGTGGTGCTACCCGAGCCAGCTCGTATATAATGAGCTATTGGCTTCAGCATGGCTCTACCACCGTAAGATACTATATATTACTAGTTTCTAGCCCGCGACTTCGTCCGCGTAGACTTAAGTAAAGTGTTCTATGTGTTAATACAGGTTATAAACTATCTGTGTTCCAAATTTTATCCAAATCCGTTCAGTAGTTTTTGCGTGAAAGAGTAACAAACATACATCCACACTCACAAACTTTCGCATTTATAATATTAGTGGGATAGTAGGATATTGTGGTAGCGAGATTATTTGGACAACGTTGCGGGTAAAAAGTGTTCAAAAATATAGCGGGACAGCATTATATTATACATAGATAGAAGGGGAGCCATTACCCAGGTCTGGAACAGTCAACAGGCTGACTAAAATTATATTTCATAATTCATCAATAAAAATGTGTAGAAAATTTCAAGACCCATCCATTAGAGTTAGTTAACCCGTATCCTGTGTAGCTAAAGTTACAGGTTTTACTAATTTTATAATTCGAAAAAGCATCTATAATATATTGTTGCGACCTAGAAACTACTTGGTCAAATATTACGAAGGATCCCTAAAAATTGAATGTTCGAGACTGTAGGTATGTAGGTATAAAGTGAACGCCCTTGCGTTATCGGCGCGACGGCCGGCGAATACCTACTCGCGAACGAATACAAAGGGAAGCCGACAATGTGTCTCGAGATCATTCGATTCCGATTATTATTACGTACATACCTACCGAGAATGTTCAGGAAAATACCAGCTCGCATCTTTATTCCGTATATAAGGTGTTGACGACGGGTAGCGAGTTAGTTACTTCTTGGAAGCGACAGTGTACGGAACTTAAGTAAGCGAACGAAGAGTGATATACCAGTGACCTAGGCGATAATATTGGAATACTGTGAGTCTGCTAAGTGATTTGGAACAGTGCTTGTTGTGTGTAACTAGTATTAGTGAACTAGTGTAGAACTGTGTATTTGTCAAGTTTGTGGAGAGCGGAATAAACCCTTTATACACGTAGTCGGCATTAATTGTACCTACCCCTAGTACGTGTACGTAACATTGGTGTCAGAAGCGGAATGCCGTTACTACCACGAGACGAAGAAGGGCGTACTCCACGAACCAGACGTCAAGTCGAGATGGATGCCGCACGTCAACGTAGCCGTGAAGAAGAAGAGCGTCAAGTTGACGCCGGTGTTTCGGCGGGAGCTGAGGCAGCATCAGCAGGTACCTCATCGGAACTGAACATGGCAGCGTTGCTGGCGTCTATGCAGCAAATGCTCAAAACCAATCAAGAGACTAGTCGGCAGGAGTTCAAAGAGTTGATGCAGGCCAATCAAGAGGCCAGCGAGCGAATGATGCATGCATTGGAAGCCAAGCAAGAGGCCAATCAGGAAGCGGTCCTAGGTAAAATTGATGCAGGCATCACTGTCCTCGGTGAAAAAGTTAAGACCCTCGAAGACCGCATACAGGAATTGAACGAGGAAGTCAACCAAAAGACTGGGATTCTCGAAGACCGCCTGCAGGAGGTAACCCTGAAGAATGAAACTTTCGAAAGCCGCTTTGCGGCACTGAATAAGGAAATGATAAGGCTGAAGACTCAAGGACCTATTTCGGTAGCTTCACCATCATCCACGAAACTCGATCTCCCGCGCTTTGATGGTACTTCCTCGTGGACAGCCTTCAAGTACCAGTTTGAGATACTTGCAATAGGAAATTCCTGGAGCAGTGAGCAGTCCTTTGCGGCCTTGGCGCTTGCCTTACGGGGAGATGCTTTAATGGTACTGGAAAATCTGCCACCCGAAGGAAAGACGCTGGAGACTCTGATGGATGCACTGGACACACGCTACGGTGAAAAACACCTGGAATATGTTTATCGAGCGCAACTCCATGAAAGAAAACAAAAGGCTAATGAAAGTCTCCAACAGTGGGCACAGGAAGTGGAAAGGCTGGTTCGTCGTGCTTACCTGTCGGCACCAGAAATGATTGAGAAGACTCTGCTGGATGCTTTCATTAATGGCATAAGAGAAACGGAAGTTAGGACCTTTGTACGGCTGGGCCACCATCAAACTTTGAAGAACGCGCTTGCACATGCTCTCGAAGTGGAGGCTGTTCGGCAGGACTCTAAATTAAATAAGGTAAGAGAGGTTAAGGAGGTTGTCAAAGAGGAAAAGAAGCCTCGGTTTGTCCCAACTTGTTATGGCTGTGGTGGTAAGGGACATATTCGCTTGGAATGCCCTTCAAAGAAGAGAAAGATCGCGGACGAGTCCGAGACCCAAGCGGAACCAAGTGTCCCGTTAAACTAAACGTCGCCAGGGCCGCGGGGCGGGCGCTGGCTGGTCATGTTGGGGCCCCAACAGTCACTATAACTCAAGTTTGCAATGGAAATAGTTTGATCATCGAGGCCACCTTAGACAACCAAACTTGCAATTTAACTGTTGATACTGGAGCATCGCGTACGATTGTGAGGCCGGAACTACTGAAACGCACCATAATGTGGGAAAAGCGATCACCGTCATGCCGTCTGCAAACAGCCACTGGCCAGCCAGTTTCCGTCCTCGGTGAAACAGATATTAAGTTAAGAATTGGCGACCGAGTCTATCTCCAGTCAGTGTTGATTGCTAATATTACTGATGATTGCATTTTGGGACTGGATTTCTTGAAGAATCAACAGTGTGTTTTGGATGTAGCCAAAGGAGTGCTGAGGTTTCCTGATCAAGAAGTCTGTTTACGAGGATCGCACCCTTGTACTCTTTATTGTTTGAGGGATACTAAATTAGCTCCGAAATCAGAAACCTTGGTCAGAGTGAAGTTCCCTGCGAAGACTGAGAACAGAAGATGTCTTATTGTTGAAGATGCTGGCAATCACCCGAGTTTAATTACAGCAAGGACGCTTCTGATGTCGAACGGAATTACTAGGGTAAGAATCCTTAACCTCAGTAATGAAGAAGTACAGCTGAAGAAGAATAGTGTGGTCGGAAAATGCGAGGAAGTACAGTACCTGAGAAAATTAAGCGCTCCAGATAAACAGGAAGGTACGCAGATCGCAGAGGATCACATCTGGGAACTTCTGGAAGCTTCTAAGGAAAATTTATCGGCATCGGAACTACGACATGCCAAGAAGCTGTTGCTAGAATTCAGAGACATTTTCGCAAGCGGAAATAATTGTGGAAAAACAGGACTCGTCAAACATCGAATCGACACAGGCGACGCCAGGCCTATTAAACAAAGACCCCGAAGATTACCATGGGCAAGAGAAAAGGAGGTGACAGATATGATTAATGACATGGCTGATAACGGAATCATTGAACCTTCTACGAGTCCATGGTCTTCACCTGTGGTGCTGGTAAAGAAGAAGGATGGCAGTACAAGGTTCTGCGTGGATTACCGAATGCTGAATAATGTCACCAAGAAAGACAGTTACCCCTTGCCTCGAATTGACGACACGCTGGATATGCTCAGTGGTATGAAGTGGTTCTCAACCATTGATCTAAAAAGTGGCTATTGGCAGGTCGAGCTCAGCCCAGAGGACAAGGAGAAGACTGCTTTTAGTTCTGGAATCGGGAACGGATTGTGGCAGTTCAACGTTATGCCATTCGGCTTATGTAATGCTCCGGCTACATTTGAGCGCCTTATGGAGAGAGTAATGGTGGGTTTACTCGGGGACGTGTGCCTGGTCTACCTTGACGATGTAATTGTTATGGGCCGCAGCTTCGAGGAAAATCTGAAGAACTTGGAAAAAGTTTTCACTCGGATCCGTGAGGCTAATCTTAAACTGAGTCCTAAAAAGTGTGCTCTGTTTAAAAAGGAGGTCAGTTATCTTGGACACGTCATCTCAACCGATGGAGTTAAGACCGACCCTGAGAAGATAAAATGTGTTCAAGAATGGCCTTCTCCAAAGAACAAAACAGAAGTACGAGCGTTCCTTGGATTATGTGCATACTACAGACGCTTTATAAAGAGTTTTTCAGATATTGCGAAGCCTTTACATCGTCTAACGGAAGATAAACGGGATTTCGTTTGGGACCTGGAATGTGAGAAAGCTTTCACTGAGCTGAAACAGCTATTATGCGAAGCCCCAATTTTGGGTTACCCAACGAGAGAGGGAAGATTCATCGTGGATACTGACGCCAGTAACACCGGAATAGGTGGGGTTTTGTCACAAATACAAGGAGATCGCAACGTTGTAATAGCATACTTCAGTAAATCACTTTCCAAGCCAGAGAGAAATTACTGTGTTACTCGCCGTGAATTGCTAGCTGTGGTGAAGACCTTACAACATTTTAACAAATATTTAATAGGAAGGGAGTTTACACTAAGGACAGATCACGCTGCATTACAATGGTTACTCCAATTTAAAAACCCAGAGGGCCAAGTAGCACGATGGATCGAGCAACTACAGGAATTTTCCTTCGTAATAGAACACCGCAGTGGAAAAGGGCATGGTAATGCTGATGCTTTGTCACGGAGACCGTGTGCCGAAGACTGCAAACATTGCCTAAGGAATGAAGTCCGGGAAGAGGTCAAGCTCATAGGGACTCACGGAATCGACGACGAATGGACCAGAGCCAGTATGAAGAAAGCGCAGGAGGAGGATAATGACCTACAACCTATACTGCAATGGAAGCAGAGCGGAAACAGACCCCAATGGAGCGATGTGTCCATCTACAGCTCAACTACGAAAAGTTATTGGGCCCAGTGGGACAGTTTGGCTCTGGTAGATGATGTGCTGTATAGGAAATGGGAATCAAACGACGGTAAGGAAATCACCATGCAAGTGATAGTGCCGCGGAGTAAGGTGGCTTCTCTTCTACGGCACATTCACGATGGTGTTTCTGGTGGGCACCTAGGAGTCAAGAAAACCCTGGTTAAGGTGCGACAGCGGTTTTATTGGCTGCGCTGTCGAGAAGACGTCGAAGATTGGTGTCGCAGATGCACTGCGTGTGCGTCGGTGAAAGGCCCGCAGACAAGAAGCAGGGGAAAGTTGAAGTTGTACAACGTTGGAGCCCCATGGGAGCGCATCGCCATTGATGTTGCTGGACCGTTTCCGATGACTGAGGATGGGAACAAATACATCATAGTAGTGCAAGATTACTTTACTAAGTGGCCGGAAGTATTTGCAACACCCAACCAGGAAGCAGTCACTGTAGCGAAGAAATTGGTCCAGGAAGTAGTGTGTCGGTATGGCGTACCTATGGAGATCCATTCTGATCAAGGGAGGAATTTCGAGTCTGCGCTGTTTCAAGAGATGTGCAAGTTACTCGGAATGAATAAAACTCGTACGACTCCAGCGCATCCGCAGTCAGACGGAATGGTCGAGAGGTTTAACCAGACATTGGAAAACCACCTGGCCATGGTCGTAGACGAACATCAGCGAGACTGGGACCAATACATTCCGCTGTTTCTGATGTCCTATCGGTCTGCAGTACATGACAGTACGGGTCACACTCCAGCCAAAGTAAATTTTGGTCGAGAAATGAGGCTCCCAGTGGATGCGATAACAGGCACGTCACCCGACAGTCCCAAGCCCGTTACAGATTATGTGAGTGACCTTCAAAACCAACTGGACGAGGTGCATCGAATGGTACGGGAATACAACTGGAAGTCGAGTATAAAGATGAAGACCCGGTACGATCGAAATGCAAACACCAATGGTTTTGAAGAAGGAACACTGGTGTGGCTCCACAATTCTCTTCGCAGAAAAGGGAAGTCCCCGAAACTTCAGGCTCGCTGGGAAGGACCTTATACAGTTATTACGAGGATCAACGATGTGACCTATCGCATTAAGAAGGGATTTCGAGGAAAGCCAAAGGTAGTCCATGTGGACAGATTGGCTCGGTATCATGGAACAAATGATGCTCGGGACGAGCATGACAAAGAGGGGGATAATGTTGCGACCTAGAAACTACTTGGTCAAATATTACGAAGGATCCCTAAAAATTGAATGTTCGAGACTGTAGGTATGTAGGTATAAAGTGAACGCCCTTGCGTTATCGGCGCGACGGCCGGCGAATACCTACTCGCGAACGAATACAAAGGGAAGCCGACAATGTGTCTCGAGATCATTCGATTCCGATTATTATTACGTACATA
This sequence comes from Notodonta ziczac, assembly GCA_918843915.1. NCBI lineage: Eukaryota > Metazoa > Arthropoda > Insecta > Lepidoptera > Notodontidae > Notodonta > Notodonta ziczac. Next base: position 12,772,449 of record OU974037.1, read on the forward strand.
CCTACCGAGAATGTTCAGGAAAATACCAGCTCGCATCTTTATTCCGTATATAAGGTGTTGACGACGGGTAGCGAGTTAGTTACTTCTTGGAAGCGACAGTGTACGGAACTTAAGTAAGCGAACGAAGAGTGATATACCAGTGACCTAGGCGATAATATTGGAATACTGTGAGTCTGCTAAGTGATTTGGAACAGTGCTTGTTGTGTGTAACTAGTATTAGTGAACTAGTGTAGAACTGTGTATTTGTCAAGTTTGTGGAGAGCGGAATAAACCCTTTATACACGTAGTCGGCATTAATTGTACCTACCCCTAGTACGTGTACGTAACAATATAAATACACTAAAGAAGTTTATTAGTTTCCAAAATGTTTGCAATATTCATAGACTGACGGTATTGCCACTTCAAAAAAACTTTGTTTGTAGTTAGGTATTATCTTTTAAAGTTAGATGAGAAATGTATTTGAAGACACAAAATTCGTTGCACTGGTAATAATTTGTGATAAAGTATTCAGTGCTCAAAAACTTTTGCAATATACTAGATAACTTTAAAATCAACAAGGTTGTTTAATCTAGTTACAAAGAAACAACTAGTTTCTGGACTTTATTTGAATAAAGAAAGTCTTGAATATAATTTAGTCGCGGCTCGCCTGTAAATTACGCGAGTGAATTGAGATACTTAACTATTTTAAATGATACTGAGTGGTTGCTAAATTTACTAACTACCTACCTTCAATCTGAACCTGCCATGTCATAGATACTATTTAAACAGCTAACACCTGCAATATATTTCGTATCATGTAAAATTTTAATAGCTTTAAACCACAAGCATTGAAGCAAGTCATTGAAAATTTGCCATATGAAGAATCAACCCCTCCTTTTCACCGACGCAATGCTTTTATTGACTTATTTAAGTATAGGTACTGTCTGTATTTTTCGACAGCTCAAAAATAGAGACAACAGCTCAATAATAAATATAAATATTTCCCTGTTGGATATCAAATCTGCAACCTCCCAGCAATGAGCAGAGCGGCTAACGCTCAAACCAACCATTACCCACGCCTAGCGGTCGTGAAGACTATACATACATAATAATATCTTGGTCTGAGTTTTACCTTATGCTTTTTTGATCTCGAGATTTTTGTAAAGGTATAGGTATAGCTCTTCTGTAACCTTAACCTTTGAAAGTTTACCAAAAGGATCGAGTATTTCATATCTGAGTAACCTCAAGCTTTACTCAATTTCATACACCGCATCTCATGAAAAGATATCGTAAAAGTTATTTCGACAACACACTCTATAGGTCTGTAACAAATGTAACAATCCCTTTTGAACTCAAACGGAGCCTAAGTGATTGCAAGTGCGAGACGCGGGGCGCGACCTTTTGACCCTCCGAATTGAAACTGAAAAGAACTGAAAGGTGTAATCTATATGGCCATTTTCTATTAACAATAAGCTTGTAAGTCTGGGTCTGTTGTAATCAAAGAAATTGTAATCTCTCATTATAACAATTTCTTTGGATGTGATACTTTCTAGGTAGGGTTATGAAGGCTCAGATACAAGATTAAAATTGAATGCAATATAAACAGACACACCTGTTCCTCCAAGAGGTAGTCAGAAGTGAGCCATAATGCTATTTGTTATTATTTGCGCTGGCGTCACGCAGGTGATCTACGCGGTCCGTCTACGTTATTCTTTTCGTCTGAGGTTAGCAACAATATCGCAGATATTGAAAAAGATCCGTTACCTTGACCGCATGGTTTACGCACATAATCCCGGGGTCTCGGGGTCCGGGGCCAGTAATTGTGATAAATCACCCGCAGCCCCGGCCGAGACTAGCGCCAGACTGCGCTAATGGCCGATATCGAGAAAATGCCGCTAATAAAAAACCTTTCGAGGTCAAAGAGTCAGGGAAATAGTGGGGAAGATCTATTTATTTCCTATAACTCAAGGTATATGTGATACCAGTAGGCCAGGACTTTCAAGACAATTATGTACGTTACGTTACTATAACGTTAAATACCTACCGCTTGCAATCGGGTGTTAGACTAATATCGAATTCAGTACTTTCAGCACTTTTTATATTAACTCAAAAGTACAAATTATTTATTATTATATTTTGAAAGATTTATAGAAAAAGAGTGTGAATGATTGCTAATCATTTGATTTCTCACTGTAATTACTTGTACAATACTGTGCGTCACTAACATAATATAAAAGCGACAGCATGGCAATGGCATGAAGTATATGATAAAATATATCTTATATTTAGCAAGATAATATAGTATAGGTATATATTAAAAGTGGTATCCTAACAACACGTCCCGTCTTGATGCGAGTTCTGAAATTTTAATAAAACGCATATTGCACAGCGCGCACAGTCAACACTGCGATATGGGGTAATGCTGGCAACACTGAATATATTACTTTTGGGATGCGTTCTAATATTTCCAAGCTGTTTTTATTTTATTAAAAGCACGAGGCAAATTTTCAAGATCTTTTTTAGTGTTCACACGTCGTTACGTATGTGAAATAAAAATAAATATCTACATAATTTCTTTCATTTATTACTTTTACTTGTCGCGGTGTTTGTTGCCAAACTCCTCCGAAATGGCTCGACCGATTTTCATGAAAATTTGTATGCATATCGGGTAGGTCTGAGAATCGGTCAACATCTATTTTTCATACCCCTAAAAGAAAGGACAGCGTCTGTCAGGTCAGCTAGTTATATATAACTATTTGGAATCCCGTCTCCTCTCAAAAACCATATCCTTAGTTAAGTCACTAATTAACTTCACCGATTAACAGATATAGTATCAGTTGCAGCTATTAAACACTCAGTTAACTGAATGTTAGTGTTTGTCAAAATAATGTACTTAATTGTCAAAATTACTCAAACAAATATCAATACAGTAGCGCTGCACATAAAATAATTAGCTTGGTATTATATTATTATTAGGCGGGTAAATTAATACACAACCGCTGGAATATCGAATAAAAGCAGCGAACAGACATTATTAGGCGTACCTATTATAAGCGTCAATATTTTAGTGCGGCGTGCAGCAGGGTTAATCAAATTTTACGAGTGCTGTTATTGCGCGCCGTATTGGCGGGTTAAGGCATGTCTCCAATGAGACCACGGTTTAAGCTCAGACGAAAAAAATAACGAAGAAGGACCGCGTAGAAATAGTGCGTGAAGCCGGAAAAATTCAATATAAATAACAAAAGCATCAATCCAGATTCTTTTTAAGATCGCAGTACCCGATCCTGTACGTCTAGTCACATAAACCTATAACATGTATTTTGTATTCCGTACACAATCCAAAAATAGTAAACAACTAAAAATACAGAGCCCAGTCTATATCTGCTTCCGTTATGTCGTCTTAATTTTAAGTGATCTTACGAGGCATAAATAATATTAATGACCAAAGACCTTAAAAATTTATAAAATGATCAATTTTCGATAACGTTTGACGTTGTCAAAGTCAAAAAATCGCGGGAATTTCGGTGGGAAAATTATTCACGTTTGCACGTGCCCTTACGCGTCGTGTGCGTTCCAACCGGCGCCGTGTTATATTGAGGCGCTAGCTCTGCACGTTGCACCTTCATTGCTCACTTTCTTTTTACGGCACCGTAATAAAATGCGTCATGCCAAGCGAAGGTAGTGAACAGCCTGTACGGCGGTTTAGTGCAACGACTGGTCGTGTTCGAATATTCCATTTTCAAATTTATAAAAATAGTATGACTGTATTTACTTTATTTTTTCCGCTACATTTTTTTTCTAGTCCGGCCTAAATGTTGAATGAATTTCGTATTATTGGAATATTTTGGTTAAATAGGTAAGTACCGAGGTACTTAGTGGTAGGCGTTGCCTAAGCTGCCTCTTGGCGGGCGCTTTGTTGATTATTTTGCTTGTTAATTAAATTTATGAACACTTGTTTAATTGTAAGTTGCTGCCTATAAGAGAGAGAGAGAGAAAGAGAGACAGAGGGTGAGATTAAAATACAAATGTTGCCATTACAAATATTTTGTTTGCTCTTGGGTAACCCTCAGGTAAGTATCTGCTTACTTTCAATTGGACTGCTAACCGCACGCTGGTCTCCTAGCGACCATGACTAATTCAATTTAATATTCTGATGCGACGTAGTATCAGTATGCATATAAAATAAACCAATGCCATTGAAATAATAACCAGTGTCAACATCGGAAAACGTCGAACTAGGCCAATGTTTGTTCGAATATGTTTTAACGGTCCGATGGTCCGATGCACAGCGCAGTGTGTGCGAACTACTTCATAATTTATTCAACAACCTGTTTAAAACGATAAATTATTTTGAACGAGTGCCAATGAATTGGAGCCTGATGCAAATCAATAGGTAAGTACGTATTGTGTCCCTGTTACAATTTAAAAATAAATATAAGTACTAATAATCATCATAATTAAAAAAAATCTCGAGCCGTAAATCATTCGAATATTATACAACATTTCATTGATTAATTTTATTTTATAAACATTCCGGTAACGACATTATCTAAACCTCCTATTATTTCTACCCATCAAAGCATAACATTTTTTCATTTAGGTTTTTTTTTTTCAATTCCCCCCAATCTTTGAAGTTTTCCCCACTTAAAATATTTCAACCCTAGAACCTTTGGAATTGCTAGTCACCCTGAGCTTCGCTTGTTTGCTCAACCCTTCGCAACAACCCTTCCTGATTAGGCCCAAACAACCCCACATGTCATAAGTTTACAGTGCCCTAAACCCCAAAGGGTCGCGTTAATGATCTTCCTGAAGTTGAAAAATCAAGAATAGTATGTAGTAGTGTAACTAGGCAGTAAGTAGATTTTAATATTATTAAATAGATTTTGGGACAAGGGAGGTTTGGTAAATTTAGGAATTTATTTATGACACCGGTTCTAATACTGTTAGTACTCAAACTAGTCTACTTAAAGTGTATAGCCATCCTTCGCAATGGTCGTACGTATGAGCAAAAGGAAGTATTTTTAGATGCGTCAAGTTTAGTTTAGTTGTGATTAAACGATAATTAATTGGCACCGTTGAAGATTTTATTTACGACACTCATCTGATGGAGAAACTTTATTACGTTTTTCTTAAGCCCTTAGAGAGAAAAAACAGTTCACGAATATATATTATTTTTTTAAGGAAAATTTCATTGTACGTATTTACCTACTATATTTTCTTCCAAGGATAACCACAAAAGTCCCGCAGAAAACATAAAACTGAAGCCAAGGAAACAAGTCTATGTCGGCCAGTTCAAAAATTCACAAGTATAATATTTCTACCTTTTTAACGTCGAGGATTTTTAAGAATAAACCCCTCCGGGAAATCAACAGCGGTTGGAACAACTGGGTGTGGAAATACAAACGAATACCTTCTTTATTCTTATTGAGTTAGTGTCGAGAAGATCTTGTTACTGTGAGGATATCAGAGAGATACTTTGCTCCCATTTCGTAGATGCAATCTCGTTGCGATTCCGTTTAGACGACTGGCTAAACAATTAGTTTATGTCGTTGTTCATACGCTATTTGGGTGGATGTCTGAAATTTGAATGGAATAATTCGAGATTATTCTTGCGAGTGCCTTCATAATGTCGTAATTAAGATTCCTAGTGTTTAAAGCTGTAGAAGAGTATGCTTAAAGTAGAAATTTTGTTAGTTGGAGCAAATCGACACATGCTAATATCACATTTATTATATATTATATAGAACAAATAAGGTTCAAATTCACGAAAAAGTGTCAATTATTCTATGTAATTAAAAATTGAATTAGTGCTGTCTCATGTCTTACATGAATATCTAGTGACTTAACACAAGGGTTCTAGCCAAGTTCGATAATAATTTTTCCAGCAAAGGTAAGAAATTATACAATTTTCTGAATTAACTTTTCTTTCGTACGATATTCTTGGATATATTAAAGTTTGCTCCGTCTTACATCGGCGCCTGGAGTCCGGTCGTTTCTACTAATTCGTATTGTTCCATTTCGTGTGCAATCGTGATACTACGCGGTACATTTCATTTATTTTTGTATTTCTCTTCTATTCTTGTGTCGAATTCTATTCAGTATTACTTTTAGTACCAAGGCAATTGACAAAACGACCATCCAAACTTATAATAAGGTCAGATTTTTATTCCAACTCAATAGTTTTATGGAACGAGATAAACATTTTTAGTGCCCTATTTTAAATTATTCTTGATTTTGTAAGGGTTTTTGAATCTCACGGAGATCATGTCAGTCCCGTTGTACCTCCATATTAGCTTGTATTCCTAATCCTTACTTGTATTTCCTTATTCCTTTATTAGAACTATATTAGATATCCTAAATCCCCCTGCCCTAGAGTTGGTTTTGGTCTTTAGAAATAAGTGTGGGGTGGTTCTATCTCCATCTATATCCAATTGTTACAATGCTGTGGCCGCTGACAATGTCGTCGATACCAATCAACGTTGCAAGGGTAGCTTAAGGGGTTGCCAATGGCTTAAGGGTACTTCAAGTGACCGGCTCGACTCGTGTAGTCGTGAGGTTGATAATATTAATTTTAAAGCTATTGTCGTCATAAATTATTCTACATTATTTCGTCTCCTCAACGCTAGGACCATAAAAATCGTCGCCACAAATCACCATCATTAAGAAACCGCGTTTAAGTGTACATAAAAACGCGAATAGGCACCAAGGGTCGCATTACCGAGGGCACAACAATGAAATCACAAGTTCTCATCCCGTAGCGACGCCTTTTTAAATTATAGCGCCTTCAAGGAGACAATTTGGGAAATGTATTGTTGCAAATGTGTGCCCAGATCCGCGGGATTACTGTGAGCTGTTGTGAAGGAATGGGGAAATAACGCTTTCATCCGCGACGCCATGTGCGCCAGGGTGGGCAGCATCCAAGGGAAGTAATGTAGGACTCGGCAGATGATATAAAATGTTTGTAGAATTCTAGGGTGCTGACTGTCAGAACACTTAAACAACTAATATAAAAAGACTTTCTTGGGTTTCTAAACACGCAAATTTCCCGCGTTATAGAAGATCACTACGGATGTTGTACGTCTATAAATACGGCACAGTTTCTCTTTACATTTTTGAAAAGATAATGGCCGTTTTTGGCTCTCGGATACTGTAAAATGTATGGAAGTTATCGGTGTCGGGTTAACCGTGCGAACGACCGCCAACAGTACACAGGCAGCTAGTCTCTAATAAAGAAAATGCAGTACACCTTAGTAAAAGTTAGTTAAACAACTTGCTGTCTAATTCATAAAACCCGGATTGTCCATATGAAACCGGTAAAGCTGGGAGCCTCATCCATGTATGGCAGAAGATTTGCGTCTACTTTTTATTTCGGAGGCTTTATTAAATGGCGCGAGATGAGCTGACGCCTCCGACGCAATTAGGTCAACGCTCTGTAGGTGTTACACGTGTGCGATATCCAAGTCTGGTTATAGCCTATCATTGCGTACAACGACTTGATAACGGAAGCAATGGAATAAAAATCTATTTTTTTATCGTTTTATTCTGGAGTCTGGAAGGTATATTGGAAGGTCTAAGTGAGGTTTTCAATTTCTTGAGTAGTCTTTTTATTACACAAATAAATTTTCGACTACCACTTAAACTCTCGCTAAAAGGATACAAGAACGTCTAATGACGTCATAATTGTTGCTATAAGAACTTTAGTACGGGAACGTACGCTTCGGTGTTATTTTTTAAAAAATAATTTAGGCCAAGCGCATGTCAGAAACCACCGCTCCGGTATGCTGATGCCAATCAGAAGAGACGGCATGAAATATTATAAAAGCAAACACGTCGGTAGGTACATACCGCAAAGTGAGCAGGCAACAACTGAGCCCATATAGGTAGCCTACAGTGGCATACCTCCACATGTAATGACATCAGACCGGTGAACGACTTGCAAAGGACCCTATTCCCAATATGAGAAGCTTACCGAATCCTGAACATAATTAATGAGCCTTCAGAGACAATTTCATTAGCCGGGGGGAGATAACAGATCGGTTGCGCACAATTACCTGACTCCGGGTGCTGGGTAGGTGCCGCATTGATAATGATGTTAATGGGTGTTACATACGCGGTCTTGTATTGCTACATGTTTATCTTCCAATAGCTGAGTGGGTTGTATACCTGCCCTCGTTACTGATAGTTTCAGGTTTGAACCATATTCCCATCGTGCCAAAATTCGGTCCCTGGTCTAGTTGTTTCTGGGATCGCCCTCAGTCCATGGTACGGTACCCATACATAGTATAGTTGCTTCATTTTGGAGCATACAGTTGGTGTGCTCGTCTGGTGCTATTTATTTATTAAGTATTATAATTTCAGTACTCTGAGATGGTTTGCCATTGTTTTCAGTTAACTTGGGCCTCAGAAGGACAAAGCATCGAGTACTACTGTATAGTATTTTATTGAATAGTATTTTTTTCGAATTGAATACCGTACAATTCTAAGTACTAATGTTGCGTGTAAGAGATTATCTTTATACGCAATAAACAGAATAACAATATATCCAACAGACAGAAACACATTACACCCGGGGTTAATCCAATCGCCATCATAACATATCTGTCCCCTAATTCACCAGACGGCACAGTATGTATGCATATTGCGAGAATTAGCATTTTATCTCTCGGCGCATTTAATATGCATGCATGGGGCGCAGGCGCAGCGACGGCGGGCGGAATTAATTATGTCTGTCTAAGCGTTAACGGTGCATATTTGTGGTAAGGAAGGTCAGCTGTGATGTGGCTGTGGTTGTGGTTGTATGCTGTGGTTTATGGTTGTAGGCGCGGCGGCATGTTGGGAACGTTATTTGAGGATGTTACATATTCATGGAGGATGAAAATCTTGACAAGCTGGCCTAGTAGTAATAGCATAGCATTGATACCATTTCAGTAGTTGGAAGCTTTTTTTACTTTTTAACAATCAACCCTAAACATGTGATGTTAAGTCCCAAATTACGACTTGATTATTATTGAAAGCTGTCATTGCTCATAACAAGGCGTCGCATGACACCGCGTAACTTTTAACGAGCAGCGGCGGAGCTCGCGCGATGTGTGACATGAACTCGCATTACCGGCAATTCATCAAACCAACGACTTCGAGTACACAAGAGTACACGGGAGCATAGGTTTATAGGCACAATATTTGTGAACAGGGACATAAGAGGCACTAGAACTGGTAATAATGTTTGGGCTATAGTTATGACCGATTGGTCCAACCACAATGTTCTAAAATGGCGGCCACAAGACAGAAGATGTATCTGTCGATCAAGTTAACATGTTCGCAGAATTTCGTACCAAAGCTGAGATGTTTCCACAAGATAAATCCGTCAGTACTATCGACAAAAAGGTCTCAATCACATATTCCGCCCAACTTTTAGGTCAGCGGAAAAAATATGTTAATAAAAACGTCATACAAAATTCACAAAGTTACGAAGTTTATCTTTCATGAGCCGCTTCCAGGCGTTTTATGTGTTCGTGTGAAACTGCGTAAAGATTGGTAGGTGACGTAATGTTGAAGAGGTGTCTGTGAGAGCGGAGCGAGGCGAGTCTAAGTTGTGCTAAACATTTGCAAGGTTATAACTTCTTGATGTTGATGACGGTGACCCAATAAATAAAGCAAGTGAAAACCATTTTTAGTTTGACTCGTCCAAAAGTAGGTACCTATGTTTGGCTCATATGTTAGGAACATAAGCAGGAACGGCAATACAGTTAGTTTACATATTGTTTTTTTATATTTAGTACACATTGAAATAAAACTATTTTACGGATTTTATCGTGTTTATTAACTTTTTAATTTTCCCGACGTTTCGGCTGCTTTATAGCAACCATGGTCACGGGGGGACTGAGGTGTTAGACGTCCTGATGTCATAGTTAATAACTGGGCACCCTCATATTTAGATGTTGTTAGCGGTCCGATCCACGCAGAAAGTGCTCACGGTGTCTCGAGGTCTTGCAATGGTACGCTTGGTTTTGGATTTAATTATATTAATTACTGGATCCCAAGTTGGTGGTAGCACCCACCAACTTGGGTTGCTGTAAAGCAGCCGAAACGTCGGGAAAATAAAAAAGTTAATAAACGCGATAAAATCCGTAAAATAGTTTTATTTCAACAGTTAGTTTAGTTAAGTTTAGTTTGTATAGGTACCAACAGAATGAGCCTAGGGCGCCCTCGCATGACACGTATTGGGCTCGCTGTTTAAGGCCAACTTTGTCATCCAATCGCAATGTGTAAATGATAAACAGTAACTTTATAATGAGTTTAGGCTTGTAGTAAGTTCACTCGTCACTAACGTCTGCGTGAAAGCGTACCTATTTATGGCAATTTTTTCAGCAGCTTTTTTCAGCTACTCGAGTCATTGCTTTTATGAGGAATATTTTCATTTCCACAAACACATTATGGAATTACAAGCGCGCACGTTTACGTGAGTGTATTGGCCTGAAAAACTTGGCATTTTCAGCCTCCAGCTTCCAGTCACAAGTTCGACAACTTCTGAATATTGTTTAAAAGTACTTTTGCGTGGAAATTATTGCCTCCGAATGCGACTTAAACGAGTTGTAGGGAAAATGAACGTTACTGACTACTTACGTTATAAAAAACTATAAATAAGACGCGTCGGACTTCGACCTTTTTATAAAAGCAGAAGACAAACCGCCAAATCCTCAAACAGCACTCAAATTTGAGGGCTGTACTCATCTCAAACACAAATATATAATAAAGGACTTCTTATAGGATGTTGCATGTTTTACTGAAATTCTGACTTTAGACTGAAATTCAGAGTCATTACCTTTAAGTAACCACTTTGAGGGTAACAATTCTTACCTGAAACAAAAATAAGCCATTCGTTAATTACAATGTAAGTAAACACATTTAATTAGCAACACAATATCTGAGTAAAACATTAATTCTGCCTTCAAATTCTAATTTAAACATAAATGAGGCCTAAGAATATTATAACTTTGCGAGATTTAATATTAAAACCATCCTACAAACTTTTATGTTATCTAGTAGAAGAGAGGTTGAATTTCAGATTACTTACTGAATTAAAAGTAATTTTACCGTGCTGCGTTTCATACTGGTATAGGCAGTAGGCATGGAAATGAGTGCTACTTTCAATTCATTTTCATTACGTGAAATTATATTTTTCTTTCACTGTTATTTCACCGGTGATTTTTCACAGCCAATGATTTTATTCAGATTGAATTTTCACTGGTCGATGATTTATTATAAAACCTGTGACAGTACCGAAAGCTTTGCGATTTTATTGAAATTATTCCAATGATTTTTAACAATTTCTACTTATGTAAATAGCAGGTGCTACATATGAAAACCTATATAATATGATTTTTGGATGGAATATGGAATATTTCACTAATAGGCAGGCGCAGAAACATCTTAACTCTACCTACGAATGACCGATTGTTCCGACGTGTCACGGGTTAAATACCTGTGTGAAGATAGAAACATTTATTATCCCGCGTGAAAGATCGATATAAACTAACAAAACGTTAATATTTGCCAATACTAATATAACTTTGCAGAGAAAACCACGCATTATCGGTGGATTAATTTGCAGAATTGCATTATCAATAGCGATGCGCCGTATTAAATGAACGTATCTAAACTACGAATACTAATTATTAGTAATGTTCGATTATAGTAGCTGTATGAGTTTATACTAATTTTGATAGGAGTCGCTAGTGTAGGTACTTATTGTACATCACAAATTCTTCGGGTAGTCGATACGGGCGCTATACAATTTGCCGTAAATATACATATTTTTACACAAACATAAAACTTAAGACAGTCCTACTTTCTTCTTCATATGAGGTACTGGCCTCCGCCATGGCTTAACGACAGTGATAGCCGGGACCGATAGCTTAACGTGCCCTGCGAAGCACGACTTTTTGATGTCACTAGTGGTGTCCAATCATGGTGTTTACAGAGCGCTTTCGTTTCGGAACTGTATAAGCGCATAACAATTTTTTCATGAGAAAAGTCCATTGGTGTACATCCGCTCGGGATTTGAACCTTCGACTGTCGGAACACAAGCCGTGGCCATTTCTCCAGAGCTACTACGACCCTGACAGGCCTGTATATAAATATCTTCTTTAACTTAAAGTTGTGAGCGAATTCCAAATCGAGTGATTATGAACTTGCGAGAACGGAAACAACGCAGTTCGCACGATTAAAAACACCACTAAGTATTAACAAAAAAATCTATAGAAAACTGAGCTTTATTTATAAAGAGTTAAAGGTCAAGCGAGGGCGAGCTAAGTATAGTTCAGAAGACGCCGCCTTCCGCCGGCTGCCGCTAATGAGACGGTCAATTAACAGGCGTGTTAACGGTGCACTGTGTAACGCGTGACGCGGTAACAACGCGGTTTTAAAATGCATGACGACATGAAATACGATAAGAAAAAGAAATTAATGGAAAAAACAAACTTTTTATAACAAGGTTTTTGTATTGAATGTGACGTTGTATTAGTATTCGTGTTGTCCTCAGCAAGCCCTTTTATTTGATACCCATACTGTGGTAGTGCAGAAAAAATTAAATGCCCGCCATTTTGAATGATCCGCCATATTGGAATTAGAATGACATGACATGTCATCTAAATTATGTGTGTAAATTTCAGCTCAGTCGGTTAAAGATAACTGACTTAAAATTCAGGTGCAAGATTCCACCTGGACAAACATACATTGCAAGTTAAATAAAAGCTTGTAACAAAACTAGTTGACAGTTGACGTGATGTTGACAGACTGGTGCTTAATCATTTGATTTATTAACAACGAAGTCATTGACTAAAGATGATCGATCGATGGAAACCATTGTTAAACTGAAATGAAGAAAAAGATATGAATAAATTTATTTATTTGAACTTCATATTCGTGTATGTTTATCTGAACAAATTACAAAAGAATAATATTAATTTGATTCGGATTTTAGTACAGGTAGATATTTAAAATGAAATTCGTACTCACAGAGCAGCAAGAGTTTTATATTTAAAAGCAGGATTTTGCTTCCACACTATACCACGGATTTCCACAGCACAGGGTCGCTAAAATGGAACTTTACGATTCACACCGTAAGCAAAGTCTCGACTTGTTTATTTAGCATACATTCTTTAATCTATTCTACTTAGAGCTGGGTTTCGCACCTGAACGTGGAGGGGAGTTGTTTACAAAGAATTTACCGCTTCCCACTTAACTCTCTGTTAATTCGTTTAGTCTTCACTGGCATTAACGGGAGGGCTCTTCTTGCAATTACCCGCAATTATCAGGAAATACCTTCGGCGATTGAAATCGAATCACAGGAAATCGATACGGACAGCTGAATCGATTCTAAATAATCGAATGCCGACGTGGTTATGTCGAGGATTTGTTCGGGAGCGGTAATTAAAAGGCGATTACGTGCTGAAGGTTCGCACACCAATCAACGTGTATGGGGTACCTAATTGGAAAATGAACGATAATATCTTGTTTATTAGTGAAGGTGTTTTATTTAATATTATTTAACCATAAATGAATAAATGAAGGCTTTTGAATAAGGCCTAAAATGACCAATCTAACCTTACCTATTGAAACATTGTTTAAAATGTATGATTTGTGGAGTTAGCTCTGGGCACAATATTTTGATATTTGTGATGTGGAAGGGTTGTGGGAGCTGTATGTCAGGAAACTTTAGAAGAATTAATACGGTCAGCCTAACATTAAATCTAGAAACAAATCTCAGTTTTTACAAATACGTCAACAAAAGATAGAAAACTAAAATGATGATGCATCACTGTCGTCAATTAAAAAAATAAACTTATCGGGGCACAGATAATAAACAAAATAAGGAACTGTCAAAATGAATCGCCGGCAGAGGTTATCTGTGGCGCATTAAGCTTCCTTGTCGCCCTATCTCATAACTCTTGCTATCGATACACGCCGCGGTCACCTATTATAATTAAAGCCCTCGATAAAATCGACATGTAACGCACTCTAGTCGAGCTAGTGCTGCGCGTTATCGATGATAGTGATGCGACTGGGTGGCCGACCACCCGCGTGGTTGCGTAACCGAATGATCCAAATTAAGTGGGCATTAGCATGTAAAATATTTTTGAGACAATAGTGTTGGGCTTGTCGCCGGATAACGACATTTACAGTTCATTTTATTTATGTTATTTTTATTGTGTCAAGTCTATCGAGTTTGGGTTTGTTACAATTTGGACGTAGTTAGGATAAGATATATTTTTATGATGTCAGTAACGGTGACATTGGATTATGGGCGTGAGGACTTTTTTGTTTCATTATTATACCTATAAGGTGTGTCTTTCGACTAAGTACCTGAACTTCAAAATAACTTTAAAATGGACAAAACAGACGTTTGATGTTTCGATAATAGTACAAGCTAGTGTAGTATGTAGTTTTAGCAACTTTACACGCGAATTTTTATCTTTTTTGTAATTATTCATGTTTTGAATTTCGTTTCACAATACCTACCTATATCAAAAATTCCTATTTACGAGTAACTATAAAAATATACAAAATTATTTTATTAGTCATTGTGTCTATTGGACTTTATAGCTTGTGGGTCACAACTCATTTATAATTCCATTACATGTAGGTATATGAGTTATATTTATGAGAACACTGAAGATAAGAAATAACGCTAACCACAAAGTGTAATTACAGTGAGCCCTCGATCAGTGAGCGAATGAAATAGACGAGTGGAACGGGCATCTAAGCATTAGCTTAGATTTCTTAGGGGCAATCTGTGGCGAGTGATGGGTCGGCTCAAGTTACAGGCTCCAACAGCCCCTCCAATGCTCTAAGAAACGCTGAATGTTTAAGTAAGCACCTTCTGAACAGTTCAAATATCTATAGTCAACTAGCTGTGCCCCGCGACTCCGTCCGCGTGGAATGCGCTTTTCTGTTAAAAAATTTCCTGAATTTTCTTATATAAACCTCACGGAGCCCGAGACCTTTCCAACGAATGCAAAACCATGGAAATCGGTTCGTGCGTTCTGGAGTTATAGCGTCAGGAAGGAAAACCCGACTTATTTTTATATAGTAGATAATTATGTCAAATGTGTCTTGCCTTTCTGCTCCAAATACTCGTAAGACCACGCTGCTGGAGCGGTAACTATGTAATAGTTAAAAAGAGCAGGGATTTTTTTCGTGATAATCTAAATATATATAACTCAAAGGTGACTGACTGACTGACTGACATAGTGATCTATCAACGCACAGCCCAAACCACTGGACAGATAGGGCTGCAATTTGGCATGCAGGTAGATGATATGACGTAGGCATCCGCTAAGAAAGGATTTTGATTAATTCTACCCCCAAGGGGATAAAATAGGGGATGAAATTTTGTATGAAACTTTGTCGATTAAATTCCACGCGGACGAAGTCGCGGGCACAGCTAGTTATTTCTATAAGCAATTGGCAAATTAAAAAAAATATGCAAAAAGACAAGTCCGCTCAGTTTCTTGCCAGATATTCACAGTCAAGTTCGCGGTCCAATACGGTTATAGACTTAAGGTAAAAAGAAACTTTGAAATTAGGCCTAAACTTGTTAGTGTTGGAGTTTAAGACCTGCCATCGGTAATAGGACCCGAAATTTAGAGTTATAGCTAAGCAGACATTTTGGACCGGCGCCGCGTTGGCTCTTGTGTTTTTAATACTTTGCATTTCAAGCTCCGCCAGTTGTTCCGTTCGCTGCCTCCTGCCGCTCGCAACCCGCTATAACGAGCGTGATTTATGCAGGTGTGCCGCGGTCCAATCACGCGCCATTGTGTTGCGGCCGCCGAACACAGGCCACCTTATCCCCTGCACAGCGCTCAATGGCGGCATCTCTAAGTTTTCATACTTTTTGTACCGTTGTCGTTTTAATAAAGTAGTTACTGTGATGGTATAGCAGCCGTTGTAAGATCTGAAAATTTGTTTCGCCGCTGCCGTTGCAGCCGCGCCTGGGTAATCAGTTATGACGTTACTCTTCATAGTCAAACGATGCTCGGTGGCGGCTTAGCTTAGTAGGTACATGTGGAGGCGCATAATATTTAAAGAACGAAACTGGCACACCAACCGTATGGTCCCAAACTAAGCAAAGCTTGTACTATGGGTACCGTACAATGGACTGGTGACACCCAGACCAGGACAAACTACGAATAGGCCATTTCCGAAATTTACCCCAGCGGGAATCGAACCCGCAACCGCCATGTGCAGTGAGCCGAGCGGCCTACGCTTGAACCACTGCGGCAAGCGGTCGTCATAAGTAGGGGCATTATTTTAGACTGTCAACATTGAATGAAAACAAGAATCATTTGGTGTTTATATATCATGCATTTAGCAAGCCCTTCAATACGTCAACCTTGCACGAGTCTACTCGACCCTCGGGATCAAGCAGGGTCTGTGACCGGTCAGGTGGACTGACCGCAGACTGTGGTACACCACACGGAGTATATTTACGGCCTTATCTTGATACTTCAATTCAAAGGGCTTTCAAAGAAATTGAGGGTTTCGTGGTGCGATGTCAGATATGTTAGCTGCAGTGCCACATATTGTAAGTAATAAGCCGTGGCTATATTAAGACGATATGATTTTCTTACTGAACGACTTTCTTTGTCAAAGCTCCAGCATTACTTGTAAAGAAAAACCAAAAGTATTTCAAAAATAATAGTTATTTCCTAGTGGTCATATTAATCGGAAGTTTAATTATAATTATTATCCCTATCTTCTTTCTACTACCTATTTGAAATTCCGGTGTGCGTGCGTAATTCTTTTCCTCCGAAACGGGTAGACAGATTTTGATGTTTTTTTTTGTACTTATTATGGGGTGATCTAGATTGTTCTTAGCTATAGTCCAAATAGGTAATATCACAAGCGAGGAGGTCTCAGTGTCTTTTGGAGTTCCTCAAGGAAGTATCCTGGGACCGACTCTCTTCCTTGTGTACATAAACGACCTTTGTCAGATGCAAATCCCTCACGCCAAGATCATTACCTTTGCAGATGATACAGCCTTGCTATTCTGTGGTGACTCCTGGGATGATGCTTTTTTAAATGCACAGAAGGGAATGAACATTATAAATAAGTGGTTGTATAAAAACATTCTAACGCTAAATGTTGCAAAGACAAACTACATAACCTTCTCTATGAAAAGCAACGATGAGCCTGATCCTTCATGTCGTATTATTTGTCACTCGTGTGCGAATTCCAATGATGGCTGCTGTTCATGCCCCAATCTTACAAATACAGCATTAACCAAGTATCTGGGTGTGATGATTGACAGCAAACTAAACTTCCACCATCACATAGACCGTCTTGCTGCAAGGGTACGGAAGCTTATCGTAATTTTTAAGAATCTAAGACATGTTGCCCAAATAAACGTTATTAAAACAGTATATTTTGCTCTCTGCCAGTCACTACTTATTTACTGCATCACCTCTTGGGGCGGTGCAGGTAAAACCCATTTTCTAAAAATTGAGAGAGCGCAAAGACTACTTCTTAAAGTTAGTTTGTCCCTGCCATTCTATCACCCAACGTGTGATCTTTATAAAAAATGGGAAGTATTAACGGTCCGTCAGCTTTTCATCCTATATACAGTGACTAAACAACATTCCCTGTTAAAATATCAACCTGACCAACTCAAAAATCAGCGACGTAAGGATACAGTTTGCTCAACAACTCCGTTTAAAACTAGATTTGCACATAATTTTTTCTGTTACCAGGGTCCTAACTTATATAATAAGTTAAATCGTATCCTATCAATATATCCATTACCAAAAACGAAATGTAAGTATTTGGTAATGGAGTGGTTGAAAAAGTTAGATTACAACCGTACAGAAAACCTACTTCATCAATTAATATTGACTATCTAGCTCAAAGATATCAAAGATATTAACAAAAATACAAAGGAAAGGAACACTGATACAATAACACACATCCACACACACAAACATGCACTCACTTAACAAGAAAATACCTAACACACCCACACACACACACGCACACACGCACACACGCACACACACACACACACACACACAGCACACATTGAGGCGTTTGTTTAAGTTATATTCTTTTACGTATTTGGTTAAAAGGCCAATAATTTAACTACCTACCCCTGTTTCTCCTAATATATTGTTGTTTATTTGCTCCTTATATCAAAAAGTGCTAATATCTCAGTATTATTCAAATAAAACTGGTCTTGTTTCATCCGTGGGTGGGGACCTGGTGATCTGTAATACAGGTATTTTCATGCCTACCTCAGACACCAGCTCCTCACATATTCTAGACTATGCACATACCTGTATTTAAATAGATATAAGTAAAAGTGTAATAATCTAAGGTCTATTTTTGTGAGGAGAAATAAATAAATATTATTATTATTATTATAGTCGGACCCGGTAGATGGCGTTGTTGTCGACATAGAGAAAATATAGGCTTACAAAGTTGCCGGTAAAAGCTAGTAGCCAAATAATTATCGTGGGAACTGTTTTCGGCAGTCACCACCAAGTGTGGTAGTAGCATCCATTAAAAAAAAACCTTCAGAAGAATCTTTTACAGTGTATCTAGAAACCTTCCAGCTAAATATCTTTATATATTTAAACAATTTCCAAGTGGAATTTCTCGAATTTTGCCAGAGCTATTCGGTGCGGGCGACTTGCCGCTTGCCGCATAGTTCAACGCCAAATATTTCCAGTCTCCAGCATCCCTCGCCAGAGGACTCTGCTTTTTGCTACATTTAATTCTTACAGCAACCAAAAAGGTTTGTAACACGGTGACTTATATGGGCCTATAAACGATTACTTTAACGGCAAGTTGTTCATTACAGGTAACAGCCAAAGTAATATCTAAAACTAAAAGAGTAATATCTAAAACTAAAAGTAATAGTTAAAATGATTTATTTTCTTAACAATTTTAGCTGTCTATGGCTTTTACTTGACTTTTCCATAAAGAAATTGCCTTAAAATGGCAAATTATTACCTATTAGCCACCCAACGATTAATCCGAAGCGGCTTTAGTCTGTTTACCGAGACCCGATTATTAAAATTGCCGGTCTATCATCTACGACTACCATGGACATATAATTATGCAATAAATAGCCTAACGTTTATGTTTGTTTCAATAGTCACAGTGATCAATTAGCGACGGTTTAGTGGGTCCGAGTGTCGCGCGGTGATCGATCACGTAAAGCAGCAGTTAGTGGATGTAGCGCCAGGGGGTGCTGATCGATGGGGTGACGGGAGTGTGGAGGGTTTTTTCTTGAGTGTCGGGAATCGTTTATTTATTTTAAACTAGTTTTTGCCCGCGGCTCCGTCCATGTAGGTACTTCACTATCACAACATAGTATACCAGGCATGCCTTTTAAGTTCTGTCGTTTCCATATTTCCCGGCAATTTTGAATTTGGAACTGTTCTATATTCGAATGTGTTTAAATTTCGAATCTCAAAACAATTGAAAGTTTTAGGATTAATGCTATTGTTTAGTCACAGCGTCGATTAGAATCTGTCAGGTTACGTACGAAAATGAATCTTCCTAAGGAAAATGTTCGTGCAATAATTTTCTACAACTTTAGAAGAGGCCTGACACGGCTTCAGTGTTTTGAAGAGCTAACATCTGTGTTCAGTGATGAAGCCCCATGTCTGCGGACTGTCGAACGCTGGTATTTATAATTCCAGCGTAGACATACTAGTCTTAGTGACAAATCTCGCGAAGGACGGCCAAAATCCGCCTTCACTGAAGATAACATAATTACTGTGAGACAACAAATTCTCTAAGATCGTCATGTGACGTATCGAGAGATAGAGGCTCTATTAGGCATCTCAGGGACAACCATTCAGAAAATCTTGCATGAAGCGCTTGGTGTAAGAAAGCTAGTTTGCCGTTGGATACCGCATCTGCTTTCCGACGATCACAAGGCGGCCCGCGTCAGATGGTGTAAGAAAACTCTGCAAAGGTTCAACCAAGGAGAGTCAAATCACGTCTACGACATCATCAGTGGTGACGAATCTTGGATCTATGCCTACGATCCTGATTCCAAACAACAATCTACAATCTGGGTCTTTCAAGACGAGCCAAAGCCGACTAAAGTTGTTCGTTCTCGAAGCACTTCAAAGAAGGTGGTGGCCACGTTCATTGGAAAAACCGGCCATATTGCGACTATTGCACTTGAAGATCGTAGAACGGTTAATGGAGAGTGGTATACCACCGTTTGTTTACCACAAGTCATCGCCAACTTCGAAAATCTAACTCAAAGCGACGCATCATCCTGCACCACGACAACGCAATCTCACACAGCGCTCGTCAAACGATTGAGTATTTGAAGCAGAAAAAAGTAGAAATTCTTGATCATCCTCCATACAGTCCTGACCTAAGCACTAACGATTTATTTACATTTCCTAAAATTAAGAAAAGTCTTCGTGGTCAAAGGTTCCAGTCCGGTGAAAAAGCAGTCGACGCTTTCAAGTCAGCCATTTTGAACACCCCCACTTTAGAGAGGTATAAATGTTATAATAACTGGTTTGAGCGAATGGAAAAGTGTATTCAGCTACGTGGTGAATACTTTGAAAAACAATAAAAAGTACTATAAGGTTCTAGTTGTGTTTTTTTCTTCAAACGACAAAACTTAAAAGGCATCCCTCGTAACACAAAGTCGCTTCCCGCTGCCTGTCCCTATGTATGCTTAGATCTTTAAAACTACGCAACGGATTTAATTGCGGTTTTTTTAATAGATAGAGTGATCCAAGAGGAAGGTTTATATACATAATACATCCTACTTCCTACTAATATTATAAATGTGAAAGTTTGTGAGTGTATGTATGTATGTATGTTTGTTACTCCTTCACGCAAAAACTACTGAACGGATTTGGATGAAATTTGGAACACAGATAGTTTATAACCGGGATTAACATATAGGATACTTTTTATCCCGATAATCCCGAAATTTTTGTTACGTTAAATACTACGCGGACGAAGTCCGTGGGCACAGCTAGTGCATAATATAGCAGAGAAACACTGATAAAAATATCCGTGCGAAGCCGGGGCGGGTCGCTAGTTAATAAAATAAAAGTAGCCAAGTTACTCCTTATAACATCAGCTTCTGCCAATGAAAGTCCTGTCAAAATTGGTCCAGCCATATCGAAGATTACCCGGAACAAACAGACAAGACAAAGATTTTAAAAATTGTTTTTTATTTAATTTTCCTACTTACCGTAATATACTTACTTCCATATTATAAATGTAGTAATGAGCTATTATTTTGGTGTCACAATAATCACTTCAAATTAATCTATTTGTATAGACTAAAGAACCACCCTGTTATTTCCCTACTATTTACAAATTTAATTAGAATGTAGGTAACTTTTAAACCTTAAACCTTATGGAAGAATTTATCTAAATGATAATTAAACCCGCATTCAAATCCATTGCGTAGTTTAGACGGACTAAGCGGACAATCAACAAGACAGATGCGTATAGGGACTTTGTTTTGTACTATTTAGAGATTAGATCCTACTAATGTTATAAATGCGAAAGTTTGTGAGTGTGGATGTATGTTTGTTACTCTTTCATGCAAAAACTACTGAACGGATTTTGACGAAATTCTGATCACAGATAGTTTATAACCTGGATTAACACATAGAATACTTTACTTAAGTCTACGCGTACGAAGTCGCGGGCAGAAACTAGTAGTTATATATATGTGAAACACATAAGAGTTTCAAGAAAAATATTATGCGCTTACCTATGTAGTTATAATAAAAATAATACAGATATATTTATTAAAACCAAAGAACACATTATTATAATAATAGGAAATACATATTACCTTCACAAAGCAAAATATGTGGAAATTATAATGAAATAAACGGAATAAAGCTGGTTCCGTGAAAACACGTCGGTAAGTGTGGCTTTCACGGAACTGTCACTTAATTAAAAGCTATTAAACAAGAAAATAAATATGGTGGAATCAGGCCATAACAGGCATGGGGTAGTCAAGTTTACGGGAAATTGCAGTCTATTTGACGACCGCTTGGCGCAGTGGTTCGAGCGTAAGCCACTCGGCTCACTGCACATGGTGGTGGCGGGTTCGATTCCTGCCGGGGAGAATTTGGCCTTTTCGTAATTTGCCCTGGTCTGGTTGTCACTGGGATCGCCCCCAGTCCATTGTACGGCACCTATAGTAAAAGCGTTGCTTTGTAGGGACCATACAGTTGGTGTGTCCGCCCAGACCAGGGCAAATTACGAAAATGCCATTTTCGAAATTAACCCTAACGAGAATCGAACCCGTAACCACCATGTGCAGTGAGCCTACGCTCGAACCACTGCGGTCGTCATAAAGAAAGACTATAGCTATGATTGTCTCAAAGCAATTTACGTAAATTTTATTGTCTACAGAATACGCCTTAACAAGCCAAATATCAGAACTCAAACATCCCATATGATTACGTTCCGTTTAACACAGAGTCGTGACGCCCATCTCGTCAAGATCACTCGACGTAATTAACGCCTACATCGAGTTATTTCTTAGACCATTTAAAGATAATCTATGAGTTATTTACACGCCCGTATACGTCGGAAACGAAACGATTGACGCGTCTATTTCATGAAAAGAAATCGATTTCAATAATCGAATCAATCGATCAAGTCAATGCCATGTTCAAAATTAGAATGTTGTTGAATTTTTTAAACATAACTATAAAAAACACGATAGTCGACCTTTTTTGTCAGATTCACATATGTATAAGGCCTAAATCTATGGAATAACTAACTTTCTACTGAAATTCCATTTCCCGCGCTATTGCCATAGATAAGAAATAGTCGCCATTGACCGAGCGTTTCTTCGGTCCACGGAAAATTATTCCTTATTCCGTGTTAGTCCTTGGAATGGAAGTGCACGCGACTGAGATGGATGGGCCCACATTAGGGGAACTCCGGCTAATACATAGGTATTAGACCCAAAGTATGCTGGGAAAGTATACATACTTGTTTTGAGTCGATAGTAGTTTTTAAACTGATATTTTATATCAGAGAGTTACTGGTATTTCAACGCTTTCCTTGAAAAGTGTGATAAAGGAGGTAAAATGCAGCAAATCTGACCCGCTGTATGTTCCCATTTGAGATATTTCCAATTTCGTGCATTTTTCAAAAAACAAGTTTAGTTTCCCAACGACGAACGTCTATGACTATGCCAAACATAGAGAGGAGCCAATTTCAGAGCTTAAAGCAATAGAAGAGCTTATACCTATCATACCATGTAAAGCGACCCATTATACAGCTTATTCCACCGTAATCAAATTACCTAAATTAGCCTAACAAATTACATTAAGTAGACAAAATAGTCTATTGTTCGATATATTACACTGCAGTGTATATATGTATATCCACGACTTGACGCGGGTTAATTATAAATCTGAAAAGGGTGTTTATCAAGCTGTACCGGCGCATTTCATCTGCCTCTGATTTATCTCCCAGACAGGCTGTGACATCGGCCCATTGAGCCGGGTTATTTATGAACAACGCAGTTTAAGTGAAAACTACTGAAATTTATTCTATATAGGGTCGAAGTTATTAATGAAACGATAAAATTAGACAATCGGTGACTTTTAATAAGGTTTAATAAAAAAATGTATCAATAAAAGTTCAGTATCTACCTATGTATTAGGATTTTAGAACACAATCATTTTATTAGAGTAGAAAGCTTAGACCATTCGGTCTAAAATAAAATAAAATGTTACATTTAAAATTAAATACCGAACATCATTAAAATGTTTTATCATGCCAAACATGCGCCATAAAAATAATAATATAGAAACTTTTTATCGGTTTTATTTTGAAATACGAATGACGGATGGAACACACACATGCAACTATAAAATATATATTAAACTCGGAAAATGATTTTATTTTTAAAGTACACATCTATACAAATAAATAAAATTGGAGTGTCTGTTTGTAATATCAAAATAACACCTTTTTACTAAATGCTTACGGTACCTATAACAAAAACGCGATTTTTTTTGTCTGTCTGTCTTTCTGTGTGATCCGGGTAATCTCCGAAACTGCTGGACCGATTTTGACGGGATTTTCACTGACAGATAGCTGAAATTATAAGGAGTAACTTAGGCTACTTTAATTTTAGAAAAACAATTAGGGTTCTGCTTAAAAAATAAAAACACATGAAATCCAAAAGTATTTCCGTAACGGCTTGACCGATTTTGACGGGATTTTCACTGGCAGATAGCTGATGTTATAAGCAGTAACTTAGGATTCGTTATTTTAAAATTTTATTTAAAACACGAAACATCGACTTGTAGATGTTAAGTTACATTTTTGTTAAGATTAATTCTACGCGTACAAAGTCGCGGGCTCAGCTAGTTGTGTTATAAAGATGATACCTAAAAAAATAACGTTGTAATAAATGGAAATACTACAATTAAACCATTGTCTGAGGATCTCACACTAGGCCTAAGCTATATTGTGGGGTTCGTAGAAAAGGTTTACCAGCAGAAATAGATTTTACTTGCCACATAAAAGGAATTATAACTTTACAACGGTCGCTTTACGAGCGGAAAGCTGCAAAGTTCGCGAGCTTTCCCCACACAACGCATAGCTGCGTAATTAAAGAGTCTGAAACACCATTATGCTAACTATATTTTCTTGTGTTGCAAACAATATGACCAAACAAACACACCATCTGTATGGTCCCAAGCCAACGACATTAAAATTACCATAGACAGGGTATATTTTTAAAAATGGCGTTTAAAATTCGGGCGCCTAAACACCTGTCAACAACAAAGTACTGGCAGGTGAGACCATATTTCTAATAACAGAAAGAAGAGGCTGTTAAAATCATCAAGTAAAAGAATATTTTAGTAAGGAAAAAGTAATAATGAAATCATATCTATGCAAATAAATAAAATTAAAGTGTCTGTTTGTAATCATTAATATTACAAACGAAAATCAACCGTTTAACGCCGTATTAATAAATCGATCCCAAGTCTGAATGCGATCTTGGAAATGTAATTCTTATGTCATTCCAGTACAAAATGACATGTCAAAGGCGTACTCAAATCACTCTCAGACTTGAGATTTATTTACTAATACAGGTTTAAACAAAGCATTGGACACACATTGCAACGCGTTTTTGTTTTAGAATAGCTGAGCCCGCGACTTCGTCCGCGTGGAATTAAACTTAACAAAAAAGCCCGCTCCCTCGTTCTGGGCCGCGCGACAGGACGCATTTTTTTTGTTTTTCTAAATTAAAAGTAGCCTAAGTTACTCAGTTATAATATCAGCTATCTGCCAGTGAAAGTCCCGTCAAAATAGGTCCAGCCGTTTCGGAGATTACCCGATGGTCTATATGACTGTATAGAAATACGAATGGGCGCGACGCACAACAAACAGCCTAGCCTGTTGTCTCACTAATCCCCAAGGATTATTCCACTTACTCCGAGTTTGATCATTTTAAGCGAAGCCTTTTAATAATCGCTTTGTTTGCGTTCCATTCAGAGTTCTCGCAATTAATTCTAATGTGAGCGATGTTTGATTTCCATTAACAGGGACTGTGTGACAAGGAGTGCTTTTGTCAAGGAATAATTTGAAAACCCTTTGACAATCCTGTGTACCGCATTTTTCTGAGCAATGAAAATATGCGCCCGAAATAAAGGCTACATACAATACGATAATATAATATAATGTTTTATTTACTTTAAGCATGTAAGTATTTAAGTACTTAATCTAAATATATATAACTCAAAGGTGACTGACTGACTGACTGACATAGTGATCTATCAACGCACAGCCCAAACCACTGGACGGATCGGGCTAAAATTTGGCATGCAGGTAGATGTTATGACGTAGGCATCCGCTAAGAAAGGATTGTGATTAATTCTACCCCCAAGGGGATAAAATAGGAGATGAAAGTTTGTATGAAACATTGTCAATTAAATTCCACGCGGACGAAGTCGCGGGCACAGCTAGTTAATGTAATAAAATGCCTGTTGAAAAACATAAATAAACAGTCATCATTTGTTACTACACCACAGATTAGGTAAATACCTACTTTATTTACTAACTTTACTTTTTTATTATTATTAGTAATTAGGGTCATCACTACAGTTGGGTATGTTGTACCGGTTCTCATGTTACACATATCAGTGACATTCACGACACTCGATTAATAGTATTAGTCGATTAACTGACCGTTGTTAATTAAACAACAATTCACTCTACCCCCAACTACCCCCCTAATATTTACAGCGTGACTGCGCTCATTTCATCAGGAACTGGGTTAAAAGGGTTTTCGGTTCTTTAATAAATTAATTGAGGCAGGCCTTTTGAGAATTAGCATGATTTTGTTTTTAAAACGAAAGAGCATTCGAAGTTCAAATAAAAATAAGGAGTACAGCTGACTGTTAAGAAAAAAACTAAGACGCGGAATGAACTTGAACGATGGCCAGCAAAGTACCAGCGAGCCAGTCATCTGTGAAATACCATTTCATTTCATTTTATTCAGTATTCACTTTTTACGCATATCGATATGTCCCCAGACCGGATAGAAAATGCTTGACCGAAAAATGGCGCCAATCGATGCGTGAAGGCCGCCGGTGCGACACGTTCATTTTTTCCATGCCAGCAGCCGATTATTCACACGCAAAATAATATCTATCGATTTAAAAATGGAATCCTCTTACGGGCGCCATTGCTCCGTGAAAATGGCGCCGATGCTTTCATTTTCCAGCTCCGAAAGGGTTCTCCGCGAGTAATAAAGTAATTTATCCACTCCCGATAACGGGGCAATAATCCTTTGGAGCACTTCGCGGGGTATGAGGAATAAATAAGGAGTTCGGAGGAGTGCGGAGGAGTCGGCGTGCGGCGGCGGAGATAGCGCGCATCCGTGCTGCAGCGGAGCCGATGGCAATTCGTAATCCATGCATTTAAGTTAGGAACCCGAAGTCGATAGATTTTGACGAGAGGTTGTTTTCCTACTTATCTAAGTGGGGAACATGAAGTATGTTTCCCTCTAGTTACAACAAAGTTTGTAACAATAGCACTGTTACAAAGATAAAGTTTGTGGGAACGTATTTTGTTAAGACGTGAACGACTTAGTGTGTTGTAACTAACTAAAGATACGAGGCATGCCTTTTAAGTTCTGTCGTTTCCATAATTCCCGGCAATTTTGAATTTGGAACTGTTCTATATTCGAATGTGTTTAAATTTCGAATCTCAAAACAGTTGAATGTATTAGGATTAATGTTATTGTTTAGTCACAGCGTCGATTAGAATCTGTCAGGTTACGTACGAAAATGAATCTTTCTAAGGAAAATGTTCGTGCAATAATTTTCTACAACTTTAGAAGAGGCCTGACACGGCTTCAGTGTTTTGAAGAGCTAATATCTGTGTTCAGGGATGAAGCCCCATGTCTGCGGACTGTCGAACGCTGGTATTTAGAATTCCAGCGTGGACATACTAGTGTTAGTGACAAATCTCGCGAAGGTCGCCCAAAATCTGCATTCACTGAAGATAACATCATTGGAGTGAGACAACTAATTCTCGAAGATCGTCATGTGACGTATCGAGAGATAGAGGCTCTATTAGGCATCTCAGGGACAACCATTCAGAAGATCTTGCATGAAGCGCTTGGTGTAAGAAAGCTAGTTTGCCGTTGGATACCGCATCTGCTTTCCGACGATCACAAGGCGGCCCGCGTCAGATGGTGTAAGAAAACTCTGCAAAGGTTCAACCGAGGAGAGTCAAATCACGTCTACGAAAATCGATATCCTTTAAACTGTTTTAAAATATCTGCCCAGCCCTATGAAAAGGTTGTTTATGTTTAAAATCGATATTACTTACATCTTAATGGATTCTGAATTTGATATCAATCCCAACTCTAACCGCACGGCTCCGGGCAAATACATCGCGGTAACCCTGAATCCCGGCGAACTAATCACAGTATTGTATTTCATACACATTATCCCACTAAACCCTCCACTGGCTGCGATACTCATCACGCCCCGACTTACCCCGGCCACTTAGCCAGCCCTAGGACTTATTAGTGATGTACCCACTGCACTGTGGTATTCAATTACCGATTGTTCGACCGTACATAAGCTGATTACTTACTCAGTCGCATTGGCTACGTCTAGCTGCTATTAAATACTGGAATTCTATTTTATGTTTCGATCGTGGTTTGTTGGCGGACGTTGCTAGCTTTCATTGCCAAGCGAGGAAGCAACAGAATATTCGAAAGAAACAAGTGCAATAAGTATTTTTTCATTACTCATACTCTGAAAGTAGGTCTGAAGTTGCCTGAGAAGCGGGTTGAAAGTAATACTTTTCAGGCCCGGGAGTTTCGCTTTCAACTGACAGCTGTCAAATTATAAAAAAAAAACTAGTTCCATTTTCACATTTCTATGGAACCATGTTCAAACTTTTTCTACAGTCACTCAATTACAGCACGATGTAAAATTGAAATAACATAAAGTTAATGCAAGAATATTTTTTTTTAAATGACTTAATTATAATTTAGTTTCAACAATTTCTTTAAAATAACATAGATTTGGGCAAAATATTTAAAGATGAAAATGAAAAATAATGGCTAAATAATGAAGTTAGCCAGCCAACGAAAAAAAAAAACAAAATAAGCGGCAATCCGATTATTTTTTTTCGAGTTGTAGAGTATTGTTTATACTTCCTTGTATTATTTCTTTAGCCAATTCCTGTTTTTATTTTTATTTTCCGTGTATTCGTAATGAAAAGCACAGTGTTTACCTCGGGTGAAAGACTTATTTTGTCCCTCGAACTATTAGCGCCCTCGCTACGCTCGGGCGCCAAACCCCGTCTCGGGACAAAATAAGTAACTTTCACCACTCATGTAACAATGTACTATTGTTAACGTGAATATATTGCACCCCGGTTAGTTCTGCCCGCCCACAGTGCCATTACTTCTATCTGCTTAGAAGTTGAACTGAATTAATCATATCATGAAACGCTACTCAAACGATGAAATGTCCACACGGCCCATTGAGAATTTACATAATATTATCAATATACAGCTGTATTCGGCGTTTAGTGAGACTTAACAATGCCTACTTACTACTACTAGACCAAACAAAACATTAAAAGATATAACAATAGATAGATACAACAGATACATTGAAATAATTACCATACCATATTCTACTTATTGTGTAATGTGAAAAAAATCAATATGAATAAGTACTAACTTGATATGCGTATTTTAATCGGTATTGTCCCATCACTATGAACCAGTTTTGACAACGGCAAAGTTAAGTGCACAATGCCGCGATAACGATTATTGCTTCGTGAATATATCAAGAGGGTTGTTATTGTAAAATTAGTTTAGCCCCGGTGCCACTGTGGCGCACAATTTCAATTTGTTGATATTATAATGTGTATTCTATAAACCCTTCATCGTATTGAGTTTCAATGAAGCAAGGATTGTACATTAAGCTTAACCACTATCGCCTTCGTCGTTTTATTTATTTACTCTTATTAAAAACCTCTGAAAATCAGGAAATATATTCATATTTCTGCGTGTGGTACCTGCTCCTGTTATTTTTTATTTATTTATTTATTTATTTATTTGTACTCAGGCAACACAGGCCCATAGATATATACCTTATAAACTAACATACATATTTATATTTTAACATTAACACTTAACTAAAGTATGGGTGGTGACGGCGGCAATCTCCCCCGAAAGCGCCTGAACACCACACCCTTCGGCCAGTAGTCTTCCTGCATGAAGATTGACAGCCTGTCCGTGGGGACCCTAACCACAAACGCCTTGAAACTAGCGTTGTGACTAGAGTCCAACGGCTGAACTCTCAATGAGACATTGCTTTTTATTCTTACATACTCAGCAATGTCCCCCGCCGTGCTGGTATAGTGGAGGCGGGACAGGTAGACTAGGGTGGTCGGCACTGCTGCACGCAACAGGAAGCTGGACCCTGTTGCCGCCGTGCCGCAGCGATTTCGGTTAACCCGCTGCGTTCTGTCATTCACATAATTATAAGGAGTATGGATATTCCCTATTCATTAACAGTTGTACCGGGGTATCTAAGCGTGCTAAACCACCCCCCTCTATTCCTTAATACAATGAATATGAACCAGAAATTCGAATGAAGCGAATATGGGACGATCCTCTTTACGATATTGCCGTCAACTCTTCGAGATATTGCGTCTATTGGGGTCAGTCCACACATGTCTCGGTACATTAGACCAGGCCTTGACACATTTACGCAAATGTCACCCTTAAGCTCGGAGTTGGGACATCATTTGCATAAAATCATTTGCTACCAGATATTACGTATGTTGGACAAGATTAACAATTTATCTAGATTCCCGAAATAGAGAGAGTCAGATTACATTTGGTCTGTGCCGTCAAATAATTCAATAGTATTAAAATCATACTACTATCCTGGTCGGTGAAGTAAAGGAGCTATTTCCACCATTCCCGGGCAGCCTCCTTCAATTCTTTTCCACGTGTTTCATCTTCTTTCTCATCCAAGATATCTTTAATGAAGGTTTCACGTCGTATCTTCCCCATTTTCTCATATTATATTTCTTTCTTACGGCATTTCCCAAACGAAATTAAACTGAATCCTATATTATCTTAAGCCGAATATAATTCCCAAGGCAACACTGATACGAGGGCGGGAAATGGTACATAAAAGTGAATTCCAACCGCCAAACTGTTATGGCAACATTTAGCGGCATGAGCCCATATCACAAACTGTAACAGAGGAATCCTAATTAATCCCAAAAATGTACGATTCAAACCCTTTGGGATTAGAGTTATGGCCAGGACTGTGGTCGATGTTTGCGAATTGCTGATTATTATCTTAATAGGATAGGGATGAAGATTCGCCACCCTCACATGAGGTCTGCGAATGATTATGTTAAGATTATAGTGCGAGGATGCAACATTGTTCATGACGTTTAGACATACAAGATGAATCAGAAAGGGTATACTTTTTTTGACTTTGTAATTCTAAAACCTTTGGAGCTTTGGAGGAGACTTGAAAAACAAAAGGTGTTACAGGGATATAGCTGTTGACAGATTTCATAAGTCTACAAAACGTTTAGTACTTCAACTGTCCCACAAAGCCGATGATAGTTTTAGATTAGATTAGTTTTAGATTTACTACTGGAAGCCAACACCACCCAAAGCCAATGACTAGGTAGGAGAAGATAATAACGATAAGCTATTAATTAGGCACACTAACAAAATATATATTATACTACACTTTTTTGCCTTTGTTAACGCTGTCGTGATATTGTAACTGTTGAAAAATGTGTGCGGTCGGAACCGCAAGGTTATGACGATGTGATCGATGGCTACTGTGCCCGTGAATCATGGGGCCCTAGCAGCGAGCATTTGTCCGCCCTCGATAAACGCCTGCGATATTTCCATGCCAGTTTGTAATGGGGGAACATGGGGTGGGTTCAGGGTTGCCTGCTGACGTCAGTCTTGGTTACAATGCGATAATAGGGCTTAACTTAACTTTATCGATCGCGTCGATAGCCTAGTGGTTAGAGGGGCCGCCCTCGTAGCTGAGAGGTTCCGGGTTCGATCCCCATCCTGGACATAAAACTATTGACGTGGGCCCACTCATAACACAAGAATTAGCTTAGCTGGAGGGGTTGACGGGAATACTAGTAATATGATAAACTCACAAAGCTAGTAATCTTTTTTCAAAAAATCACATCTTATTATAAATTCGTCAGACACATTATGATTGATTTTAAAGTTAAAAATAAATTCCGATAAGACAAGTGGTGAGACTATCGACGCTATGATTGTAGAAACATCCTGAATTTTACGTCATCTACAGAAAATCTCGAATTGGTGTTTCCACAGTAGAATAAATCATATATTTATTAGCCTTTCTCAAAAAAGTATATCTAAAAAATATAATAAAACATCTTTTGAAACCCTAATTATAATCTTAAAGCTTTTTCATTACACAAATGAGGAGCCTCACAATAAAACTAACAAATAATTTGACGTTACGCAAACAAAGATTAACGCTAGCAACGATATTATTGTTTTGATTCACGTTACGATAAGGTATAAACTCGTGTGAACAAATTTAGTACAACCGAAACACGAATAGAAGCGACCGAGGAGCGAGATTTACGACCACTATCCGTTTATTCACCGGCTTAACAAATGCACTTTGCATAGTAATACCATGCACTCTATTGCTGAGGCCATAAAGACTATTATACTATGGCGGAAGGAATATAGGTTAAGCATATTAAAAAACTTAATGTGTTTTCCCAAGGTTCCCATACTTTTGAGTTACGTTGAATACGTATTAGCGAGCAAGATGTTGGAATTTCAATGCGGTGTAGCGGTTTCCGTGATAATTTCGAGATTTCGTATTACTTAATTCCATTTGTTGGATGTCAGGTTGCGATAATGGCTGCTTATTTTTCTGACGGCTTCTTGCAGCTTAAGTAACTGGTGATTTGTATTTACATCTGTGGTATTTGTATCCAGTTATGTTTCTGTAGTTAGTTTAATTAATCTGTTTCCATTATTATAAAGAGGATATATTGTCAATAAGTGTTCATGTAAGTACGTTTGTAGGAGGTGATCTCTAAAATTACTGGTATTTAGTATATTTCGAAGTACCACGCGGCTTGAAATGTGTCAATCAAACAAATCCAATAATATGGGTAGCTCTTATATTACAAGCAAGTAAACAGCCTAGAAAACATAGCAAGCGAAATTATACAGGTGTGAAATTGAATTCATTTGACTAACGACGGTGTTCCTTCAAATACCTATCATATAGCACATAAGGCTCGGTGTCATTGCTAAAGCAATCAGACAAATATAAGTTCAAAGTAATTATTCCAAAATGTTGCTATAGCGTAGCGTTTTTTTTTTATTCTTTAATTTATTTTGATTAATTATGTTTTATACAGGTACTTATAATTCTCATATCAATTTGGCTATTGAACTCAATTTCACCCTGTAAATACATATTATCAGTGTAGTTACATGATCTCATATTGACTGTGGTCCCGTGTTGGGCTCTAAGTTATTGAACTATTGGTTATTAATTTAATCCGAACAATGTTGACAGGCAGCTAGCTGATCTAAACTTGGTAGGTATAATCAAATTGAATAATTGTCAATATCGAAGATCTTGTTTATTTTTAATTCGATTTAATTTGATTTGGTGCTTATTATATCCATACGATAAATAATAATTAATATAATACAAAATTAAAATGGTCTAAGTGATGTATAAAGAAGAAGCTTTGTCCTGTTTCCGTGTTCGATGCCCATCCGGTCTTTTTAACTTTTAACCCGAGCTCACTCCTTATTATCATAAGCGTGGTACAATAATAATAAGCTACGCCATTTATTCTCGTCCCTCAATGGCCCAAAACTACGTCATAACTCATGATTAGTGTTGTCACCACAGGTTGTCACCTTTGATAAAGGAAGAAAGTTATCACTGATTGACATCTTCAAATAAGACAATTTTTCCATTTTCAATCGCACCTCATTCATTGACGTATTCTTGGGTCAGGCAGGCAATAAGGATTGTTTGGTACATTGTACTATCTCTCATCTTGATCGGTGACCCTGTAGGTATAATAAGGTAGAACTATATATACCTAGTTACCTAGTTTAATCTGATCGGGGTCGGCAGTCGCCGCAAACTGTTGGCGATGCGACCGACAATGCGACATTGACCACAACTATTAAACCGGTACGAACTGAGGTCGCAAGTAGATCGCCAAGTGGTGTGACCCCATAGGTACCCACCTCATGTACCTAGTAGGTATTTGGAGGTAAACACCAATTATGATACTTTTTAACCCCCGACAAAAAAGAGGGGTGTTATATGATTAACATGTGTATCTGTGTATCTGCGTGTCTGTCTGTGGCATCGTGGCGTCCAAGCGAATGAACCGATTTCAATTTTGTTTTATGTGTTAGATAGGTATTGTGATCGAGACTGTTCTTAGATATGTTTCATGAAAATCGGTTCAGCCGTTTGATAATTATCAGTTTTTTTGTAGATTAAAAACTCACCGCATCGGGGGTTTTCTAAATTCTCAATTTTAGTTATATTGTATTATAACTAGGTATAATTTATGTTTTACACTACAGTAAATTAATTTTGGACCTGACGTTACCTCATAAAGATTCCAGTGTTAAAAAACGCAAAATATGAGACGATTAAAGGATTGTGACGTCACCGGCCCAGTAAGCTCGAGTGCGACCGAGAAAGAGAGTATCATTATCTTATTTTAGATGCAATGTATTCCAACTACAAATAATTAGTAAGATTCTGAATCTATTAGGAGAACATTGTTATTTTAATTCGTAGGTACTTCATTCAATTCCATTGAAACGGGGTCAAGATTGATGTGAGAAGTAATTACTTCATGCATAGACTAGATTGGGCGTCCAATCGAATACGCCGGCCGGCCTGATAGATAGTTCCGAACCACGGAGAACTCCGCGCGATGCAATTTCATTCAATTTTTTAGATGCTTGCGCATGTTGATACCTCGTTTATAATCGACTAAAATTCAGGTTGCTACTCGATTTCATAAAGTAGAGTTAGAAAATATTATATTCTAATATTGAGTGACGTCACTAATTTATAAGGAAAGAAATGCCAAGTTTTTGAGCCCTTTTAAAAATGACAACTCTGTGATGATAATAAAACAACTCAGCTGAATGCGTAACAATGAAATCCGGCCGTGCTCAATGTTAATTGAAATCCGAGTCCATTAATTCGAGATAATTTCGGCGCTCGGCCTCTCATGGTACGGGCTGGACCCTGATTCGTCCGACCGCAGTTGATTAATCGTACGGTTGTCGGCGCAAGATCGGCAGTCGACTTAATTGAAAAGTCAACATCTCGATACTACACACGATCGATTACGATACGTGAAGCTAATTTATTATATTTGTTTCAGTAACGATTAATCTGTTCCCGACGAGCGGCGCGGCGGGGCCACCTTGTTGTTTTTAATTAGGCTTTATCTTGACATGCAAACAAACAGGAATAAATTAAAGAAACGTGCGATGGTAACACTTTATTACTGGTATGAAAATCGTTAGAATGTATTTAGTCGATGTCGATGTTCGTCTGCGATATAAAGGAACGTAAGCTTATTATAAAATATCTGTTTTAGCGTTAAATACGGTTATAGCAGCAAAATTATAACGAACGAAATTATTGCCAATTAAATTACATCCGCCACTTTTATGTACACGAATACAGTACCCGTTGTTTTCGCAATGTACGAGAGTTTTTATTACAAAAAAGCGTACATTTTACTGGAACAATTAGCGGTTTTATATCGCCATAATGTCCACACATCGTGCTCCTGGACTTTGGGCGGGACAATCCGCGTGTGACGGCCATTGCGACGGCCATTTTGTGCGAATAATTCAACAAGATTCGCGCGCAATGGCCGCCACTTCCGACCGCCGGCGAAACAACTTTATGCTTATTTAACATTAAAATGAGAACACACCTGAGCAACGGAAGACCCCTTTGGACTTCAGATATGCATATTACTTCCATAATTAACACTCTATTATCATAATGTAAGTACAACAGCAAAATACTTTATAAAAGCGAGTGTTTCAAGCTAACATTAGTTTGCTACGTTAAAAGGATTATTCTAAATCAAGAGAAAGAAAACGAAACTCCACGCAAATACGCCACGATCTTTATGTTCGAATTAGTTTTCTTGGCCGGGGCTTTACTATGCATAGATTACCCACACACGAGCAGTTAGCAATAAACGGGCTTCTTTATGTGGCACGAAACGGAACAAGGTTCAGTAGGCGATGCGGACGGCGCGTCGGGAACAATACGCGAGTGACCGGCCCCCGCGCCGCCCGCCGCCATATAACTTGGCAAAATTTGCGGACAAATGCACTGCTTGTTTCCGGACTGAAGCGCAACACAGACATAGTACTGTTTTACTGGCGTTCTGAATTTAAATCCGCGATTTATGCATTGTGCGCGTAATCGGATAAGTTTAGTCGATGCATCGATACGAAATTGATGTTGCGCATCACTTGAGTTGTGTGTGGTTGCGTTTGAATATGGAACGTCGAAGTTGGTTTTTGAGTCTTGTAGTCAATGCTATTTTTAAAAGTTATGTCGTGACGGCCATGCCTCACAATGTTAATTTCACATTCTTAGGTAATCAGTCATTGAGGTGTAAAGGCATCCATCACGAAGGAGCGATAAAACGAAATTGTAATACCTTAATCTTTCCAATGTCCGAGTCTCCTCCAAATCCCTTCTCTCTCTGATTATACAAGACAAAGCAGCCTCACTCACATTTGTATCCTGTGGGAATAATTATAACTCCATGATACCGCTATTCTAACGGTACCATGGATCATTAAGGTTAGAGCCCTAACATGATGGCCTACAATAATATATATATGTATATATATATGCGTGAGTGTGTGTGTATTTGTAAGTTATGTTATGTAAGTATCATGATGGGATGATTGGGTGTCTGTACATGTAGAACGATACAACTGTAAGAAAGAGATATGCTATCGATCTGTCCTATGTCCTATGTCTAAGCACGCTCAACAGCTGTGAACACCTATTTGGGAGCCGCAACCAGTTATGCGGTGTAAGTATTTTCATCGAGGCTTTCATCCTCCCAAGACTAAGCACCCCGCAGGTCATGCATCCTATGTAGGAGCCGTATCAAGTACGGCACAGGGAAGGGAGCCCTGTTTTGTTCCTCCTGTTCCTAAGTACACTCCGCAAAGGTACTATCTAATGTACACACCAGCGTCTGGGAGTGAATGCGCCGTTCCAAACCCAGTCCGTCTTTCTGCGTGTGTCATCCTATTTGGGAGTTTAGATTCACATTCACTGGCCTAGCTCTTGGGCTCAGTGTTAAACACATAATCGCTTGCCTTACTCTTGGGCTCAATCCACTACACGATCTCCCATTCCTAAGCGCATCCCCTGCGGTCCATGCGCAGCGTAAATAGACGGTGAGTAACAGTGTGATAATAAGATTATATAGTGTATAATCACTAAGGCGCATGCTTGATATTATTAATGATTATAAATACTTATGCAGATAGTCACGGTTATTGATACTTGGTAAATACTTAGTAAATACTTAGCTTTGTTCGCAGACTCTCCCATGTTGATAATACGTATAACAATAAACAGATGCGACACACTTGATTCTATACTTAAAGTTTTATATCTCAATCTACCGTCAATAAAGACAACTTAGCTTGTTCCACTTATCCAGTGGCTTCAAATATATTCACTATTTTGCCTCGCTTTTATGACAGTCAATACCATAGATTACCCACAGACTCACAACGCCACCGCTTTACCATAGACTATCGCTCTTTGATGTTGCTAGCATAAACTATTTATATGGAACTTCGCGATACTTCGCGACACTCCCCGCCAAAGAGAACCAAGTTAGGAAATACTGTAGGCCAACTCTTATTTCCTTTACATCTCGAGCAGTTACGTTTCTCTTTAATTACTTGTCTCTGTTCAATCATTAAGAGTATGGTAGTTAGCTCTCCAGGCCTACCGGTTATGACCTCATTATGAATCTACAATACTTTCTATTTTCTATTACCATCAATATCATTTATTAAATCATTGACTGATCTAATTCTAACATTGGTAGTTCAAGCTAACTTGTGTGTATTATATTGATCATCACCACTATCTCCCGTATCTTTGAGGAAATTACCGTCTTCCTCATCCTAATTTAAGTACATATAAATGTGAAAGATCTTGTAAATTCACTGTAAATCACTCTAACTATGGTGAATCGGGGTAGTTAGTTGACTCCTTTATTAAGATAAACTATTCAGCCTTCTGTTTCTACTATTCCCGAAGTAACAACTTGGTTGGAAGTATCCACGTGGATCCTACATTGATGAAGTCATCTTTAAATTACCGGTTTTGTGTTTGCATCATAATATTCTTGATCCTTAATATTGTTCTCCTATTGCCAATGAATCCTAATGTTTACGACTTTACCTTAACAGACATCAGAAACCAATTGCATTAATTATATGAGATTTTAAGCTCTACCCACAATTACATTGAAACTTACTGAAATGCCTCTTTAGTTTCTTTGTAAGACCCATCTCAAAGATTTACCTCTCTCGTTATTTAATGTCGCTAATAGTTGTCCACTTAAATATTTTGTAACAAAAATTCTTATACGAGGCATGCCTTTTAAGTTCTGTCGTTTCCATAATTCCCGGCAATTTTGAATTTGGAACTGTTCTATATTCGAATGTGTTTAAATTTCGAATCTCAAAACAGTTGAATGTATTAGGATTAATGTTATTGTTTAGTCACAGCGTCGATTAGAATCTGTCAGGTTACGTACGAAAATGAATCTTTCTAAGGAAAATGTTCGTGCAATAATTTTCTACAACTTTAGAAGAGGCCTGACACGGCTTCAGTGTTTTGAAGAGCTAATATCTGTGTTCAGGGATGAAGCCCCATGTCTGCGGACTGTCGAACGCTGGTATTTAGAATTCCAGCGTGGACATACTAGTGTTAGTGACAAATCTCGCGAAGGTCGCCCAAAATCTGCATTCACTGAAGATAACATCATTGGAGTGAGACAACTAATTCTCGAAGATCGTCATGTGACGTATCGAGAGATAGAGGCTCTATTAGGCATCTCAGGGACAACCATTCAGAAGATCTTGCATGAAGCGCTTGGTGTAAGAAAGCTAGTTTGCCGTTGGATACCGCATCTGCTTTCCGACGATCACAAGGCGGCCCGCGTCAGATGGTGTAAGAAAACTCTGCAAAGGT
Source organism: Notodonta ziczac (assembly GCA_918843915.1). NCBI lineage: Eukaryota > Metazoa > Arthropoda > Insecta > Lepidoptera > Notodontidae > Notodonta > Notodonta ziczac. Next base: position 12,811,316 of record OU974037.1, read on the forward strand.
TCAACCGAGGAGAGTCAAATCACGTCTACGACATCATCAGTGGTGACGAATCTTGGATCTATGCCTACGATCCTGATTCCAAACAACAATCTACAATCTGGGTCTTTCAAGACGAGCCAAAGCCGACTAAAGTTGTTCGTTCTCGAAGCACTTCAAAGAAGATGGTGGCCACGTTCGTTAGAAAAACCGGCCATGTTGCGACTATTGCACTTGATGATCGTAGAACGGTTAACGCAGAGTGGTATACCACAGTTTGTTTACCACAAGTCATCGCCGAACTTCGAAAATCTAACTCAAAGCGACGCATCATCCTGCACCACGACAATGCAAGTTCACACAGCGCTCGTCAAACGATTGAGTATTTGAAGCAGGAAAAAGTAGAAATTCTTGACCATCCTCCATACAGTCCTGACCTAAGCCCTAACGATTTTTTTACATTTCCTAAAATTAAGAAAAGTCTTCGTGGTCAAAGGTTCCAGTCCAGTGAAGAAGCAGTCGACGCTTTCAAGTCAGCCATTTTGAACACCCCCACTTTAGAGTGGAATAAATGTTATAATAACTGGTTTGAGCGAATGGAAAAGTGTATTAAGCTACGTGGTGAATACTTTGAAAAACAATAAAAAGTACTATAAGGTTCTAGTTGTGTTTTTTTCTTCAAACGACAAAACTTAAAAGGCATCCCTCGTAACGACGGTCTAACGTTCAAACATATTCAGAAAGTATGCTCGGAAGACCCTCCCCGGCCAAAGAAATTGCTAACTTGACCATACTTTGTCTTAAATCTATTACACTTGTTTGATTCTCTCATCAAAGAAACAAAGGCTTGAACTATCAAAGTATTTACTGAAATCTCCTCAGTCTGAATTTGTATTAACATCTGATGGATTAAACTGACACATATCTGCTTTGTATAGTATTAGTAAATTAATATAAATTAATCTCCAAACTCATGAATCTCTTTATTTATCTAGTTTATAAGTTTGCAGTAAATAAAAATTCCATAACGGCAAAATTATAGGAAACGATTGTTTTAATATTGGTAATAAATAAATTGTTTTAGTGAATCGTCTCATTATTCCCAAATTCTCAATGCTAGTTTACATGCGAACAGTGAATTCGTGACTGCTCAATTTTGAATTTAGTAATACTTTGGTTTATGATCTTATATTAACTTCCACTATAGTTTCACAATAATCCTTGCTCACACCATATGCATATCATGAATCAACGTGAAGTGTCCTATCACTATCACTGATATATAGCAATGAATGTACCGTGTTTGAATGATAGACAGCCAGACAGTACCAGGTAGTACCCGGGCGTACAACTACACCACTCTTTCCCGCAAGTGTACCTGAATAACTTTAAAATACCTATAATTTGAATAACCCTTTAAACTATTGAGGCAGCTATACAGTACCTCGAAATTACAAGAAGATATAATGGAAACGTAGTCCCCAGCCGCTAAACATGAACTTCATGATTCCTCCAAATTTCCGATCGTCCCTAAAGTCAGTTAACACTGCGAAGTAGGTAGGGTCAATGCGGCCAAATCAGTCTGCGGGTTAAATCCGTAAACAGATAACTGTGACGAATCTCGAAACGGTACATTTGTTTATGTCTAGATCGATTGAACACTCTAAATGTTAATGCCAATTATATTCTCTAAGATAAGCATGAAATCATTCATTTTTACTACTATTTGGGTTTGTATACTTAGACTCCAACATGTGTGGCATCGATATCCGTCACCTGTTTTATCCCAAACCAAGTTGTTTCGGAAATATATATAGTACAAATGTGCAACCACAATATGCCAAGTGGGAAACTCCATTCAATATTTACGGAGCTAAATCGTCATATTGCCCCATTGTATATATCGTTAACCTTCCCCATATACGCCTCCCTAACACCTATGTATTTAGTAGAGCCAACAAGAGCCAACTAGTTACACGTTTATAGATCCCACTTTATCACGAACTCCTAGTTATTACACGGTTTGGTGTCGAACGTACGCTATGATCAGATATTACTTAAGAATCGCTTCACACAGTAGCCTTATAAAAACAATTTTAACTCCCTTGAAAAAGGTTCATCATATCTGGTTTAATAAACGTGACAGAAAAACACTAAACTGTTTTTGACCATATTTTCGAGTTCTAACCGAAGAGTTTGATTAGTATTCTCATATATTTACCAATAGCATGTGTTTAAAATATCTGTCTGATTCTAAAAGAACTTGCTGCTGGACGCAATAACCCTAAATCCTCGGGCAATTCCTCTACGGGCATTCTTCAGAAAACCACGTTTATTTAATTATACAAGGTAGATATGTTATTGCTTACAAATTATTTTAAAGCGCAATAAATAATTTCCGATTTCATCTACTAAATATTATTTATGTGTTTAAGAACACGAGATATAGTAAATCAAATCATGTAACAAATTATGACAGTAATGCCCTCATCTACCCTACATATACAATTATTAAACATATTTAAATAATTGATGAACTGGGCAACTTGAAGTTATATATCCAAAGATTATTTAATTGGAGTGGGATAATAGCAAGAATGTTATATAACACTAGCTTCATGGTTAACAGTATCACGGTTAACGAATCTGATCCGAGACATTACCAACTTGCACATTTAATATTCTCATACAAATGACCTTCTGATAATGGACATTATTTATTTCTTGACTACAGGAATCCGAACGATTCATGATATTAGGTAATCTAACACTTATTAATCTTAGTAAGACATTTTCTTCATTTGTTGAGTAGAGAAAACTCAAATAAATTTTTCAGAAACACGAATTTCTATTTGATAAACTAGTTAATTTAAGCACCTAAGTCACATCTGAAATTCAATATACTCTAATTGATGGTAATCTGTCTGAGAAATAGCTTATTTACTCCACGATTGATTAATCAAATATATTTCTTCCACAATGAATAATTTTAAATATTTTGTCACTAGAATCATTGTATGAACACTGACTACTACAAGCCAGCAACTTACTTATAATCTCTTTAACAAACATACTATTTAATAATGTTTAAGCTAGACAAGAAGACAAGTTTCGATCGTGTGTCCTAGACTTAAGTCATAGCAACAGTTTCTAGCTTGGGATTTCTCTCCTGCATAAGTATGTACCTACTCTGCATTAATCATTAAAGTGTTTTAATCACAGAAGATATACCTATTAATTGAATTTTAAATGGCTCAAAGTTAGCGTATGAATGATACCATATACGTTTCATAAGTAGTACCTACCGTGTAAAATAATGCGCGTGAAAAATAACAAAGTATTTATAGCCCACGAAAGGTATATTGATCGCAATAGAGTAGGTAGTCTGTATGTTGTATTTAAAAACTTCGATTGCCTGCCTTACATGACTTTCAGAAACTGATTAAAGATATGCTGTTAAATGCAGGAAATTAAAATAAATATTTAATTTGGTGCCACTTAAAGGACGTCGTCGCCATTGAACATAGGTAACTAGTTCCATCGTAGGTTATTTTACGAGTAATTCTGATATTCTAGCTAACAGAAGCCGTACCTCCGTTTCGATCATGTCGTCTGACACCCTCTAGGTATATCCGATATCAAATCTTCAGTCTTTGTCTGCCCAATTGTACATTATCCAACTTATCTCGCATTTCGCTACACTTATTAGGTACTAATTTCACTGTTTTACAATTTGGGTAGACAGTGAATCCGCATCTCATCATCAGGTTTAGAATTCCGAATATTCATACTACCCTATATTGTATGCACACATTGTCATGGGAAGCAAATCCGTACGCGAAATTACATAAGATTAGGTTTAGACGAAACGACCGAGAAATTTAGGTACCAATTAGGCAGAAAAACAAATTGTATTTAATCACTACGATGTCACTGCCGTAAATTGCAGTCGCTACTTATTGTAGAAAATACAAACAAAGTAAGTACTTTCGGCACGTCAGGTACACGCACCCATTACGTAAAGGTACCATTCTTAGTAGGTACTTACATCGACATCAATACCAAAGTGATAACTTTATATTCGATTCAAACCTCAGTGTATAAAGGCACCTAAATAAGTTAAAGGTACCCACATCAAACAAATATCTCACCATTACAACTTCACTGGCACCGTCATATAGCCATTTAATGTTCAGAAAACGCACGCAATAGTTTCATCCCAACAGTGTAGTATCTACCTATGTAGGTACTTATACATCTATCTCTGCCGTTCTAAGCCACTTGTGCCGTGTGACACATATTTGCAACTATTTAGGTAGGAAGGCAATCCCCAAAAAAAATATGTAAGGCACCCCGCGCAACGTAGGTATCTACTATCCAGACAATACTTGTAATCGATAAGTAGGTATATTCTATTCATTGTTTATCGAACGTACTTATCTCCCGATTAATTTAACAAATTTTAAGTAAACTTGGTACCAACATAATATTTAAAACACACTTATGGTTAGATACCTACAAAAACTCAAACGCACTGTTAGCAATCTTAACAAATTATCCACTTATATAGGTAACCTAAGCCCAATTTAAATTTATAAAGTTATCAATTCAGTCCTTAAAAACAGCAAATTGATAGTAAGTTATGTAGTGTAGAAGGTGGGTAGATACCTATGCCTTGAAATATTACACTTCAGCGACACGCAGCGTCCTATATTTCTAAAATATAACTATTTGACGCAATAAGGCATATAATTTAACTCCCAGGGCCCAACATAAATCAAGCAACCAACGCGCCTAAATAATATCGATTACCTACTAGAGATATTTTACTTACAATTATATTTCAATTAATGTGTAAATTTTATTGTCATTAATTAAATATATTCTCAAAGTCATAATAATAAGTTTACCTATGGTTAATTATGCCTTCATTTGTAGATCACCTTTATATATAATTAATTTCACAATTATAAATACTGAACAATTGTCATTCACGCCTTGTAACTTCATAAATAATTGAATCATGAAATCATAAACATTCAAATTCCGAACATTAAACGATTTATAACACTTGACGCCATCTCTTGTTCAATCTTAATACTAATGATAGCCAATACATTAAATGCTAAATTTAAATTGGTTTGTTATCACTAGAGCTATCGAGTACTTATTTAACTCACGATATACTCATTACACACATTCTCGTGAATGGCAAAGGAAGGAACCTTGAGGACCCCAGACATTGGAGTAAATCATTATGTTTTCTTTCAAGTATATATCCAATCACAAATTTAGTTCCATCACTCATCTCAGATGTCGTTCTCCACGATCAATTTAAAAACATTTCTTTCTCAATCCAACAATTTCCAATTTCTAGAACATATTCTCACTTGAACGCTCTCACAGATCCATCGATCCCAGCACCTCCACCATGTCGTGACGGCCATGCCTCACAATGTTAATTTCACATTCTTAGGTAATCAGTCATTGAGGTGTAAAGGCATCCATCACGAAGGAGCGATAAAACGAAATTGTAATACCTTAATCTTTCCAATGTCCGAGTCTCCTCCAAATCCCTTCTCTCTCTGATTATACAAGACAAAGCAGCCTCACTCACATTTGTATCCTGTGGGAATAATTATAACTCCATGATACCGCTATTCTAACGGTACCATGGATCATTAAGGTTAGAGCCCTAACATGATGGCCTACAATAATATATATATGTATATATATATGCGTGAGTGTGTGTGTATTTGTAAGTTATGTTATGTAAGTATCATGATGGGATGATTGGGTGTCTGTACATGTAGAACGATACAACTGTAAGAAAGAGATATGCTATCGATCTGTCCTATGTCCTATGTCTAAGCACGCTCAACAGCTGTGAACACCTATTTGGGAGCCGCAACCAGTTATGCGGTGTAAGTATTTTCATCGAGGCTTTCATCCTCCCAAGACTAAGCACCCCGCAGGTCATGCATCCTATGTAGGAGCCGTATCAAGTACGGCACAGGGAAGGGAGCCCTGTTTTGTTCCTCCTGTTCCTAAGTACACTCCGCAAAGGTACTATCTAATGTACACACCAGCGTCTGGGAGTGAATGCGCCGTTCCAAACCCAGTCCGTCTTTCTGCGTGTGTCATCCTATTTGGGAGTTTAGATTCACATTCACTGGCCTAGCTCTTGGGCTCAGTGTTAAACACATAATCGCTTGCCTTACTCTTGGGCTCAATCCACTACACGATCTCCCATTCCTAAGCGCATCCCCTGCGGTCCATGCGCAGCGTAAATAGACGGTGAGTAACAGTGTGATAATAAGATTATATAGTGTATAATCACTAAGGCGCATGCTTGATATTATTAATGATTATAAATACTTATGCAGATAGTCACGGTTATTGATACTTGGTAAATACTTAGTAAATACTTAGCTTTGTTCGCAGACTCTCCCATGTTGATAATACGTATAACAATAAACAGATGCGACACACTTGATTCTATACTTAAAGTTTTATATCTCAATCTACCGTCAATAAAGACAACTTAGCTTGTTCCACTTATCCAGTGGCTTCAAATATATTCACTATTTTGCCTCGCTTTTATGACAGTCAATACCATAGATTACCCACAGACTCACAACGCCACCGCTTTACCATAGACTATCGCTCTTTGATGTTGCTAGCATAAACTATTTATATGGAACTTCGCGATACTTCGCGACAAGTTATTCCATATGATGAGACATTTATTTATTCATAGCGTAGGTAAGTTCCTAAGTTGATTGGTTTTAATTACGCAGAAAATTCACAGCGGAAGCATCGAACACTAATTTAAAATTCGAAATACAAGTCTACAACATCAGACCGGGTACATGAACCGCATTAAAAATATTAAATTGAATATCGTTGAGCAAATAGTTTATGGGCAAATTAAAAAAGCATTCGGCGGGATATAACGCCGCCGTGGGAACAGTAAACCGCAGTGAACGTATCTATAAATTCCCGGTGCCGGGCATTGCGATAAAAAGCCTTGTAAAACTTGCGTTTATTATCAATGCCATCTGCTATTTTCACATTATTCTACTGAGGCAAATAGATTCTATCGGCGCTGACACTGACATGTGCGCATGTTCAATGTTGTCGGTTGGTTTTTTACCTGGATAGGTAAAAAAAAACAACAACAAAAAAAGTAGTAAGTAATTATCTACTAAAAGCTATATAATCTACCACAGTTTATAGAGGTAATAATCAAATTTGAATTTTGAACAATTATTGAACCAAAATATTTAAGTACTAGTTTATGCCCGCGACTTCGTCCGCGTAGTATTTAACTTAGCAAAAAATTCGGGATTATCGGTATAAAAAGTATGTGTTAATCCCGGTTATAAACTATCTGTGTTCCAAATTTCATGCAAATCCGTTCGGTTGTTTTTGCCTGAAAGAGTAACAAACATCCACACTCACAAACTTTCGCATTTATAATATTATAGTAGGATTCGAATAAAAAGGTAAGGAATAGGGTTGGCAGGTGCCTACTGAGGTACGTGTTTTTTTATTTTATTTTAACACTTTTAGGAAAGCTTACAGCTTAATAATACAATAACAAAAAGTATAAAGTAAGGTAAGGCCAATTATGAGCTTTCACATGTAAGTAGACGTTTAACTTATAATTGTCATAAAACGATAGCAACAAATAGGAACTTACAATTCATTCTAAGTTTAAAAATACTCGTAATATCTTCCAAATGATACCGTACGTAACCTACGTTGTTATATTGCAATGACCAATTGATTTCGACTACCTTAGAGATCGGGGCCAATTATTGTTTCTAGAGCATTACCGCGCTTGCATCACTGTTTATCGAGCAATTGACTTCATGAATACCAATAAGGCATGATTGATATAACATTGCTAATGCAGCGCTGAACGTTTCAATCGGTCACATTGTTTCATTTGTTATATTGAGCACCTATGTAGGTACATTGCCAACTTTTTATATCTGAATCAGGCGAGATATCGCCGTTTAAAGATATGTATTATTTATAGGTAGGGACCTTATATTGACCTCACCCCAAATTACAACACATTTCAATGTTAAATTACCCTTAAATTAATAACAAAATTACTCAAGGCTCAATTAAGTTGGTATAAAAAATAGTAATGAATTATTCGAAGATGGTATCGGGGGTGGAAAAAATAATTGAAAAATAATAGCGCCTCCCTTTGCGTACCTAGGTGGTCAAAATGTGCTTTCATCGTTTTTATCATAAGTTAGACGCCACATGGGAAGCTCTTATCAATTTTTATGTAAAGATAAGAACTATAATTATAAAACAAAGTATACATAACTAATTTTTTTGTCAATAAATCAAATTAACTCATACCTAAGTAAGTAGAATAATATTTTTTACATCTATTATCTAAGCTAGTACCAGAGTTAATATAGACATCCCAAATATTTAAAATGTCTATAAAATTGCAACGACCCAAGACAATTTTGGCCACTCAAATTTTATGTTCGAAACTAGCTGAGCCCGCGACTTCGCCCGCGTGGAATTTAAGTTAACAATAAAGCCCGGTTCCGCGTTCTGAGCCCGCGCCACAGGACCCATTTTTTTAATTTTGTTTTTCTAAAATAAAAGTAGCCTCAGTTACTGCTTATAACATCAGCTATCTAACAGTGAAAGTCCCGTCAAAATCGGTCCAGCCGTTTCGGAGATACTCTTTGATTTCAAGTGTTTTTATTTTTTTACGCGGAACCCTAATTGTTTTTCTAAAATTAAAGTAGCCTAAGTTACCCGCTATAAGATCAGCTATCTGCCAGTGAAAGTCCCGTCGAAATCGGTCCAGCCGTTTCGGAGATTACCCGGAACAAACACACAGACAGACAGACAGACAGACAGACAGACAGACAGACAAAAATTTTTTAATTCGCGTTTTTGCTATTGGTATAGTATGTACTTTCATATGCATTTAGTGAAAAGGTGTTATTTTGATATTACAAACAGACACTCCAATTTTATTTATTTGTATAGAGTATAGATTTGAAATTATCATTCGCAAAATTCGCAAGCATTCGTTTGGCATTTCGCAAATATTGGCATATCTTCTAAATATGAATAGCGCTCTAAAATACCTAATTTTATTTGAAGTGGCACCATGTCAGAGAAGCATTATATTCCGCCCTCTTTCCACCCTCAGTGTTCCGTGACGCCGCTCGCTATCTAACAGCCCCGCCTGCAATTAGTCCGTCAAAAGCTCGCGTGCGTTAAAATATCGAATATAATAAGGCCTTAGCACGATATTCGAGAATCGGACACCGCCCAGTGTGACCAGGAATTTTAATAGATATTATGAAACTATGGCTGCAGAGAAGTAGCATGGTTATAAATGACAGAGTAGGGGTAGGTCCCGAGTGATGCCCAGCAAAATAATATTTGCAACACTTGAGGATGGCCTGTAAATCTTAAAATATTTCAGATTAGGATAGATAGCTGTAACACATAAACATCCAGCAAAAAAATTGGGAATCTTAACCCCTTCAGGGCTTAAGGTATACTTTCCCCTTGACCATGCAATAAAAATGCAAATCCAAAACGCTCTAAATTTAAAACCACCATGCGCTCAGACCCATAAACAACGCAATTGTTTTTATTTTAAATTGTTATATCCTCCCGGAGCGCGTTCAGAAGCCAGCAGCTATTATTCATAGTCAAAACACGTTATTTAATTTGCGATATGCGCCAACACTACGTAGCGAAATAAACGGATAACCGTGTTTGGATGCGCGGCGTTACACTTATAACTAGGTTTGCTTTTGCAGAATTCAGCAAACAGACGCCCTAATGGGACAACGGTTTAAATACAAAATGTACTTATTACGACGTCGTGAATAAACGTGGAACTGCATAACAGCAGAGAGCTTTATATTAACGCCCGAGCGATGATAAACACGAACGAATTTATCTTCGCCACGTGAAGCCATAAATTAAGCCTTATGCACCGCTTTGAAGGAGGAAATTAAGAAAACGCGAGCACCCCGCGGTATTTGCATTAATCTTGGAAAAAACACAACAGCTATTCATTAATCACTTGCTGAATACGAGAAGTTGCGGCGACGTGTAATTTCCACAAATGACCTATGTAAGGCGATCTGCGGGAGGTGCAATAACTCGATTTGCGAATTAATGGCTCGGAAGTTGATCTACTGTAGCGCCCGGCACCAGCGTTAGAAGCACAAAATTCCACCTCGCATTTCCATTGCCGCGTTAGTTACAGTAGAAAGTTTCCACTGTGAGATTTAAGCTGCAATATAAGGGGTTTAAAAGGGGATTCTCGATGCAGTTTCGATGTTTGCCGCGTTACGGGACAAGGAGCGTTTTTTTGTTTCCGAACGCGACCTATGATGGGGCGATTTCGCTTGGATTCCATTTTTGAACGTTGCGCGCCAAATGAAATATGGCGGCTTAGCTGTCAAAACTGTTATTGATGCGAGAGTTGAATTTACTTTTACTGATGTCTGATGTGAATGCGGCGGCGCGTTGATTGTGTAGCGATTTGTTTGGAGAGGTTCGGTCGTTGTGTTTAATCGGCCCAATCGGCCTCTATCAGCGTTTCGCACTTTCTTCTTGCGTGTTGTGTTGTGTGCTTACAGCTTACATAACTCAATCAAGCCGTGAATCAACAGTTCGATTTGTATCGGAGATATACGATTGAATTGTGACGTTGATGAATATGGGAGTGTATTGCTCACGATTGAAGTTTCAAGCGGTTTTGATTTATGCTTTCTCTTTAACGTTTTGCGTGATTTTAACTGGCTATTAAATGTTTTTTGTTTGACATCCTCTAAGATATAAATATTGTCTTGACTTTCTTCACAATCTGCGTTTAGAAACTCGAGTTCAGATTTTAATTTGCATTAATTTCACCTTCACCTTATATATTCGTCTCATACTTAAACTAGCTTGGACTCGCCATCAATTTTAGGCGGCCGCACTCCCGAGTGGGTTGCTAATCTTATAAAGTCCAATCTGCGGCGCGCTACGTTCCGCCGCCAATTAGCTTTGATAGCTTCTGTTTAGCTCGGAATAATGTCGAGTGGTGCCGAGCGCTGGCGCCGACGAGAGCTCGCCCAATTGTGACTGCTTCATTTAGGGTTGCTGGGATTTGAGTGTAGAAGCCCTTAAATGCCAATACTAGGTCTTGGTATTCCACCACGACTGCTTCGTGTTTTGGTAGGTGAAACTGAAAATACTACGGAGTTTTTTTCAGGATTTAAAATAATATAATAAAATAAGCGTGTGGTTTGTGTAATAACTTTTAAGTTTGTGCGAGAAAAAATATTTCAGTAACTGGTCGAACCTCATAAGTTACTTAAGTAATTAGCCGAAAAAACTTGTATAATCCTTTGTACTAACGGTTTAAACTTGCGAACTTCTCGAACATCCATCAGCCGCCTCCGAAAAGGGCGAAGTCTTCGGAAATTAACAGATTTCGTTTCGGAACTTGCGCACAAATCCAAACTTGCTTAACAAACTTACTTATTCTGAATTCTGTGTTGCTGTTCGATGAGAAAATAAAATGATAAATGTGACGACATCAATAAATTATGCACAATTAGGTATCACGTCCATCATCATTCACGAAGAAACTGTAGAAAATTTCATTTTGTATACATCAAAATGTTAACAAGATAATATTTTCGTTAAGTATTTATATTTTTAATCCTTACATAAATTTATATGAAAATGCATAAATAATATGAGAATACTAAATTATGCAATGTACTTTTTTTAAGTCGTTAATATCATAGCTGGGAACACCAAGACACTTTCAGTCAAAATCTAAGCACGTATTAATTCGCAAGTTTTCGGCTTTCATGACTGCACACTGCGGACTCGACGAAGGGGGGATACCCCCACGAGCGTGACACGAATCGGGAACAAGCACAATAAAAACGAAAGGTGGGGCACCTCTTTCAGGAAATTAGTTGTCACATTAGGCTGCTATTACTCGGGCCCCGGTACTGATTAACCGGCCCGAGTCAAATCTAATGTTAGTGAACGTACGTGTTCGGAACGCACGGCGCTAATTATCGCGTATTGATCAATGTTTCGTTTCCGAACGCACCCTTAATCAATGGCGCCCGGTGTTGGCGGGAAGTAGGTTTGACACAAGCAAGGTAACAAAGTAAATTCTAATTCCGATAGCCAGAGCAGACTGTTTGATAAAATTTAGCACCGGAGATAGAGGAGGTAGGTATCGAACAAGGACTTGTTCATGAATAATTACTCATTTAATTCAAAATTGTATTACTTACTAGTGACAGCAGCTGTCAAAAATGTTACTGTCTTTTTTATTTACTTTTCGACCAGAACAAAGATTCGTTGTACTCTAAGAGAAGCCACTCATTCTTTTGGTAGGTATCAATTTTTGTATAGAAAATCAAAGAAAACGTTTTCGAAAGTAAGTATAACCTACAAACCATTTCTAAAACTAAAATTAAGACAGTCGAAAAAAATGAGATTGCAATAAATTATGACGGTTACGTAACTTGGTCCTGTGTTAATTAAGTTTACCCAACTAATTATGAGTAATGACTTGTTGGCCACCCGCAACATTCAATATAACAAACGTTTCTCAAACCTAAAGGCTGCTGTTGTTTTTGGATTTTTCGTTTATGAAATACTTGATCAGTTACATGTTTTGCTCAAGTGAAAATCCCGTCAAAATCGATCCAGCCGCTTCGGAGATACTTTTTGATTTAATGTGTTTTTTTACGCGGTGCACTAATTGTTTTTTTCTAAAATTTGAGTAGCCTAAGTTACTCCTTATAACATCAGCTATCTGCCAATGAAAGTACCGTAAAAATCGGTCCAGCCGTTTCAGAGATTACCCGGAACAAACATACAGACAGATAGACAGACAAAAAAAATTAAATCGCGATATTACAAACAGACACTCCAATTTTATTTATTTGTATAAACAATGTTAAAATAATCATCTTCGATACATCGCATAGTACAAGTCCATCGATCGGCATAATTCAGTCTACAATGAAGCTCTCTATATTAAACCGTAGATAATAATGAGGACTTAATTAAATTAATTGAGCAATATCTGTTTCACTGAATTATAATCTAAATCTACTTATTACTACGCGACGTTACTGTGAGCAGTTTAAATACGAGAAGCTTAGATACAGAGTAATTAAGCAACAGAGACTTTGAGCATAATATTATGGTGTTGTGTGTACTACATAATTTATGCAGGAGTTATTTTAAAACGAAAATAATTATCACGGTGTTTCATAATTGATTGTAGATAATTTGCCACTAAGTATATAAAGTTGCATAAACTTATAGTGATAGACTTTAAAAAAAAAACGTTTTTCAAGTAAAACATATATTATATCAATAAGCTACCATTAGTTATGCTACCATTTTATCGGTAATAATGAAGGCTGAAGCTATAACAGATTGTGAAGGAAAACTTCCGACGATTTTCATTGTGTAATCTACAAACGCTTATCTATTAATCTGGTGAAACGACAATCTACAGTGATGTATTCGCATGTCGCACAACTCATTATAGTGGGTAATTAGTGAGTTAGTAATTTTAATTAGAACATAATTGATCAAAGTCGATACGTCGTCGGCGCGCCACTTACCGTTGATATTCTTAGGCTGGGGGTACACGAGGCTTTGTGTGCTGTGCTTGTGGCCTGTAACAAGAGAGATATGGTTTTAGATAAAGAAATATATTGTAAGATAGGGTCGGTAGCAATGATAAGATTTAAAGACTTTATAAACAAACAGGTGTTCTAAAGGGTAAGATAACATAACTGATGACTGATATATAATGAAGATTTACTTTATATCGTTATTTAAGATATTCAAGAGTAATTATAATTGGGTAATAAGATTTAAAAATAACTAAAATACCTACATTTTGTAATTTCTGTTAGATTCGATGATAAATTAATTTCAAGAAAGTTGTATGAATCAACATGAAGTTAAGTTAGTATGAATATTTATAGCACACGTAAACTATAACTTTATGATGGTTCAGTTGAAATACATAAGCGCCAACGGTAATTAAGTGTTATTATTTACAATACATACTTTTCTCACAATTCGCAATGCAATCAAAAATATTAAAATATTTGATTACTATTTCACTGTACAGCAAAGGCCACCGTAATTGAAACATAATTATCATAATTCAAGGAATGTTAGGGTTCAAAGCTTTACTCCACCATTCCCTTTGCATTTGTCATTATTTCCACAATTAACAATATAATTGGCACTTCAACGAATTCTTAACTAAGGTAATTAAGGAGGTATACTAAAATAGAATGAACTCTTATTGATATCGTTAATTATTTTTATCAGAAAAGTTTTCGTATGAAAGTAAAAATAGGTAAAATACAATAATCTGTGTGTTTTATAAGTGTGTTGTGTAAAACATTTGTATACATAGTAGCGAATACTCACTATTGAGTTTTGTGATATTGTATTGTAATTTTAACCTTATTATAACTATTGCAAGAACCACATTTTTCTGATAACAATAACTAACGGTTTTTTCAAAACTCTACCATTCATTAAAAATCTAATTGATTACAAATTTAAATCAATACCGTTAAAACCCGTATTCTATTTAAGTATAAATCAATTTTCGTACAATAGGCGTATTGTGCATTTGACGGGTGTAAACGCGTTTCGAAGCTCGCTGCGCTGCGGACGCGGGCCCTTTGCAAACTCACTTCACGGATGATTTGCTCTTGTCTGTAAGTACGCCACTTCCGAGTTCGGGAAATTTCATAGTTACAAAGGCCGTTGTACATAACAATATTATTTTAGTGCCATAATATGCCTTTGTAATATAATCCTTTGTCTTAAAATATCATTTGAATTTACTTCTATGTAATTATTATTTTATTTTGTGTGGGTATTATGTATCTATAGGAAGGGTAATGACAATGATATAAAATAACAAGTAACTACAAAAATATACGACAATTTTTCTACTTTCCCTCCAAATAACAGTCAAAGCTTTCCCTGTTCTCCTTTCCAGCGCACTACATAAAATCAACACGTTACGCTTACGCTACGTAATATTCAATTTTACCATGAAACAAAACTAATCAAGTAGCGTAACAAGATATTTGTAGCGACCCAAATACCATATCGTAGGCCTAGACACAAGAGCCGACGCAATTTGCAGTAAATAAGGATATCGGTTAGCGTCATTATCCCGGCGCGGCCCGCGATATGGCGGACCTCGTAAACGCGCTGAGTTAATGAGTTATGCCCGGGCCGCCTCTGTTGTGCGCGCTACACTGTGCCGTTCTTAGAAAACGATTTATTGTACTCTTGTACTCTGTACGGAGTATGGAGTGCGCGAGCAATTTCTTTAAACGATTTTTCATCGTATACCTAAGTATATGTTTGAGTAATGAACGGCGTAAGTAATAAATTACCCGTTCCTAAGCTGTACTCATATGGCGTCCCGTATGCCTTATTTTTCATTATAATGTATTGACGCGAAATATTTTGTGTTCTGAGTTATTAACATTTTCACTTTACCGTTGCTGTCGGCAGCCTACTTACCAAGATTATTACTTGCACAAAGTACTTTAAATATTAACATAGGTTAACGATATTTTTTGTTGTTTTATCTCTCATTTTATTGTAAAATACTTATTTATTAATTAAGCGTCGCTGTTACGAAATACCTAAGATGCCTGCAGCAAAATACAATGAATAAAGTTCAAGCAAATAACAAGATTCGTTTCACAGAACCAGAAGGTGTACAGAAACACGTTGCATATTTTAATTCGGTTGGATTACAGCTTATCCTGCGAGGCGGCTAAATAGAAGGCGTTTGACGTCGTCCCCTCCAGACTTGACGGGACAAAGGAGGGACATCCGAGATGGTTTCTAATTACGACACAGACCGTTATGCAAATCGAGGGCCGGCGCGGCGGGCTCTTTGCCTCTAATAAACATGCGCGGCTCTTGCGGTCAGACCGCCAAATTGCTCGCCTTCCACTCCCCACCGGCAATAAAACCACTTGAATTGAACTGCCCTCTCTGTACAATTAGTTACTCTATGTTTAACGAATAACTGAACATTCCAAATTTTGAATATATATAATTGTTTTTTTTTGGTCGCAGAGAGATATGTTATTTAAAATAAAAACAGGCCAAGTGCATGTCGTGCCACTCACAATGTAGGGTTCCGTAGCCATTTCAATAACGAAATGATATTTTTGGCTTACTAGTTTCGTCGATTATCATAACAAAAATGTAAGAAGTGTCGGAATTCATTACGCAAATTTTGATTAATTCTTTAAAAATTTAAAATATCGCAAACGGAATTTCTGATAATAAAATATTACAACGAAACACTATTATTATATTTGAAAAAACCTTTTTTAACGATACCCTCATACCCCTACCCCTTGGTAGGTAATAAAAAAAATGCTACTTTTTATATTTTTGAAGTGAGGTCTATCATTAAGGTACTTATATCTGTACTAAATTTCGGCGCCATCCACCAAAAAGGTGTAGAAGTTATGGTACTGTAACATACTGGGACGGACGGACGGACGGACGGACGGACTGGATAGGGATAGGGACTACGAAACCATAAAAATGCAGCCAATTGTTCATAACCTACTTGGCAGATTGTGTGCCGGTAAATTGAGCGGCATGGTCGAGAAAATCGCCAGGTCGTGCCGTGACTCTGCCCGTTCCGAAACAAGGCTAAAAGCACCGCTCGCCCGCCATTCAGCTGTAATTTTTCACGAAAAACTATCCGGCGCGGACACGCCGCCTATTTAAACGAGTTTACGGACGTTCCTACAATCTGCTCGTCCATGTTTTTGTTCGAAACACTATTGTTTTGCGTCTATAAATTGCGAAGTAAATTGTGTACAGACTACGTAGGTAAGGTAAGTACAGTTGGTGAAAATATTCATTTTTCACACGGTCCCTGCAACATTTCTGTTTGTTCGAACAATCGATGTGCCTTTGGCTCTTTATAAAGGTCTGCTAAGCGTCGCGTCGTCGGCGGGTTATTCGCGCGTATTTCGGAATCGTTGCATTTTCGCTGCGCGTTTGCGAGGGAAGTCGTTACCGGTGTCGCGATCGCGAGCAAAAAGTATAAACTGCTCTATCGGCCTTTGTAAATGCACACGTTGTAGTTTAACTTCCGTCGATAGTACACCTTAACACGAAGCTGTTGAGTTTGTTCTTGAATGCGTTACGTAATGGACCGGGTTATGCGAATTGACATTGTAATAACATTCATTTTTGCGGATGCAGCACTCTATTTCGATAACTGTTTATGCTTGTTGTGTACGCATTATGCAATTGTTTTGCATCGAGCACACTTATTTAAAAAAAGAACATTTTATATTCTGCAGCTGTTGGATTTTACACAGAAAACATGTTTCTACGAGTAGAATCAGCAAACTTATTTTAAAATAGTAGAATAGACTTACTACAGCCATTTTATCGGAGTACTTCATTTAACACTTCAACCGTGTTTTAATTATACTTTTTTCGATCCGGAGACCCGCATCCGAGCTGTATTGACGGAGTTAAACCCGGATTAAGTTAAACCGGACACAAATCTAATTGGTACTCACTATGCAGATAGGTCGAATAGTAGCTACTACTGCTTACCTTTGAAACTAATTAGAGTAGGACCTTGTGTGTCTATGGGTCGCCGGGGGCTTGTCCTATCCGGAGTTATCTGAATGAGGGTTTGATGTTTGTGGTTTAGAATAAAATTAGTTGAAAGCAGCCATGTTCAGATATTAATATTTTTTCTATTTCATAACTTGACATTGGGTAATGGCTTGTGATTGGCAAAGGATTTCATAAATAGTGTAAAATAATACATACACAGAATAGCAGTACTGTTGTTGAAGTTAAGCATGGAAATACAAATGTCTATGAAAATTGTCTACGGTTTAAAATAGGGTTATTCTAAATTTTAAAATTTCACATTTTTATATAGGTTCGTTTGTGTTTTGATAATTTTATGCACGCACTGCGCCAGGGTGGCTAACAGCCTAAAAGTCCATGCTGTTATGAAATGTTTATTCCGAATTTTATATCCGGGTAAAATAGGGCTACTTTTACCCTTTCTGTGGATTTATAAGACTACTCGAGTAAATGATTTCGCATTATTAATTACTACCAATGTAAAAGTTACTATGTAACTACATAAACCTCCCAGGTACATACATACTCCCCAACAACTTGGGAATCGAACACGAGACCCCTCACAAGCGAACCCTTTGGCGGTCAATCCGCAATGAAAGTAACATTTCAGTAATGGCGTCTTATCCAACTTCAGGCGTTCTCGAAATATCTTAAGGCAAGGGTACCCGAACTTTCAAAGAAACAATAACCGTGCCCTTACAAGTTGAAGGAACAAAGGTGCTGTGATTGCAAGTTGAAGCGCGCTTCAGGAGCCCATCCGCGCCCCCGCCGCACTTGCGACCCCTACTCTAATCATACCCCATCGTTGCTCGCAGACTAAACAATGCGATGTGTTGAGTGAAACGAACGATCCGTAGAGATGGGACACGGTGGGACATATCGATGATTTTTACTGCAGGATAACACGACGTTCTAAAAAAGAAATGATTATTTTTGTAGCAATTTGTAAGGATTTAAATGTGTTTAGGTCTAGGTAATGAAACCCCAAACACAATAATTTCTTAATGGACTGTATTAAATAAATAAGGAACAACACCGTTGTAACAAAATGAGTTTTTAGATGAAGAGTAAGAAAAAGGTGCCCTGTCTTATTGACATTCTTATTTGTCATCTTTCAGCCGTCATCATGACAGTTTGTGTACGTTCAGAATCGTACAAAATGTTAATAACTGATAAAGAGGTCATGGTAGTTTTAGTTTTCTTAAAAAATACCATGCCATCTGGTACTGTAACTTAATTATAGAGCAATATTTTGCTTAGTAGAGTTCAACAAAAGTTTTTGTTTTAATTTCATAAAAGTAGGTACCTACCTTTTGAAATTCAAACAAGTTGCTGACAAGTAAGATACTCAAATAATAGTTAATCGCTGTTTAACAATGTAATATCGAAACTTGGCTCTACATCACTGGGCCAGTAGTTGTGATAAATCGTCAGACGTTAGTGGAATATCTCGGACCGTTCCTCCTTTGTCCGATTGATTGCGGATAATTCGAAGATTCCTCCAATAAAATTGCCTCCGGGCTGGCCTCTAACTAAATAGCTATGTTTAGCTACAAACGGAAAACTAGCGACGAAAAAAGGAAAAACAATGTTTCTTAATAAGGAAACTAAATTTTGTAGGGTATGAAAGATTAGGATATGAGCGTTAATACGATTCGGTAAGATAAGACCGATCAGTCAGCATTAAAAACATTATATTTGTATCTTTTGGTATGGTCATGATTAGTACCTACCATATATTTAATTATTATTACGTAAGTACCTAACACGTTGATGGTTTTGGGCTTCTGAAAATAGTAACGGAAGATTGTTGGAAGCGCAAATGGAAAATGTAAAATTCATACTGTTCAGTGAACTCTCGGAGGATGAACGCTCAACAGGCAGATTACCGGCTACGTCCAAGAAATATGTCAAAGTGTACTAACCGCAGATTACTGAAGAATTTTAACATTACATATTGATCGAAATTTGGCCTAACCACTGTTACCAGTGCCGGATTAGCCACGAAGCTAGAGCCAACAAATGCTAAGGGCCTCGCCCCTTGGGGCCCGAGAAGATAAGTATGTTATCTTGAAAAGAGAAGTCATCTTGAAAACAACTTCATTTATCAGTAAGTACATTCCCAGAGACGTACAAGGCAGTCTGGCAGTCTGTCAGTTTTACTAGTGATCTGTCAATTTGCTCGAACAAACTAAGCACCTCTTTTTCGCATTTTCAACAGGCCCCGCGCCGGTTTAATCCGGCACTGACTGTTACTCCTATAACTCAGAACCTATAGTCAATGTTTAACCCTCAGCAAGAGTTCAGTGACCTCTTTATCACTCATTACAATACATTCCGCCGTCTGTCTATAGGTACTATACTTTATAACACTTAACCTAAGCCACAGACAGCCTCTTATCCCATCGCTGCTGCAGGCACCCGGGCAGCGAAATTACCACGACGTTGATTGATGACCCACGGAGTGCGGGTTCGATACCGCCCCGCACTTATTATATATGCCGTTAATTTGTTTAGATTATTCTTCTTCGGTAGACCCTTTGTGGTTCGGATGAATGAGGAATTGTCGGTTGTAATGAGCCAAGGTGAGCGAGCGAACGGGCGAATACGCAAAAATTTAAACTGAATTGCGCTTGTTATCAAATGCTTCTTTATTATTGTTGTTTACTGGTGCGAAGAGTGTGTATGATTCGCTCACTCCCTCACACATTATTTGGCGTGTTATAAAAAAAATATATGGTCAATATATAAGTAAATATTGTTTTCATTACTCATACTCTGAAAGTAGGTCTGAAGTTGCCTGAGAAGCGGGTTGAAAGTAATACTTTTCAGGCCCGGGAGTTTCGCTTTCAACTGACAGCTGTCAAATTATTAAAAAAAACACTAGTTCCATTTTCACATTTCTATGGAACCATGTTCAAACTTTTTCTACAGTCACTCAATTACAGCGCGATGTAAAATTGAAATAACATAAAGTTAAGTATTAATTCAAGAATATATTTTTTAAATGACTGAATTATAATTTAGTTTCAACAATTTCTTTAAAATAACATAGATTTGGGCAAAATATTTAAAGATGAAAATGAAAAATAATGGCTAAATAATGAAGTTGGCCGGCCAACGAAAAAAAAAACAAAATAGGCGGCAATCCGATTTTTTTTTTTCGAGTTGTAGAGTATTGTTTATACTTCCTTGTATTATTTCTTTAGCCAATTCCTGTTTTTATTTTTATTTTACTTGTATTCGTAATGAAAAGCACAGTGTTTACCTCGGGTGAAAGACTTATTTTGTCCCTCGAACTATTAGCGCCCTCGCTACGCTCGGGCGCCAAACCCCATCTCGGGACAAAATAAGTAACTTTCACCACTCATGTAACAATGTACTATTAAAACGAGATGATGCATAATGTACCTACTTTACACTATTAAGTTCACACGAGAGGTTATTTGGTCACTATGAGCCTTCAAACTTCAATGTTTTGTTTGGAAACAGTCTACAAGCCTTTTTGAGAACAATTTGTGAAACGTAAATTATTTATCCATTTTCTCACACAACTCTTTAGGAAATCTCTCTTTCCCGTCAAGCAATAAGCTTTTAAGAGCACAAAAGGGGTAAGCGCTCATAAGGTAACGAATCGTGAGAGATACGAGTCTATTGAAACTCGGCGCCGTACATTCGTCATCCATTCTTGCTCCCTGCTTCGCGCTGGTACATGTAAACTGTCTGGGATAAAAAAGGGGTAAATAATGAGAAAATAATTGTAGTGTTTAGGTGTGATTTTGACTCAGCAAGCACTTTCTTTACTAGCGGTAAGCATATTTATTTTCTAACTCCTAAGGTTGGTAAAAAATATGAATTAAATTAAAAAAAACTTATTATTTTTGTTAAATGAATGAAAATAGATACTGCTATAATAGTATTGCCACCAAAAATTCAAGGCTGTCTACTTTAAAACCTTGATATAGCAATTTTCCAAAACACTAAGCTGAGAACCTAGAAATTTCTCGCACGAAATCCCTAGTACTAATGCGGCCATTACGTGAAAATACTATTACACGAGGTAGGGTGACAACAATTCCGGTCCCGCACAACCCGGGATTCCCTTATAATTTATTTTTGATACCGGAATAAGTCCGTATTCGGGAACTTAAATTACGTATGGTGGGAAGCGGCGGCCGTATCGCGATCCGTATCGAGTGCGGAATAAATCCCGGAGCGTCGTCGTCGCCATGCGCCATATTGGATTACTGGGAAAGTATTCTCTTAAGTTTCATTAAGCGATCGGAGTGATATCCGTCGGGGATAGATACGGGATCTAGCAGCCGTATAAATCTTGATGGGATTCGGTTGAAAGTTTGGACACACTTTATTTACGTTTGAAGGGATGGGATAGGCTGGAAGTTAGCGACCGTTCTCTGTAGGTATTTTGTGATAAAATCAGGATGAGATTACTTTCAGTGCCTGTAGACTTGTTGTTCAAGGTTTTGGATGTGGCAATGGGTATTGACTTTACTTTTTTCCATTTTAGTACGAAATCTAGCTTGTCTGTCCTTTTACCGCACGTATTAGATGCCTACTTACCAATTTCGTACAAGAAAATACAACAGCGATGCTTAAAAATCAGGACAAAAAAAAAATCCTATCCAAAAATATACCTACTCTCTCTCATACATTATGATGACAAAAATAATGGAAATACATTTAGTTTAGTTTGTGTATTAACAGACACCAGTTAACCAACCAAAAATTTTCAATAAAAAATATGTTTTATTTCTTCTTTCTTTCAATACTTCGAGTAGCTGTTGGTCACAAGTCTGTATGGTCAATTAATCATCCTTACCTATCATATATAGATAGTAAAACAGATGCCAATAAGCCAAAAAGCCCAATTTAAGGTTTGTAAACTGCTTATAATGCTAGGGACAACATCGCGACGAGACTAACTATAATTTGGCTTTTACATGTAAACATCGTTAATCGTCAAATCAAATTAATTACTTCGGTCTCGCTTTAGCTTTGTGGCAGTAATTTACTCGCGTATCTGTTAAACCATGCTACACGCATTACTGTAAATTCTGTGCCCGCAACAGTCCCCAAACACCCCTGGATGGGCACATAACTCGCTGTAAACTGAATTCCCCATGCGTTACGGGCAAGAAATGCCACGTGACATAGGCTATGTCCCACATAAGCATAGCTTGCACGCATAGCGTGGTCGGAATCCCGAGCCAGTCCCTCATTAAGGTCACCCTTCAGTCCCATAGTGGGATCGCGTGACGATTGGGCACTCGAGTCCTTGGTCTGGAGCAGTACTATGTGAAACAAAATTGATAACATAATTGGTTGAAGTTGAGGCACTTATGAGTACGACGCAACTTGCTAGTTGTAATGACAGATCGCTAGTTGATCAGAAGTTAATCTATGATTGGCGATGTTAGTCAGAGGTGAGTATCCATTTCGTGGCAGTGTGCATTGAGCGTCTTCGTGCCTCGGAGAGCACGTAAAGCCGTCGTTCCTGAGCCCGACCTCACCTGTCGTGTCGAATTGCAGTCCCATCGAACTAAGACAGTGAGGGAAGACAGAGTGCATCTGTGCTTGCGCACGCACTTGTACTCTTCAATATCTCCTGCGCAGTTGGCTAGTCTTCGTTGAGATTGGCCGTCGTGATCTAAAGTCGGCCAGTGAGATAGTATTAGTAAAAAGTTCAAGCCAATCAAATTGGCGGAGGAACTGCCGCGTCTCCTATTATTAATAAAGCCAATAAAATTTAATCGAATTCAATTTATTGAGAGACATAATAATACGAATTCTTTCGTATATTTTTACGGAGGCAAGTGTCTGATTACGGGGAAAATTAACATATCTGCTCGCCCCGAAAAACCTAAGCTTAGTATCCTAGAATCATTGCCTGAAAAAGTTTCAAGGCTTTTTTATAACCCCTTATACGCATTGATCGCATTCAAATGACCCAGTTAATGGACAGTTACGTATTTTGTGGATACGCGCGTTTGGTTTACGACTTTCGATTGAGTTCTTATAGTAACGGCGATCGTAAATTAGGAATATGCGGCGCGTAATGGCGTGACCTTGAGGGGTAAAGTGATATGTCAGGGGTGATAAGAAAATGTGGTCTTCCAATACCCGATAAAGAAATGTAAAAGAATTTTAAGCAACAATTTTACAAATTTGTATGGCACATTGTACACCCCTACTGGGCACTAACCACGCTAGCTACTCAAATCGTAATAGAAAAGCAAACGCTCGGGATTACGTTTCAAACGCTCCGCTTTTGACGTTTTGCTGACACCATACCATATCAATGTCAGTAGAAATCGTGAAGCTCGTGTCAGCAAAACGTCAAAAGCGGAGCGTTTGAAACGTAATCGCGAGCGTTTGCTTTTCTATTACGTTTTGAGTAGCTAGCGTGGTTAGGGCCCTGGTCTCTCGAGAAACGAATCATGACCAAGACTATATTCTTGCCAAATCACCCGAACGAGCATCGATCGATCCATCGATTAATGGTAGAATGAGATGAGTCGACGTTGATTATCAATTTCTGCACAGTGCAATCGATTTGTGTGTATGGCTCGTATTAATAAATCGATATCAATTCTAAGAGCGATCTTGGAAATTTCATTCCACTACATAAATGTAATGACAAAACCGTACTTAAGACTTGAGATCGATTTATTATAAAACACTAAACTATTATAAAACGTGGACGCGATGTGTGAGGAACTCATGATAGAGCTACTATGATACATTAATTGTTATCTCTCACTTAATACGTCACATTATAAATATAATTCTAAACATGTGCATAGTAGATATCACGTTAATACGCCTTCAAAGTGCGTCCCGGACGCCACCTACCAAGCGATCCAGTCTGCACCAAACTCCGGTTTATTGGCTCTCTATCAATAAAAGAACAGTACTGTCCGCATGTAGGGACTACTAAAATTTGACCTATAAAGGCCCTTTTACGATGCTTTCTTAAAGTAACTACTGGAATGATTACTTTCGTAATCAACATAAAGCGGAAAATTTGTTGAACGTTATGTAGTTAACTTGTCCGTGGTACTAAATACATGACACGCAACAGGAAAATTCTCACCTAGATAAAAATAAAACTAGAATCATTTTTGGATTTTGGTGTTGCCCCTGTGGAGCGTAATTTTTTTAAATTTTAGTTTACCCATTGGTAATTATTTTATCCATTTATTTGTAGCCTTTTTCTTTGGATCGACTTTAAGCCGAAATTCCAATCGCATTGGTGATTCAGGATAGTTTAAGCTGGCATAAGCCGGGTCTACCTGCCTTGTACGATGTTGAGGGTTAATCCGGTTGTTTGGGTCTTACAAGACCTTGTTACACGGATCATCGGACACGTGTTAGGGTTAAGTTTAGTTAATGCCCCACAGTTTAATTTCAAAGTCATAGGCACGGAGAATATTATTAATTTGCTTTCATGGAAGGGTCTGCACAAAGAAAAAAATTACCAATAACGCAAGATTTGTGTATATCGTACAAAAGATTATGAAGACATGTTTTAAGAATAAAAAATACTGTTAAATAATCCCGAAGTGACACCTTTATTTATAGCCATGAAACCGTAGTATTTCTCTGAAAATTTAATTGTATACCCCTAACCCGTCACTGCATTCTTATAGTCTAATGTTAAAAGGTTTCAATGTTTATGTTTACTAGTTAAAAGTTATCCTAAGTTATTATTACAGGAACGATCAGGAGCTTAGAACTTAGACGGCACACACTGCTGTAATTGTACTGTCTGTGGTAAAGACTGGAGCGGATTGAAGTTATAATTAGATTATAGTGAAATATAATATAAAACTTTATGACAGAAGCACTAAAAGTTTTTAAGCTATTCGAAGCTTATTATTTTAGATTGAAAATATATAAATGAAAAGACTTGATAACCCTGCTCTAAGATTATTATTACCAGGAAGCCTAAAGTAGACCTCTCAGAGAGCTGAGGTTTATTCATGTAAATATCAAAAAATACATCGAAAATACACATTATACATTAACGTAACAAAAACGATAACGATTTACATTCACTTGAATCGTATTCGGATGCGAAATACGGTCAAAATCTGATAAAATATATATACTTATAAATTACGTAAAATTGTTGTGTATTTCCTGTGTAAATGTAGCCTAAGAATACGGCACCATGGTATTTCGTAACAGCGCAATCAAAATATTTACAACAAACATTTGCCTCCGCTAATTCTCGTAATTTACAGCGTTCATAATACATACGGGCGTCGTGAACACAAGGTGTGGGGGTCAATAATAGGGGGTCAAATATTTGCGCGAGCGTGCGGGCCCCTAGAGATGTTTGTCCGGGACCCAGGGGCCTGTAATACGTTCTCAGGTTAGACGTTGCAGGAGCAGGGTTATGTATTTTTCATAAATCGCAAATGTTTATTGTTGGGTTTGTGCGTTATTTATAGTGGGTAGGGAAAAACAGCTGACTTGCTTGATGGTACTGAGCATGCCTTTTAAGTTCTGTCGTTTCCATAATTCCCGGCAATTTTGAATTTGGAACTGTTCTATATTCGAATGTGTTTAAATTTCGAATCTCAAAACAGTTGAATGTATTAGGATTAATGTTATTGTTTAGTCACAGCGTCGATTAGAATCTGTCAGGTTACGTACGAAAATGAATCTTTCTAAGGAAAATGTTCGTGCAATAATTTTCTACAACTTTAGAAGAGGCCTGACACGGCTTCAGTGTTTTGAAGAGCTAATATCTGTGTTCAGGGATGAAGCCCCATGTCTGCGGACTGTCGAACGCTGGTATTTAGAATTCCAGCGTGGACATACTAGTGTTAGTGACAAATCTCGCGAAGGTCGCCCAAAATCTGCATTCACTGAAGATAACATCATTGGAGTGAGACAACTAATTCTCGAAGATCGTCATGTGACGTATCGAGAGATAGAGGCTCTATTAGGCATCTCAGGGACAACCATTCAGAAGATCTTGCATGAAGCGCTTGGTGTAAGAAAGCTAGTTTGCCGTTGGATACCGCATCTGCTTTCCGACGATCACAAGGCGGCCCGCGTCAGATGGTGTAAGAAAACTCTGCAAAGGTTCAACCGAGGAGAGTCAAATCACGTCTACGACATCATCAGTGGTGACGAATCTTGGATCTATGCCTACGATCCTGATTCCAAACAACAATCTACAATCTGGGTCTTTCAAGACGAGCCAAAGCCGACTAAAGTTGTTCGTTCTCGAAGCACTTCAAAGAAGATGGTGGCCACGTTCGTTAGAAAAACCGGCCATGTTGCGACTATTGCACTTGATGATCGTAGAACGGTTAACGCAGAGTGGTATACCACAGTTTGTTTACCACAAGTCATCGCCGAACTTCGAAAATCTAACTCAAAGCGACGCATCATCCTGCACCACGACAATGCAAGTTCACACAGCGCTCGTCAAACGATTGAGTATTTGAAGCAGGAAAAGGTAGAAATTCTTGACCATCCTCCATACAGTCCTGACCTAAGCCCTAACGATTTTTTTACATTTCCTAAAATTAAGAAAAGTCTTCGTGGTCAAAGGTTCCAGTCCAGTGAAGAAGCAGTCGACGCTTTCAAGTCAGCCATTTTGAACACCCCCACTTTAGAGTGGAATAAATGTTATAATAACTGGTTTGAGCGAATGGAAAAGTGTATTAAGCTACGTGGTGAATACTTTGAAAAACAATAAAAAGTACTATAAGGTTCTAGTTGTGTTTTTTTCTTCAAACGACAAAACTTAAAAGGCATTCCTCGTATTGCGTGGAAGATGGCCGGTGAGCGAGAAATAACCGCCATTTTCTCCCTTTTTAACTCCTGACACTTAAATAACTCTAAATTGAAAATTTAAAAACCCCCGATGCGACGACCTTTTCATCAAATGTATACAATAATCAACAGAAAATCTGTGTAAAAGTATGAGACATTATTTTGTTATGACATTATAATAATTGACATTAGAATAGACAACGAATGTAAATATTGATGCCACGGAGGTTTAATTCCTAGTATAAAATATTATCAATTATGATTTAATTTCATGTAATAACTCTGGTTGAGGTGGACGGGAGCAGCCCAGGGGAAGAATTTTCAATAAAGCTAAAATTATTTTAAATTAGATTTGTTTTTTTATATTTTTTCTCAATGGCGGAGCAGCGCCCTCTAGAATTATAATAACGTAATATTCCATGACCATTAACAAAACAAACAAAATTTAACGCATGCGCGTATCCATCATTTGACACGTGACTTATGGAACGTCTTTAGTTCATACAAAAATCTCATATAAAATTTGATAAAATATACATTTTTTCAGAATCAGGGAAACTTTTCATATGTATAATATTGTAAAAAGCCAGTTCAGACTATTACGATCATTTAAAAATATAATAAATCTAAATCCAATAATCTCAAATTTTGATTGGATTCGAGCCGTGGAAGTTGGTTTTGGCCGTGAATGTGGCTTTTTAACCTACAAAAGAGCTGATGATCTTCAAACGGCTGAACCGATTTTCATGAAACATAGCTAAGAACACTCTCGATCAGAATAGCTATCTAACAAAAGAAACACAATTGAAATCGGTTCATCAGCTTGGGCGCTACGTTGCCACAGACAGACACACAGATACACAGATACACAGATACACAGATACACAGATACACAGACACACAGATACACATGTTAAACTTATAACACCCCTCGTTTTTCGTCGGGGGTTAATTAATTAATGATAAGTATAGCAAGACTTTAATAAACTTTGCAAGGACTTTTATTTTGATATATTTTTACTTATAGTAAACAAGCAAGAAAGCAGCTAAACCTTAAATTCTTCCAAGAACTTCTGATTTATAGTTTCCTTTAATAGGTAATTAGACCTGGTATCTCTAGGTGATGTGTGCTATTAAGTGTTTGCATAAGACACTATTGTACTTCTCTATTGCTATTCGTGAAAACCTTGGCTTTCTGTTACTAGACTTAAATGCTTAATATTTTGTTTGTAGCGGTTGGTTTTCCATAAGTTAAATAAATAAATCATCATTCACTAGCATTCTTTCTTGGCTACTCTCACATGAACTCCAGATTATAAACTACTTCTGTAACTATATAAGATTTTCTTCAAATCAATCCAGATGTATTTGCGTTGCTGTCAAGATTACAAACTAACAAACACACTCTCATAATACCTATAGTCAGGATATTTCATACATTATGCATACATACATACTTTAGTTACGCAATACGTACTGTTTCTCCTGAAATGTTCAGTCCCATTTCGGGCCTATCCTTGTCCTAATTTAGGAATACCCTGTACACACGCGAAGGGTGTATTTGTTTGGTGACATACATCAGCGGTGTTTACGTGCGGGTAGTAGCGAACTTTCCTCAATATTTCGTCACATTAAGTTCCTCGCGACTCGCTGTTTGTGCACTCGTTCGACTATTCAGTTTTCCTGTTTCGCTACTCTATCGCAAAATGTGAGTGCGCTCTAAAAACAAGACTTTTTTGAGTGGAAACTAAATATGATTGGTAATTTATAAATAAATAGCGGCCCGCCCCGGCTTCGCACGGGTACATTTCGGTTACATTATCCGAGTTTTAGTAAGGATCCCCAATTTTTTTGAAAATATATTATAGCCTATGTCACCCGGGGATAGTGTAGCTTCCCAACAGTGTAATAATTTTTCAAATCGGTTCAGTAGTTTCGGAGCCTATTCATTACAATCAAACAAACAAAGTTTTCCTCTTTATAATATTAATTATATTAGTATGATATATATATATAAGTATGATTATTAAGTATGATGATTAATAAATACCACCGGACACACTAACTGTATGGTCCCAAACTAAGCAACGTTTGTACTATACCACAATGGACCGGGGGCGATCCCAGTGGCACCCAGACCTGGGCAAATTACGGAAATGAAACGACACTATTGTGGGTTATTGCTACCGTCGATGCCTGAAAACAAACTGATGACATTGGGAAAATGTTTACCAAAAAGATTCATCGCGACAAATCACTTTTCACTCATGAAAAATTGTTTCCTCCTAATAATATGCTTTAATTTATTATAATTCCCATTAGATATTTGGTAAACGCAGCTTATTGTCCCAATCCAAACATCGCCTATATATCCCGGTCCGCGGAACTACATTAATTACGTTCGAGAGTCGCACCTAATACTCGTAGCGGTGATATAATAGTCGGAA
Organism: Notodonta ziczac; assembly: GCA_918843915.1. Taxonomy (NCBI): domain Eukaryota; kingdom Metazoa; phylum Arthropoda; class Insecta; order Lepidoptera; family Notodontidae; genus Notodonta; species Notodonta ziczac. The sequence goes on from OU974037.1 coordinate 12,841,297, forward strand.
TAGTTTGCGGATGGCACCCTTATTGAAAACGGTTAGGAATGTGATTTGTGATCGAATTAATTCCGGATATAAACTTAAGGGTTCCTATTGAATGTCGATTAGCGGTATTTTTGGAGGCAGATACTGGCTTTGAGAAGTGTTTAGTGACAGGAGCAAGGTCAGGCCCAATGGCTTTTCAATGACATGTGTGTATTTTGGAAACACTTGAAACCATATTTCAATTTAAATATTGCGTAGCTAATTTAAAAACAGCGTTGTCAACTGGTATTAAGCTGGTCGAAGATGAGGAAATAAATCTATCCTATTATCAAATAAATAATAAATTATCAAATCAATTATTTATTTAATTATTTGATATAATATTATTTTATTATATCAAATAAATAAATAAATAATTTTTTCCAACTTTAAACCATCTCGAGTAGCTATCAAACAAAGAAATGTCTTGGGCGAGGCAGACACGGAAGTGTACCTTCAGACAAATAGATGAAACTCATAACACTCCTTTTTGCTTGACATCGAGGAATATAGATAAGTACCTATATTCCTACGCTATCCTTCGAATCCCACGCTAGGTAAGTACCTAGCGTAGGATTCGAAGAACAATCAAAAGTGGATAATCGATAACAATACATTACAAAATGTAGGTACCTACCTTCTAGACATTGATTTCCTTCTCACAGAAGATCGGCGTAAAGTACCTAGGTACCTATGTAGCTGCGTTTCATTTGATGAGTGAGAGAGCCCATAGCTCAACTCCCCTCCCTTCCTCCTCAGATTCAGGTTACAAAAGTGCGAGCAATGCCTTTTGAATTGCATGCATCTATGGGCTACGGTAACTGCTTAACAACAGGTGGGTCTTAAGCTTATTAACCGACATTGTTATACGCTTAAAAAAAACTTCAAAATTATTTACTAAAGTTAATTATTTTGAGGAAATGAGAGGAAGATGGACAATTGTAGTTCATTCATACATCATTGAACAACAATAATATATAAATTTCAAAAGACTATAACAACCTAATAGTTTCTAAGGGACTTGTTTGTATTGGCTTGATGGAGTGAAATTAATTACGATCAAGTGGCGCCACCTGTCGCCGCGACTAATGGCTTGCGGACCGCACGGTTATTGGGAACGGTAGACACGGATAATTTATGATGGAATTCGTTCAGGAGATATGGTCATATTACAGTGTACTCATAGCTTAGAGAGTTATAAGAGTTGTTTAAAATACGATTTAGTGGCACGTAGTTCACTTTGCTAATTTCTGGTTCTGGTTTTGTGATTTCAAGCATTGTTGTTGACAGTTAGGATCAGGAACACAGCTATTAAAACAGTAACTTAACTGACTATGTGTGTCGGGTTGGTAGACCGTATAGTGTATTTCTGATAAAAATCTGTAGCATCTACTTTTATCTGTTAGAAGGACTTAAATTTTAGCTGAAAATTGTTCATGATATTAATATTTTATCATTGCAGTATTCGTATTTATTTATCACTAAACATTTTATAAGATAACCCGTCCAAATGAACATGAACCCTGGCATTACAAGTTTCGGCTCGCCGACACCGCTAAGCCGTTAATAATGCAGTGTCGCCGACAGCTAGAGCGCTCTACGCGGTGTCGAGAGGTGTCACGAGAGACCGTAGCACGCAGGTGTCTGCAATAAATAACGGGAACGCCTCGGATATGACGCGAAAAAAGTAAAAGTTTCGGTGGGATATTAAATAAAAGGAGTTAGGGAGGTTTACGTAAACAGAAGCGTAAACATATTAATATTTTCTTTTCTTACTTTGGGTCTAATAATTATATAGTAATACTGATAGAGCAGATGTTTTTTTGGTGCCAATGTTTAGAAGTCGATTATAAGTAGTTTTATTTGATAAGCGGCACATGGTTAATTTAATATTTATGAGACTCCTCTACCCATATATTTTGTTTATAAATTTGAAAACATGGTGTTTTTTATAGGTTGAAACTTAAGCGTATACTTTTTAGCAAAACCAAACTTTGTAATTCCAAAACTCTCAGCTTTGGAGTAAACTTTAAAAACAAAAGGTGTTACAGGGATACAGCTGTTGTCAGATTTCATAAATCTACAAAACCTTTAGTACTTGAACTGTCCCACAAAGCCGATAGTTTTAGATTTACAAAGTAAAGTTGCACAAAAATAGTATACCCTTTCTATTTCACCTAGTATACTTAAACCAATTGACTGGATATTCCAACAAAATTCTGTCATTATGGATGGTACAAGTTTGACGAAAATGGTCTTATCTGGTTACCGCAGACTCTCTAATTGGGTGGCAGATGACAATCGCTCTTGTAAATATCGGTAACCAGCTAAATCAGGGAATACTCTCGGACCACAGTACAAAATATGGTAGGACTAGCAATATATCTCCACTTTCATATTTATATCAAAATCGCGGAAAGCCGTATAAATTTACACGAATCATAATTTATATAGTCACCGGAACGTCTCCCGAGTGTCGTGGAGGCTTCCGCGAGGGACTTCCGGGTCTTCGGGCGCCATCTTGGATTTATCGAAGAGTGCGTGCGCGTCATAAATAATTCAGCGTTCCGTATATTTATTTTCACTTCCTTTAGGCGCCGGGTAAAGAATAACACAGTGATTACGGATAATACTCTGGATGGTTATACGAGATGTTTCTACAGGTAAAAATGTATTAATAATGAATGTTTTTCTAGATTTACGGTTAGTAGACGCTTGTTTTCAAAACACACTTTTATTTAGAACATAATGGTTATACAATGTGAACACGTGAATTAAATGTGGCACTGTACGTCGCGGAGTTTATCCTCAAAATACCCACCTTTGCAACGTCACAAAATCTAGATTAATTGCATGAAGAATTATATATTTTAGAATTAAAAAAAATATATGATGAATTAAATTAACAATAAAAAATATATTTTAAAATTATACACTAACTCGCCATTTCCTCATTTCGTTTACCTTAGTATGCGCCGAAATTGCAATGTTTACAAGAGGTTTCATAACATCCCGACTGATAAGCGGTATCGTGAAACAGTTTTCTATTGTTTTATCTAATGAATATCTTATCAGTTAAAGAGGACGCAGATTGGCCTGCTCCAAAATTTGACCCACTTTCTCCACCTTGCATGAATATTTTATCTACATTTGAAATATATTGCATTTGAAATTAAAAGGGTCAAAGAGTTTTATTAACATTTTGGGTTTGGTAAAGTTTTCTTTGTTATACAACACATATTATCCGGTTTTTGAAAAAAATATTGCCTAACCCTAAACTTATCAGGGTGTGCGCATATGACTTGTTGCATTACAAAATTATATGACACATACGAGACAAGTAATATTGTTTTTTAACCGATTTATTAAAAAAACAATTGGTTGTTTTTTTCTTCTGTGTACTTTTCTTGTATTACCGCATATCCTGACTTAAATTCTGACTTCAAAAATTTGGTGTCTGATTCTTCAGTAGGTACTTATTAAATGTAAGCAGATTCATTTGAACGGACTCCAAATAATAGGTAGACTATGCAGGTGATTTTATAGGTATATACAAAATGTCTGTTAGTTTCTGTTTTCCCGTGCAAACTGTTACAAGTGTTATTCAACCTTCACAAAATATTCCGTCCCAGTTTACCAAGCACCTTGCGTCACCCTCGCTCCAATCATTCGCTATATATCGCCATTACAACCCACATCCCTCGGAACTTCATATTCTTATGAGTAAAACTTGGGTATTAAATACATGGAATGGCGCCATTATGGGTCGTAATGTAACTTATGCGATATGCACAGTTCGACCCAGATTCGGGGAGAAGGAGGACCTAGAAATGGTTTCTGTCAAAGTTATTCACCATATAACTTTAATAAGGATATTAGGAATTGGGTAAGTATATCAAAAGCTAAGTCAGGATTATACTATGATTATACTAGGATTATACTCCCTTTTAAAAAGTAAGTCTGATTGACGCAGAAGCCACACACCAATCGTAGGGACCCGAACTGAACATAATTTATACTATGGATACCATACAGTGGACTGGCAATGATCCCAATAATACCCAGACCAGGGCAAATTACGAAAAGGCTTTTATAGCTGCGATTCATACGATGAGTGAAAGAGCGAGCCAAGCTCCTTTTCCTCTGTCTCACGCCCTATTAAGTCGGCCACGTGCCAGAAATGCATAAACATTAGACGAAAAAAAAATGAGTGTAACGTTTGAAATGATCAAATAAGTTCAAATAAATATTATTTATAGGTAATAAAGCGAATTCGTTTAACTAAAACATTATCCATCCTTTTTGCTTTGCCGTAGTCGGGCAAAAAAGCACGGAGTTAAGCCCACGTCGCTTCCAGTGGAAGCGAGACAATCGCCGACAGCAGAAACTGTGCCGCTGCGATTAAATACGCAGGCTACGGGATATAATAAGCCGTGCGATTTATAGCGAACTTTGAACAATGCCGCCGAAGCACTTGTCCACGCGAGTAATCTCGACCAAAACCATTTTTGAAACGGGCGCGTTAAAACCCTACGCCAGCGGGAGGGTTAATATTTTAGGATTTAAAATTTTAAAAAATGAGTTTAATTTAAACACCACATTAATTTAGCCAGGTATTTATTCTGCATAATGAATATTAAAAGGAAACGTGAAAAGTCCGTCCACTAAAATCGATTTGAAATGTATTTCAGTGCCTTCAGAACCAGCCGGTACAGTCCTGTGGTCAATAGCATAATCGTACATCTTGGTTTTACCACCGTTACTTGCCGAAAAGATAATAGCCACATCCCGACCTTTTACTTGACAGAAGCAGTAACAAAATGTCATATTAGGACGTAGATTTGGAAAATAGAATCAACCCTCACACACTGCTGCAAACTAAAACCAACCTAGAACAACTAACACAAGGTTGGTTTTGGTCTACAGCAGTGCATGTTGGCTGATTTCGTTCTGCAAAATGATATCCATTTATAAACGGATTAACCGCCGCGTGCCTATCGCTAATAGGTTTAAAACCTCAAAACGCTTGCTCTAGCTGCTCTAATTGTAGGGGATTTTTACTTAGCGGCAAATAGGCTTCGTTTAAACCCTAAGAATCCCGGCGGGACCACCGCTTGCGTCTGATAAGATTTCACTGTAATAAGCCTTGGGTTTAAGAAAGTTTTAATGAGATAAAAAATACGTGGACTTGAATTGGGGTTCAACCTGGTATTGCCGTAAAGATTTTCGCATTCCTGACTCTATAACGTAGTGACACTTTGAGCACAGTTCGGTTCTCTCAATTGCATCTTGGGTAAGATTATTTTTTTATAGACTTTCAAATTATTCACAAAATAAATAATTTATAAAAACCAATTTACATTTATTTTACGATAACTTTTCATAACAGGCGTATTAAATGTTTGCATTCATATATAATACTAGTTGTGCCCCCCGACTTCGTCCGCGTAGTATTTATCGTAACTAAAATTTCAGGATTATCAGGATCAAAAGTATCCTATATGTTAATCCCGGTTATAAACTCTCTGTGTGCCAAATTTCATCCAAATCCGTTCAGTAGTTTATGCGTGAAGGGGTAACAAACATACATCTACACTCACAAACTTTCACATTTATAATATTACTAGCTGTGCCCGCGACTTCGTCCGCGTGTAATTTATCTTGACCAAAATTTCGGGATTATTCATCCCCTATTTTATCCCTTTGGGGGTAGAATTAATCAAAATCCTTTCTTAGTGGATGCCTACATCATAACATCTACCTGCATGCCAAATTTCAGCCGGATCCGTCCAGTGGTTTGGGCTGTGCGTTGATAGATCACTATGTCAGTCAGTCAGTCAGTCACCTTTGAGTTATATATATTAAGATATATAGTAGGATTGAAATTGTGATTACTTTAGGCTCTTATACATTTGTCCTGAATGGCATGTCTGTGGGGTGCCGACAGGATAGGACGCCGCGGGAACTGTGACCTTTGAAGGGCTGTATGCTAAGGTCTGTAGGCCGCCAGGTCAGGGGATGTTATTGAGGAGAATGTCTCATCACTGGAATACAGGAATGAAAATGTCAAAGGTTTTTTATGGGCTGGTTAGTTGAAGACCAAACGAGAGCAGACGATGGGAATAGCTCCTTGTATTATCGATTACAGCCAAACCAAGGTAGACTAAAAACTCGAATGTATACTTAGATAAAATGGATTTAAAAACTACTAAAGACAAAAATAAAATGACATGACTACAAACTTTGTATTTTTTTAATACGTCCGTAATTACGTAGTAGTTAGTACTTAACTACTTGCGTTAAACGCTAAAATAAAATTGCTTACAATTTTTTTTTCATAGTTTAAAAAAACATTATTTAGCCCCATTCAAAAATATTACTTCGATTACAAAGTTTCCAATAGTTTCGCTATCACTATTCAAAGCCGGTAATTCTCAAACAAAACTTAATCGCAAGTTAACCGTAACAAAACATCGTTTGAGCACCAAGATGGGACCAAAACAGTGGGGTCCGGGCGCCTGTTGCCAGCATCATTTGCATTTCGCTGATTGATTATTCAATCGCAGAGCCGCAGTGTCCCGGCTGCAACCCCCCCCCCCCTCCCCCGGAGGGGTGCAGGGGGCGGCAGGACCACGGAATTGAATCATAACTAAATGGTGGTAGAAATTCGTGAGTTCTATCTAATAATTTAACCCTTTTTGACGTCCCACGGCCTCGAGCACGGGCCTCCCCTCACTACGAGGGGGATTCAGACCATAATCCAGCACGCTCTGGCCCTGGTGCGGGTTGGCGGATTTCACATGCCTTTCAAAAATTGGTTACATTTTCTAAGACATGCAGGTTTCCTCACGATGTTTACCTTCACCGTAAGCTAGGGATTATCATTTAGAAATTATGATTCGCCCTATGATTTCGAAAAATCCAGAGGTGCGAGGCAAGGTTTGAACTCAGAACCTGGGGCCCGCAAGACGCGTGCTTAACTAATCGGCTATCACTGCTTTGCAATAAGTATTTATTATTGAATATACCTCAGCAAATACCTTTAAATGTTTTAGTAGGTACTTATAGGTATCGTAGTTATCAGATGCAAAAAAAAAAATGTAAACTAAATCATAAGAACTATTTGAATTTCCACCTCTATAGGTAGGTAATTCGCGCGCACGAAGTAATGATCTCAGTACTACTTAAGTAGGTACTACATATTGCAAAAGCATCACTCTCACCCATTCCTGAGATGAATTGGAACAACAGCTGTAAGGATAGTTTCATTTTTGTGCTGACGGATTCACCTGAAATCACAATTTTTTCACACATCACCTTTTTTTAATCCAGCTTTGATATCTACAGTGATGTTCTGTTACTTATTCTCATCATTCACCACTTCTTACATAAGACATCGTATGGGACTAGTCTTGAACCCGAGCAGGGGCGGCGGGGCGGGGTCCCCCTGCCCCCCTCACCATCAATTATGCTGATGGCCAGCGGCGATACCGGGCGGGTTCCGATCCTGGAACGTCGTCGCCACAGATTACCTTGATATGTCGGTACAGCCGCCCAACTGAGCGGACCTTCTTAGAAAGCGTGCCTTTAAAGTTCTGGGGAAATCGGAGGAAAGAAAATGGAGTCGAGATCAATTTATATGCTTATTGGGCGAGTAGAGTGGTAGATGAGTGGCCAACCTATGGAAAATTCTCGGTACGTTAAGTACTTATAGAAACATCGGCTTGATGTTTATTATTGTTGTTTTATATGACGACGGCGTGAGTGGTTCCAGCGTAGGCCGCTCGGCTGGTTGCACCGAGTGGTTGCGGGTACGATTCCCGTCAGGATAAATTTCGGAAATGGCTGTTCCGTAGTTTGCCCTGGTTTGGGTTTCACTGGGATCGCCCTCAGTCTACGTACAGTTGGCGTGTTCGTCTGGCGATATTTATTTTTTTATTATTATGTTTGCAATATTTTTAAAATAAAATAATTGTAAATGAATATGATTTAATTCCTAAATAATATGCCCAGATTATTTATGCACGAGTTATAAATAATAAACTTACTTACCTCATCGTTAAAAGTTTGTTAATTAAATCCTATAATTAAAAAAAGTTGTTTAACTTTACATTCCATTTCACACGAGTGAACAACACAACACTGTACTTTGTATATGCGGAAAACAACACGCAGAATTAATAAAAACAAAACCGTGTTTACATTTCGAATAATTCTAAATTCAAACTCGTAACCGAACAATTCCATTTTCAAACACACTTTATTGCCAGCATCTAAAACGATTCCCGTCCACATTGAGTGAATCGCCACGCCCAATCAACGAGTGGCAATATTGCGGAAGGCTTTTTTTCAATCACTCTAGTCCTCTGGCCTCATGAAAAATTTATATCTGAGGCCTCGAAGCTGCCTCGAGGCCAAGGCGTTACAGGGCGAATAACATTAGTTTACGAGTACTAGTCAAGCGTTGAGAACCTCAAGAGCACTAAAGCGCCACCAGAATTTAATGCCTCGCCTTTACGACAGGTACCTAACTATTTTGTTGGGTTTTGTATGTTTCAGTAGTACCAGGCATGCCTTTTAAGTTCTGTCGTTTCCATATTTCCCGGCAATTTTGAATTTGGAACTGTTCTATATTCGAATGTGTTTAAATTTCGAATCTCAAAACAATTGAAAGTTTTGGGATTAATGCTATTGTTTAGTCACAGCGTCGATTAGAATCTGTCAGGTTACGTACGAAAATGAATCCTTCTAAGGAAAATGTTCGTGCAATAATTTTCTACAACTTTAGAAGAGGCCTGACACGGCTTCAGTGTTTTGAAGAGCTAACATCTGTGTTCAGTGATGAAGCCCCATGTCTGCGGACTGTCGAACGCTGGTATTTATAATTCCAGCGTAGACATACTAGTCTTAGTGACAAATCTCGCGAAGGACGGCCAAAATCCGCCTTCACTGAAGATAACATCATTGCTGTGAGACAACAAATTCTCTAAGATCGTCATGTGACGTATCGAGAGATAGAGGCTCTATTAGGCATCTCAGGGACAACCATTCAGAAAATCTTGCATGAAGCGCTTGGTGTAAGAAAGCTAGTTTGCCGTTGGATACCGCATCTGCTTTCCGACGATCACAAGGCGGCCCGCGTCAGATGGTGTAAGAAAACTCTGCAAAGGTTCAACCAAGGAGAGTCAAATCACGTCTACGACATCATCAGTGGTGACGAATCTTGGATCTATGCCTACGATCCTGATTCCAAACAACAATCTACAATCTGGGTCTTTCAAGACAAGCCAAAACCGACTAAAGTTGTTCGTTCTCGAAGCACTTCAAAGAAGGTGGTGGCCACGTTCATTGGAAAAACCGGCCATATTGCGACTATTGCACTTGAAGATCGTAGAACGGTTAATGGAGAGTGGTATACCACAGTTTGTTTACCACAAGTCATCGCCAACTTCGAAAATCTAACTCAAAGCGACGCATCATCCTGCACCACGACAACGCAATCTCACACAGCGCTCGTCAAACGATTGAGTATTTGAAGCAGGAAAAAGTAGAAATTCTTGATCATCCTCCATACAGTCCTGACCTAAGCCCTAACGATTTATTAACATTTCCTAAAATTAAGAAAAGTCTTCGTGGTCAAAGGTTCCAGTCCGGTGAAAAAGCAGTCGACGCTTTCAAGTCAGCCATTTTGAACACCCCCACTTTAGAGTGGTATAAATGTTATAATAACTGGTTTGAGCGAATGGAAAAGTGTATTAAGCTACGTGGTGAATACTTTGAAAAACAATAAAAAGTACTATAAGGTTCTAGTTGTGTTTTTTTCTTCAAACGACAAAACTTAAAAGGCATCCCTCGTAGTAGTGGTATTTTATTCCAGTTGTTTATTTATGCTGAACTTTCGTAAGTTCCAAATAGGTATAAGTTATTTTTAGTATAAAATGAATTGATGTTTGTCGATGTTCCCATCTATAGTTTAAATTTTACTAACCTCGAAAATCTTGTCATTAGTATTTAACTTCTTCTGGAACACATTTTTGCTACAAATTCATTAATTTCGACAAAAATATACCTACCAATCTAAACGTCAATGCTCATAAAATTTTCCAAGTAAATATTTTGTTGGAACTCCCGCGACGGGCGTCGCTGGGAACGTTTTAATTCCCTCTAACTCCACTGTGAAGGGCACAGATTGAATTATTGAAGGCGGGAGAGCGTTAATTGTTATTAATGTACTCGAATATTTAGATAAAAGACAGGTAAATGAAGGCAGAAGAGGTTATACGACATCTTTATTTTCAAATGTAAATTAAGATTTTATAAAATATGCTCCATAAATACAACAAATATATTGCCGATAGAGAAAATTAACAACAAACAACATAATTGGTCATTACAAACACATTGCTAAGTGTTACCATACTCCATAAAAATTATATCTGTACCAAAATGGAAGTAAACCACGCCACGTTCCATTTTCAAAAATAATGAACCCGTGGGTCAGTCTTTTCGCGGGTCGTTGGCGATCATTTTAACTTTCGCGAACTGTTTTGTGCGTTACCGAAATGATCAATAGCGCAACTTGTTTATTGGGTTTCATGTTTTGGATGGGTTATTAGGTACTAACTTTATTTCACACTTATTGGTAAGTTTGAACTTTGGTAGCGCGTTTAATCAATATTTTTTACTGTGAACACAGTACCAAGATCAATAATAGGACTAATTACTTAAATGTTAACGAATATTGTTTAATAAAATAAGCTCAAGTGCAAACGGTATCATTAACGCAAAGTTACTCTTTACCGACTCGAACCGGCGACAATGCGACTGTTTGCCGAGGACTCGGCAACATTTGCACAGCGGGATGATGTTAATGTTGCCAGAGCAAATATTGATGTAGTGCGATTGGGAACGCCTAGTAGTGTTTGCTTTTGTTATGGTTTTGTAAAATTTAAACTGTGTTTGTGAAAGCGAGATCCTCGCGACTCTACTTTGTTTTCATTCTAAATTCAAATACTTAAGTAACCACTTTTTTATTATGACAATCACCAATATCCACTACTTTCTATACAGCCAGTGTTTATAGTTATAAATAATGGAAAACATAAATAAATTCAGTAAATAAATATAGGTACGAACTTTTTCTTTTTTTTGCAAAATGCGATTTATTTCCGACCGCTTTTTTATTGTTAGGTTAGTTTATGGTCGATCGGCCCATCTCTATAATTTCAAACCCAATTTGTGTATGAAATGGATCGAGGGTGGCATTGTGTTTGAATTGTCTGTTCAATTAACAAAGTAGGGCAGGTACACCTGTCACTGACAGCTCATAGGACGTGAGGGCTAGTTCATATTGCCGTTTTTAGACGAATAATAGAATAGAATGAATTGATTTTAAATAATAATAATACTAAAATAAATATCGCTAGACTAACACACCAACTGTATGGTCCCAAACTGAGCAACGCTTGTACTATGGGTACCGTGTAATGGGCTGGGGGCGATCCCAGTGACACCCAGACCTGGGCAAATTACAAAAAGGCCATTTCCGAAATTTGTCCCGGCGGGAATCGAATCCGCAACCACCATGTGCAGTGAGCCGAGCGGCCTACGCTCGAACAACTGCGCCAAGCGGTCGTTAATGTTCGATTTTTTTTTCTAAAACGTCGGCTTATTTATTGGTTAAAGAGTGATTTCATTGCTGAATTAAGTATAATAACTTAAGGGGCTTGTATGATAAATATTTAACATGTTTCATTTTAAATAACACTTTCCTGGGTAGACCATGAATTTTGTAAAATGACAGTCAAATGAATGGAAACCATGAATCGCTGGCAATGTCAGTCGTTCAATCGATAAGGCAAACAGTCTCTTGGATACTAAAACGATTCGATGTAAACACTACCCTCTATTTACTATTCCAACATCCTCGAACGTAAATAAAAAGTCTATGGAAGCAATATCGAACTCTGTCAAAGAGCAAGAGCGGAATCAAAAAAAGAAAAGAAATCAATCGACCCAGCCCGATTGCGGCCATTAAAATATCGTTGAATTTCAAAAGGTGGAGACGTTCGGAATCCCGATAGTTGGTGCCTTGAATGCGACGCCAAGACGTATCGGCGGCTGCCCCACGAAATGGACTTTTGATGTAAGTTTGGAGCGCACCCCCGGTTTGGCTCGTTTTACGTTTTTAATAGTGCCGCGTCTATTCGATTTTTAAAAACGATTAGAATTTCGAATAATTTTTGTGATTAAAAAAAAAAATACTTTTATTGTATTGATAGTAGTGCTTACAACAGTGTTATTCTGCAACGAGAAACTCGCGTGAAACCACGGATGTAACGTAAAATTTCAAAGCAAAACTTGACATTTCACCCGCGGGATTCACGCGTGCTATATGAGTTTGTCGCCACAGAGTAAGTATTCATTCGATCGATGTCTCAAGAAGCTGCGACCCAACCGATCGATGCGACCTGTTAGTTGCCTACATTTGCTATCAGTTCAACGTAAATACATAGCCCATCGCCATTGAAACATGAAAAAAATTGTAACTCTATAAAATTAAAAAAACTTTGTATCTTAGTATTTGAATCGCCACGGAACCTCAACTTACATCGATATCGTTATTTTTCACCTCACTGGCTGTATCCCCACAAAAGTAGACCCTGAAGATACCCCGCCCCTAACGAACGTGCCGCGTGATACTCTGCAGCGGCGCCACCATGATAAAAAGTGACAAATCATGGTGGGAAAAAATGTACGATTAACGTATATAATGTACGTATATCGTATTTTAATGTACCTTTCCCAGGTACCGAGATAATTGTCATTTTTAGTGGCGCCGCTGGGGAGTATGCTCTCCAGCGGCGCCACCTGGTTCTCATACTTATGAATGATATTGGCTGCTAAATTTTATTGGAAATAAATGTACCTATGCAGTCTACTATGTACATGTCAAAAAACATCAATATTATACAGTAGTTTAATTTATTTTGATCATTTATATTACCCTAAAAACGCCCGAACAGCTTAGGTTCACATACCTAGCACCGACAAAGCTAATGGTATTAGCAACTATATTCTATTGGAAATAAATGTTTGGACGCTAAATAAGAAGTACATGTTAAAAGATATAATTATTAGACGGTAGTTTATTTTTTTTCATCTATTTAAAGTTGTCCTAAAAATGGCCGTTTACAGTTGATATTCACATGCCTGGTACTTACAAAGTATTATGGTTTAGCAACTATATTCTATTGAATATATATATATACGAATCCTGTATATTGTTTATAAGTTACAAATTATCATTATAAGACGATTGATTAATTTATTTCAATTAATTAATTTTACCTTAAAACTCCCGTATACGGGTGAGGTTCACATACCTAGCACCGACAAAGCTAATCGTATTAGTAACTATATTCTATTGGAAATCAATGTTTGAACGCTATATGAGAAGTACATGTTAAAATATATAATTATAAGACAGCAGTTTATTTTGTTTCATTAATTTAATGTTCCCCTAAAAATGGTCGTATACAGCTGAGGTTCACATGCCTGGTACTTACAAAGTATTATGGTTTAGCAACTATATTCTATTGAATATATATATACGAATCCTGTATGTTATTTATAAGTTACAAATTATCATTATTCAATTCAAATCGTTTATTTTGTTTAGGCCTACGGGGGCACTTACAAATTGTCAATTTTACATATTTTTTTTCTTATATCTACAACCGGATCGGAACGCGACCTCGACTGAGAAGATCCGGCAAGAAACTCAGCGGGCTTGTCTTTTTACATGTAATTTTTTTTTTTTTCAATCGCCAGTTGCTTATATTCAATAATTACAAAGGGTAGTAGATATTAACATTTATAAATATTATAATAGCTCCAGTGTGTTGCCTTTTGATGTTAACAAGAATTACACAAATAATTCGGACTAGTAGGGCAATACACGCTACGCTTTGACATTATTATTGACTGTCAAGATTTGAGCTGCTTACTCCCAAGCTGATTTATCATCCAAATAATCCGAGATTTTGTAATAACCCTTTGCACTGAGTTTAGTTTTAATTAGGGTTTTAAACTTATTGATAGGTAAATCTCGGATTTCATTGGGAAGCTTATTGTAAAAACGTATACATTGTCCCATAAAAGAATGACTTATTCTGTGGAGACGAGTTACATGTACGGATAGCTTGTGCTTATTCCTTGTATTAATAGAATGAGCGTCGCTCCTTTTCTCAAAATTATTTGCATTTTTTTTAACGTACATGAGATTTTCATAGATAAATTGTGACACAACAGTTAGAATATTTATTTCTTTAAATTTTTCTCTGAGGGAGATTCTTGGAGCTAGATTGTAAATAGCTCGTATAGCTCTTTTCTGCAGAACAAAATTGGAGTTTAAGTCAGCAGAGCATCCCCAGAGCAGTATGCCATATGACATAACGCTATGGAAATAACTAAAATAAACAATTCTAGCTGTTTCAACGTCGGTTAAGTGCCTGTAATTTTTATCAGCATATGCCGCACTGCTGAGTTTACCCGACAATTTTTTGATATGAGGACCTCATTGCAATTTTGCATCTATAGAGATCCCTAGAAAGACAGTTTCCTCCACAAGGTCCAATTCTGCTCCATTTAGTCGTATATTGGTTCCTACTTGTCTCACATTTGGCGTTGAGAACTTTATACATTTCGTTTTATTCTCATTAAGTAGAAGATTATTTACATTGAACCAATCTACAACTTTAGCGAGTGCGTTGTTCACATCGTCATAATGTAAAAGCTGTCTTTTAATTTTAAATAATAAATTTCATAATATTTTTTTAAAATCTTCGCCAGAGTCACAGGACGAACGGCGGCGCGGCGCACCTCAGCTATAAACGGGCGTTTTCAAAGTAGCTTTAAATTTAATAAAATAAAATAAACTGCTGTCTTATAATTATATGTTTTAACATGTACTTCTCATATAGCGTTCAAACATTGATTTCCAATAGAATATAGTTACTAATACGATTAGCTTTGTCGGTGCTAGGTATGTGAACCTCACCCGTATACGGGAGTTTTAAGGTAAAATTAATTAATTGAAATAAATTAAACAATCGTCTTATAATGATAATTTGTAACTTATAAATAATACACAGGATTCGTATATATATATTCAATAGAATATAGTTGCTAAACCATAATACTTTGTAAGTACCAGGCATGTGAATATCAACTGTAAACGGCCATTTTTAGGACAACTTTAAATAAATGAAAAAAATAAACTACCGTCTAATAATTATATCTTTTAACATGTACTTCTTATTTAGCGTCCAAACATTTATTTCCAATAGAATATAGTTGCTAATACCATTAGGTTTGTCGGTGCTAGGTATGTGAACCTAAGCTGTTCGGGCGTTTTTAGGGTAATGTAAATGATCAAAATAAATTAAACTACTGTATAATATTGATGTTTTTTGACATGTACATAGTAGACTGCATAGGTACATTTATTTCCAATAAAATTTAGCAGCCAATATCATTCATAAGTATGAGAACCAGGTGGCGCCGCTGGAGAGCATACTCCCCAGCGGCGCCACTAAAAATGTCAATTATCTCGGTACCTGGGAAAGGTACATTAAAATACGATATACGTACATTATATACGTTAATCGTACATTTTTTCCCACTATGATTTGTCACTTTTTAACATGGTGGCGCCGCTGCAGAGTATCACGCAACGTGCCAACTCGCGCGGATAATGCCCCTATTCTGTTACATTCGACATTGCCGATCGAATCGAATACCCATTCGAAATTTGAAACTGCATTTGCGCTGTTTATTTTGTGCTCATTATGTTGGCAACAAATTAGAATATTTTCACATAAAAAAATTTCATAATATGCACACATTTTTCTATCACGGAATTTAACTTTGCCAAAGGTAACTTAAATAAGTTTTTTTGTATTGAGACCAGTATTTATAATTAGGTAAATTTAAGACCACTAAAGTTTATTTAAATGGTTTAATTAATGCATTTACTGCAACCCTAATAAAATAACTCTAAATTGAAAATTTAAAAACCCCCGATGCGATGACCTGTTCATCAAATGTATAATTTACCTAGTTCTTCCAAATAATGATGTTAGCGCGATTTGCGTAGCTCCCGTAGCACAGTATCCATAGCTCATCTCGCAAATTCATCTGGTACAACTAGTTTCGATGCCAGATTATGAAAGCACCATTAAATCCTCATTTATAATCTAAGATGTACAATAATCAACAGAAAATCTGTGTAAAAGTATGAGACATTATTTTGTTATGACATAATAATTGACATTAGAATAGACAACGAATCTAAATATTGATGTCACGGAGGTTTAATTCCTAGTAAAATATTATCAATTATGATTCAATTTGATGTAATAACTCTGGTTGAGGTAGACGGGAGCAGCCTAGGGGAAGAATTTTCAATAACGCTAAAATTATTTTAAATTAGATTAGTTTTTTTATATTCTTTGTCAATGGCGGAGCAACGCCCTCTAGAATTATTATAGCGTAATATTCCATGACCATTAACAAACCAAACAAAATTTAACGCATGCGCGTATCCATCATTTGAAACGTGACTTATGGAACGTCTTTAGTTCATACACAAATCTCAATAAAATTCATAAAATATTCATTTTTTTCAGAATCAGGGAAACTTTTCAAATTTATAATATTGTAAAAAGCCAGTTCAGACTATTACGATCATTTAAAAATATAATAAATCTAAATCCAATCATCTCAAATTTCGACTGGATTCGAGCCGAGGGAATTGGTTTTGGCCGTGAATGAGGCTTTTTTAACCCACAAAAGAGCTGATGATCTTCAAACGGCTGAACCGATTTTCATGAAACATAGCTAAGAACACTCTCGATCAGAATACCTATCTAACAAAAGAAACAAAATTGAAATCGGTTCATCAGCTTGGGCGCTACGTTGCCACAGACAGACACACAGATACACAGATACACAGATACACAGATACACAGATACACAGATACACAGATACACAGATACACAGATACACAGATACACAGATACACATGTTAAACTTATAACACCCCTCGTTTTTCGTCGGGGGTTAAAAATAATGATGAGTGCCCCCGCCAAGTTACAGAATATCGTGCCGCATTGGTGCTGAGTTGAGAAACACGTTATTGACGCTATAAACCACGATTCCCACTGCTGTAAAATTAATTGTCCATACATCACTGTCTGTTTGACGTTAACTCTTTTGATTGGGTTTAAATTAGAAATAAAACCTTTTTAATGGTCTTGCGCATGCGCAACTTAATGCCACTCCGCTCCCTAAAATAGCGGCAACATTGTATTTCAGAATTTCAAAGGTCAAACGACTCTATATGAAAAACAGGTCCAACGGTCAAAAACTACTCTGTATTAACAGCAATCAGTTGGATTAGAGAACACTAAATACGAGTACCAACAAGTTGAACTCTGAGATTGCTCTAGAGTATCCTCCTTAGATTTAATTTTGCACAATAATGATAGTTCCAAATTCGTTCTTAGTATTGAGACCAATTTATTACACGCCCGAGTGTTGACAGATTACAAAACTACCTTCCTTTTTTGAATCTTCACAAAGGCTTTCTGCTGCGGATATAGGTTCGACACATACATTTGTCAGTAATTCAAGTTACCGGTACCCGCGCTGAAAGATTCGCAATACATAACATGTATATAGTAAGCTGTGCAAATTTGTAATAGACCCTTGGCAGGTTAAAATAAAAATCTTTCGCCAGCAGTATCCTCTAACTAGTTATTATTTTCAAAATATTTATCGTAAACGATACGTTACAGAATAGTCCCGTGTGGTTGGTTATTCTCCGCGCATCGCGGCCCGAGAGCAGTATTCCTAGCTAATTGTAAACCACCTCGCGATCCGGTATAGACTTAGACCCTGCAATTTAATGATGGAGAACCTTCGGTTGAAGTGGCTTGATGAATGTGCTGATTTAATATATACTTTAAACCTATGCCGTAACCGATATTTTTGAAGGGAAGCTTCTATTCGGGCGTTCAGGGCGCTTGCCGCGCGGCCACTCTATTCCTGCTAAGCGTCAGTAGCGTTACACGATATATATAGGTATACTTGAAGCGTCAATAGCCTAGTGGTTAGAGGGGCCGTCCTCGTAGCTGTGAGGTTCCGAGTTCGATCCCCATCCTGGCCATTAAACTATTGACGTGAGCCCACTCCTAGCACAAGCATTAGCTGAGTTGGAGGGGCTAAAGGGAATACTAGTAATGTGATAAACACACAGTGCTAGTAATCTTTTTTTAAAAAAAAGCAGTTTGGCACGCGCCGCAGCTATTTTGAACCGACTTCCAAAAAGGAGGAGGTTACTATGTTCTGTATGTTTAACGCTTAGTTCCTACGCTTTATACTATAAAGCTGCGGTTTCATTCGGGCGTCTCTAGACGGCATTGTTTTTTTAAATCAAGGTTTTTCAAAGTGCAATGCGGAACAAGTGGCTACGACTACCAATATACACTACTTATACGTATGTTATACTCAAATAAAAATACCTAGTCTGAAGTGCCGCTGGATATGAAACTTTATAAAATAGGGTGGCGTACCCAGTCGCCGGTCGCAATATTTATTATCCGATTATTACCACAAAACGCTTTCACATTACAATGCCCGCCCCGTACGTGCATACTCCGGATGCCTGCAACAGGGGCGCTCACCCTAACGTAGGGTGTAATAAGCGACGTGTATTGAAATTTATTCAATTACATGCTGTAATTAAACTGTAGGATTTATTTAATATGAAATTGTTCTTATTATAGTAATCCGTGTCCTCACGTAAAGGAAAACTGCCAGTCTGTAGAAACATGGACCTTATCTCATGATATGACAAGCAAGAGAAACTGAACGACTTCGCAGTTTAAATTTGTTAAATAGACAAGTGCACACTACTTTTTAAATTTTTTATTGGTATATATTTTTTAACTCTCCTACAAATTTTACTCAACTGTCAATGGTGTCCAATTATGACGCCAGGGTTTGACCCTTGATGAGTCCCGGGGAAAAGCTAAATTGTCTTTAAACTCCCACGAATTAAATCAAAAGAAAGAATAGGAGTTGCCCACTTGTTATATAGGTATAGTTATATTTTATCTAATTATATTTATAAATATAATATGTTATATAAAACAATACTTTCAGGTTAGGATCGTGATATTAGAAATACAACGCCTTATAACGTCCAGAATATTGTTAGGAGGAAAACAGTCGCCATAAATACCTAAAACATTGTCTCTTACATTTTAATTTTATATAAAAAGTCGTACGCACGCCAAAATAAGAGAAGGGTGTTCATAAAAACGGCAATTCCCGGATAAAGACCGGCCGGTCTCCGCGATACGTCGACGACATAAAAATAAATAAACCCGCTCCGCGCCGATAAGATAATGCTAGGCGACAATTAAGTTAAACGGCCGATGTGCCGGACAGACATCGACACTGTCCGGATAGAGCGGGACTTGTCTGTGTCGGACGGCACAGTGTGGGTCACCTTCTATTAAATTTTATATTTTTAGCTATTTAGATTTATAAGATACCATCAACGACGAAATTGTTTTTTATGTTCGATACAGTTTTCCTATACCTATAATAAAAGGTGGGCAGAGGTGAAATGCCGTGGACCCACATTTCGCCGATGTTGTTTCGGATTTATGGGCTCGCCAATGGCCATTATACCGGGCATTTCTCTTAATGAGAGAGGGGTTAAGGCCACACATGGTCCATAGTCCACCATGCTGACCCAGTGAGAGTTGCGAATTTCGCACGTCTCACATGTTTTTCGATATTGAAATCCGAAAATACTAGAAGTCAAAAGTGCGAACCGGGATTCGAACCTCAAACCACCCCATAGGAGTTGTGATGCATAATAGCTAACGGGGCATGTCAATAATATTCATTCAGAAATAAACATTTCACGCATTAATGTTCCGTTATTATAGTACATTTACAAAAGTGTGTAATAACAATCGCGTCGACATATCGTGTGAAAAATAACAACACGGCGGACATACGTCACAATAGTTCCGCGCGCGGTGACTTTGTCAGGCGTATTGATCCTATAGAATATTAGTTTAGGGTCCCTCGGGTACTGGAGGGGCCTGTGTGAAATTGATGCCATTATTGTGCGAAGCAGCCGAATGGGGCGTCACGTGCCTTGACAAACGTATCGATAAATATTTTTTCTAGGATATTTATCTAACACAACAGCATTTTAAATGAAATAAAATGAAGTCATGATGAATTTATGGGAAGAAGTGTCATTATGTTTATGTACAGTGCTGAAAGCTCGCTCACTGAAAATTACGTCAATTTTTCTACAAGGAAATTAAAAATTTACATAAATTGGATAATTTTTTTTATAAATTATAAATACAGATTTATGTAGTTGATGTTCTTGTTATGAGAAAGCTGTAAATAAATTAAAAAGTAATCTATGTTTACGTCTAAGTATAAAAAATCTGTTAAAAGATTTATTCGAGGAAAATGTAAAAAAAATAATTTCATCAACCCTTGGCGTCGGATTAAAGAAACAAATCTTTACAACTTTCGCTCTCAAAGATTTTCATCTTAAAAACAATCCGGAGATTACGTCAGAACTTGTAATCAGAGTTAAAATACCGTTGAATATTTTAACACCGGCCTAACGGAAACTAAGGTTAAACCTTTGTTTAGAAGAGGATTACAGGTTAACTTATCAGCTACTGGGGAGGCTTTTTTATGCTCGTCTAGTTTCAATTAAGCGTCAGTTAATTCCGGCGCTAAGTGCTCGGTTTTAGTCGCCACTTAATTTATTTCCGGCCGCAATTTATGTCTGGGATTAATGTAATGAAAGTCCCGCGGCAGTCCCGTGCTAATTGCTGCTCCCGATTGTCTAAACAAAAATAAAGGGCCTCTCAAGGAATTTATCTTGACAGGTTTCGTTTACGTTTAAACGTTAAAGAGCACGCTCGTTGAAGGTCACGTTGAACAGAAGAGGCTGGAGGCAAAATTTTGTATATTAAAATAAAAAAAATTGTAAGCCTTTAAAAAAGGAGACAGACATTGAAATTTTTCAAAACAAAGCCTGATTCTACGAAAGAGTATTTTAAAAACTTATTTTTATCCAGCATCAGAAATTTGTTGTTAAAATTATCTCTATAAAATGGAATGCTGTATTTTAGGGTTGTAATATAAAATAAAAATACGTTACTATTTGACACATAGAAAATAATTGATGGCTGTATTCCATATCAAATAGGGTAAAGCGTTCGATCACAAGCTGAGTAGGTAGGTACTGTCGCAATACAATCAACATTACACGCGCGGCAGCTGCGGAACCCTAAATTACGGGCCGTTTACTTGTAACGAAGGGTTCCTTACGTGAAAAAAGGACGAGAAATACAAGACTAGAATTGACAGTTTAATCTAGGGAATTGCGAGCGTATTGTATGTGTGCGTTGTGCCGACGTCTGGTGACACAGAAAAAATTAACAACTTTTTTACTGTAGAGAAAATGTTAAATTTGTCTCACATATTGCGACGCTTTTCTTTTCAATGCTTGGTAGCTGCATTGTTATTTATTATTAACCTACACGTTTTAGGCTCGTATCGAATTTAATAAAGTTGGTTAATTTGATACTGGCGATATTTATATGATTAGGTATAAGTAGATACCAATTAAAATTATACCTATGACATTTGAAACTATTTACATGTAAGCTTCTATCTTTTTAGCCTTTGATAAAGGAAGAAGTATTTAGCATGTATTTTGTTAAGAGTCATCATCAGTCAGTCTATAAAAGTAGTGGATTCATGGCATAAACACACGTCGTACTTTATGGTAATTTGATTTAGATGACGGAGTAGACTATCACAAGAACCGAATAACAGCTATTCAAGAACCACTAAAGATACATTGTGCTCTAATTACATTTTGATATCTTCCAGTTTCCACATACGTTAGTTCGGATACAAATGCAGCATTAGACTGAATGGAATTTTAATGAGGATTCACGCATCGTCGGAGCGTGTATCCGAACATCGAACATTAAAAAATAAATCGTTGCTTGTAAAAATAAAAAGCCTATAAAAGGTTAAAATAAGACAACAGCATGACTAATGACCCGCGAATTAATTACGAAGGTGACTTCTATACGTATTTTTCGACCTTCCAGAGGCTCGCATGCAAGAAAACATTAATACGTTTGTATTTACTGAAGTCTCGTCGAACAAACAACAATACTAATAATTCAGTAAGATCGGGGGCTCTATTAAATATGTATTCACTAAGGTTATGATGCGAATACATAAACATTTGCCCTGTAAAATATTCAAATGCAATCATCGATGCCATCGACGAAAACCTTTTGTGTAAAACGAGCGGGGACTTGCCATTTTCGAAGTTTTTCGCTCCATTTCTGAACGCATCCGTTTTTTTTTTTATAATTTTTATTTATCCATTCAGCCAGTTGAAAAGTTTGAATTCTCCATTCATCGATCAGTATTGCCAGCGTCAACTTGCGTAATATTTTAGCAGTTTTTACATAATTTTATATTACCGATTCGTTCATTGGCTACTTATTACCCTTTTATTACGAAACCCCGATAGCAATTTAATTCAAATTGCATGTTAACCACGACAGCTGAATTATGATAAGTGGGTTGGGTTTGTGTAGATACCTGTCTATATTTAACTCGAGACATGGGTATAGTATAAAAAGGGAATTACTAAGTAATAATGATGTTTCTTTGCGTGTGGCTAACGAGCAGACATCAATATTTTTTCAGCCTCTCACTGTTGATGTAATATTTTTGTTCGTGTATGTGGGGCAAAAACAGCATTATACACATCATTATAAAGTTGAAGTTCCGCGTAAATATTCGCAGTGAATAATATAAGGTGCCATCACAATAAAAAAATAACGGTTTTTATGGCATATTCACATAATAATTATGGTGTAATAAGTATAATAATGTAGCTTTAGATCCACTTCGATCTTTAAGTTTTCTAAAACATCAGCCTCACCATAACCTAAAAACAAAAAAAACTAAGATTTTTTTTAAAGCAGCACTATTCGCCATTCATCCAACTCGGCAATCGTTTCGATTGTCGATTCGATAAATCGCGCACGCAGCACTATTGGGGTTATTTATCGTGTAACCAGCGTGTTTACATAGCGCGCCGGTTACACGGCACGTGTTCCAATGCACGTGTTATTACAATAACACCCCGATCAAAGACCCTGTCTGTCTAAACTTGTGATTAAATTATAATTAGCTGTATGTTGGGCTCGTTGGTTGTGGTTTTTTACGTGGTATCATTTTAAATTGCTTAATACGTATTATTATTAAATTTAAATACGTGTTGTGTAGTAGTGAGCACACAAACGTTTTGAAATAAAGAACTTTATTTATTTAAAAAAAGAACATCGTGCGTTCTATTTTTAAAATATATCATTATTATACTTAATGTTCAAAGACATCTAAATATAACTTATAACTCTGTGATAATATTATATATCTTCGCGTACTGTATGGTGGCGTATTATAAAAAGTTTATATTGAAAACCATTTGCTCAAGAAGTTTCACGAGTATGATTCTCTGTAACATCAAATGATAGGTACCTATGCCGTGTAATCAAAACTTTTGCAATAATGTTATCACAAAAGTTTTGAGTAGGATGGCATTCATAAGTTTGTATTCTTTCGAGCGTCGTTTGGTGGTCACGCCAATGATTATTATTTGAAAACATCAAACATTATTTTGAGGCATTGGCTGTATGAAAATTATTGCCAGTTGTAATAATAAGAAATAATAAAAAGAAAATAATCATTTTTAAATTTAGAATCCGTTCCGTTTCCATTGCAGATACTATACAAGATAGCCACAGGCTTATTAATAGATAATATGATATGATTTTCTATGTTCCGAGCAAAGTAGAAAAATAAACGCACATTCGATGGCTATTTAGTTCTTGTTCCCCTCTCTCTCCTCAGTGCAAAGAATCTAACTATTCTAACTCAATACGCCAATACGGGAGTGCACAAATACGGGTGGGAATTAACGCAGGGGAGATCGGGGTAGAGTGGCAATGTTCCCAATGGAATCTCGACCCTTTGTGCACTATAGTGTAATAATAAAAATGTTATAAGTACTTATATAAATTTACGATTATGGAATCCGTTTTCTTTTTTATACCAGTACCTAATAGCTGATATAGCAAAACCTTCATTTATTGTTGCGAAATATTCATTATGAATCTCTTATTGCTACCTACCATTCAAGAAAAGTCGGTCAACATCTCAAAGTTATATGATCCATAATACTTACAGAAGTAAATCATTTCTTATAAATAATATGTATGTATCAAGTTTTGTAAGGATTAGGCCGTCTAGACGATGAAGGCCGTAATTTTTTATATTTATATCTCATTACATTACATTCATCTTGAGACTCTTGACTTAGAAATAGCATTTGTATGGTGATCAGAATATACATAATAGTTATTTTATCGCACACTTCAGTGACAGAGGTGAGAAATTGATTAAATATTAAGAATTGCCTCATTTAAAATATTCAAATGTCATCAATAGCTATTAGACTGGAATAAGGCTAGTTCGTTCTGTATTTTGGAAGCTTATTTTCGCAGCAAATGATTATTAAAAATAAAAAAGTAAAATAAGCTTGCTGCGCTAATTATTATTTTTTATTTTACGCTTCAAACGTTAACGCACACAATTAGTAAGTTATGGTAAAATAACGGTAAATAACACCTTTTCAATATTTAGTTTGGTTATATCACTTGGTATAATATTTGTATAACTTTCTAGCTATCATAACGAGTCCGTAATACCGGGCAACACGATTCCCGCCCGATAGGCAAGTAAATACTCGCTTCATATTCTGTGAAATTTATTTGCTTCAAAAACTAGCTCGAATATTTTGTTATATCCAAAATATCTAACTACGTAAAAATTCTGGGCAGCCATGCTAAAAAAATCGGCTGATGTGTGTTTTATTTTGTCTCTAAATTTATTTGCTTAATAAAACAATGCTCGGTGTTATTTAGATATACTACTGGTAGATTAAAATTGAAGGAATTACTGAGAGCTTCAGAAAATTGATTTTATTTATTTCTGGGTCCTTTTTGACAATGGACAAACAAGTTGTAAACAAGACTTTCGATATGCGCCTTGCTACTAGGAGCGCAGAAGGGTGCAAGAGGTATAAAACTATCTGCGTCAGAGGGTCACTGCTAGAGGGGAGTTTTAATTCCCGCTACCATTACATGTTGTACCAGGCGCACATAATTGTTAAAGAGTATTTTTTAGTAAAAATCAATGCCGGAAGGATATTTTGGGGGTGAATCAACTCTTTATGTAAGATTAAGTCAAAAAATCCAAGACGTGGATGCAGGTTGGATGTTAATAAATAACTAGCGTATATAAGATTCGCAGTCACATTAATAATTCTATTGAGCTCGTTAGTGCATATCAGGCCCATATCTTGTGATAGGGCTAAACAAATAAATATACCTGGACCATAGATTTCAGACAGCTGTCAAATGCTTCCAGAACTTAAACTTTTTTCATTTGGAATCTACTTCCTCGCCCAGCTATGAAGTGACAACTCCCTAAGTCCTTTCCAGTCACTAGCTTAGCTTAACCGAGGGGCTTGCACCCTTCGTTCCATCGTATCTTGGCCCCATTCGATCGCGATCCGTTTGACGTTAGCCACGAGCCACGGAGGGGACAACGAGGGTGCTTTGGGGGACGCGTATCGCTTTTATGGACAATTTGAGACAGACGTATTGGGTCTTTGGCTATGTTCGGCGCGTTCTTTATTTAAATTTTATGCTGAAAGTTAGGTGTGCCTAAAAAAATGTAGTCAGATTTTTTTTATCCTGGCGCCACATGGTTTGCGTTTTATCACTTATTTGTGAAAATTATAATATTTTATCTTCGCATCAGTTTTTCTCAGACGAGTCGGCAGGGGTGCTTACATACAGTTGGCTGTATGTAATAGTCCAATGTAATGCAGGAGAAGTGAACCTTTTTATTATTTTTAAAAATTCTTAATATTTAACCTTTTTTTTAATAAGAACCTTTTCAAGTGTTTTCAATTCCTATCATACTTAGTTCCCAGTTCATTAAAATATTTCACTATTAATCATTCTCCATACTAATTGAGTCTTGAACGCTGATTTATAGTTAAACTGATTAGCTGACGTAACTAATAATAAACTATGTCATTTTATTAGTTGTTTTCTAAAAGTTGCCGCGTAAACTTTGACTCAACCCAAACAGAGGGTTGCTATCTACTTGATACATCGACCGGTGCCGGGTTAACAAATATGTTAAGATAACGCCTATCGCCCTGAAGCAATTTGTAAGAGTTATTTATTGTAGTTCATTATTAACGATATCAGACGAATTAATTTATTTTCCGTTGTGTTTCTGAGAATAAATAAATATCGCCAGACTGACACACCAACTGCACGGTCCCTAACTAAGCAAAGCTTGTACTATGGGTACCGTACAATGGACTTGGGGCGATCCCAGTGACACCCAGACCCGGACAAATTACGAAAAGGCCATTTCCGAAATTTGCCACGGCCGGAATCGAACCCGCAACCACCATGTGCAGCGAGCCGAGCGGCCTACGCTCGAACCACTGCGCCAAGCGGTTCCTGAGAATGTACACCAACTTTTTGTCTATTGAAAAGGGTAACCATTGAGTTTCTTGCCGGATCTCCTCAGTGGAAACAGCATTCCGAACCGGTGGTAGATTCTGACTATTCTCTAGTACTCCGTTGGCCGACATGAAGAATAAAAAGATTTTGAATTTCAAATAAAAGAGGAACACCTACTCCGAACATAAATGGATTGAGTAAATGTACACATCCTACTAATATTATAAATGTGAAAGTTTGTGAGTGTGGATGTATGTATGTATGTTTGTTACTCTTTCACGCAAAAACTACTGAACGGATTTGGATGAAATTTGGAACACAGATAGTTTATAACCGGGATTAACATATATGATACTTTTTATCCCGATAATCCCGAAATTTTTGTTACGTTAAATACTACGCGGACGAAGTCGGGGGGCACAGCTAGTAATCGCATAAAGGATTGGCTGATGCAAATATATATGTCACTAAAAACCGCTCCAACAACTACATTTAAAAGAAACATTGCTTTTATAGCGGCTATTTATTATGAAACAGCTTTTAGCGACGTCTCAGCTGTTACACTCGTGGTGCTCTTCTTTCCTAAAGACTAGATTTACTTGTGGGACAACTTATCCAAGTATTATGTAAAATAGGTCTCATTAAAATAGGCATACGTTTCAATTTGGTTTGTGTCAAATACTTCTTTATTTTTTCCACTCTGGGACTGCGGGTGATCTTGCTTGTGAAAAGATGCACTGTGTTTTAGAGATTAAATTTAGTAGAAACCGACTTAACAAAATAATAGCTCTAGTTTAGATGACATATAATACTTTTCAAATAAAGAGAGAACTAGTAAAATTTTCCACTGCTTCGTATCATCCCCCGAATGGAAAACATCTCATATGCGTTTCTTTTAATTTATTCTCCAAAAGTTTACTTACATTCCTCGCATTAATTTTTGGTCCAGAATTATGAATGCGACACTAAGATTACATTTGTTGCCGCGCCAACGTATCTTTTAAGTCTCATGAATTTGTCGTTAAAAGCATACACCAGATGCGGCCTCCAAAAGTGGAGAGGAAGTAACGTGCACTGGAGAGGGGGGAAGGAGGCACAGGGGGGGAGTGCCAAAACAAACATGGCTCCAGAACCTCTGTTTGTTTGTTTGCTTCTTCTATTGTCGGCTGTCGATGCAATGAATATTTCAATAGCGCTAAGTGCACTCCACAGATCCGCTAACACTACACAACCTGTTTAATCCATTACAGCTTTTTTAAGACTTCCCAAAGTGCCAATGAAATGAAGCAGCAACGATATTTTTTAATCTCGAGGTCTCCACCATCCGTAGGAATGGAACTCGAAAAACTCTGAAACGGCCATTACAGTAATAACAACAAAGGAGAATGTTTCGAAATCAGTTTACCTTGTTCATAATATCCTACCGGGGTTATTATAATACATAAATTCAAACAAAAGACAAGAGGAAACCGCGGCGCGAACTTAAAATCGCGGTCCGAAACTCGAGTTACGAAGTCAGGAAGGAAAAGTCCCCAAAGTTTGTCCGAAAAACCGGGTAAAACCCCGAAAATGTAAGGCCAACATTCTGTTTCCGCCGGGCGAGTGCCGCCGCGTAAATAATATTCGGGACTATCTTTTATTCCCTTTGTTTTAGACGTTTTATTATTTGCGGTCCGAGGTGAGGTGCCGCTTAATCAACGCACCCTACCACTAGGGGGGAGGTTGAAAATAAGCCCCTACGATTTACAGCAGAACCGAGCGATTACACCGCGGCCAGAGAACGAAAGAAATACACAAACGATTAATGAGTCCAAACAAGATTTTTAAACTTTCGTCCTTTTGTTATAAGGAAACAAGAAAGGGAACTTCTTTAATTTATGTATTTCCCTTTATCCTTCAAAGCGAAACGGACCCTCTTCAAAAGTAATTGACAAATTTGTACAGATACAAAAATAAAAGGCCGAAGGTTACGTTTGCGACGTCGCGTTGCGCCGTTTCGCGTAATTAGCCAGCTAGGATTTCGTTTCCGATACATTCCTAAGCCGTCGTAAAGTCTGAATTTTATTCTTAAGCATTCCGAATCGCGAGGGTTTTATGAGGACTGTCCTTTTGGCTCTCGTCATGGACAGGGTTGCCATCCGTTTAGCTTCAGCCGGACATATCCGGATTTTTCTGCCTTTTCCGGACAAATGTTTAAAAGACCTGCTGACTGTCCATTTTGGGGGGATACGCAGTATATTATAATAGCACTATTTCAATAGTTAACACTCCAATCGATAAGTAAATATAATTATGACATTGAAGAACTGTGATTGAGCAGTAATAAGGAAAACAAAGAATCCAGCGGTATTTTTTATCGTCTCTAGCTATGTCCCACGACTCCCTCCACGTGGAATGTGGACCACCACGTATTTAGGGGTATGAAAAATAGATAGTAGCCGATTCTCAGTCCTACCCGATATGCACACAAAATTACATGAAAATCGGTTGAGCCGTTTCGGAGGAGTATAGTAACTAACATTGTGACACGAGAAATTTATATATAAGATCTTGTTTTTTCTAATAAAAATCATAGAACTGGCTTTTTGACCAAATGTTTTTCTACATTTGAAGTGGACAACCCTAGAGACGAAGGACCAGCTCGCGTAACTTGCGATATATTTGGGTGGGATCATCAGCCGTCAGATGGCGCGATATTGGCCATCCTAGTTTTATGCATAGACCCCTCTAGAAGGGTCTTTGGGCTCGTAAAAGACAAAGGCATCTGTCAAGAAGTATGCATAAAATAGTGCTGAATTTCTGATGCATTCGCGAGCTAGCTCGTTTAGTGATGGGAAGCGGATGCGGACTCACCGGCGGCGTGCTGGGGGAATTGCAGCTATGTAGACTGCCTTCAGTACTCTGAAACAATACAACTTCAGTTGAGATGAAAATGTACATACAATCCCTTATTATTATAGAACAATGTCGCTATCCGAACTATTCGCACCATAAATGGTGGTCAATCCTACTAATATTATAAATGCGAAAGTTTGTGAGTGTGGATGTATGTTTGTTACTCTTTCACGCAAACACTTCTGAACGGATTTGGATGAAATTTGGAACACAGATAGTTTATAACCTGGATTAACACATAGGATAGTTTACTTAAGTCAACGCGAACGAAGTCGCGGGCAGAAACTAGTTGACTATAAGTCGTGATTTGAATCATTTCAAATTTCGAATGCGAAACAACGGCATTTTGTCATCAAACCTTTCGGATCATAGGTGCAATTTATCAGTAGGGGGAAGAAACGGAACGGAAGTTGGAGAAGGAATGGCCTGCTCCGTGAGGCCAATGGCCTGAAACTGTAACACCTGAGCTTCAGATGTAGGGTAACATGCGAGAGTAATTTATTAACTCGCCCGTCTCTGCAGCGAGGCGATGTAGAAATTCGAGGAAAATATTGAAACGTGCTCCTTTGTTTGCAGTAAATATTTTTTGAAGCTGCGCACGTCTTCGTAAGAGTTGTTTGAAATAAAAAAAGTATTTTTCATTACTCATACTCTGAAAGTAGGTCTGAAGTTGCCTGAGAAGCGGGTTGAAAGTAATACTTTTCAGGCCCGGGAGTTTCGCTTTCAACTGACAGCTGTCAAATTATAAAAAAAAAAACTAGTTCCATTTTCACATTTCTATGGAACCATGTTCAAACTTTTTCTACAGTCACTCAATTACAGCACGATGTAAAATTAAAATAACATAAAGTTAATGCAAGAATATATTTTTTTAAATGACTTAATTATAATTTAGTTTCAACAATTTCTTTAAAATAACATTGATTTGGGCAAAATATTTAAAGATGAAAATGAAAAATAATGGCTAAATAATGAAGTTAGCCAGCCAACGAAAAAAAAAAACAAAATAAGCGGCAATCCGATTTTTTTTTTTCGAGTTGTAGAGTATTGTTTATACTTCCTTGTATTATTTCTTTAGCCAATTCCTGTTGTTATTTTTATTTTCCTTGTATTCGTAATGAAAAGCACAGTGTTTACCTCGGGTGAAAGACTTATTTTGTCCCTCGAACTATTAGCGCCCTCGCTACGCTCGGGCGCCAAACCCCGTCTCGGGACAAAATAAGTAACTTTCACCACTCATGTAACAATGTACTATTGTAGTTACGCACAAAAGAGTTTGTGGGCTTTCTTGGTAAAGTATAAATTTAAGTGGAGGAAATATTTTGCTGAGAAAACTACATATTTGAAGGCAGGGCAAATCATTGAATTTTCCTTAAGAACCTAATATTTGTGCTATTATTAAAATATATCTCGGTACCCGTATTATACACAAAAATTCGAAATGAAACCGTCCATTATTACGCCATAATCATGACACCCTTTATAAAATAATTAAAAAATATAAATCCATTAACGCATAGCTGCATATACTGCGTTGCATATAAATTACATTGGGTCCCGGGATCGGTAGTGGCCCCGGTAGGATGGCCATAATTCACGAGTGGCCATGTCCCGCGGACGTGTCGGCACCTTTTTGTTGAATTTTTATCCCACTTTTTGCACCGTGTGGACACATGAGTGCGAACGTGTCTGTGGCTTTATAGCGTTTTTAATAGATAAATAGCTTTTTCATTACTCATACTCTGAAAGTAGGTCTGAAGTTGCCTGAGAAGCGGGTTGAAAGTAATACTTTTCAGGCCCGGGAGTTTCGCTTTCAACTGACAGCTGTCAAATTATAAAAAAAAAAACTAGTTCCATTTTCACATTTCTATGGAACCATGTTCAAACTTTTTCTACAGTCACTCAATTACAGCACTATTTAAAATTGAAATAACATAAAGTTAAGTATTAATTCAAGAATATATTTTTTTAAATGACTTAATTATAATTTAGTTTCAACAATTTCTTTAAAACAACATAGATTTGGGCAAAATATTTAAAGATGAAAATGAAAAATAATGGCTAAATAATGAAGTTGGCCGGCCAACGAAAAAAATACAAAATAGGCGGCAATCCGATTTTTTTTTCGAGTTGTAGAGTATTGTTTATACTTCCTTGTATTATTTCTTTAGCCAATTCCTGTTTTTATTTTTATTTTCCTTGTATTCGTAATGAAAAGCACAGTGTTTACCTCGGGTGAAAGACTTATTTTGTCCCTCGAACTATTAGCGCCCTCGCTACGCTCGGGCGCCAAACCCCGTCTCGGGACAAAATAAGTAACTTTCACCACTCATGTAACAATGTACTATTTGTACTTTTGACGGACATGCCAGTATTATTAATAGTAAAGTCCTGAATTTTATTTAAAA
Organism: Notodonta ziczac; assembly: GCA_918843915.1. Lineage (NCBI taxonomy): Eukaryota > Metazoa > Arthropoda > Insecta > Lepidoptera > Notodontidae > Notodonta > Notodonta ziczac. Next base: position 12,873,378 of record OU974037.1, read on the forward strand.
AAAGTTATGTCTTTTTTGTAACACTAACTGTTTGCGCCTATTTATCGACTTATTGTGAATCGATTGTATTAGTGTCCCATCCCTAATCCGCCCCACGCCTGCTTCCTTCCTTCCTTCCGCATTCCTTCGTTCGTTCGTGCAATTAGTGCTTGACAAAAATCGGATTGAACTGCACGCGTCGCCCGCGCTGCTCCGCCCGCTCACCGCAAGCGCAACCCCAACTCGTGATGTGAATGTGAACGTTGTTGGAGAAAGTGCACCCATATCAGCAGACCGGGAATCCCCGTGAGTACCCCTCCACCCCATCCTACCTTTAATCTGGTTGTGCCCCACCATACCATCGATTCACTCATTTTTCTTTCGCGTTGAAGGATACCTAAACATACAGTCCACTATTATCGCGCCTCCATTATTTTGGTCCATATCGAGCCGGATCAGACCATGCTGGATGGTTTGAGACGATTCGATTGGTTCGTCATTAGCTAAATTAGCATATTTCTCATTTGTAAAATCTCGCGTCGTGGTCGCGAACGTCGTCCGCCATTTTAGTTTGGTAGGTTTAACTTAGTTGAACAGAGGCGTACACTCAATAATTTTCTGATATTACACGTTATCGTATCGTTTGGTTTCGCGTAACTAGGAAATACTGCAATATCACGTTCTCCAACGCTTATATTTCGATTGTAAGCAGGCATCAACAATAATTGGTCGTTTCGTTTCCATCAGGCGGGTTGCCAGGGCGAGTGGTTCGAAAGGACTCCATTTGTAGGTACTCACCTATAGTTCGTTCGGTCGCAGAGTACCTACCTACGTATCGCATATCGTTCATCGTATCGATTTGTCATCGTATTTATCACCGTTTCGTATCTACCTACAACTATCGTGTCGTGGTACCTACCTATTTATCGTGTCGTTAGTCGTTACGTTACGTATTGAGAAGGTACCTATCTATCTATCTATCTTTTCACAATGTCGGATCATAAGTTACAACTTCTACATGCTAAAAAAGAAAGATTATTCGCTCGAGTTCAAACCATTTGTAACCATGCAGGTCAAATCCAAACGGAATCGTTTCGAGAATTGTTTTTGTGTGAAATCGAGACCGTCGATGGCATGCGGACCGATTTCGAAAAATTGCTCGATGAAATTAACATTTTGGAATTAGAAGAAAACCCTAAGTACGTAATTAACTATCAGCAACTTTCCGCTTTTGAAGATATGTTTGGCCGAATCAAGCGCGCTATTAAGGAATTATCGCCTCCAGGAGCGCCATCGGTCACGCATGAGTCTAACAACAGGAGGCCAAAATTGCCGCCTATCGAGTTGCCAGAGTTCAATGGGGACTTAATGTCGTGGCCCTTATTTTTCACTACTTTCAACAACACAGTACATTTCAATTTATCGTTAACGTCCGCTGAGAAGTTATATTACCTATTAGGTAAATTAACTGGTAAGGCGAAGAGCGTATTCGCTGGTATTGCGCCGACCGCTGACAATTATCAGCTGATCTACCAGGCGCTAATAGATAAATTCGAAGATAAGCGTATGTTGGCTACGTCATACTTGGATCAAGTAGTCGATTTCAAACCTGTGGGTTCGGCCACTGTCGCTAGTCTTGAATTGTTTTTGGATAAATTCTCATCGTCTTTCGCTGCGCTTAAAAAACTTAATATCAAAGACCTTACCGACTTTATTTTCCTATTCGCTTGTTCGAATTGGACAATCGTACACAAGCAATTCCGTCGTTTGACATGTTGGTCACATTCGTACGTGACAACATAAAAATATTGTATAGGACTCAACCCGATAAAAAATATTCGAATCGTTCGGACGCATCTTCGGACAAATCCGCCAAATATCCGCAAGTGTATGTCAACACATCGCTGTCGTCGTCTCCGGGCCAAGGAAAAGAAAAAATATGTACTTTATGTAATTCGCATCATGATCAATTGTATAGTTGTCCCGAGTTCAATAAACTGTCAGCTGTTGAACGCTTTCGCTTCGTGAAATCAAATAATCTATGTATAAATTGTTTCAATAATAATCATCACGTTACCGATTGTAAATCAAATTATAGTTGTCGTTCATGTCAAAAAAGACATCACTCCATGTTGCACTTTGACTACACACGTCGAAAGGAATGAAGACGAGCCTATTCGTCCGGTCGCGAATGCGCGTCAATCAGCTGATCGGAGCGGTGACCCGGCCGCCCGCGCCCCACCTAATGAAATTACGCTATGCACACTATCTAGTAGTTATTCTCAAAACCCTAACTCGTCTTCTCGCTCGCGCGCGAGTACCGTGTTGCTGGGTACCGCCCGAGTTGTTGTCGTTGATAATCACGGGAGGAACCATAATGTTCGGGTTTTGTTGGACAGCGCTTCTCAAAGTAATTTTGTAACTGTTTCTTGTTGTCAACGTTTGGGACTGAATAGTTTTAAAAAATTGGATCATTTCTCCGTAAAGGGAATTGGGGGTTCTACTAAGATTATACAGGGCTCCACTAATATAATATTGTTTTCACGTTTTGATCATAATGTTAACTTCGAGATGGAATCATTGGTAGTCGATAAAATTACCGAATGCTTACCCACCACCGCGGTAGATACCTCGACTCTGTCGAATTTCGATTCATTACCGTTAGCCGATGACACCTTCGACGTGCCGGGTGAAATAGAAATGCTTATCGGGGCAGCAATATTCCCGCATCTTTTATTGTCCCGCAGGGTGTATGGTCACCCTACTAATATTGCACCTGTCGCTTTGGAAACCGTGTTGGGTTATGTTGTTGTTGGTACGGCGCCCGCTCGTTTTAATTGTTCGTCTTCGATTTCGTGCTGTTGTGTTGTTGACCCGCTGGAATCTGCGGTACGCCGGTTCTGGGAAATGGAGGAGGTCGACATGCCGCCGTCGCTTAGTCCGGATGATAGTGACTGCGAGGAGTTGTATTCGCGCACCACTACCCGCGACAAAGATGGTCGTTATATCGTTGCGCTTCCGTTTAAGGGTGACGTGTTCTCACTGGGAGACTCGCGGAAGGCCGCGGAAAAGCGCTTCTTATGTTTGGAGCGTAAGATGCTCGCTTCACCTAACTTTAAAACCGCATACGATGGAGTAGTGCGGGAATATTTGAACAATGGTATCCTATCGCTCGCGCCTCAAGAAACTGAGGTTACTAGGGATGCACCTAGTTATATCATACCGCATCATGGGGTCATCAGGGAAGATAAAGTCACTACTAAGTTGCGCATCGTACTCGACGCTAGCGCCAAGACTAGCACTTCCGTCTCTCTTAATGATCTCTTACATGGTGGTCAAAATCTTCAACGAGATTTATTCCATGTCATCGTTAATTTTCGTTTGCATGCTATCGCTCTTTCGGCCGATATTCGGCAAATGTTCTTGTGTATCGGAATTCGCGAAAGCGATCGCCGCTTTCAACGTATTTTGTATCGGTTTTCGGCGGATGAGCCTCTCAAGGTTTACGAATTTAGCCGTGTTTGTTTTGGACTTAAGTCCAGTCCCTTCCATGCCCTTCGAACTATTAACCAACTCGTCGAAGATGAGGGTGAATCGTACCCTAAAGCGAGAGATACCATTGGTACTGGTCTGTACATGGATGATTTCGTCTATTCAGTGGACAACGAAGCTGAGGCCATCGCTACCACAGCTGAAGTAATCGCTCTTATGAAGTCCGGCCAGTTCGATCTTGTAAAGTGGACTAGTAACTCGCAAGCGGTGATCGATTCTATTCCCCCGTCCCATCGTCTATCATCGGTTAAAGAATTTGATGAGTCAGACCAACATAAAATATTGGGCTTGTGTTGGTCCCCCACCACAGATTTGTTTAGTCTAAGCGTACACATGCCCGCCGAGATTTGTACCAAACGGGCCATTTTATCGTGTGTAGCTAGGATTTGGGATCTGATGGGCTTCGTAGCACCAGTAGTATTGTACGCTAAACTACTCATCAAATATTTATGGTTGTGCAATTGTAATTGGGACGACCCACCGCCTACTCGCATCGTTGAATTATGGACTCGTTTTAGAGAGGAGCTTCCAATGCTCGTGCAGATTAAAATACCTCGTCACGTGGGCATTGGACCCGACGCCACCGTGACTATTGTAGGCTTCGCGGATGCAAGTGAGAAGGCTTATGGGGGTGTCGTATATTTTCATGTTTGTGTCGATGGAAATAATTCTGTGTATTTAGTGAGTGCTAAATCCAAGGTTGCGCCCAGCAAAGTTGTATCGCTCGCTAGATTGGAACTTTGCGCTTGCTTGATACTTGCAAAACTCATTCACAAAATTATTGTCGCTTGTGGTAATCGTTGTAATATAAATGATATTTACGCCTTTTCGGATTCGACCGTGGCCCTTTGTTGGATTAAATCTTCGCCCCACCGTTGGGATACTTTCGTGGCCAATAGAGTGACCAAACTACAGTCTGATTTGTCACTGGATAAGTTTTACCATGTATCGGGGGTGGAGAACCCTGCCGACTGCCTGTCGCGCGGACTCACGCCCGCCCAACTTCTTAATCATCCGTTGTGGTTCAGTGGTCCCTCGTGGGTGAAATTAGACCCATCGCAATGGCCAGTTTCAGAGTTTGTTCCTTCAGCGGTGGCTGATCCCCCCGAAGAGAAGAAACATACTTTTCACATTTCGTCGTCTATAGACTCGCTTCTGATATCACTAGCTAACCGTTGGTCGTCTTGGTCGAAATACCTACGTTGCGTAGTTTATATTTGTCGTTTTTTGATATTATTGCCTCGTAGAGACTACGTGGCTGCAGCTGATCTCGAGTTCGCGGAATTATTGGTACTTCGGCACCTTCAAATTTCTCACTTCAACACTGAAATTGCGAACTTACAAGTGGGTAAACCTTGTACTCGCAAATTCCAGTGTCTCAAACCATTTTTGGATAATGGACTGATTAGAGTCGGCGGTCGCCTGTCGAATGCGGACGTAACCTATAATCATAAACATCCTATTGTCCTGCCACGCTCAGGTCATATATTAGATTTGTTGGTTGATTATCATCACAAAATTAATTGTCATGCCGGTCCTGATTTGTTGATGTCGATTCTGCGGCAGAATTACTGGATATTTTCTGCGCGCAACCTTATTCGTAGTCGAGTACATAAATGTATTCCTTGTTTTCGCTTGCAACCCAAACCAGTCTTCCCTGAGATGGCTGACCATCGTTCGTGTCGTGTCGTTCAATCAGTAAAGCCGTTTGTTCATACTGGTACTGACTACGCGGGGCCCTTCAAGGTCACAATGACACGTGGTCGTGGTATTAGGTCCGTTAAAGCCTACGTTTGTCTTTTCGTTTGTATGACCACTCGGGCTGTACATATCGAGTTGGCTAGTGACTTAAGTACCGCTAGTTTCATGTCTGCTTTCAAGCGTTTCATATCACGCCGTGGGCCAGTAGGCCGCGTATATTCAGATAATGGAACGAACTATATCGGAGCCAAACGTACACTTTCCGAATTGCATTCGTTTCTGAGCTCGAAGCATTTTAATACTGAGTTCGCTCAAATTCTATCAGATAATCGTATAAATTGGGTGTTGAACACACCAGCTGCTAGTCACTTTGGAGGCAACTGGGAAGCCAACATTAAAAGCTTGAAGACTCATTTGTATCGCGTTATTGGTGAACAAATTCTATCGTTTGAAGAACTGTCCACAGTTCTCGCTCAAATCGAAGCCGTGATGAATTCGCGACCTTTGTGTCGCACTCTGTCGAGCGATCCTTCGGAACCACTCGCCCTGACTCCAGCGCATTTTTTGAACACAACGCCTTTGAAGTATTTTCCTGCCAAGGACATTACTGAAGATAGGTTGCATCTTCTTTCGCGTATAGAGCTCCTAGACAAATTAGTGCAATCATTTTGGAAGCGTTGGAGAACGGAATATTTGCACACTCTGCAATCGAGGCAGAAGTGGAACACGCCTGGTAACCCGGTGGTTGTTGGAACGGTGGTGATCCTTACGACAGAGAATGTCCCTCCCTTACATTGGCCTATGGGCATTGTTGAGGAAGTGTTCCCTGGCTCAAATGGAATTACTCGTATTGTTAGAATTAAAACGGCCACAGGTTCTTATCTACGGCCAGTTGTACGCCTCTGTCCCCTGCCGAATCAATAGTGGCGGCGAATTGTTTCGCTATTAGGTTAGGGATTTAGTTATTAGTTTATTATGTAATTAATTTTAATTTTCGTTTCGATATGTTTGTTTGCTAGATTCATTTCGTTGTTTGAAGGAAGGGGTTCCTTCAAGCTGGGGGGGAATGTTTGCGCCTATTTATCGACTTATTGTGAATCGATTGTATTAGTGTCCCATCCCTAATCCGCCCCACGCCTGCTTCCTTCCTTCCTTCCGCATTCCTTCGTTCGTTCGTGCAATTAGTGCTTGACAAAAATCGGATTGAACTGCACGCGTCGCCCGCGCTGCTCCGCCCGCTCACCGCAAGCGCAACCCCAACTCGTGATGTGAATGTGAACGTTGTTGGAGAAAGTGCACCCATATCAGCAGACCGGGAATCCCCGTGAGTACCCCTCCACCCCATCCTACCTTTAATCTGGTTGTGCCCCACCATACCATCGATTCACTCATTTTTCTTTCGCGTTGAAGGATACCTAAACATACAGTCCACTATTATCGCGCCTCCACTAACGAACCGATGCCTTTTCTCTGCTATTAATATAATAATATACATAATGATAATGCATTAAACAAATAAACCTTCCCGAACCAATTCTCTAAATGATAGTGAGAACCGCATTAAAATCCTTTGCGTATTTTAGAATAACTATGTGGATCACAGACAGACGTGGATTTTGACTTTGTTTTATACTATTTAGAGATACATTGCTCGTGTCAACATAAGCATAGAAAATAAAAGAAGATTTAAAATCCTTGTAAAAAACTAAAGTGTTAAGTACTTAACTATTATGATAAATGACCTTCACACGAAAACTGAAACATATCTCAATTCAACTAATTATTAGTGACAACAAAAAACTGTCCAGTCTTAAAATTTTAAAAACATTTACTCAACAAAAGCACAAAACATTTCCTAACCGTTTAAATTCAAAAAGAGAACGACTGAATGACGTCTGCCTTTCACTCAGTGAATGAACTAACTGTATGTATTTAACAAAGGCTCCCGAATTAACACGAGCTAAACATTTCAGTTCATTAACGCGACAAGGTCGAAGGGAAGGAAAAATGTTAATTGCCATTTTGACTTTGAAGATTGAATGACAAATTGTTTAATAATGTTTTTTTTTTTTCGTCGATTTACTCCGTACCTGTTGAATGATAAATGTTAGATTCTATTTTCAAATTTGTATAATTTACGTTTTTTAAAGGCGGCAGTAGAGACAAGCTATAATCAACTCTTGTACTGGCTAAAGTATCTATTAAAGCTGCATATGGTACAGTGAGAGAGTCGGAAACTCAACTGAGGAAACTTTGTGCAAAACTTAGTCACATAACAAAAATACATTTACGACACCATCAGAAGCAGAACCCAACCATCTTAAATGCGGAACCCTCGTGTGCATCAAACCGTTTTGTAGCGACACCATTTACTGCTGATTTATATATCGTGCCGTCACTCCAAACAAATACACACCTATTCCTTCCGGTGGCGGTGACAAATGATCTCGGTGTTGCCATGTGCTGCGCGGATTCACATCACATTTTTATTATGAATGTTGCTACAGTTGAAAACTTTTATTGCAGTGTTCGAAGATTTAAATGCGAAGTCTTAATCTTAGGTACTTTTTAACCTTTATATTATAACGAATACTCATAAGAGTATACACAGATAGAGAAAACTACGGGACCTACCAACGAAGATTTAGGTACTCACCATTTATTCGTCTTGAAATAGAAATGATTTTCTTTATTATGTAAAATTTACATTTTTCTAATTTTTCAAATTATTAACCGTAAATTGAAACGAGTCAAATTATAAGTTGGGTTAGGACTGGGACCTAGTTCACCAACATTTAAAGGATCCGATCGTTAGAGCAGTAACTCATTGTTTGATTGTTAACAGTCGTTTGCTGCTCTAACTGTGTGTTATCTATCATTGTTTGTATGATCCTTTACACTTAAGCGGCTCTCATATCTGGATTGCTTACGACTACTCGGGAAGGGATGGTGGGACGAGAAACGTAAATATCTAGACAACTGTACCGTATATATTTTTTTAATATCTACAAACGCAAGTTTGAGACCTGACTTATCACCGCATTATACCCCACCTCTAGTAAACCTAGCCGCAGAGACCCTGTACTCTGTGCGCGATATATAGGACAAAGCTAAGTCGAGCTAAGCGAAGCTATATAAATCTATTACGCGATAATGGCCGCGCGGCGAGGTGCGGCGCGCAGTTCCCTCTAATTGGCGACGAACAAAGCACTAGAGCCTTTGAACTGACGAATGGGCGACTATCTTTATGCAACTATGTGAGAATGGATAGTGGTGTCAATGGAAGGATTTTAGTCCGGGATGAGTGTGACCAGTAATTAAATTTATTTAGTCTAAGTATCTATAAATATTATTTTTTTGTTTCGAAGATAGTTAATGGTGTCAAGTAACGGGTTTTAGTTCGAGCTTTATCATGCTTAGTCTCAATTTGAACTAGAATTTATTTTCTTATTCCACCTAATAATGTCTCTTTTGACCTTTTATAGGTACCTGGACCATATTAAAGTGCTGACTATACAGTATTGGTAGTTTTTTAGGTCATATCCATTAATTTAACTCATGACTCGAAGTTATTGTTTTTTGTGTCGCCATTTGGAGCACTATTGCACCGAAAAATCGCAGTTCGAAGATTTGCGACACATTATTTTAATCCAGTTTAAAAATGGCGTCACGTTTTCGACCAATCAGCACGGGGGAGTGGTGGTCATTTGTCACTGGGCACGATAGTGCAATCCGGCCCGGGCCGGATTAGACCCGGTCCGTTGTCGACTATAAATATCGGATCGGTAATACAAGTGATGTTTATTGTGAACCTACTGTAGTCTTTCTTCGTTTAAACAGATACATCTTGACTTCAAATATGCACCTCGGCATATACCTATCGGACAAGCTATTAAAGTATTCATCGATTTATTATTACCCGTACTAAATTATTTGGCAGCAAAGACATCACCAAATAAATCAATGCCTGGCTATAAATTTATTCAACTTTACATAGTACTTTAGTTTTTCGAACCAACATCCTTGCGGGAACCAAACGAAATAGCATTTCAGAAGCATCTTTCTATGTGGGGACCGAGGAGACCGGGGAGAAAGGGAGATGCTACAATAGGTACATCTCAAACGGGATCCAATATGATGTAATGCATAAAATTTTGCGGCTGCCTTCAAAGGTCTTGGTAGAGAATGCATTGTTTTCTGCGGGATTGGAATGTATAATATAAATCAGTATGCAGAGGAATGGTTAAGAGTTTAAGCATAAATGAATATTCATTTTTATATTTTAATGCAAGTATTTTATGAAATGTAATTTGTATGACATTCCCACTATTTTAATAGAATCATATTCGTTAGATTTAGTGACACCTATTTTATTAGTCCTCAGATAAAAATAACAATGAATGGGCATGTGAGGAGAATCGGGCTAAATTAATCAGTGCTTTGTTTTATGAATATTGGAAAATAGTCGTACCGCGTATTTTTTTTAATAAACGTCTAGCTCCATCCGATTCAGAGAGCGATGGGCGGATATTGAAGTATCGTATCGGCGCGTAAATTAAAAATTCCCGAAGCGGAAGCAACAGTATTATCCCGTCCTATTTGCTTAGTTTTAGTTTTAAAAAATGACTGGTTTACAATATCTTCCTAAATTAAATTTGGTTTGCGCTTTTCCGGTATGCACCGTTATTTCGCGAATGTTTTGTTTAAATAAGGATATTGATTGTGAAACATAGGTATGTTCACATAGGTATGTGCCACATTAATCAATTTTTCAATTAAGTATATAAATTTAAAGCTATTATAATATAAAGAATTTTATTAATGAAAAATCATTATAAACGCCACACAAAAAGCATTATTGTAATTTAAATAAAAATGTTGCCGCTGGATAGCGAACGGGTCTCCACTTTAATATCGCGAGTGAGCCGACGGCGGGCGGCGGCTCCTGAAACATTATTATATTAAAATTGTCAGGGCAGGTGAAAACCCACCCGGGACTACCCGCGATTTGATAACGGTAGCTAAGTTCCGCCACATACTTGCGATTATGATTACTAAATTATTCAAATTTAGATTTTTAAAGTAATTTCGCGTGATATTTTTAGCCATATTTCACTAAAATCACTAAATTATTAAAAATTCTTACTAAAATGCATAAATTAGAGAAGTAGATTAATTTTAAATATGTACACTGTAATTTGCTCACATAGGTACTACATTTTAGTAATTGCTAACTATTCATTATTGTTCGCTAAATTGGATTCTGTACGATGTTGTTAGAAGATAAATATTTTTAGCATCTTTTATAAATCAAACTAATCGTTGATAACCAAACATTTACATCGTAAATGTACACTAAATAAAAAGTAGGAATACCTGTACATTCCGAACTGGGGTGTACTCACCCGCGTGTTTCTTTTCATTTTATTTCACAGAGTTTTTCCTTTGCATAATATTCCCCGCGTCTCCCCTCGATCCCTTTCATTGATCAATTCAATCGTTAGAATTTTCTTAATGTATTTTTTCGGTTCCTCCGCACTCAAGCTTGTTTCATTGTGAAGAAATATCAAGATTATTTTTTCTATTCAAGAACAAATCACTGAACGAATGTTTTAGTCAAATATTTTCTTATATTCATCGAGAGAGTGGTGTTTGTGGAAATCTCTAAAACCATTCGACCGTTGTCGATATTTTCACATTTCATGATTATTCTTTTATATGCTATGCTATTGGGTAAACGAGGGCAAGTAGTAAAGTAAACATTATTCTTAGGAACGAGGACTGTTGAAAAATATTGGATTAGAAATTAGTTTACAAAAAGGTGAAAATTAAATTGAAAATTCAAATCAGATTAGGTATTTAGTATCACATAACTCTTGTTGGAATATCAAGATGAAATTAAATCTTAGAAATCGATTGATGCGAGGTGATTCTTTTTTCTTAAAGTCTGAAAGATAACCAAGCAAGCATTCATGGTAGAAGGAATTAGTGATACTTTAACCTACATGTGTAACATAGGTAACCATATGGTTTAAGCTAGGTACTTAGCTACATAGGTATGTAGCTAAGCACCTAGCTTAACAAATTTAAGAATATAGAAAGTTGTTAGAACAACATCATCATAATCTAACACAGTCACAAAGAAGCCGAGAAGAGCATCCACCGTGTCACTGCCGTCCAATGAATTATACTAATGAGCCCTTAACACAATAACACATAATAACGATATAATATATTCGTGTATAAATTATGATTGTTCGACGCGGGACCGCAACCTGGGGCTCAGTTTACGAACCACGTGGGTGGACGGGATGCTGTCAGTGTGGAGTTAAGTAATATTTTAATTTGTATAAATAATAGTATCAACTTTATGAGACATTATTTATCTTCCATCTTATTTTATGGAGATGTAATGTGGATTAAATGTATTCCTTGAAGCTACTACAATGGGCAATGCCCGACTATCAGGCTGGTTCATGATACTGGTATAGCGAGCTATCGCAACCCATACGTTTTTCTCGCAATTCAGTTAAAACCGCTATGATGTAGATGACACACGCTATAATATTGGTAGACTGAAATCACGTGACTATGAGATGAAAAGAAACACACAGATAAAAATTGTAAAATAAAAGTACTAAATATCATAAATCATACATATAAGTTTAGAACCAAGTTTCATCTAAATTTGTGACACTGGAAGTCATCTTCAGGTAGGTAATGATCAACCTTCAAATGCAGCAAATGTCTGCAATGTTACCAAATTGAGCATTACCTACAGATATTTAACTGAAACGCAGTAAATTCTACATTTTTATTCCATTCGACACAGTTATGAACACCATTTGCAAAACTATAAAAACCCATTATTGCGAAGGCTTCACAAAACGAAAGAGTACTTTTATATCTCACGTCTCTATATTATGGAGTAAAATAAAAATTTAACACTCCAATAAAACAAGCTTTCCAATTCCAAAGAAAAACTAGAAAATCTCATCGTCCATTAGATAGAAAAACGTAACTCATTTACATTAAGTTCGAGAGTGAAGCGTTGTAAATATCTCTTTTATCTCGGTTAAAAGTTCTTTATTAACTCGCTATACAAAATGGAATCGTAAACCAGATAATAGAGGAGAACTATTAATAGATATATTTAAATTCAAATCTTATGGGCTGTCGTGATTTTAATTTTCATCACTACGTATGTGAGATTTGATATACTACAACATAGAAACTGCCTAAATCGTTGAATTAAAATGCTAGAGAATTGTCAATTTTATGTACTTGTAATGGAAACAAAAAATAGCGGTTACCTACGTTATCCGTTAACGCATCTGTAACAATGTTTTCTTTGTCAGAAGCTAAAAAAAATCTATATGGCTGACATATTTTAATTAGGTAAATTAGTAAATAAAAATGATTTATTATTACAGTACGATCTCAGCTCTTTGGTCGGGTCATGCATTTTTTCGGGAATAAATCTCACATATTCTGTCTAACCCGCACTTCCCCATCCACAAGACTGAGCGTGCCTATTCGTTCCTGTCCCGCGTTTCTGTTGCAAATTCTTAATTCTAAACACGCCACAGATTGCGTGGTGGCAGTTATAAACGACATACAGTTGCCAGCGTAAAAATGTTTGATTATATTTATCACCTGTGCATGAAACATATTTGACTCGAGTATATTTTTTTGGTTAACCAACCATTTTCATATCAAATTATTGATTTGTTGATTCTTATTAAAACACCGCTAACAATACCGTGGTCTCACGTGGAAAAAGCGACGATGACGCTTACAGCGTCTACTGTCAGTATAAAACACTATTACTAATTGTTGTAAGAAATAGTGACGATGCCTTCAAGATAAAACGTATAAAACAATTTTCACGAATTTTTAATATAGCTAAAACCTCACCTCCTAGATGTTACAACGCTTTCCTTGTCCAGGAAGAGTAAAGGAAGCCACAACAAGCAATTTCTGCGATGATAAACTCAGCGCTTAAACAAACTAATCTCAGTACCCGAAGCCGTTGTGCAAGAGGCTGGATAAGCCTCCCCCTACGCAGGAGGGGCGGTAAGTGGGGTTTAACGGCCGGTAACGGGCTAATCCATAAATCCTATCTTGGCTGCAGGGCAGATCAGACGTCGGAGCCATTTAATTTGGGGATTTGATTTTTTCTGGATTTTGACTAGATTCAGCTGTCAATGTGTCTGTAGAACTCACAGGGTGCATGATGGGGTAAGTGTTTAAACTGTCGTCTTAACCACCCAATAGGAATAAGTAGAGATTTTCCGGAAATAAATATTTGAGTAATAATAAAAAACAAAACGCATGTCATAAAAAACAATAGACTTTTGATGAAAATACTTTGTTCCAAATCTGTTTCACAGTTACAGCAATCTCACAGAAACATGGTCGCGAAGTTATGCTTATAACATAACGTTTGTATTCCTAAAGGGATAAGCAGAGGTCAATCGCAGTGCACCCACATTTATATTGCCTATTTTATTTAATTTGCCAGTAGTGTGAAGATAACATTTTTTTTTTATTCGACCATATATAGCTTACTTGCTTGTAAATGTTGTTTTAAGATACAGGATTCTCCCAATATGTCATATAAAATATGCCCAATGTAAAAAGACACGATATACTTATAAAAATATAATCGGTTACTGTCTGACGGGCCGTTTATATTGCTGTTCTCAGCCATGAGTATGTGGAGGGTCTCAGGCTTGCATAAGATTTATAAATACACTTCAACTTGCACATTATCTAATTCGACCATCTCAACTGAACCTTATCCATATTAACTTATGTAAATAATTTTATAGCTTTCTGTATTTATTGTGTGACTATTGATACCTTACATTCCAATTTTAATGCGCTCTCAAATAAATCGTCACCACTCTTAACTCTTAAAATCGATTACAAAATAATTTGGAATATTAAAGAGTACTTAAATAAAACTATAAAATATTCAAAAGCCGTCGAACGATCGAATCGAGTCGCTGATATCGATAACTCATGTGGCACGTCACTATAAATCACTGCGACCTTCACAGATAGTGATGCCCACGTACTAAAACTAGTCGACGACACTCGATAATGCTAGTCGATAAATCGAAAGATTCTTGCACGGTTCGTTTGCAAAATCTGTGATTTGAGCTCGACAGACTTCAGATTTTACCTGGCAAGTTGTTTTTAGTCTACGAAGAAAATAATATTTATTGCCGGAGCGAATATATTGATATAGTTTTATGTAGGCGATGAGTTCGAAATAGTATGAATATTTTCTTCGCTATTTCTAAGTAATTTATTTCAATATGGCAAATAAAATTACTAAATTAAAGTAAATCTAAAATAATCAAATTAAATAGTTCAATTCTAGAGTTAAGAAAAACTGTTTTTTGAGATTTTTGTCCGCGATCTGTATTCATATTTAATAACTTATGCAGCGTAATAACAAAGAAAACTAATTTGTGTCTATGATTAGATCTCATCAGAGGAAACTCGTATTTTTTTATCAAAGCTTTCATAAAACATGACATAACAAAGTAACAATAAAACGTTTGTTTGGAGTTATAAACAAGTAAATGTAAGTGACGATATACGCCATCTCATAACAATAATAACGCGTGCTATAAAGCCAGAAGGTAAACGTGCAGCTTAGAAAGCAAACGTTTGTTTATGACGTCTTCACAGACAAAGGAATATGAATAGAGAAACACAGAAGGGAACACTGTGTTTTAACTTAAGTTACTGTTTAAAATAAAGGAAAGTTCATAAGGTGGACGACGTGAATGTTAAATGCTTTCTTTTTTGGCATTTGTTTATCTAGTATGTACACAATACCTGACAACACCGACGGAGTTTTGTAAAAAAAAGTTTATTATTCATCAAACCTATAACTATTGTCGGGAAGAGGTGCACTGAGTACCCATATTTAACCAATAGGGAACGACCCTCTCACTTTTTAGATAGTGGACTGTTGTAATTATTTTGAGTTTAGTAACAGAAAATCCTCTAGCTATGACTAAGTCCTTAGTCGTGAGTGACTCCCAACCAATTTGTTACTTATTGAATTTTAAAAGATGTATCGTATGCGATATCTTGAGAAAAAGCTGTGATAGTAGGAAAACAGTCGTGGGATTATCTACAGCAGGCTACTTTCTGTTTACTCCTCTGATAAATACATGTATGATAATTTGAAACGTTTCTCTTCATAAAGAATATGCATCAAAGGATATATTCATTTTAAAATATAAAATGGAATAGCTAGCAAAATGATGCTGTGAATATCGGAATAAACAATCGATTTATATTCGTTGTAACTCGATAGCGCATCACTACTCGCATCGATAGGGCGGGACGCCTCATAATTTTTCAAACTGCATAGTTGTCATCGCAATAGTACCTATAAAAATATCGAGTTGTCGTTCCGAGATATAAATCGATTAAACTCGTATTATGTTTGCGCATAGATCTGATGGCTTGATTGTGGTCTGAATTGATCACTTCTTTGTTATGTATCTCTCTACTTGCCTCGTCGGACGAGCGGGTGGTGCTCGCGAAAATGAGTGATTGCTATTGGCTGTTCGCTTGGCTAATGTCGGGTCACTAATCGTAAGTGACGATAGTGTTTCTAAATTTGAAATGTAGAGTAGTACCTCGAGCTTTTGCAAACATAAAGCTCTGTAAATATGTAAGCTACACTACAATTTATATTTTAAGTAACGTTTATTCTTATTGCCCAGAGCGAGTCTGCATCTTATCTTAATCTTCATCTTGGACCATCGTATCCCATTATAATATCTGCACCAGCAAACAAGCGAGAACTAGTTAAAAGATAACATCGAAATAGCACGTATGCCTTTACAGACGAAACTAATGATGAAGCGAAGTATCTTCGTACCTGAAGGCTTTATACATAACACTAATAATATCTAAACTCTCTGGGAATACATGCTGTCAATGTCTTCTCATCTATGAAATCTGTCATGTGAGCGAGACGGAACACGATTATGTTAACGTAAATAGAGTTCCTTCAATCGAAATATATATACGTAGTTTTACGGACCAATAAAGTGTCCACCGAGGATCATGATACAAGATGACCACTCCATTGAAATCTGGAATGATACTGAAAGAGGTTACACTACAGCAATCATATTCAAAAGTAATTACCACAATTTTGAACTGGAACTGTCTACAAAAAGATTAGCATAGGTTCTTGGTAGGTTGATTCTTAATTTCGATGACCCATCGGCCCTGGAATGGAGCCACTTTGGCAAAAATTGCTTCAGTTAAAAAACTTAAGGAAATCTTTATATATCAGCCCTTAAAGCATATATTATTTTATCTAAAGTTTGTACAATATATCTGTACAAGGCGTAAGGTGAAGAGAATTGGCATCGTTGATCCTCGAATGTTCGCATCGCTGCGTAGTTGCTTACATAGTTTTGTGATATCTTCGTCTAACTTATTTCAAGAGTGTGAATGTTATTTTATTTGAATAGTATTCTGTTTATCTTGCAATTGCTATTTCAGGGTAAAAATGTGTTATTTTAAATTTATTCGTAAACCCTGTTATGCTAAATAGCAGTAGCTGTTTCAAATAAGTACCTATGTTTTTTGTCGTCAACAAAATTAAAGGAATAAATACCTACGTAGGTAAGGGCTTTACTTCTCGTCAGACCCAGCAAGCCCTTCTAAATGACGATCACGCAAAAACTCTTCCTTATTTCTTTCTCAGGTCATCTTCGCCGTTCACAAAATAATAAACCGGACTTTTGGGTAATTTCTAAACTCATTTGGCTACCAAATGTTCTGTAACGATCGCTGTAAAAGTGGGTGACTGAAAGCGGCAGCGCACTGAAAGTTTATTGTTCAGTACAGCATCATTGTCATCATCATTACCATAGTTCTTCATCAAACGTAATGACAGCATTAAAACTGATATTTTCGGGATATTGCATTTGGTGCATTTGCTTTTAGCGGTTCGGGGAATGGCATCGAATAATGGTGATGACGTACTTAAGTGTGGATTTTTCACTCTCCAGCTATTGAAGATGTAGGTCAACTCTATTAAAGATAGATTTCAGTTATTGTTTCCTGTATTCCTATCTAAATCGATTATTCCTATGGACTAAGCTGCTAATTCCGGTGTGCGTATGTCCGTAATTCAACTCCTCCTAAACGGCTTTACCGATTCAAATGTTTATTTGGTACTTATTGCCACCAGCATGGTTCTTATAGTTTGACTTGGTAAGTGGTGCTGTTGACGTCATACTATAGAAAATAAAACCTAGGCCAGAGAAGCTAAGCAGAAAAGCTAGTATTATATAATAAGCTGAGAACTTAATTTACAGACTAAGCTACCAAATGGTATATTCCTTCTACGTTCAAAAAGTGATATTTTCATCATCAGCATAGCGTTGCTTATCCCTTGACGCAAGCCTCTTCTTCTGTACGGCTCTGAGTTCAGTGTTTTACTAACTAAGTATTGCTATGCAAAAATGATCTTAAAAGTAACCAGGTTGTTATTCAATAAATAAAATGTAAATATCGCCAGAATAACACACACTAACTGTGAGTCCCAAAATAAGCAACGATTATTCTTTGGTTACAATACTAAATGAGAGCGATAAAAAAAATTGTAATACATATATTTTTATTATATTACATTACTATAGTTTCTTTGAAGCGATCCCAGAAAAATGCAAGGAGTTTATTCCCAAAATTTGCTGTGACGAGAATCAAAACCTACACGTTCCATTATGTTTATGCAATTACAAATAAAACTGAATGACATGAACATGACTGGCGTGCTCAATGTTCAATGTTACTTAAGAGAAGCTCCGTACAACCGGCATTAGATTAGATAACTCAAGACATACTCAGCCGGCAGTGCATTAACAAAATCCAGTTCCGCAACTATTCCTCAACATAATCTTATCACTTTAACTAACGAAGCTACGCAGTGGACTGGTCCAAATCAAATGAAATCAAATGGCCGAAGCGGAATCAAACATTTGGCATGGTTCCACTCGCTCCCGGGAGATATTAGAATCACTTGGATGCCCTTTGGTTTTCCAACGCCATGCGGGACCTGATAAAAGGGTACTAATCAGATTTGTGAATATGTTAAACGTGGTGAAGATACTTAGACTTGGTGAAGGTTTGCCTGTCTTTTTCACTGGGTAGTCATATGCAGGGGTCGAAACTGATTGCTATGGTAAAAATACTGACTTTACTGACTTCAAGACTCGAAAATACTGACCTTTTACTGACTTTTAAAAAAAAAGGGGGCTTCAGACAATGATAATGAGTAAAATTTAAAGGACAATATTTTTTATTCATAAAAAAATTTGAACCAACTTCAAAAAACCTAGGTGCCCTAAAAGCTAGAAATAACTAGATACCACATAATTTCTTTAATTTGGAATTGGAAATCAGGAATTGAAAAAATAAAAAAACTGACTTTTACTGACTTTACTGACCAGTTTCGACCCCTGCATATGGTATGCACAAGTACCTGTCTAAATATATATGTCGCCGCCAAATAGCTTAATTCGCCGTTCAATTAACAGCCTAGGCACTTAACTAAACGGCGCCGTTCAACTAACGGCCTGAATGATATTCAGCCGTATCGTCTATTACAACATTTAATAAACTGGCTGGCTAATGCTTAGGCAACTGGTTGACATTTAAGTACTACAAAACTTTTTCAAAATACTACCCAAGCAGAACGACCTGGATGGGTTTAGGTTAGGGTTATTTTTTTTATGACCCCACAGAAACCCCACCCGGCAAATAGATTCGGTGGATCTAAAAAAAATCGTAAAAAACCTAAGTACCTAATAAAATTATTCCATCAAAGTTGCTTTTTTCCGACGCCATATTGACCAAAGAGAATATAGAATATAGAGATATTGACAGTTTGGTGAGTTTCGGCGCTAGGTGGCAGAAAGTAGAACTAAATTGAAATGAACAGGCTAGGCAGTTAATTAAACGGCTAGGCAAGTAGTTAAACGTCATCGATCCAAGTCATTTGCCTAGCTGTTTGATTAAATGGCTGAATATCATTCAGGCCACTAGTTGAACGGCGCCGTTTAGTTAAGTGCCTAGGCTGTTAATTGAACGGCGAATTAAGCTATTTGGCGGCGACATATATAACTCAAAGGTCTGACTGACTGACTGACATAGTGATCTATCAACGCACAGCCCAAACCACTGGACGGATCGGACTGAAATTTGGCATGCAGGTAGATGTTATGACGTAGGCACCCGCTAAGAAATGATTTTGATTAATTCTACCCCCAAGGGGATAAAATATCCCCTATTTCATATTCCCCTACGTCATAACATCTACCTGCATGCCAAATAATCCCGAATAATCCCGAAATTTATGTTAAGTTAAATTACACGCGGACGAAGTCGCGGGCGCAACTAGTATTTGCATATGAAACAACTTCGTTGTCAGAATAGTTATAATCTTCCTAAAGTGTCGTCAATTAAAACTATTGGCATTATTTTACGCATTCCCTGTTGGGTCCCGTATGATTGCATCAGTGGGCTCAATGGTTCAGAACGCCTCGATGGGACAATTTTATTTGACACTAGCTGTACCCTGCGTGCGATGCTACGCTGTCAAAGATTGGTCGTACCAACTCAGAAACCTTTGTGGGCTCATGCACAACATTTTACTGAAGATCATGACATGATCAAATGCATAGTTTACGATTCTATAAAGGACAGACCGACAATCATTGATTTTTATATAAACAAGGTGAAACATAATGGGTATACTATTTTTTTCAATACTTAACTTTGTAATTCTAAATCCATTAGCTTTGGAGGGAACTTGAAAAGCAAAAGGTGTTATAGGAATACAACTGTTGACCGATTTCACAAGTTTACAAAACTTTTAGTACTTCAAATGTCCCACAAAGCCGATATTTTGAGATTTACAAAGTTAAGTTGCATTAAAATAGTATAGCCTTTTTGTTTCACCTAGTATAGATAGAAGATGGAAGAAGAAGAAGATAGATATTGTGTTAAATCAACGAAAACATCGCTTACTCAATCATTCATACCATATCTTACTGAACAAACATACGAGCAAAACAAACAAGTATCTACAACAAAACAACGTTATAAGGAAATCCCACCAAATTATTCCGGCTCCGTACGTATGTATAGTCCCGTAGTACGTGGCCTGATGAAAACATCAGATTATGTAAATGTGTTCATACGAGTAAGGGCCGTTGCGCAAGAGTCGCCATTGTCTCGACGACGACAGTAATTGGTCGTTTAGTTAGTGATGCACTCCGCCGCTAGAGGGGCCCTTTGTGAGAGATAAATTATGTATATTCGAGCTTGTATTGGACGATATGTTAAACTGGAACAAGTCTGATGGAATACAATATCCAAAATATTTGCAAAATATTTAAAAACCTAAGAGAAATCAATAACGATTTCAAATAATTTCAAAATTCTTGGTTTTTACTACCTAAAGGTTTTATACAGCAAATTATTTACGAATACACTTCATAAATCTTTTCTGTAATTCCAATGCGTTTAGTACCAAAAAACATTGGAACTAAACAATATTTTGTTGTGATTTTCAGTTTGACGTCTGATCATACGTAAACATAACATAATCCAGAGTGAGACGAGCCATTAGCCTCGCGCGGCTGCTCGGTATGTGTGGACGCTGCTATTTAGGTCTAATTGTATCCTGCTCTTAAATAACATAGGCACGCAATTCGCTTTCACCGGCCGTTAGAAAGCCCAATGAAGCTATTTAATGAACCATTAAAATATTATCTTGAACCGAGATCGCTCGGTACTGACCTATCGCTACTGAGAAAAGAAAGTGTCCGTCTGATTGAATTTTAAACTTTTGCCATTAATTGCCATACGTAAGTCCACAATTGTATATGCAAAGGGGTTGGTGAGAGATATTCCAAACAGTATAGATTTAGAAAACCAATTTTCCGTTAAAATACATGAGGATCGTGGTGGTAAGATCGCAGCAAACATGCAGCTACCATTAAAAGGCCCATTATTTGACTCCTTTAATTGCCTTTTACCACACCAACAACCAATGCTTACGATATTCGAATTTCAAAAAATAAAAATTAAGAAAGCTAAATTACGGTAAACGCAACAAAAGATATAACCCTAAAATGCCGCGTAATGTTTTAATTCCATAACTAAAATAAAAATAAAATTCCACATAGGAATCGCAGCCGGCGCGGCGGGGTGCTCCGTGCGACGGTAACACGTCGCGTGCTTCAGACAGCATGTAACAATAAAGTGGGTAGTTGTCCCGCTACGCCGTGCTGCGAATGTTGAGGGTTATACTAGGAAGCTCGGATTGCGTTCTGTACTTGGATTAAGTGCTAAATCATGTTGCAAAACAAAATAATACAAGTTTAAGATTAATAAATGTTCTTACTGATTTCTTTTCGTGTCTGGATAGCAGGTATATAAGGTAAATTAAATTAATAAATGGATCTAAAGTCTGCGAACGCACTTGGAAATGTCATGTCTTGTCTTATGATGACATGTCAAAAGCATATTCAAAGACCGCACTCAGATTTGAAATATATTTATTAATACAGGCCTGTATGCCAGAATTAAAAACAATGCAGAGTTAACTTAGAAATCCCGTTCTGATACAAGATAACATCTCACGAGCGTGCTCAAGTTTGATCCCACATTTGAGATCGATTAATGAATCCCAGTCTAAGCGCCACACAGTGTACTTAATACAGTAATAATCACTGATTCATACTTTGTAGGAATGACTAATG
This sequence comes from Notodonta ziczac, assembly GCA_918843915.1. Classification (NCBI taxonomy): domain Eukaryota; kingdom Metazoa; phylum Arthropoda; class Insecta; order Lepidoptera; family Notodontidae; genus Notodonta; species Notodonta ziczac. Next base: position 12,895,433 of record OU974037.1, read on the forward strand.
AAATTGATTTCATAAGTACCTCAAATATGCCACAAGTAACGAGATATTCATCGGCACATCAATTTTAATGTCTTTTATATCACAAAAGTAATAAGTTAGGTAGGTTTTCTAGAATAATTCATCTCCGAGACACATAACACGATTCCGCAATATACCTAGCTTAGGTTACCGACCGTAAAAGGAACAGGATTTTCGATCGCACACAATGGATCTCCGGTAATATGAAAAATTTGGCACTGAGCCAGCTCCGAGCAGGCAGCGTAGGTATAATATACTTTCAAGAAGACATTACATGTGAGATTGTGAACACTCTTTCCACTTTTCGTCAAGCACTCCCGAGTAATTTAATACGACAAAGTATGAAATACAACAGACAATAAGCGTTTATTTGAAAACAAAGCTGCGTCGAAATTGGTCGTATGTTACGTTTAACTGTCGAACCTCCCCGAAGTCGATTAATATCGGTTATTTTAGTTAATTTTCAAACTTGGAGCAATGAAAATAGGAACATTGACTGAGTTAGGCACATGGAATGGAATTTAAAACGTCATTCATACATTTAAAAGAAGATCTAATAAGTGATCATAAAACTATACAATTTATGGCATCTGTCGTGTGGGTATATTTTATTTTTATTTTATTTATTTATTGGCAATATTTATTAATGATATCCTCGCTGATAACCTAAGTGGTTGTCAAAGTCACAGTGGAGACACCAAGTTTCTATAACGGCAACGAACCATGAAAATTTCAGTTCGAATACGGTAGTGCAAAGCTATGTAAAAATATGTACGTCGATTTAAGTGAACCATTGATTTTACAGCGGGCGCGTGTTTTGTCACGGCAGTTACGGGTTAATGGGGCAACATTCGGAACAGTCGAACGCAACCGCGAACGGAACGTGCTTCGGTGGATTATTGACGTAAAATCATAACTATTAATTGAGTGAGCAACTGAAAATAGGCACGCGCCAAATTTACTTGTATCATGTATTTTTTATAATTTCTATCATTAAGTACCTATAACATTATGTAAACACAACGTTATGTAATAACAATTGAATATATCGAATGTAAATCTGTCGTTCGGAAATGACATTACAAAACTACCCTACACATTCCAACCATCATTTGTAATTGATTTATTCCAATCACTACACTATCAATAGTAATGCAATTACCTACTTGATATCAGTGTCTAGACCGCTTTAATTTTCGTAATCAAAATTATACAGCAAAAAATATTTTCCACATTCTGTAATCCACGAATTGTTTCGAATAAGAATAGTTATAACCTCATAAACTAGAAGCCACCATTGTCGACTACGTTGGCGGTGCCATTAGGTTGGCAATAAAAAAACTACAGTTTCGGAACGACGAAAGCACGCCAGCGGAGGGTTAATCGCGCAGTTGGAGCAACAATAATCGCGTTCCCGGGTTGTACGGCGGCGCGGAATAGCCCCGGCCGTTTTTCCGCTCTTTAATAGTCCAAGAGCTGTCGTTAAAAATGATAAAATGTTAACGTTTTTAAGGACAGCTTATAGTAAAGCCTCCAACCTCAAATTTCAGAGGTGCATTGCAGCTTAATAATGTTATTGTAATTTATTTAAAAATGATAATGATGTCATTAAAATTGCGAAACTGGTACTTAATCAATATTTTCAAGGAAAACAGCTCAATACATTGTTGATTGGTCTCGACACTTCAATGACACGTAATGTGCATTTAAAATAAGAAAGGCTTCTACGGGAAAGTAGTTGGGAGTTTCAAGTCAATTTGTTTTTTTTAACCTTGCAGGCTTTCCAGTTGTCATAAATTGAAAGACGAATACAATTTTGAGGGTTATTTAAATCTCACCCCTCATGCACAAAATTTGAGTAAGTAATAATGGCCAAAACTGTTAATGATTCGTCGCGAGCTCCTCGACTAGTCGCGCGTTTATTTCCGCGTACACTGCTCGCTGTCTATTGCACTCTCTGCGAAGTATGTAAGCGCCACGCGCAGAGGAAAGTCGCGGCTCTTGTTTTTGAAATTGGAACGTGTTTTCAAATTTAAAAGAACGCGGCGTTTGCACTAAATGCTTTTATTTTGTTAATTGGCTTGTAATAGCAGAGATAGGGTTATTTCATTTGGGAATTCACATTTATTTATTTTTGTAATGAAACGAAAATGTACGTAGAAAATTCTTTTGTTTTCGTGAATTTAGATTCTCACTAGTTATGGAGCGTTGGAACATTTTACCGTTGTAACAATGGTGAAATTAAAAATACGCTACATACTATCAAAAATATTGAAAGTAGCATGCCTACCTGGCAAGGATATATTAGATTAAAATCTAGTGTAGGTACTTACTTTGGCACGATCTGAGCCGTCTTAATTTTATAACTAGTCTAGACGTAGCCATACAAAATCCCGACAAGTCCAATATCCTGAGCAATTCCAACACCTACGTAGGAATCGATTATATGTAGGTACCGAGTAATCAAGTCCTTAATCGATTATCTGTGAAGCGGGTCGCGTGAACTCATGTCAGTTAGCTGTACTAGTGATTAGTAGTGAATTTAATTTAGTTATAGGTACCTAAGTGAATGGTTAAAAATGTGTTAAACCTGCTCTCGAATAAAGCGATACAGCGTAAAAATTGTTTCATAAATTACATTATATCCCTGTTTTGCGTCTGTAAAACAATAAAAACGATTACGAGCATAGTTATATTTCCTACTGGTGATAATTATTACTAAGTACTACTCAACTGCACATGGTGGTTCCGGGTTCGATTCCCGCAGGGGGAAATTTCGAAAATGGCCTTTTCGTAATTCGCTCTGGTCTGGATGTCACTGAGATCGCCCCCAGTCCATTGTAAGGTATATTACAAGCGTGGCTTGGTTTGGGACCATACAGTTGGTGCGTCAGTCTGGCGATATTTATTTAATTATTTATATTATCGCATAGGTATAAGATCTATTCGATTGCAGATTCGCATGACGTTGGCGGTTTATTGCATTCACACATTCACTTAACGCGAGCATTTGATTTTGAACTTTCACATCATAGCAATATTGTTGTAATTCATAATACAGTGTGGCGTGCTTGGTGCTACATAATTTTCTGACATAAATTTAATCTGTTTGGATAATTCGATTTCACATTTACTATACAATTGATATTTAATTTTGCTGGTAAACAAAGTAGATACCATTGTATATAAGTTTAATTCGGCGACTTAAGTCTTAAGTTGCGAGTGCTCGATAAATTCTGGGGCCCACATCTTCCGAGCGACGACGACGGCGCAGTACATTCTTACACGCGACTGATTAATGGGCGACGACCACAATTTGTGTTATCGCGTTATTAAGCATCAGGGATGGGAATAAATCGATGATAGTATTCATTACTATCGATATTATTGACGCAGTTATCACATTAATGTGATACATTACTGCTATTGGTATTTTATTGAAATTAATTTCAGAAAAATGTTAAAAAATTCGATGTTTAAAAAATCTGACGGATAGGTAAGTACATAATTAGGAAAGCCAATCTCATAATTATACAATTTGAAGCGGCTTGAGGTCCTCTCGTCCTAATAAAGTGAGAAAAAATACGATAGTAAGCAATCAATATTACATAAGTAGGCATGGATTAGTCCTACCAAAAATCCTAACCTATTTCAATTAATTTTAATCCATTGAATTTAAGGTAAAATTTAAGGTAAACTTTAAAACTAAAATGATGTGGGTAAAATAAATTTTCATTGCGTCGTTCTCTATGTGGATTTGAGATAAAAGTTTGTGATATTTCGCCCCAATAACTAACTTTAATCTAGTTACTTTGCTTGGCGTTATTTAGAACTGTATAACGTTTTATTTAATAGAGAATGTATTCAGTGTTCTATTGTACGTTTTGTGTGCGAATAAATAGCATTTTGTAATAAGATCTCACGCCACCAGCGTTTTGACTGTGAAATATTTCGCTAGAAATGCAGTCGTATTCAAAATTGCTATTTCTCCCTTTCGAAATACATATCTCAGACTTATTTACATTAGGGCACATCATATTTACCTCAAAGCATTTTCTAGCACACATGTAATAAACTTAGAAAAGTAATGATAAAATTTTAAAGCAGATTTTATTTCATCATACTGAAAATTGTGTGTTTCTTTTGCAACAACGTTCTGCAGTTTTGTAAGTAATAAAACCACCCGACGTATAGCAATTACTTTTCGTGCTTTTAAAAACTTGGAAAAATACAGAATTCTAATTTCAAAATATTCCACTTTAAAATGTGGACACTGATTTGATCATTATCGATTAGTCACGGAGCGTCGACATCGCATCACTAAATAAACACGCATATAGCCGCGACCGCCTAAATATTGATTCGATTAATCAAGTTCTCGATATATTTGTGGATCAATTCTCGCTCGGCCGTGGGAATCTCAATTATAGAAAACTATTAGCGTCGCTATTCGTTCGTGTCTTCTTCTTCTTGCGGCTGTTTTACTGTTTTATTGTTTGTGATATAGAGTTAATTTACATAACAGCGCTGTGATTGATGGGCCGTCAAGAGATGAAGTTACGAAATTAATGATCAAATTATTTCATTAATTGTTTAGTAATGTTTAATATTGAACGTGAAAACTTCACGTTTACTACTAACCATTTGAATTTGCTTATTACATTTCGAAATCATTTTCCTTATTTATATCCACAGCATTTATTTAGTTCTGTATTGCTTAATTTATTTGCAGTACAGGTGGGACTGGTTTTCATGCTGGTAAGGTTATAATAAATTATTAATTCGATTTTGAAACGAGACATTAAGTCTACTTCGATTCCGAATTAATCAATTCCATCTATTAAAGCATTGTCTCAAATCACGACACAAAGATACATTGTATACAATAGACAACGATATTCAACAAAGGAGACAAACCGGCGGCCACACGCTAGAATTTCAAATTAAAATTTTCAGTTCATGAAATATTAACACCGGAATAAGGCCGGGCGCGCACTGTCGTGGTCACAAATATTCAAATAGCATGCGCGAGCGGCGGTTCCCATCGGTCGCCGCGTGAAAGGTCGCCAGTGTGCACTTTGTGTTATGCTAAGGAAGGCTCGGTTTCTAACATTGTGGAAGCGATTTTACGGATGGCCAAAGTTTTAAGAGGTAGCGAGCTTTCACTCGTGACGTCATATACAGGTTGAAACAGAAAGGGTATACGTTTTTTTTCAAGACTTAACTTTGTAATTCTAAAACTATCGGCTTTGGAGGAAACTTGAAAAACAAAAGGTGTTACAGGGATACAGCTGTTGATAGATTTCATTAGTCTACAAAACCTTTAGTACCTCAACTGTCCCACATAGCCAATAGTTTTAGATTTACAAAGTAAAGTTGCAAAAAAATAGTACCTATAACCTTTCTGCTTCACCTAGTATAAGGTAATTTTTCAACGTGATTTTACATAATAAATCTTCTAATTATTGCTCGTCATCAACCAGCTGTGTTAACCAAAAGGAAATATTTACACGATCAGACAATGTTTGTGGTAGGTATATGAACTTTAGCATTTAATAAGGCGACATGTAAAATACTGTGCGTTATTAAACTAAAATCTTATATACACCCTGTTGTACATTAAATATTTCATAATTGATGTTGTTTATGGTATCTCGCTTGTTATCATACAAATTACGTAAGGGCGAAAAAAATGGAAAAATGATCGGGAGTATAAGAAACTCTCTACTCCCTTGCTCCGCGCATAAGATACAAGAATGGACGCATCGTGGCGCATAAATAAATGCAATGTTACACACAGGTGTACCGCGGCTGCGGCGATCTTGCATCGAGAATGTATCTTTGCGGTTCGCATTTATGTACCAGGTAGCCATATTTACATGAGACATTTCATATAGGATAGAAAATTAAGAGTTTCCATGGCCTATCATGCCTATTTACTAAGAACAAAGTTAGTAATAAGTACAGTCAAAAATAAAAAATAAATAAAATGTAGCAACAACATGTTCTGTATGAATGTTTCGTCTAATGCAAGCCAAGGTTTAGAACACATCCAATAGCTTATAAAACAAAAAAGTTTTTTTAGAGAAAAAACTGAAGACTGACTGAAAAATACTGTAGCAACCACCAGTATTAAAAAAAAATATTGTAAAAATATTGCATAGTAGGTACCTAATTGAAATAAGTAAGTATCATTATGTTTCTGTAAATGCCAGAAAAAAATAATTGAAACTGCTCAAATTTTATAATTTTTTTATCTCGGAATTACCTATAAAACACCTTGTATTTATTATAAAAATAAGATTCTGCCGACTAAATAAAAAATAATCCATGCTAGCTAACTGTAAGATGACTAATCAATTAAAGATTGGAAAGTATCGTGTATAACATGTTAATAATAAAAGTAAAAACCATGCGAGAAATAAAACACGCAAGTCCAAGTCGTCTAAGTAATTCATTATGCATAAAATAGCGTCACGCACGACTTACAAACAGACTTAGGCCGAAAGCGATTATAAGCCGATCTGCATGCAAGTTGAAAGGTCGATGCAGGAATATATTAGCATACGGCGGTGCAGACGTGCGCGCGCGCAGCCCCGCCGCATTGGTCGCGGGCACGCGCGGCCAGGGTTGCCATGATTTGACGTTAAAAATTTAAACTTTACTTACTTTATTCTTATTTTTTGAAATAACATATTTTTACAAAATTTTCGAACTTATAATCCTATACCGGAAAGTGTTATCACTTACTTACCAGGTTTCATCACTGAATACGTTTTTTTATCACTTACTCGTACTAGCTGTGCCCGCGACTTCGACCGCGTGTAATTTAACTTAACAAATATTTCGGGATTATTCATCCCCTATTTTATCCCCTTGGGGGTAGAATTAATCAAATTCCTTTCTTAGCGGATGCCTACGTCAGAACATCTACTACATGCATGCCAAATTTCAGCCCGATCCGTCCAGTGGTTTGGGCTGTGCGTTCATAGATCACTATGTCAGTCAGTCACCTTTGAGTTATATATATTTAGATATTTAGACTAACCCATCCCACGCGGGCTGGGTCTATTTTAATGTATTTTTATTTTACTTTCTAAAGTGTAAGTAAGCATAATTTATAAATGTCATGTAAAGAAATTATCCACCGCATTTTACAAGATGGAAACTCTACATGGCGCTAATCGCTGCGCCTGCGCACTGCATGCGAGTCGCGTCGGCGGCCGACGCCGCGCGGAATGCGAGATGACCGATTATGTTTTTTCCTGCAGAAGTACACACATACCTCTCGCCTTTTGCGTCAGTTAAGGGCGGAAGATGAAGATATTATTAAAGTTATAAGGTTTTGTTTCGACTGACAAAATGTGTATTCATCAACACGCCTTTACACTGATAGTATTTTGGGAAGTTGTTATCGGAGGCGGGACTATTGCATCATATATACTCCTCCCATAGGGCGATTTCCGTACATACATAGTACGAGTTTACAAACAAGCTATTAAGTAGTTGCCATAGCTTATATATGTCGCCGCCAAATAGCTTAATTCGCCGTTCAATTAACAGCCTAGGCATTTAACTAAACAGCGCCGTTCAACTAACCGCCTGAATGATATTCAGCCATTTGATCAAACAGCTAGGCAAATGACTTGGATCGATGACGTTTAACTACTTGCCTAGCCGTTTAATTACCTGCCTAGCCTGTTCATTTCAATTTAGTTCTACTTTCTGCCACCTAGCGCCGAAACTCACCAAACTGTCAATATCTCTATATTCCATATTCTCTTTGGTCAATATGGCGTCGGAAAAAAACAACTTTGATGGTATAATTTTATTAGGTACTTAGGTTTTTTAAGATTTTTTTTAGATCCACCGAATCTATTTGCCAGGTGGGGTTTCTGTGTGGTCATAAAAAAATAACCCTAACCTAAACCCATCCATGTCGTTCTGCTTGGGTAGTATTTTGAAAAAGTTTTGTAGTACTTAAATGTCAACCAGTTGCCTAAGCATTAGCCAGCCAGTTTATTAAATGTTGTAATAGACGATACGGCTGAATATCATTCAGGCCGTTAGTTGAACGGCGCCGTTTAGTTAAGTGCCTAGGCTGTTAATTGAACGGCGAATTAAGCTATTTGGCGGTGACATATATACTTGCACCAAAGGCACGCCCGTTGTCGACTTGAAGGAGACAGAGTGGGACAGAATGGGGGTCCAGCTTCAGATTCTCGTAGTCATCGTACGAAAAACAGCTACAATGGATGAGCTGTCAATTGGCTAAAGTTTGGCTCTACCGCCGTAAAAGGTAGATAATAATTCAGAAATATTTTTTTCAGCTAGCTACATTTCCCAAGCGCAGAACGTTTTTATTTTCCTAAAAGGGTCACTTTAAACACACCTCAGCGTATAAATGGTAATCCTATTCAATGTACCACAGTTGTAACAGAATAAATTTGGAATAACATTATACTGGGTGCTTCTAGGAAAGGATTTTCTATCAATGAACGGCCATTTTATATTCTCAGTACAGTTTCATATTGAAAAATGAAATAAAATTCAATGTTATGTGAAAAAGAGAGCCCATCTTTATGTAAATAATTTTAGGATATAAATGGTCCTCTAAATCCTTTATTGTTTTGTTTCTTTTTGATGTATGTTGTGACAAATAAAATTAAATTGTCGTTAGACGTAATCACTTATATAATACTAGCGACCCGCCCCGGCTTCGCACGGGTATTTTTGATCAGTGTTACTCTACTATATTATGCATGTATTATACATATACCTTCCTCTCGAATCACTCTATTTATTAAAAAACCGCATCAAAATCCGTTGCGTAGTTTTAAAGAACTAACTAAGCATACATACGGACAGACAGACAGCGGGAAGCGACTTTGTTTTATACTATGTAGTGATTCAGTGGTTCAGTTCGAAATGGTACCCATAGTACAAGCGTTGCTTAGTTTGGGACCATACAGTTGGTGTGTCAGTCTGCTGGCGACGTTCATACTTATTATTTTATTTATTTATAAAGATCCAGGATCAAGTTAGTAACGGTTGGTATGTATAATATTCGGAAATTCTTGATATAATTAGGTATCTTAAGAACTTATTGATTGACCTCAGGATTTGTTTTAAGAACAAGTGTACCTAATGAAAGAACAAGAACTAACCTCACATATCCGTTGGTCTATTCTTCGTCTCATTTCAGCCCAGTGCTGTTGAGATCTGAAAAAAGATAAATAAACAATTATTATTATTAGATTTCAAAAATGCTAATCGATATTTGAAAATCGATTTGCCATTTGGAGTAAAACGTAGATATAGTAACAGTTCACACGGTAGGCAAGAGTATCGCAGAATGGTAATTTATCGAAGTAATATATACAAACTAGCTGTGCCCACGGACTTCGTCCGCGTAGTATTTAACGTAACAAAAATTCCGGGATTATCGGGATAAAAAGTATCCTATATGTTAATCCCGGTTATAAACTATCTGTGTTCCAAATTTCATCCAAAACCGTTCAGTAGTTTTTGCGTGAAGGAGTAACAAACATACATACATACATCCACACTCACAAACTTTCAAATTTATAATATTAGTAGGATTATCTAGTATTTAAAAATAAAACTTAATTTAACTCTAAATTCAAATCGAATCGAATATTGCTAACCAATATAAATTCGTTCAGCTTTACACGAGCGAAACTGCGAGCAAGAACTCTTTTAATACACATTTAACTTCCTATTATTTTCATCTAAAACATACTATTTAACAGCCAAATAGAGCGTTACAAATTTGAACATTTATAGCTATCAAACACCTATCAAAAGGTTTTTTCGCGGGATCCATTCAGGGGCGAACGGAAAAAGTTCAATCTGCGTACATTTAGCTGCGCCCCGCCATTCGCGGTGATGAATAGGGTTGTCGAACTGCCGACTCATTCTTTTATATTGCGAGCTTTATTTTGGTTGTGCTAATGAGCTGTAGCAGTTAATGGCAACCCTTCCAGGGTTGACACAAGTTGATAGACAAGTGCCGAGTCACGGAGAGGGATGTTTTGAATACGTGAACAGGGTGCGCAGTCGCAGTTATGAAATTTAATGATGTAAGGGGTTGTAGGAAGAAGGTATTTTGATTAGGTTACGTTGAGGAAAACATCATTAATTTTAGTAGACTTGCCTAAGCTAAAAATTAATACACAATAAACAAAATTACTATCTACCGTAAATACTATGCTGATTTAATGACTTAGTAACTTCAATCCAATTTATTATTGACTGGTAACAGAGCGTAAACAATATCTAATAATTAACCAAGTTCATTCACCTCTTCCAGCTATGACGTCAGGAATCTACTAATATGCAATCTACCACCTCCGCAACAAACAATCCACTTAGCGAAAATAAATCACTGAATTGCCATTTTAACTATGTTTTCGAGTTCCATGCAGAATTGATTTGTTGTGCAATCGTTACCGTGTCGAATTACCGCAATTTATCACGTCACGGTATGAATGCGTGGTATCTGGCGTGTCCTCATAGTGTGTGTTTTTTTAACAATACAATGTGATTTGCATCTTACTTAGAGATATAATAAATTTCATTATAGCCTACAAGGAAAATTTCAGCGATAAGTTCAGTTATTTTTTAACATTCAATATTAAGAGTTAAAAAGGTTATTTCCTTACTCAATTATACAGGGTTAAATTTAAAACATGTATAGTCACACAGGACTACAATACTAACATCATAACTAACAAAAGTTGTTATACGACTTTTAAAAATGTAAACACGAATACACATTACAAAATAAATGTTTTGTTATACTAGATCATACTGACACTGTTTAGTCCTGTATTTTTACGAAATAGCCCTTTTTTATTTTTGTTTGGTTTCACCCCTTTATGTTATACTGCGACACTTCTTTGCCATGCCATCAAATTAAACAATTTTTTTTGTACTAGAGTTGAAAATTAATTAATCCATCATCGTAAAACTAAAGTTGTGTTATGTAAAAAAAAACACCTGTGTTTTGAAATTAACCCTGTATATCGATGCTTTTTGCGGAATCGGTCACAAAATTGATTTTTCACTATTGTACCTAGAGAAATACAAGTCCCCTCCGTCGCCTGGGAGGCCCGCCGGTCGGCTATTAGTATTCTTCCCAGGCTCCTTCACGCATAATAAATTTAATCCGGGGATTGCACTCGCTAATCTCATTATTCTTGAACATGTACTTATGGGTGATATACACCCGGGATCCAGTTCCGAGTCGTGTAGTAGCTATTTCTAGTTAACCATATTATTATACTTGTGACTCAGCCTAGTCTAGTCGTTTTGGAAATTGCAACGGTTTGAGAACTTTATGACAAGATGACAGTGTACAATGTTAAGGAACCATTAGTAGGTTAGTAGTATCGATTTTATCAAAGTTCACCTATAGAAAGCTAGAAAGAAAGCCATCAGATTATTTATTGTTGTAGGTAAATCGTAATAAGCAGACGCCATTCAAACTATCGTGCAGTAAAAAAAATAAGACCTTATATTTTCTTGGAGTGCATACCGCATTCGCTACATGTGAATACCGGTCAGTCGAATCGGGGTTAACTGGCCAACCATACATTTGAAAATGGATAACGAGACGTCTATCAAAATCTTCATAACTGGCACTTCAGAATTCACAAGTTACTCGAAGAATGTCCGGAACGTCCGACAACCTATCCCGGGTCGGTTCCGAGCATCAACAATGTCGAGGGCGCATTCCTGGCTCACGGCGTTAAGTTTCCTTTCGCACGCAAAGGGAGGGCCGCCCGCCCTCCGGCCGCAGGCCCTAAGGGTATGGTTCCACACTGAGGCAGGCTTGAGTTCGCTTCGTTTAGACACGCTTTGCGGTACCGTATGGAAATAAAAAAAATCCTTCCCATGAATAAACAAATAATATACTCCAGGGCACGAGCCACCCCTCTATACGAGTGGGATATGGGCCATGATCCACCACGCCGGGGGCTCAGTGAGGTACGGCGGATTTCACAACAAACAAAAAATGAGGAGAGTATACTCATTAGTGGGGCAATAGTTCGGAAAAGAAAAGCATACTATCATATTTTTTTATATATCTCAGTTTCAGTGGTAAAATACTCGCTCAACCCAGCACGGTCCACTCGCTTAGCTCATCTTACGTACCTAACCTCAATTCCCGCGAAGTATTTAGTGGAAGTTTGTCGTGCTTCAAGAGTTTAGGGTCCGAATGATGGAGCAGTAATTAGTGGGTTGCGTGTAGCGGCACACGAAATGTGCCTACCCGACTCTACTCTGCTAATATTTCGCCTCTGTATCGAGGATAATGGGGTTAGATGGACGTGTTGGTTACTTTTGTGAAGATAAGACGGGTTTGGTTTAATTAAGCTTGCTATAGCGTGTTCAGGAATAACGTTTGTAATTATATTTTTTTTTGCTTCTTTCAGTCATTACTTACTACGCACGGATTATTTCGTATAAAATACATTTGATCAGAATTGATTATTAAGTAAATCATAAGAAATAAACTATCGAAATAAGCCTAAATTACATCAACATCCGTTACATAGTTTAGAAGAACTACGACGGACTACTGGACTAACTAACTAGTGGACGAACAGACAGACGCGGTTAGCGACTTTGTTTTCTTTAGAGATCTAGCGTCAGATCCTTGTCATGTTGGCAACGAATAAATATTTTGAGATACCACGATAGTAGTAATAATGCTTTCAGATGTCTCCAATTTAGATAAGTCGTGATTTAACGGCAACAAAATAGGTTCAAAAAGTTCAATGTTAAAAAGTTCAATCAAAAAGTCTCCACAGGTATTAGAAAGTTCCCAACGTGACTCCCAAGATAATATTAAATTAAATCACATAACTTGTGTAACACTTAATAGCTCATTTGATACGTCCGACATTTTAATTAAATTGATTAAAATATTTTATGACACGTCCAAAAATAAATTACGTTAGAAGCGAACACGCTATGTTTTATATTCTTTGATAATTTTATTAATTAATCATGGCGATGAATACTATATTATGTTTAATTTGCGTGTGTGGATCATATGAGGTATGGCTATGGATACTGCGAGGAACATAATAAATCCACCCATACATCACTTACTTATAAACCCAAATGAAGCCATTTTCAACGGAAGTACAATACGATTGACATATATAATATCATAGTAATTAACATTTAAGGGGTTCCGTAACTTAAAACTCAGAAAGTTAAGAAGATGGTTTTAAAGTCTAACCTTACTTTATATATTTTCGTGGTTCTTGCGTTATGTTCGAGAAAACACAAAAACTAAACTGCAATAGACAAACAAGTACAGAAGTATAAGAACTAAATAAGACCGAATCCAAAAAGAACAAGTCAATTCATATTGACAAATTTATTTTTCTATAGTAAATCAATAAATAAAATTAGCGATAATATGCCTAATTGGCTCTATTACCTATTAAAATAATAAAACTTTACGTAACATCCGGTAAAAATACATATAAGTGCACATAAAACATTAATTAAATAACGCAGTATACATTAATCAAGAGACTTACGAGAGGTAAAAACTATACAAATCATATTACTTTAACTTATTCTTAGCTCACTGACAAGTTGACATGTGGTGTGGTACAAGTGACGAGAAAATGAGTCTGTTGATGTCAAAATGACTGGAATTAAATTTGACACATTTAAAAGTATTTCCGACTTGCTCATACGTCAAAAACACGGAAAGAATGGCAAAACGGTTAGTTTTGTCAAGCCTGGTTTTATATTTAGCTGGAATTTAGGTTTAAAAGTGTGGAAATAATATTGTTTTACAAGGATTGCCTTGTATAGTAGGAATATCATAATTTGCAATTATTGCTTATTAAGACAATCATTAGATAGAGTTGATTCTAAGTTAGGCCCATAAAAAAGCGCCTTATAAACTAACTATAAGTTGTCAAAAATCGCCATAATCTCCCCTGTCTTGTCCTACCACTGTAACCGGTCTCGCTGGGCAGACGCAGCGTCGCTCGCGCACACCTGGCGGTCGATTCATTACTTTTATACTACTAAATTATGCCGCACAGACTTGTTTATCGGCTTTTTTACTCTTTCCCAACAAATGACAGCCACGCAGCTCCATTCATGAGCGAGCCTGTAGCGCTTGTTCTACGATGACCATCGATGCTGGGATGAGTTAATTTTATGTGAGAACATTGGAAAGAATGCAGCATATTTTATGAGCCCATAAAGGCATAAATAAAATAACTGAATATCTTAACTATTTGAGGCACGGACTTCAGCCGAACGACGAGTAAAATAATGTATTTTTCAAACACAAATAAATGTTAAATAAATAAATTGAATGTGCGTTTTGTTCGTGGTTCTGTCTGTTTATATCTGTAATCGCCACTAGACCTGAGTTTGGACCAATCCTGAGCAATTGTTATGCACAAAGTTTTTTCGATATGTTCGTTTGAAAAAATCTGTTTACCTAAGTAAATTTTATTATAACAAATATGACTTACCTTCATTTACCTGATGAAACATAAAATACGACTTAGGTACACAATTACAATAGCAGATTGAAAATAATCTTATAAACATGACATCAGACCGGAACTTATAACGATACCCCATCGATTGATGTATTTCTCCCATTGGAAATAATACCCTACCCTTATTCATAGGTACCTACCCTGCAATACCCAGATTGCATTCCCTTCCAAAACCATCAATCAAAGTACATACAAAGCATCGAACCCGCACCACTAGCCCTGAGTGACGTTTCCGTCCCCGCGAACAGACGACACAGTCGTGCCGACATGTCTCACTGAATGAGTTTGCGGTTCGATGGGTTACGAATACTTTGTTGGTTATTAAATTAATTGATCGATTGATTATATAAGTTGGTGACGAGTTTTGTTTAGGTGGTTTGTTCCGTTAGTGGTTACATTCCAGTTTCTTGAGTTAAAATAAATTGTTGCAACATCACTTATAACTACTAGAATTAATTAATTAAAACAGGCATTGCTACTGAAAACCAATATGCGAGAAAGATCCCCCAATTACCTTCAGGTCATTATTCAACTTCCAAAGTTATCGAACTACTTATGTCTTATTAAGGCAGAGTCGACTGGCTCCGTTCGAAGAACATTTTGAAATTGTTATATTTATCATCAAATTATTAGGTTTATAAGCATGGAAGTAGGAGTGCATTACAATACAAGCGTTGCTTTATTTGCTACCATCATTTATATTGTCTTAATATAATATCTTTAAATCGTATAACAGAAGCTATAAATCGATCATATCTGACAGCCTAAAGATTACAGCACGCCTGCATTCGAGCTTCCTTTCTCCCATAACTAAGCTGCAATCGGTCAGATCTCCTCGATTATCGATCAATCGGTAAGATACTGACCGCCAACCCTACCTCATTCGTCCCATCACTAATAAAGCTTGTCTATTTTCGCTCGTGCATGCGCAGTTGTCAGGTAGGTGTAGTGATACCATGTATTGAATAAAAAACCAAGATTTTATTTTTATTTACGCACAAGATTATCAAAAAATTAGTTTTACTTTGAATGCAAATCACAGGATTTAACATAAAATCCAAGAGTACGTGGCCGTAATGGATATTATATTATAGTATTACTCCACAGACATTCTCTGGATGATGTAAAAGAGTATATTGGAAATACCATGGACTAATAGGGACCAAATGTTCTGGACTAAATTTTAGAGACCACGGTTTACATTACCTACTATCATGAAAAATATCAATACTAATGCAAATAAAAGTGTGAATCGTGGCGACACTAGTCTCAGTCTATAATTAGCGGTGGCCGGCGCGAGCGCAGGTCGGCTAACGGGATCCTATTGCTGTACAATTATGCTCTATACTGAGCTAATGAGGGGACTGATGGGCTCATTACTAGCGATGTATGACGAATTGCTTATAAGAGAGAGGCTTGTGGGTTGGGCACTTTGAAAAAAAAAAAACATTTCGTTGGTGCAATGTACCCAAAACTAAAAAAAAATACCGTCAGTAGGTATAAACATTTTATAGTTTCGTACTGCCTTTATTATGACTGTCAATTGCTAAGTTTAAGAAACTAATATGATAATCATTTGAACAAATTTAATTTAGATACCTACTCACCTAATGACTTAAAAAACAACTTGCCTGAAGAGTATTTAATACAAATTCTCTTTTTATTTGTACCTTAATTTATTAGCCTACAAGTTGTCTAGACTCACAAACAAGAAATCCCAAGCATTTTCAATAAACAGCCAAACACCAACTCCAAATGATTATTGACATTCTTAAAACGACATTTCGAAGATTCCTGTCCACTTACGATTTGACACGCGAAAATGAGCCTTCAACACACCAATACAGAGATGGCAATCATACTGACAGTTCAATGCAGGTATTTTATGAGAATTTTCGATTCTGCGTCGGAGACAAGCGAGATTGCATGTATTTCGTATTTTATTTAAAAACTACGGAACAAGTTGGCACGGTATAGGCAGAGGGTGAAGAGTGTGCAAACCATCGAATACAGTTCCGAATATCGAGTACGGTTTGCATTATAAGTTGTACGAAGCGAATCTGACACGGATAGATTTGTTGTGGATACAAAATTGAGTTGTTAAGAGATGTCGATACGGCTTGAGATAGAATACCTGAAAATAAGGTCTAATATTCAGTTTTGTTTTTTGTTTTTTGTTATTTGTATTTAGTGTTTACTTCGTTTATTCATGCGTACTTTTAACTTCTATCGGATGGTGATATCCATAATGGATTTGATACGTTCCAAATACCTAGTATCATCGATTTGGAACACCCACTTTGATCAGGATTAGAACAGATCCATGATAGTGGTGCTGGTAAATCTAAAAGAAGGCCGGTGTTTTACACAGGGTATTACAAATTTATTGAATATTCAACCCTATGACCTTGAAACTAGAAGTTATAGAAAAAATCAAGCCATAAAAACTACCCGATCATGGTTCTCACACCACCGATAGTTCCCATGAGGCCTAAAGTTTTTGTGCCATCACACGCCGTTCCCAGGAGTCGAAACGATTGCCTCCGTGAAGAATGTAATTGTGGAATGAAGATCAAAATCAAGACGGAACTAATTCAGCGAAGTTCGTAAGTAACCGATATAAGAATTGATCTTGTATTTGTTTTAAAATGTCGCTTAATATTAATTATTAATTTCTGATTATGTGATATGTTCAATTTTCAGATCACTTAATTAATCGATTCACTTAACTAAAAATAAAAATAACTTATATAAGTTTTTATTAAATCAAACAGGAACTCAACAAATTTTCAGTTGCTCACACAAATAACAACACTTCAAAGCGTTTATTCTCACATTTTCTCGAGACAAAAATAAAAGGAGTCTAAACGACATTAGTGGCCGCGACATCGCGCGTCTAATCTCTGTTGACACGCGCCACCGCGCGGGTGACAAGGAATTTCGGGGGATTTTTGTTCCTTCCCATTTCATTAGGCGCCAGGGGTGGCGGTTATTAAATCTGACTTGAAATATATTTTTCCTCATTGCATCCCCATTGTTGGCCTTGACGGGAGTTGTCAGGAATGAGGTGAGTTTATTTATGCTGGATTATATTAAAAATAAGGCTGCAAATGGCGTTTATTCTGTTGGTGCTCAAATTAAATTTGTCTTAACAAATTGTATTGCCATCCTTCTCATGGTCGGGCTATATGCGCAAGCCAGAAATACTTACTTTAAATGTGTCAAATTTAGTTAAGACGTAAATTTGCCATCAGTGTTTTTTTCTTCAATAAAGTATAATACAGATGTTTAGTAAGACAGCATATTCTTCGTCTATATCCATATAATGAATGAAGTGTTTATCAGATAATCGAGTTTCGCAGCATCCCTACCTACGTAATCTACTAGGTATCTTGCTACGTAATTTGACGTCGTCATGTTTTTGTTATTTTGTATTTGTTTTCTGCTAAAAATAGTCCACCTTACATTGCTTCTAAAATAAAGCCTACGTCAAATATATTATTTACGAATATACATTCTGGAAATAAGGGTGACTACAAATCTATATTAAGGGCGACAACATAGCATTCAAGGCATATAATAATATACTTATTGTATCAGGGTTTTAAACTCTACATAGCAAAACATATTGTGCGAAATGGCAGTGGTATAATCGCTATATTTTTAATCTGCAATCAAACATAATCCGCACATCAAATGCACAGCAAACACTGGAATAAATGTGAGAATAATTTACAACCCTTAAACCAAGGGTCATTTCGGACTATTAATAATGATTAAACACTATTAAGCAAAACTGCATAAACCTCACGCAAACAGGGCGTTACAATTTGGACTGTATTCACTTATCGGTAAGTTGTAAAATTCGGGTTTCGCACTAGGTACGGTTAACACATTTTCGTGGAACTTCAATTATCGCTTAATGTCTCGCGTCAGCCTTGTTGTAATCGGATTACATAGCTCGTTTCGGCAGCAGTGTAGGGCGACAATAATTGAGACCTGCTTACGTCCGATAGTCCCAAACTGGGTATTTACAATTTTGGCGATATTTATAAAGCTGTGCCGTTCGAAGATAGGGAGTGAGTGGGTCGTCACCAATTTGTGCTGTAATTATTGAATGGATAAGGAACCGTTATACTATAATTTGTTAAATATAAATAAAAGCCGAGTCATTCAAGTCGATTCATTACAATATGGAAATAAAACAGTGACGTCATGGGATGATACGAGTTCTGGAATAGTAAAGACTGGGTGTCCTAAAAGAGAACTAAAGAAATTGCAGTTTAACGAGCTATAATATTGATCGGAAAATATCAAGGACATCGCTGTTGATTCTGTTTTTGCCATCCCGTTTTCGTCGTAAGAACGTGTGAGCAACACAAGTATTTTAGATCTGCCAAGTTTAGAACAGACGTGATTAGACGACAACAGAATTGGCATCATTCACACTTGCGGAATTTTAAACGTGTAAATTTCCCTTTAAATTAAAAAAAGTATTCCTTATATACAAACAAACATATCGAATTTCTAAAAATTTTACATGGACTACAAAAATCCCGAGCAACCCCAATCACACCCCTTCATTTCCTACTTAATCTACATTAAAACATTACATTATAAATTTAATTTCATAATAAACAGGGCATATGAATTATGAGTATTACAGCGACCCGCAATCGCACTCACAAAGGGAATTATCCCGCTAATAAGGATTAAGCGTGGCCACCGCACACGCAGGTGCGGTGGGACGCAAATCCGTCATAAATAAATATCATTTGACACTCGCAAACAGAGTAAAATAATTTTCGGAAAACTTAAATTGACGGGAAAGTTAGAAATGGTCGACGTATTGTTTCTAAGCCCGATAAATTATACTGGGGCATTGAATTAAGAGAAAAGTTTTTTACTTGAATGTTAATGTGAAAAATAATTTTTCATTACTCATACTCTGAAAGTAGGTAGGTCTGAAGTTGCCTGAGGAGCGGGTTGAAAGCAATACTTTTCCGGCCCGGGAGAATCGCTTTCAACTGACAGCTGTCAATTTATAAAAAAAAACTAGTTCCATTTTCACATTTCTATGGAACCATGTTCAAACTTTTTCTACAGTCACTCAATTACAGCAAGATGTAAAATTAAAATAACAAAGTTAAGTATTAATTAAATAATATATATTTTTAAATGACTTAATTATAATTTAGTTTCAACAATTTATTTAAAATAACATAGATTTGGGCAAAATATTTAAAGATGAAATTGAAAAATAATGGCTAAATAATGAAGCTGGCCGGCCAACGAAAAAAAAACAAAATAGGCGGCAATCCGATCTTTATTTTTTTTCGAGTTGTAGAGTATTGTTCATACTTCCTTGTATTATTTCTTTACCCAATTCCTGTTTTTATTTTTATTTTACTTGTATTCGTAATGAAAAGCACAGTGTTTACCTCGGGTGAAAGACTTATTTTGTCCCTCGAACTATTAGCGCCCTCGCTACGCTCGGGCGCCAAACCCCGTCTCGGGAAAAAATAAGTCACTTTCACCACTCGTGTAACAATGTACTATTACTTGAATTATTTTAGCAATTAATTATTCATCGAACATTTGTTTTTTTTCTAGAAATCTGTGCTATTTGTTCTCCGGTTACTTGATTTATCAGTATTTTCGTAATTTGTACTGGTCTGGGTATACGCTCAATACATCGTATTGTGCCCATAATACTTAGCTCCGTACCTTACAATTGGTTTATTTTGTATTAGGTAGGTACTTATTGTAAATAATACTTTTAAGAATGATTTATATAACTCCAGTTAGTGTAATGAGTACCTAGTACAACATAAAATTAATAATATAATCTGAGATTGTTTTTAAAAAAAACATAATAAGCATCCAATAGATATGAACTGTCTATAATATAACAATGATGACGCAGAAACAACAAAAACAATATAATATAAACTTATTTGGAAATAAACAACGTTTCGTAGTTAATTGAGATGACTTGAGCCCAGACTAGACTGTCACTACCCGATATGTATTAACAGAAAATAAAACACAAAAAGGCTGAGAAAGAGAACGCTGTAATCCTAAGGTGTGACGTCAGAAGCAATTGTATTATTAGATCCCATAAATAGAGCCAATAAGGATAAAATAACGGACAAAAAACATGGCTGTCCCGTATCTTGTAATAAATGGGGCGATAGAAGCAAAAAAATATAACAATATCGGTGGACTTGGCAGATCTGTAAATGCGTCGAATATACAGAGAATCTCGTAGGATGTCGACATCCAATTATAATAGGGTTTGTTTTGGAAGAAAACGGCTATTTCGATTATATGATGCAAAAGATTGACGTAATTTTTTTGTATATCGGACTTATCAAAAAGATAGACAAGATTGCAAATTAAATAGACGAGCTGATATCATGGAGACTGGCAGAGATAGGTTTATAAAATTAGATTAAAATTTGCTAATTATTCTAATACCCATTACCCACATCATGGTCTATCCACACACTGTATAATTTTGAATCAGGTACAAAACATATTATTTGTAATACCCTACAAGACGCATTATCAAACCCTATATTTATATCAAACAAAATTATTTTATGTTGCGCCTACTTATTTCTGCTAAATGCTAACGCTATGATCATTTAGTATCAGTGTACAGAATAGCAATTTCTTTTTACAAAATGGCGATATCTTTCCAGGATCGTTCATTCCACAAATTGTGTTAACAGTTTATTATTTTCAGGAGCGAGTGAACATAAGGATAATAGGGGCAATATTGATAAGTTATGGGCATTGAACATGGCTCGCCGAAGGGCTGCTCCTTTATGGTGCCCGTAACGACCACAGCACCGGATATCCGGGGCGTGATGAAGAGTTCTGGATATAAATTGCTCCTTACCAGTTTCAGATTTCTAGTTATTTGAAAAAGGTGTCTTATGCATTGTTGGTCCAAAAAAGTTAATAGCATAGCTAAGAACACACTCTATCAGAATACCTTTCTAATAAAAACAAATTAAAATCGGTTCATCCGCTTGGGCGCTACGATGCCACGATGCCACGATGTAGACAGATACACATGTTAAACTTATAACACCCCTCTTTTTTCGTCGGGGGTTAAACAGTGTATTTGATGCTGCATACATTTCACAGGTACTATTTAATATGTACACTAGACTGCATCTTCTGATTGCGGATTTATTTCTTACAGTTGCTTATCTACTTTCTAATACTTAGATCAGAAACAAAAGGAACTATTTTAAGCAAAGGTGAGTTTCAGTTTGCTACCTCCTCACGAATGGTATAAACACAAATTGTAGTTACTAGGTACGGTAACATAAATAAACACTTAATAAAAAGTTCGTGAATCACTGTCAATTTCTAACAGGCATCAAATTAATATGAAATTTATTGAACAATTTAAGTTTTAGTTAAAACTTTAAATTTCCCTGAGGAACATTATTTTCTCATAAATCAACCCTTCCGCTGCGCCGCGGGTCTTTCAGGCCCTATCACTGGCACTGCGGACGACCAATCCCAAGTGATTAATTGATTAATCAGACTTCGCTCGCGAGTAATTTTAATGATTTATTACTCTGCTAGCGTAGCATACAGTTCTTAAATTAATTTTAGTTGAAAAGTGACGCGGTGAAAAAGTTGCGGAGGAAAGTGACAGCAGAAAGATTGTTCAATAAAAACTCATCAGTTTTGCGGGGATGTAAGCATCTGTGGAATAGATAGTTAATGTGCTAGACGTGAGATAAATCTCAGTCATCAGTAATGAGTAAAGCTCATTCAATAAATTTTCAGAAAAATAATTTTGAAGTAGATGCTGTGTTTTCTTCTAGAATTGTTGTGTATAACTACGTAAAAACACACTTAAGTATTCATAAAACTTGAATCTACACTTCTATACTTAATATTATAAATATGTAAAGTTGTGTGTTCGTTTGCAAGTATGTCGGTGGATAATATCTGGAGCTGATGATCAGATTCAGAAAATTCCTTCAATGATAATAAGCTACTTGACTTGTATAGGCTGTGTTTTAACCAACTCCTCCTATTATTTATTTCGATTAAATTCGTGCGGGCAGACAATTTAACTTTTCCCCGGGACTCGTCGAGGGTCAAACCTCGTCATTATTGATCACCACAGTCGATCCTGGCTTACTGGAGTTACAGGGAGTGTGTGGCGGGACTAGTCAGGCTGTGTTTTAAATTTCCACGCGGGTGAAATTGCAGGACGTAGCTAGTCAATGTTGGAATGCGTTCCAGACTCCTAAAACAAGTATTTTATGAGACAGTTTGCGTAATCATGACAATTTAGAACAAAATAACTCTTAATTATAAGAAACGAACCATGTCTCTTTACGGTATAAATTTATTTGAAGATCCATTATAATGAGTTCACGGTTCACCGCTCGCCGATAATCTTAAAAAACAACAAATTAAGGAACAAAACATTCTTCTCCGCTGGGGAGTGTGGGGCTCAACTTCAAACGCCTATCAAGACGATGGCTAAATGTCAAACGACGTTTTAAATGGATGGGAAATTCGATGAATCAATTTCAAAAACCTTTCATTGGCTTACTGTGGTTTGAAGTAGGTGGGTCTTTGGGCTGTTGGTGACCAGTCTTACCTTGCTGGTATTAACTACCATTTAACTTTAAAATGTTGATTTTGTTTAGGTTGTACATTGAGAGGGTTGAATGGTTTTTTTGTATGGTCACACGACATAATTACTACAAGATTTTAGCTTATTTATGTTTGATATATTCATTATAATAATATGGAGCCCATAGTATAATCTGTGCTTAGTTTGGGACCATACAATAAAATTCGTGTGGTAAAATTGGTCTGGCGATGTTTGTTTATTAATTTTGGTCTCTTTGCAAATTCCAGCTGATTGCCATACCTACTTGGCTAAAAGGTAGTTAAAAAAGAGTTATTATTCTCTTACGTAAGCGATACCTAGTAAGACTGATAATGATTACCCTAAGCTTATATGATAAGATGAATATAGTTAGAAATATTAAAATTTTGCGTAAATAGAATAAAGATAAATCAGCGTTAAGTCTGTGTTTCGTACGATGAGGCAACTTTTCCTCCCCCTTTGTCCCTCCACCTTAAAAGGTCAATAACGTGCGAGAAATGAATTTGGTATTCTATAGACTACGGCAACTGATTCATAGCAGACGGGTCTTGCGCTTGTTTTCGGACATCTAAATATATATAACTCAAAGGTGACTGACTGACTGACTGACATAGTATCTATCAACGCACAGCCCAAACCTCTGGACGGATCGGGCTGAAATTTGGCATGCAGGTAGATGTTATGACGTAGGCATCCGCAGGATTTTGATAAATTCTACCCCCAAGGGGATAAAATAGGGGATGAAAGTTTGTATGAAACTTTGTCAATTAAATTCCATGCGGACGAAGTCGCACAGCTAATTTTTATATATTTGTTTGTATAAGAAGATAGTTTAATTTAAGTACCATTGTTAGTAAAGTAGGCATTCCAATTCTAGCCATTTCATTCCCTCTATTCAAGTAAACTTCCTCGTTAAAAGGGACCTTTGAGGAAATAGCCACGACAAAAAATAAGATGGAAGTATTTAATTGATAACAAAGAATGTCTCTTTGGGAAGTTTTTTCCTCCATTCGTTCCCTTAGTAAATGTTTCGTTCTACAAATTAAACTGTGTTTTTTTATAAATGGAAACACGGAAAATTGGTATATTGATACCTGTTATCTGAAGGGATCAGGTATTATTTGTAAACGAGGATTACTAAACGATTAAAATGTGGAATGAATTTGTGATATTAAAATGCAAGTTAAAATTGATAGCCATGTTGAATACAATAGGTACCTCATAAGAAAACAGTTAAGTAATGGACAGACAGATAGTACGTCGATAATATAGAATAGCCTCCAGGAAAAGATCCAATGGTAAAAACAAAAGGGGCATTTCTTTAATAATCATAAAAGGCGGGATGTTGATACTGATCATTTCCGCTAACTTCATCCCAGTACCTCAGAATTTAAAAGAAAATATTCGTAAATATTTCTGTAAATAACCTTGCCGCTAGCTTTCATCATATTCGGGTTAAAAGCAAATTCTCCCGGAGGCTGTGATTTCATGATATTGACACAGACGTCAGATTTCATTACACTCAAAATATTACAGTTCAAATAAGCTTTCGTAACTGACACACCCCAGTTCGGAAACGGATATGACAATAAGAGGGTGGAAATTGAAATAAATGATTTGACAATTCATATCAACACCCGTTCCATTCATATTAAACTCATATGTTTCACTTCTGGAATTACGGAATCAATTTTGAGGAACAGTCCCAAATAGCTAAGAGTACAATCTGTGACGTCTACTTATTCTCTTGACTCTTTCTATCTCGAGTAAAGAATCCCACCGTCCCGGTAGTCATACTATCCATTTAAAACTTCTAGTATGGCCGAGGGCTTTAACCGTCCGTAATCAAATTTGACTCGAGTCTTTAAGGGTTAAAGCCTTCAACTTTGAGCCTCCCTAATAAATTATATTGCCGACAAAACTGCTCCCGAGTGCGACACAGCTCGTTGGCTCATCTAATTGGTCCAAATTCGACTCGACCCAGCTTTATAATTGGGTCGAATTCGGGTCTTATGCGTCTAGAAATTAGTTGAAATTCGAACATTGGATTAGCTGTACGGACCGCAGCGCACTAGTGCCAGTGAAACATACGTAATAAGTCCCTTCCGTGGCTAATGAAGACGTACGCAGCGGTGGAAAACAAATTCGGTGCCCAAGTTTGGTTTGACTTAAAGTTTGCGTTTGAATACAGTGAATTCTTGCTTAATTAACGTGCTTGCTCGTGTCTGTTCTGCATCGCTGGCGTGCCGGTAACTTCGCCTTGTGTGCTTTCCTCTACGTATTTCCCCATACACGCTTCCCCGTTCCCAATTATAGGTTCTTCTTCGACGATATACACGGGATCGTTATAACATTTTGATTGTGTAATCAACAAACATGAATGTGCCAATTCTTCATCCAGTCGATTCTGAAAGTAGGTCGTGAAGTGGGATACTTTTTTGGCACACGCCCTGATTTGTGATGATGTTATTGAATGTATTATTTCATACAAATAATGTTCCATGTAACCTGACTTAATTATAATTCGTCGGAATTGCGCTCCACTTTCTGATCTTTGAAACATGTTTTTCTTATCTACGATTCAGTGCCTCTGATTGGATGATTAGTATAATTTAATAACCTTTTATTTACATTTTATCAACAACATCCATCATTCTCTCTTGAACCTATCCATAAAACATCAAATTATTAACATTTGATCAGCGAATTCCTTGACATAGCGAATTCCTCAAGTCTTCCAATTAAAAGCTGCGACACTCCACCCGTCGAAGTTGGCGAAAACTTCCAAATCTTGGCTTCGGGTGTTACTACGAAAGAATTCCACTGTAATTAGTATAAGTTTATGCATGGAGGTGGAGTTCCTTCGGTGGTTCCAGGGAAGTTTTAATTACTTGAACGCGGATTGGCTTGCAATCATATATGTAACTATGTTGGTACTCATTTTATGTATTTGTATTTTTGTAAGACTGCCATTCAGCTTATCAATATCTAAACCTAAAATTCGTGCGTGTCATTGCTATTGATATAAATCTAATGTACGGTCACGCTAACTTCAATTTAATGATCATATATTATTTGGAATAATTATTTTGATATGGATCAGTACTAAGTCAATATGTGGATTGAACTATTACATGTTTTATCGGGTCTTTTACTCTCATGGCATAGTTTATCATCATTTTATCAAATTATTTAATTCAGTCTTTGGGTAGTAAATTAAAAGACTGAATTCTATTCTAATGCTGATTTACCAGACAAAAACTACCACACTCAAAACCAGATGTCTGCTCTCTTCAATAATTCAGTCGAGTCCATGCAGCTTAATAAATTTATTGCGCGCGCTGTCTCGTGCACGCCTGTTTTACCCTCAAATTATTGTTGATTACTGATCCGTAGATAATTATACATCGTCAATCTCAGAACTGTCGGTTTCTGCATTGCTGAGTATGGGCTACTGGCAATTTATTGGATCTCTTTCAAGGAGGTCTTCTTTAAAGTTATTGGTCTTCTTAGGATATTTTATGGCGTATTCTGTGGCCACCTTCGTTTTAATTTTGTCTTTTGATTTTTATCACAACACCATACAAAAATTTTAGAATCTTATTTATAATTGAATTTTGTAACTTTCGAACAATTATGGGCTTCAAAATTATTCGTAACGTATTCCGCCACTCTACATTTAATGTTTTTAGATTTTAATAAAGGTGTAGAGAAACCCATTTTTGTGACATATACGCGGGTAGATTCAGAACATTATTTTTATGAGTGGGTATCAAGTAGATGATTTAATCTCTACAATGTACACTCTTTTACAACCACTGAACAGATCATCTACATACATAATCTCCACAAAGTAAGATAAGGTAACATCCGTATTAACATCAAAGACCGTAATTACGTTCAAAGCTCCTCGTAATCACGTATATATTAGGTACATAATGTACTATTTGCGTTATTAATGAATAGTAAATTAGCTGGTTGTTTGAGGCGTGTACGCAACTATCTAGTTGCGTCTTTCGCTTGTATCCTTCCGCCTCTTTTTCCTTTTGCGGTTGTGGTCTGAGGTAGAAGCGGCAGATTCATTATGTGTGTTATATAGATTACATTACAACGTATGTATGACTAAGAAGGCAGGAGTGTCTTCTTGCCACATATGATACAGGAACTTTCTTCACTGTGTTCCTGTGTAGTTTTGCTTTTTATTTCCTTTACAACCAATTCCTTCTTTCCATTTCTTGTTATGTCGTACCAAGATAATTTGGTCTTGACCTAGGCTTACTGAGAGTCTGGGCTTACAGGAGTAACAGTGGTAGGAAGGAGACGGAATTCCTTAATCATTTTAAAATAAGGGATAACCATATATAAATGTAATTCCTTATGTGGATTATTCGCTCCCGCTGCTACCCACATCCCACGCCTCAACAGAGATTGCTACAGAAAGTCCCGAAATAACGCGATTAAGCGAATGAAAGGGCCGAAATGAACAAAAGCAAATGTGATTACCGCGCTGTCGGCTGGAAGAAATAAGCAATATTTCTTTTGTGGATTCGCATCGAGCGGTATTTTTTAATGCGCACTCCAGCTATCCGTTATCCTTTATCAGATTCCTTTGATAGCAATGGCCGATTTAATCGGAACGGTTTATAAACAGTTTTGGTGAAAGGAAATTGATACGACAATAGACAGACATTATTGATAGTCAATAGTATATGAGCGCCAATAAAATTGGCAAACGAAGTGGCATAAAGTTCTACGGTGGCTTTTTGAGTTAATGCTATTGGAGAAAACTAGCAGATTTGAGGTAGGATGGCTTTATGCAAGAATGATTACTAAACTTTCATTAACATGACGGTCGAAAATAAGTGTCTCTTGGCTACAAGTTCTCGTTGTTTCGATATTCAACCTTATAGCTCGCGCGATTCAGCGGGCAATAGCTAAGTCTAAAATTATTAGAATATATTAAAATAAACGATGTTTGATATCGCGAAGGTGTGGATGAATGAAATATGATTGCTATTCGTGTAACGAACTCTCAACTTCAATAATATTTGATTACTCCTGGGCACGTTATCCCGCCGAGAATTTTCCGAGTTTTGAACCTCCGAATATAATTTTCCTAAAGCAAAATCAATCTCATATTGCGTATTAATATTTTGTATATGAAATTTGCTACAGAAAACGTTAAGAAATTAATTTCTATAACATCAATGCCGATTGATTTAGTAACACAAGCAGAATTAACTGGATGCATGACAGCAAGAATTGCTGTGGGTGTAATGATTTTGATGACATTCGATCGGATACTACTATTAAGCTTAATTTTGACGCGCCATACAACAAATACCAATAAGGACGACTCAAATAGCTAAGTAGTACTTAAAAAAGTGAGTAGCGTATCAGCATGCAACTTCTTGAAATGAGAAACTAGTAACGCAAGAAAAACGATTAAACCGAAAATCCACTTAGACGTAACGTTATATCTTATATGCTTATGACATCGCGAGACGACGACGGGACGGGAGCGCAGCGTGCCGCGGGGGACTGACAAATTGTCGTCTGGCAAGCTGACAGCGCCCCCTCGCGGATATTGCCGTAACTGAGGCAAACACCGGGGGAAAGTTTATATTTAATCTGTGACTTGGGAGACTCGCAAAAAGCGCAATCCAACTTCAACTCACGGGGCGCTCAGTTGCTTTTGTTTTTACAATTCGAACGTTTGCCCGTGAGTCGCTCGGATGAAATTGCCGGTGACAAAAATACGACGTAAAGACATTTAAAATGGGACGTGTTTAAAAAATAACGTGTATCTACCAAAATGCTTATTTCAGATTATAAAGAAATTATTTAAATTATTTTTATCCTATTTTAGGTAGAATCTTAAAAAGAGTCGACATGTCACGACCTCTGCATAATTTAAACTTGGCTGTGAATAACCTAAATTACGGGACAGACCTCAAAACTGGGCCTAACTAATTCGGTGAAACTAATTATTTATAATCACAAATGGCTAAGCGCGGTTGAGGCATGTTTTCAAGCAAAATAGAGGTTGAAAGCCCCTACCTTGTTTATTGTTAGTAATTCTTTATTGAAATAAAACTATTTTACGGATTCTATCGCGTTTATTTACTTTTACTTTTATGTTCACTTCAATGTGTAGTATTCGCGTAAATATAAGAAAACTGTATAATTATTTATTGTTAGTTGTTGTTAATTTTAGAATGACTTAATATTTAAATTATCTTTAAAAATCAAGTTTAAGTACTCTATAATAATAGTAGGAGAGGGCTCATCTTAATATTTTTCAAGCCACGATGCGAATCACACCCGGGACAGTTACGAGAGCCAACCTTAAACCACAAGGCTGATCATTTGTCCTGATCTAAATCAATTTATTGTCTTATAATTGTTTGTAAATACCACATCACTATGAAGGAACATTCTAATCGGCACCCAGGAGCATCGTAATTCTGAGCGCATAATTACAATGTTTACCGCAGTTGACGTGACCTGATATGTAATGCGTTGAGACGGCCTTTGTCCTACTATCCATTACACGAACCAATGCATAGGTTCTGAGAAATGTTGGTAATACACGGATCAGGTTGGTATTTATAAGTTAATGGCTTATGGTTGGATGCCAAGACAGTAACTCTCCATACACAAGATTTTCAATTTTACAATAGGGCTTCCGTCAATTCAGAATTTATGGTTATTTGTTTTAAAATCTTACTACATACTAAATAAAAATAGTAAGTGAGTACCATAGTACTCAAATATATTATAATATTTTCAAACCATAAAACGTGTTCCAAATACAAAATACATAGTTCAAAAAAGGAAGTGAAACAATCTAAAGAATTACTCATTCGAATAAAACGCTTCCAATTTCAAATTTAAACTGTCTAGTAGTTACTGCCCACCTGCCGATGACGTCATCGGATTAGTGTTGCTGCACGGTGATTTCTATCGAATCAAACATCGATTCGTATCGCCGAAGTTTACTCCATCGCGTGTTAAATGCTCACAATTCATAATGAGTTATGTGACTTCGTCTCGTTTAGTTTTGTTTATAGGCCTTCGTGCTATTTAATATGCTGTAGGCAACCATATTTTATCTGGTATTGAACCATCGCTACCTCTTATTATAGTTCGACATTAATGGCCCGTTGGTGCATGGTTAAAATGATTATTACTGAGCATATTTCTATTACGACATTCATTTTATTATTTTAACTAGCAGGTATAATCTAGATACTAATACATATTATCATCAGCATCATAAAAATACAACGCATTAATAAGTAAAAGTGTTTCCCAATCGGCTATAAATATCTACTTGACATATTCCTCCGATAAATCTAATATGACATCACCGCAGACGCGTCAATTTTTTACCGTCTGACTCGTTCTGGGCTTGTCATTAAATTGCAATGCGTCTGGCGAGTTTGCGTCATAAATCTCATTGGAATATCGACTTTATAGTAATAAGAGACAAGGATTCGTTTGGTGTTGAAGCGATTAAATGAATCCATATAAAGCTAGTTAGTGTGACAAATCGAATGAGAATTAGCGTGATCGTGATAAAAATTATGATTGATTGTCTGCAGTCCTTCCGCGTTCAAAATGGAGAATAAAACCTACTCATGAATATGGTAATTTCACTCAAAGGATTGTTAGTGACATTTTCACATATATATGACGTCGTAAAAACTTACAAAGAATAAAAAAAAACAACTAAATAAAATAAAACGAAAGAAAAAATATTGGCGGGTTCACATATTACCAGTAGCAAGTACTGCGTAATCTACCAGGAAAACTTTGCTGACTGATTGAATTATGATTTATGGATACGAATACTTCAGTATGTAACAATATTGCTGGATAATGAATAAATCAGTTTCATAGTCATGTGAAAATGTTGCGTAAGTAAGTATATTGGAATATGTAAAGACGATAGGCATAAGTTATGTTTAAGTATACAAATACTATGATTAATTGACTTATTTTGTCTGACGGTATAATAGATAGGTACCTACTTACCCATTCAAGTGTTTTACAAAGATCGAAACATACCAGATTTGAAAACACAAATGGTAAATTGAATTTTGAAACATAATAATGAATTAATTTTATACTTACCTAATATTGATTTTGTAATTTTTACACAAGTATCGGAATACATTTTTTTGAACAAAAAGTAAAATCGTGTGCGTGGTGCATCACTATTGTACTGGACGCAAACGGCACTAGCGCCGCGGACGCTCTGTTGTGCGGTAAAATTAACTTTCTTCTTTGTTTGTTCACCATTGTTCAGTTTATTTGCGTTATTAAAAGTAGACGTTTTTATATTCACGCTCATTCGAAACGGTAGGAGTTCATTATTTAAAATGCAGTTAACCGTTCTCAAAGAGTTTAACGTTACTACTTATTCTACAAAGAAAAGCTGCACTAATGAAATTTAAAGAGGAAGTGGTAATTTTTACAGCTTATAATATCTACTACGTAATTTCATTATGCAATTACAAACAAATGCGTTGCTACTTTTAAAAACCGATACATTTTATCGATTCAAAAGTTACTACATTATCTACAACATAATTAATCACTGCCCTACATCTACATCACAATAATTGATTAGTCATCATAAATAAAATTCAAATTTGGAACGCCGCAAAAAAGAACAAGTTGAACGAGGTAGTTAACAACAAAAAAAAACAAATACCAAAGAATAGACAAACCGTAACATTTAATCACCTCCATCTAATCTAGATGGCGTTTACGGAACGTGGAATAAAAGCCTATTCACACGCACATAATACCGAGGTATATACCAGGCTGGTATTTGAGCATCCCCATTCAGCGTGGAAACAAAGAGGCATCGTAGCGCGACTTTTAGCCGGGTTAATTAAAATGTCAACAGCACTTATTAATCAAAACGGTTGACGGTGCGTTCGGCCGGCGCGGGTGCGACGATTTGGCCAAAATGTCTGTGAATAGGAACTTTATTGGAATTTCAAATTCAAACACTGACTAATCAACTGACGCTTGTTGATCAGTATAACTAGGTACCTATATGTATAATGGATCAATATTATTTATCTCACAAGAATACAGGTATAGATTCTGAAGACTGAGCAATCTAGTATTTAGGTAGCTACTTGGTACTATTAGGTACTTAGTACTTGGTACTCTTGAATAAATATAAGCACAAAAAACTATTACTAACATTAATTTCTTTGGCAACAATATTTCCCGCCCTGTAATATAAGAACACAGCCATTGTATTTTCGCTACGAAAAACCGAGAAAACGATAATCTTTTATACATTTATACAACAGCTGTTATTAAATAAATGATCGCACCCACATCATCCGTACAGGCAGTAGGATAGCTGTGACGTTGCGGCTACGTCATCAATCACGAGCGGGGCGGGGGAGGTATATAAGCAGGCGACGGCGCGGGGCGGGGGCATTCTTCATTAGCGACCCGCGGAGAACGCACGTCAACGCTCACGTATTAATCATAATAGGTCTTCCGCCTTATTACTCTTGTCGTTTCGTACGTGTCGTTGGGTCGGTAATGAGTTCTCGAGAACCGATTGTTATTAATCAAAGCTATTGGATATAGTGCGCCTAGTTTTCTTTGGTAACTACCAATATTATTGTTCGGGAAAAAATACGAATGTATTTTCTTTTGGCCAAGTTTCTCTGCGAAATATTACGACGTCCGTAATAATGTACGAAGGTTGGAGAGTAAGTACTTTCACTCTCATTGTGCGTTATTTATACGAAACTAAAACAGAAATGATTGTTGTTTTTTTGTTGTTTTCAACTTTAGTTTGCTAGATCAAGACTAAGAAGTTTTTTCATAATATTTTATCCTATTTTATATCCTTTGAGAACTGGTCGTTACAATGGAATTTATTTAGGAATAGGCCTTATTATCGGTGTTTACCAATAGTGGTGTTAACATACGTAACATATGTAACAACCACTGAGATCTGACACATGACCCTGTCGCAACTTGTCACTTAGCATTATGCAAATATGGAGCAACCTTCATCAGCTGCAATACGCATAGTGTAACATGATGTGAAAGTTACGTTTGTAACGTGTAGATGAGTGATAAGTCACGTGTCAGATCACTGTCACGTTACTAAGGTTAGTAAAGCGTTTAGAGTCCCTCTACTGAAACTTATGTTATCAAAAAAGAATACAACTGAAGTAAAATCTCGTATACTGAAGATAGGCTGTTTGAGGCTAATAGATACTCAGTTCGAAAAAAATACCAAAAATACTCAACACTCACGCAAGTTACGTAGGTAACAATGGAGAAGAAAAATGA
The DNA here is from genome assembly GCA_918843915.1 of Notodonta ziczac. Taxonomy (NCBI): domain Eukaryota; kingdom Metazoa; phylum Arthropoda; class Insecta; order Lepidoptera; family Notodontidae; genus Notodonta; species Notodonta ziczac. The sequence continues at coordinate 12,929,027 of OU974037.1, forward strand.
TCTATCTTCAATAGGCTTTTAATTTCGACGGAAACACAATAGATGTACGTAGGTGTACCTATTCAATTCGGCCTTGTACTAATTTGAGTATTGTGAAACATTCGATAGCCATTTTGGCAAATGACCAAGGTGTGAGCGAACTTCAGTACGAGCGGGCGTGGGACTGTTTATAAATACGGTGGGAGAGTTAAGCTGTAGCCAGTTAATTACAGATCATATACGGGCTGGCTCCACTGGGAAGTACCACTCTCTCACAGAATATCCGCGTTAAGCAGCTATTATAGCTGTGTTTCGTACGATGAATCCTCTGGCTCATGCGGCTCTCTAGCCGCAAGCCCAACTCACCCTTCCTCTTCCTCTATTCCACTCCCCTTCAGGCTGGCTAGGTGCGAGGAATTCTTTAGGTATTGCAAGCATGTATCAAACAATATATATATTTTAAAAAAAAGATTACTAGCAATGTGTGTTTATCACATTACTAGTATTCCCTTTAGCCCCTCCAACTAAGCTAATGCTTGTGCTAGGGGTGGGCTCACTTCAATAGTTTAATGGCCAGGATGGGGATCGAACCCGGAACCTCTCGGCTACGAGGACGGCCCCTCTAACCACTAGGCTATTGATGCTTAAAATAGGCTACAATAACTTATTATCAGGCGCATTTTCCGACTTAGTTATACGTATGCTAGTTTTCCGATTTAGTTATACTGTGCCTACTTGGACGGGAATGTAATTCAGGCTGAAACGTGCATGTTATGTAATGCTGAGTATTACGATGCTTCTCCTCTAGACTTTATTAATGAGAGGAAGTTCAACTTAAAATATAAACAGATTGTAATTCTTAAACTCTTTTGTAGCCAAATTCATGGGTTTGACCCTCAAGGCTTGATATTTAGGCTCAGCTATCACTGTTTTTTTACTGCTGAACATATTATCAAACAAATTTCACAATTTTCTTTATAAACATTGTACTAAAAACCAAGAATATACATAGCACGCACTTATCGACGCAAAGTCCCGCTCGTCAGTGCCGGCGCCAACTCCTGGAGTAACTCGACGAGGGCGATACCGTCGGTGAAAGAAGTTGCCGGCACGTGACGCGAATTACTATTACAGCCCCTACTATCAGCTGGAGGGGAGGGATTCTTCGTTGACACTCTCTACTGCCTTTTGCTGATATTGTATTGTGCGTATTGGCACAGTTCAACCGGACTGTCGACCAACTAAACTGCACAAATATTCCAGAATCAAATTAAAACTCTCTTTCTTTGAAAATAATGACAAGTCTTTGCTATTTTCAACCGACTTCAAAAGGAGGAGGTTCTTCTCAATTCGTGTGTATTTTCGCCAACAAAGCACTTATGAATAGTCAGAATCTACGACCGTTACGTAATGTAGATTCCACTGAGAAGATCCGGCAAGAAACTCATTGGTATACCCTTTTGGTATGAAAGTTTAAGTAAAAGTAGTAAAAACCGGCAACAATAGCTCCCAATTGCCGGTGTCACGATCCCTTAGTAGGGGTTGTGGAGTACAAAAATTGCCGGCTACGTGACGATGCAAGCGTTAAGAAGGGCGAGTGAAACGTGCTGTTTTGTGCAAAAGTAATTCGCTTGCTTCTGCTCTGAGAATGGTAGTTTGAAGACAAAAGTCTCGCTATTCCTGCTATATTTACGTTACTGTTCTATAGGCTGGCAAAATTTGTAGTATCCTATGTAAGGGACCAACTTGTTTCTGACTGTTTTTTACATGTTAGAAAATGTAATCAGGTAAAATTGGAAATCAATTTTTAAAACAACGGAATTTCTTTTTATAGAGGTCTTGCACCTATTCTATTTAAAAGAATCAAGTCAATCGGATAACACTGATCATAGTTTTATAACACTGGACCTGTGTTCTAGCAGTGGTTCTTGCGTGTCGACAATCAGTAGACACGATCAGCAGCAAGCACACGCAATGCACCTGGCAAATTAAATACTTTTTCGTATTTTGTTAGAACTGTGGGTTGTATAGAAACGCCTGATATGAAGGATGAATGTTGAAGTTGGGAGGTGGTAAAATAAATAACATTTAATTTACATTTCGTTTTGTCTTCCTGGTAAGCTGTCGAGAAGAAACGAATTAAATTCAGTATATCCTGAAAGATTAGAATATAGTTGTAAACAAGTCTATCATTTAGCGCTCATGTAGCCAGTTCAAGTAGATGTCATAGTTATGCGTTTCATTCCGTCTTCACTGCCTTTATTGATGCAATATCTGTAGCAAAAGCGAATGGTCAACTCAGGTCTTCAAAAGGATAATTTGAGGATCACGAGTAACCAGTTCAACACGTATCGGAATCAAAATTATTTGATTAATCAATTTTGAATTGAGAACTCGATTTGAATGTCAAACGTAAGGTTGACGTTTAAAAAACGGGGAGTTGCGACATGTCATTAAGACGTCTTGGTTTTTCTTAAAAACATATATCAGACGTTGAAGGGTTTATTTATTTTAATTGTCCAGTTGTACGACCGTTAATTGGCCGACGAGACGACATGGCGATCGTTATGGCTCTGTTAAAGGTCGAGATGAAATTGTGAATTTAAAAATGTACTTCCATTTTGTTTTTAAAGGAGTTTTTAGTTTTAATTCACTTTGGTTTGTTGAAAATTTCCAGATAATTTAAGTAGATGATATGATGTCTCCATAGATGAAACTGCTATTTAAAAGAAATAAAAAAATGGCTTTTGATAATTACTTATTCATTTCTTGGTGGTATTAAATGAATTCACGAATAATCGACACAGAGCTTAAGAAAACCATTACCGGCTTAAACCTTGTTGCAACTAGCGAAGAATATTAATTCCAATAACCTATTCTGGTAAATTAAGGGAGCTGCGGAAATCTCATCATAGTCCCAGAACTTAAACAACTAAAGTAGCCCTTTTATCTTATATCACTTAAGTACCTGAACCGTAACACCGTCTTTGTCACAAACAACTAGCTGAATTTGTCAGGAGGTCCGCAGACAGAGGCACCGAGTGATTGAGTCCTTGGATACCAGAGAACAATGAGCGCCTATTGTGCCACCCCTGACACGGAGACGTTGTTTGTTATACAAATAACGATATTGTTTCTGTATCGATGTTGATGACATCATCAGAACGGCCTTCAGAAGATGAGGGCAATGGAAAGAGGTCCTAAAGAGCAATTGTTATTTTACACAGGTTTATCTGTGCCATACCTTATGACGCATGGTGGCATATGTGGTTTGTCACTCTATGTAGAGTAGTAAGTAGTACTGATATGAGTGACGTTACACGAAATGATCTGTAAAGTTGAGAAGACAATGGCAAATCTCGTGTCAGATCACTGTCACGTTACTTAAGTGCCTACGGCGCTTCTGATAGATAAAATATTAGGTAGCTTAGCTTACGTGTTGGATTCAATTTGTTTGATTAGATTAAATACTACTAAAATTTCCAAGTCAATTACCTAATGTTCTCTGTTTGCATTTAGAGCACACCATCTGCAAGATGAAACCAAGTAGAAAAACTGTACTTGAATTCAGAATAATTTATTGTTTTATGTGGCTTGTTATTTTTATTAATACTAGCAAAAACAGATGCTATAGATAATTTATTGGTCGATACACTTCTACATGGGTGTACTGACGACGCGTCACGGGTTAAATTTACCTATTCTAAGTCGACCTCAATAACAAGGCATGATGATAGCTGTGTTCGTTTCTTCGTCACTTGCGGGATTATGACAAATTGTTTGATATTATTCATCCGATCGAAACACGTGGCTGAAACATGTGTGATGTTTGTAAAATTAAAAATTACACAGCTGGGTTCTATTCCAGCACTGATACACGAGTATCTTTTAGCTTACATAACATCACAACTCTATGGCTCACTCACTCATAACTATCTCTCAGAACGTCAAAGCTCAAAGAAGAGATCTTCAGAAATTAAATTTATTTATTTACTAGCTGACCTGACAGACGTTGCCCTGTCTTAACTTTGAATTCGAATTGTTCCGCTCAACTTTCTTATTTTTTTCTTTCATAAACATAACCTTCTCTGACAATAATAAACAAAACAAAAAATAATTTGCGAAATCGTTTCATCCGTTCACGCGTAATGTGATGAGCAAGTAAATAGAGATTCATTTTTATATATGAACTCTAAGCTCGTAGGTCGATTACTGCGCATGGCCACGGATTCGAGTGTCATTTCTTTGAAATTTTCGCATTCCTTGGTCGCCGTCTGTGGGTGTCATGTATGTGCTAGGCTCGCTTATATCTAGGCAAACGAAACCTTTTCCTGGATTTTCCACTTCCACCATGGGTATTTCGCGCACATAAGGTCAGGGTCAAGCTAAGCTAAGTTTAGTACAGTCTCTCATTTGCACTTACGGGAAATAGCGCTTAGACATCCTTCGCTACGTAAACTCCATTTACAGCAATACATTTAAAATCTTCGTCACCAATCGCATCTATCTTTTATTCGCCAGGAAACACAATTCTGTGTCTCCTATTGTCTCCCCACGCATTTAGGGTGGCCACCCTATATCTCGTATTGTATCTTTCCTAATACGATTCGTTGCAATGAATGCTTCCGGACCGGACTATGGGGTGCTTTGTATTTGATATCTGGACCAGAAATGATTGAGTTATGCGTGCGCCTGGACAATGGGGTAGTAAAAGGCTAAGATGAAGATTTTAGGGGACAAGATTGGAAAGCTTTTAAGGCATTGTAGGAAACTAGTGCAACGATAGAGTTACGATCGCACCTGCAGCTCCATATTAATTGCCTCTGAAATAAGCGACAATTTAACTAATTCTCTAAATTTTAAGATGTTAAAATTGTAATAGATACCTGCTGGTGGAACTCGAACCAGTGGGATAGATTTATGGCTCAGAGAGTGAAGATTTGAGTCTATTTAAAGGGTTTCAGCGTGGGATGTCATTTTCTAATACATGATGGCATCACCGCACGGGACCGCCGCAGATATACAAACGAATTTCAACTTTATATTTAACAACTAAGGCTACTACTATTAAGAACTGATCATTAGCTGAATCTAACAGTTTTTTTTATATTTCACACGTGTTAAAGGCACCAATAAATGTATTACCGTTTCGTAGTACGAAGACTCCTTCGGCATGGCTCGATATCGATCGCGAACGGTGCTATCGGCGCCGTTCGATTCCGATCGCGAACTCTGTAATACCGGTAATGGAAGCCAACGCAGCCGCCGTCCGATTTTCCGAATCGTTTGCGCCGAACGCGTATAGATAACGAGAAACTTCTCAGCTAACGTCTTATATGCTATTACACACTGTTACTTATGCTATATAGGCAGCTTTGGTTTTAGTCAATGTGATTATGGCGAAAAAAAAATTGTTAAGTGGTAAGGATAGTGTTCGCGAGTTTTTCTATACATATCTTGCTAAATATTTACAATTGTGCATTTTAGAGTTCATTTATTTTATAATATAACAACAGCCTCACTGAAAAATGTATAAATCGTATTCTTACAACACGGTTTACAAATTGGTAGTATAATTTTTTTGCCAATAAAAAAATATAATGTGGGATTAGTAAACTACAAAATTAACTTACCAGGAAAGACTTCTCGATAAGACTAATGTCATCCCCACTGTATCTGTAACAAAAAGGAAAATATATTTTAAAAATAATATAACGGGAAATCATTAAATTAAAATTAGTGAATTGGTAGCAAAATAAACCATACCAAACTTGTCTAAAACAAATTGATAACCTTTTAGCAATAGAACACGTCACATTTAATGTTCCCACAGAATGAGTCGACGTCTACCATGACGTCATCTTATCCTAAGTAAACAACACAGGCCTGAGACTAGCGTTGAGTTTACCTACTGACCAGCCCAACCCACGCACTCTCGACTGAACAAAAGATTTAAATTAGTCTATATATTGGTGAGTACACAGCAACCCCAAGCCCTTCCCTTTATCCTCCTTTCCAGGACGGCAAAGTCTAAGCAATACCGTTGCTATTGCAAGCATCTACAGGTGGAAACAGAAATGGTATACCTTTTTCAAAACTTAACTTTGTAATTCTAAAACTGTCAGCATTGCAGGAAACTTGAAAAAGAAGAGGTGTTACAGGGATACAGCTGTGTACAGCTTTCATAAGTCTACAAAACCTTTGGAACTTCAACCGTCCCACAAAGCCGAGAGTTTTAGATCTACAAAATAAAGTTGCAAAAAAAATAGTATACCCTTTCTGTTTCACCTAGTATAGGCTACGGGCGGGGAGCATGCTTTTTAGCTGACTTTGTTACATAAAAAATAGCATACGACTAAAAAAAGCATGCGAAAAAAAAATTTGATGCGAGGAAAATGAAAAGCTACTTAAAATATTTTTCAAATATGTAATAATACATGAACACCTGTACGTGACGTGGATAGATAGAGATGCATCACAGCCAGTTCACCTTCATTTCGAGGAATTCTCCAAATTAGGTTGGCTAAAACGGCAACGCGATAGCCTCATAAAGGAACGGCAGGATGAATGGACTGATTGGTCTCGGTCCTAGGGTGCCTATAGACCAGGGGAAGGAGAAAAATGAGGGGTACTCCCCTTCCTTTTTCCCCTACCGGGGCAATAGTGGGACAATACAATTGGGCTCCATCACCATACGGGAAGCGACAGTCGTTTCCAAGGACTACCTAGACACACCGTATTTGATATAATTTTTCAGACTTCAGACGTCCTTTAAGTCCTGTAACGATCGTAATAGATATTAGAATCACAGTTGAGAGTAGGAGGAGTTTAAATTTGAAATCCGCACCATTTTATTTTCAAATTCTAAACTTTTTCAACCGAAAGCTCATATGAACACTGTGAAAGTAAATTTAAAAGAGTATTTGCTTATTTACTTCTCATTTATTTACCACGTAAATATTTAGCAGGCAAATAGTTAAAGCCGTTTGATACGATGTAGAGACTCATTTGGCAGTTAAGCTGTACTATATAAACAGACCGGGCGATACATATATTATGTTTATTACTGAATACTAAGTAAATTATATGTTACATTTATATAGACAGATCTTTTTATTAAGTCACTTTTATGAAATGGTTTGTTTTGAATGTTTTTGAGCGCGTATTTGAATGTAGAGTACTTTTCTGTATATTATTAACGATAAAAGTAACCTCGTTTTACTGGACTATGATATTATACTTGTGTACCTTTCAATTTAAGAAAATAAAAAAATATAGGAGGTTGAATACTGAATTAATATTATTTCGTCCGTTAGGTTCGAAATGAGGGTTGAAGATGAAATACCATTTAATAACAACTAACATAAATGTAATATTATTTTCGCTATTATCGAACGAAACCTACTTTTAAACAATAACAAAGGAGTTAATAAAGTATTACAAGAAGGTGACAAAGCGATAAGTGATGCAATTATAATATACATGAATGATGTCATTGGTAAGAACGCTTGAATGTCGTAACAAATAGTTTAGATGATTGCTTTTATGTACACTACACGATAAAGCAATCAAATGTATTGTGATTTTTTGCAGACTCCAAAAAAATAAGGTTGGTTTAGTTTTGTTTAATGTTGCTACCACCTATAAATAAATAATAATAAATGACTATCGCCAGACGAACACCGCAACTGTATGGTCCCAAAATAAGCAACGCTCGTACTATGGGTACCGTATAATGGACTGGGGGCGATCCCAGTTACACCCAAACCTGTGCAAATTACGAAAAGGCAATTTCGGAAATTTGCCCCGTTGGGAATCGAACCTGCAACCACCATTTGCAGTGAGCCGAGCGGCCTACGCTCGAAACACTGCGCCAAATGTTCGCCGTCTAAAAGTCAATCGTTTCTGAGGAAAGAAGGATCCATTATTATCCTTACACAGTTACAAATACCATTGTATTATTCTTTAAAGTTAAATTTACTACATACTTGTGCATGATACCGCTAATGTCTAAATAGGGCAGGGTCTTTTAAACACGATCGGTAATCGTAGGGGTCTAGCACCCCTACGATTACCGATCGTGTTTAAAAAGTCGTTGTGTGTGGCAGACGGTTTAGCGAAATATAAATGACCAAAAAAATTAAAATACCCACCTCATTTTCCACATACCTTCGTTTATTTAACTCATTAAATACTGCTGTACATACAAAATTACGTAAAAAATCAACTTTTTACCCACTTTACTTGGCCACACGCATGCTCTTACGCATGACTTAATTAGCACCTTGCATCTTGTGTCATTACTTGAGAGAATGCAAATTGCTAATGCAAGCAGGGGACGGTATTATGCAAGGCCACGCGAGCGCCGCGGGAGGTGTTTATGCAATAAAGCGCCAGGTAAACCGGGACGGTAACTAATAATATTAGTTGGAGGCATCCATCGCCTGTGTCGGTTTAAACTTTGAGTCGAGGCTTTAAAACTATCTAATGGCACTATAAGCTTTACCCCCGACTCCGTCTGGACATATATACCTACAGGGTTATTTTTAAAACACTAACAATCTCTCAGGAATATGTTACTTATATCATAAACAACAACTTTTTATCGATGAAGTTTAATAAATCATCAGATTTTAATCCATCAGATGAGATTTCCATTTTTTTTATTGTTAGTGTTTTACCAATAACCCGGTACCTTTATTATTACAAAATATAAGCTACCTGTATTGAAAATTTCATCCAAATCCATAGAGCCGTTTTCGTGTGATGCTATGTCAACTTACAAATACTTTCGCATGTAAGTACCTAATTTTATGAGGTATATTGGGCAACTGTTGGCGATTAAATTTAACAGACCAATTGTTTGCCATTATTATTTTGATCTCGGCCATCACAAATGTCCAATCAAACAAAAATACCAGGGGTGCATAACAAAACAGGCGGACATCCCTCGACTAATCAAGGCGTCGCTAATCCAACGCGCTATTTGTCCGGCTGGCCGCGACATTAGTCCCGTGTCCGGCCCGGGATCCCGCCCCGGGTCCGGGATTTGTCCGGGATTTAAATACTTTGTTTTGCGCTGCTTGATTTGGTAAGGCTAATTTATTTATTAAAGTTACATTTTGGTTGCCGAAACTTCACGAAGGATTTCTCATCCAAAGCTCACAATAGGGAGGTGTGGACAACAACTAGAACCTTGTTTTACCCAAAGAGAGAAAGAGTAAGAATACATATTCGCTTTGCTTCCAACATTTTCAACTGCATTGCTCTTTATTTTTGTACACGTTTATGAAACAGCTCTTAACGTTTTAATTTAATCACCTCTGCTCGCTCCCCACTTAAAGGTGCCGTGGTGTGCGAGATATCGTACTCCTGGGACTATTTCTAATTTTCCTTCTGAGAGATGCTTACCTACTGTAGGTCTTTATTGCTATTAATTTGATTAGGTACATGGTTTAAGACTGATAACACGATCTGTAGGAACAATAATATTAAATACTTATACCATAGATAGATATAGGTACCTACTAAACTATACTTTACTAAACTATAAGGAAAACTAAGACAAGTTACTTGGAACCAGGAAGGGAAAGGGGTATATATAACTTGTTTATAATAGCTCAACAAACATTTGCTAGCATTGATTTGTATTCCTAATAACAAACTCAGGAATGTTTGGCTCCCAGACTGTAAAAAATCTTAAACAGCCACAGAGTCAAATGGCTACAGCGATTGGGGCAGCGATAAACAGTTTTTTTATCTTTCACGCTCGCTATTTTGGCATATCCCGGTTTCGCCTTGTAGTCAAACATTTGATGCAAAATAACAAAGTTTTTAAAATATACTTGGAATTCATTCCCAGACAAATATTGCAATGATCGTCAATTATCTGGTCATCATCTGGAGCTCCTAATTGCTTCCTCCGTAATGAATAAAGCATCTGACGATATCCCTATATTTAGTATTGTCCATCTAAACGTCGTGTCGTAGATGCTAAATCAGGGGACTGGATATGCTTGAGGATTACCAACCATGCTGTTTCAATCAAAGTTTCAGACATCTCATTGTTTTTTGACATTTAAAACAAAAAAAAATCTTTTTTAAAGCGAAGCTTCTATACGGACGTTCAGGGCGCTCGCCGCGCCGACACTCTATCCGTGCTAAGCGTCAGTAGCGTTACACGATGACGTCAGAGCTGCAGCGCCCTACACTTTAAACTATAAAGATTCGCTTCTTTCGGGCGTCCCTAGATCGTACTGTTTTCTTCATAAAGCTTAATTACTTAAATAAAAGTGATGACCTAGTAGCTCCATAATGTTGAGTGATGAAGAGTGTGTCTTAAGATCTTAAGATTATGTTCACAAGATATTGCCAACAAGCTAGTAAGGATTAGATATTTTATCGCTGAATTATTGAATTATCCTGCCCATTGCAAGATTGTGACTTACAAGAACAACCGCATCCACAGAAAACATTTCATCCGTGCCGGCTCTGTGTCTGTTAAAATGTTCACCGTCATAGAGACATCGCCGGCGCGGATGTATTTAATCTCTGATACGGGCGGCGTAATGGGCGGAATTAAGCGAATCGCCCGCCGACCGATATCGTGATGGGTTTACGTTCCTTCTAGTTTATTGCTTTAATATGGGATAGTGCGATGTTATCTGTGCTTATTTGGCTCGTTTTTTATTCTGTGACAGTTCATTGCTAGATGGTTCAATTGAAATTCTGTAGGTGTTAGAGACAACTTGATCTCAGTGTCTCTACATTTTACTCGACAGCCTCAGAAGGAGGATTACCTATTTAATTCTTGTATGTGTATTGAATTAAAGAAACGCCAGAATCAGATTATCCTATGAATCGTCAATATCGTATAATTAGTGAGGGTATAATAAAAGGTCTGGTCTTGGTCGACAAGTAAGGTTAGCCCAGAATAGTACCAACAGCATAACTCATTACTAGTATTTCGATATAGAGGTTGTTTCGTGAGGAGGAATTAAGTATTCATAAGAGCAGAGTATCACATCTGAAATCAGACTAAGGCCGCCTAGCAACCAGATGGTTCAACGTCAAGAAAATAGGTACATGCTAGATTAGATAGTATAGGACCGAATGGCGGGACTGAAATGGAGCTACACAACACCATTGCTTTCTCCATAAAAAAGGAAGCGGTTATTCTCACCAAGAACCCGACACGATGTTTTACCGATTAAAACTAATTATTACTACCTCACATTAAAAAGAAAGATTGATGTTAGATAATAACCAACCACATAAATATTAAGACGACGTTTTAATCAAAACTGAACCGATTTTTGAAGCGAATACTAACTGTATTATTGTCACACAATTTGGATGTCGGCCAAACAGATCCGCTCGGGGTTTTGAAACCCCGCATCTAGTTTAAGATCATGTCGTATGTCCGGAAAAGTGCTGAGTATTGCTTGCCATGTTTACGAAGAGAAAATAGTAGATAAACGCACCTTCTGTGTTGAGTTTAAATAGGTAAATAAATTTCGATACACTAAGCAACATTTCTATAATGTTTACCATACAATTGATTGTGGAGATCCCAGGATTATTAGCAGGAGGCTATTTTTAAAATTTTCCCCTACAGGATTCGAACCCTGGTTGTGGATTTAGTGCTAAGAGCAGTAATCCGGGCGGCAGTCGTGCGAGTTTTAAATATAGGTATAACATTAAAATAATCTAACGGACCATCTTAGGACAGAATATTAAACTAAACGCCAATTTTCTGTATTTTTATATAATACTAGCGGCCCGCCCCGGCTTCGCACGGGTACATTGCGGTTACATTATTCGAGTTTAAGTAAGGATCCCTAATTTTTTTGAAAATATATTATAGCCTATGTCACCCGGGGATAGTGTAGCTTCCCAACAGTGAAAGAATTTTTCAAATCGGTGCAGTAGTGTCGGAGCCTATTCATTACAATCAAACAAACAAAGTTTTCCTCTTTATAATATTAGTATGATTAGTTCAAGCATTACAGTCACACGGCCATAAAAATGTAATCAGTTTGTGTAAGACAACCCGTTCCAGTGTGGTCGACTGTTATCGAATCCTTATAAGGCAAGGTAAGTGAAGAAACAGAAATAATAATGATAGCAACAATACTGTATCTATTCCTGGTGATCGGCTTTCTCAGGAATCATAAAAATTCATAGAACAAGACGCAAAGACTTGACTCATCATACAAAAACTGAATCAATTCTCACACTATTCAATTCAAAAACTATCTCGATGTTACCATCTACAAAAAATAGTATGATGCTAAAAATTCCGCTCTTGCCTGAGAACCGAACCCAGCTAATAGGTGTACCGTTGCAACCATGCGCCTAACGGTACAATGCGATACAATTATATCGCAACCGGAAAATATACATCGCTTCAATTCCATAATGATTGTACAACATACGGCCAGCCAAATAAAACCCGTCGGTCAATGGAATCCCAATCAACGGAAGGTCAGACTTAACTGGAGATGTTTTGGTATACATTACATAAAGAGCCGTATATTTTAAGTCATCATTCATACTCTTTGCGCCGTCACGATCGCCCGAGGCTTAATCCAATTTAAAATTCATCCGGCCAACTTGAAAAGTCCACTTAATTTGCCTAGGATGGTCTGGAGAGACGCTTTTCAAATCCGTCGGGTAGCGTCTTGGAAGCGCGTGAGGTCGCATTGACCGTCCTACTTAGGGGTGAAATAATTATACATTGCGTTATGTGGTACACTTAATTATACGTTGCTGGTGATAAAACAGCAACGGAGAGTATCATTAGCGATATTTTCTTTGGTCGTGATAGTTCGGCATTGATGAGAGTAATTGATGCAAGTGCGCGCTAATTACGTGCGAGAGTGATTGAATGATTTCATTAATTTATCGGCGTTCATGTTGTTTTTCCACGATTGGCTTTTATTATTTTTATGTGCTTGATGTCTAATTGTCTTTAAATATCGAATCCATACTCAATAAAACGTTAGTTAATCAACACAAGTCAAGTTGCCTCAAACTACTAGTTAAGTCTGATTAGTGTTCAGTAACTTATCTTGCTAAAATAACCCTCAACCTAAAATTTATTTAACTGAATCAAAAATTGAACCATAAAACATTCGAAATTTCGCCCATGAACGCTTGGCTTGCCTATCGTCTATTTCGCATGGGAAGTCCCGCGGAATAATACGGAACTTAATTGTACACAGAGTAAATTGTATTGCCGACACGCGACTACTACGCCGCGTCACGGGACTTCGTATGTGAAATAATCTGTATTTAACGTGAACTAATAAATAATAATAAATAAATATCGCCAGACGAACACACCAACTGTATGGTCCCAAACTAAGCAACGCTTGTACTATGAGTACCGTACAATGAAATTTACCCTGACGGGAATCGAACCCGCAACCACCTCAGTGCAGTGAGCCGAGCGGCCAACGCTCGAACCACTGCGCTGAGCAGTCGTCAAACTGGCATGAAACATCGATCTATACCGTGAGCCAAATTGCCACACGAAAATTGCACTTTGATCCCATTTCATTGACAGTTTTCTCTATAAATCTCATTACCAAATTCCAGTTAGCGCGGTAATGAATGCTGCGGCAATAGAATGCCTTGTTTTTGTTGCAGGTGGCTTTTAAACAGATTGCCGACGACCCCGGTTCGTTCCCCACTTAGTATAATTAAAACCTTAAAAGATTTACTACGAAAATTCGGTTTTAACAGCGATTTTCGGTTCGCGAACGCTTTGAACGTTTATCGGGGCGGTGAGGACGAATCAGAGTTGGAATTTCACGAATTTTACGGGCAACATATTTTAGGATGGGAATGAGATTTTGCGATATCTAATCTCATGCTATATTTTCTCTTTGAGGTCGGTAAGCTATATTTATCCGTAGGTATTGCTCTATTAAGTATGCGTTAACATAATTTAGAATTTCATGCTATGAAATAAAATGACGTGTCTTAAGAATTAACTCATCAATCATGTGTTTTATGTGTCTTAGGACTCAAGAGTGATCTTTTACCGAGACTCGAAGTCCAAACTCAAGGTTTACTACTGGACGAAGGAACGTAGCATGTTGGGATTTACACCGAATTCGCAACTGCACCATATGATAAACGACGAGATGACAGAAAATATGCGGCAAAAAGCAGCAAATAAGAATAGAAATCACTACCACAGATCAGAGAATATTATCTAAAATCGAACTCACAGAACATTCTAAAATAGTTGGAATGTTTGTATCGCTTCAAAAATTACGAAACCTTGTCAAAATTCAACGGGACCATCAGCAATCCAATTACCATCGCTTCATGGCCACTTACCATCATTCCCCGATGCGATCATTGCCTTCGCTCGAATGTGGACATTATAATAGTATTAAACAACGATTTTGTCCGTTATTATGACGTTGGTGACGTTTACACGCGTAGAAAGCGTTAAACGGTGGATGATCATCATTTTAAGGCGAAGAGTGTATGGAGGAAACATATTTTTCACACAGTGTACAGTGACTCATAGGAGTAATCTGAATATACTACGACGAAAAATGGCTTTAAGGGTGCCCTTCCACTTGTGCTGGGTGGGCTGGTTTGGCTAGTTAGCCTGCTCGCTTCGACCAATCGCTTCATTTTAATGAGCGGCGGAAACTGAAGCGATTATGTTGGTCGAAGCGAGCAGGCTAGCTAGCCCAACCAGCCCACCGGGCAGACTCCGCTACGCTAGTCTGTATTGAGGTTCATAGGTACATATAGGTAAGCATAGGCGTACGGGTAGATCAGGCACTGAAAATAAATTGAAACTGTGAGCCATGAAAGGATTGCCAACTTCACCTTCTTCATCCTACGTCTATGCAAAAATGTACTTTAAAATGTGTTGTAATTAAGGTAGATAATCCTATTACATTCACGCAAATGTATTATTGCGTAAACCAACACATTCACCAGTCCGCACAAAATTCCATTACAGCGGTGACTTTCTAAAATGAAAAAATGACATTTTGACAACTAAACACCGTCTTAACCGCAGGCTGCGTTCACACAGCATTAGAACGTCTCTTTGTAACGATCACAAACTCGATTACCTCATTACGACACTCGAATTCAACCACTTATGGTGTGGTTTCAGTGTGAGATAAGCGTGAGTGAGAGTTCAAAGCTCCGCTCAATTTAATCCATTCATTTTTATGGTTGTTATCTGTGAAGAATGAGGAAAGATGCCAATAGTTAATTTTACCATAAAAGTACATACTTAATCCAAAAACAAAACCTATTTGAAAAGAGAGTTTGGTCGACAGTCTTTTGTCGAAACGTGAATCTGCGAACCTAGGGCCCTCACAAGTCTGAGAGCGGTCCTGAGTACGCTTTTGACATGCCATTTCGTACTGGGGTGGCATAAGAATGACATTTTCAAGATCACTCTCAGACTTGAGATCAGTTTAAGAATACGGGTCTTATTCTGGCGTACCGAGGTCGCAGAGCCCGTGGCGTAGGTTGTATTTAATTAAAAAGATAAATAAGACATCATACCTATCACTGAACATAATTCTATTGTATTTCTAGTGATCCACTTTAAATGAGATAATTCATACCAACAGATTGTCCAAAGAATAACTCTAAATAAATGATTTATAAAATCCCCGACGCGATGACTTTTTAAACTACAAAAGAGCTGATAATTTTCAAACGGCTGAACCCATTTTCATAAAACATAGCTAAGAACACACTCGATCAGAATACCTTTCTAACCAAAAAACCAAATTAAATTCGGTTTATTCACTTGGGCGCTACGATTCACAAACAGACACATATTAAACTTATAACACCTCTTTTTCGTCAGGGGTTAAGAATTACTACCAAAGACTAGTTCTGGGTAGTAACATTCGTCCCAAAGTATACTCCTTCCTACACTAGACTAGATGGTAGGCGAGATCTATTCGAGTGAAGCTAAGCGAGGAATAGCTCAGCCAAGCTGTATCTAGCGCCGCACCCTGCGGTTCGGTGAACTGTAAGCGAATGAAAAATGTCCGCTCATTTGTCGCACATGGTGACGAGAGCCCGACACGTCGAAATATTTACCCCCTTATAAAAAAACCTGGTATAGCGGGTGAATAGTTTTATATCGATAACTTTGGATAACATTTGGTAATAATTAATTAATACACCAAATTTAATTATTCAACATTTTATTTTGTAACAGATAAAACCAAAAACCAAACTGACACCTAAAATTATAATAACCACAAACACGTAAAATATCCAATGAGCAATAATTATAATCAAAAAAATATTGTCAGATATGATAAATAGTTATACATCGAATTGTCTCTTTCTGTAATCATTAATTTGACATTCGAAAGAAGAAGACAAAGCATGGTGTAACTATACGACCACTAAACCACGTTTATTATTAAGGGAAGATTGTTTTAAACGCCTCATATATATAAACTAGTGACCCGCCCCGGCTTCGCACGGGTGTTTTTATGAGTGTTTCTCTATTATATTATGCAAGTATTATACATAAAAACCTTCCTCTTGAATCACTCTATCTATTAAAAATACCGCATCAGATTCCGTTGCGTAGTTTTACAGATCTAAGCATACATAGGGACATACAGACGGCGGGAAGCGACTTTGTTTTATACCATGTATTGATAAAGTCGGCAATCTTTGTTTTATTTTGAGACATTGTCGTTGGTAAAGCCAACCTGTAGTCAGGAGATGGTTCGACCGGCGCAGTACCCCCCTCTCACAGAAGAATGCCGTTAAGTAGCTATTATAGCACCGTTTCGTACGATGAGTATGAGAGCCGGGAGTTCAATCTCCCTCCTTTCCCCTCCACAGAGCATGGGACAGAGCAGTATTGCAAGCATCTATAGCATCCTTTCCCAAAGTGGGCGATAACGCCCCCTTGTGGGCGCTGCAGGTCTAAAGGGCGGTAAGAGCCAGAAAAAAAATGAGGGCGTTGTGCAGCTCACAAAATTCGAATAATTTAATTTGACGTTATAGTGGTTTTTAAAAAGGTGAAAAAATGGGGGCGCTAAAAAAAAAAAATTATTCTCAATTTGGGCAGTATACAAATAAATTTGGGAACCACTGATCTATAGGGTACGGTAACTGCTTAACATAAGGCGGGTCGTATTCTTGTTTGCGACCTTTGTTATAAAAAAATTGCTCTCCGATCCACCACTCTCACGTCTCACACATACAGTAAGGGAAGACATATACAAATAATTTATCTTGGCTGGGGGACGAGTCTCACGGAAAAGTAACAAATTATAGAGAATATTATTATTAACCTAATCCTAACCCAGTTTTTAACCCCCGACAAAAAAGAGGGGTGTTATAAGTTTAACATGTGCGTTTGTGTATCTGTGTGTCTGTCTGTGGCATCGTAGCGCCCAAGCGGATGAACTGATTATTTTTTTTTTTTTTTTTGTTAGATAGGTAACCTGATCGAGAGTGTTCTCAGCTATGTTTCATGAAAATCGGTTCAGCCGTTTGAAAATTATTTGCTCTTTTGTAGGTCAAAAAGGCGTCGCATCGGGGGTTTTCTAAATTTTAAATTTTTCCGCTAAAATATGACAAAGCACAACTCCAATCGACACTCCGCAGTGACTCAATAAGTTAAACTGTATAATTTGTTATTATCCTATTAAAACACCGCGAGAGCTTTAATTCGTTTATGAGTATGATCTGGCGCATCCGTTTTGCACAGGATGCGTGTAATAAGAACAGACATGATTAATTTATTGTTTCATAAAAGACTTACGCGTATTTACACCAAAGTCTCTTAAATGATCTTCTTAACAAGTGACACTTAGATTAAGAAGGCTCAAACCAACCTTCGCATAGATTTCAATGTGAGGATGTTTAAACCAAATACTTCCCTGTGGGCCATGCAAGACTCTTAGTACTATCTATAGCCAGTATCACGTGTATCCATATCACACCAGCATGACGCTATCGCGAGAAAAAAATATGAATCACTAAATCACATTACATCTGGCATGGCTAGTTGGGTATGTAGAAACGCTTGTAGACTCATCTTGTCTTCACGGGCTGAGGTATTAGTGGTATTAGTGTTCACTAAAAAGTTGTTTTAGTAACCCCTCCCAACAATCTATAAACCAAGAATTTAAAAAATGCGGTTGTAAAATCTATAGTGATTTTGGACACAAAGTAGGAGCAATAGTTAGAATATATTTAAAAAAAAGTAACATCTAAATTTCTAAATTAACTGAATAGGTTCTAAATGATTACACTGTTCGTACCGTATAACTTAGGAAAATATAATACTCACAAGAAATAAAGGGAACGTAACTGAATATCAAAAATTCAGGGCAAAGATAACGATGTAATTTATAACCTAGATTGAGAACAGAATGACGGAGCTCTAGGAAAAGACTTGAATAGAGTATGATGGGAAAATAATTGGTTTTCTGACAATATCAATCCAATGAAGTATAATTATAACGTGATAGAATAATAACAGAAGCAATATTGGATAACAGTAAAATACTTTATATAAACAAGACTAAATTGAGTTGAAATTAAAAACGGAAGAAATCAAAATAGAGGTAGATTCTAATTACAATGCCTAATACTGGTGATGTATGAATTTTATTATGAATCAAATCGATACGAAATAAATGATATTGTAACCTGAATTTGGGTCAAGTATTCATTCCAGTGGGTCAGATGGTCATGTACTGTACAAGTAAATGGTAATGATATTAAACCGATTGAATGAACACAACGGCCTATTATCAACACTTGGCAACTTGAATAAACACATCGTGGGAATATTCTATAATAACACAAATAATAAATACATGAATTACACTGTATTGTTTAATTGTGTTCATTCTTTTATTAATGACCGTCAATTGCTTAACAAGTTTTCACACTTGCTATACAATAATGGAATTATTAGGTTAAATAAGTAAAACAAAAAGAATGCAGCAAAGATAACAGTCAATGCTTTCTCAACTCGTGGTGATTTAATTTGTTCAGAAACTGAACAGCGCAGTAAAGTTACTAACTATAAATCAAACAATGAGATAAAGCGGTTTGGATAATGTTGGTCTAAGCTCAAAACTTTTATACTCGGATCAGGGGATTTCGTAAGTTTTTCTAAATTTCCAAAATGCGGAGCGAATTTTGAGCTCACTCTGAATTCAATATAAGCTGGGATTAGGTTAGTAACTATTATGAAAGAAGGCTTCATCCCAATTATTTAGAATAATTAATTAATCCAAGGTGAGTTAAAGAGCGAGACATTTGGAAAATAATATTGAGAAAATCACTTTATAAGCAAATACTGCTCAATTTACTTTTTATAACCCAAATCCATACCAATGAGGTTATCAAGTGCGAAAGGCCTTCATAAACAAAAATAAAAATTCCCTTTCTCCAATAACAGAAGCAGCCTTTTCTAATAATAACGCGATTTCAATACCAAAAGCCCGAAAGCCGTTTCACAAACGTCCACAAACCTAATTACAAAACAATTCAACGGATCACCATTCCGATCCTTTTAAAGTAATTGAACCTTATATTTGTCGTCAACCAATTCTGACGCATCTTTTTCCTCAATAAAAGGCCCGTAGTGATACCTTCGCCGTCATCCATCACTTGTACCTTATCCAATAAGACAAAGAGCTCATCACAATGGGGCAGGGGTGAGGTTACCAGATACTCGCAATTTCCAGGACGGTCCCGTGGCAAACAATCGCAAAAAATCTAGAAATTTTTATGCAAAGCCTCAAGATTTCGGATGCCTTAAAAATTTGACAAGTTAATAACTAATGAAAGAAAGAAACTTTGAATATTTTAGTTTTATTTTCTAGTAAAAACGTCAAAATTATTTTACTATTCATCTGCAAGATATGTAATTATGAGTTTTGTGGCGGAAATATCCTGAAAGTAATATTGCGTTTATTTGGTATCCCTAGCAAGAGGGCTTTCCTAAGGGAACCGGCGCCGACTGTTCGCTCCCTCAGGGACCTTTTGTAATCTGCATTGACGATTTGTGTTCTGCACAATAGGGGGATCATTTAGGTCCTCAACTCTCCAGCATTGTATATTGAAGCTTCAATCTTAAGTACTCGAGTTAGACCTTAAAATTAAACATTAGATACCACTCAAATAAATGTCTGCACTTAAGATTTGTTTTCGCTATCAAGCATCAATCTAGTGTGCCATCAATCTAGGATTCCAGATGTTTTTGTTTGCTTTTTCATTCAAGCTGTATTGCTACAAGAAATTCAAGAGTAACACTCGCTATTTGTTATTAGGCTTCACAAATAGAGGATTTTTGTTCGTATTTTCTCTAACACACTTTCCAGAATGATTGATAGCAATTTTACCGTCGTCGCTTGAATCTAGCGTTTCTTTCATATAAAACCTATCTCCTTTTGTTTCTTCGTGTCTATTGGAGTTTCTTTATGAAAAATATTTTGTAGAATTGTATCTTAAAAAGTTTTTACTAAAGAATTAACAAAACTCAACCGATCACTCAACTAATTAAAGCAGGTTAGGTCAAATCTAGGTCAAATCATACAGCTGTCAGAATTGAATTACCGTTCATAAACGCTTCTGAATTCAAAATAGCGAAATGTATGATTCAATTTCCATCTTGCTTGAAGGCATTGTGCCTGTCAATCTGTAATCTGTGTCATCAATTCTTGGTCCCTGCCCCTCTCTCGCCCCTTCTAAGCCCCTAACGTTTTGGACGGTATAATGCACTTAAAATATTCTATAGCGTCATAAAAGGAGCGTAAGTTACGAGTCCCAGTGGTATCAAGGCTAGTGCTGTTCCGAACCGATGTTGGATTACACGCTCCCTTATCTTTAATTTGAATTCTGGATGAGGTTACTTAAACAGTGAGATAGGTCGGATTTTTATCAGCGTCTTTAATTAGATCGATAAGATTTTGGACTGGAATCAGAAAATAAATCCTCGTGTTTAAACATGCCTTACTTTCTTTTCTTAATTAACTTAATTCGAGTCTGGGATGCTACTCCTACCTAGCAACGATAATCGATATATCGTGACATTAGTTTAGTCGAAACCTAATAAATTCGTGTGTCGTATCGATTACTGAACGAACAATATATACTTTATTGTTGGTTCAGACGATATACAACGGCACAAAAGATGGAATTTAGAGTAGAATTCTACAATACGAATGTAACGATATATCGATTATCGTTGCTAAGAGTAGCACCCCTGATTAACTTTAAAAATCTTTTGAATAAACTATCTTGTTCTAGTTTTCACATCACTACCCGTTCCACATGTTCCCATGGGATTAATACTGGAAACTTGTTTTAGTGCAAGCTATAGTATATGTAGCCTGCTGTTACGTTATTCGCTATTTCTATGCCCAAATCCTCGGAGTAACGTTTATTATTATAATGTTGGTGCTTTAATTTTGATTTATGTCTGCAGCAAGGCTTTTAAAATAAAGCGAAAAGTTTTTAAGTATGCACAATTTTATTAGAAACAAAAATAAAAAATAGGTTTTCTCTGGAAAGATGATTGTATAGCAATTTTCGGGGTGAATATAGGTGTTTTTACTAAACTTTAATAAGCTTTCTCGGTAAAGATTCCAAAATCTAAGAATTCAATATATGAACAAAACTTAGTAACTTAATTACTGTAAAATTTAATTTCTCATCATTTTCTTTTAAGTTTGTTTACCTCGAAACTGACATCTCGTTAAGTTGTTTTAACTCAATCATTTATTGTTTCACACGGGTTCGTTGAGGTCCGCTCGTAATGGAGCGTGATCATACTGAACAGCCACAAGTCTAATGATTATTAATAATACCGGCGATCATTTATAAATACATTAACTATTTGATATTGTACATAAATATAAACATTAAAAGCACATAATATAAATAAAAACCACTTCGCCTATCTGTTCCTCTTTACAACATTATCTACTTATGTCGTTCTAAATTCAAAACATTTCAATTTCGAAGCAAACATAACATCCCGACGTGATCACCACCAAATGCGTTTAGCCATCAAATTCATAGCGCATCAAATCGTATTATCGATACATCGATAGGAATAATATCGATTATAAAGTTCAATCATTACACGACTGAACGATACGAATACTCTACGTATCGGACATACAGCGTCGCCGAATTGAATCGAGTTGATAATCGATAATCGTTTCGGGCGTGTTTGATTACGAGTGTTTGCTCGTTTGTGCCCGCTGATTGCGAGACGTCAAATTGAATAATCGCGTTGCAATTATTGCCGTCAACATTTTCGATGTTTACATACATTTGTTAGTAGGCAAGATTTACATAATTTTCGGAGTGGTACCGACGGATTGTTTGCGGTTTACGAATTGCGGGTCCGATTACTTTTGGCAGATTTTTATCTAACTGTGCCGATGTAAATTAACAATTTTTAAATTATTAAGTGATATATCGATTTTGGTCAAAATTAATTCAACTCACCCAGCATTAGAAAAATAAACTCTTAGTCATAATAATGTCAACTCCTAAAATACATAAAGGAAAACCCCAAATAAAATTTAACCCATCAACCATTAACATTCCTAATTCCAATTTGAACTTTACGCTCACAATCATAACGATTAAATTACACCGCTGCAAATTCACGCGTACCATGGCATGTTTCAAACAGATGCGGTATCCTAATCAGGTATTCAGTGAACGTCACAATTCGTTCCCGAGTCCCGACACGCGTTTTATACTGGCGTATACATCAAAACGTGGAGGATGTCTGTTTGTCGAAATTAAACAACCCCAGCTTAAGTCAAGGATCCGCCATTTATTTTAGGCAGATGCTGGGGACAGAATTTGGAGTGTAATTTTAATACACATGCGACAAATTAAACAGGTCCGCAAAAATCAGAAAAAAAAATCATGGTGTTTTCATTAAAATACGCGCCTATTTCAGTCTTTTTAGAATAATATAAAAGGATCAAAGTCTTTTGATCGCCTGCGGCATCTTCATGTAGTCTTTGTATTTCACTCCTAACCTACTACAATATTCTATTAAACTTTGTTTATCATGTTAACCACAACATTCAACTCTAGACATCTCGGCACAGTCCAAGCCGTACAATCTACACACACACAGTACAATCTAAATTGTATGTATATTGGATGCTATAGTATTAATGCCTACTCTACTATACAAAGTAAGTACCTGGGAGTTATGCTAATACCTCATTAAAATGTATGGTTAAATCAAAATAATGGAATGAGATGCTTTGACATTAATAAAACAATATTTTTTTAAATTTCGAATATCAAATTGGATCACTTTGTATTCGTAGGGTGACCTTATCCACCGCAATCATTTGTACAAATGCGAAAATATCTTAGGCAAATATTAATATTGGTACGCGTACCGAATTCGGCCGCATCCGAAATCCGAGCGATATCCGGCGAACCGAAACGAACTGCTCAATTAGGAACATACCGATAATGAGTTGTCAAAACAAGGGCTCCGGTCTACAACGCTACGTTTGCCGCACGTTTCGATCTTATTATTTATCATTTAAAGTTTATTTTCGCCCGTCAAAACTTTAGGAGTGTTTTGTAAATTTAATGCCAAAGTTGAATTGTGAAAGTTTGGTTTCGGTTGCGTAGGATTTGTTTAAAGTTTTAAACCAAATCCGGCAATTAGTGCGTTGGGCTTTTTTCTGGTTTAATATATGTCCGTTTCATTTGGGTTTAACTGTAGTTGGACTGAAATGAGAATGCACGGATAGCGAATTTATATTTAAGTGAAAAATTTGGATAATTCTGCCTATTATTGGTACTTATTTAAATTAAATATTATAAGTCTCAGCTGCGGTTTCAACATGGTTACACCAAAATATTAGCCCAAATTATCATTTTCCCAATTATACTGTCAAGAAGTTAGACGACAGTATGAAACGTCAATTTGAATGGCGTCATTATGAAGCGTCGATGTAATTTCCCGCCCAGTGATGGATGGTGGTCGATCAGAAGAGACGAGCGATGTTGACGGGAGTTGGATGATGTTATGCAGTAAGTTAAGTCCGTATTAATAACAACAATGTAACAATACGATGTTACGTCACGGGAGTATTTTTGTTTAATTTTTGAAGTTCTTATTGTCCTGACATAATTATTTCTGCCTTCGAGATACTTCTACCTTTTTTCCTGTTTCCGATTTTATGATCACCCTTATACTATAGGTCGATGTGAATGAGCAGGTCACTTTTTTCCATGAAAGTAAACGAGCCCTTGTTATGTTAATTTAATTTATAAGTATAGACTAATATATCTCATAATTAAATCACACACGAAAACAATAAAAAGGTTGAAAAGGATTATGATAATAATAATAATAATTGTTTATTTGCATAAATAAGGTACAGAAGGTTGGTAACATGTACAAAATTGTTCTCTTATTCTGCCTTTAATTTCGGCGTGCAAATTAAAATAAAAATAATATTAAATTACATACTCTATTCAATTAAATTTTATTTTGATCATAATCATGCTGGCTTTAAACCGATTATCCCATTAAATTGTATTGTTGAATTAAAAGACAAATAATGAAAAAAAATAAAAATTAATAATAATCACAAACATCAATAATAATAATTTCAATAATGGGAGACATTTTCCATACAAAAATAATAACAAAGATATAATTTAAAATTTACGTGCAATTGACAAATCTTACAATTTATAATCTAAAAACTCATGCACACTATAAAAGCATTTTTCAATTAAAAATCTCGTCAAATCATTTTTGAATTTAGAGAATGGTAGAGTTTTTATGGAATTTGGTATGTAGGAAGATCATCAAAGAGGTTATAAGGAGAAAGCTAATACCTATATTACCTCGTATCCTAATACGATAAGTCGGATTATACAATTTCTTAGAGATTCGACACCCTTAAAAAATAAGAGTTTGGATCTCATAATCTATCCAATTAGTACAGCTTATTTTTATCTACCTAATGATTATAGGTCTCATTTTACATCGTAACAAACGTAGAAAAAAATTAAACTGTATTATCTGTGTACAATCGACCTACTGTTCCTCCTACAATGTGGCCGTGCCTAATGACGCGAGTTACATCAGAAATTGAACGGATTGCGTGACTCAATTCCTTTCAAAGCTACTCTGGCACCTTCTAATATTACTTAAAGTATTTTTACGAATGGTAATTCCTGAAAATACGACTAAAATTGATTCTCAATATCATGTTTCACAAATAATATTAAAAATAGACAAGCCCGCTGAGTTTCATGTCGGATCTTCTAAGTCGAAGTCGCTTTCCGATCCAGGTACTCATATCTTAAGAAGGAAATACAGCTGGTAAATGCCGCCGTGCACCTACATAAAATAAAAGGTAAAAAAAATAATGATAATAGTAATAATAATAGTAGTAATAACCTTACGATTAATAGAATACCACTTTATTCTCGGTCCTTTTTGTTGTTGTTGGCACGTAAGTAAGGCGTATTTTTGTTATCATTACCAAGAAGAAATTATACACCCTTCAGAGATGATGGTACATAATATTGGATTTATAAGAAAGTAAGATGTTTTCGATCAAGTTATATTATTTTCGTGGAAATTTCTCTGTTGCCAGATTGTTCTGAATCTCAATAAGGATAATCCGATTATACATTATGTCGTGCAGCAGTTTGTTGCCTAGGCATTGCTTGAACTAGACAAATACTAGTAACATGTACGACCAATTAGTAAGTAGAGGATCGACCACGTTACGTAGCAGTTTGTGATTGGTTTATTCGTAAATGGACCACTATTTCTAGTAGGTACTGTGATATTGATGATTTGAGAAAGGTGGTCTTTTGCCATTGTTTAGTCATAAGCAATTACGTCAGCGTTTTGAATTTTGGATTCCATAAAATGATAACTTACTCACCAACTATAGTTGTAGTTCGTGTCAAAATATTGTTGCATACTTACAAAACCAGCGAAGTTGAAACAGGCTTACCTGCAAACGACAAACACACACATCAGACGGTACTCAGACTTTACTCATACATAAGTGGACTCCATTAAGTCCACATTTCTTTATAAACAATTTTGTAAAGCTCCCCCATTCATGCAAAAAGCGGCCGCTTTTAAGCACTCACATACGCGAGGTCACAGTATTGGATGGTGCGAGTGGCAAGATGAAGCGATGAAAGCGAACTGAGGGGTCTGCTAGCGTGTGGAGCTACCTGGGTAGCTTAACACTCACCCTCCGGCAACTCTAGCAAACCCCTCCCCCAGCCCCCTAGACGCCTAGACTTTGCGCCCAGCCTCAAAGTCTGCTAATTTCATACATTTCCGTTCCATCGGAAAACCATGGACCGTGGATCAACGCATCGTCACCCTTGTGTGGCTCGTTTTGTGTAGAATATAGTGTCTGTAGGGGGCACTAGTTGCGTAGTTTTGTTGGGATATTATCATTAATAACAGGCAAGTTCTAAATACTTATATCAACGGTGTTGGGAATTATTAGATGGCAAGCAAACATGTTGGCTCACAGGAGTAAGAGTTGTAATTAAAATCCAAAAAATAAAATGTATAAATAAAGTTGGTTATCAAAAACACGTGTTAGAGTTGATTTATTTGTCTCGTTATCGAAGTTAATGGCTGTTTTGGCAATTTTGTTGATGATCTTAATATTCCTATTACCTACCCACTTACATTGGTTTCTAAAATATTTTCTAAATGAATTTGTCGCTCAATATTGTAGAAGATTCAGGGATATTGAACAGCTGTCCTGTTTATTGACAGATGTGTGGCGAAACTACAACAGGGACTCAGTGGCGCCAGTAGCTTGCCACGCTTTTGTGCGGTCGTCACAACAGTCATAGATTAGTCAAGAGAGAGCGGGAGATGTGACACGATATAACTGCATTATTGTACCTATTCCATACGGTGTCACTTGTGAATACTATCATAAAGTCTATTTTCTTTCTTTGATAACATTATTAGCAAGATAAATATTATGTACTTATATGTATTTCACTTGTTGATAATAGACTCTAGTATTGCAATTTTTGTATAGTAAGTATAGAATTTGTATGAATCAAACTAAAGTTCTAAAGTAGTAAAGTTCTAAGGAATATTAAATCAAAAGTTCATTTATCTCACAGAAGAAAATAGGCACAATATACAAACACATCCAATCTTCTGATGCAAATCTTTGCTCCCAGTCTAATATTACATTCCCTACCACAGATTTCATACTCTCCACAGAGATTCGCGGAGACGTGCGGAGTCGGGTTACGCGACTAGTCAATAAAGGGCGCGGTTCGTGTTTCGAATGAAAAAGGGAATTGTTTCACTTTCGACGCGACGGGAGCGAACTACTTACTACCCTTTGAATGTTTAGGGTACAGTAGTATATTTTTTGTTTGGTTTTTGAGAGATGTGTAAATAAATAATGTTCGCACATGATTTTATGGTTTTTGAAATAGTAAAATAGTGTAGAATGGTTATAACAATCGATAGGTAAAAAAAGGAATATCTATTTGACCAAGGTCATCGCATCACGCGCGAACCGATGGAAGGATTTCGCAAGGTTCTTATGAAGGAAAAAAATAAGAATGTTGAGCGGAACAATTCGTGTTCAATATTCAAAGTTAAGACAGGACAACGTCTATCGGGTCAGCTAGTAATAATAAAAAAATGTGTTTGTCACTTAAAATGAAGTGGGTACCTACTGATTGAAGACATAACTATTGAAACTAAGAAGACGAACGCGAACGGATGGAACTCTACTTACAGAAAATATTTTCTTTTCCCAACTAGCATTTACAGAAAACAAAGGCGTAGTTAATAACTCAGCAATTCTGGTTCGCTGATAAACCAGGATCGTTAGCGCGAGGAGCGGCGCGTGACCGGCGTGCCGAGCGGATCATATTGAGAATAGCAGGAGTGTTGGCGGCGATCGAGATGTACTGGGAATGGGTTCCCTAATTAGACTGAATGAGGAGTCCTCACTTGATGGTGGAGGTTTGATTCAGTGAATCGTGCGCGTAAATTGACGAAGGCTTGGCTATGGTTCGCCTCTGAGACCTACCTTAGGGTAACTGTCCACTTGCCTCGCCCGCTTCGACCAATAGGATTGCATTATTTCTCCAGCTTCACCCAGCTTAGACAAGTGTAAAGGAAATAGAGCGTTCCTATTGGTAGAAGCGGGCGGACCCGATTCATAGCTCAGCCAAGTGGACAGACACCCTAATAGATCGGGATCTCCAAAGATGAGTGTGGAATTTAATCGACCCCATAAGGGTGACCTTCAGATCAGAGCCTTTCCTTTCATCTATCGGCTGGAAAACGTCTAAACCGGAACTATTGGACATAGGTACAGATAAGAACAGCAATAAGGAAAAAAAGTTCGTTCGTGATCTATGTAACAACATGCACTTCATAAATAGTCTTACGATTACCATGAACTATTTGTCAGCTTAGGTACTCAAGCAAGATCTTAGTAAACTAGCAAGTTATATTGCAAGTATGCAGATTATCATAATGTCTCCCAATAAGGCATAAAACTCGTTTATATAGATCCACTATCTAAAAAAAGGAAAAGTTACATTTTTGTAAAGTTTTCACATAACTGCGATGCTATCGGTTTGAATTGAAACTTTCACTCGTATATCCAGCATTGTTTTCAAATGTCACGTTGTTTATATCATCACGATTTGTCAGACGTGTTACAAAAGTACTATGAAGGCCATTTGAAATGGAAATGATGTTCTCGGCTTATTACATCTGGAATACGAAACCTATCTTATTTTAAAAGAGATTTTGCAAAGATTTTGAGGATCGCTCTACCATACACTATTTATACGCAAGATGACGTTTGCGCACAGCATGCCATGGACAGCGATTACTCACAAACCAATCATGTTGGCGGAGGTACCCTATCTTATATTTGCAAAGAGCGTAGAGTGGCCATTCCATGCATAACTGTATTCTAGGACAGGATTTGAAAATTTTCCTTTCTATTGGCCAGAATGAAGCCACCTCAACTTTGTAACCAAATCTACGGTAGCTTATCTAAGCTACCGTAGATTTGGTTACAAAGTTGAGCCATCTGGCTTGGCTTGCACAGTAGCCGCATCCAGTTTCCCAGGCCTCTTTGTATAGGCCTCAATAAACAATAAGTGGCTATTGTGTCTTGACGGGCAATCATCATAAACCTCTTGCATCTGCTGACTCCCGCCTTCATAGAGGCGGTTTATAGCTTCATTTTGTGTTAGTATGCCTGTACTTTTTGGTGGAAGAACATGATAAAGTTCTTTAAGGTTTTGAATAAACATTTTCAAAGAAATATTGATATTGCGCCTTCACGACCGCTTGGTTTGGGGTTGGCAAGGTATTGCAAGCATCTATAAGCTCCGGTAACTGCTTAATATCAGGCGTAAGGTCGTAAGCTTGCTTGCCGACTTTGTTATATAAAAAAAGACGACGGTGTAACCCGGCCCTGCCGCTTTCCCTTTTAGCATAGTTTCCAAATGGCTTTTTAAAATAAATTTGAGCTTTTTATCGTGATGTCAGAGGTGTCAACCGATGTTTATTGGTATTACGCAATGGGTAACGTGAATACGGTAATAAATGACGGAAAAATTAGGTGTAATAATCCGTATAATACCCGTGAGATAGGTGTATAGGAGATAAATGGACGGGGTGTCTTGTTCGGGAATATAGAGATGCTTTATCTATTTCCTAACTAACTACGTTAACGAAAAGGACTGCTACAAAATGTGTGTGGGGAAATTTATTTTCTGACAGTTATTGAACGGTGTAGACAATATTATTATTCTTGGATATTTCAGTAAGATTTTCCTTTAAATAACGTTACGTAACCGTAAGTTCGCAGGGGCGAAATATTTTTAGCGATTTATTTTGATGGTCCTATTTTTGACAACACTAAATTTGACAACACTGTGGAAAAACTAAAGGTTTAGGTACCTACTGAAAGGATTTGAAGTAAAGTGAAGGTGGATTAAAGCTCCAAGAATAGGAAGAAGGGAAACAGGAAGATTGCAATAGTTCTATTAAAAAACACGAAAGCACTCACTTACAGCTTAAGGTTAATTTAGTTGTTTGAAAAAATGCATCATTTGTACAAATTGTATAAAAACTAATCCCATGTTGAATAAAAACCGGTCACCCGGCTCTATTGCCTATTGTATCAATAATGAGGCAATTAATTCGACACAAAACACGCTAATTGGAGAGATCTCACATTAATGCACTCACAAAACGCCCATCTATTACTGTGTAGGGTTGATACACATTCGATTAACTTAAATCATTTATAATGATATTTTTTCGGCAACTGTTTTTTGGTTGTGTATTTTCTTTAAACAAAACCATGTGGCCTTCTTAATAATGAGATTATGTTAAGTATCATGTAAGTGTGTGTATGTGTGTCAAAGGAAAAACGAATATAAAGCTTTTAACTAGCGTTAAGGTAATTTTACAACTGTAAAACTATAAATTAGTTAGCCAGAAGTTTTTGAAATATATATATCCCGATATAACAAGCATATACATGTTTTCAGTAGGTATACTTGCAACGTGTCTCCAAAATTATGTTTCCTTGATCTCGTGTCCCACTTTGGATCAATAGAAAAGTCCTTGCCTATAGATAAGTATTACGGACAGCCCTATACCCTCATATCTATCTCCATACACACTTAACGTTATAAATTACGCCTTATTATTGATAATAAGGAACATTTTTATTCAATGGCGCTTTAAATGGTCACTTCTAACGTGTTATGAAATTTCATACCAGTTTCTGATTACATTAGGCGCCTGACTGCGTCGGCGAAGGGGGGTAATGTGTTTTGGTGTTTATTTCATACATTAAGTATGATAATTTGATTATTTAATGAAATATATTTGGGATATGAAGTGGTTTTTAAATAACTTTTTTTGGAATATAATATTACCTACAATTTATCTTAAACTGTACTTTAATATAATAAAATAATGACGTGACTACTTAAATAAATTGTCAAACATGTTGACGAACATTTTATTTATTTAATAAATCTACATTATCACTCGCTTGAGGCACTTGAAGCACCAATTTTAAGGTGAATACAATTTAAAACTTAATTATAATAGTTAATAGTGTTATCAGAGGACGCTGGGTGAATCATAATTAGCAATTAGTCCGTGAGAATTGAGTAATTACGTCAATATAACATTTTAGGTTAAATTCGTGTGGTGTCATTCGTTACACCGTCTGGGAATTTTGTGACTAACTTGTCGCAATACAGATCATTTAACACGTGCTACGCCCCTATTGAATCATTGTATGTTCTGACTATTATTTCTCGATATAATTATGGAAAACGAAAATTACGTTTTTAAATACTTGTTTTAAAAAATAAATCAAACATTAGATATAATCAACAATTTACAATGCAATTACATTGTATACTTATTAAACATTTATGAGTATGACTTTTGACAACCCTACAGACAATTTTAATTTAAAATGTTTATTCGGTACCTTTTTACCTAAATATAATATCAGTTTGCGCTTCTACCCATTATTCTTCAATCTAAGCTTGTCTTTACACGGTAAAGTATTCTGTGGTGTAAAGTTTATGATGCGTCCATATTTATTGATACATTTCTCACGGTACAGAGGGCCACTGTGTTTGTATCCTGTGTTACGCGGTGTTTACACAATCGCTTTTATCTGGATAACCGCGACGATAACGGACTGAATACACGGCACTGTTTATGTAGCTGTGTAAAAAGTAAGAAGTACTTATGTTTAAGCTCGTATCGGGAATGAACTGCAGGTATGAAGTTCCGTGAAGTTTTGGAAATGTTGTGTGGGGCCAGATTACAACAGATTGCAGGTACTATTGGACATTACTCCTTTCCCTCTTTTATTTTTTCTTTTATTTCTTTTCTTTTATTTTATTTTCGTCCGAACTAGGTTCTAGGAACTACTGGGGCGTTCTTTCGCAAAATAATTCGTTACGCATACGTTTTTTAAAAACAACTTTACACACCTACGTATTCTTTGTAATTCTGCCAATGAAAATCAACTTAATGGTATCAAAGACAGTAACAATGTTTATATAAATACTTACAAGTAAGTAGATACGTACCTAATCAACTTCAAGCAATCGTTGAGGAAGTAAATAAACTTCCATCAATATGTATTCATAACGTTTCGCAACACTGAAGTAATTGTTTGTCTTGCGGCTCGCTATCGGCACGCTATCGGCGCCGTATCGGCACCGTATCGGCATCGTATCAGCTTCGTATCGGTCGACGACATTAACGATTTGTGCCAGATTGATATCGCGCTCCGGTTAGTACCGCGGAGACGCTTTCATGTTTTATGTAATAAATTATTTACTAGTATGATAATGGACAAATGTAATTTGGGGAAAGGAAATCGATATGTTGTTATTATAACGGCGCAATAAATCTGAAGAGGTTTCTAACATTACCTAATACAGTGGTTTTTATAAACCAATAATTAGGGAAGTACATACTTCTTAACATGAACATTTTTTATTTTAATAATTAAATTTAAACTCAGCAAGAGCGTTAGGTACCTATATTTAAATCTATTAACGTCGGTTGAAAATTCTAAGACAAAGTACTCAATTGAGTGTTAAGTACTCAACAATATTTGTTTATGAAATGAGTCTCGATGTAAAAGAGTCGGTATGACGGGATTAACAGTGTTGGTGCCAAGCTGTAAACAATTGATTACAGCTCATATGTGGGCTAGGTCCACCCTCTCACAGAAGATCGGCGTAACCTACGACAGTCGCGTTTCGCAGTAACTGGTTGGAAAGAAATGCATCTGTTTTTTTGTGGAGAGAGGTACCTACATAATTTAATATAATAGAAAGTCCTTTTTATAAAAAAGACGTAAAAACTTAAAATATGACTATTTCATTATTGCCAACATTTTTTTTTAAATCTGAGATATGAAACATTTTGCAAAAGAGGCCCAACCTAGTACATAAAGTTTTTGTAATTGTCAGATATCTTGCTAATTACAATACCTATAAAAATAATCTACTTACAAACTACAATGTTCAACTGCAATGTAATGAACTTGTAAATCAATATCTTGATTAATAAACAAGACCTAATAACATTATAACAACTTAATTATTTTAGACCACGTAAAGCGTCCCCTTTGTAACATTATTAAAGTAACATACTCAGTAACACACTTCCGTGACAAAGAGGAACCGTACTAAGTTACTTTAAATAATACGTGCTTTTCAGTGCTGTTGTTCAAAGGCGATGCATTCCCTATAAAACACCGATAATACTGCCTTACAGCCGGCTTTGTGTTCCATTGTATGCATGCATGCATGCTCGTATGCATGCGCGCAGTGCGGAATGCACTGTGCATAAATCTTTTATAAAGTAAATCTGTTTATTTTACCCTTTTATAGATGCGTTTGCGATTTTGTTAGGAATACATTTGCGCGATCAAATGGTGGTCTTGGCAGATTACTGAATGTTTGTTTAACTATATTTTCGTTGTTTGTTTAAATGATTAATATTTCCGAACATGTTTGTCGTTTCCTGTTTACAAACGCGAAAATTACTCACTCATAATCGAATATCAAAATACGTGTAAACTATAGACATATTCAGGTTATGGATAATTTTAAGATTTAGCAATGTTCAACGAAATATTTTCTTTTAAAGCATTTTATCCACCAAACAAGGATCAACTAATTTCCTGCAGATTTGGCTCGAATTTATATCTTCCGTGGCAGCCATTTTATCGTGGCTACGTTCCTGGTGCAGTGTCCAATCTAAGCCGAACACGCCGCACGTCGCCGTACCATAGGACCGCTTTATTGCTGCACGTAAAATTGACTGCAGACGCTAGTCATCCGGGTAGATCCAGATATAAGCAGATTACTGTACTTTATTTGTGACAACTCTAATATTTTCTTCGTTAGTTCGTCCTATATTACACTCTCATTGTAACTGCTCCATCGATGGCGCTACTATTATTTTTACCGGTGTTTAAATTAATTGACGGATTGAAAATGTAAAAAATATGGAAGGAATACATGTTCTAATGCTATGTTTACATTAACTAATCTCGGCTCAAACCAACTATATTGTCATCTGAGCAAGACATGAATAAGTCATTTTAGATTTTGACGACAGCAGAATCAGTATCTATTGATTTTCTTTAAAAAAAAAACTAAACAATTTCGTCCAATTTCTAGTAATAAAAATCACCCCACCATAAATTAACATGCACGCAACAGAGTAGTGGTGCGCCCAATCCAATCGGCACCCCTATTTATCGATTACACATTCGATTCGACAGATGGCCGATCCAATCACCGGTAATGAGATCCTTATGTATGTGGGACAGTGGGACTTGTAATATACGATTCCGTTTCAGTTTGCAAGTGTCCTACCTATATATACGATTTGGGACTAATGTTCTTCGTGTAAGTCACTTAATTGTTAAAATCGTTGTGTTTACTGGTACTTATCGTTAGAAATTCCGCAAAATTTAAAAGGTTAATTGTGTTTTTATTTTATCGGCGTAAATTATGATATATAAATGCCAGTTGAATACTATTTATATAGCCAAAGAATCTGACAAGGAAATGGAATGCTCACTTTATTATTGAATTGTAAACTGAGTCTTCAAACTATTGGTCTGGAAAAAAAACCCTTGTGATAATTATTTCATTTAACACTTGACAAAGAAGTACTAACCTATTCGATATATTCCATCAATAAAAACAAAAAGGAAATAAAAGTTTCAAAACCAAATTGCCTTTTGATAACAAAAAAATATAAAATCCACGCGAAAATAACCTTTATATTCTAGAATAAAAAAGGCAAAGAAATTCCGATCCAATCACCAATAATCGACCCGGAAAATGTTCGCAAAAACATCGATCACCCGGGTGATCTCGCAAACGACGCCAACCCTTTCGCCGGTCACAGGTCCGATGGCCATTTTTCAACGATACCGGTCTGATCGACCCTCGGTCTCGTAATTGGTCTTTGTAAGGTGAAATTGTTGTTAAAACGTGGTCACCCGGACCGACGCTTTGTGTTACGCCTGACATAGGCTAATAGTTCCGTTACTGTGTTTTAAAAATCGAATATCCCTTTCACGTTATCAACTGTAGCGTGGTGGTATTTTTGAATATATTTTTTATTTTTTTTGTAAAATGTTTTGCTTTTTTTGTTGCAATGTGTTTCGATAGCGATTTGAACGTATTAACTGACTTGTTGGCCTCGATTGGCGATTTGGAAAATATTAAATCTACACGACTAACACATTCGAATCGATACGATTGGTATATCGGTATTATCCGCCGTGTTTATCTAAGTTGAATGAACACGTATTTTACTCTATATATTTAAACAAATACCTGCTTAAAGTGGAGAAAATGCAACATGGATAAAGCCATTCAATGACATATTGTTCTACAACTTTAATAAAGCTACATTATTATTCAATTAAAATACAATGGATACAATTCATTTCATATCTATTTGATATTTCCAGTTTCCATCACGCAACGTATAATTGGTATCGTGTTGGTATCTGATGTACGATTTATTATAGAAAGGTTCTCTGTTGTTTCCGGTTTAGACAGGTTTTCAGGTTTAGGGTAGGGTTAATCAGATTCCATATGACAGTTGTGCCGTGTTTTCATTTAAATTTCATTTTAATTGTATTGCTAAAAAATGAATACGACAATTCTTATGTTAATTATTACTTAATTAATCGATTCGTTACGTATTCAATTTATCGCAATTTTTTTTATGTATATTTTTGTAATAACCTCCGTTTTTTTGGTTAAATTAAAAGAATATTTACTTATTGTTTTTATTTCAAAGTTTACTGACAAGTTTTCTAGACCGCGCATCTATACAAATAAATAAAATTGGAGTGTCTGTTTGTAATATCAAAATAACACCTTTTCACTAAATGCATATGAAAGTACATACGATACCAATAGCAAAAACGCGAATTAAAAATTTTTTGTCTGTCTGTCTGTCTGTCTGTCTGTCTGTGTGTTTGTTCCGGGTAATCTCCGAAACGGCTGGACCGATTTCGACGGGACTTTCACTGGCAGATAGCTGATCTTATAGCGGGTAACTTAGGCTACTTTGATTTTAGAAAAACAATTAGGGTTCCGCGTAAAAAAATAAAAACACTTGAAATCAAAGAGTATCTCCGAAACGGCTGGACCGATTTTGACGGGACTTTCACTGTTAGATAGCTGATGTTATGAGCAGTAACTGAGGCTACTTTTATTTTTGAAAAACAAAATAAAAAAAATGGGTCCTGTCGCGCGGGCTCAGAACGCGGGACCGGGCTTTATTGTTAAGTTAAATTCCACGCGGGCGAAGTCGCGGGCTCAGCTAGTCTATTATATAACTCAAAGGTGACTGACATAGTGATCTATCAACGCACAGCCCAAACCACTGGACGGATCGGGCTGAAATTTGGCATGCAGGTAGATGTTATGACGTAGGCATCCGCTAAGAAAGGATTTTGATTAATTCTACCCCCAAGGGGATAAAATAGGGGATAAAAGTTTTTATGAAACTTTGTCAATTAAATTCCACGCGGACGAAGTCGCGGGCACAGCTAGTCAACTCATAAAACTACCAAAACTGGAAAATACGACCGATAAAAAAGTCGCACGGCAAAAAAGTACGTCATCAAAAATACTGGGGATTCGCACGACCGCACGACGGTACAGGCTGCCCTACCGATTATCCAGCCGAATACTTTCAAACCAAAACTTAAACGGTTCTCTGCAACTTTATACACTCTACACAAAGATTTAAAGTTCAAATTCTTTTAACACCCCACACGCGCTTGTCACATTATTTTCGAACGTTACATCTAGGGTTGTCAGCCCTTAGTAAAAAATGTGTAATAACAATTCACACAACGAGATAAGTAAAAATACGAGCTTGTTAAACCGTAAAAAGTAATAATAGGGAGCGTAAAGTCAACAACGGTTGCATTTGCGTCCAAAATATTATTCACGGGTGTTAGATTTTGTCGCCATTTTTGTGACACCCGGCGTGTTACGTCCTATTATTAGGGAGAGGGAGATAGATCACGAAAAAAATAATAGTCAGGTGTAAAGGACCGGAAAATGTAATAACTATTACAGTTTCTATGGGGTCAATAAATAAGTAGACCTAAGTACCTACCCTGTCTCAAGCCATTGGTCTTGTTTATTGTGAGTTGAAATTACTTCTTATCCAACGAAGATGTCAATTTTTTTTTGTAATTCTTAGTAAATACGAGGCATACATCTTTGTTGTGATCATAAGTTAATTTAGTTTAAGTAGTTCAGTAGCATAAGTTAGATAAAAAAAATTGAAACAACAAAAATCATTTGCTGTTGTAATTTATTTACTTAGTGACAGTGTAAGTCCTAAAAGTACTTACAGAATGTTGTATTTATTATCTTCTGGTAGATTGAAGGCTACATAGGCTTTTTTAAACTTGTCTTTTTTTCTCTTGACTTTTAAACAAGATTGAAAACCATTTTTCTGGCAACCCTCCACGCGCGCGTGGAACATGTTTGTTTAGGAAAACACGGCCGTCCAATTAGCAACCTCTGTTTTATGCCGCCGGGAAAAAACTATACTCTTCAAATCGGTGAATTCCCTGAAATTCTCTTTTGTGTCATGTTACTTAATAATTATGGTCCTTAGTAATAAATAGTGGGTAAAATAAAAATATTATTTTGTTTTATGAATCTCATATAAAGACTTGAATGATTAATTTGGATCAAGTATTTCGGTAAAAATATTAGGATTTTATTTAACACATTTACTGATGCAGTAATATATTCATTCTACACACATAAAACTGCCGTAAAATCATATCTAACGACTATAAAAACAATAGTATCTAAGGTTTCTTCCACAAACGGTCACTATGCTACATAAGTATTTTAAATTCCATAGACTTGTACCATTCAATCGCGAGTTAAGTACAATACCAAGCGTAACTCTATAAGCTTTGACGTTTGCGGCAGATGTACGTTAAAATTGGATCACGCCATTGTGTTCCCACAGCTGACGCGTCTATTTCACACTGTCAAAATCAGAAGCGAATATTGCAGCGGGTCTGGGAGACCGGCCGGCGGCGGGAGAGGGTTTATAATGAAACGCGATTGATATCAACATATTCAATACAACTTTTTTTCCCTTGATTTTAGAATTACACCTACGGTGAAGGGAAAGAATTGGTTCAAATACATTTTTCAATTAAAATTAAACCCTCTCGGTATTACTGCGATAGAACTTACATAAAGGTTGTCAGTTTGTATTTGCATTTAAATACCTATAAGCATTTTTTTTTTAAGATACCATTTAAAAGATTTATTTGCTTCTAAATAAGCAGAGGTACTTATTGAAATTTTAACCTATTTGCAATGGCTTTACTAAGCATATCTAGAACGAAAGTTCTTTGTAATACCACGAAGACATTAGAAATGGTTTGGAGTAGGTAAGTACTAGCTGTAGGTACTTTTTTTTAATTCACTTCGATAATTATCGAACTTGCAGAAACTAGTTCGTTGAACCGAACAAAACGTGTCGCTAGACCACCGGGGATGCCCTCACAAAATCTTATCACCCAGCAAACATGTTCGAAACCTCTGGTCAAACATTGGGCCGTTGACCCCGCCATGTGCGCTCCACATTCAATTAAATATTCAATGGTTCCGCACCCGCGCGCCGCCTAGCGCATTGTATTGCGGTGCGATTAGAACAGATTCGATATCGCTTCCTTGGTTGAGTCATAGATCAACGAGGCAAGAGGTGCTAAGATTAGTCGCGAGTTCATGACTCATTGCGTCGGGTTTAGACTTCTGTTGAACTTCGTATTACAGTTTAAATTGGTAATGAAGACGCAGTAAACATGCCGCATGAGTTTTATTTTATTATCATTGCGCGTATACCTAAGTAACTACGTATTGGTGCTATCTGTTGTCTTTAAAGCGCATTCTGACATCGATAATAACAACTCCTTATGAGATATGCATTTGTTATTTTCATAAGATTTTTCTGTTTGTTACGCCTTGCGTCTATTTTAAAACGCATCAAATCGAATCGCAAAATGGCACGGTAAAAAACAATTATGAGTTATTTATTTAAGCATCAGATATCTTGACATTGCTCTCTGCCCTATATACTTATAAGGATTCGATCGCCGTCGGTTTTTCCGAAATAAAAAATAATGACCTATCTCACCATACCATATAATCACACATTTTATTCTATCAACTTGCATGAAATGCATCATCAAAACCCTACCCTGTCATTACCTGACCGAAGAAACACGAGTAATTACGAACGCTAGAGATCTCTGATTGGACCTTCTTGGGGCGTGGCGGTTCTACGTTTGAATGACAGCCACTCTTTGTTCAATGTGAATTCGAAAATGGAATTCTGTTTTCTTAAGGGTTTTTTAATTTGTTTTGTTTCAAACCGGTTGAAAATGTTACCGGCCACTGACACATAATCGAAATTTAAAAATTGTATTAAATCTATTAGGTTTTGTGTGGTCAGTTGTGATTATTTGGGTTTATGTATTTTTTGAGTTGCCAATATCCCAATGAAGCCAATATTTAGACCCATATCTACATTAATATAAATTTTACAGCCACATTCCAAAAATAATGCTTAATAATAAAATATTATTGGAATGCCGCTGTAAAACCAAGGCACATTTCAAAGATACCTCCCAACGTTACGTAAGAATATAAAATAAACACAGCAAAACCGGGTGTAAACTTAATTAAAACTTATCAAACGGTACATCGTAATGAACTTTATCTATTCCTGTCCAATTCTAAAATGGACGGCAGCTACCTCCAGCTACTTTATAATTATTTTATTAAAACAATCACGCTCGTTCAATAGGAATAATTAAGATTTGGTAGTCGCCGCGATAAGGCGGCGTCTCGGGGGAAATTTTGAAGCTTTAAATGATTACTTAAAGGTAATTAATATTTCTTAGCTTTCAACGAACACAGAGTGACTTCGAAATGGGGACAAGAATACATGTCACTAGATGTCATGACTGGGGTGACTCGATCTGTCTCTTTACTTCCGTCAGTGTCACTATAATGCTATGGTTTATTTCACACTAGTGTCTACCCGCGACTTCGTCCGCGTAGTATTTAACTTAACAAAAATTTCGGGATTATCGGGTTAAAAAGTATCCTATGTGTTAATCCCGGTTATAAACTATCTGTGTTCCAAATTTCATCCAAATCCGTTCAGTAGTTTTTGCCTGAGAGAATAACAAACATCCACACTATAGGATAGGAAGTCCCGCGGAAAAATACAGAACTAAATTGTATTGCCGATACGCGACTACAGCGCCGCGTGTACAAACTTCGTATGTGAAATATATAGTAATTCTCGCGAGGTCGGAAAGTGAGACAGATCAGCTGAGATCAGCCGAAAGGTCAGACAACGATCCACCGCCGATTGCATCCACTGGATTTCTACGATACGTGTATTGTCATCGCTGGCCGCTGGCTGGTAGATTAGACGATCAAAATAGAACCTCTAAAAGGGGATTAAAACCAGTTGTAACTAATAATCAACGGCGGAAACGTCATAACGTTTAGGTGACGTTAATGACGATGAGATCTGTCAGAGGAAGCGCTGTGCGGTGACAGTTTATGTAATTAGGGATGAGAATCAACTTAGATGTCAAGAGGTTGGCTTTTTACTTTATTAAGACGGATAAACTGGATTGATGCAATTGATGGTTTCTAGATAGATTACAATCTGTAGTTTAGACCTCCGCAAGTCACCACGATATTAAATCCCTCAAATGAAATGACAAGATTGCTGTTAGATACTGTTTAAAAACTGAACTTTAAATAAAAACTGAAAAGAAATGCTGGCTCTACTCACTAGTTCTACGCGCTCCGTCTACGTTAATCTTTTCGTTTGAGGAAGTTTGTTTAATTCCTCGAAGCGACAAACCTGGTCTATAAACGGACAATGCGAGCCTTGTATACATACTGTCAATGTGACCCATTTCATACACGGAAGCTTATAAACGAACATCTTTATGCCGATAACTGGACATGGTTTTATTTTTAGCGCGGCATCCTTTGGGGACCTCTAGCAAAATAACTGAAGATATTTTTACAAAGCAAGGAAAGTATTTGGGACGGCCTCGGGTAGTCCATGACTGTGGAAAAAGTAAGGGAAGTGTGTAAGGATCGTGAATCATATTCATTCGAGTTCATTTTGTGTCTTTTGGAGTACTTACTATAAATACCTACAACGTTTAGATGAAAAATAACAAGATATAATAATGTAACCTCTTTTCTCAGGCAATAGGTATGATAAGAGAATCGTTTTTTTCTAACTAACATCTTTACCGAAAATTCCTACCATAACCAGCATCGCTCGTCATTTTTCTCTTGTAGTAATATATCGTTATAATTCGGAGTATATAACAAAGCCGCTATCCGCGTCTGTCTGTTTGTCCGCTTGGCCGATTTTGATGCGGTTTCGATTATCATTTAGATAATTTGTTCTAGAAGGGTTATTTTATTTGTATAATACATACAGTGACATTCTAATTAAATGAATAAATACTGAAAAAAAGCCGAGGGAAGCCGGGGCGGATCGCTAGTTTCTGGTAAATATTAAATTCTACGAGTTTAGGATACCTAGTTCAATTACGTAATCAATATCTACTAATAATAAATGTTCTAGTGTGTTTGTTTTGTAAGTATGAGTGAGCGCAAAAAAGGCTGAAAGAATTGGAATACAATTTGGCGAAGAGGTAATATATAATTCTCTCCTCTTAAATATTATTAGAAAATAAAAGAAACGCAAGCGGAACCGCCGGTCAAGCTCAGTAGTAAATCTAAGTAAATAATATAGGTAGGAACTTGAGGTTTTCATCTCTAAAACCCCTCCATTCATATTATTTCTTATGAACTTATAAAGAAAGCGAGAAAAGCGTCTCCTTCCATGAATTTAATTATAACGTCTACGTAGTGAATGAAGTTGCGAACTTATTATGAATATTTAATGTTATGAGTTCCTTATGTTAATTCCGCTCCATTCCGTTGTGTGATTGCAATTCCGAGCTTATTGCCTTGTAAATATAACAGTTTATTTCTTGACTGGTATGCTTATTAGGGGATTGATTAGGTCGCTTTGGATTGGTTGGCGATTTGCAGAGAAGACGAAATTAAGCTTAGCATGTTAATAGGTATCGGTATTGTTAGATATATATTTAAATCGTTATTTGTTATATTTGAAATGATATGAATTTTCTAATGTGCTTAAAATTAACCTGATATTGTTTCTTCCACATTTTTTTTTTTTTATATTTTAGCATAATGTATTTGTTTAATTATAAGATGACCTCCTAGTACTTAATGTAAGCTCATCACATTACCTATAAGTAGCTCTGTGAGCTTCTCCAACTAAGCTAATTGTTTGTGTAAATTGAGTCTTCATTCAAGAATTATATTAAACTAAAAGAAATTTGTTCATTGTCTCGTTATATTAGTGTCCCTCAAATATTAATTTAGTCTGTCAAAGCAAGTCCATTACTTTCAGTCCGCAAAATAATTGAGTGAAATATTAAACAGTTATTGTTGTGGATAACGTTTTGTGGAAATAATAATTGTTTTATTATTAAATGAGTGAAAATTAATTGTTATAAGAATTTAAATTGGGCTACCTTCTCACGTAGGTAAGTATATTTTATTTATAAACAAAAAACAATTGAATTACGATTATGACACTTAATTTTACTTTTAATCGTTTTTTTTAAATTAACTACAATAAATCGAATCGGAAAACCAGCACTTCGTCGTTTTGCTAAATAAACGCTTAAAATAACGACATAAAATACAGCCTATTATTAGTTTGCTGAACATAACAAACCCATAAAAACATATTCCATTTCCGGCTGTATTATTAAAACCTGCCTTTTTTCCAACTTGCAACACCGTACTTCCAAGATGGCTGATATTGGGAGCGCACGGTTCACGCGATAAACCCCGTCGTTTTCTTTATAATCCACATCACGTGTGCCATATTGATAAGTTGTTGGTACGTGATGAGTATCTGCATAACCCTGGCTCCAAGATTAGTGCCTACTTCGGACCTGTGTATAAGTG
This sequence comes from Notodonta ziczac, assembly GCA_918843915.1. NCBI lineage: Eukaryota > Metazoa > Arthropoda > Insecta > Lepidoptera > Notodontidae > Notodonta > Notodonta ziczac. Next base: position 12,972,257 of record OU974037.1, read on the forward strand.
TTGTGAATTGCTGGTACGATATTTAGACAAGTTTTTAGGGCAATAAGGAATAAAAAATAAACTAATGACTCATGAGCCAATGTCAATTGGATATCGTTTTGCAAAATGAATCAACCCACAAGCACTGCTGCAGACCAAAACCAACCCTAGTTGAATGTTTTTAGGTCGGTTTCAGATTACAATAGTGTGTGTGGATTGGTTCCATTTTACAAATCTACGTCCAATATTATCATCGCGATTCTTAATTCTGCGCCCGTGCGAGTTGTGGAGCGATCTTTCAAGTATTTCCATTGCACTGCAAAAAGGGGTTCCTCAAAAGGCAAGTTTACAGGTCCCTATAAAGGCCGGTACCACTGTTACTCCCCTTGAGTTGCAAATGTCCTGGCTGCTGATTACCACTTACCATCAGGTAAACCGTATTCCAGTGTGCCTACCTAGGCAATCAAAAAAGAAAGAAAGTAATAATTACAGTGGTATTATCAAGACTTTACTGGAGTAAACACTGTTAGTAAAAGCTACCTACACGTTTCGCCTATATATATATACCTATACAAATTCTGACACGATTACTCAACATCACTACATAGTATAAAACAAAGTCGCTTCCCGCTGTCTGTCCCTATGTATGCTTACATCTTTAAAAGTACGCAACGGATTTTGATGCGCTTTTTTTTAATAGATAGAGTGATTCAAGAGGAAGTTTTATATGTATAATACATGCATAATATTGTAGAGAAACACTGATAATTTTAGAGCCGCGCGAAGCCGGGGCGAGTCGCTAGTGCCTAATAAATAGGTACCTATGCGGTATTTACACCAATCAGTTCTCAGAATTAGCACCTTCGTGTGACATTACATTCTAACTTCTCCTTCTCTTTCTATCGTCACGGATGCAACAGAGATGGGTGTATACTGCAGGTGTGTTTGATATGGCGACATTATTGAGGTGTCATATTTAAAGAGTATCATTGTACTATGGATTGTAAGGACACCTAGATGGAAATTTGTTTAGAAAGTTGCGCTAGAGTTTGTTTTATGAGTATTTATTTTATGGTATGGATTAATTCTATCTCTTATCATGAAAAAAAACAAACATTTTGAAACAAACATAATTAATAATAAAAAAATAAATTTGACGTCCCACTCCTGGGCACGGGCTTCCCCTCAACTCGAGGGGGATTCAGGCCTTAATCCACCACGGTGGCCCAGTGCGGGTTGGCGGATTTCACATGTCTTTCGAAAATTGGTTAAATCTTCTAAGACATGCAGGTTTCATCACGATGTTTTCCTTCACCGTACATAATTAAAGTAAACAATAAATAAATTAGATAAATTATATAATTTAACTTACCTAAATGGGTTAGGCATTAACAAATAATAAAATAATTGAAACTAGGTTCAAATATAAATTATTTTATGAACATTATAAGTTATAACTCATAACAAAGTCCATAAAATTCCTATCTCTAAAAATAGTTTGAATTTCGAACGCGAACTGGCAACATTAAACTAACCTAACCCAACGTTGCTCATAAAAGTAATAAAAATGTTTATTTTAAATTTAGAACTCACGCCGCCATGACAGCTGTCTGGCCGCCATTACAAAAAAGCGCGCGGAAGACCAAATGAACCGTTTAAAATAACAATTTAACAACATTTTTCGATGTTAGGTATGTGTTTTTATAACAATTACGGTACGTGTGTTCAGTTACGGGCTGTTAATTTGTTTGTGTGCCGTCGTGAATCGATGATTAATAAATTGTGCGTGAAATAGGTAGGGTGATTCTACGAGGTAGCTGATTATCTGTGAATAACTAATACGGTATTAGAATAATAATTATATTGTATACATACTAGCTGTTACCCGCAGCTCCACCCGTGTGGTAGGTACCTACTTCGATAAATAAAAGTCTCCTAAGTTACTGTTTATAAAATTAGTTATCTGCCAGTTCGTTCAAATACCCGTCAAAATTGCTCCATCTGTTATAGATATTAAAACCAAAATAAACAGATAGAAGGAGCAAAAATTTGCAGCAAATTTATTTGCGAGTATTTAACATTTATGACATATTAATTATAGGTATCACAAATCACAATTATATCGATATAGAATTGATGAGTACTTGCGAGTTAATTCTATAGTAGGTAGGTTAGACCCTTACCTTTACCTTAGTCGCTTTAGATGAGCGAGGCGTGCATTTTAACTTAGAACCGCTGTCAGCTGTGTTTGGAAACACTCTTAAACAGGTTACCGACATGTTTACACAACCCTAGCACGTGTACATATAAAAAAAGTCATAAAAACCATAGACAACTTTAGAAAACGGAAAAAAAATTGAAAGTCATGATCTCCAAGATTTTTTTAAACATGGCAACACTTTTTAGTACTACACCTGTCGGCAGATGGCGCTTTCTCAAAACCGATAAAGATAGCAATAAAAGTTTGCGTTTAAGTCAAAATACATTAACAACAACATGTAACGGCACTCACCGCATGCGGGGCCTTTATAGCTCACTTTTTAATTACGCCCTTACAAGGGAGGCATTTTGACAATGTTCATTAATAACTAATTTTTAAGTTTTATTGAGCTGTTATATTTAATAAACACAAAGTACTACGAAGCGTTCAACGATTTAATGCGGGTATGACGAATAATATACATTCCAAATTATGTAAACTACTACTTAATTTATGATAAAGATTGTATCGTATGTATAGGAATTTCGTTTGTTCGAGAACATTCAAGTATTAAGTACTATTTTGATTAAAACCTATAAGAATAGTCAACTATGGATAAAAATTGATTAAAAAAAATTAGTATTCCTTACATTAATAAAAAAATCCTTTGTAACTTGACACAATGTCTTCAAATATTCAACAAAGTAATTACAATGTGGTTTGAAAATGTACATAATTTTAATTCGATGATTATCACAATAATATCTCCGTAGCGACGGATAAAAACTGGATAATGTTTATGAGGTCTCTTTACGAGTCTGAAAATTTAATAGAGACTGACTAACACATGTTTTCAAACTCTGTGTCAAGTTCACTTTGCCACTGTGAGAACTTGGATCGGGTCGTTAAATTATTAATTGCTTTGTTATTATTAATAAAATCCTCATTATTGTGTTACATAAGTATATTGTAGAATTAATCACAATTCGATAGCATTGAAGAATTATGTTAAGTCATTTCGAAAGACATGTCAAATCCGCCAACCTGCACCGGGCCAGCGTGGTGGATTATGGCTTGAATCCCCCTCGCGGTGAGGGAGGCCCGTGCTCAGGAGTGGGCCGTCAAAGATTTGGCGCTATTAACAACATCTAGAAAATAACACCTACGCTGAAGAAGCTACAAGCAAAAGCAAACGTGTATGGAATAGCCAATTACCAAAACTATCGCTCCCAATGTCAGTGTACTGGAGAGTTTTTGGATACGAACCTTGGGTCTCTTCAAATGTAAAGTAAAGATGCTGTTACTGAGTCAGCGCGCACACACATCTTTGACCCTATCGTCACTTTCCATCTGGTGAAATAGGGGTCTATCGTTGATTATGGTATAATAAAAAATATACTTACACCAAGTGAAACTTAATTAAAGTTTCTCCTTGAAATATAAAATAAAACATTTGAATCTATGATTACCTACATTTAATTTAAAAATTTTTAAAACAAACGAGTTGAAACTTTATTTAACGTTTCATTAATTCAAATATGTACAAAGACTTGAAAGACGAAATAATGTATTAAATTAGTGCCATTTGAGGCCCGACTCTTGAGGAGAATTTCAGAGGCGACATTAAAACTTGAAGTAGGCGTCGCAACCTTGGTGTTAGACATGTGAATGTTTAATTGGGGTGCAATTAGTTCTAAGTTTGATAGTTTGAAGCGGGAGTAGAATATTAAGATGACAGTGCCAAAGTAATCAAGAATTTATGCGATATATAGGCGATAAAAGCAACTAGAGGCGAGGATTCGAACTTGCTGAATGATGTAATGTAATCGATAATAAGTTAATTATAATGCACGTATAAAATCCAAAGAAAAAGAAGCAAAACGAACAACATTGATCTTTAAAGTCATCTTAGTAAGCATAAAAACAACAGAGCACATAAACGACGTAATCCAGTGATACTACAGAATAAAGGTACAAAAAGTACACACTACTTAAAATTAAATGAGTTACATGCAAGTAATCCCTTAGAAAAGAACCCTGATTCAAAGCAATATGACGTAACCAATGTACTGATGCAATAAAACTAACGAAATATTACATGAGTAACGAATACGTTAAGATATGAAATGATTGCAGTAATGAGGAGGTACACATCTGGGTTTGGCCTTAAATATTTTATGGGTGAAGCCACAGGGAGACCTTGGAACCGATTTAAAATGTTGCACACATCATAAGTCACATTATTTTTTACAACCGTCGACGTTTTGAAATGTGTTTCAAGTCAGTAAGTTTCTTCAAGACTGGCATTTTCATTTTTGTTAAAGCTGTTATTCAAATTATTTTTAAACAATGTCATTTAGGAAAGATTCAGTTTTGATGGAGTTTTTTCCAATTTATTCAAGTTATTGTTTATATTTATCAAGTTGACATAAGTTACCGCCGAGTCTCACTAAATTGACGTAAGTAGATATACATGAATCATTATTTTCTGCACCAAGTATTTGGCTATTTTTTACTTTTCACTACTTAGTCCTTCTATCAAAAACATTTTCAAATCATGTTCATCAACCTACTTTTGGTCGAATCATTCAGATCGTTGAATTAGACAGTAACCGTTAACAAAGCCAAATCTATTGTAAGATTTCTCTAATTGGCGTTTGTGGGGCATGATTCACGCCTCTGAACTACTAAATGAGGTAAATTTTAACAATAAATTGAAAATTCTCTAGAGGCCCCAAAAAAGATTCCCAAGATTAAACAATTGTATTTTTTGTTGATAAAAATCGTGCTTATTCTGAGATTAAAATTGACTAAACTAATGGGTATTTTTTGACTCAAATTTTACGTTTATGAGTCCATAATCGTAAAATTTGAGTCAATAATACAGTATAACTCTAAATTGAAAATTTAAAAACCCCCGATTCGATGACCTGTTCATCAAATGTATAATTTACCTAGTTCTTCCAAATAATGATGTTGGCGCGATTTGCGTAGCTCCCGTAGCTCAGTATCCATAGCTCATCTCGCAAATGCATCTGGTACAATTAGTTTCGATGCCAGATTATGAAAGCACCATTAAATCATTTGTTTTGGCTTCCTCATTTATAATCTAAGATGTACAATAATCAACAGAAAATCTGTGTAAAAGTATGAGACATTATTTTGTTATGACATTATAATAATTGACATTAGAATAGACAACGAATCTAAATATTGATGTCACGGAGGTTTTATTCCTAGTAAAATATTATCAATTATGATTAAATTTGATGTAATAAGTCTGGTTGAGGTAGACGGGAGCAGCCTAGGGGAAGAATTTTCAATAACGCTAAAATTATTTTAAATTAGATTAGTTTTTTTATATTCTTTGTCAATGGCGGAGCAGCGCCCTCTAGAATTATTATAGCGTAATATTCCATGACCATTAACAAAACAAACAAAATTTAACGCATGCGCGTATCCATCATTTGAAACGTGACTTATGGAACGTCTTTAGTTCATACACAAATCTCAATAAAATTGATAAAATATTCATTTTTTTCAGAATCAGGGAAACTTTTCAAAAATATAATATTGTAAAAAGCCAGTTCAGACTATTACGATCATTTAAAAATATAATAAATCTAAATCCAATCATCTCAAATTTCGAATGGATTCGAGCCGAGGGAATTGGTTTTGGCCGTGAATGTGGCTTTTTTAACCTACAAAAGAGCAGATGATCTTCAAACGGCTGAACCGATTTTCATGAAACATAGCTAAGAACACTCTCGATCAGAATACCTATCTAACAAAAGAAACAAAATTGAAATCGGTTCATCAGCTTGGGCGCTACGTTGCCACAGACAGACACACAGATCCACAGATACACAGATACACAGATACACAGATACACAGACACACAGATACACAGATACACATGTTAAACTTATAACACCCCTCGTTTTTCGTCGGGGGTTAAAAACTAACACTTATATGTCAAATTTAGTTAAGTCGTGATTTGAAATCAACGAAGTAGGAGAAACAGAACATATACCTATAATTAATTTTGAGCGTACCTGGTTTAATTATTTCAATCAAAATTGAAGTGAAAGGAATTCATAGTATATTCTTAAGTTTCTGTGAAATCATTTCATAAATTGATATATTCATGAGCACATTATAACTCTGCTTTACTATATTTACCACATAAAGTCTATACCTATTTACAACAATACAGCTACGTATTTGTGCTGACTGAACAATCAGATATTCCAAACTGGATTCAACGAACGCACAAACTGGGATATCTGTGTAATTGCATTTAGGTCATTGAGGAGTCTAGGCTGTAGTAGACAATTGTCTAGTCTAGTATTACGTCATTGTTTCAGTATCTTCTAATGATTATATTTCTAATGCTTTTAATGAACAGAAACCATTATATGGATCAGTCGACTTAGAAAATTCATGATAACGGAAATATTTCACTGACAAATCAAGTGTACTGTCAGTTTGGATTTTCAGCTCATCAAACAACTCATAATTAACTCCACAAACAATGGGAAAACTTTAGAACACGTGCCAAACGTTTCGAATGATGAATTTATATCCGTGTGTAACGGATAAAACGATATTGCTTGGGAATCTTGAAGTAAAGGTACAATCTGTGAATAAAATAGAAAACACCAATAATGTCAAAAGAGTAAGAAGTAATGTAATACGCACAAATAAAAGTATATATAACGTATGAATACCTACTTTTTGTCTATTAGACACCTCATTTGATCTACTTGCTTATAATATCGGAGTCTACTTATGAATATTAGTTCACTATTATTCAGATTTATTCTTAACGTTAATATGGATAGTTTCTTTAATTGATAATTCTAGTCTTGAAACTAAATATAGTGTTCCATTAATAATATTGCTTGCTAAACTTCGTACAAGTGGGTATTTTACTATTACTCATAAAAGTCATTTTATGATAAAATTGCGCAATTAAGATTGTTTAGGTTACGTTTCAGTGAATACCCGGTTCGGTCACATTGGCCTTTAGTTCTACGAAACTTAAATGATAAACAAACTCGCAATCTTAACAGTGTACTATTACATGTTTACTCAATATTTCCTACTACAGATAAACTCTTTTAAAGAAACGCCGATAGTAGTGAATGGTGTACTATGTATTGTTCTAAGAGCGGATGTTTTCATAAACAATAATTATTGTCGGTTGAGTGAGAATGAGATGGTAATAGCTAATTACGGTACTGAAAATATTACTGAAATTGTTAATGATGTCAAAGGCATTCATAAGGTAGTAATTGAATTTAATCAACTGGAATATTCAGATTTATATATAAGTATATAAGTACCTAATATTGGTAAGGTCAAGATATTATTATGATTCCATAGACTACGCATGAAATAGGCCTAGTTAACGCATAGGTCAACATCTTCAACATAGCAGTTGTAAGCAAAGGATGCTGTGGCCATAGCTTGGATCCATGCCAGAATAATCAACCAACGGGAAATCCGAATGTATATCGATATTTATTTTATATTCCTATTCTTTATTGACCATTCCAATCAGCGATTCATGGTGCAATTGACCTTTAGATGTGAAATGAAGCGCGATCGCTTTTCAATGACAGATTTTTTTATTGTCTTGTGTATTATTTCCATCGCCTTCAGTTCAAAAAATTGTATGTTGTTTGTATTTTATGTCATTATTATCTGAATCATTCAAGCCCATTCTTTCGTTGTGAATTACACCTAAAACATTTCGTCCAATTCTCCGAACCGGTATAATCTTATTTCCGTTATTCAGTAATTCGCGCAGATGTATTGTAAATGTATTTACCTAAATTTACAGAAACCGGTATTTGTGTTTGTATAGCGATCACCTTGACTTCGTATTAGTCATTCTTAGCATAAACACCTACATTGTAATCTTATCTGAACATTAAATGTGGCAAATATAATTTTTACTCACCTTAATTCATAAAATCCGGTAACCAGACTTCAAGATAGGTATTGAATTTCCAATTTTAAAAGCACATTACATCCATATAGGTAGTTCACTCTGGGGCAACGTTACACAGGACGGTACGCTCGTTGAGCACACATAAGATCACATTTTGCACTCGCCAAACTAAAAACAATAAATGTAAAACTGAAGTATAAATCTAGTACAGTTAGCAAAATTTAGTACAGTTAGTCCTTTTACGGAAGGACGTTACGTGAACACAGCAGTCACAGTTTATTTAAATTTATTTTGGTGTTACGATGAATACGTGGAGTGAGTCTCGGAGCGTAAAACACGTCCGCACGCGACGAGGGCGGCCGACCGACTGAGGGAACGAGGCAGACGGGAGTCGGGAGACGAGTAGAGCGAATGGCCATCTAGCTCGAACGCATAGGGCGCATCCGAGTTCCCCTGAAGAGATCTTTGCAAACCCTCTCGTATACCGAAATAAGTATTAGTAAATACCGCTACCGGCTACTAAGTACCTACTTTATTTGTTTTATTACTTACATGTTGCGTCAACAACATTTAAGTAATGAAGTTAATTTTTGAATAGTCTTAATTAAGGAGGCACGTAAGCAAACCTTCGGACTGGCCTAATGTCTTGGGTGTCTACCTGCTGTCAATGAGATCAATGGACATATTGGAAGTTCGTATTGTAATAACACAATAGAGCGGTTCAATCAAAGCCTCTTTGAATAATTTGAAATTGACATTGTGTAAGCTTTAGGGAATGCAATTCATGCTCTTTTTGATAAACATTATTTTAGTACACGTGAAATGACGTCTACGTTACGTACTTAATGTATGGAAGGTTATTTTGGTTGGTACCTTCACCTTTTTCGTCGGAAAATCCTTTATGGATTCCCTTCCGTTGCTCCCGAGCTTTATACCTAATAAAACATGGTTGGCACCTACCTTAGGCAACAAGACCAAAAAAAAAAAACTGCCATAAAAACTCGCGCAAATCTTCAGATCTGCAATTAGAATTTGACACACTTTCCTAAATTACTTTCTATCGTTATTGTTACCGATTGCTTCTATCGATACCTGCTTCTAGTTTGAATAACTTCTTGTTTTCCTGTTCTACATTAATTCTTGCTACCAACAGTTCAAGCAGCATCATAAACATGACATAAGGAATGAGCGAAAGCCTCACTGTCTCGTGTTAACTTGACCAAACGACCGGTCGTTTATTTTTTACGATTCATTTATCAATATTTGTAGGCGCACGCTTTTGATATATGCTTGTGTAAAGTGGGATCATGATTCATTGAATGAAGAAATCATTTTCTGTCGATATTCGCATGGGATTCTTTTCAGTCTTCGGAAACTTTGGGATTTGAATTAACATCTCCATGTTTATTGCTTAATTTAGTTGTTAACAGTTTTATTTTAGTTTGCGTTCTTATCTTAATTTAATTTCTGTATTTTTAATATAAATACTTCAGATTGGTAGAGTACATCAACAACAATATTTATATATATTTATGGTCTGAACTAGGGGAGCACTCCTTTTTATGTAGGTGCCATTAAACCTATATCAATCAGACGACTTAAAATCAAAGGCAAACAAGTCGATTGTTATACAATACTAGGTAAAACGCTAAAAACCTCAAGTAATATATCACATGCAATAAAAGGTACTTTCCCTTTCCGTATTTTTGTCAGCTTCCTCAATTTTCCCCCCTAAACACAGTTCCCTATTGTCATCCATAAAAAAACTACATTTTTTAAATCGCCGGATGCACCACATCAAGATTACGAGTGTGCAACCAATTTTATTATGTTTCCGACTAAAAGGTGCAGCATATTTTTGTCATCCATTCAGTGTAATGGTTCTAGTTTCTTGGCGCTTACTTCAATGTGTTTATTTGTTATCAAGTTGATAATTATGAGCATAATAACTTCTATTTTCAGGTAGTTACTGAATTTAATATAAGTTTATGTAAGAGAGTTTTAAATAATTCACATATAATATTCGATACTGTTCATAAATTACCAATTTTTTTATTCGAACTTTAAAACGTTGTCATCAAATTGGGCAAAACAAACGTGTATATCTTTCTTATCATTAAAACGTCTTTGTTGTCAAGTTTCAAGCGAGCCATCCATACTCTCCAGTTAAGGTATTGCAACAATTTGCTTCCAACCGTAAAACGACTTACGCCTTCATTGCGGCTTTGGTCTATAATTCCCCGCGAATTATATTGTCATAGGGAATTGCAATAAGTAATGGGTTTATGGGAGACTTACCGTGACAAGCTACGTGGACGACTTTGTGGTAACAAAGGTACGAAACCCCCTCGCTTTGAGGGGAAACGTTCTCAGTGTAATGCCAATTGGTTTTCCCGTATTATGTTCGAACCAAAATAGGTGCTAACAGCGAAATCTAGATACACCACATTGTACCTCTATTCAACCATTGTCCAAAGAAGGGAAGGAATTAATTCGGGGTAAAATATTAGTTGGCATAGTTTAGCGGCCACAGTCTGACATACTTCTAAATGACTAGGTGTCGGAAATTTTTTGGATTCGTAAAACCGAGGAACTTTAAGTATATACTTATTGGAACAATACAGCTCTAACTTAGAGATTAATAATAATATCGTCCATCAACAAGCCCTAAATCATAACCACTTGGCCAATAAACTCTATAGAAATGATCCCAGTAAAATCAATACACGTACGCACACCCATACAACGGTTTTCACAGCTCCCAACAAAGGCGATGAGGTTTGGAATTCATCACCGCAGTTCCGTCGTCTCCCGATGCGATTGTGTCCGTAGCACGGCGAGTGATTTATTGGCAGCCATTATACTACCACATCATATTATATTTCCAAATACAACACCATTTGCCTCTGTTAGGTCTAAAAAATGATTTTCATTTTTGGTATACAAATGATGGATAATGTTTCACATACAAAGACTTTTTATACCTTTAATACAAATTCAACGATATTCAGACACAATAAAGATTAATTTTCTGCTATAATATGTGAAATTAAAAGTAAGTTGCAGTTGGATTTGGAAAAAAAATGTTTTGTCTTATCTCAAAGCGTTCCTCTATAGACTGACGACTGCTTGATCTAGGGGTTTGAGCATAGACTGTTCAGGGGGGTAGGAATAATTAGCGAAATATCCATTTCGTAATTAGCTCCAGTCTGAATGACACTGAGATCGCTCCCGGTCCATTGTACGCACAGAACTAATCCAAATTCTTTGATCGTACGGTACCAATTTTTCAAGCATTCCAAAATTTGAGACCATGCATCATCAACAATGATTTTGTTTCTTTTATATTTGATGCAGGTATTTTGGAATTTAGAGGTCTATTAAACACTATTGACTCAGAATGCATGAGTCAACAAGAAATTGTTCGAGTCATGTTCACGCACAAGGGGTCAAAATTAAAACTTCATCTCACATACCACATGTTTGTACAGCAGTATGTGGAGTCTAGTTTTCGCTATATGCTTGTTTATTTTTAAGTAAATCTGAGTCTTGAGCTCCAACATTAACAGTTTAATTCAAGATAGCTACATTATTATGATTACGTCTGTGCAAACGAACCTGGGACGCAGACTTTTGAAATGAAAAAACAAATAAGATATAAGTATTCTCGTATATAATGGCAACTTTTAGAGAATTAACTCATTCTCTTTTGCTTTGAATATTTGTGTTATTTTCACATCTCGTTTAATAGAAATTATACGTTATAGTGGCTACCCTCATTTGAATAGATATAACACAGAATTCCTCGTAGATGTTATCTTAAGCTCATTAACCAGAACATCTTCAAAGTATCAGTTACAATATTGCTTCCATAATCGAAACACCCAACGCGAATAAGTTCAAGGAAAGTCGTAATCGAAACACTTTATAATAACAATATAAACCCAATATACAAATCAGGTAAAAACGAAACAAGACGTCTCCGCAACAGCACCCCACCTTTACGATTACTGTTATTAATCCCATCAAATATATTTCATACAGAAGCAATCTCGAAATCTCACCAGTCCAATATACGTAACAAGCTAATTCGGCAGACACCATAAAAACATTCATTTTTCGCAACGCGAAGCATCCCTAGGTTGTCGTTGGACGGAATTATAATGCCAAACACAAGTTGGAGCGATTTTTTCTTTTACAACAATCGGTGTTGCGAAATTTGTACACCGAGAGTAACTGACTTGTTTCTAATGTTGATAACGTCATTATTGAAAGGGTATTAATTTTCCTCTGCTCATAGAAGCCTATGGTCTTTTTAAGTGTAATCTAGGATTAATACAAAGGATCACCCAAACTGATGTGTCTGAATAAGTAAATCAGTTCCGCCAGCATCCGGCCTCACACGCTTTCCTCACGACAGTTTATACAGCCATACCAATTTCTAGTAGACAGTAGAGATTAATACATACGAGCGAATCATTATCTCTTGGTCTCTCGAAAAAGACAAACTTATCACCCATCAGCATAATTATTGCTTGTGTCAAGCTTGTTGGCAGTAGGTATCTTCAATTTCATAAGTGTTTGTTTTTTCCATCACTTCCCGTCAAGTCATGTAAATAAGGCGTCTCTCTGGGTTCGTTCATATTACAATCGACATCTCTGGGTCGAGAGATAAAATGATCTATAAATAAATACAGGTTCACAACAACCACCCACAATTCATTAGATCCGTTTCATTTGGTTACTTTTAATATAAAAACTTTTTTCTAAGTTCGCAATTTGTTTCCACCATTCTTCGTGGGTGTTGCTGAAACTGGCCGGGAGCAACCTTCAAGCTTCGTAAGTAGGTTACCATTTAACGTAAATTTAGAAATTACGTCATATTTTACCTTAGGCCATGTAATAAAATGACCTAAGGTTTCAGTTTGGGCCATCTTCATGGCTTCCGAGGAATTTCTCATGGGTTTGTGAAGACCTTGTTGGGAGCCATGGATATTTTTTTCCAAAATATGATGGAGGAAGTTTTTCCTTTATCCTCTTATGATAATGTAGATTAAATTATAGTGATGTATCAATGGCCCCTTTCTCAAGCAAGCAGTAAAACTAATACTAGCAAGCTAACAATATAATTGATACTTGTCCAAATTACTGTATTTAATTCTTAGTTATGTCGAAAAGCAACCGGAGCTTATTTACTAATTTTTGATCTTCCGGATCTTCTCTGTAGAGGTCGCGTTCCTATCAGGTTGTAGACTTGAGGAAAAAAAAATGAAAATTTGTAAATGCTCCAGTGGTCCTAAAAAAATAATCGATTTGAGTTTGAGTTTGAATGAACGGTTATTTTGAAACGGTAAGTTAGTGTGCTATCAAATTTCAGATGTATCTACATTCTCCAGCACACGACGTTTAGAGCGTCGTTTACATCGTAATAACATACATAAAATGCTCATAGCCATCATGTATATTGATAATACAGCTGTATCGCTAAGTATGGAATACGGTCACTTTACATTATTATTCATTTGGAATGGTTTTACGGCATCATGAAGATAAAATACACACTTGTTGATAATGACTATTGATGCATAGTTTAACAAAAAAATAATAAAATGCATAATTCAATATAGACTTTTTTATTGATGTAACAAAGTCAGAAATCTAGCTTACGACCCGACTGATGTTAAGCCGTTATCGTAGCCTATAGATAGTTGCAATAGCTATAACATTGCTGGTACGAATTGACATGAAGAGGAGTGGTATACGAGTAGAAGGAAGGGAAGCATTCTTGCGCGGTTGCGCTTTCTTTAGAAGTTGGAGTAGTAGTAGCAAAAAAATAGTAGTATTGTGCAAAACGCAGGTAATGAAGATACTTTACGCCGATATTCTGTGAGAGGATGGTACTTCCCCAGTCCAGCTAGCCCTTATATGAGCTGTAATCAATCGGTTACAGCTAAACACCGCAAAAAAGAATGATAGGATTTGTTATAAAATTAAAAGTTATAATTCTAAAACTGGTAGATAAGCCGAAGGAAGTTTGGACTCCGTGGGAGGTCTTTATAAAATGGTTGTACATGTACCATTTATCAAATTACAGAAAAAAATAACTCATCCAAATACCCATGGCCCGCATAGTACACAATTTTAATGGAACATCACAGAAACGTAGATCGATAGAGATAGAGGAAAGCGTAATACTTACGTTTGTACCGTACGATTTCAATAAACGGTCTCCCCTAGAGCATAAATAATGCATGTCGAATTGTTGGGTCCCGTATGTAGAGATAAAGATCGATAATAATGCTACAATACACTGAAAGATGCTTTTGTGTATTGCCCGCACAGATCATGTCGTCTACATACAGTAACAGGAAAATGTTCTCTATCATTCAACTATTAAAAGCGATAATACCGTGTCGTTTGTGTATGAAATCGGCATGTTGATTGGTCCAGCGATTGTTTGTGTTAAATGAAATCGATTCAAAAAGTCAGTTTCGTGTCTGGGTAAGAGATATTGATTATTCAATTCAAAATCTGCGCCTCGGTTACTCTGCTATGGCCGTGACAAAGAACAATCAAAAATACACTTAGTTATATCTTAAGATCGAGTGTCTCGTGGAACAACGATTCCTTTGTTACCTAGATCTTTAGAACAGATGCTGATGATATGTAGCCGTCAGTTGTAGCCGTCTCGATTGATAACCACTCTTCGTTCACCGTTACAGTAAAAGTATTTTAATCAAATCGAACAATTTCTGTGTTCACTCGTGTAATGTACTTTCTCTTTCCGTTTCTTCGAGACTAGCTCGATCGCTTTTACTTTTGCTCCCGGCTGAAAAAACTTTATATTGTTTTTGCTTTTTCGATTATATTACCTAAATTATTTTTGGATAAAAAGCGGGAGTCCTTTGCGCCCCGTGGCGAAATGTCTATCAATTTGTTTCGTCAAATAATTTGAACTATATCGAGGAAATCGTGATCTGAATTAGATACGTCTCTCTAAATGTTGTAAAAATAACAAACGAATTTAAAATGTAATTTTTGTTTTATTTGCTATGCTTTCATCTCTCGAGTTGCAAAAATTGTAAATTGGGTCGTGAAATTTACTTTCACACTTTCTTTGCGATAATTGTTGGTAACATAATTAGAGCCTTGCTTAAGCCTGCTTGCTGTTTAAAATATAATGAAGAAACGTAAATTTTCGTAAAGATAATATACCTAATATACTTTACAGGTAAATAACAAATTGAATATATTCATAAAATCTGTACTTGTAAAATAACGCTTCATGGTTGTAGACCTAAAATAATTTAATCAATCTCCATGACTCAAACAATTGAAACACATTTGAATTTATAAAACAAGAAAATGCACACGATAAAGAGCAAAGGCCTCAAGACAATAGCCCAGACGATATTAATCTCGTCCCCTGCTTTCAACATTTAATATTTTTATTACTATTTGAAGGTAGCTCTGACGGAATAATCGTTCGTTCACGTGCGCCGGATGCCCAAATCAAAGGGACCAAACCATTCATCGACCCTTTTGAGTCAAAATCGCGGTTTAATGCCAAAACAAGACTTTATGTGCACAATTTTAAAAATTCTCAAACAACCATTGATCTTAGAGACCTTAACAATAAAGTTCAGAATCGTCTGTGATCATTTTTTAAAGGTTTACATCTCTCTCATTGACGCGGCACTCGGACAGAAATCGTAAAAACGAAACAGAACGCCGATAAAAGGAAGACAGATGAATATCGAGATGAGAAAACCGCTATTATGCAAGTGATTCATTGGTATAATGTTTGTTGAGCAAATAATATGTGCGACAGGGGCCCGCGACACAACCGTATTAATAATGAATCGGATATGAAGGAATGAGCTCGTTGATATTGCTTCTCGTCATGAAAACATAACTTTACTAGACGACAATAAATCCAATTCTTTCGTTTAGTTTCTCTGCTTAGCTTTAATGGAATAAAGTGTGGGACCAAAAACTTATGCGAATAGTTTACCGTAATCTAGTAAGCATATTTTGCTATAGAGCGAATAAAGCTACGTTTTCCCAAACCTTCACTTTGAACCTTATAAAGCACAAGTTAGTCGCAAATGAGACGCATTGGTCGATACATGTTTGACATTTCGCAGATACCGTGTGTCACATATTCAAAAGAGCACGAGACACCGGTTTTTATTTCTAAAAGAAAGAATGGCACAATTTCATTCTGTTCTTGGTCCGCTTGCGATTTATTTCAATAGTAGGTACATTCCGCTCAAGCGAGTTTCAGAAAGGATTTCACTAAGTTCCAAAGCATCTTTAGCTCTATTAATTTGTCCGTCTTTTGTATAGTATCTTAAAGTTTAAGGACGTGCCAGGGAAATGCTCTCAAGACAATTACCATTGAGATTCCTTAAAGTTTTATAGGTTTCATTTTATTCGATCCGTAAATCGTTAGCTCTTACGTCTCGAAGCAGATTTTCGTTTTTGCCCTGAGATTTTATAGATGAACATTTGCTTGCAAAGAATTTATCTTCATGCCGATATCCTCGATGGGGTTGACAGAAGTACATCTACATTTCAGTGAGTGTATTTCGGTTGCAACGTAATAGGAAGCGAGCCTATACTCATTATATTGAATGCACTCCTTAGCGTGAGGGGATTCGGGCCCTAGTCCACCACTTTAGTAATAGTACTTTATTATAAAAAAAAAAGTGTGCGTCCCCGGACGCTAAATGAAGTGATAACTTAAACTGACAGATTGGCGCCGTAACGCGTTACGTTACGAAGCAAAACGGCTTCGTAACGTAACCCTCCCATAAAAAGTTATCACTTCAAAACACCCTGGACTTAAACCATAACACTTTGGAAATTGCCTGATCTATCTGGAAATTCCATTGGAATATCCATTTTTCTTGGGCTTTACCCATGCCCAAATCATAAAAAAACATTCGGGCCGGCGAATCCATTAACCCATCTCATAGACATGGTTCATTATTTGTATTTTTTTAAGTCTATAGCTATGACGCAACAGGAATAGGAACCATGGCTCGTGGAGTAACCAATGGTTATAATGTGGAATGATAAATAGCTTTACTGACTTATCTCAGTATTCGATGTTTTAGTCTTTTTAGCTATAGATTTGATGCTCCTAAATACGGTGGAAGATATGCATTAATATAATGACGGCCGCTTAGCCTATTCCTATAATAAAAACACTTGAAAAAATTGATCTCAAGTTTGAAAGCGATCTCGAGTAAGCTTTTGTTGTTCAACTCTATTAACAAACAGAGCAGTGAGAAAAGTAAATGAGGAAGCGGATGTTTACTTTGGATTAATGTTAAAGGATTTCTCCTCTGGTTACTTAATTAACTTTAAAATTACTTGAAAATCGTCTGTTTGGTTTTTGAAAGCTATAATCAAAGTATTATTTTACAGTAATTTAATTACTTTGTTGCTCAATACTGTTTCTGTAATTGCCTGTTTAGAGATTAAACAAATCCCGTTTTACATCTTTTGGAGTAGCTGTAGATACGGTGTTATTCAAAATAGGTACAAGGAAGTATACAATGTGCCTATATTTTCTTTTAAATATTATCTGGAAAAATAATTTGATTGCATTATTTTTGGATTCTAGCCTAAGTCTTATAATACTTGGAAAACATGTAAAGAACTTCTAAAGAAATGCTAGTCATCCATTGATATAATATTATCAAATCACCGAAGCCATCCTTGTCATTGCAAAATCTGCCTACCTCTCCTGGAAAATACGGAAGTTATGGTGGTGATCTTAGCTACTTCGTTAATTTGTTAAAACATTACTATTCTATTGTTTACTCTTAAAATAGTCGTGTTATTTTATTGTCTTTAATTTATTAAGTATTGCCGTCATTTTAAATTTTCGTGCTTTCAAGTGCTTTTATTTGAAAGTTCCAATACATTTAAATTATGCTATATCAAAGGTCTAGTAACTATTTCACTTGTACGTTTAAGGTTACGGTCCTATGACGTCTAATTTCTATTATCCTTTTCCTCCTGGACATCGCTTCGCAGAACAGTCCCGACCCAAACATATTTTTTCTTACTGAAACCATTCTACAACCAATCGCTCTAGGGTTGAATTTCGTATGCAAAACTATATTCATTTCATAGGCACACATTTGTAAAGTTTACGGCCGACTAGAACGGAACTCAGATTTGAGAACTAGCTCATTTTGACATGCCATCCAAAAATTTCAGCTATGATAACTCGTACCTCAAACACCAACATATGTAAAATGAAGTTTCAGTGTTTTCAACCTCTAGTTATTATATTTTTAAGAAATGATTTCGTGATAAAAATACACGAATATCATTTGGAAAAAGTTTTGCAAAATCGAACCAACCCACACATCCGTCTGCAGCCAAAACCAACCCCAGTGCAATTGTAAGTAGGTCGGTTCCACATTGCAAATGTCCATTTACGCAACCGATAATCTGTACCGATTTTATAGGAGAGGTTAATTAAGATCATAATGCTATATCTTAATGTTCTTACTCATTACCTACTATATGGGCGACTGATGATAGCACGGAAGAACTCTCAATTCAAACTCGACATAGGTATGCATTCAAATTTACTTTCCAAGCCCAACTGAATTCAAACACGCCCGACCATTCCCATCAAATTTTAACACTGCACGCCAAAAAACTGTCCGACAGTACGAAATAGAATCCTCCCTTTTGAATCAAAGGGTCTCTACCTGCACCGGTGATAGGAACAAAAGGCCTTTGGCTTCACATCTTTCTGCTAACGAAGCAATTGCGCGATGGTATATGTATTTCCTGTGTACCTACTAAAGTTTTTTGGGCTTCGATAGTGGGTTTTATTATGGCGTTAAGACAAACTACTATATCTTTCAGTTTTTAATTAATTTGAGTGTTGCATATTTATGATATCATAATGATTTAAGCATATTAATTTTGTATCTAATTTTCGCCGTCCTAATTTTAGTACCAAAATTTGAGCAAGATTACTTATATAAGTTTGATAATATGATAATTATTTTCTGATACCTACTTATTTTTATGATAGTAAATGAAAATAAGTAATTCCGAAATTGTTCTGTAAACTAATTGAAAACGCGATCAAGCGATCCCGAAAGCCAACTGAATCAATCAACACTAGACCACCATTCAATCTCCAAATCCAAATTCTATACACCTTCATTAAGCGGCACCAAGCGAAACCACACCAAGCAATCCTAATCTTTTTAAACCCATCCTTAACACTGACCATTTAAAACCACCTTCATCAGATAAAAGCCACATTGGCTAATTCAAACTGTGGTTTAAAGATGGACGGATGGACAAAAGACGTCTTACAAGAGACAGATTGAATTGTGGGGCACAAAAAACCAGCTACCTGAGTCGTATTGAATCAGACGGCGCAAAGGTAATGCGAACGGCGTAAGAGCTTTTAAGCAGTGTTCGATGACAATTGAAATAATTTTTGGGTATTTTGTGATAAAAATAAACAGGTAAAATATGTTTTAATTGCTGCCATAAGTAGTACAACGCTGAGCTTTTTCTATATATAACAAAGTCGTTAAACAAGCGTTCGACCCGCCTGATATTAAGCAGTTACCGTTGCCTATATAGATGCTTGTAATTCCAATGCGCTCACACGTTGCCGACCTAATGGCCAGTGGGATAGAAGTAGGGGAAAGCAGGGGGGAGGAACTTTCCGTCTCACTCGTAATACAAATCGCAGCTATAATACTTAGCTACTTAAATATCTATACAAATACATTAAATTGGAGTGTCTGTTTGTAATATCAAAATAACACCTTTTCACAAAATGCATGTGAAAGTACATACGACACCTATAGCAAAAACTCGATTAAAACAATTTTTGTCTGTCTGTCTGTCCGTCTGTGTGTTTGTTCCGGGTAATCTCCGAAACGGCTGGACCGATTTTGACGGGACTTTCACTGGCAGATAGCAGATGTTAAAAGGAGTAACTTATGCTACTTTTATTTTAGAAAAACAAAATTTAAAAAATGGGTCCTGTCGCCTCTAGACTCTATGTTGTCTTAACTTTGAATATTTAATTCGAATTGTTCCGCTCAATTATCTAATTTTTTTCTTTCATAAGAACCTTCTCCTGACAATAAAAAATAATTAGCGAAATCGTTTCATCTGTTAACGCGTGATGCGATGACCAAGGAAATAGAGATACATTTCTACATGTACATAAAGATTATATTTTTCTACATGGAATTTTGTTAATACTGAAATCAAAACGGTAGTATCTCAGCGCTAAATTATAACGATAATGAAACTAATCTCAAGTAGGGTAGGAGCATCGTATGCTTCCCACACATCATACTCGTACTCGTTCATTATATAGCTGTATCCCATCGAAGTACATATATTGAGCTGCAACCGCTCGGATTGAACGGAAAAATCGGAAGCCGTTCATACATTTTATATGAATCATTGCCCATCTTCCGAGCGTTCCGCAGTGCCGCTTGATCGGACAGTGGAAATTTTAGGATTGAATTTTTTTTTGTACTGATGAAACTAAAAATTTATGGCAATATTTTTAAAATAGAAAGCTAAATTAGTAAATATCCCAACTCATACGTATGAACCTACAGTTACTCTGGGAATCTAATGTTTACATTAGTTTACTGAGCTATCACTTAACAAAATATAAGGGCTAATTACTTAGTCCAGTCTTTCCGCCCTTTGCTATCATCATACACTATTGTATGTAGACATCACCAAACTAGGTGAAACAGAAAGGGTATAATATTTATTTGCAACTATAAGTTGCAAATCTAAAACTACCGGCTTAGTGGGACAGTTGAAGTAGGTACTAAAGGTTTTGTAGACTTATGAAATCTGTCGACAGCTGTCTCACTATAAAACCTTTTATTTTTCAAGTTTCCTCAAAAGCTGATAGATTTAGAATTACAAAGTTAAGTTTTGAAAAAAGTATACCCTTACCCTTAATTCTCCATCATTTTAATATTCCACTGTAGCGCCTAAACTACTCATCTGATTTTGATAAATGAAGGAAAGAGGGTCAATCGTTACACACAATCATTATTATGGTCCGGGTGTCATAGGCAACATTTTATGCGAACCAATATGACGGATATAACATCAAAATAGTGGGTGTCTAATGAAAGATGAGAAAAATCTAAGTTTATAAAAAATATAATATAATATTGTACAATATAAAACATACTAAGCGATAGAAAGACAATTATACTATATTTCAGCATTTATAAATTCTACTACGGCTATCTATTCGCAGTTATAAATATAATTCGTGACAGTAGTTTCATAGTCAAGTTACAGTTTTTTAAACATTTTACTTCACCAATCGCTCTATGCCGACCAACTTTATATGTGCAAAACAGCTGGCGCTGTGAATTACTCTTATAACGTACAGTATTATCCGGCTTGGTATGAAAGTGTTTAGTTAGCACGCCACCGCCGCGCCGCGGCAGCTGGGTTTTTAAAGCAGCATTTAAGTTTTACGGCGAAGTAAACTTTGTTGAGTAATCGGTACAATATTGTCGTAACAGGCATTGGTAGGAAGTAACGAGGAACATAATACATTGGTTGGAGTTGAACTGATGTTATAAGTAAGGCGCAATGGATCCATCTAAATAGATGACTCTGTAGATTTCAGTTTTTGTCCACGCCCAATTTCAAAAGGTCACACAATATTCTAGAGAGAGGGATTATCGTCAATTTAGGGGTCGCGTATTTGCATAGGGCAGGCGTGTCGGGCCGGGCGGGTTCCGCCGCCGGCGACTATACTGTGACGCTGCCCTGTATGGGCTGGTGAGAGTGCACATTGCTTTACGAGAGAAAATTGTCGTAAAGATCTAGTAATAAATGATTAATGTCCTAGTCCCAAATGAAGAACCTCTTCCAAGACAGTTACAAATTAGGAGCGAAACCTTAAAAAGTTTTTTGACGACCGCTTGGCTCAGGGGTTTGAGCCAAAGCCGCTCGGCTCGCTACACATGGTGGTAGCGGGTTTGATTCCCGCCGGGGTAAATTATGGGAATGGCCTTTTCGTAATTTGCCTTGGCCTGGGTGTCACGGGGATCGCTCCCAGTCCATTGTACGGTACCCATAGTACAAGCGTTGCTTAGTTTGGGACCATACAGTTGGTGTGTCAGTTTGGCGTTATTTATTTATTTATTATTTAGTGTCTCGATAATTTGAGCACAAATGCCTACAAGCCGAGTTTAGAAAGCAGACGGCAGTCATTTGTAAATATCACTAATCAGGTGGACGCCAAAACAAAATGGGAAGAGACTAATGAATTACTCTAATGATAGTCTACTTAACTTTTCTTAAGATTAGTTGAGATATTAAATCTAAATCTCGTGTCGTATGAGAACGGACACCTGCCATAAGATCTTACTCTCAAGCCTTAGGCGGTCGTGTGGTACCAATAACGCCCTCGCTCCGTCCTGGAGTCGCGTTTGAACATCACGACATCACATCTCAAGAGCTGATACACCGAACGCTATGGGATTTGCGCAACCTGACAACTAATCCTGCGATTTGCCTGAGGCTGCCGTGAGTGGGGCCTGGTTGCAGTTAGATTGATGTGAAAAGGGAAAATTTAGGAACGTGTGAAGGTACCTCTTGGTAAAGTACAGTTTTAGACATGCTACATGTGATTGTTGCATGACCTTGTCACCACAAAGTGAGCTGTAGATTGACCAAGGTGTTTCTAAAGACTTCAAACTAAAGCAAACTAGTTGCCGACATCCACTTGGATCCCTTGATATGGATCCCGTAAGGATTTCTTTGGGCTTTTCTCCACTAGGATCCTCGGGGATCAATTTAGATTTTTTCTCCCACTTCCATACAATGCACTTCCTTGGCGAACACGGCTTTGGAGTTATTTTAAAATGAAATATAAGAATTGCTTCAATTACGCAATTAAATTGCAATTATTGAATTGCATTATTCAAAATCAAAGAAGACAACAATTTATGCAAACGAATAACGCAATCGTGGAATCTCGATTAAATAAAAAGGTCGGGGCGAATCGAATAGAACATTCCAATTAATCTTACTAATCGAGTTCCCACTATGCGATTGCTGAACGTTTTCAATTTGTGCATAAAACGTCGGATCGCATCTTCATTAGCAACACAATCGGAATCGATTGGGAATTTCCTATTCTCTACTAGTTGGCGAATCCACTTGAGGAATTTAGGTCTCATTCTATGCAAGTGATGACAAATTCAATCAGAAAGAGAATTAAAAGAATTCAAATATAAGCTCAAAATTATTCATTGGTACAAAATCGATTTATTCAAAACTTTTTTTATGTATGTACTAGCTGTGCCCACGGACTTCGTCTGCGTAGTATTTAACGTAACAAAAATTTCGGGATTATCGGGATAAAAAGTATCCTCTATGTTAATCCCGGCTATAAACTATCTGTGTTCCAAATTTCATCCATATCCGTTTAGTAGTTTTTGCGTGAAGGAGTAACAAACATACATACATACATACATCCACACTCACAAACTTTCACATCCTACTAATATTATAAATGTGTTAGTTTATAATATTAGTAGGATGATAGTTCACATTGCACCTTAGTAAATTCCAACGATGTGCATACCACTACCAAAATAGTCGGATGACTTTAGATTAAATCCCTCGCTACCAATCAACTGCACAAACCAACAGAAACCAAAATGCTAATTCGGTTAGTAGATACGCAAAACAAACCCGATTAAACTATATTGCCATCCTTCCCATAGTCGTACGAGCGAGATATGAATAATTTTAATTGAGCACCAATGCCAACGTGGCAATAACAGACTTGGTATCAAAATCACTATACCTCGCTTTGTTTCAGTTTTATCCAGCCCGCAATTAATTGAAAACTCAAAAAATCCATAACAAGATGGAAATCAATCCACATCCTAGATGAACTTCAAACACGTTCAAAAACAAACCACGATTGCGAAATCAATTACTCCGTGTAGTATAGTGTATAGATGTGATTTCTATATGAACCTGCAATTCAGAATAAATGAATATTTTACTCCGTGCACCGTCTCCAGGATTAGGGGGTGATAATGAGGGCTGGAGCCGCCGCCGTTTGCTTTTCATTTCACCGAGAGCTTCCACATGCGAGGCTCCAGGATCGCTTTCAGATGGAGCAAGTTTCGATTCGAATTTGACGTTTCTTTAGCTAAGTTCTTATATGACGCTAAGTTGCCAGTGGATAGTTTTATATGTTGAGATACGTATGGTTGATTTGCTTTAACTATGACTGCTGACGTCAGTTTTGGTAATATTTAGGTTAATTTTATTGAACAGTAGAGCCATATCTGATGAGTGCATTAGTCGATAACTAAAAGACTAGAGTAGTTGCAATTCTGGATGCGTGTTGTGTTCATCAATTCAGGTGTCAATGATAAAATCATATTGCTAGTAATCTTACAAAAATACTTATATCTTTTGTTTTACTTGTTTCCCATCACTTTAAAATAAGTAGATACCTCTATGGGCCATACCTGCCTACTATAGTAAGAAAAATATGACTTTAAAAACAAGACAAAAACAATTATAGGACATCGTATTTAAGGGAAATTTTCCATTGCCAGCTATCTAGGTAAAATAATGTTAATACGATGCAACGATATGTGTACCTACTTAACATACTAAATTCAGAATTTCTCAAACTATTTTGAACTGGAAATAAGTCAGTGAACTCGACGCGGATATAAATTTGGCTGTCATACGCCGGTGGTGCCAAGTTTCCGATGTACACCGATAGGGTCCAATGTTAGCCGAGTAGTTCGTACATGAAGAAGTGACTACACCTTCTAAGTTTAACATCGTTGTTGGGTTTGAGAATCTCTGGTATTTAAGATTGAATAACATAACCGTTGTTTCAAAGGCCGAAATAATAATGAAGGGTACATATTATACGCTGTCTAATGTATTGTTTTTATTCTATTTTGTTCTTAACTCTATCATGTTATATATTATAATTCTTTATTATGTATTATATTACGCACGTTTGTATTTTACTATTTCATTTTATTAATCAAATATATTTTGTTATTTAGTCAGTGACACGTATGACTCACTGCGGAGGGTTTGGCTGAAAATCAGCGCTGGGGGAGTCTCGTTCTTCTCCAGCACATGCTGAGCCAAATCCTCTCGGCACAGTTCGCGCTGACCCTTATATTTTTATGTTTCCAATGTTTATGTTTTGTGTCTTGCGATGTGTGTCGAATAAATGTTGTTTCTTTATTTACGGTAGATCCATAACGAAGACAGGCTATTATATTTTGTGAGTTACAACCCTTTGAATATTTTATTATTATACCCGATAATTCGGACTTTTGAAACCCTGAATATGAAGTGGTCTTCAAACATAACTGACAAATTGCAATACACGTATCAACTAACTGATTGATCCGGTGGGGACTGCAAGCTGACATCCATCCATCATTGTATCATGCGGGAACCCTCATTCATAAGCATAATGCAGAATTTTATAACCAGCAATAATATTTAATCGTCTAATCATGTTACCTTATAATTCTGTACGTGTTCCCTACGAACCTAATAAAAAATATTCGCTTGCCAATAGCTAAATAGATGTCCTAATATACAATCGCTCGCACAAACATGCGATGCGAATAAATCGCGCGATTAAATTACTCAATGAACTCACCATACGCACGAACTACAATTAGGACACTCGATATAGATTTGTATGTTTGATCGCGAATTCGAAAAATACAATTTTCGAAAGGTGCGATTGTCGCATGTTCGTGTGAGCGATAAAGGTTTTACATTTATTTTCAAGCTAAAATAAGACAGCGTAAACTTACCGATGAAACCATAACCATAGGCAATGCTGGATAAAAAAATACTGCTTGTTATCAAAATACTCCGTGAATATGACCAACAGTTAAATAACACACACGCACAGTTAGAAACCGGGAATTTTCTTTAAAAACGTTTTATATAAAACAGAAATCCGCCTAATAAACCAGCGCAGTTGCTGAACAACTTAAATTGCTTGTTAGTTGCTTTTATCTTGGAAAAGTTGAAACTGCCTCGTTGTTCTAAGTCGGAGCCACTTTTGAGATGCAGGTAAAGTTACTGCCGAATCGGATAAGTGCTTATTGATTTGTTATTTAGCGGTGGTTCAAGTTGCGAGAAGAAAGAGCGAGTCTTTATATTTTTCACTTGCCTGTCCACAATACTGATAGGACCCACGGTAGGAATCTTTCTAAGATCTTATTCGTATCTTTTGTATCGTTGAAATATTTAAGAGTCGTTCAGAGATCATTCTTTCGGTCATTGTAGGTATCGCTGAATTAAAAAATATTTTATAAAAAAAAATGACGACGTCATAATTTGTGGTACCTAAGTACCGAAGTACTTAGGTATGCCGATAATAAAATGAGAAGTTCCTTGTTTTACGATTTTGGGGATTAGAAATAAATAAAGTTGGAAAATAATCATGTGTCTTATAAGATGTTTTATAATCTGCAATTGAACTAAATGAAATTAAAAAATAGCTTAAAAATCTGATATAAAGCACCGAAAATGAAAGACTACCACCCGTTGCTCATTTTGACAGCGGCATTAATATACCATTGAATTAAAACACGTATTACCAAACAATACCGATAACTATGAATTAATGAAATATGAAATCATCTGCGGTCGGGACATATTTAAATCGATGCCGCGATAGTACTTCTGTTTTAAACCCAACAGGACTATTTAATGTGAGACCGCAGTTTTGTTTGGGAGGATTTCAATTAATATTCTGTTTTGATGTCTATACATATTGTACCGAAATATAAGTACCTATCTCATGAATATATTCTTAACAAATTGGTAGCTTGGTCAGAAATACAACATTTGCAACCTTGCATGCAAAGAAAAGATATTGGATATGCATCAAAGAATGCAGTATTGGAACACCGAATATTTATTTAATGTTTGGCAACATTTGTCTGTGTGTGTGTGTGTAGGTAAACACAAATAATTCATTGGATTTGATTGTCTGTCACCAGAAATGTCTGTGTCACATGGGTATGGAGAATAAACGGCCATAAACTTGAGAAATATGTTACTTTGTTACTTCATTATAATTTCACGGTGCAAAATGAGTTTTTAATTAAGTTAATTACTAACAGCGTTTGTAGGTGTATAATTTGGGTTATTGAATTCAAACTTAATTATTTTCAGAAATAAATAAGTAAATGATAAATTACATTTTTATTTATGAAATGATTACTTATTTAGGCCATCAATCCAGCATATGCCCGAATTATGGTTTAACCTCAAACTGAACTAGTTACTAATTGAGACACAACTTCATTAAAGGCACTTACTGCTGATGTATCTTATATCATATAGTAGGTATGTACTGCGTACATAATATACTACATATGAATAATGAAACGCATACAAATGTAATGAATATTCAATCAACCAATTGCCGCCTTAATTGCTGTATCCATAAATACCAATACTGTATTATTTACATAGGTAACATAAGCATGTTTTGAATAATTTGAGTGATATCTTTACTAAGAGTTTGTAGAGGTTCGAAATTGGAAATGGCATTTTAAAGATTTCTAGTTTCAAAAATAGTCGATCAGTCGTCTTATGGGTTAGTCTGCCAAATAAAGTCAGAATTTAAAAATTGCTTCCGCTACATTAGCGTAATAGGCACCACCATTCAGGACCTCATTATTGCCGTAATCCTGCGCCCCCGCCTGATATCATTGCAACATAATATAAAATAATAATATTTTAGCTCTATTGACGTCCCACTCCTGGGCATGGGCCTTCACTCACTACGAGGGGGATTCAGGCCGTAATCCGCCACACTAGCCAAGTGCAGGTTGGCTGAATTCACATGTCTTTCGAGAATTAAAATTCAAATAATACATTGCCACCCAAAAACGTACATAATTTCATAAGTCTTATAAAAAGCAATTTGTGCCTAACGATAGAAAATTATATTATTATTAAGTACAAATTCTACTAAATACACATCGTTAGTACCTACATTCAGACGTTTATATGGAAATACATAACCGTAACACTAATATTTCCCACCGGCATTCCCTCCGAAGTAGGTCAGACGCACTACAGATTATGAACACACTGTATCAACTCACTAGGTATACTTGTCAAACTTTGAATTCATGCAAACACTCACCACGTTACGTTTACCGTCGGTAACCCAAACACCTCTTTGGATTCAACCGTATTTATTGCTGGATAAGTGCGCTGACTAAAATTGTAACACGCAAAGTTGTGTGTGTTTCTTCCTTGGCCGAGCCTCATGGGCTTTTTAGGTGTCAATAGCTGGCCACAGTTGCAGTGTTGTGATACATGTTATGGTGTAAAATGAACCTTATGTTAATGGTGTAAGAGCAGTAATTATGTGTATAGGTTGACAAATATTTAACTGTCGTTATGTTAGTATGAATTTGGAGTATGCTTGGGTTATTAAATTTTATGGCGATTTGTTTGTTTTCTCATGGTCATTAGGAAATGAAATACTCATAACTGTTCCCAAAATATATCTTCTTTCCATCGTACTATAATATTCAATGAAAAAATTATAACAAAGTCGGCAAGCAAGCGTACGACGTGCCTGATGTTAAGCAGTTATATAGCCTATAAACGCTTGCAATACCAAAGGCGTTGCTTGCACGGTGCTGACCTGCTAGGGAATAGAATAGAGGGTTAGGTTTACGGTCTTATTATTCATCGTATCATAGGAAGGTACTTAACGCTGATCTTCTATGAGAGGTTTGTACTAAACCGTTGGAGACAACCCGAAAATGAGCTCTATCTCCATTCAAGTCCTCATTAGTATAGACGTTCGGGGACGGCTAAAATCGGTTGAATAGACCAAAACAAGTATAGCCTGTACCTACGTCCGAGATAGATAGAGTCAATCAAGAAAACCTTTCCAAATATCTACGTAAACAAAGCATATAAAAATACATATTATACCCCATAACACCGCCGGCCGCGGGTTTAATTCATCGGTTATTGCTCGTATTTTCCGATATTATTCCCGAATATTTTTCGGGTTTTTTCGTTCTATATCCCAGAACGGGCGGTCGTAAAACCCGGGATGATCCGAGCCCATCGATGCTTCGCGCCGATATGAGAGATTCCCGCTACGGGTTACGCGAATAGGCTTAAGTTGGAAGAGAACAGCGGTCACCAATTTAAGTCATGCCCGGTGCCGGTCTTGCAGTCTTCGGCTGGTTTATAAATCGATTGTAAATTCCATTTTAAGGGTATTACCAATACATCGACTGTTGACTGTCAATCGATGATCGACCAAACGTTGCACTATGTAGAAACTGTCAATCTACTTCGACGTTGATCCGTCCTTTTCGCGACACCAAATTCCAATAAATTTTCTATACCTTTTTGAGAGATAATGGCCATCTTTGGCAACAGACGGTAAAATGCACTGAAAAATCATTGCATTCATTAACCTTGTTTACGATTTATATATTTATAATACTGTTTAATTAATAAAATGGTCTATCATCTCCTATAACATGGGCCACTGTCTCGTTTCCGTGGCCGAGCAGTATTTCAAATTTTTAAAGTTCAGATGTGATGCCTGTACAGGCGATGTTGATTGAAAGGTATATATTTTGGAATTTAATCTACACCGCGCTACATAGTTAGATAAAACTAGACAATATATCTAACAGGTACCGCGTTATATGAACAAAGTAATATTTTATTATGGTATTTTTCAGTAAGGCCTACTTACATCTAACCGGCGGAAGCTGTATGAAAACATATAAAATGTGGATCAGGAAGAATATTTTAATAAGAAGAGTTTCTGAAATAGCTACTCACAATTTTTGTGAGATAATATTAAAATCCTAGGCGTATTATTGCATAGGTGTACAAATAAACTTTCGTACAAAATTATCAGGCCTGAAATATCTTTCACGAACTAGGGATCAACTCCGCTATTATTCCTGGTTAAAACAACACAATTCTGAAATAATATACAAAGAACTGTTTGACTTTCATCAGAGCAACATTGTTAACTTTATAGTCAATACCAGTTTCAGGAAAAGGCACTGTTTTACTACTCGTAAAAGCTGTCTGTAATACGTTTCGTTCGAACTAAAGAGTAAGGTTGTGTTAAATCTGACGGAAGTGAATTAAACTCTTTCATCCATACATACATACATAATATTATCATTAACGTACAAAAGGATCTTAGTCGGATTGACAAAAAAACAGTGCCGTCGGGCCGTCCGATAAAAGCCAAGCTTTATAGTATAAAGCACACTAGCATTCTGTATACCTATATAAATTGCGTAACGCTACTGACGCTTAGCACAGATAGAGAAGCCGCGCGGCGAGCGCCCCGAACGTCCGTATAGAAGCTTCGCTTCAAAACTTAATGAGAGGCACTCAACATGACTCATAATAAAATGGTGGGGGATACAAGCTTTTCACTTGCACCCCTTTCCTTAAAAATCTGTGGGCTCTGGTCATAACCTCTGTTTCCGTCAGAGTGGAGAAAACAGGAGAATTGTCCGGAGACATTGCGATGGTCGCTGGCATCGGAGCACTGCCTTCTGTAGGTACTTTACGATCGATTACTTAATCACAATTAATTATTATTTTCATCATTAAAATACGTTGGTTCTGCTACCGTCGCGAAACTATTCCAGAATTATTTTGTTGCAAGTTGTTCCTGGTGCGAGGTCCAGAGGTGATCGTGTTTTTTAAAGTCCATTTTGTTTTTTGTGATAATAATTACTTTTTCATTTCGGAAAAAGTTTTATCTTCAGTAGTTACCAACAAGGCACAAACAGGCGATACGTTACCCCCAGTGTTGGGCGGTAACGGGGCACGTACGGGTTTAATAGTGCACTGGCTCCCGAGGGCATTGTCGCGGTTAACGCGCTGCCTGTAACTTCGCAGACGGATCGTTATATTCGTAGTGATGTCGCCAATGACAGGCTAGAATACCGCAATTCAAAACTTCCTACCAGATTTTAAGGTTGCAATTAGGTTTAAAAGACATTTAAGAGTTCTTTGGAACAGGCAATATTTTTTTATGTATCGTGTTCCGGTGTACGTATGCTCGTAAATTTTCTCCTTCTAAACGGCTTGACATATTTTGGTGAATTTTGTATTTATGAGGTCTCCTGGATGATAATAAATAAATATCGCCAGACTGACACACCAACTGTATGGTCCCAAACTAAGCAATGCTTTTACTATGGGTATCGTACAGGAGACTGGGGGTGATCCCAGTGACACCCAGACCTAGGCAAATTACGAAAAGGCAATTTCTGAAATTTCGGGAATCAAACCCTCAACCATCACATGCAGTGAGCCGAGCGGCCTACGCTCAAACCACTGCGCCAAGCGGTCGTCTAATTCTTAGCTATATATCAGGTAGTATTTTTTTTTTTTTTTTTTTTTTTTTTTTTTTTTTTTTTTTTTTTTTTTTTTTTGAATTGACTATATGTTGTTGGCCAGAGTGGCCATAACAACTTCACCCGGACAGAGGGCGAGCGCAAGTGCGCTCCAGCCATAGGGGCAGGGGGGCAGCTAGCTCAAGGGCGTCACTAGGGACACGACCTCGGCTTGGGCCGCTGCCAGGAGAGGTGGCGAGGGTAAATCTACCACCGGATCGGAACGCGACCTCGACTGAGAAGATCCGGCAAGAAACTCAGCGGGCTTGTCGGGTGCCAAGGTGCGTCTAGGTAAGTAGACGCACCTTCTAGCGGAAGCGGGGGTTCGTCGACCTCGCCGGCGAGGTCGGTGTCTGGCGGGGAGTGTGCGTGTGTCGTTCTCCTCGACATCTGAGTCTAGGAGAGCGGTGAGTGGGTCGGGGGGGTCCAGCACCACATGCCGCGGCCTGCGGCGGCATGTATCTGGCTCGTGTGCGGGTGCATAATCGGCATACCGCTGTTGTAGATATACAGAAAATAAAATATACACTAGCATAGCTATGGGAAAACGCTATTTAGTTATAAATTTAATTGGTTTTAAGGATCTGTATAATAACAACTTTCCCTCCGATAACCTTCGCAGAACCTTTGTGTGTAAAAAGAGAATCACGTTACTCATTGTGCCTTGGCTACCGGACGCACCTGCTGCAGTTACCAACTCGCATCTGCGGTTACTCAAATTAAAACAATTCTAATTCAAACTTTATTCCTTAAGCATAAGTGATTTATTGCCAACGTGACAGTTTTCGTAATGCTAAAATTAAGTTTGTAGATTCGGAACTAAAAATATTTTAGTGTGCAACTTCTGTTCTAAATTGATACTTGCCCGCAAGGATTTAAGGCCGTAATTACATTGTAATGAACAGAACGGTGTTTATTTTACAAATGTTTTGTTTAACAGATTTGTGTAAATTGAAATTTGATTCTATTAGAGACTTGCGTAATCTTTTGTTTTGGCCATTTTGTTATGGTTAAGTTATTTGTTTATAAGTGAAACTACAGTTACTTAAGCGAATCAACTATTGATTACTTGACTACTAGACATTGATCTTTCGGATGTTTATAAACAAACATCACTTTAATTAGTACTAGCGGCCCGCCCCGGCTTCGCACGGGTACATTGCGGTTACATTATTCGAGTTTTAGTAAGGATCGCTAATTTTTTGAAAATATATTATAGCCTATGTCACCCGGGGATAGTGAAGCTCCCAACAGTGAAAGAAATTTTCAAATGCGGTTCAGTAGTTTCGGAGCCTATTCATTACAATCAAACAAACAAAGTTTTCCTCTTTATAATATTAGTATGATTTATCTTAAGACAAGATCACAACCAATTAACTATAGCTCATATCTTATGGGCTGGGTCGACCAGGGTAGCACGGCCATGTCACAGAAGATTGGCGTATGGTAGCTATTATAGCTGAATTTCGTACTGCTGGCTGGCTGGAAGACCAAAATGATATGGCAATAATTCAACCGTATTGGTCAGTTTCGCCGAAATTACACCAAAACCGATTTTGGGCTACACTGTACTTAATAATCCCAATAAAAAAAAATACTTAGTATTTGATTTTAATGTATTCGGCGTCAAACTCATCATCATCATCTTGCCCTTATCCCACACTAGGTGGGGTCGGCGCAGCACGTTCTCTTCTTCCATTCAAGCCTATCATCCGTCATCTCTGCACTCACTCCCTTTTCGCTCATACCCTCTTCCACGCAGTTCATCCACGTCTTTTTAGGACGTCCCCTACCCCGACTACCGCTCACTATCATACCCATCGTCGTATTCGGCGTCAAACTATTGTATTAAAATATATGTAATACCTACTTACCTATCGAATATCAACACGTCCGTCTATTCCAATGCAAACCTATCGACCAATCTAGCTGTGTCTATAAAACTATGCTAATCAGTCGAAATGTTAAAGGAAGTTGAACAATAATACAGCCTTGTAGATGATGTCATGTACTGGTTTAAGAAGGTCGTGTGATTTGAACAGGTAATTTTAGAAGTAAATATCATTACGACCGTTTTCTCAGAATGGTAGACAGAGGTGGATTATTGTAGAACCACATTATACCAATGGTATATTAGATGTCTATGTTACAGTGGGTATTTTGCTATTTACTGACAATAAGAACAAATTTCGCCGTTTTACAACCTTACAAAAACATAATATTATAATAATAATTTTGCCCCTTTTTGACGTCCCACTCCTGCGCACCGGTCTCCCCTTACTGCGCGGGGGATTCAGGCCGTAATCCACCACACTGGCCCAGTGTGGGTTGGCGGATTGCAAATGTCTTTCGAAAATTGGTTAGATTTTCTAAGACATGCAGGTTTCCTCACGATGTTTTCCTTCACCGTAAGCAAGTGATCATTTTACAAAGTTACAATGCTTTATAGACATTTTTTTTTTTTTTTTTTTTTTTTTTTTTTCCTATATTTTAGACCTGCGATCAGTCGCCTAGACTATAATCAGGTGTGTTGCAAGTGGTTGGAGTTTGGAGAGGTAGAGCCACTGCTCCATCTCCCCTTAGTAAGGCAGCACATCAGCTCTCTTGAGTCTTCTAATAGGGTTTGGCTGCAAGAGCATATTAGATAATGGGTTTGGGTGAGTTGTCAAGCGGTCCTTGTAGTTGGCCGAGTATCGTTTTGCTTCGTCCAAGATGGTTGGGATTTCCAGGTACTCGTGGATTTCTGAGTTGAGAGCATACCAGGGCGCCGAGGAGAGTACCCTTAGAATATTGTTTTGGGCTCTCTGCAGGCACATAATGTTGGATTTGCTGGCTGACGACCACAATTGGATTCCATATGTCCAAATCGGTTTTATTATGGAACAATATACCCTTAGCTTGTTGGATAGGGATCAATAAATTTTCTATACCTTTTTGAGAGATAATGGCCATCTTTGGCAACAGACGGTAAAATGCACTGAAAAATCATTGCATTCATTAACCTTGTTTACGATTTATATATTTATAATACTGTTTAATTAATAAAATGGTCTATCATCTCCTATAACATGGGCCACTGTCTCGTTTCCGTGGCCGAGCAGTATTTCAAATTTTTAAAGTTCAGATGTGATGCCTGTACAGGCGATGTTGATTGAAAGGTATATATTTTGGAATTTAATCTACACCGCGCTACATAGTTAGATAAAACTAGACAATATATCTAACAGGTACCGCGTTATATGAACAAAGTAATATTTTATTATGGTATTTTTCAGTAAGGCCTACTTACATCTAACCGGCGGAAGCTGTATGAAAACATATAAAATGTGGATCAGGAAGAATATTTTAATAAGAAGAGTTTCTGAAATAGCTACTCACAATTTTTGTGAGATAATATTAAAATCCTAGGCGTATTATTGCATAGGTGTACAAATAAACTTTTGTACAAAATTATCAGGCCTGAAATATCTTTCACGAACTAGGGATCAACTCCGCTATTATTCCTGGTTAAAACAACACAATTCTGAAATAATATACAAAGAACTGTTTGACTTTCATCAGAGCAACATTGTTAACTTTATAGTCAATACCAGTTTCAGGAAAAGGCACTGTTTTACTACTCGTAAAAGCTGTCTGTAATACGTTTCGTTCGAACTAAAGAGTAAGGTTGTGTTAAATCTGACGGAAGTGAATTAAACTCTTTCATCCATACATACATACATAATATTATCACTAACGTACAAAAGGATCTTAGTCGGATTGACAAAAAAACAGTGCCGTCGGGCCGTCCGATAAAAGCCAAGCTTTATAGTATAAAGCACACTAGCATTCTGTATACCTATATAAATTGCGTAACGCTACTGACGCTTAGCACAGATAGAGAAGCCGCGCGGCGAGCGCCCCGAACGTCCGTATAGAAGCTTCGCTTCAAAACTTAATGAGAGGCACTCAACATGACTCATAATAAAATGGTGGGGGATACAAGCTTTTCACTTGCACCCCTTTCCTTAAAAATCTGTGGGCTCTGGTCATAACCTCTGTTTCCGTCAGAGTGGAGAAAACAGGAGAATTGTCCGGAGACATTGCGATGGTCGCTGGCATCGGAGCACTGCCTTCTGTAGGTACTTTACGATCGATTACTTAATCACAATTAATTATTATTTTCATCATTAAAATACGTTGGTTCTGCTACCGCCGCGAAACTATTCCAGAATTATTTTGTTGCAAGTTGTTCCTGGTGCGAGGTCCAGAGGTGATCGTGTTTTTTAAAGTCCATTTTGTTTTTTGTGATAATAATTACTTTTTCATTTCGGAAAAAGTTTTATCTTCAGTAGTTACCAACAAGGCACAAACAGGCGATACGTTACCCCCAGTGTTGGGCGGTAACGGGGCACGTACGGGTTTAATAGTGCACTGGCTCCCGAGGGCATTGTCGCGGTTAACGCGCTGCCTGTAACTTCGCAGACGGATCGTTATATTCGTAGTGATGTCGCCAATGACAGGCTAGAATACCGCAATTCAAAACTTCCTACCAGATTTTAAGGTTGCAATTAGGTTTAAAAGACATTTAAGAGTTCTTTGGAACAGGCAATATTTTTTTATGTATCGTGTTCCGGTGTACGTATGCTCGTAAATTTTCTCCTTCTAAACGGCTTGACATATTTTGGTGAATTTTGTATTTATGAGGTCTCCTGGATGATAATAAATAAATATCGCCAGACTGACACACCAACTGTATGGTCCCAAACTAAGCAATGCTTTTACTATGGGTATCGTACAGGAGACTGGGGGTGATCCCAGTGACACCCAGACCTAGGCAAATTACGAAAAGGCAATTTCTGAAATTTCGGGAATCAAACCCTCAACCATCACATGCAGTGAGCCGAGCGGCCTACGCTCAAACCACTGCGCCAAGCGGTCGTCTAATTCTTAGCTATATATCAGGTAGTAATACCGCTGTTGTAGATATACAGAAAATAAAATATACACTAGCATAGCTATGGGAAAACGCTATTTAGTTATAAATTTAATTGGTTTTAAGGATCTGTATAATAACAACTTTCCCTCCGATAACCTTCGCAGAACCTTTGTGTGTAAAAAGAGAATCACGTTACTCATTGTGCCTTGGCTACCGGACGCACCTGCTGCAGTTACCAACTCGCATCTGCGGTTACTCAAATTAAAACAATTCTAATTCAAACTTTATTCCTTAAGCATAAGTGATTTATTGCCAACGTGACAGTTTTCGTAATGCTAAAATTAAGTTTGTAGATTC
This sequence comes from Notodonta ziczac, assembly GCA_918843915.1. Lineage (NCBI taxonomy): Eukaryota > Metazoa > Arthropoda > Insecta > Lepidoptera > Notodontidae > Notodonta > Notodonta ziczac. The sequence goes on from OU974037.1 coordinate 13,009,180, forward strand.
GGAACTAAAAATATTTTAGTGTGCAACTTCTGTTCTAAATTGATACTTGCCCGCAAGGATTTAAGGCCGTAATTACATTGTAATGAACAGAACGGTGTTTATTTTACAAATGTTTTGTTTAACAGATTTGTGTAAATTGAAATTTGATTCTATTAGAGACTTGCGTAATCTTTTGTTTTGGCCATTTTGTTATGGTTAAGTTATTTGTTTATAAGTGAAACTACAGTTACTTAAGCGAATCAACTATTGATTACTTGACTACTAGACATTGATCTTTCGGATGTTTATAAACAAACATCACTTTAATTAGTACTAGCGGCCCGCCCCGGCTTCGCACGGGTACATTGCGGTTACATTATTCGAGTTTTAGTAAGGATCGCTAATTTTTTGAAAATATATTATAGCCTATGTCACCCGGGGATAGTGAAGCTCCCAACAGTGAAAGAAATTTTCAAATGCGGTTCAGTAGTTTCGGAGCCTATTCATTACAATCAAACAAACAAAGTTTTCCTCTTTATAATATTAGTATGATTTATCTTAAGACAAGATCACAACCAATTAACTATAGCTCATATCTTATGGGCTGGGTCGACCAGGGTAGCACGGCCATGTCACAGAAGATTGGCGTATGGTAGCTATTATAGCTGAATTTCGTACTGCTGGCTGGCTGGAAGACCAAAATGATATGGCAATAATTCAACCGTATTGGTCAGTTTCGCCGAAATTACACCAAAACCGATTTTGGGCTACACTGTACTTAATAATCCCAATAAAAAAAAATACTTAGTATTTGATTTTAATGTATTCGGCGTCAAACTCATCATCATCATCTTGCCCTTATCCCACACTAGGTGGGGTCGGCGCAGCACGTTCTCTTCTTCCATTCAAGCCTATCATCCGTCATCTCTGCACTCACTCCCTTTTCGCTCATACCCTCTTCCACGCAGTTCATCCACGTCTTTTTAGGACGTCCCCTACCCCGACTACCGCTCACTATCATACCCATCGTCGTATTCGGCGTCAAACTATTGTATTAAAATATATGTAATACCTACTTACCTATCGAATATCAACACGTCCGTCTATTCCAATGCAAACCTATCGACCAATCTAGCTGTGTCTATAAAACTATGCTAATCAGTCGAAATGTTAAAGGAAGTTGAACAATAATACAGCCTTGTAGATGATGTCATGTACTGGTTTAAGAAGGTCGTGTGATTTGAACAGGTAATTTTAGAAGTAAATATCATTACGACCGTTTTCTCAGAATGGTAGACAGAGGTGGATTATTGTAGAACCACATTATACCAATGGTATATTAGATGTCTATGTTACAGTGGGTATTTTGCTATTTACTGACAATAAGAACAAATTTCGCCGTTTTACAACCTTACAAAAACATAATATTATAATAATAATTTTGCCCCTTTTTGACGTCCCACTCCTGCGCACCGGTCTCCCCTTACTGCGCGGGGGATTCAGGCCGTAATCCACCACACTGGCCCAGTGTGGGTTGGCGGATTGCAAATGTCTTTCGAAAATTGGTTAGATTTTCTAAGACATGCAGGTTTCCTCACGATGTTTTCCTTCACCGTAAGCAAGTGATCATTTTACAAAGTTACAATGCTTTATAGACATTTTTTTTTTTTTTTTTTTTTTTTTTTTTTTTTTCCTATATTTTAGACCTGCGATCAGTCGCCTAGACTATAATCAGGTGTGTTGCAAGTGGTTGGAGTTTGGAGAGGTAGAGCCACTGCTCCATCTCCCCTTAGTAAGGCAGCACATCAGCTCTCTTGAGTCTTCTAATAGGGTTTGGCTGCAAGAGCATATTAGATAATGGGTTTGGGTGAGTTGTCAAGCGGTCCTTGTAGTTGGCCGAGTATCGTTTTGCTTCGTCCAAGATGGTTGGGATTTCCAGGTACTCGTGGATTTCTGAGTTGAGAGCATACCAGGGCGCCGAGGAGAGTACCCTTAGAATATTGTTTTGGGCTCTCTGCAGGCACATAATGTTGGATTTGCTGGCTGACGACCACAATTGGATTCCATATGTCCAAATCGGTTTTATTATGGAACAATATACCCTTAGCTTGTTGGATAGGGATAGAGCAGACTGTCTGCCGAGGAGCCAGAGTAGGTTTTTAAATCTTAGATTGATTTCGTTGCGCTTCGTTTTTATATGGTCCTTCCATGTCATCCTCCGGTCTAGGTGGAATCCAAGGTATTTGACGCAGGTTGATTGCGGCAGTTTGTCGGGGCCTAGGTTGACCGGGGGACAAGTTTCACGTCTTAGGGCAAATGTGATGTGGTGAGACTTTGGAGCGCTTGCTTTTATGCGCCACTTGGTCAACCAATCGTTGATGGCATTGAGTTGGCTTTGCAGCAGTCTGCTCGCTTCATTTGGATCACGGTCACAACTGAGGAAGGCCGCGTCATCAGCAAAGGTTGCTACAGTTATGTCGGGTGTCTGGGGTAGGTCACTGGTAAAAATGTTGTAAAGGACCGGACCAAGTACGGAGCCCTGGGGTACTCCGGCTGAGCAGCTATAAAGAGAAGATCTTGCGTCGCGGAGCTTGACCTGAAACTTTCTGTCGCTGAGATAAGAGTCCATCAGCAGGTAGTAGGAGTGTGGAAGGTACTTTTTAATTTTGCAGAGTAGTCCTTTATGCCAAACCCGATCGAAGGCCTGTTGTACGTCGAGAAAGGCAGCCGAACAGTACTCTTTCCTTTCCAGGCATTGTCTTATTGCAGAGTAGACTCTATGTACCTGCTCTACAGTTGAGTGGTGCTTCCGGAAACCAAATTGGTGGTTAGGTATTACGTGGTCCATATCTAAGCAAGGAGATAATCGTGCAAGGATGATCCTTTCCCACAATTTTGACAACACAGGCGTCAGGCTAATAGGGCGATAGGATGAGACTTCGTTAGGCGGCTTGCCAGGCTTATGAATCATAACAATTTGAGATATTTTCCAGAGTGCAGGAACATACGAGGTTCTCAGCGTGGCATTGACAAGTATGGTCAAAAAGGCAATGCACTTCTTGGGGAGCTCTTTTAGTAGCCTAGGGGTGATCAGATCAAATCCAGGTGCTTTATTAGGGGCTATTTTGGCTATTTCTCTAGCCATCTCCCTTGGTGAAGTAGAATATAGTTATAGACATTTGAGTATGTTCTAAAGCCGCGACTCAAATGTGGTTACGATTTACGAATATAAAAAGTCACATCACTCAGAAACTAAATGTATTGATAGAAACTAAATGTATTGATAACCACTATAATGTATTGATAGAATTTGTGCTATATCAAATGTATCTGTTTTTATGACAACATCGTCGTAAGTCTCTCTTTAATATTTTTGCTTTCCATAAGACAATACGGCCGACCTTAGATTAGTTCAATGTTTTATATGTCACTGGACGCTTTATACCCGTCATTAAGCATGTAACGGTTATGTCGGGTCGAATGGGGCCTTGCGACGTCCTAGGGTTAGGTTAGGTTGATGCTTATAGATCGTGAGATTTTACTGGGGGTGACCACGCAATTTAGTATGTGTGTTATTTTGCCTGAGTTCGTATGAGAGTGAGAGTCGGAATGTGTGACTCTAGTACGGATTAAATGTGTCTTTTGATTGGTTAAAACTAAAGTTTAGTTAGTTCGGAATTTGAAGGGGGATATGTATTGAAGATTTACAAACTGTTTCAAGCAGAAACTTCACCCTGTTGAGCGGTATTGTACTCTATATACCCAAACTTTGTATTTAAATGCGCAGATAATTAATATGTTTCTGACTATTTCTCAGCAAGGCTGTCAGTCCAGAAATTATGTTTTTTTTAAATGGATTTATGTTTATTAGCGGTACTCATTGCTGGGTGCGCTAGAAGAGTACTAGAGTGTGACAGAGTGTAGCGATGTACTTAGTACCACACATAAGCATTTATAATAATAATAAATTACCTAATAATATATATCACCACATTTACACACCAAGTGTGTGGTCCCCTACTAAGCAACGCTTGTGCTATAAGTACCGTAGAATGGACTGGGGGCGATCCCAGAGACACCCAGATCTGAGCAAATTACGAAAAGGCCATTTTCGACATTTGCCCCGGCGGGAATCGAACCCGCAACCACCATGTGCAGTGAGCCGAGCGGCCTACGCTCGAACCACAGCGCCAAGCGGTCGTCGTAACGTAATGTTAACATAATAATAATTATTCAATTCCTTTGAATGTTTCCGAACACGCCATCAAAGAAAGCGCCCGTGAACATTTTACAATACCACTAGTGTGATAGGCCTGCTTTCTACATAACCTAAACCAGCGTAGTAATGTTATCGTAATAATGGCAGTGTAAATAATTATAAGCTGCAAGGGGTTGGCAGGGAGGCCTAACGAGGCTTTTAACCCCGCGACCTTGCCGGCAAGCCTGACAGTTAATATATAATGGCTCTATTAAGACAATGTTTGTAGGACTAATAGTAGCGATATTTTAATTAGCTTGGGTAAGTATAGAGCTGCCGTTTTTGCCTTAGAGTTAGGTATATTTACTATGTGAAGGCGCAACTTTTTTCAAATAGGCCAAGTCATATTTGACGATCGCTTGGCGCAGTGGTTCGAGCGTAGGCCGCTCGGCTCACTGTACATGGTGGTTGCGGGTTCGATTCGCGCCGGGCAAATTTCGGAAATGGCCTTTTCGTAATTTTCCCAGCTCTGGGGGTCACTGGGAAAGCCCCAAGCGGCTGAGCCAAGCGGTCTACAGTCGAACCACTGTGTCAAGCGGTCGTCAAATAAATATATATATATATATATATATATATATATATATATATATATATATATATATATTAGTGATGTAACGAATGTTGATTTTTTGACATTCGCGAATGCGAATGCGAATGCGAATATTTAGCTCCAACATTCGCGAATGCGAATGCGAATGCGAATGTTGACTTTCAAATACGAAACTCTAAAATGAAAATTAAAAAAACCCTTTGTGACGACTTTTTAAATTACAAAAGAGCTGATAATTTTCTAACGGTTGAATTAATTTTCGTGAAACATAGCCGATCAGACACACACAAACATTCTCAATAAGAATACCTTTCTAAAAACACATGTTAAACTTATAACACGCCTATTTTTCGTCGGGGGTTAATAAAGAACGCGCAAACTGTTAGACTGGTTTGACATTTCGTGTCGGCCGAACATAACCGAACCCATGCAGGTTGAAAGAACGAAGTTAGTCACATAAATTTAATTCAAAGATATTTGTTTTGATTTGAGGGTAGTTTAGTATTATTGCATTAATAAAATTTAGTTGATATTCAAATTTTATTGAGATAGTACTTTAATTAGACTAACAAGGGCAATAGAGAAAGATCCTATTTATAATTTAGTTGCCTACCTCAAGACAGTTCCATAAAAAAAAAAAAAAAAATAAGTAAATAAGTGCATTATGTGCAAGTGAGCTAAGTAACGATCGAGGCTGGTTCGCAGCCAGAGACTAACGCGAGGGCTGCGCTGTAATGGAGCCGAGGTGTGTAATTAACAGTGCTTACGTGCGTTTCATTCGACACTTTACAATCTTAATTTTAAAAACACAATTCACGAATTTGTTTAAGACCTAGAGAATTGGATGGATGAATAAAAAATAAAACTACATTGCGTGCCGTAAGTTTTTAGGGTTCCCTAGTCAAACTCGGAAACCTTATAGTTTCGGCACGTCCGTATGAAATCACAATAACTTTATTTAGAGACTATTAGGGCTAAAATACTACAAATTAGCCAATAAAAAACAAACAAATTGAGTTTATGCACCTTTCAAAAACTTGTTTTTAAATTTTGAAATCAAAGTTATTCCACTGTACCTCCCGTACTTAAGAAAGGGGAGTGAAAATAAATGTTTAAACACCCCCTCGATTGAGGTATTGTTCAGTAGATATTTTAAAATAATTTGAAGGTTTCTTTGACTGTTTTTCCATATTAATTCCCGTTTACGAAATATGGCCTTCATTGTGGCCTTTTAACGTAAACCTCAAGATTCATCCTTTAAATTAGAACCTCATTATAAATGGTTAATTATAGGAAATAAATAGTTATTTACTATACAAAATAAATATACATTTTTTTTTATCTAAAGTTTGGATTGAGTCTCAAACCACCCACGCACCACTGATTGTGTACCCAGTCTAATCACAAGTTAATTATTTTAATTAAAACTCCTTATAAGAATTTTCATAAATCCAAAAAGAATAAAAGGTTTATGTCACTTTTGCTTTTTCGTTTTTGCTAACAAATTATAGTATTTGAAATATAATAGTTCGAATGTTTATAATTTGTTTAATTACAATGAAATTGAATAGTTTGTGCAAGAAATTTATTTAAATAATTAATGCATTCATTTATATTATTTTAATAAATATTGTTTATATATTTATTTTAAATATTTACTATTGTTAGGATAACTCTTAACTAAGATTTAAAAAATGTAAAGTCAATAGCACTAGTGCGTAATAAGCTGCTTTATGAACCTAAAAGCGGTGCAATAAGGGCCACTCTATTAGCAAGTTTGTTTAAATAATTCTTACTAGTTGCATTAACATTCCATATCCATCTATAGATAATTTCCTATTTGTTTTTTAAAAACATTCGCCAAACATTCGCATAGATTCTTGCGAATGCGAATGCGAATGCGAATGTCAAAAAATATGCGAATATTCGCGAATGCGAATGCGAATGCGAATATTCGTTACATCACTAATATATATATGTAACTCAAAGGTGACTGACTGACTGACTGACATAGTGATCTATCAACGCACAACCCAAACCACTGGACGGATCGGGCTGAAATTTGGCATGCAGGTAGATGTTATGACGTAGGCATCCGCTAAGAAAGGATTTTGATTAATTCTACCCCCAAGGGGATAAAACAGGGGATGAAAGTTTGTATGAAACTTTGTCAATTAAATTCCACGCGGACGAAGTCGCGGGCACCGCTAGTAAATAATATTATTATATATTTCTTTGTAACCTTATGAGACCTTTTAAACTATTTCACACTATAAATTTTAGGCCTCATGGAGTATTAGGTCTCGGCAAACAATGGCCAATATAAGGGTTTGAGTTATAGGTAATTTCCTCATAACCACTCCTGCTCACGTTAGGGCAACCTTCGTCAATGTGCGCTTGAATGCTTAATTAGTTAATTTAACTTAGTTTTGTAAGTGCCGTTAATTATATAAGTAGGTTAGTGAATTCGTGTGAATGTTGATGTTTCACGAAGCCGATTTCGTCAGTAATCACGTCAGTAGCTCTACCGTTCTATGCTCGCTTTATAAAATATTTTGTAGAGCCAATCATAGAGTCGCCTGAGAATCAATTAAACGTTTAAAAATGAGTTTGCAAGTAGCGACTCTAGCGGACGTATAAGATCATGATAGAGCTTATCTTATAGTATTCGGTCATACCTTCCTACTCTTCATACTGTACCAGTTAGTGTTATTTAGTTTAAATACACCATTTGAATTTTTTTAGCGACTGTTCCGAATTGCAGTCTGAGCAACCACTGTATACATAAAAAATTAGGTAAGTAGTTTATCGTTGTAAAAAATACCTTGCCACTAACGAATAAGCATCATAATATAATTTATAGAAGGAAATGGAAGGCACTACACTAAAGCGTTATCTTCTTATCCTACCTATTAGGTTTGTAAACGTTTAATTTGATGTAAGTATGAATAGGTATGCACACCCCACTAAACTAGCTTTCTCATTTTATTTAAATACCTAAATCTGACTGAGATTTGATTATAATTTACTATTACTTATTTAGTGACAATGATGTTTCCTGCTCATATTCTGTTGCTGTTCCTGAGAATGTACACCATTTCGATGGGTCCTATGTATAAGGGCCAAACTAACAATTTGGCTATTTTAACTTTTTTATGTTAAACGCTTCTTATCGATTTAATTAATCATGTTAGCCATTTAAAAAAAAAAATATTTCTGCATAGAAACACGTTTTTGTATTGCAGTATAACGGCATATGTAACATGAATTTAAACGTATAAGGTCCAAAGAGTAATTAGAGACTTATACGCGGGGAGTACCCGCGCGTTTTTTTTTTTTTTTATAATTTGGACCAATCAGCCGCTTTGACACTTGTACGTCGATCGGAGCAATGGTCGCACTGTGTTGAATAAAAATGTTATTGTTGTGTTTTTTGCATTATAATTTATTTAATAAGTAAAAGATGGCATCTAGTTATCGTGCTAAGTTGAGTAGAAGTCGGAATTTAGTGGATAAAAAAACGATTAACGTTACACTAATTAGCGTAATAAGCGTATAATGGCCAATATGACACATTGGCCTTTATAAGATGTTTTTAAATAAAAATAGTTTTAATAAAAACTAACGTAAATGGACTAATGTGACGTTAAAAAAAGCGATAAATGTACATATAAAATACTATAGTAAAAATGTTGAGGATAGGTGTCTTAGCAAATAAGCAAAATTTCGTAAACTTCGGTTTTATCAATCTAAAATTATAGTAAATTTAAAAATTGTCAGCCTCTCCTGTAAAGTTGTCATTTTGCATTTTGGCCCATATACATAGGACCCATCGATATTTTATTAATTGAAAAGAGTAACCATTGAGTTTCTTGCCGGATCTTCTCAGTGGAAGCAGCATTTCGAACCGGTGGTATGCTTTGTTGGCTTACGTGAAAAAAAACAATTTTGAGTTTGAGTATACATTTCGCATATTATTTTACAGCTTCTGAATGGCTATTCAAATATCGAACGCTAATAAAAATGACGTAAAAACCCAACCAGCCAATGATATTTTTCACCAAACACGTTCCCTAAGGTGAGATTACGTTCGGTACCGCAAATTCAGAAGTTTAATGACGTCATTTTTCGTCACCCCGAGCCTGTTTTATCGGCTTATTAAAGCAAAAAGCGGCCATTAAATAAATATCACACGATCTAACCGCGGCTGAGCAGTGTGGAGCTGCCTTAATATTGCGATGGCATTCCTCGATTTTCGGTATTTACGCGATTAAATGAGTGCGTAGGTCATAAAAATACAGGCCAAATTATATGTTGATTTTGTTCGGTTGTTTACATAAACCTACATTACGCAAGTAGTTTAAGGTCACTAATGACGCTAAAACCTATTACTTTCATATAATAATAAATAATTTTAGCCCTTTTTGACGTCCCACTCCTGGGCACGGGCCTTCCATCAACACGAGGGTGATTCAGGCCAAGATCCACCACGCTGGCCCAGTGCGGGTTGGCGGATTTCACATGTCGTTCGAAAATTGGTTAAATCTTCTAAGACATGCAGGTTTCATCACGATGTTTTCCTTCACCGTAAGCAAGTGATAATCATATAGAAATTATGATTCGCACATAGATTTAGAAAAATCCAGAGATTCGAGCCGGGGTTTGAACCCGAGACCGGGTACCCCGCAAGACGCGTGCTTAACCAATCGGCTATCACTGCTATATTACTTTCATAATGTATAGAACATGAAAATATCATGCGTCGGTATTGGGCCCAAGAGGGATAGAGAGAATGTTCACTTTTCACCAAACTGCTGATAATAAGGAAGAGGAGGAAGCCCAACTCCTCCCTCCCTTCTTCTCCCTCTTTTCCACTCCTCTTCAGGTCAGCAACTTGAGAGCAATACCTTCTGTATCGCAAGCATCTTTAATCCGCCAACTTTGTTCTATAAAAGAGCAAAGGTATGTGACAAGTGTGAGCCTGTTGCTACAAATATAAAGTGTCAATAGCTTAGTGGATAGAGGGGCCGCCCCGGTATCTGTGAGGTTCCGGGTTCGATCCCCATCCTGGCCTTTAACCTATTGACTTAGGCCCACTTCAACCAAAAGCATTAGCTTAGCTGGAGGGGCTAACGGGAATACTAGTAATGTGATAACATACATTGATAGTAATTAAAAACAAGTGCACATCAGGACATGCACAATGAAGGCTTCCGGACCCATTTCAATAGCGAAGATTTCTCGTATCTTTAAGCAAAGTAGTGAAACAAAAGAAACAATGTTGTATTTGCGGTTGTTTTTTGAATCTCAGTATTGAGATGATTATGAGAAAAAAAATCTTGACAGACAGACAGACGGACAACAAAGTGATCCTATAAGGGTTCTGATTTTTTCCTTTTAAGGTCCAGAACCTTAAAAAGTACCTAGAGCGATAGTCAATAGTGACTCTAAGTGCCTTTCACGGCACTATTCTGATAAAGGTAAATGAAGAGATGTTAAAAGTATCCTCCGTCAGTGCGATAGTAGGATAATCCTTTGCAAAACAACGAAACACCTCATTATTTGTACAGTAAATTCGGTAGTGAGCTCAGGTGTGGATCACGCACTCGTGTTTTTCCGAGCTAACAAGCGGCCCTCGGCAACCCTGCTAATAGTAACCCACGCTAACAGTAACAATATACCAGCGTGTTTTTGTTAGAAAAGTTTATGAAGGATCACGTCGCTATGAGAACCGAATTGAATAAAATATTATTGATATAAGTACATTATTATTTAATGTTTAATACTTAACGAGTTTTTAGAATTTAAAATAAAATAATAAATTTGTCTAATTCAACATTTAAAAAATCTTTAGTAGGTATTTGTGTAAACAACAGCGTAAGCAAATTTATTACATTATACATTAATAGACAATTTATATATAAAAAAAACAGTTATTAGATGAGGAATATTTTATTAACCCCCGACGAAAAAAGAAGGGTGTTATAAGTTTAACATCCGTGTATCTGTGTAACTGTGTGTCTGTCTGTGGCACCGTAGCGCCCAAGCGGATGAACGGATTTTAATTTTGTTTTTTTGTCCTTACATTTTTATTTTAATACGCGAGCCGAATGCGGTCTTTATCTGTCAAAATTGTATCAATAGAAAAAACGTTGACGTCTCCATTGCGTGAATGTAACGACAGTACATCGTTGTACAATAACTAGCTGAATTCCCCGTTATTCTTTCTCACCCTCGAGGTCAGGCTAGTATCACACACTCGAGTTTTTCCGAGCAGTAACGAGCTGTCCTCACTGCCGCTATTACCAGTAACGGTGTGGCAACACGTTTTTGTGAGGGCCAACCCTATCAGAGACGGGATTACTTCACTTTGCCTAGTGAAGGTTTATTCTGACGGACTCGTTTTATGAACATTAATATAGGATAGGTACTTTATAGATTATGCTATGGTTGAGTTTGTATTTATAACATTATACTATCCCAGTATCCTACTTCCTACTAATATTATAAATGTGAAAGTTTGTGAGTGTGGATGTATGTTTGTTACTCCTTCACGCAAAAACTACTGAACGGATTTGGATGAAATTTGGAACACAGATAGCTTATAACCGGGATTAACATATAGGATACTTTTTATCCCGATAATCCCGAAATTTTTGTTACCATAAATACTACGCGGACGAAGTCGGGGGGCACAGCTAGTATATATATATATATACAGGGTTATAGGGTAAGTCGACCTAAATCCTTTAAGAGATTGTAGTTTCCATCATTCCTGACCGATTTGACTAGGAAACCCCATATACCAAACTAAACCGTTCTCAAGTTATCGGCCTTTGAATTTATTTTATAAAAATTACTGATTTTTTGTCCACTGCCCCCTTTTTTTGTGTTTTGTGTTTCAATTTGTTTTGTTTTTGCTATTTTTGTGTAGTAAACTAGTTGCTTTATTATTTTAAACCATAAAACCTCAAGTAACTATACCAACTGAGTCATAGTAGACAGTCAATTGTTAAAAAAATAAAAAAATTTGAAAGAGTTTATTTTTCTTTGTAAGATATTTCTAAATAAGTCTATGACAGATGTGCTGCAGATGTACTATAATATATCTACGGTTCTTCAGCTTTCCGATAAGGTATAATAACATAGGGTATTATTAGACTTATCTAATAAAAACATTGATGAAATACTACCAGGTAGTAGTAAATACTAACGATAATCAAGCGTTGTTTTTGAGTCAGAAAACAAAATAAAACAATCCAAATACATATCAAATTTTGTTTATTGGTCTTTTTTACAATAAAAAATGTTCCACGTGCCCTCCTCTGTTTCGCACACATACACGCATTCTGTGTCTTAGGCCACTTTTTACAACACCAGTCGTTAGTCCTCTTCTTAATTCGTTAGCGGCATCAATAATTTTTTGTCTTAAAACCTCAATCGATTGTATTGGGTTCGGTTCATGGTACACCAAACTTTTCATGTGTCCCCACACATAAAAGTCCATAGGGGTCAAGTCTGGACTCCTGGCTGGCCACGGTATAGGTCCACCTCTTCCGATCCACTTATTGGGATAATTAGTGTCTAGCCACTCTCTGACACTCCTTCTGAAGTGCGCGGGGCACCCATCGTGTTGAAACCACATGTCACGGATGAGGTTTAATGGAATATCGTCGAGCAAACCAGATAAATCTTGTCTCAAAAAAATTTCATAGTTTTCTCCATTTAAATTTTGGGGTAGAAAGTAAGGCCCAATCAAATGATTGGAAATTATTCCCATCCACACGTTAAGACTGAAACGTCTCTGTGAACCCTTTATCCTTTTGATTTTGGGGCCCAATAATGTGCGTTGTGATAATTAGTTATCCCGTCTTGATCGAATTTCGATTCATCAGTCCACAAGATGCTTCTAAAAAAGGATGGATCTTCCAAATCTGCATTGAGCATAAATCTACAGAAGTCCAGCCTCCTCGCAGGATCTCCTTCTTCGATGACATGTACTGGCGTGTAGTGGTAGGGGTAGAGACCGGCAGTATGCACTGTAAACCACACTTTCCACTGTGAGAGTCCAAGTTCCCGAGCAACAACATTGGTTGACGTAGTCGGATCCTGTCGAAATCGTCGAACTATCTCATTATCTTGCTCTTCATCGTCATCATTAATACGTGGTCTACCCAGGTCTGTTCGTCGCCTTGAAACAGAGCCAGTCTCTCTAAGTCGTCGGTAAACTCCGTCGAAGACACTAATATCCGGTATTCGGCGGCCAGGATAACGTACTATGTATTCTTCACGGGCTCGTAAAGATACACAGTTGCAGTACCCATAACAAATCAAAATATCAGCATATTCTTCGTTCGTAAAGGTCGTCATCTTCAACAGTTCAAAATCAGAAGCACAAATCAAGGTCCAGTTAACAAGCACAGTCACGAATAGGAAGAAACAGTCCAGAAAACAAGCCAAATCGAATAAAAAACAAAGAACACCAAGTATCGCATCTACCACGGACGAATCGCGTAAGCAGACTGACTAAAAAATACACACAATAACAACAAAATAGTTTTTACATGGAATAACTTGTCTCACTCGTACCTGTTTACATTGAAAGATGTCCCGCTCGCACCCATTGCTGGACAATAGGCGCTGCGAGCAACTTAACGTTTGCTACTTGGGCGTCTTTGTTTGAAGTTTTTTCCGAGAATCCTAACAATACCCTAGCATGTTATACCTTATCGGAAAGCTGAAGAACCGTAGATATTTTATAGTACATCTGCAGCACATCTGTCATAGACTTTTTTTAAAATATCTTACAAAGAAAAATAAATTCTTTCAATTTTTTTAATTTTTTCATCAATTGACTGTCTACTATGACTCATTTGGTACAGTTACTTGCAGTTTTATGGTTTAAAATAATAAAGCAACTAGTCTACTACACAAAAATAGCAAAAACAAAACAAATTGAAACACAAAACACAAAAGAAGGGGGCAATCGACAAAAAATCTGTAATTTTTATAAAATAAATTCAAAGGCCGATAACTTGAGAACGGTTTAGTTTGGTATATGGGGTTTCCTAGTCAAATCTGTCAGGAATGATGGAAACTACCATCTCTTAAAGGATTTAGGTCGACTTACCCTATAACCCTGTATATGTAGGACGCCCTCCGACCAGGTGGGATGACGATCTGCGAAAGACTGCAGGCAGATGCTGGATGCGGCAAGCTGAAGACAGGGCGCTATGGCGCTCATTAGGGGAGGCCTATGTCTAGCAGTGGACAAGCATAGGCTGATGATGATGATGATGATGATGATATACAATATCTCTATATATATAACTCAAAGGTGACTGACTGACTGACTGACTGACTGACTGACATAGTGATCTATCAACACACAGCCCAAACCACTGGACGGATCGGGCTGAATATACAATAAAAAGCCAAGGGTTAGTACAGCTCGAACAGGGTAACACCACGCTCTCACAGAAATGCTGCGTAAAGAAGTTAGTATACCTGCGATCTGTACGATAAGTGAGAGAGATGGAAGCCCAGCTTTCCCCTCTCCCTATCCTACTCCTCTTCAGGTCGACAAAGTGCGAGTAATGCCTTTAGTATTCCAGCATCAATAAGCAAGAAAGAAAGAAAGAACGAAATAAACATTTAATTTTATTCGACATACATTCAGCGCGAACTGTGCCGAAAGGTAATGGCTCAGTATGTGCTGGAGAAGAATAGGCTAAAAATAATATATATTATTAGCAAATAGGCTTTGATAACTGCTCATGAAATGGATCTAAAGCTTGTATGACACCTTTTTTGTTTTTAAGTATCAACGACATCAAGCATTATCTTAAACGACATTATATTGCACTATTTCGTTTGTAGTCTCAATTGATCCCCATTTATTAAATAAATAAATAAATAACGTACTCAAATAAAAGAGTTGCAAATTTTTAAACGCAATACAAAACAGTAACAGATGACGACGTCTCAAACACCTAAATGTGACTTAAATATTTGAGTACCTAATATTCGGCCTAACCTAACCATCGGTATTCATTAGAAATAGAATCTGCAACACCAAATAAATTATAATAAAGATCTCCTTACAATTCCTTCGTGAAACACGCAATGCTGCAGTAAGTCTAGTTATAAAGCACTATGCTAGTCTCTCCTCAGAGCGATTCTACGCGCCTACTACGTCCATATTTTTTTTTTTTTAAGTTGTATTACACTAAACTGTTTTTGAGTTCCTGCACCTTATATCCTGGTTACAACGATCTCCCATCGCCACACAGATGGCCGATATACCTTACAGATATGGAGGAAAGTAATCTTGCAGAAAGGCGTGTCTGGCGGTGACATCATTTTTGGATGGGGCTTTGAAAATGGCGGTTAGAGCTGGTAGACCAAAGCTGTATCCAATTCCCTACAGCTCATATACGAACTGGTTTGACCAGGGTACTTGGTAGTAAACAATTACTTCTGATGATTCCTAATCCAAACTAAACCAACCATATACGTAATACGCCCCCGCTTGCTTTCCTTCCACCGCGTCCACCTTATGTTTATTACCATACTACCCCCATAGTCGGAATTGTAAAATAAGTTTGTGATAATGTTCGTACTAATTAATTGCTAGTGGAACAATTAATTAGTTTAAGTCCTTCTATGTTTCTCATTTTAAGTGAGTTGTACTCAAATAATTTGTAATAATTACAAATTCTTTGGTTGTACTCTTATGAGAAATAAATGTCTTAAGCCAGAGAACTACTTTATCTTCTGTGAGAGGGTGGTCCCTCTCACAGAAGATAAAGTAGCTTTTAAAGTTCCGTATCGTATGATGTATAAGACAGCCAGAAACCTAACCACAGACGTTCATGAGACCATAGACTAAATATTTGGACGTAAACATAAAGAAGCGGCGATCTTAGAAATGTCATTCGAGAACAAAATGACATGTCAAAAGCGTACTTACTTAAGATCGCCTTCGGACTTAAAATTGATTTATTAATACAGCCCATACTCCCCCCAGACAGTTTTATCTAAGAAGCAGTAAGCACGCAGTAGTAAGCAATGTATTATAGAGGGACTTGCATCCAAGGTTGCTATTCGCAGGTGCGTGAAATATCTTCACATATTTAAACCTGTAGTTTATCAAAGTGAATAAAAATACTGTGATTATTCATTAAAACCATTGCAACAAAAATATAATAATGCAAAAAATCTTAAGATGTCCGCTGTTCTCATAGCCCCAACCACAGGTATTTCGCACAAAGCCAGTGCCTCAGTGAAATGCCTACATCAACCGAAGCCACCATCATACATAATTTAAGCATTTTTTCACTTAGCTTATTACAAGATTTCTGTTTAGGCTGCACGGTGGGTAGATTGGCCTATATTTCCCCCCGCCGAAACGTTAAAGGGGGAAAAATTGACGCTTTTTCTGTGATGTCGTAGATGTGGAACGGTTAAACCGATCTCAGGTTCTTTTGCGATTTGATAGCAATTGACAAAAATGTGCTTCTTGTCGTGCCATGTTGGTGACAATATGTTTTGCAGTATTTTAGTTGGGTGAAGCTGAAGAAATGATGCAATCCTATTGGTCGAAGCTGGCGGGCCTGCTTCATAAGACAACCAGGTGGAAAACACAAAAAAAATCCACGCGTTTCCAATGGTATCAACGTTTGATTCCTTGTATTTTTCAAATTAATACTAAAGCATAATGTTTGTTACATTATACAATTTGGCCACCCCTAAACACCCAAAATAAACACTTTTGGACAAAAAACAATAGAAAAAGTGTCTACGACATCCGAATTTTAAACAAATTATAGCATTTTTAATTCAAACTTGTTCAACCGTTACCTGCCAAGGGCGCCACGGCCCTTGAAAGCGTTTTTAACCCTAATGTTGTCAGAAAGAATTACTGAGATACGATTTTTTGGGCAGAACGTTTATAAATTTCGGCTTATCTGCGTAATAAACACGTGTATTTTATTCGAATTCGTATTTTAGGGTTACATCCTGGTTATATCGTCGTGGTTTTTATTGTTTTTCGAGAATTGTGGTGACGCGAACGGAACGACGTCATTTGAGATTACATCAGTTATGATTGTGAAAAATAGGCAACGCTCTTTGAAGAGTTAAGCGGGAGTACTTTTAGTACACTCACCATGAATTGATGGTTATTTGATGACAATATTATTTATATACTAGCTGTTTCCCACAGATCCCCTGCGTGGTACATCGATAAAATAAAAGTAGCCTAAGTTACTCTTTATAACATAATCTATCTGCCAGTAACAGGTTACGTCAAAAACATTCCAGCCATTTCGGAGATTACGCGGAAAAACAGCCAAAATTAAAAAAATATATATATATATTTCTTGTACCGTATAATATACTTTCATATGCATTTAGTAAAAAGCTGTTATTTTGACATAACAAACAGATAAGTACCTCAATTTTATTTCTTTCTTTAGGTAGATATTTTTTGTTGTTTTTTTTTATGCGGAGAAAAAAATAACGAGAGAAGATTATTTATGTAGTTCCTTGTATCCATGTAAGTAAATTAAGATCTTCAGTGTACAGTGGTATCCAATGAAGACGTCGAGCTTTGATCCTTATCAAGTGGTAAAAAAGCTCAATAGTGTTGGAACTCGCAAATAAAAATATCTGCTCAACTCTTGTTCAATTTCAAGAAATATGCTCAGCGTTTCAGGAATGGTCGTGACTCGTGATGTTGTTAAAAGTACAGTGTTATGTTTGGTATACTCACTTGCTTTTTTTTTTTTTTTTTTTTTTTTTTTTTTTTTTTTTTTTTTGAATTGACTATATGTTGTTGGCCAGAGTGGCCATAACAACTTCACCCGGACAGAGGGCGAGCGCAAGTGCGCTCCAGCCATAGGGGCAGGGGGGCAGCTACACACACAGAAATATATTCTTGAACCAAGTAAATATTTATTGGTCAAGAATAATATTGATTCATATATGGGGAAAACGATATTTTCTTGGATGTAGCATATATTTGTTTTGGATTTTATTCTTAGATCAACAATAATTAGCTTGAATTAAGAGTAAGATATCTATTGGTTAGAGAAATGAACACTTTTTGAAATCAAGACCTATACATTTCTCGGGGTTCAAAGACATGCATTTTTCTTGAACAAAAACAAATAACTTAAATTTTCAATTTAATTTTTATTTTCAAACCAAGAGTGAGGATTTTAAAAAGCATAAACAATATTTTCTTGAAATTGTATGTTTCCATTGTTGAATTAAGATAATAGTGATTAAATGGAAGTATTTTTTTATTCGATTAAAAAATAAAGAGGCTCCTACAGAGAATACTGAGTTTTGAAGTGATTTAAAATATTTGTTAACTTGAGAAAGTAGATGTTTTAAACTAAAACGGATTTATCTTGATTCAATATTGTCTACATTTTATTTCAATGATACAATTCACTTGTCTTGATAATTGTTAATCTTAACTGACGAATATTGTAGTATTAAGTTAAGAAAAAAGTTCTTGAACTTGCGTCTTATTTTTTTTTGTGGGTCTCTCGTGAGTGGAGGTGTTTGTCGTGCTTAAGTGCTTGCTTTTATTTTTGGTATACATTTGTTTTTCAAATTATCGGTGCCTCTCTTACTATCTTGTGGAGTGGCCCCATAAGACCTAGTCGCCTATTGGATTCTCGTCGTATATTTGTTTGATATTTTGCATTGAGATCTCTGCCTGCGGTTGGGTTTGAACCCGCGTCCTGGGCATGGTCGGTCGGTGTGGGCGGGCTGTTTGCGCGACGCACCACCGTAGCTGTGCTTTTCGAAGCAAAAATTTCCGTCACTATCATTGCAACTCCCAAAGGCGGCTTAAACTGAACTATTGTTTTAACTGTCGGTCAAGTGCATTATAATACACTCTGTTTTGTGTGGTCTTATATATTAGAAGCAGGCTTTAAAGCTTTATTTAAAAATGTAATGCCTAGCATGTAATATGCAAATAGAACAGGGAAACGAACTTTGTTGTAAGACCTATTCGTCTCAAGATTTGTTTTTATTAGACTGAATATTATTAGTTCTTTAAACAAAACGCTCGTTCATCTCATATAGAAACAAAAAAAAATCTTAGGTGGACAAATTCTCACAAAACTACAAAGTATTGTACTAACTCATCGGAGTATCTTATTTCAAATTATTCAGTTTCTTACATCAATACTCAGAGTTATTTGTCTCAATTAAATATTATAGAACTGAATATTATATTTTCTTTATATAAAACGCTGGTTTATCTTCTTTGCAAACAAAAATATTTTTAGCTGAACGCAATAACTCATTCTCACAAAACAACAAAAGTGTTGTACGAACTATATGGAGTATCTTGTTATAAATTATTCGTTTTCTTGGATCAATTCTTGCATTTACTCATCTCAATAAAAATGTTATTGAAATAAATATTATATTTTCTTTAAACAAAACGCTAGTTCATCTTTTTTGCAAACACTACGAGTCTTCGTTTAACTCCATTATTTACTAACACAAAATATTAAAATTTATTGTTTAGGCTCATTGAGCATCTTGTTTTAAATTAATTATTATCTTGAATTGATACCACACTTTTCTCACGCCAAGAATATAAGGTTATAATCCAAATATTTTTATTTTTATTTGAATAGCATTTTTTCTCGTTTGTATTTGATTTCATATAATTAATTCAAGTATATTACTATTTTAAATAAAAACCATTATTCTTGATACGAAACACATTTTTCTTGGGCGAAAGCATTCATCGTTTACAGTTTAGGAGAATCACACCTTTTTTGAAGGAAGAATATAATGTTTTATTCTAAAACAAAAAATCTTCATCTAACATATTTAGAGTTTTGATTCACGAAAATTGTAGCAGGTTTTGATCCAATTAATTATGGTTATTGTATATAAACAATGCTGTTTCATATCAAGACATATAAATTTTAATATCCAAAACTAATTTATTATTTGGTCAAGATTGATATATTCTCGAAGAGACACTAATTGTTTTAATTCTAGTAAATTTATCGAGAATAATATTGGTTTACGCAGAGAAAAACGTTTTTGTTAAACTAAGACATTATTGTCAGTTCAAGCATATATTTACTTGTTATTAAACAATATTTCTGAGAATAAAATTATTCTTGACTGAAAAAAAATATTGGGCGCCTTTTTTTGTGTGTAGCTCAAGGGCGTCACTAGGGACACGACCTCGGCTTGGGCCGCTGCCAGGAGAGGTGGCGAGGGTAAATCTACCACCGGCGTACTCACTTGCCTAGTATTCTGGCATGTATTTGCAAAAACTTCCGCGGAGCGCTCAGTTATTTACTGCAACAGCTGAATGGGCGGTGTTATCTCCTGTTTTGTTCAATGCAACATTATCTTCCTGCCCCATTAAAAATGTAGTCGCGAATAGTAACAAACGTGTTTTATCTTCTATCTTTTTCATTAATACTTCGTATGTCGCGAGAAAAATGTGAATTATATTATTTCTTTTTTTTACTATTTAAATTAAAATAAATGTTTACTGTGGTAGCCGATTGGTTAAAGCACGCATCTTGCGGGCATCAGATCAGGTCTTGGGTTCAAACCCCGGCTCTAACCACTGGAGTTTTGGAAATCTTTGTGCGAATCATAATCTAAATCTAAATATATATAACTCAAAGGTGACTAACTGACTGACTGACATAGTGATCTATCAACACATAGCCCAAACCACTGGACGGATCGGGCTGAAATTTGGCATGCAGGTAGATGTTATGACGTAGGCATCCGCTAAGAAAGGATTTTGATTAATTCTACCCCCAAGGGGATAAAATAGGGGATGAATAATCCCGAAATTTTTGTTAAGTTAAATTACACGCGGACGAAGTCGCGGGCACAGCTGGTTTGTATATATGATTATCACTCACTTACAGTGAAGGAAAACATCGTGAGGAAACCTGCATGTCTTAGAAAATCTAATCAATTTTCGAAAGACATGTGAAATCTGCCAACCAACACTGGGCCAGCGTGGTGGATTACGGCCTTAGTCCCCTCTTAGTGAGGGGAGGCCCGTGACCAGGAGTGGGACGTCAATAGAGCTAAATTATTATTATATTATTATTATTTTTTTTCGCAAATAAGCGACCTATGCCAAGGTAGGTCAAATATTCACCGGATGATCTTTCAATCGGCACACGCGATGTTTTATTTATCGTCAGCATCTTATCTGATCATTTATAAGGTCCGATGCTGCAATTTACGATCTTGATATTTTAATGTCAGTGGATATTTTTTACTCCCAGATACAATTATTGCAACATCGATCTTTGTAATTTATATTGTTGTAATTCCATCTGATTTCGTCTGGATACAAATTGAACTGTTGTTGTTCTTGTGAGGATGTTTGCAAACAGACTCTACATATACAACGGCACCAAAAATCACGCCTGAATTTATTCTCCTAAGGAGTAGAGTGGTGCCCCCACATTTCGCCAATGGTATTTTGGTCCCTATGTTTTTTGGGCAAGTCTATTGCCGGCGACTCTAAGCAAAGCGGATTAGGGCCATAGTCCTGTACCTTAGCGCAGTGCGGAATGGCGAGCTACACGCAGCTTTCAAAGACTCTACCTATTAGCTTACATATATCTACTCATTCATCAACGCATGAAATAAGTGGCGCTATACGACGTCGGATAGCGATTACAATAACATTCTCAGTGAATATAGAGTTTACCGGCTTCATACATCATGACTGACACAGTGACCATGAAGTATGTGGCATGTCAACTATGTAAAATGTGAAGGGAGTAATTAGTGTTTATTGTACAGCATGTGTTTATGTTATTATACTAGTTGATATTGTGTGAGAAGTGCCTAATTGTAAAGTAGCTGCAAAGGGAGCTCTACTATCGCTCGCTAGCGTCTATGTAAAATATTTGAAATTCGAATTGTACAATGCCTTTATCCGATATTGGTTCCCAACCCCCCCCCCCCCCCCCCCACCCCCTTCAAGGAAATTTCCCCCTCGGGCCATAACTTCTGACCCGAGGGTCGCAGAAACAAGGGAGTGGTCGCGGCAGGTCGCTACCATCTGGCCGCAACTTCTGGCCCCAACAATCTGCCCCCCCAATATTTAACATTTTCCCTACTCCAACTCCTTTAATCCTTCCCCTACACCGAGGTGCTAGTGAAAAGTGATAGTGCGACAGTACAGCACTACACCTTGGGTGTGCGCTCTCCACGCTCCAAGGAACACGCCCGGGACACTCACTGCCGCTGCCCCGGCTGTGGGCTGCCTTATTGGGCGCCTTGGCACACTACATCTGGCGACCTGTTGCCAACACGGTACAGTAACTATTTTACTGTACCACACCATACTACCTGACCTGGCATCGTGTGTCTCTCACCGAGCCAGCCACCGCCGAGCACCGTCTTCGGGCCCGACACTTAGATTTAAGGACCGTCTCTAGGCCTATTGCCTAGGGACCTTGTTTTTAAGTTAATTTCTAAGATTTTATTTTTATTTGACCGCCCGCTAGTCGGGACTTTTTAAACTTTTGACAGGTTTTAATCTTTTTAAAATCTGAAATTTTTTATATTATCTTTTATATTTTAACTTTTAATTATTTTTAAATTTTATAACAAATTTTTAATTTTTTGACATTTTTAACATTTTAAATTTTTTATAATTGACATTTCTTAAATTTTTATCATTTTTAACAATTTGACAACGGAAGCTGCCATTTACACAGCTTCCGGTTTAACCATCGTCAGTCCACAAATTTACAACTTCTACAAACTTGGACTGACGACACCGCGGACCTCTGAAGATGTACGCGCCCCACCGCACGCCTGCGAAACGGCCACAGAGGGGGTCCACCTCCCCGAGCGAGAGCCAAAATGAGCGACCTGTACAGTCGCTCACGGTAAGGCGGAGCATCGAGGGGTGGGAAGCCACCTCAAAGCCTACCTCGCAGGCAAACCCCAAGACCCCACCCCAAAAGATACTGGACCGGACGGTGACCAAGCCAAAGATCAAGGCGGCTCAAGAGGGCAAAACTGCCACTGCCCACCCACCATCTGGCACCGTCAACAGTCCACCACCAAACCAGTCATTTCCGTCACGATCCGCGGAGGCGAGAGCTTGCCTTGACAAGGCAAAGCTCCACCTCGGAAACTCGCGGAATCTTAAGACGGAAATTAAAACCGAGGTATTACTGGCTGTCGACCGGCTCTACCAACTCGTCAAAGAGTCGGAGACAACCAAGGGTGGGGCAAAGAAAGTAGAAAATCCCGTAAAGGGAAACAACGCGGGAGGCCAGGCAGAAAAAATGGCTGAACTCTGCCGAAAGATCGAGGAGAACACCAAGCTGTCGAAGGAAAATACCGACAGAATGGTGGTTCTCCAGGCCTCCATCGAAAAACACCAGAAGGCGATGGAGGAGGCCAAGCCGGTGGCGGATGGAGCCGGAGGACAGAACCACAAGGACCTCATGGAAGAGGTCCAATCTCTAAAGCGTACAGCTGAGGAGATGAGTGGACGGATCTCCGCGATGAGTGAGAAAGCTCCCTCATACGCGGAGCAGCTGTCAAAACCGCGGCCCACTCCAGCGGAAGTTGGCCCGAAACACTCGGTGATTGTGTCCTCCGACGACACCGCGGACACCGGCTCGGACGTTGTCGACAGGGTTCGCCAGGCGCTAGACGCCAAAAAGTGCGGCCTTCAGATCGAGCGGGTCCGCAAGATCAAGGACCAGAAGGTCGTTCTGAGCTGTGCCACCAAGGGAGAGATAGAGCGAACGGTGACACAGCTCAGAAAGGACAAGAAGCTCAGGGTCGAGGAGGCCAAAAATAAGAACCCTTTGGTCATCCTCAAGGATGTCTTCAAGTATAATACTGATGAAGACATCAAGACCGCACTCGTCTCCCAGAACATGCGGATGGTGGGAGACCTCTCGGCTGACGACCAAGTCGTCACCGTTAAATACCGCAGGAGGGCGAGGAACCCGCACCAGAACCATGTGGTTCTGCAGGTCTCGCCCAAAATGTGGAAACGGTTGACGACCGCCGAGAGGGTCTTCATTGACATCCAATATGTCCCGGTCCAGGATCAAACGCCGTTGATTCAGTGCACACGGTGTTTGGCATTTGGACACGGCCGAAAGACATGTTCGGAGACGGCCGACCTCTGCGCGCATTGCGGTGGTCGCCACCTCAGAATTGACTGCCCGAAATGGGGGTCAGATGAGGCGCCAGTGTGCCGGAACTGCGTAAACGCAAAAGTTCCGGGCACTGCCCATACTGCCTTCAGCCAAGAATGCCCGATCCGGAAGAAGTGGGACGCACTGGCTAGAGCCGCCATAGCCTATTGCTAAGGTGGTTACTAGGGTCCCACTCGGTAGGAGCACCGCAGCATACAATATAGCCCAAGCGAACCTCCAGAGAAAGGGACTAGCGACCAACGAGCTCATGCTCGAAGCCAGTAAAAGGCGTATAGCGGTCGCGATGGTACAGGAACCTTACGTGGGGGGGAGAAAGGAGATGAAGAACTACGGAGCGGCGAGGATTTACCAAAGCGCGGATCGCGGTGAAGGCACTGTCAAGGCGGCAATAGTCGTCTTTGACCAAACTATTGACGTCTTGCAGTGCCCGAACTTTACCACGAATAACATCGTAGTGGTAAAGTTGCGAACCAGCGCATGGGAGTTCCTCGTCGTCTCGTACTACTTTGAACCCGACCAACCCATAGGGCCATACTTGGACCATCTGAACACCATAGTTCAATCTCACAGGAACTATAAGATCATAGTTGGAGGCGATGCAAACGCAAAGAGTTCGTGGTGGGGCAGCACCACAAACGACAGCAGGGGCGAGGAAATGCTGGGTGCACTCATAGAGATGAACCTGCATGTACTGAACGACGGTGACGTCCCCACGTTCGATACTGTAAGGGGGGGGCGACGGCTAACAAGCTTCGTCGACGTCACAGAATGCACAGGGGACCTTTTAGCGCTAGTGGAAGACTGGAGAGTGGCTGAAGATCTCACTAGCTCAGATCACAATGGTATACTTTTCCAAATTAAATTGTGTAAAGCAAAAGGAATTAGCATCAATAGGACCACGCGTATATTCAACACCAAAAACGCTAACTGGGTCCAGTTTCATGAGAAACTCGAACAGTTCAAGTCACAGTACAATTTAAACAAAACAGCCATAGTTAATACTAACAGTAAACTCGATTTAGAAAGACATGTAAGCAACCTTACACAATTAGTCACAGAAACATGCACCCAAATAGTACCCAAACATAAATCAGACCAAAAACTTAAAATACCATGGTGGTCGGAGGATCTTGAGAGAATGAAGCGAGATGTCAACACGAAAAAGCGTAGAGTCCGATGTGCTGCGCCAACCCGAAGACCAGGAGTTGTCGAGCAGTACCTACAGGCGAAACTAGAGTATGAAGACGCAGCCAAAAAGGCTCAGATCCAAAGTTGGAAAGCATTCTGCGAAAGACAGGACAAAGAAGGAGTATGGGAAAGCATCTACAGGGTCATAAAGAACACCACCAGGAGGCAGGAAGATCTTCCATTGGCGAGAGACGGCGGTATAGTAGGGCAGCAAGAGTCTGCCCGACTCTTAGCGGAAACGTTCTTCCCGGGAGACCTAGAGACGGAGGACAGCTTAGACCACCAGCGGACAAGAGCCCTAGCGAACCGTGTGAACGACAGTGTCGGTGGCGAAGTCCACGACCCGCCGTTCACACTGGAGGAGCTCAGAACCGCGGCGGAAAGTTTCAACCCGAAAAAGGCACCCGGAGGAGACGGCTTCACCGCCGACATATGTTGCCAGGTGATCAAACAGGATCCGGACCTGCACCTGGCAATCATGAACAAGTGCCTAGAGTTAGGTCTCTTCCCGGAACAATGGAAGGAAGCAGTGGTGGTCGTTCTGCGGAAGCCTGGCAAAACAGACTACACTAGCCCTAAGTCCTATCGGCCCATCGGCCTTTTGCCAGTCATGGGGAAGATTCTAGAGAAGATGGTGATCAATAGGCTCAAGTGGCACCTGATTCCTAGGCTCAGTCTACGCCAGTATGGCTTTATGCCCCAACGAAGCACCGAGGACTCCCTCTACGACCTGATACAGTACATACGCGGCAATCTACTTCAGCGAAAGATCGTGACCGTGGTATCATTGGACATAGAGGGAGCATTCGACAGCGCATGGTGGCCAGCCATAAGGGTGAGACTGGCCGAAGAAGAGTGCCCGGTCAACCTCCGACGAATCGTCGACAGCTACCTACAGGACCGAAAGGTTCGAGTTAGGTATGCTGGTGAGGAGCACATAAAGGGCACTCAAAAAGGGTGCGTGCAGGGGTCTATCGGTGGGCCTGTACTCTGGAATCTTCTTCTCGACCCGTTGCTGAAAGGACTCGAAACGCGGGGGCAATATGTACAGGCTTTCGCAGACGACGTAGTACTTGTTTTTGTTGGCGACACGGCACTGGATATACAGAGGCAAGCCAATCCCACACTCGCCTATGTGCGGGAGTGGGGGGTCAAGAATAAGCTGAAGTTCGCACCTCACAAAACAAGCGCGATGGTTGTGACACGAAAGCTTATCTACGACACCCCCCTCCTGACCATGGGTGGGATTGACATTGGCATCATGAATGAAATTAAGATCCTGGGGCTCACCATCGATCATAAGTTGACATTCAACAGCCACACTGCGAACATCTGCAGGAAGGCGTTGAATGTCTACAAACAGCTGGCAAAGGCCGCTAAAACTAGCTGGGGCCTTCACCCGGAAGTCATCCGGGTGATTTACACCGCCACCATTGAGCCCATCATCATGTATGCCGCCAGTGCTTGGTCGCCAGCAACAAACAAGATCACTACTCAGAAGCAGCTGAACACTGTCCAGAGGGGCTTTGCGCTAAAGATGTGCAAAGCCTACAGAACAGTGTCCTCGAACGCGTCGCTCGCTCTGACCGGGCTACTGCCCCTCTACATTCGTGTACGCGAAGCGGCCTCCCTTTACAAGGCCAAGAGGGGAGTACCCCGACCAGAGCTAGGCGACATGGAAGTCGAAAGCAGACTGGCGTATACGAGTACTCCGCATCCGGCAAAACATATGGACCTTAAGTTCATAAGCTTGACGGATCAGCAAAGCGTGACCACCAACGTAAGCAGCGCAGTAAGAATATACACGGACGGCAGTAAAATTGAGGGCAAGGTCGGTGCTTCACTTTCCATCTGGAATAGTGAAACCGAGATCAAGTCGCTCAAACTCAAACTGTCGTCTTACTGCACGGTCTATCAAGCCGAACTTTTGGCCATATGCCGAGCCACTAAATACGCGTTTGAGTGTAGGAGCGCCAGTCTCGCTGTAATAAGCGACTCGCGTTCGGCACTCGAGACAGTGGTCAACCCGCTCTCTCTTCACCCGCTCGCCGCCGAGGCGAGGAACAACATCGCCCAGTGCAGACTCCAAAACAAGGACATCTCCTTGTTTTGGATAAAGGCACACGCAGGGTTGGCGGGTAACGAGAGAGCGGACGAATTGGCAAAGCAAGCAGCGCTGCATAGTAAGACCAAGCCAACGTACGACAAATGTCCGGTGTCATTCGTCAAGCGACAAATCCGTTTGGAGTCGCTGGACGAATGGAACCGTAAGTACAAGACTGACACCACTGCTTCTACGACGAAAATGTTTTTCCCTGACCTGGTGGTGTCCTATAGGACAATTAGGAAGATTCATCCCACTGCCACGCTCACACAGGTTCTGACCGGGCACGGTGGGTTCTCAGAGTACTTGAACCGTTTCAAGTGCAAGGAGGACCCATCCTGCATCTGTGAACCGGGTGTGAGCGAGACAGTGCAGCATGTCTTACTGCATTGCCCTGTGTACTCACGCCAAAGATATGATGTACAAATGTCTTTAGACACCACTTTAGATTCACACAGTGTTTGTAAACTTGTCATGGACAGCGAGAAACGTGATACCTTCCTAAGGTATTGCACGGAGGTAGCGACCAGCGTGATTAATAGGAACAAGACCTAAGCAGAAAGAGGCCAGCTGTCCACTTATTATGTTAATAAGCCACCACAGCAACTTATACAACACTGCGCTATTAATCACGCAGGCTGACATATTCGTGCAATAAAATAGGAAGGAATCCTGTTTATTTTATCACGTTTATAACTATTGCTATTTATTCCGCTGTCCCATTTTTGTTATATATTTGATAAGTTTCCTTTATTGTTATTTTTTGCTCGATTTTGAGAAAACGCTTTTAATAAACACTGTGATATTTTTATTTAAATAAACATTTCTTGTACATTTATTTTAACGTGTTAAGTAAGGTCTCTGACCCCCACATCAGAGGTGAACGCGGCCGGGCCATAAAGGCCCGGATAAAAAAAAAAAAAAAAAAAAAAAAAAAAATGCCTTTATCCATCAATTTTATTACATTTTTCTAAGCATTTTTCAAAGTAATTTCTTAGTTGAATAACAATTCAATCGAAGAATAATAGACAGGTTACGCTACTGTCAAAGCAACAGTGAAAAAGTATTCGATTCTGTGCCTACAATAGCGTTTATTAAATGGCTGAATCACTCATGTCAGTTCTTGTTCCACAATTATTGAACCATATACGTAGTGTACTCAGAATGTTTCTAGAATCTCATCTTTTTTGTATGAAACACTGGCCAGATATAAATATATCATAAAAATACAATTATTTATTTAAGGCATTAAGTCCGCCTTTGTACATTGTGTTTTTTACTTGTGCATAAAGTTTAAATAAAATAAATTTATAAGTATAAATTCGAACGTTTTAATTTCTAATTTCTCTCCATATTTTTGTACGGCTCATTTGTCAAAATTGTGTCTGTATGAAAAATTGAACCTCACCGAGAACATTTTCGCGCCATGATTTTCTACGATTTTAAAATGTTGCCTAAAACCGGAGGAATCTTTTAATAGACTTCAAATGGCTTTTTCGGATAAGTGCCCTTCAAAAGCAACCGTATACTACTCGTAAAGTGAATTTAAGCGTGGTCGGCTATCATTGACTGACGAAAAAAGAGGTGGTCGCTCTGTGACGGCAGTTACAGAAGAAAACGTGCTGACAGTGAAAAAAATAATTCAAGAGAATAGGCGTATAACATACGAGGAGATTCAGCAAACGTTGCAGATCCGATCGGGAAGCGTTCACGAGATTCTCCACGTGCACCTTCGCGTGAGGAGGATTGTTCCGCGCTGAGTATCGCACAAACTCACTGAAGATCAGAAGCAGGCCAGCGTGGTATGGTGCCGTGATATGATGATTAAATTTAATGCAGGCGCATTTCGGCGTATTTATGATATCGCCACAGGTGACGAGTCTTGGATTTACCAATACAATCCAGAAACAAAGCGCCAGTCAACAGTGAGGCTGTTTCAAAATGAACCAACACCTACCAAAGTGCAGCGATCTAGAAGCGCAGGCAAAATTTTGATTGCTAATTATTTCACTTTAAGTGGGTATCTGGTGTCAATTCCTTTACGGAATCAGAGTAGCATCAATGCCGACTAGTATACCACAAAATGCTTGCCAGAAGTGTTCGAGGCAGTGAGCAACAAGCGGCCGAAGACGGGGCTCCGCGGGCTACTGCTCCATCATGACAACGCACCCGCGCACTCGGCGCTCACAATTAGGGACCTCCTGGATAGCACACCGGTAAAACTTATAAGTCATCCGCCTTAAAGTCCTGACTTGGAGCCCTGTGACTTCTTTTTGTTCCCCAAAATAAAAAAAACAACTGAAAGGAACACAGTTTTCATCGCCAGAATATGCACTAGCGGCGTTCGAGCGAGGTGTCTGAAGATGACTGGAAAAAATGCTTTCAGAATTGGTTCAGATGCATGAAACATTGAATAGACGCTGGTGGAGAGTACTTTAAAAGATTTTAAAGAAAAATTATCCTATAGTACTTTTTTTTTAGTTTCTAGAAATATACTGAGTGCCCCACGTAATAATATAAGGCCCGTATTTGTAAATCGATCTCAAGTCTGAGAGCGATCTTGGAACTGTTATTCTTGTGTCATTCCAGTACAAAATTACACGTCGTAAACGTAGGTACTCAAGTCCGCTTTCAGACTTAAGCTCGATATATTAATACGTGCCTAAGTGACTTAAGTATTAACTTTTACTTAAAACCAGTATTGAGTTGTGTATAGGTTGATTGATGTGTTATGTTTGTCTAGGAATTTAGATGTTGTAGTCCACGGTTTTAGCAAAGTTAATTATGTAAATAATCATATTTCCTTACCCGTCTTATTTATTACACATATCTATTTTTTTATAAATAAACTCTTAAATCTGAGCCGTAGTACAAATATCTACACTACCCTCTAGACCCCTTTCACTCAAAGTTTATTACTGAAAGCTTGGAATGAAAGCATTATAAGGAGTCCAGAGGTATTCAGTGCATTCGTGTGGCCGACTCAAAGGAAGACCGAGCGGCCTCTGGTAGGGGCACTGTGAATTATGAAGATACAGGATAGATTGAGCATAGAGGTTCATTTTTTTTAAAAGATTACCTACTCCATATGTGAGTTCATCATATTACTAGTATTCCCATTAGCCCCTCCAGCTAATGCCTGTGTTAGGAGTGGGCTCATATCAATAGTTTAATGGCCAGGATAGGGAAAGAACGTGAAACCTCTCAGTTGCAAGGGCAGCCCCTCTAACCACTAGGCTATTGATTTATATTTGATGATTAGGTATATTTTTTCCCTTGATGTTTTAACTTAAATAACAAAATATTAAATTTATATGAGGAGTGAAACATTAATACAAAAAGAAGGTTTAATATTAGTCTGCAACCACAATTCCTTACATTATCCCATCATACAGCTATATCATGGCCACACTATCCGGTAAGGAATTTAGTGTTTAATGAGTGGGCATTGCAGCACGGGCGGAAGATGCCTGCTCAAGCGATTTCCACGTTCCTTAGTCCAGTACTTAACACCTACTACTTGCTACTATGACTCGCACTTACCGCTACACTCGTGTAAACAGGACGGAATGTCTGTTACCGTTTCAATTTGAGCTTTCGATATATTCAATATTGGTTCCTTTACCAAATGATTAGAATTTAGTATTGTTATACTAGGTTGGAAGACCTCCACGAGTCTTAGTCATGTCTTAAAAGACGATCAAAGGAATTAACGCAATCCAATAGTAACTGAGTTTGAGTGCGGGTGTCCTCCCGTAAAGCGCACTCTCCGCACTCTGAACCTTATCGTCACTGAAACAAATCCACTTTGAGGCGGGTCTTTTTCCGCAAAAAAAAAAAAACTAAAAATTGTTTTAAACATGTAATCCTACAAAGCATTTATGAATAGCCAGAATCTACCGCCGGTTCGGAATGCTGTTTCCGACAAGAAACTCAATAGTTACTCCTTGCAATGAATAAAAGATGGTGTACATTCTTAGGAACAGCAACAGAATGTGAGCAAGCAACATAACTGTCACTAAATAAGTAAAAAGTAATCAAATCTCACTCAGATTTAGATATTTAAATCAGAAAGCTAGTTTAGTGAGATGTGCATATCTACTCACACATTACATAAATTTAAATTTTTAAATATATAAATAGATGAGTACCTACATACCATAGACGTAGTAAAAATACAAACTAGATGTAAACTATAAAGGGTATCTGAACTAGAAACGACACGCAACTGCCTACAATCACTACAATAATATATTAATGGAACAAAAAAATTCTTAGGCGCCTCTTAGTTACAACAGAAACTGTACACAAGGTTGCACAAGTTTAATACAGTTGTACAGTCGTGAGCAAAAGAATTGGCGCAGCAACAGCTGTGAGCAACGGTGAGTGCGGTTTGGCAGGTCGCAAATAATGCCTTTTTGTGCGAATTGCGACTTGGCAAAGCCTGTGCGGGTTTAGCTCTAAATTAGTGTTCTATTGTCGATGGATGTAGCTTGTAAGCTTATAAAAACTTTCATCAATGGAAACCCTAAATAGCCTCGTGGTTACAGGAGCCGGCTTCGGATTTGACACGTTCCGTGTTTGAACCCATGCTGACCATTCAACTATTGACGTGATCCCTCTCCTAACATGATCTTAGCTGGAGAAGTAACTGGGAATACTAGTAGTAATGTGATAAACCACATTCCTAGTCATGTTTATTTTAATAACGTAATAATAATACGTCACGTGTAAGATAAAATTCATAAATCTTAGCTGCGCAAGAGATTTTGATATTGCATGAATGCATCACAAGACGCCGTTGGATGTGAGTAGTGGAGGACCATGATGTGTGGACTTCTAGAAGTGGACTTCTTCCAGCTGTTGGATGGCAGGGGTACACTGGGTGGTCTCAAACTAACAGAAGGTGAAGCTATAGCTATTATAACTTGTACAGTCTGCGTGATTCGAGCGTAGGCCGCTCAGCTCACTGCACATGGTGGTTGCGGGTTCGATTCCAGACGGGGCAAAGTTCGGAAATGGTCTTTTCGTAATTTGCCCAGGTCTGGGTATCACTGGGATCGCCCCCAGTCCATTGTACGGTACCCATAGTACAAGCGTTGCTTAGTTTGGGACCATACAGTTGGTGTGTCAGTCTGGCGATATATATTTAAGTCACCCTTCGAGGATTCAGGTCATAGTCCACAACGCTGGCCAAGTAAGAAAATAAGTTTAATTGTTAATAGTTGTATGTTCGTGCCATAGCAGAAATACCGTTTCTCTGAAAATCTACAGGAGCTCGCACTGAAACTTAACAAAGGATAGCTATTTCGAGTTGGGACGCAGCTATAGGTGTTGTTAAATTCAGTTCAACACGCCAGTCGTACTGCAGGTGAGGCTCTTAGCAGCTAGTTTAGAGACGAAATGATGATATTTCTAACGTATTGTGGGAGCTACTGTGAGTTCTCGAATTCTCTTGAAATAACAGGATGAATAGACTCATAAGTTTGTTTTAAATCGCAAGGTTATAAAGCCATTAATGGAACAGTAGAATAAGAGCCATACTAGTAATTTCTAAATCTAAGGTTGAATATGTTAAATATGTTAAAATATACAGGGTGTATCTAAAATCAATTTTAAAATTTCTGAAGAATTTCCGCATAATCCATGAAAATATCGACGGAAAATTCCAACTCTAGGGGGTCCAGAATCATGAGTTGAATCCATGGTATCAGTTTTCGTTACGATGCCCCTTACACCTTGTA
This sequence comes from Notodonta ziczac, assembly GCA_918843915.1. Classification (NCBI taxonomy): domain Eukaryota; kingdom Metazoa; phylum Arthropoda; class Insecta; order Lepidoptera; family Notodontidae; genus Notodonta; species Notodonta ziczac. The sequence continues at coordinate 13,042,232 of OU974037.1, forward strand.
TAATCTTAGATTTAGCGCCAAACTAGTGTGAAATCTAATTAAGACATTAATTCGTATGAAACTCGTTGCCAACTCATAATTTTTTCAACCGTACCCATGGTACCGCTCGTCCGTTCTCGTATGTCACAGCTTAATACTCCGCCCGGTGTGCCTCCCACCGTATTCTCCGTGATTTTTATACAATAAAACTAGCTCCGAATGCTAGTATATGTATATTTATGTATTCAGTCTTCGACACGAGACTGGTTTTGTTAACGATAGCGACATGGTTTTTGAAATGAGTCCTATGAAGGGTGTATGGTTCATAGAACAATTACAGCGTTTCTCTTTCACGCTCGATTTTTAACGCACCGCTATACGATTTTGTGTAACTATTTTCACTCACAACTGACAGTATGGTGGAAACTTCTTCAGACCATTCGGTGAAATCGAAGGACACGTTTTCTCAAAAATGTCTAAGTCAATCTATTTTCGCAAGCTCTTCTGTGCTCGGACGTTCATTACGTAGTCGGTGAGATGTATGTATGTAACTTATTAATCTTAGCATCCGTCCTGAGAGGTGCAAGTGGACTGTAAAAGGGTACAATATTTGTGTTCAGGTAAGGGCCTGTGCACACCATGTTTTTAAATCGCGCCGTCGACGCACGTTTCTAAAACGCGCGTCGCCGGCGCATTTAAAAAACGTGGTGTACACAGGCCCTTAGTATAGACATGTGTGCGTTTCTTCTAAGTCAAATACCATTTTCACCCAGTCTCATTTAGGTTCCATATAAAATGTTATATTTTAAAAATAAGCCAGTATATTATTATGTTTCCGAGAGCAAAAATATTGTATACTTTGTTAAGAAAAAATAAAGTATAAGTTAATAAAACATGCAGTTTCTGTTAATGATGCGTGTTGCTTAGACTTTTTTGATGTGTGTATATCTCGCAGTGACTTTATGTATATCTTGCTTCACAGCAAGATCCGCGTTAATACGTAGTAATTGATAAATAGTACCATTGCATTCCATTTGAGTATGTATAATACAACTTTAATCAAGCAACAGTTCGCTCCCGGCGTTGCTTCCAAGCATAAACTTGCGGAAATTTGCATTTTCCATCTAGATAGTCCCATTTCAACGCATGTACTGCGAGAGCCTGACTGCTAATTCGCCTTAGGGACAAACGGACACACAAAGCTATTTATTCACTTCAAATAATGGCCGTAACCCCTAAAGCCATCACATTACGAACGATAATTGATTTGTTGGACCGCAGTATTGTTAAAATGGTATTTGTAATAACAAAGTTGTTATTGCAGCTTGGTGTTCTAAATCATGTTTCATTTAAGGCTTTGTTTTCTGTGTGATAAAGTTTAAATGATATTTTATGGACTGTAATAAGATAGTTTGCGTCGTAACGATGACGTTTTGCATCTCAGTTTGATTGCCGCCGATAGATACGTAACTGTAATTTAAATTGTGAATGAATTGCTTAATATTAACATAATTATATTTCATGGTCTATACTTAACTATAATTCTAAATAAACACCATCTTAATGTACACCATCGCGCTGGTATGCCACAAAGTGGTAGGTTGATGTGCATTTATTGGTATGGGTCTATTCCCGCCACACACTCCCACCTCTGTTACTCCTAAGCCAGGATAAACAATGGTGAGCAATGATGACGTCGAGGTTCGAGGTGATGTGCCAGTGCGCCAGCCTTTGGCCTGTATTTTGGTACCAATGTAATGGGGGCGAGCCTTATTGGGTGGGGCGTGCGGGCCATAGTCCACCAGTTGTCTCAGTGTGGGTTCATTTTTAATTATTCAGTTAAGTCAAATTACGCTTCCAGAGAAAATTTGCCTAGTATTTTATATTTTATGAGTATGTAGATACCTTAAAATGGAGATGTCAAACTTAACTAAACGAAGCTAAATTAATGGAAACATCTGCCTTCCTCTTTAGAGAATACCGTATTAAAGTTTTATCCTCTACACTCCTTACAGGGTCTGAACTCGTAAACTTTATTTCAAAGAGGCGTAACTGTGCTTTTAGGACTAATCTGTAATATAAATCAATTTCTAAAATAGTTTATTGTATATTGTTAGGCCTATCTCGGCTGAAAGCGTACTTGCATTGTGCGCTATTATCTGATTTGAGCATATTCATAGCTCCCTTGCCTGCCACTTGCAATAAGGAAGCGTGAAAATTATAAACAATACCCGTTTGGTCAGGTTGAGTTAGTAAGGCGCCTCGCTCAAACGAGAATCGCGGAGGCATTGTGGCAGCGTCGTGGCATGGGTGTGGCTTGTTTTTGGGTCGAGCCGCCCGGCTATTATTTCTATAATTAGGTACAGCAGCAACACAACCTACGAAACGAAATGTTAATATGGCGGCAGAGATCGCGCCACGACGCCGCCCGCACTCTAATGGTTATGAATACACTTATATTCATAAAGAAAACCTAGACGCGGCGCGCCGCTGGGGTGCCCGCGCCTCGACGCTGCCTCAATTCTAAAGCTTGTGAGCGAAGCCCTTTAGACGCTGATATATAATTTTAGACCTATTTGAATGTTGGCGACTTTGTCCCCAAACCATTTAATGTTAGAACATAGTGGTTGCGAATACTACTTACCGAAAACCTGGTCCCTAACCACGCTAGCTACTCAAATCGTAATAGAAAAGCAAAAGCTAGCGATTGCGTTTCAAACGCTCCGCTTTTGACGTTTTGCTGATAGGAGCTTCACGATTTCTACCGACATTGATATGGTATGGTGTCAGCAAAACGTCAAAGGCGGAGTGTTTGAAACGTAATCGCGAGCGTTTGCTTTTATGTTACGATTTGAGTAGCTAGCGTGGTTGGGGCCCTAGACAAAAACATGCACTTTTTAAATTAATAGCCGCTAAAACGATGTTTCAACCTAAAACGGCCCTGTGGCCACTGAGCGGAAAATTGGCAGCCATTAAGAGGCTCTAAGCTTTATTTTTTTTGTAGCTCCCCACCGTGGGTAATTAAATGACAATTACCGGAATCTCGAAGGGGAAAAGTTGGCGTTTTTTTTCATTGCGTCTTTTAATGTCTCGATTAATTCTGTCTTACTGTTTATGTTCGTGGAATCGGGGTTTCGTCCCATCGGGCGAAATTGGGTATTAGTTATAAAAATAACTGGCCTTCTTTTCAGAAAAAATATATTTAGGGAAATGTTACACTTTCCGTAATATTTGATTAAATGCTGCCGGAGTATACTGGATCAAAAATAGGCATATAAAACAAGTTAATTCAATATTTCACGGAAGACACGTGTTAAAAAAACCCGGGTGCACTGAAAAGCTAGAAATGACTAGGCGCTTGTAATTTCTTTCAATTGAAATCGGAACCAATTCAAGTAAATAGGGATTAGTACTTAAGAAGTTGTCCTAACGTAGTAGTTTTTATTAAACTTTACAAAACAAAATAGAGTTGTAACAAACGTTTAACTCCACGCAAATAAGAAGCACACTGCTCAAGATTCAAGATAGCTAGCATTCGGAACGAAAGTATACTGCTGAAGTTTCACCACCGTACCGTTAAACATACGAACTACAGCAATAGTGGGACAAAACAACACAAAAGGGAACAAAACGCCACTCCTCGAGTTCCCAGAGATACCTGCTAGAGTGTTTCTCTCGCAAGAGCCGGGACAATATCTGAAGTCATCGTATTGTTTCTGTTTTGCCGAGTTCGTACGAATTTGTTGAAACAACTCTATCTAATAACCGGGACAATGGAAAAGAAAATGGGTTTGGGATTGAAAATAAAATAAGGATGGCTTGCTATTTGGTAGCTACATACCTGCATTTCTTTTTATCTGTTACTGAGACCTTCACGGCAAAGTCACATAATGCATGAGTAGGGTTAATGTGAGTTTATAATTATGAAACCAATCCTAAGCTTAACATATAAAATTCCGATGTGCGTGTGTCTAAAATTGTTGTGCTCCTAAACGGCTTGACTGATTTTGATGGTTTTTTTGTACTGATGGGGTGACTTATATGGCTCTTGACTATTTAGACTCAGTACGTGGGGCTGTTGTCAACAACCAGAACTTGAAATCTACGCTAGCGAAGCTGCGAACAAAATCCAGTATTAGAAAAAAAATAAGTTAAGTACTTATTCTGCCAGCCTTCTAATATTAATTATAAATGCGAAAGGGTGTTGGTCGCTCTGAAATTCATGGACAAAAGTTAAACTGAGTGTTTTTTTTTCCGGAAAAAACACAACAAACTTTTTTATCCTTAAAGCGGATTTTAACCCACTGGTATAAAGCTCTTTAATAATAAGTATTGACCGAAGGACGGTCAGTTTAAATTAAAATAGCTTTCAATCCAACATGTCAATGGTGCGCGTGATTAACTGATGCTAGTTGGACAAGTTAATCACAAAGTCGGCTCCGTGCGTGAGGCGAGGCGCCACTGCTGATAAGAGGCGGGTGAAATAATGCTCTATACAGCTACATTATTACTGTACGTGATCCGGGATTACATTGTGGTGAACTAGTTTCATCTAGGGCTTGTGCAGTGTTGGGTAAAATTATAAATTAAATTCTAAATTAATTTGGTACACCAGGAGATTATTAGTTGGCGATGCGATGGCGATTTCTAAACAAATGCTCGTTTGTGTGATACGGCTTGATCGCAATCGCTTTACCTGTGCGGTCTCAGTCGAATACTGGTAGGTATATTAATAACTCTATATGTTTCCAAGAAAAAGGGTCTTGATAGATAGACAGACAGACAGACTGACAGACGGACAACAAGGTGATCCTATAAGATAAATCAGCTTGGGACTAAGCAGCTCAAATCTCGACAGTCAATAATAATGTCAAAGCGTAGCGTGTATTGCCCTACTAGTCCGAATTATTTGTGTAATTCTTGTTAACATCAAAAGGCAACACACTGGAGCTATTATAAAATTTATGTTAATATCTACTACCCTTTGTGATTATTGAATATAAGCAACTGGCGTTTAAAAAAAAATATGACATGTAAAAAGACAAGCCCGCTGAGTTTCTTGCCGGATCTTCTCAGTTGAGGTCGCGTTCCAATCCGGTTGTAGATATAAGAAAAAAAAAATGTAAAATTGACAATTTGTAAGTGCCCCTGTAGGCCTAAACAAAATAAACGATTTGAATTTGAATCCGTTTTTTTTATTTTTAGGTACGGAATCCTAAAAATAAAATGAGACAAAGTAATTATTATCAGTCTGTATTAGAGCCAAGCTATAGCCAGTTGACTACAGATCATATAATTAAATAAATAATAAATATCGCCAGACAGACACACCAACTGTACGGTCCCAAACTAAGCAAAGCTTGTACTATGGGTACCGTACAATGGACTGGGGGCGATCCCAGTGACACCCAGACCAGGGTAAATTACGAAAAGCCATTTCCGAAATTTGCCCCGGCGGGGATCGAACCCGCGACCACCATGCGCAGTGAGCCGAGCGGCCTACGCTCGAACCACTGCGCCAAGCGGTCATCAAATAAATATACTAAGTTAGTAGCACCCTCTCACAGAAGATCGGAGACGGAAGTAAAGCAACCACCTATTATAGCTGCGTATAAGAATAGTCAGAGAGCCGGAAGTCCTATCATCCGTCCATTCCCTTCCCTCTATGCCACTGCTCTTCAGGTCGGTATAGATTGAGCAATGCCTTTAGTATTCCAAGCATCTATAGGCTACGGGAACCGCTTAACATTCGACGAACTTTACGGATGTTTGCCAACTTTGTTATATAAAGAAATGGTGATAGTATAAATAAAAATATACAAACATGTCATTGCTTTATTTATGAAGGCGTAAGGCTAGTGGTTAGATTGCCGCCCTCGTAGCTGAGAGGTTCCGGGTTCGATCCCCATCCTGGTAATTAAACTATTGACGTGAGCCCACTCCTAACACACTCATTAGCTTAGCTGGGAATTCTAGTATTGTGACAAATTCACATTGCTATAATATTTTTGCAAAAACAAATAAATAATTATGTCGTTGCGTTTGGACCTCTTGTTATAAAATATCTTTGAACGGACCGCACAATTTTTATTAATTATTTTATTCAGCCAGTTCGCATTCCCACTGCACCCTATAACCTGCTCTACGGCTACTACAAATAAAGTCCTACATTTAAACTCGTAACATTATATTACAGACATCAAACAGTAATTATTCGTCTCAAGGCGTTTCCATTTGACAAACTGTAATTTTCCATTCCACTTTTTCCCATAAAGTAAGTATTTCTGTACCACTGTGCAGTCGTGGAGTATGGAAATATGAATGTGGACTATTAAAAATTTACGGATCCACGTTATGTGTTCGACTTTTATTGGAAGTAGTATTTCGAATATTAAAGTTGGTAGAACGAATGTTTATTAGTATTTTTATTGGGTACTTAGTCTTTGTATATACATGTTTGTACATAGCTCTCGTGATATTTTTTTATGAATATGTTCGTTGCATACACAAAAATACTTAAAGATCATGACTTTGGGAACACATATAAATGATTCATTCGCGCAGAATCTCAAAAATTACTGTTTTTAGTAGACTTGAAAAATGTATTACCCACTCAAAAAAGGTTCGCTCCATGACTCACGCTATATAGTAGGTTTACTTATGTATTCCATCACATTACCGCAATATATCAAACTGAAACAGATATATTGCTATCTCAGACCAATCATCAGTTTAATATGCGAGGTTTACGCAGAATTTTAGTGGACGTTATCTTTTTTGCAAATAAGTTTTGAGGTATAATTTATTTGAAGCTATAAATTTAGCTATTTTTGCATAAAAGACTTAAGTGTTTCATCAGTATAATTATAGGCGTAATTTTTTTCTTCCACAACCATTTTGATCCACTGTGTTTAAATAATGATACCCTACGAGACTAGCCAGGAACAAGAACGGTAATAAGAATATGTACTTATATACTTTTTACAATTTTCTGTAATGGAATCGTTGTATTCTTGTGAATAATTGTTTCCGTCAGGATACTGCAATACACCTTTAATTATTAAACAAATAACATACCAGAAGTTAAATGTAGAGTTTTAAAGGAAGAGTACTTTTTTAATGCTGTCCAACAGAGATTGACCGAGTTATTACCAAGAACAAGACTTAATTTCTTCTGGAAGCTCTATCTCTGATTGTAGAACGGTTATTCCAACCGTTTAAAAGCCTAAAATATTAGTATTTTAATCTATTAATAACAGTTTACCTCAACCACATATAAACATACACGCGGCTAAAATTACCTCATTTCACCATTGGCAACGGATGCGGTTGTAGCCGCAATGTTAGCGAAATTTAGATCGTCCAATAACACGATGCGTGCCGCGGAAATGTGCGGGAATTAGCGTAAACGGCATACATGAGCGCGTGAACCCGATTTAGGACCTACGACACGGGCACGGAACGATTTTTGTCCATATGATAACTTCGCAACACATTAAGACCCCATCATTTCGTAGATTAGAATAGCACCGCTCTTATTCCAGTATGAATAAAGGCCAAAATGATAAATGCCATGGACTAATATTGGATTATCAGCACACACTAATGTCGATGTCGATTTTCAGTGATGTCAAATTTCGCACATTTGAATTATAGTTATTCGCATTTTAGATTACTAGCACGTCTGTGATTCGGTCTTCGTTCGATTGCGAAATGATCTATGAAATTATCGGCGTAAAGTATAGCTGCTTACATATGTTATAGATGCGTTTTGTAAGATGAGAGAGCCGGAACCCCACCGGCTCCTCCGGCCTCCCTCTCCCTTTCCCTCCCTCTGTACCACTCCTCTTCAAGTCAGCAACATGCAGCGTATCTTTGATATTTCAAGCGTCTAAAGGCTACGGTTTGACATTGTACGCCACTTTGCCGACCGTGAAATGTGGATGCTTCAACTGTTTCACTGCTTCACATTTTTTTTTATTGTTTAGAACCTCTATTGTCGTTGTGTACTCCATGAATTTTCTGATGCAGTATTAGAAAATGACAAAAGACCTGCTTGCAGTCTATTTGTTGAGTGCAGGTTGTTCAATCAATTATAGAGCGTTCAACGCGACACAAATCGTGTGCACGAAAGGTGCTTTTCCCGAGGAGCGTTGTTTTGAGACGTCTATTCACTAACATTATTTATTGATAAACTTGTTACTTTGTCGTACGGAGCTCGCACGAACTCTTTGTGAGCCGAGGGTTCCGGGTTGTTTTGTCTTGTTATCGTGATATAGATTCTTACAACCTACCTACATGTTACTTAACTTTGGTGTGAGCTGTTAGCTATTGAGAGGCCTGAAATAGTATTGACGAAATAGTATTGGTTCGAGCGCAGGCCGCTCGGCTCACTGCATCAGGTGGTTGCGGGTTCGAATCCTGTCAGGGTAAATTTCGAAAATGGCCTTTTCTTAATTTACCCTGGTCAGGGTGTCACTGGGATCGCCCCCAGTCCATTGCATGGTACCCATAGTACAAGCGTTGCTAAGTTTGGGTCCATACCGTTGGTGCGTTCGGCTGGCGATATATTTATTTATATATTGAGAGGCCTGAAATAGTATCACGACAAGTTTTCAGTGTCAACTTTACTATCAAAGACTTTTCTTACAGTGTTTCATGAACAACACATTCCAGATTCAAAGTGGGACATTAAGCTGCTCCTTGGGAAATTACAAAACTGAGGGAAACATTCTGTTAATTACACACACATCACAATGTCGCTATCTGCTTTGGATAAGAACGAAGGATTTATGGATGACAATTAAAGGTAGCAGTGGCAGTAAACAGGGCTCATAGTTCGAAGAACAAATAGCTGATGGGGCGGAAAGGTTCTCGAATGGCGACCACGCATCGGAAGTTGCAGCTTGGATAGGCTCCCCACAGGGGCAACCGACGACCTAGTGACGGTCGCGGGAAACGACAGGATGCGAGCAAGACAGGACCGTCCGTTGTAGAAGACTTTGGAAAAGGCCTATGTCCAGCAGTGGAAGCTATTGGCTGAAATTATGATGATAATGATGATCAAAGGTAGCCGAAATTAAAGGTATCATTTTTATCGATGTCAGATGACGTGTCGTGACACAAAAAAAATTGGTGATCCTAAAATACCTTCATAGGGTTATTATGTACATTTCAAAATGCATTCAAAGGATTCTCAACCTTAGGTATCCAATGTCATAATACTATCTTCAACACAAAACTCTTTTAACCCGTTCACTGACCGGGTGACTTTGTGGGGCATAAGGCGGGGTACACGAGGCAATGGCGCGCACTATGAGTGGCGTTCCATGTAAACAGCGCTCGTTTCGGGGCCCCGAGGCGATGGTGGGGGATTAGCACTACTTTTTCTGCACGAAGCGGGTGTGGACACGGCCTTTTTTCGTCGAAAAGTGTGCCATGAAAAGTAGCTGAAAGTTTTAAGCTAAAGTAGTCGGGTCAACTCTAGGCAAAAAATGTGAATTTAGTTTTGTACCTAGATAATTACAAAAATAATTAATAAGACTGAAATTCTGGATAACAGTCGTCATACAATGGGTGCCTGAAGATAGTTTTGGTCACCGAAGTATGGATAGGAAATTGTCCAGAAATGGCCAATTACCGAGAGGCGAGGAAGGTGGTGTGTGGGGGTCCATTTTTCCGGTAGCGAGATGATATAAGTGAATAAAAAAGAAACTGGATCAGCTCTTATCGCCGACAAAATACGCTGTAACGCTAATAGGATGTTGTTCATAATTTTAGTCGTCTTTTACGTCTAAAAATACTAAAAAAAATATAAGAAAAGTGTTGTCTAAACCCTAGTTTGTTCTCACGAAACATTTACATCGATATAATGTTGTCTCTACGTTGTGCTGTCAAAAATAGAGATACAATATGTTTGCCAATGCAAATCCACGTCAAGTTAGCACTAATAATAAAGGAGGTTGCCAAAATGATAAACAAAACAAATAATTACCATAATAATTTAATTTATAACTATTGCCCAACCCCTAACCCATTAGCGAATGATCACCCGTAGAGTCATTGTCATTATGTCACCCATTTGAATATCATAATGCTTTAGTAGTTGAAAGGGTAACAATTGGCCTAGGTAGGTAATTATTACGGTACAATGTAAAATTTGGGGTCATAATTGCATTAAAGGGGCGTGAATAGGGTTAAGAATTAAGTTTTGAAAAGGATTTTTTTGCGCTGTGGTAATTATAATAAATTTAATATTTTGTGGTAACTTTGCAGGTACATCTGCACAGGTTTGTTCAAATTTGAACTTAAGGGCTTAGAGCATAGGGTATAAAATATTTTGTTTTTTTGTGTAAATAGAAGAATGCAAAATTTGCATAACATTACTCAAAGTCAGTAGAATATATCGCCAGACTGACACACCAACTGTATGGTCTCAAAATATGCAATGCTTGTACTATGGGTACAATGGACTGGGGGCGATCCCAGTGACACCCAGACTAGCGCAAATTACGAATAACCCATTTCCGAAATTTGCCTCGGTGGGAATCGAGCCCGCAACCACCATGTGGTGAGCCGAGCGGCCTACGCTCGAACCACTGCGCCAAGCGGTCGTCAACGATGAATGATGATTCTGTGATCACACGTAACGTAATATTAAACAAGTAAATTATGTCTTACGATGACTTATAGTAAAATAATTTTCTAAATCACTTTAATAGTTTCCGATCAGAAAAAAAGTACAGGGCTATTGATAAGTGACGTCACAGCCATAAGTTAGCGCGTGTGCCACAGAGAAAGAGCGCGATCCCATTCTCTTCTTGTTATAGCTTTTAGCAAAATTTAAAAAGCTAATATTTTTGTGCCTTTACTTTCGAAATTTCACGTTTTAAAAAATCCCTTACTATAATTTTATGAAGTGTCAAAATAGAATTCATACATTGATACCTATTACTGTCAATCTAAGTTCGATATGAGTCCGCATCCCTATTATATTGCCAATGCATAATATACAAGCCAGGATTAGATTTGTCTCAGTGTTTCCTGGCCAGTGAAGACACGATAGAAAGTGTAGTGAGGCGACCTAGCTTTGGCGCAAACCAAGACCGATTGCGATAAAAAACTTTATGCACTCAAAGCATAGTAATGAAAATGTACTCTGTGCCATATATAAATAATGATTACGTTTCTCTGGCTAAAAAGGCGGTTTTAAGGCATGATACATTTTTGACAAAATGTGCCCTGTGCAGACGTATTTAAGTTTGTTTTCACTTTGGCAAAGAGACCGCTGACATCGCTATCCCTTGACATTTAGACCACACCACATCCAAGCATAGCGTAGTGCGCTCGGCTGACTACGTATTGTAGTCAACAATGGATCCCGCCATTACGCCATTAATCCGACGGCGGAGTCACCTCGCTGGCGAATCAATCCCGCAGAACGGGATCTGGTTTATATAAATTGTTTGTGTTGACGTCGCTTGCGACAATGGAGGCAGTGATGGATGCTTATGACAGTTACTGAATTTTGAAGCGGTATAGGTATTATGATGGGGAATGAATGAATCCCCCTCCCTACTTTGCGATCCGAAGGTCGTGGTTTCAAAGCCTGGTAACACCGATACATTAACTTCAATAAATTCATATGCGCATACAACGAGGCCAAGACGAAAACACTCCTGACATTACCTAGAGAGGTAATCATCATTATATTAATACGTGAAGCAAAAACTTTGAATCCCTTTTTAAGAAAATTACGCGGATGGTGGAGTATGAAATTTGGTAAAGTAAAAGTTTATATGGAGAAGGAGTGCAGAAAGCTAATATTTTTATCTAATCATACGAAAAAATACATGAAACTAATAAATAAATAATAACACACACTACCATGCGTTTGACACACATTTGTAACTTCCACTCGGTAACTGACTGACTCTCTGATTGACAAACGGTGACAGTTTTTTTCTTTATTTAGGAGGGCGGGACTTCCATAGTGCATTCTGCGTGCCAGTATCAATCAAGAAGGTTTTGGGTATTTGTACTTAATAGTTGACAATAGAAACTTAATAAGGTTCAAACAAAAATTTAAATGAATTATTGACGAATTTCGACCACGGTCGACTACTTGTGTAATCAAACGACTGAACGACTAAAGCTTGTATCCAGCACAAGTTACATAGAACTTAGTATGTTATTTCAGGATATCTTCTTCTTGCAGCGCCTCTCTGCTGCTGAAGGATATGGACTCAAGAAAACTCGCGGTGTGGTCCCAAAAACGATTAGTTTTAAAGCTGGAAAAGTATAGATCTATAACTACAGCGAACTAAAAACATCTGTAAATTTTTTATTTAAAAGAAAAATGTTCTCGTAACATTTTCAAACATCCAAACAATTCACACCATTTCCGTCACCCCTAATGTCGTCCAGAATAAAACACCAGAATAAATAACACTTTTCAGACTCCCAACCCTTCACTTTTATGTCATAGTGAAAGTTTCGGCCTAAAAGGTCGCCCGGAAACGTTCCGTCGTTGTCAGACTGGCCACTAACCATTAGCCGTTAGTAGGGTTACCCCTCGTTCGCAACTACATCTGTGTCTACAAAAAGATGTAAAAGTGGGCCGTTGTTTTACCCAGATGCGGTTTTGACATTTCAGTCCAGTAATGAGGTGACGGTAATGACGGCCGCCCGTAATTATTGAAAACGTTTTTCTGACAATGAGTGATGGAACAAAAATGCAGGTGGTAATTTTTCGGACATTACGTGGAATTGTATTCTCGTCTCGTTAGTGAGCAGCGCAGTGGCATGACAAATTGTTAATACACACCTTCAAGTGGAGTCAGTCGATTAAATCCTTACTAATATTATTATAAAGCAACTCTGTCTGTCGCGCTTTCACCCGAAAACTGGTGAACCGATTTGAATTAAATTTGGTGCGCTGATAGTCTGCTCTAGACTAAGAAAGGACAAGGACACAAGCACAGGCTACTTTTTAATGCGACAAAAGGGTTGTAAGAGGTTGAAAGGGATGAAAAGTTGTATGGAAGTATCGTCATTTTTAGAGCTAGAAGCTTGAAACTTATAAATATTATAGTATTCTAAATTAAAGTATTTAAACGTGTGTGTCTTATTTGTAAAATAATTAGCCTAAATAATTAAAAATGCTATCCAAAGACACTTTTCCACGCGGACGAAGTCGCGGGCACAGCTAGTATATTTATATGATAATAATCGACATTTTATAAAGGTTACACCAAGAAATGATAGTTAAGAAAAAAATACAGGCCGAACCACCAAATTATAAAGAGTAAAGTCCCCGTAGAAAGTACCTAATTCACAAGAAGTCAAACAGAACGTCATCCAAAACGTGAAAAGCAAATCCAATAGGGATGTTATTACATAAAAGCATTTACATATAAAAATAAGGTAGTCGCGATCCGTCAGCGCCCCGTGACCCGGTGGACCCTTGTCAAAGCACAGATGCTGCTGATCCCTTTGCTTATGAAACAATGTACATAGAAATTTTAATCTTATAGCAGAATCAAGTGATGAGATAGCAGCGATTCCATAAGGTAACCTAAAATATTTATTTTTATTTTTACTATTGGCATTGATTGCAATTTTCTCGCTGCGAAAATGAGTTTGACTGCAAATTTAAGTTTATATCTCAAGATCAAGGTATATCTTGTAAAACAATAGAAACTCTCTTCTAGAATTCCTGTTGTCGTCAAAAGGTCATGAAATTAGTGCGTTTTATATTCTTTGGTTTAATTAAGTATTTATTTGCGACCCAATTCTAAATTGCGCAAGAATAGAATAACTCTTTATTCTGCGATCTCTTCCAGACTAACTTTAGATGGAGATAATTTTGTCATGTTGTCAAGGTCAACAGTGTACCTATTCATTATTCACATATCTACTTATATAATACAATATAATATATACATACATAAATCTAAACTATAAATACCTATGATATAACCCAAATATATACTCGTATATATAATATACAATTTAATTTAAGGATGTTATTATTGTGTTATTTAATCGGAAATATTAACCATACGATTTTCTGATTTCACTACCGTCTATAACTTAATGCTTGCTGCACTGGAATCACACAGTAAGCTACGGGCAAAATTAATGTGCCCAGAAACAGACACCTCTAGTTGGGTAACTATGCCGATTCCCAGCCTCGCTTGTTGTTCCTGCGTCGAAATTTATGACCCCCGTTCTGATGCTGGGGGGTTTATAAGGGACTTCAGTGGTTATCTTAATGATTACCTTTTGTGTTTTTAAATTAAACCTCTTGTGCACCTAATTTACCTAAACTGTTATTGCCTTATTTGGTTGGTAATAAGGTTACAAACATACCTTATCGTTAGACGACTTGATATACTAGTAATTCCAACTGCAAACACTGCCGTTCTATAATCTGGAACAATAAAATCATTCAGTGTAATTATTACTAAACAAATCTAAATTAAACTAAATACTTACTTATTTATTACATACACTTACATATTTATTAGTAGTAAGTACGTAGTTAGCCGACCGCTTGGCGCAGTGGTTCGAGCGTAGGCCGCTCGGCTCACTGCACATGGTGGTTGCGGGCTCGATTCCCGTCGGGGCAAATTTGACACTGGGATCGCCCTAGTCCATTATACGGTACCCATAGTAAAAGTGTTGCTTAGTTTGTGACCATACAGTCGGTGTATCAGTCTGGTGGTAATTATGTATTTATTTTATAAGTTTATGAGATAATTTATTTATCCGAATCACTACGCGCGTAACAATGATCATTACAGCAGAAGACGTAGTATTAGTAAGCAAGTGACAATACATAGCTATTGCATAAAAATGTGGAAATATACATCACCCCCGTTATTAATAAACGTGAAAAAGAGGTTGAGTAGTTACACAATACTTTGTCTTTTTCTTTCGAATGTCAAATTATTGATGACTGAAAGAGATAGTTTGGTGTAACTATTCTCCCGCTAATCCACGTTTATTAATAAGGTGGTCAAAGTAAAAATCTGAAACTGCTACTTTGGTGACAGCATTTTATCGTATATTTTTAAAGTCCTGATTTCTATAAAGGTCAAAGATGTCAAATCATACGCATTCCTGGCTAAACTATTTTCTGACATAACAGTTCAATTGGAAATATTATGAGAGCAAATCTTGCTTCGAATCAAACAGTTGTCTCTACATATTAAATCTAGGAGATACACCAATGACTCCAGACAACGTAACTAATTTACGTGTTCCGAAATTTCCCCAATAAACGAACAACAGAGAGTTGTTCAATAGAGTTCCCGAGCCACAGAACACGCTTGACAAATTGTTATGACGGTCGTATGCAAAGATGTACTGTTACAAGGAAATTTATGAGTGCCCTACTTTCAGATACAATTCGATGCATTGAATTTGTTGCTTATTACTTTACTGTATCCTTGTATGTAGAGTAAGAAGCATACACTTGAATAAGTAAGAAGAGTGTTTTACAGCTATTTATTTGTGTTTTGATTAGCATGTCTCATAAGAAAATTTAAAACATTCGACTTCAGGCTAGCTTAACTGGAGTAGTATCTTCTCATAGAACATTGCCATAATAGCTGTTATAGCTGTGTTTCGTACGATGAGTGGGAGAGCCGGAAGCCCAACCCTCCCCTTACCCTTCCACTTTCCGACTCCCCTTTAGGTCGGCAACGTACCTGGGGTGGTACTCTTGAAAACGATAATCGATATATCGTGACATTTGTCGTGTCGAATCCTACTCTAAGTGCCATCGTTATCAATGTCGTAACGATGACAGAACGAACGATACATTATCCGATATATCGAGCTTAACCCTACTCTTAGGTATAAATGTCAGTCACGAATATTCGAATTTGACAACGACCAACACGTGATTTTTGCGATAATCTCAACGACACCTCTTAGAACGTCGTCGGCATTATCGTTTGGTTATTTTTATATCAATTTGGTGTAAAATGTCATTTAAATTCGTGATAAATAAGTAATAAATGAATAAAACAGTTGCATGATGAGATGCATTGTTGTTTTTATCAGTGTAGCCATGAGCTCCTCTGCTGACTTCTGTAAAAGTTTTCAATTACAATGTCATGATTTTTCTGTCCTTGACAGCCATCAGGAAATAAAATATTGCCCGTAGAAAGAGGAGGCAGCAAATGCGGGAACATTTCAATATTATATAACCATTCCCGATGATGAACTTGTCAAGAAGCGATTAAATAAAAATAAAAGCAAGTTTTGTTTCGGATTTATGACCACAGATTAACTCAAAACGCTTGTGACCGTACATAGAAAAGTCTATAGATAAGGCGATGGATAAAGTGAAACGGCGCTATTCAAAAACAGCGAGCGTGAAAGAGCTAGCGAGTCTTATGTATACATATTAGTTTATCTATTTTTGTGTCTCTGCCCCACAGATAAAACAAATGAGGCCATAGAGAATATTCAGGTTTTCAACAAACTTTGCATTTATTATTCGTATCATTCACTCCGAACATACTCTATGGATACGATACACGACAAGGAATGCAAACATTTGTTAGAGTAGGGTAAGGTCGATATATTCGAAGTAATGTCGTATCGTTTCGAATGTATCGTTGTCGATTTGCAGAGTAGCACCCCTGCTTTAGATCAGGTGAGTCGTACTCTTGTTTGCCGATTTAGTTATGTATTTTAGTGTATGTAAATAAGAGGACTCTATATTATCTTAGTTTTCAATCGTGATTTGGAAGCGTCACTTATTATAAGTGAAGATACGAGTGGCTTATAACTCTAAATTGAAAATTTCAAAACCCCCGATGCGATGACCTGTTCATCAAATGTATAATTTACCTAGTTCTTCCAAATAATGATGTTAGCGCGATTTGCGTAGCTCCCGTAGCTCAGTATCCATAGCTGGTACAACTTGTTTCGATGCCAGATTATGAAAGCACCATTAAATCATTTGTTTTGGCTACCTCATTTATAATCTAAGATGTACAATAATCAACAGAAAATCTGTGTAAAAGTAGGAGACATTATTTTGTTATGACATTATAATAATTGACATTAGAATAGACAACGAATCTAAATATTGAGGTCACGGAGGTTTTATTCTTAGTAAAATATTATCAATTATGATTCAATTTGATGTAATAACTCTGGTTGAGGTAGACGGGAGCAGCCTAGGGGAAGAATTTTCAATAACGCTAAAATTATTTTAAATTAGATTAGTTCTTTTATATTATTTGTCAATGGCGGAGCAACGCCCTCTAGAATTATTATAGCGTAATATTCCATGACCATTAACAAACCAAACAAAATTTAACGCATGCGCGTATCCATCATTTGAAACGTGACTTATGGAACGTCTTTAGTTCATACACAAATCTCAATAAAATTGATAAAATATTCATTTTTTTCAGAATCAGGGAAACTTTTCAAATTTATAATATTGTAAAAAGCCAGTTCAGACTATTACGATCATTTAAAAATATAATAAATCTAAATCCAATCATCTCAAATTTCGACTGGATTCGAGCCGAGGGAATTGGTTTTGGCCGTGAATGTGGCTTTTTTAACCTACAAAAGAGCTGATGATCTTCAAACGGCTGAACCGATTTTCATGAAACATAGCTAAGAACACTCTCGATCAGAATACCTATCTAACAAAAGAAACAAAATTGAAATCGGTTCATCAGCTTGGGCGCTACGTTGCCACAGACAGACACACAGATCCACAGATACACAGATACACATGTTAAACTTATAACACCCCTCGTTTTTCGTCGGGGGTTAATAAAATAGGACTTTTGGCAAAATTAATTCAATCATATTCAAACATAACTTTCTACCTCCACTTCAACCTATCACTTATAAATGGAATAAAATCAAGTGTATTTCATGAATTATGTCTCATGATTTTGTTTCTATCCGTGTAAATACTACATAAATACTAATCCAAAGATACAACAACGTAAACAAATCAACAGGAGCACACTGTTGGCGGCAGTGTTCATTACGAAACAATTTAAAGTTTAATTTAGTTTAGATCAGCTGTCCTCGCTATCTCAGCGCGAGCGGACGTAAAGTATAGACGAATTAAACTATTAAGTTCTAAAGTACGGAGGAAAATATTGTCTCTTTCTTATATCTTGTAGAAATATAGACAAAGAAACAAGTTTGCGTTAAGGAAAGAAAGAAAA
The DNA here is from genome assembly GCA_918843915.1 of Notodonta ziczac. NCBI lineage: Eukaryota > Metazoa > Arthropoda > Insecta > Lepidoptera > Notodontidae > Notodonta > Notodonta ziczac. Next base: position 13,060,432 of record OU974037.1, read on the forward strand.
CGATTTAGTAGCGGGCGGCGTCGCGAAAAACACAAGGATATATTTCTAACATGACAGCAATTTTTATAATACTCTTTGAAGTTGTTTGAGCTAGAACATCGCTTATCTATGTTATCCTCCTTCATGACTACTTTTACAGGCACTATAGGGTTAGTCAACGTGAAATTTAATCTTATTTTTCATTTGACGACCGCTTCGCGCAGTGGTTCAAGCTCAGGCCGCTCGGCTAACCGCACATCGTGGTTACGGGTTCGATTCCCACTGCGGTAAATGTCACTGGGATCTCCCCCAGTCCATTGTACAGTACCCATAGTACTAGGGTTGCTTAGCTTGGGACCATACAGTTGGTGTGTCAGTCTGCAAACAAGCCTACGACCCGTTTAGTTTCAAGCAGTTGTTAAAGCCTATAGATGCATGCAATAGCAAAGGCATTACTGCCACGTTGCCGACCTGAAGAGGAGCGGGGCTCAATAGTACATTGTTGCACAAGGGGTGAATGTAACTTATTTTGGCCCGAGACGTGGTTTGGCGCCTGAGCGTAGCGAGGGCGCCAATAGATCGAGGGACAAAATAAGTATTTCACCCGAGGTAAACACTGTGCTTTTCATTACGAATACAAGGAAAGTAAAAATAAAAACAGGAATTGGCTAAAGAAATAATACAAGGAAGTATGAACAATACTCTACAACTCGAAAAAAAAAGGTCAGATTGCCGCATATTTTGTATTTTTTTTTCGTTGGCCGGCCAACTTCATTATTAGGCCATTATTTTTCATTTTCATCTTTAAATATTTTGCCCAAATCGATGTTATTTTAAAGAAATTGTTGAAACTAAATAATAATTAAGTCATTTATAAATATATTTTCTTAACTTTATGTTATTTCAATTTAACATCGCGCTGTAATTGAGTGTCTGTAGAAAAAGTTAGAACATGGTTCCATAGAAATGTAAAAATAGAACTAGTTTTTATTTAAATAATTTGACAGATGCCAGTTGAAAGCGATTCTCCCTAGGGCGGAAAAGTATTACGTTCAACCCGCTGCTCAGGCAATTTCAGACCTACTTTCCGAGTGTGAGTAATGAAAAAATATAAAAAAAAACTAGTTCCATTTTCACATTACACTGTTACATTCACCCCTTGTGTATCAATGTACTATTTATTAATGTAAGCCAAGAAAGCATTTAAGAATAGCCAGAATCTACCACCGGTTCGGAATGCTGCTTCCACTGAGAAGATCCTCCAAGCCATATAAATAAAAACCATAAGTATGTACTAAGAGACGCATCAGCCAATAAAATGCAGAACCTAAAGCATCAGAACCTCACCACACTCCGCAAACAGCGTAAGATGCCGAAACCGTGCCACAAATTCCGTACAAAATGCATTCCCGAACACGAAACACGTCAGTACCGCGGAATTTAGCAATTTTTCCCACTTGTAAACAGTTGGCCCGTGTAAACCGGATATAAACTGGGTATGAACCGGGTGTATAACTATTTATCAGGTCAGCCGGGCCCGGCCGATGCCGGGGTACGATGCCGGGTAATGGTTTTATGACTTTGACATATATAAATGTGTTGAGAACTAGTTTCGGGTGGAGCAGACGATGTTAATGACCGAGATGTATATTATTTTCATTTCAAAGCCTGTTTTAAACATTTACCCTGCTTTGTCCATCTGTAGAGTGAAGTTCTTGATACCCGGGACCGTTAAGCCAAGTAGAAATCCAGCCAGCACTCTCTCTTGCCGTTGTTTGTGTGTCTGCTTTTGCCTATAGCGTATTCCGCACGTAGCAGATGTCAAAATCAAAGCGTTCATTTTGTTTAGGCCTACGGGGGTGTTTACAAATTGAAATGTTTTCATTTTTTCTTATATCTGTAAACGGATCGGAATGCAACCTCGATTGAGAAGATCCGGCAATTAACTCAGGGGCTTGTCTTTTTACATTTTGGATTTTTTTATCGCCCTCACGCAGCTTCCGTTTAGAAGATATTCCACTTCTGTTTTGAGCAAACGACTATACCAAACATGTTTGTTTAACTACACGATCACATTCTTCAATCAAGTTTCTTTTCTGTTTGCAATATCCCATGTATTATTTACTTTTATGGGCTGTATTGTATCTACATATTTTAATGCATTTGAAACATGACTACAGTAGCATATAGGAGAATGGGTACCTATAGGTGATCCTAATAAGTGTTTCATACTATATTGTATTAAATACAAAATTCACTATTTGTTTTACGAAAGTGTAGGATAACATTGTTGAGTAATCTGTGGTAAACGGTGTTGGTGTCACAATTGATAATATCAAAATTAATGTATTATTTCCATATGTATTGTGTCACTGTTAGTTTACCCAAATAAATTAAAAAAAAAAAAAAAAAAAAAAAACTCGGTACAACAAGCGTCATTAAAAACAACACGCCGATCATAAAACATGACAAACTGAATCCAACATGAATCATTTCAGTTTCAACCTTATTTATATGTAAATTAAAATATAATGTTACAGTGAATTACCGATCCATCAACTTGTAAAACATTTACGATACGCAAGTTGTTACGCAAGTGTGGGACGTTTGCGTAATATAAATAAAGTATTTTTTAATTATCGCGATTCGTGTATATCGCCATCTTGAGCAACTGGCGCGGGGTGTACCATAGGATCAATAAATTAACTCGCCTTCTTCGAAAGTGAAAATAAAAGGTAATTAACTACTGGTCACTCGGCCATTTATTAATGTCACTAGAAAAATAGTTCAAATCTTGAATGTTGAATAAATATATCATCATAAACTTCCGAGCAATTAACAAGTAAATGTACATTAATAATGTTGGAAACATATTACTACTAAACTAAATTTGACACAAGTCTTACTATTGCTGTCTATCTCATTTACTACAACTATGAGAACGACGGCAATATAATATATAGTGTGTGTAACAAACAACTTATATAGTACTACAATTTTTAATTTTGTTACTATTTTTGATCGAGATGCCATGGATAATGGCTTATCGTGGTTGTGTAGTAAACCGGGGTTTTTTAACCGTTTCTTAACCGGTTTGCGGCCGCCCCGAGTTTCACTGGCATTTAACACACAGATACGTTTTCTGATATTTTTTAGACCCATATTTTAACTGGTCAAATGTCAACTTTCGCAACTGAATACCTGCATTCAGATTGGACGGTATTGGTAGTTAATAAACGATGGATTGTTATCTTCGGCGATATATTTGCTTAATTCAAAACATGAATCATTTATGTTCAAATAAAAGTTGAGTGATTTAAAGTGAAAGTAAAACAATGGATCAGAACTAATAATAAAGAGGTTTTATTCAAACGATATGTAATTTACTTAATAGATGCTTTCTTAGCGCATATTGTCAAAACTAAACTTTTTTTTGAGGGGGTCTCAAAAAGAAAGGTTCCATTCTCATCCTATCCCCCTGCCCCACTCCTTCTGGTTGGTGCCATGCGAGCGATGCCTTTAGTACTGCAAGCACCTATAGGCTACGGTAACTGCTTAATATCGGGCGGGTCGATACTTGATATATGAAATATAGGTATATTTCTGGTGTAGATACCTACTGTAATATTAACTACTAAAATACCTCACATCTATCAAATCTCTTCACGAGTTTCAAAAGTAATTAATTACACGTTCAATAGTTGTAAAATATGACGATAAAATTGCCAGAACCCTTCACATTCCAGCAGTTGAAACCGCAGCCGAAATCCATGATATCTATACCTTTACCTAGGTTTACCATTATACTAGGTGTAAAATTTGGTGCTGCGATCGCGCGAACTCCCCGACGGAGTAGGCAGGACAATGGAAACTTCTCCGACCGCCAAATAAGCGTGGCTCAGATTCCAAATTAACTGTACTATATGCGTATCTAAAGCAGACGTGTGTGATGTTTGGTACTGCATGGGCTTAGTTTTAGTTCGGCCGCATTTGAAAGGAAATGTATGAGATAGAATTGGTGAAGTTAGTTTATACAAGCCCATCAAAGATGTTGATGACGTTTCAGACAGTACAACAATGATATTAATATAAAGGACGTGGTGGATATCGGTTTGAAATAATCTATCTGAAATTATGAAACTACTGCCTAATACTTGTAAGAAAACTTCTTACGCTTGTAGAGAAAGATTTTGTTTAGTGCGCACGGAGTCGTAAACAGATATTAAAATACTTTTTCATTACTCATACTCTGAAAGTAGGTCTGAAGTTGCCTGAGGAGCGGGTTGAAATTAATACTTTTCCGGCCCGGGAGAATCACTTTCAACTGACAGCTGTCAATTTAAAAAAAAAAACTAGTTCCATTTTCACATTTCTATGGAACCATGTTCAAACTTTTTCTACAGTCACTCAATTACAGCACGATGTAAAATTGAAATAACATAAAGTCAAGTATTAATTAAAGAATATATATTTTTAAATGAAATAATTATAATTTAGTTTCAACAATTTCTTTAAAATGACATAGATTTGGGCAAAATATTTACAGATGAAAATGAAAAATGATGGCTAAATAATGAAGTTGGCCGGCCACCGAAAAAAAAACAAAATAGGCGGCAATCAGATCTTTTTTTTTTGAGTAGTAGAGTATTGTTCATACTTCCTTGTATTATTTCTTTACCAATTCCTGTTTTTATTTTTACTTTCCTTGTATTCGTAATGAAAAGCACAGTGTTTACCTCGGGTGAAAGACTTATTTTGTCCCTCGAACTATTAGCGCCCTCGCTACGCTCGGGCGGCAAACCCCGTCTCGGGAAAAATAAGTCACTTTCACCACTCGTGAAACAATGTACTATTTCAAGAACAATCCACAGACTAAACAGAAAATGAATAGAGACTAGAGTTTCTGTCGGTATCTTAGAACATTGTTCTAAGGTCGGTATATATATTATAATAGCTCTAGTCCCATCCCTCTGTTCCCCTCCTCTACGCTGATTTCTTAATATGAGGCGATTCAAAAGCTTGCTATCCGACTTTATTGCCGGCAAAAAAAACGTATAATTTAGATAACAAAAAAAAAAAAAAAACTTCCACATAAACTCATGCGATTTCCCGCATAGTTGCACCCATAACATTGACTTCAACCCTCAAAACTCCATAACAACGAAATTTGAATTCCGATCGAATCAGCCCTTGGAAACGAATCTGAGCGAGAAACGCGTCAGACGTCATCTCCCGCGATGAAACTGCGATGAGATATTCTAATTCAGATTCAATGAGATTAAAAATCAATTATCGATGCATCATCGAGGGTGGCTTACCCCATGGCACTGCGGTTTAAATAAACTCTATTATAAAGCTGTTGGTGCATTTAAAATATGGAAATGGAAATGGTTTAGCTATCGGCTCCGCCGGCAGCAAGTCTGGTAGCCTTTATTAGAGTGATAATATGATATAATTAAAATAGCCTAGCCAACAGTATTTAAGGCCATAGATAAAGATCTGTCACTGAATTAGAAATTAATAAAAAATAGGCAACTATTTCTTAAGATATATTATATTTATAACATAATAATAATCATCAATCCAATTGATTGTAAGATCTAGCAGTATTCTATAATATTACTAGTAACCCCGTTAGACACTCCAACTAAGCGGTCATTCACACGGTTAACCCGGCACAGATAATTTCTTCACATTTTACTGCATCCATATGTCCAATACGGTCATTATCTGTCAAAAAATAAAGACAACGGTGTCGGCTTATTCGTGTGAATGACCGCTATCCTAAAGTTTTGTACTGAGAGTGGGGTCACGGTAATTATTTAATGACGAACATTGTTTCCAGTGTCTCACAATCTCTGTCGTGATCATTATTAATTACAATACCAGTTATTTAAAAAAATAAATTCTGCCTACGATATGTAAGTACCTACCTAATACTACGAATCCTATTGCATGCATTCATTACTAAAAACTATAATCATCTCCATTAGATTAGCTCAGTGAACCCTAACACTCCCTGCAGAGAAAAACGATTGCAGCAGCATCCAGTACTGTAACAATAATGGAAGTAGAATGAAGTGTATTCGGTTCATTGTACGGTTCCCTTTAAAAATATTTTAATAAACAAATTGAACCGACTTCAAAAAAAGCTGGGTGCACTAAAATACTAGGGACCTAATAATTTATTTTATTTGGAGTCGGTGCAACACTACCTACCTACTTAGGTACGTGAATTGAAACTAATTTGAAAGTATTCACTGTATTTAGTATAGCGGCCCGCCCCGGCTTCACACGAGTACATTGCGGTTACATTATTCGAGTTTTAGTAAGGATCCCTAATCTTTTTGAAAATATATTATAGCCTATGTCACCCGGGGATAGTGTAGCTTCCCAACAGTGAAATAATTTTTCAAATCGGTTCCGTAGTTTCGGAGCCTATGCATTACAATCAAACAAACAAAGTTTTCCTCTTTATAATATTAGTATGTATGATGAATCGATTAAAATGGTACGTTGATCGTCCACCTACTTCAGCATAGTCGTCTAGTGCATATAGCTAGCTATAAATCATTGTAAGTAAAAATATAGTAAAGAGATAATTTTCATATTTTTTTCATACATAAAATTGTCGGGAAAAAGGCGTACGGCTCGCCTTATGTTAAGCATTTACCGCAGCCTATATATGCTTGCAATACCAAAGACATTACTCACACGTTACCAACCTGAATGCAGGTATAATATCTATCTACTTTACGCTGTTATTCTGTGAGAGTGTGGTACTGCCCTGGTCGCGGCAGCCCATATACGAACTGCAGACAGATTCCTACTGCTTGACTCTGCCACTGTAACTTTTGTAACTGTTCTTTTCACTCTGAATATATTATATTTTCAATATTTGCAGTAAAGAATGCGTTACGTCGCGTCAAATTTCAATATCAACAGTAGAAACAGAACCACCACAGTCAAACCAATTCGAGAATAATTTCCGTTACCATTGAACGAGCTGGTAATCTAGTTAGCTAACGAGTCGGAATCCAACGAGCGATCGAAGGCAAATAATGCCTCAGCCAAACAAACCAACGATCAAGTAATTAGACCCTTAATAATAACACAAATTTAAAAAACACCCTATGCGACTACTTTTTAAACATAATATTCAAACGGCTGAACCAATTTTCGTGAAATATAGCTAAGAACAATCTCAATCAGAATACCTTTCTAACAATAAAAACAAAATTAATTGCATAGTATTATGGTTTAAAAACTTTATTTATTTCAAGATTAGCCGTTTTCATATTAATTTAAAGTAACCTGGCTCGACCACAGCGCCTATTATGATTATCTAACGAGTTGACTATCAAGAAGAAGACCACCTTTAAGAGGTACATCATCAAGGATATCTCTCCAGTGTGCAGAAAGTACTTCCACAGCATTTAAGTATAAATACATAAAAATACTAAAACACAGGTATATATTACGTACGTAACCATTATTCTGAACTCGCGCGTTTAACAATTAACACCTTATCTTAATGAGTTTGATAATGGGAGAGTGTTTCAGGCCCATTTCGAAGCGAAACAAGGAAATGGACGCACTGAAGGTGATCATAAGTGGAATATTTTTCCACGGAGCCTGCATTGAAGCAGGTAAAACCACTTCTTAAAAGTTTAATCCAATATTTATTTATTTATTTACTAGCTGTGCCCGCGACTTCGTCCGCGTGGAATTTAACTTAACAAAAAAGCCCGCTCCCGCGTTCTGAGCCCGCGCGACAAGACCCATTTTTTAAATTTTGTTTTTCTAAAATAAAAGTAGCATAAGTTACTGCTTATAACAACAGCTATCTACCAGTGAGAGTCCCGTCAAAATCGGTTGTATGTATAGATTTACTAGCTGTGCCCGCGACTTCGTCCGCGTGTAGTTTAACTTAACAAAAATTTCGGGATTATTCATCCCGCATTTTATTCCCTTGGGGGTAGAATTAATCAAAATCCTTTCTTATCTTCTTCGCTGATATCGTAGGCATCCGCCTACGATATCAGCGAGAGAGCTGGAAGCCCAACCTCTCCTCTTCGTCTCCCTTTAGCTTACTCCCGTTCAGGTACGCCACCTTACTCTAAAAGCTAACTTATTATTATATATATACAGCTGTGCCCACGGACTTCGTCCGCGTAGTATTTATCTTAAAAATTTCGGGATTAACGGGATAAAAAGTATCCTATGTGTTAATCCCGGTTATAAACTATCTGAGTTCCAAATTTCATCCAAATCCGTTTAGTCGTTTTTGCGTGAAGGAGTAACAAACATACATCCACACTCACAAACTTTCGCATTTATAATATTAAGTAGGATATAGGCTATGGTAACTGCTTAACATCAGGCGGCTCTTAGTCTTGTTTATGGTTTTTGGTACACCAAAAATTAAAGCCACCCAGGTGGGCAATAAAGTGAAGTACAAAATTTCATTTAAATTACTACTATCATTGAGCAAAATGGCAGGCTCTAGACACCTCACGTCGTTGAAGCTGTAACCACAATAGAATTTACCTAGAAAACCTCAAACCGTCATGGTCCAACATTTTACTGCTTACTTTCGCAACATTCTCTCCGTGAATATTTTACTACCGTGTAGCCACATTAAAGCACCTTAGCGCGTAACCATTTAGGTGGTAAAAGGACAATGTAAAGAGCTATTGAAACTTTAATGCCCGAAGCCAACGTGGTTACAAAGGGACCTGGGAAGTTATTAGCACAAACATAGAAAGCGTATCGCCTCGTTTTATACCTTTTTATACTTTTAGGACTGATCAAAATAAATTATTTCAGTTTGAATTACCCAGAAGTTGACTGATAAGAGCCGTTGTCTCATGAACATCTCCTTTCCACAGTGCCTCCACAAGCGTGTTTCGAGAATTTCCGATGGGACGACTGCGGCCACCCGCCCATTCCCGTCATGTACTACTGGAAACCAGGATCCAGGTGCGAAGTTGGCATGTGGCGAGGATGTCTACCCAGCCACAATATGTTTAAGAGCGAGTACGAATGCGTCTCCACTTGTATATTCACCGTCACACCTAGACCGGCGAACTGGCACGAAATCATGAAGAGCGATGAGGTCGATTACTACATTGAGTCTGATAATGAAACGTCGAGCGGTAACGGTGAGGGAAGTGGGTCTGGGGATGAGGAAAGTGGTAGTGGTTCAGGTGAAGGATCCACTGAAGATGGCGCCTCAGGACACGCCAATGGGAGCGACGAGGGGAGCGACAAGGGTAGCCAAGAACAGAACGACGATAACAACGCTTCATTGCTGAACGACACGGATCAAGGCAACCCGGATCCCAGCGCTGCGAATGGCAGCGCGGAGTCCCCCCAGCCTAGCAATTAGAATGAAACAGACAGTAACAATTAAAATGAAACTCTGACCCTTTAGAAGGAAAGTGGATAGAAAAAAGTTGTCATTTCTCGTCCTATTTATTATTTATTTTAAAGACATGTATAATATATGTACATTGGGATTAAGGCTTATTTTATGAAATTTTGAAACACGGAATGCAGATTCAAACCCTAACTTTAACCTCTGACATTTTCGGATCTCATTTGCAAATGTATGCGTTCAGCGATAGCGTCCAGTATCGCGAGGTACTTTTGCCTCGCTTAGACAAATTTTGATCAATATATAACCTAAAATGTAGTTATATGACGCAAAATTGACAAGCAGAGTGATGACCACGCAAATTCACTGTCATATCAGAATGGCGTTTCTCAAAGGCTTTTTTACGATACCGCTGACCACTCTGATGAGGTTCACACACTTAAAAGGGATGCTACAATACTACGCACACACAATTAACATAGTTTTTATTCATGTAAGCCAATTTCGGAAATGGCCTTTCGTAATTTGCCCGGGTCTGGGTGTCACTGAGATCGGCCCCAGTCCATTGTACGGTACCCATAGAACAAGCGTTGCTTAATTTGGGATCATACAGTTGGTGTGGCAGTTTGGCGATATTATTATTATAAATATTGCATAAATATTGACAACACTAGTTTTCGGATGAAAAATATCCCCCGCACAGGCCTAGAAAGAAGCTTTTACTCAGCACGTGTATAATCTATCGTTGACTAGCGACCCGTCCCGGCTTCGCACGGGTGCAAGGAACCTCTAAAATTATCAGTGTTTCTCAGCTGTATTATACATAAGTATATAAACCTTCCTCTTGAATCACTCTATCTATTAAAAAACCGCATCAAAATCCGTTGCGTAGTTTTAAAGATCTAAGCATACATATGGTCAGACAGCGGGAAGCGACTTTGTTTTATACTATCTAGTGAAGAACACAGTTACTTTAGATATATTATGTCTATGTATCAAAGGCAGCAAAAATACAATTCAGTTGAACTCCATATAAGTTGCTTTGGGAATGTATGCGACTGATCCTAAAAAAACCGTTGAAGACCTTTGTCTGGAACTCCTACAATATTTCGTCTCCAACAGCTTCTTTATAAATTCCAATAATCTATACGTCATAACCAACCACATAAAACAATACTTACGAAACATTATTCACAACCATATCGAATCCTTAAGGACCGCCGAATGTTGACAGAACCATTCTTCACTTTTGGCAACTGTCCTTTTGATATATCGTTATTGTATCATACTGTATAACGTAACCAATCACTGAGACCCCTGAGAGTGTATTAGATATCAAGAATTGTGTTAAGACATGGAGTTCTAAGTAGCTGGTCGTGTGGTGTATACGATCCGAAATTCTAAGGACATATCTCACGTTTTGCGAGATCCTATACCGTTCAGGGAGAATATATCCGATATAATAATGCATTTTGGTAGTACGTAGTGTTGCTTGGCGTGCGAAGTGTAAAATCATGATTTATGCAGCTATGCTATACGAAGGCTTGGCAGCGCCTCTGCCAAAGTCCGAACAAACAAGGACACACGTCTTTGGCCCTACCCATTTGACATTTAAGTACTGTGTCAATAAACTATATCTATTACTACAGTATGTTATCATAATAATATAAGCAATACTTAGTTACGGGATAAATTCAAGCCCGCTAAGTTTTTAAAATGATTAAACAAGATAAGGTAGCTGATAAGTAAGTGCTTAAAGAAGAAGAAGACACACTGCGCGCAAATATCATATTTTCTAACACAACCAATTGAAGAAAAAGTTTGAAAGTACTTTACATGGCACGAAAACTATATATACGCTATCACAATACTATACCAAGTAATAGCATCCGATCGGGCAAGCTCGTGCGTGATCGGAGTGTTTCGGCTTTTCGAACTGGTGAGGCCGTTACAGGTGCCTTTGATAAATTGGGTGAGAACCAACTTTTAGCTTCGGCGGAGAGAATCTTAAAGCGATAAGCTCAGTCGAGTTGGCTGGAAATTTTAATTTAATTGGCCCGAAAAAAACGGTGTAAGCTTTTTCGCTGTGACCGTACCTAATTTGCAATAAATATGGGGATTTGCGTGAAACATTGATACGAAAGCTGAGATTCTGAAAGAAGTATAATGGGAGCTGATACAACACGATTTGCTATCCAATTCTCTAGTCCATTTAATGCGTTCTTTTTGAAGTTGACGGCGTTCGTTTTTGGAATAAGAATAGAATATAATAAGTCTTTATTGCACACTAAAGTTCGGAATATAACTAATAAGCTGTTAGGACCAGAGACATTTTGTTCCCATGGTAAGGCCTGATGTTTAAGCAAGATTTATTCCTTCTGAAGGGATCACTACTGCCCAAAACACGAGGCAAGTAAGAGGTGGGGCTGTGTCCCTTTCTACTAAGGTGTTCACGGGGGACGGTGGGGATGGGACGGAAGGGGTATTGAGACATAGCAAGTAGAAATGAAAGGAACCAAGTCCCACCAGTAGCCTTTCACTCAGTTAATTTTGGAGTGTACATAAGTGTTGAAGTAAAATAGAACTTAACAAAGGTAAATAAAGTACAAAATCATATAAAATAACTATTCAAAAAGAGCACTAAGGACCGTATAAAACGATCTCAAGCTGTCTTCGGTACACTTTGACGTGTCATTTTCTACTGGAATAACATAAGAATGACATTTCCCAGGGCCAAAGTATTTTATATTGTTAATGCCAATTTCATCCTCCATATATGTAGCTTGTACCGTGGCGTAGCCAGCGCTGGCCAGATCTGACATAATTTATTCATACTTTAAAAAGTTTGCTCGTTGCCAGCTGTTCCCGAACCAGCGTGGATAGGGCTGCTAACAATAATCGCAAGGTTTTGGGACAATCATAACATATTATATAAAATCTTCATGGCGAGTTACGTCATAGTATAAGTTGCGAGCCCATTGCCGCTAAAATATCTATCTTATTCGTATGGTATTAACACACAAAAGAGAGGTGCATCACTGTTGTCGCAATGTTTACTGTAGTACAGTGTGTAATACTGTAGTACAGCACGCTACAAGTAATTTAGGAACATTTTATAAATACTATCGAATAAAGTCAGCGCCGCAACAGTAACCTTGTTTATTAGATAGAGAGATTAATACAGCAAGAAGTGAAAGTGGGCTGAGGAGTAAAAAAGTGTTCGCAGGCTATGTGGCGATACGATATAAACAAAAACGTTGTTCATCCAAGTAAATACACGGTACTAACAGATGATGGGCATCGAGACACCTAGCTCAATTTGACAGACTCAATAGATTTATCATCATTGAATATAGGCAATACTTGTCAAGATAACGTAACCCAATCTCGAAAATCCTGAATCCACCAATCCGCACTGGAATAATGTGAAGTAAGTTAGTTTCGTTTTTCACCTGTACTCAGCAATGACTGTAAAATATAAGGGCTAATAACTAATTGAACTGTTGAGGCTATTTCTGATCAACTTTGTTTCTTTTATGACATAATAGGAAGTCACATGCCACCCCTATCGCTCGACTAGGTGTAATAAGGTTTAAAGTAGTGCTGAACTTGAATTTGTAATCTATACAAATAAATAAAATTGGAGTGTCTGTTTGTAATATCAAAATAACACCGTTTCACTAAATGCATATGAAAGTACATACGATACCTATAGCAAAAACGCGATTTAAAATTTTTATGTCTGTCTGTCTGTCTGTGTGTTTGTTCCGGGTAATCTCCGAAAACACTGGACCGATTTTGACGGGACTTTCACTGGCAGATAGCTGATGTTATAAGGAGTAATTTAGGCTACTTTAATTTTAGAAAACAATTAGGGTTCCGCGTAAAAAAAATAAAAACATGAAATCAAAGAGTATCTCCGAAACGGCTGGACCGATTTTGACGCGACTTTCACTGGTAGATAGCTGATGTTATAAGCAGTAAGTTAGGCTACCTTTGTTTTGGAAAAACATAAAAAATGGGTCCTGTCGCGCGGGTTCAGAAAGCGGGAGCGGGCTTTTTGTTAAGTTAAATTCCACGCGGACGAAGTCGCGGGCTCAGCTAGTGTTACCTATAATCGGAACGTGATGACGTGATTCTTGGATACACAAAATGAAAAAAAAAATGCAGATAGTAAAAAGGGTATACTGTTATATATTGTAAATGGAAAATGACGGTTTTAGGGGAAAGTTGAAGAACAATTATTGTTGTAGGGGCATAGCTATCCAGAGATTTCATATAGTAAGTAATTTTCATTTCACAATGCAATCAATTTCCAATCCATCCAATTCCACGAACGATAAACTCTGCAAATAACCCTCGACCGCTACTAAGAACACTCAGCTGAGTTAAATAACACTTTGACTTCTATAAAATAGAACACTTGCATTATTCTAACCGGTACACCACAGTTGACTCGCAATAAAAATGAATTATGTATGCTGCTACGCCTAGTGTTTTCCGAATGTAGTACTTACTACTGTATTTCAGTGCTTTGTGGCGATGGTACATACATTATATTGTCAGTGTCTGTTTATTTTATTTAAGCAAAAACAAAAATTGAATCGACTTCCAAAAAAACATGAGTGCACTAAAAACTAGAAATAACTAGGGACCTATTGTTTTCTTATATTTACGCGAATACTACACATTGAAATAAAACTATTTTTCGGATTTTATCGCGTTTATTTAAAACCAAGTCTACCATTGCAAGACCTCGAGACACTGTGAGCACTTTCTGCGTGGATCGGACCGCAAACAACAACTTAATATGAGGGTACCCAGTTACTAACTATGACATCAGGACGTCTAACACCTCAGTCCCCCCGTGACCATGGCTGCTGTAAAGCAGCCGAAACGTCGGGAACATAAATTAAATAAACGCGATAAAATCCGAAAAATAGTTTTATTTCAACTAGGGACCTAATTATTTGTTTAATTTGGAGTCGGTGCCACTATCTTTACACTACGTTAGGACAACTACTTAGGTTCCGGTCTACCCCAGTAGGTACCTACCTACCCCTACTTACTTGAATTGCCACGGACTATAAAATAAATAGTCTGAAACAAAGTCAAAGTCAAAGTACTGAAACAATTTTTATGTAATTTCTATGGGACCGATGGAAGTCAATTTTTTCAAATAAGTAACCATTTTTTACACCGATTTATAAATGACGGATTTCTAAGATAACAAATAAAAAATTACAACCGAATTTAGAAGCTCCTCCTTTTTTTAATTGTTAAGTGAGTGTACATTCTAGAACCAGGAATAATAATATAATATATCGCCAGACAGACACACCAACTGTACGGTCCCAAACTAAGCAAAGCTTGTACTATGGGTACCGTACAATGGACTGGGGGCGATCCCAGTGACACCAATGCAATGTAACCAGGCAGCCTGCTTCGACACCAACTTTTTTCCTATTGAAAAGAGTAACCATTGAGTTTCTTGCCGAATCTTCTTGGTTGATGCAGAATTCCGAACAGATTAGGTAGATTTTGATTGTGTTTTCTTAGGCTACATGACTAAAAAGGTTTTAAATTTTGAAACAGAGTTACGTTAAGCTCTTGCTAGTCTTTAGCATAATAATTAAGATTTTATACAACAAATGTTTAACTACCAGCATCTCAGTACAAAACCTTTTGAGGCAACGGCCAAGTTCAATTAACTCCAACTATGTATTCTCTCAGACAGTTACAATGTTTAACCAACCGACACTGTAGAGTTATGGCGTCTACAAAATCTCGATGCAATTGAGATGTAGCGAAGTTGCGCCGAACACAAGTTCCGAACTTCCAAGTACTTATATTAATTCCGAGACTCAACTTCTTTGCGGGGATGTACATGCTGCCTCTATATATACTTGAATTCAGTTTTAGTGTTGAATCCATTTAAAATAAGGAGGGTTTATTTTAAAATGTATCAATATTTATGTTATGAAGGTTATTTTAGTATTTTGCAAATCATAGTTTTAACACTTGTACGCTCAACGTGGTAGCGCCAAGCTGTAGCCAATTAACTAGTCAAGTCAAGGTACGCCAAGTAGTACCACCCACTCACAGATGTCCGACGAAAATTAACTATAATACTGCCTATACTTTAGTACTTCATGACTCCCAACTTAATTTCTCTTGGACATCACAGGTATTAAAAGAGGATATAAATACACAGTCAGATCATCATAATTATCACTTTTTGACAGTTTAGTTAATTCCTTGCAGAAAAATTCACACTCTACTTGAACTTTATGCAGGTCATAGGAGGCAAGACTGAAGGATTCCAAGTGCAAGTTGATAACAGCAATAACTTCAATTACTTATTGGTCTTCAAACTTAGGTATATCAAGATAGAAAGAACGAAGAAGAACCGACATAAGCTACTTAGGCAGATCTAAAGACATGAATAGTCCATCGAAGTTGATTAATGGCATGAAAAGAAAAAATTTGGTCACCTGCTTTGTATTTATTTAAAATTTAAAGCTTACTACTCACGGTAAACCCGCGTATTTCTACGCAAAAGCTATCACGTCACCGGCAGCGTATATCGCGCAACCACAGACCCAAACCTAGACACCTGTCAGGTTCAGATACGCCAATCGTAGTCACCGCGAGGGGATAAAATGGAATAACTGTACTTACGTTGAAGTTTTACAATACAGTCCTATAGATGCGTGGTGCTGTTTGGCTTACACACGCTTTGCATGTTCTAATCTGACGCCCGATTGAGAAAGATAGAGCTAAAGGTAAATAGACTTACGGTCAAAATTAATATTCTATTTCGCACAAAATGTATCAATCGTGGATTGCTGCATATCGTGTGATAGAACCTTTAATCGCATTCGTATTGCTAATTGGTTATAAGCATGTTTCTCGCAAAAAATACTGTAGGAATTAGGTAGCGAAAACTGTATCAGGATTGGTTATTTATTTCTTCTCAAGGCTCTGCCCCAAAGGAAAGTACCAAGGAAAAAAAAAATTATAGCAATTAGGTGTTTTAGTCTAGTTGTCGTTTAGGGTATGCAACGAAATATCGTGAGCTTACACAAGCGTTGTCAAACAAAATGGAAACGCGACGCACTCATAAACGCTTGTTATACTTCATCTCTTACAATGTATCTAGAAACCTTCCAAAATCTAAGAAGAAACAATTTTGTCTTTCAACGTAACATTGTACATACCGTTTTCGCAGATTGAATACAATTTAATTAACTTTGCACCACTTTACACGAAACGAGAATCTTGCAAGAGTACTTGAAGTATAGTCTCTACTTAGTGCAGACAGATCCCATCGTTGACAGTAGAGCCCTCGGCAAACATGCAACTATGTCCGGTGGGTGCTGTTCCTGGAGATTATTTCCGTTGTTTGGAACGACACGATACTATAACATTTGTAATTTTAGTTTGAGTGTCTCGTGGAATTTGAAGCATAATGCTTGACAACTCACAGTGGCAAACTATTTACGTCATCATTAACGTGTTCGTTCTTTCTCACATCACAGATTTCATAAATAACAAGTAAAATTGACATGCTTTCTTTACGGCGGCGGCGATACGTTTCGTTATTATGACGTGCAGGGAAAACAACCCTCGTTTTATTTTTTAATTCAGAAGTTGTTGATTGCACGTCACTTCACAGGATAAGAAAGATGGTTATAATGTTCGCTGTAAATTATACAAGTACAATTTAAGTTTAAGGGTAGATGACAAGCAAGTTTTGTAGTATTGTGTATTTTTAGTTCTAGTGTAGCTGAAGTCTGTTTAAGGGTACAAATAGGAGCGGTTATACGCTAACGCTCTATACTGTTGGTTAAATGATGTTACACTGTAGAGTACTTTTTCTTACCCCTTCGGGGAATACAAAGGAGATAGTGAATAGGAGCAAGATATCTCTAAAGAGCTCGACCGATCTCGAGTCTGAGAGCAATTTTGGAAATGTCATTTTTCTGTCATTCCAGTACAAAGTTATACGTTATAAATGGACTCAATACCACTGTCAGACTTGAGATCGATTTATCAATTCGGATCTTAAACAATTAAGACCGTCCCACTGACAACGCAAACGCACACACCGCCAGCAATCAAGTTGTAGTCCTACCCCATACTACATACGAGCTATTACTTGTTCATCAATTCTTCTGTTCTAGCAATATTCTAGGCCTATTACTTCATTATTTGTGATGCCTTAAGCATTGTCCTCATACCTCTAATTAATCCTAATGTAATCGCAAACATAATTTTAAAAAGAGAAAAGAAAAATGTATCCATGGAGTTTCTTGCATGTTCTTCTCTATAGGATTTACATATTGTTTTCTTTATTTCAATGTATAGGATTTAGTTTTGGAACATGCACCTAGCTCTTGATTTTTTAAAAATGCCAGTTAATCTGGCCTATTTGAAATAAAAATATTAGACTTTGACTTTCAATAAAAGTAATTAAGTACTTAAGTCACTAATTTGATTCTATAGCTCATAAAATGTAATTACTAGGAACAATCAAAATGTATAATTCAGTCAAGTAATAATCGCCATTCCAGTTTCACGATCAATACATGTTCAATCTCGTTTTGACAGTTGCATTGCATATACTTACATAGAATACGATTTTGTTTTAATTTTTTTTTTTCATCTGGACTATATGTTGTTGGCCAGAGTGGCCATAACAACTTCACCCGGACAGAGGGCGAGCGCAAGTGCGCTCCAGCCAGAGGGGCAGGGGCGCAGCTAGCCCAAGGGCGCCACAAGGGACACGACCTGGGCTTGGGCCGCTGCCAGGAGAGGTGGCGAGGGTAAATCTACCACCGGATCGGAACGCAGTTGTTCTAAATTGCCGTTAAAATATAGCTAAGGCTTAATGACTTATTTACAGATAATGGGAATTCTCCCCGAATCTACAACACTCGTCGGGCGTCGTATTTGCTGTCCCCGGGCTTTGTCTGCTGTGGGCCAGACAAAACTCGCTCTAGACGTTAGAATTGGTACCAAAGTCTATGAAACGGTAGTCTGGTATTGCTAAATTGGTGGATTTTGTTAGTACATGCCTAAAATCCCTCCTAAGCTTAAAAGATCCAGTAGAGGATGGCCCGAGGTGTAAATACGTTTAAAAACGGTAAAATCTTGATTTTTTTATGGATCCCGTAACAAACGCTCCTTTAAGTTTGTGTTGTTAGCTATTTAAAACGCAATATAAAACGCAAACGCTTGGCCAAATATTTGGTACTCCACTCGCGTTTGAATTTTGAGTGGCGCATATGCCATCGAACGCTTGGCAGTAGAAATCGTGAAGCTCGTGTCAGCCGGTGGTTAGTAGGTTACGGAAAAACGTCAAAAGCGGAGCTATTGCTTTTCTATTGCGTTTTAAGTAGCTAACGTGGTTGGGGCATAAGTCTTACAGGGGTGTCCAACAACGACGCCAAGATTTGACCCTCAATATTTGCCGGGAAAGCGCCAAACTGCCTTGGAACCCGCATAAATCTGGTCAAAAGACAGAATAGGAAGAATTGGAAGATTATTTCTTCACACCGTTTGCTGATATCAATATTCTCAGACTACGACTCTGGATGTAAAAGCAAGAGAGAAAACTTATTTATTTTGTCACAGACAAAAGCTTATCGTATTCTATGTACGCCTGCAGTCCCCACAGAACCTTTCGTTAGCCACCTTCTTAGGCCAATTCATGTAATTGTTCAGATCATGTTTTTTTCACCCCTTGCGATACCACGAACAACCCTGAAAATGCCCGGATCGTTTCTAACCCTCAGTGCCATACCCGAAATACCCTTCCACAAAAATTCCTGCCAAACTAAATTCATTAATCGTCCGCACTATATATGTATGTATCTATAATTATACACCAGTAATGAATCATGGTACGCGACAGGATTTTATTAAGCCGAGGGTAGATGTGAACACAGATACGTGGTATTAACATAACGAAGCGGCCAGTCATGCGTGCCAGCTTATCTAGGGGTCCGGGGTCTGTGCCAGTCCGGGCACAATCGCGTTTTGCTATGAGTAATGAACGTTTGAATTATCGAAAAAATGATTTTTGTGGATAAATAATAATGGCGAAATTTTATTTTGAAATATTAAATTAGCCGTGTGCTGACTGACCGCGCAACCTCTCGAGACAGCCGCTCATAGCAGCCTCATACTTAGTTGTGACCTCGATTAATCTGATATTTCCTTCCTTTATCAAAGGATATTACAGTCCAGCTGACGTTGAAGTAATACTGGAACGAGAAGGCATGCTAGCGTTCGCTCCAAGTAAGAGAGTAGTTTCGCGTTACTGTCAATATCTAAAATCAAAATAATTCCTTTTAATTATTGAAGGCCAACGAAGTAGTTAGGTAGTCATGAATGGTCAGAATCTACTATTGAGACAGTTCGCGGTTTTTTAAATGCATTAATTTAAATAAATAAATAAATAAATATCGCCAAACGAACACACCAACTGTATGGTCCCAAACTAAGCAACGCTTATACTATGGGTACCGTACAATGGACTGGGGGCGATCCCAGTGACACCCAGACCAGGGAAAATTACGAAAAGGCCATTTCCGAAAGTTACCCTGATGGGAATTGAACCCACAACCACCCGGTGCAGCGAGCCGAGCGGCCTACGTTCAAACCACTGCGCCAAGCGGTAGTAAGTAATTATCACCTGTATTATCAATACTACGGTACCTAAGTAACAATTTTCAATGTACATTATGACCGTAACTCGACAAAACATTAAAACAGAACGAAATAACTACCTAATTCATTCGTTAAGTTCTCCCCCTCATAATCGGACCTACTTTTGCAAAATGCAACCAACCCACATGCACTACTGTAGACCAAAACCAACCTTGTGTGAGTGGTTCTAGGTTGGTTTCAGTTTGCAGAAGTGTGCGTGAGTTGGTTCCATTTTACAAAAGTATGTCCATTATCTACATCGCACTGCACGGTCTGCTGAGCTGCGCGTGCGCCTGTCCGTTCACGCCTCTAGCGCGAGGGTGTGCACGCACCTTAAAAACTATGGCGGCTATCAGACGGATCTATTCGTGCTCCTTTTGTGGAACGGTTAATTATTATTATAGGTTGGTGAAATCGTTTTATGCCTTTAATTGATATATATTTTACGGCCCAATTTACTTTATACTACGTTGAATCTAGTCAACTTGAATTGAAATTCACCTACATCTACTTTTACATCATTATAAAGAGTTTAATTCTAATTACATAAATAAATATCGCCAGACTGACACACCAACTGTATGGTATCAAACTAAGCAACGCTTGTACTATGGGTACCGTACAACGGACTGAGGGCGATCCCATTGACACCCCGGCGGGAATCGAACCCGCAACCACCCGATGGAGTGAGCCGAGTGGCCTACGCTCAAACCACTGCGCCAAGCGGTCGACAATTGTTATTTTGAAGTATAAAACAAAGCGAAACTTAGGTAATGAAAACCATATTAATTTGCCATACCCTTTCTTTTGTTGATTCACAAAAAGAAGAAGGCCAAAATATACCAGTTAATATACACGCTATATATAAACTATACTCAATTAACGGTAGTTTCATTATTAAAGTTACCAAAACTCCACAAAACGAATGTCACAATACATGTTCTATACAAACATGAGCATACATTAAGATAATATCTACCCCAAAAAGCTAATCAGTAATATTTATCTACAACTAGAAATTGAATTACATTCAAATTAATTTCATTTACAGTTAAATTAATTATTTTAGTCTATTTAAACTTAATTGTATAACAAATGGAGGACCACTGTTGGGATGTAAATGGCGTGATAGACATCTTTAATTGAATTAATTTGTTGGGGGCGATTTATTGTACGTACAAGATAGGCTCTGACTGAGATGTAGTGGGCTTTTGAATATTCATGACGTTGGTATGTAGAATAATCGGAAATATACAAAGGTTTCAAATGTCCGAAACATTACTTAGGGATTGGATGAGTATCGGGCATACAATTTAATGGTTGATTTTGTTTTTAAAATAAGAATACCTACCATTTTTTTCCTGTCACGCAAACTTAAAATTAAAATATACGTCATCCTACTAATATTATAAATGCGAAAGTTTGTGAGTGTGGATGTATGTTACTCTTTCACGCAAAAACTACTGTACTGTACTAGTAAACTATCTGTGTTCCAAATCCGTTATTTGGAACACAGATAGTTTACTACCTGGAATAACACATAGGATACTTTTTATCCGATAATCCCGAAATTTTTGTAAAGTTAAATACTACGCGGACGAAGTCGCGGGCATAAACTAGTATTCTATATTTTTTTTAAAACTTTCGCTGCTACCCATGAATGAAGTTAAATCTATGTTTCCCAGGCCATTTGATGTGTTTTAAGGATAAATATTCAAAAGCCCGCATTTCAGAAAATACGATAGTTACGTATCGTCTGTCTCTATATATCAATTACCGTATATGGACCTGCAATATTTGTTCACTTAAAATACTATGTATAAGATCTTATTTAAATAATGCACGGACGATGATCCCACCAGAAAAAAAAAGAATCTGCCACACGACACCATTCAATGATGGGGCAGCGCCAAAGAATTTGTAATTATTACAAATTCTTTGGGCAGCCCCTATGACCAGCTGTTGATTCAAAATTCATTTCTATAGTAATAAGGTCTAATTTAATTTACCCATTAAATGTCGGTGCAGATTTAAAAAAACCCGTTACACGCATCAAAAATGGCATGTCTAACGAAAATAGACATATTGACTCAACATCCCATCTTTACAAATACAAACCCCAGCCGAGCACCGAACCCGCACTACGTGATACACATTCCGTTGGCAATCTCTTAGCGCAAACACTGCCACTGTTACATGTAGCCAAGCTTTTACTTGACAAAATATTTAACTAGACTCCACTTTTGGAGATGCTTTTGGTGACTTTAACTAGGTCACACTTAAGTACACACGTATTGTAAAGTTGTCTTAAGATAACATAGAACATTGTAGTAGATACATTTAAATATATAAAAGGTAGAAACTTATTGATATTCAGAATATAAAATTTTATCTCGAATATAATGGTAGAGAGTAATAACTTATTTAATAAACCTCCTATTTTTTTTTATTAAAGTACCAAAAACACACCGATAAACCCGCAACCTCACAACACTTAAAAAAAAAATATGGCTTAGTAGTAGTCGATGATATTGCCAATAGAGTTTGATAGGACACTTGGTGTAAAGCCTCACCTACCGTGAGTATACAGACTCAATCAAGAAGATAATCTTCTTGGACACAATCGGTGTCGCCTTCTCCGTGTCAATGACCTCTAAATGCTAGAAAACAACAATGCGTAAAATTAATAATTTAATATTTTTTATTTTTATTTTTTATATACTTAATCATAAATAATTTCTAAGCAATTTAATCAATAGCATATTTAAACAATTTCACTTAATTGAGAACAATTGAAAATATTAATTTGTTCATAACTCAGGCTATTGACGATTAAGTGCTACCAATCACAAGAATTAAAGTGCAAACTGAATCAGCAAATTAAATTTACCGAAGAGCTTCCTTTAAGGAGTCAAAACTGATGATGTAGAGAACAGCTGGATGTAACAAAATAACCCAAATTAGATTAAACTTAAGCAATATATATGAAGGTCTCATTTTAATAATACACAATATTTTGCAAGGCACTTTCGTAAATGCTAAAGATGATATACCTAGTAAGTACCTATCACAAAAACATAATCAGATGGGTTTATTTGTAAACAACTGACCTTTGATTAAATAACTCGCTTTTTTAAATTGTAAATATTAATAAATATCGCCAGACTGACACACCAACTGTGTGTCAACAGTTTGGGAAAACTAGCGTACAATGAACTGGGGGCGATCCCATTGACATCCCGATCTGACCAGACCTTGTAATTAAAAGTTTTAATTAAAATATCATAAACAATTTTTATTTAGGTCGTTTTAATAAAAAAGAAAATATTTGGGATAAATGATGTATTGTTAGCCCATAGGACACTACCCCAAACCTGAGCAAAACACAATAAAAAAATGTATACTAAAATGAATACTAGTAATAAAACGATCTTAGTACACTTTTGACATATTTTTGAACTGGTATATGGCATAAGAATGAAATTTCCAAGACCCACCAGCCCTAGTTACGTCACTTCCAGCGAGTCTACGTCCGCGCCCGTCTATTACGTATTCTCCAGACAAAGTGTACAAAATTAAATTGGAATCTGAGTCAACACGGTCCGGCCGAGCTCCTAATTTACGTTTACATTCTTAATAATCGCTACACTTCCAAAAAGTTAATATTTTCCGATTCCCTTTGCTAATTTTATTGAATTTGGACTATTTCTTTTGAGAATGGTAGTATTGCTGGCGATTCTGTTGGATTGCACTTGACTATCTAATAATAATAATAACACCTTAAGAGGCTCTCGTTAGGTAGCTGGATCACGGGTCAGATTCAGAAGGCAGTACTCCTGGACGGCTCGGATAGTGAGGAAGTTCCTCTCCCTGGAGCCTTGACCGCCGGTAACTAGGACCCTGTTCCCGATGCCGGTGGGGAACTATTTTTTATAAATTTTAAATTTATTTAGATTGGATATTTTTTATTTAGATTTAAAAATATAAAATGTTATAAAATAAATAAATGGAATAATAATAACTATGACTGTATATGTATATTTTAGATGTAGTTGAAACTTTTTCGACCAATAGGATCGCTTCATTTCCTGTCAACTTGAGCTAAGTCGACGCGGGCGGGACCGCTTTGACTGAGATCAAGTGGTCAGGAGTTGATAGGAGGAGGACTTGGAAGGAATGTGGATGGTCACCCTCATCGTACTTCTCCGTCGTTCCCTCACTGCTGAGGATCGTGACTCCATTTTCTCCTGTCCTGCGCCAAATCAATATATCGTTGTAGAGTTTCTCCTGTTGCCTCTACAATACTCTTAGTCCATCGTGTTGGAATTCAACCTCTGGAGCGCTTCCCCTGCATCTGTCCCACGATCAGCTGCTTCTCCAGCTCATGCATTCCTCATCGTACAGCTGTTGCTAATTTACGACTATGTTCTGTGAGCGGGTGGTACACACTAGCTCGTATATAAGCTGTCGTCAATTTACTACAGGTTGGTCGGTGCCAATTCAAAAGGTCTCCTGTTATTTCGACTTTATTAGTGCACCCAATTTTTTTTAAGTCGAACATATAACTACCTTCTTTTTTGAAGTCAGTTCAAAAAACTTTAGTAATCCCGCTAGAGTCATCCTGTCTAGAGGCTTCAATCTGTCTGTTTTAGTTGCTTGTGAATTAAACGATTACCTACCGTATGCAAGTTTTTTTTTATTTGGCATTCACACATTTCATTATTTTCTGTAAAAAAAGACTTTTTATGAACGTTCCGCATCCATAATTCTAACAACACACACCTTCATACTTTAAACAAACAAATAAACAATTAATTCCACGAACGCCCAGCGTCACCTGACACCTCAGCATCCGAGCAATAAATCCCGCAAGATGAAATACGACACCGCGGCCGGTAATCTCTCATCTTAACGCCTGTTTCGGAGCTCGGGCGTGTAATACAGTGAGACGCGCCATTACCGATGCGTGGACGCATCGGACCGAGTTCGTGATAAGTGACGTCAGAACGATGACGATATATATCTTGATGGACGTAGTACGTGACGTAGAACGTGATGCGCACTTAGAACCAACCTCCATATACAAGGTGACTTCAAAATCGTGGACAAGGTTTTCAAATATTTAATAATAATATTTCCCCCTTTTTTCATATCCTGGGCACGGGCTTCCCCCAAACGTAAGCTGCTTAACCAACTGCTATTTTTAAATACAACTCTACATAATTATGAATTAGATCATTTACGATACGAGCAATCAAAAACCTGAAAACAACATTATCTCCGTAATTGAAATAAAACTATTTTTACGGATTATATCTAATTATCGGATTATCTCCGTAAGTAAGTAAGCAAAACTGTAATCCCATTTAAATAAATGAAAATAATGCTTCTTATATTAAAAACACTCTTGTCTATGTACTCCTCAAAGTATTCAGGATGTTTTTGTAATTATAATTTGAAAAAGAAAAATAAAATTTTAAATTGACCCCATAGATGTAAATAAAATAAATTATTTGCGTGTGAGTTATACTTCATTTCAATGTCGAATGTTCCTAAATTAATCTGAGCCTAATGTAGAGTCATAGTTTAATTAAAATAGATATTGTACACGATCTTGTATCTAGTCATATTTACTAGGACAGAAGTTGTGCTCTACAAGTTGCCGTAAAACTTCACAACCAGAGCCAATCTATTATTCCGAACACGCGCTAACTAATCCGGTGCATTCAAAGCGGAAGTTCAAAATCTCGTAGGCGTTTCCGGTGTAGTTCGGTCTAGATATAGGTCTAAAGACTTCGCCCTAACGTCAGCTGCCTTTGAAGCCAGTCGGTGCGATGTCGGTGTGTTTAGTTATATAAACTTGGTGGCTGGGAGTTTGATTGTTCTAGTTTAGTTTAGTTAGGATGGTACATCGGTGTTTTAAAACTTTTCTGGTACAATGGCATTTAAATACCAAGATTAAGTTTGAAATGGGTTGGTTTACTCGTATATTCTATCCAGATATGGGTAATATTTATGAGTGTCCACTACTTTGTAAAGTCTAAATATATATAACTCAAAGGTGACTGACTGACTGACTGACATAGTGATCTATCAACGCACAGCCCAAACCACTGGATGGATCGGGCTGAAATTTGGCATGCAGGTAGATGTTATGACGTAGGCATCCGCTAAGAAAGGATTTTGATTAATTCTACCCCCAAGGGGATAAAATAGGGGATGAAAGTTTGTATGAAACTTTGTCAATTAAATTCTACGTGGACGAAGTCGCGGGCACAACTAGTAATTTATAAAAATGGAAGCAATTTAATTTTGAAAGGTTAACTTATAAAATATTTACATCCGAAAGTGCTCGTAATAGTAATGGAAATGAATAATAATAACGTTCAGTAAATATGCGGGTTAGTTTATACATTTTATCTTGTTCGAGTTTTATCTGTAGTATTTTGGATTAGTAACGAGTAATTCGATCAACCAAACGGTTAGGATTTCATTTAATATACTACGTACCTAAAACCTAGATCCACTCATCAATTTAAAATATTGTTGAGATATCTACAGATACCGAACATTTACACAACGTAACATCCTTTAGGTACAGAAAAAGCTACGTACCCGATAAGGACGGTCCTCTTAAACACATTATCGAAGTCTGCACCCAATTTAAGCGCCATTACTTGTAGCTATCGGGTGAAAATTCACCCATTTCGCACTATCTGCTGAATTTTCACCCATTTCGAAGAAAAATCGAGAGTGGAAAAGCTACGCTGTGGGCGAACGAGGTGTAGGTAAGTATGCTATAAAAGCTATAGATGATAAATACAACTTACTTGTAAGTATTAAAAGGGATCATTTTTCAGTGACATAAAATAAATAAATAATAAGGTCAACTGTATATGTGCTATTGGCAAAAATATGGGTACCTACGTTTACCAAGGTGTACCACACTTTCAAATCATATCGGTAGGTATATAAGAACGTAAAGCCCTCCGACCTCACTTCCTCACAAGAGACGCAGCTATGTGAAAAATGTTGATACAAGTCAATGAATTATTTCTTTCTAATAGCTCCGTCTCTCTGTGTTGGGTGATAAATAAGTCGTGTAGGTCCCTAAATTCCATCAATCTTTACCAAAAGTACTAGGATATCATAACAGAGAACCGTTAGCGGTGGCCATCGCTAATAAATTGCTCTAAGCAACAAGAGCGTTTGAATGGCAGTGTATTCGATTCGTTGCCGGCTTTGTGCAGGAAGTTCGGGATAGTTGGATGTAGAGTCGGGCTGGGTAGCGCCGGTAGAGTTATTGACTTGAATTGTTCTCGTGGCATAACGATGCCCCGCTTAGAATTATGCTGTGCTGTTTGAGATTATGTGAGGCCGGAGGCTTTCAGTTTGACTGGCTAGAAATCACCCACAAATGATAAATGTGTCAATGTGATAACACATAAACGCAATTTCATTGAACCTTCGGATCTACGAGGGATAGGGTAAATGCTAGTAGGTAGTATATGAATGTATATTGTTTCGTGCACCCTGAGACTAACTACCCAAAATAAATCTAGATACATAAAAATTAATCTCTATTTCCTTGGGCATCGTATCACGCGTGAACGGACGGACTGATTTCGCTAATTCTTTTTTGTTGTATTATTGTCAGGAGAAGGTTTTTATGAAAGAAAATATTAAGTCAATTGAGCGAAACAATTCGAATTCATTATTCAAAGTTAAGACAGGACAAGGTCTGTCGGGTCAGCTGGTATGTTATAAAACAAATAATTCTCATAATATATTATGGATGAGTATTGTTATGAATAGTTTTAATTAATAACTTCAAATAAGGTCAAAATTCCCAATTAAAAGTTTTTCAATAGGTACCTACAGAGGAAATTTAATTCTGATTACAACGATTCCACGACTGTATTGAATGACTCGAACTGAAAAAAGGTGTTGCAGCACTGCAACAAAACAGCAATAGCAAGGCAATAGTCATGGAGTTTATTCCGAAAACAAATTGCTTACGTCATGTACGGGCGAGTTTGCCCTTAATTTATAAAATACAAACTCATAAGTTTGTTCATTTTTGCGCTCGGGGCTGCGCAGTGAGCGCGAGGCATTTTTGCAGATTATTTTAGCGGAACAATGGGGTGTCTACAGTGTAATAGGCAGGTTTGTTGCAACTGCTAAATGGTTATCTTGGGCACCGGAGGCTACTAGAGAGTGTGGTACAAGTGATAAGAAATATGGAGACGTCATTTTTAAAATTACGGTGGTAAAGCTAAGCTGTACCTAATTGACTCCAGTTCATATACGAGCTGGTCCGACAGAGGTAGTACCACCCTCTCACAGAATATCGACGTAAAGTTGCGATAATAGTTGAATTTAGAAATAAGTGAGAGAACCGGAACTCCGCCTCCCACTATTTACCTGCCTATATCCCAATTCTAACTCCCCTTGTTTGCCGATTTTGTTTTATATATTTATCTACTAGGTAGGCATCAGTAACTGATGTGAATTCTGTAGTCATCAAATCTGGAGTGAATTATTTTTGACAGAAATAAATATTTTAGTATCTACTTATGATGGACTACACACTGGAGCTATTATAATATTTATATTTATATCTACTTCCCTTTGTAATTATTGAATATAAGCAACTGGCGATAAAAAAATGACATGTAAAAAGACAAGCCCGCTGAGTTTCTTGCCGGATCTTCTCAGTCGAGGTCGCGTTCCGATCCGATTGTAGATATAAGAAAAAAAATATGTAAAATTTACATTTTGTATGTGCCCCCGTAGGTCTGAACAAAATAAACGCTTTGAATTTGAATTTGACACGACCATGAGAAGGACACGGTTAGTTTATTCAAGTGTAGTGTGCACCAACAGAATCGTATTATAGGTCAGTACTATGAATACAGTCAGAAACATTCAAAAACGTAATCGTCTAAGCGGTGTGTTGGTTAGAATCCGTCGAAACTTTGTCTTAATTATCTCAAATTAAAATGTATGCAATCAGTAATAACTATCAAAACTAAAATGCACCGACATACGACAATATTTGTGCCACAATTTGCACACCTCTGGCCTTACCCGCTGCTTACTCCCTTTTTTGACACATTTTTTCTATAAAATCTTTTTAAATCGCTTCCCTCTATTCACTGGCGCCCGAACATAATTGTTGCGCACCTCTGGCCCGGCTACTTTCCGCCCCCATTGTGGGGCGGAATGCCGGCCCGGCCCGGCTCGCTTCTTTGGCGGATAAACACAGGTATCCACCGCACAGCTTCACTCCGCTCTCATTGTGCTATTTAGTACAGTTTTTATAATGCGGCTAGATTATCTAGGTCGGGGTAAATGGAAAATTTTATTTTTTAATAAACAGCTGATGGAATTGAAATAACTATTTTTCTATTTGGAATGTCATGAAAAACATATTTTGAGCTGAATGGGGAATGGGGAATGGAGAATGGGGAATAAATTAGAAATAAGAAGAAAACAGCAGGCTAGGTCCAAAATCACACATGGCATCACACCTGTAGAAGAAAGTTTATGAAAAAAGGTCTTATCCCGTTTGTACTTTTTGAACGGTGTTCTCATACAACAGTATAATGTATTCAATAGGGGTCTACTATGAACACTACAATCACCATAAAAATAAGTTACGGCCCCGGTAACCCTTTCTGAAACAATTGCACAGTCCCAGTATAGTTCGGACCCGAAGCGGTAATTTGCGCACGCGCAGCACAGCCCATGATTACAGCTTGTCTGTTTGCTTAGTGGGTTACCGACTCTCGATTACCTGGGGGCTCCACCGTTTGGTTGTTTTGTGGCTGACGATGGATAGGATGATGAAATCCTTTTGTGAGTGCATCGAGACTCAGCTTTCTCTCTATTCAGTTCACGTTCAACTTTAGGCCTTTGGGCGTGAGGATAAAAGCTGATCTCACGGCTGTATTTAACTGCCCCAAATGTTGAGGGAAAACAGCAGCAGTGAAGGCCAAGTGGGTTAAACGTTCGCCTTGAAACAAGGAATGCCGGTTCAAACCGTAGCTTGATGCTGTGATTACAGTTGGGAAAATTGATATAACCCAAATCTTATGTATCTCCTATTTATCTTGTATAATGGTAATAGCCTCGTCCTCTATACCATTGGGTCCAAAATACTGCACTAGACGGTATTTTACCTACCTACCTACCTACCCCTTAAGGCATGATGGTTGTTCCAAAAATATCAATCAACACAGTAATGGGTAAACGAATGGGCCAGCTATAGTTTAATTCCGTGCTATTTATGTCCCGATTCCCGATGCAACGTCACCCCTGACGTCAGTCAGCGTGACAACGCGTCGAATGTCCCACTCCGACGATCGACGTGCCGTGACGCGGGACGTGTAGTTAACGTCATTTGGCACGGATTTACTGCCTTTAGGGAGTGACTGTCTTAGCGTTGAGGGTGACAGTTAGGCCACTGCCTAGTTGAGATACTAGTTTACTAATACTAACAAGTGACATCATGTTGATTCTGAAAGGATTACCCGTACAAAAAATAGGACAAAAAGAGATGGCTTAAAATGTATGGCCAAAACACCTACAACCAACAAGAACGGAATGGCCACCAATAGGTTAACTATGGTAATCATTTGTCGCTCCCAAAGGGGCAACCCTGAAACCAACCAAATAAATGTACTGGTTATCAAAGTATAATACAATACAATTTGTCTAATCCAGAGGTATTTCCAGCCACAGTCTTGTTATCTACTGCTCACTCATCTGATAATAACATGTCATTCAATATTATGTGATTATCGATATTGTTTTTATAATCTACTATACTCCATTTGTTATAGCATTAGACAGAAGTTAAAAAAGGTTCTTTTTAGTGTCCACTTTGTAATAAAATTACAATTAACGAGTTACAGTTACGATTGACGTAGAATTTATTATAATCTATTTATATACCAGCTTGTCACATCTAACTGTAATAATATTAATTATTTATTTTATTAAATATATTCCCTTTGATTTAAATAATTATTATTTCATTACAATTTAAAATTAGTGTCGATGCTAAAAACCTAAAAGAAGCAGGGGTGAACATACCGGGAACGTTTTTCGTTTCACTATAATCTAAAATGTTACCTAATCCCTTCAGAGGTTATGACAGCAGGGTATTTCTAATTTTGTCGGACTATGTTATCTATGAAATATACGTAAATAATGTGCTGTCAGTGTTTGTCATTGAGTCATTCGCCTGCAGAATACCTACCTTGTTTGTTATTGTTGTCGAATTTTCGTGATTTAATTGTTTTTGTTTTCCTTTGTTATTGTTTTGTTATCGAAGTATTTAGCTAGTATTTTAGATTTATCTATCAAAAGTTATGGTAAAACAATTTTAATGTGATGACTCTAAATAAAATGTTTTGCATCCCTGCTTCTGCGAGCCTCTTATGTCTAATGTTATAATAAATGAAGTATAGCTGTGCCCGCGACTTCGTCCGCGTGTAATTTAACTTAACAAAAATTTCGGGATTATTCATCCCCTATTTTATCCCCTTGAGGGTAGAATTAATCAAAATCCGTTCTTAGCGGATATCTACGTCATAACATCTACCTGTATGCCAAATTTCAGCCCGATCCGTCCAGTGGTTTGGGCTGTGCGTTGATAGATCACTATGTCAGTCAGTCAGTCAGTCAGTCACCTTTGAATTATATATATTTAGATTGATTTAATGTCGATTTGACCTATTGACATGGAAAGAATTGACCGCTCAGTGGGACCCAATCAGTGAGACTACCGATACGATAAGATAAATTTGAATAGGTAGAATTTGCTACCTACCTGTAACAAAATAAAATTATTACAAATACCTACAGAATTTTTCCTCATAACGAAAATTATAAAATATCTAAACACTTAAAACGCAGCTCACGTACAAGTTGTACGTATAACGTGAAATATTGCCGCGGTAAGTACGCAGCACTCCGCCGAGGAGAAGTGGGTCAATTGGACGAGCGCGTTCATTTCGCTTTATATTCGACGGGAGTTTTTTTTGCGTTGCTTAAAATCAGATATGGCGCATTTCATAATTTTCATACATAATTGGTACCGTTCATTAACATATAAACATATTTTCATTAATAATACCAATATTAAAACTAAGTAAATACCTATTTAATTTTTGCAATTCAAAACTATATTCATAATTTATTATGTTTGTTTATCGTACAAAATATAAATACGGAACCCTAATGAAAATCCCAAATTAAACTCTCATATTCTTCTTATCAGAATGATGTCGTCTAGCTATTATAACATTAATAAAAAAAGAACTCCGAAAATTATAACTTTAATATGAAAATATAAATATCTTCTCTAAAAACATATATTTTGTACGTAACTGCATCCAATATCAGTCGAATAATTTCAATCTTACATTTGATATCAAGATAAGTGGGTGTGATATTGCGACCTTTACCCAACGTGACTCTATTGCGTGATTAACGTTTCACCATAGATTAATATCATTAATGGTGTAAAGTTCAAGGAAGGATTGTAACTATATTAAAAGTCTTAGGACAACAACAAGATTTTGTATAATTTTCAAAATCGTGTTCAATTCTGACGCTACTGTTCTTTCATATATATCTACCTTAAAAAAAGTGAGAAAAAAAGGATATGCAATGTTGAATTATTGTCATGATATCTAGATGGTATTTATTTTATCGTAACGAATATCTATACAAATAAATAAAATTTTGAGTGTCTGTTTGTAATATCAAAATAATACCTTTTCACTAAATGCATATGAAAGTACATACGACACCTATAGCAAAAACGCGATTTTTTTTTGTCCGTCTGTCCGTCTGTGTGTTTGTTCCGGGTAATCTCCGAAACGGCTGGACCGATTTTGACGGGACTTTCACTGGCAGATAGCTGATGTTATAAGGAGTAACTTAGGCTACTTTACTTTTAGAAAAACAATTAGTGTTCCGCGTAAAAATATAAAAACACATGAAATCAAAGAGTATCTCCGAAACAGCTGGATCGATTTTGACGGGACTTTCACGGCAGGTAGCTGATGTTATAAGCCGTAACTTAGGCTACTTTTATTTAAAAAAAAAAAAACAAAAAATCAAATGGGTCCTGTCGCGCGGGCTCAGAACGCGGGAGCGGGAGCGGTTAAGTTAAATTCCACGCGGACGAAGTCGCGGGCTCAGCTAGTAACAAATCATATTAAAGCGTTTAGTAGTTAACGAGGCTCTCGGTTACGGGTTTGATTACCATTCTGGTCAAGCTACTGACAAAAGCTTATAATATTTAACTTAGTTGAAGAGTATAGTTATTATTTTCATAAAAAAATGTCCAAGTAATAAAAAATGCGACAGTAATGCCAAAATGGCCCATGTTGACTCTTACTTTCACAATGAGGAATTTTATATTCCTTTGAAGGAATTTTATAATTTTCCACCCATCCAATTAAAAGCCACGCTTACAATCATATCGTTACGGTCTATCAATACAATTGTAACTACCATATCCGTCCCGCCAAATAAGGAAACAAATAAGTACTATTTAAATTATATTTAAAGCATTATAAGGTTAGATGGTGCGGATGACGGTGCGTTGTAATGAAATCACCTCGTGACTCCCTTTATGGCGGTACACACCATTTCACACTATTGCCCCATTACTTAAAACTAGCGATTCGCCCTGGGGTTTGTTAGAGTCCGGTTTGTGGAAGCAGATAATAGTCTTACAAAAAAAAAATACGTCTTTATTACGGCAGATACCCAGAACCCACAATAGCACCAATTACCGCGTGATATTACCCGCGGTTATCGTATCGCTTCATTCTATTTACACTGCTCATTTCATTATGGCCACATAGTTCAGCCCGTGCTGTTTAATCAGCAGCGTATTCAAAACTTGAAGGTTTAGTACATTGGACGACGCTACAGTGCACATTGTATGCATGTCGCCGCCAAATAGCTTAATTCGCCGTTCAATTAACAGCCTAGGCACTTAACTAAACAGCGCCGTTCAACTAACGGCCTGAATGATATTCAGCCGTATCGTCTATTACAACATTTAATAAACTGGCTGGCTAATGCTTAGGCAACTGGTTGACATTTAAGTACTACAAAACTTTTTCAAAATACTACCCAAGCAGAACGACCTGGATGGGTTTAGGTTAGCGTTATTTTTTTTATGACCCCACAGAAACCCCACCCGGCAAATAGATTCGGTGGATCTAAAAAAAATCGTAAAAAACCTAATAAAATTATTCCATCAAAGATGTTTTTTTCCGACGCCATATTGACAAAAAGAATATAGAATATAGAGATATTGACAGTTTGGTGAGTTTCGGCGCTAGGTGGCAGAAAGTAGAACTAAATTGAAATGAACAGGCTAGGCAGGTAATTAAACGGCTAGGCAAGTAGTTAAACGTCATCGATCCAAGTCATTTGCCTAGCTGTTTAATCAAATGGCTGAATATCATTCAGGCCGTTAGTTGAACGGCGCTGTTTAGTTAAGTGCCTAGGCTGTTAATTGAACGGCGAATTAAGCTATTTGGCGGCGACATGCATATTCCGAAGGCGATGATATCTTGAAGTTGCGAAAGTCATGGTGGAGCTAAGAAGATCTTTGCGTGTATCTACCCACTTTCCTCTTGAAAACATTTTGTTTAAATATTATATACCACCTTATTAATAATTAAAAACAAACTTTTTAATTATTTCACTGGTGATCCAGTGAAAAACTATTTCAGTGAAATCCTTATAGAATAACTTAATGCAGTTAGTCCTACTAATATTATAAATGCGAAAGTTTGCGAGTGTGGATGTATGTTTGTTACTCCTTAACGCAAAAACTACTGAACGGATTTGGCTGAAATTTGGAACACAGATAGTTTATAACCGGGATTAACATAATATAGTATACTTTTATCCCGATAATCACGAAATTTTGTTACGTTAAATACTACGCTGACGAGGTCGGGGGGCACAGATAGTTTTAAATACAGCTCTAACTAGTGAAGCTTGACGTCATAACTGAGTTGATTTAACAAACTTTAATAGTGGGTAATAGTGGATAGTATATTTGCTGAATATTATACGTCAAAAACAATTGGTACTTATGAGTTAATACATAAATATACTAAATTAAATATTAGTCGTCATGCCTGTTGACATCAATATGATTCTTAATTTCCTTGTAAGAAAATCCAATTCCTCTCGCAGCGGCCCCGCTAGCGATTCACCCCGACTGACGTCTCAGATGACTTATCCATATTTTCGTGGGCCTCCTTTAATATTTCACTGTCACACACAATATCTCAGACACTGTCAGCTCTTCCTACATTAATATTTGCTACAAGATTATCTAAACCCTTGTTATCCTAGGTCAAAGATTAATCGCCTCGACTGTGCCAAACGTTTTGAGACCAGCATCATTTCCATTAAATTTGAGGAATAAAACGAAGTTCCCTCACTTTATTAGGGATATAGCTCTGGCAAGATTATATTTCATTTCGTTTTATTCTCTAAAGTTTGCGGTTCCTTGAGAAATTTGCATGTGCCCCTAAAGTTGGAGCAGTGGTTTACTTATTTTTTGATAACATTTTGGATTCGTGTCCTCATGCCGCACTAGCCGAGTTCTTAATTCGTCCTCATGGACCCACTTCAGGAAACCCACATTTAGCTTTTTTTAATATCATGTTTTTATCTAGTACTTGATTAATGAATGTTGAATACAGTGTAGCTACAATCCCTTCAAATTTTACGAAGGAGTCTTTTCTAGATGATATACCTACAATTATTTTATTTACTTATTATTATTATGATTTATCTTTAGATCTGTGAATTGATGGAAAATTGGATTTGGAAATGTGAGTAAGGAAACACAATTATGAAACACGGGAGACCTTGAATAAATACAGATTTCCGTTTGAATGTTAAAAGAACAGATTTCTGGTAAAGTTGCCATGGAGAGCTTGGATTTGATTACAATATTGATCTGTATTATTATAATAGATTACTTCTATTTTTTCAATCATTTTGTATTGTGTGGTTTGCATGAGATATCCTGTAGGACGCTCTTTTAGAATGTGTTAAGTTTCCATGACTCTTTATATGAAAATCTAATAACGATGCAAATTGTGGTCTAAATTCAAATGATATAATGAAAGAGGACACCAAACATGTATAATTATTAATTCCCAAAAAAAATATAAATCTTAAAAGAGAATAGATGGCCGATGGGGCAAAGAGCGTGGATATTAAAATGAAATAAAATTAATTTAAATGCTAATGAGCGCGGGATCAGCCCGGCTCGTAGTGATGTAGTGCGCTCCCGGGATTTACCGGGAACGCCGAAATGTATGGATAACGGGAAGAAAGCCGGTTTGAAATATGTGGTGTTTACGGGACGTTATATTAAAAATTATAGAGATGGCGCGCGAGATGAACGACTTTTCTATAAGTAATTTAGGTAGCCTCAATTTTCTGAAAAGTCACTAGAATATAACCAATATCCGAATAAAAAAACTGCTTTCATGGTAACGTAGTACTCGCACTAATGTTTGTAATTATATTTTCAACTAGCTGAGCCCGCGACTTCGCCCGCGTGGAATTTAACTTAACAATAAAGCCCGGTCCCGCGTTCTGAGCCCGCGCGACAGGACCCATTTTTTTATTTTTTTTTTCTAAAATAAAAGTAGCCTCAGTTACTGCTTATAACATCAGCTATCTAACAGTGAAAGTCCCGTCAAAATCGGTCCAGCCGTTTCGGAGATACTCTTTGATATCAAGTGTTTTTATTTTTTTACGCGGAACCCTAATTGTTTTTCTAAAATCAAAGTAGCCTAAGTTACCCGCTATAAGATCAGCTATCTCCCAGTGAAAGTCCCGTTGAAATCGGTCCAGCCGTTTCGGAGATTACCCGGAACAAACACACAGACAGACAGACAGACAGACAGACAGACAGACAAAAAAAAAAAAATTCGCGATTTTGCTATAGGTATCGTATGTACTTTCATATGCATTTAGTGAAAAGGTGTTATTTTGATATTACAAACAGACACTCCAATTTTATTTATTTGTATAGATATTCTTGATCCTCGTATAGAATATAATAGAAAACTTTATATTGTTCACCAGTTACACCCAGTTATGTACCCTAGTAACAAAAGTAGGAGTGTATGTATCGACAGTCTCTTTACGAGTACAATTATGCTTTTAAAAACCTATTGTCTTAAAAATATAACTACATCATAAAAATGTTCAATGTTTGGGAGTAGCTTTTTCTTCAATTTTATAAGATTTAATTCTCGCACACCTACGCTATAACACCATCCTTTCAACCCAAGATTTTATCCGTAGTTCGCCAGTCGCCACGTTTGACCGCGTCCTTATTATAATTTTATCGCCCCTAGCCTTTATAAGGTCCATGGTCTTCCCAAAGGATCCTTATAAGCTTAGTTCGAGTAATGTCTGGGTTTTTAACAACCCTGGCTTGTTACTGGCTTACTTTGAATTTACGACACGCTCTGTAGACAGCTAAGTAATGGTAGCCTTGACGGGAAGGGAATTGCTCGGCCTGGGCCCTGAGGTTTGGTAGGGAAACTAGAATTTTGGTGATTCAACTAGAATTAAAAGGTTAAAGGTACGCTTGCAAAGCAGGATTGGTCTGGATCATTTTGATAAGAGATAGCAAATGACAGAGAGGTATGAGACGTTGTGTGGGAGAATGTTGTTCAGTAGTGGGACAGCAATTTAATAATGTAAGTAGTAATATAAAGGTTAGTTTAGTCATTTTTGTATAACATTATTATACTGACAGCTTTTTCACAACGTACGAGCTTAGTTTTGAGATATTTTATTGATAGCCGTTACGTTCAACGCAATCACATTACCACCATTTACATTTTTGGTGATCATCACGCCCGATTATAATATTTGCTAAATGCCACTTTTGTGTAGGTAAGTATTTTATA
The DNA here is from genome assembly GCA_918843915.1 of Notodonta ziczac. Lineage (NCBI taxonomy): Eukaryota > Metazoa > Arthropoda > Insecta > Lepidoptera > Notodontidae > Notodonta > Notodonta ziczac. Next base: position 13,098,502 of record OU974037.1, read on the forward strand.
ATAATAATAATAATAATAATATCGTTTATTTGCAGACACAAGATCCATTACAAAATAACATAATACTATATACAAATAGCAATTAGCAATAGCCAAGCAAAAGTGTACAAAAATAATAATAATAATAATGTCTAAAGAGAGACAAATATATTATGTCCTCAGGATAATATTTATCCATTGTCTATATGTGCTAGTCAAACATAATCCATCCGATAAACATTTTACAATGGCGTTATTACACGTGTCAATTCTGGACATAAATGACGCTATTCTTTCTCTCTGTATGGCATTAAAGGAATTAACACGCGCCTCCGCAAACATCGCGGACGCACTGCAGCAACGCCTAAAGCCCATAAGGTGTCTGAAGATATTGTTGTACTGAACGCGAATACCGTCTAGCGACTTCTTGGTGCAACCAGTCCACAGTTGACACGTGTAAAACGTTTGACAAAACGATTTAAATAGCGTTATTTTAACGTCAAGCGAGGACTTAAAAAATTTTCGTGCAATCATATTACCTACCACGCATAAGGCCCTACGCTGACGCTCCACATCCGCGTCATCTTTCAAAGTCGAGGTAACGATGTGACCAAGGTACCTAAAAGTGTCGACTATCTTTACAGGCTGTCCGTTGATGCAGACACCGGGCACGCTGGAGGGCCCCTTTCCCGATCTGAATATCATCATTTCAGTCTTTTTAACGTTATAGCTCAAGTCATGTTTATTTGCATATTCTTCACATATAGATATCAGTTTTCTTAATCCTTTGATCGAGGGGCTAAGCAGCACCATATCATCCGCGTAGCTCAGGTTGTTGACATACCTGTCAGCTAGCCGGAGCCCAACGGGTGTGCTGCTCAGCTCCACGATCAAGTCGTTTACGTATAGATTAAACAGATCGGGAGAGGTTAATCCCCCCTGCCTGACACCACAAGACAGCCTGTAATTGTCCGAAATTTCGCCTCCCCATCTGACATTATTTTCCTGATTACTATACCAGTACGCAAAGGTATCCACAATGTCAGACGGGACGTTACTATTGTATAGTTTTTCCCATAGGAGGTCATGGTTAATCGTGTCAAAAGCGCGGCTCAAGTCCAGATAACATGCGTACACTGTAGTTTTTCTGTCTAGATAGTATTTAACTGTTTGCTTCAAGGAAAAAATTGCCATGTCCGTCGACAAATTAGGCCTAAATCCAAATTGTGCATCGTCAATATTTAAGATCGGCGCAATTTTATACTGTAGAAGTCTTTCCAGCACCTTGGCCACAATCGTAGCCAAAGAGATCGGCCTGTAGTTGACCATGCTCGAGATATCACCAGTTTTGTTCTTAGTAATGGGCACGACTAAAGTATGTATTAAATCGTTCGGTAGATAGCAGTGGCGAACGCAGTTATTAAACAACTGCGCCAATAGCCTGTGTATATACTGGCCCCCATAACTCAAGTGCTCGATGCTTAATCCGTCGTGGCCCGGCGACTTACCACGTTTCATATTTTTCAATACATGAGAAATATCGTCTTCCGTAAAATGGCAAGTCGCCGGGTCACTGTTGTTTTTCAAATCTTGCGAATATAATACTTTATTATTATACGCTGATTTTTTCATACAGAAATTATTCTTAAATAAGTTAGCAATATTTTTCATGTTTTTTTTCATGTTTTTCATGTATGAAGGTGTCGATAATATGGGACCTTTACCAAACGAGATGTAGCCATTTCCCAAAGTGGTATATAAGTATTAAAGTGAATTGGGTCTGGTCGGGAGTAATCGAGTCTATCCATGTAGTTTGCAGCTAGGTAATACAACACCTGCACGATGAATTCGCACGAATGGGCACAACCTTGAAAAATACTCTGCTAAGGTAAATCAAATAAATATCGCCAGACTGACACACCAACTGTATGGTCCCAAGCTAAGCAACGCTTGTACCGTACAATGGACTGGGGACGATCCCTGTTACACCCATACCTGGGCAAATTACGAAAAGGCCATTTCCGAAATTTGCCCAGCGGGAATCGAACTCGCAACCACCTTTGCAGCGGCCCGCGCTCGAAGCACTGCGCCAGGCGGTCATCAAGGTAGTTTATCTCACATATAATATGCGTGTCTGCCCACACCGGAGCCGTGCCTTTGACTTTTATACACCTAGCAGCTAGTGAACGTGCCAGGATTCAAAGCTTCACATAATTTATGACCAAAATGTGCAGCCATTCCTATCTACTGAAAATAATATTATGACTTTGGTTTCATATGGTTTCACAGTACAGTGCCAGGTTAGACAGCGGTACTTACTCGTTTTACATGGATACTTAATGCAAAATAAAAGATACCTAGCTATCTACTCAACTGCCAATGCATTCCGGTCATTCCAACGCAAATGTCTATGTTGTATCTCTCTTACGCATCTGTGAAAACAATAACTTCGTCCCTTTATTGTGTTAATCTTTTGGAATGAAAATCGCTCACTCGAACAGTAGTATTAGTAGATTTATAAAATGATAATTTCACAAATTAAGACAATCGGTAAGATTTATTTCAAAAAGTAATAAGCGACAATCATAGTCAAGGTTCAAGGAAGACGCGCGAATGATTGCAAATTGACCCATATGCCATTATCATAAGAGTTACAGCACGCATCTTTGTTAAATGAATGAACAAACAGACCTACTACCCCATATCCAAAACCATCTTATTCAAACGTTCCGCAGTAAACAAAATGTTTGTCGGTACTTTGTTGCAATAAATATTGATGAAATATTCAGTAGAAGCTCGTATGAATAGGACGCGTTTTATTTGTGTTCACCGTGATTTGGTCTTAGCGAATTTGTGTTCAATACATATTCGGACCTACTAAATTGTTTCTATTGTAGAGAAAAAATATTAATCATTATTTTATAAGTACCGAATTGTATATTTGCGATAGGTTCAGTAATTCCTACGAATATGGTTATTTTTTACTCACGCGCCTAACAAAGTCGTCAACAAGCCTATGACCCGCCTGATGTTACGCAGTTACCGTATACTATAGATGGTATTGCTCGCTCTCGATTCTATCCAGAAACACTTCAAAATAGCATCCGAACGCTATTTCAAGAAGGCTTCTGAACACACCAATGCCTTAATCGTCGCCGCCGCCGATTATGCACCTACACACGCGCCAGATGCATGCCGCCGCAGGCCGCGGCATGTGGTGCTGGACCCCCCCGACCCACTCACCGCTCTCCTAGACTCAGATGTCGAGGAGAACGACACACGCACACTCCCCACCAGACACCGACCTCGCCGGTGAGGTCGACGAACCCCCGCTTCTGCTTGAAGGTGCGTCTACTTACCTAGACGCACCTTGGCACCCGACAAGCCCGCTGAGTTTCTTGCCGGATCTTCTCAGTCGAGATCACGTTCCGATCCGGTGGTAGATTTACCCTCGCCACCTCTCCTGGCAGCGGCCCAAGCCGAGGTCGTGTCCCTTGTGGCGCCCTTGAGCTAGCTGCCCCCCTGCCCCTTTGGCTGGAGCGCACTTGCGCTCGCCCTCTGTCCGGGTGAAGTTGTTATGGCCACTCTGGCCAACAACATAGAGTCCAGATCAAAAAAAAAAAGGTATTGCTAGCACATTACCGCCCTGATAGGAGGGGGGTAGAGGGAGGGGTACGAAGGGTCGGACCGGTCAATGTGCTGAAGTCAGTTAGCTTAATACAGCTTGACTCTACGACAGTAACCAATTTTAGTGAACCATGGTTTCTTTTTCAACTGATAAGAGTGTATAATCTATACAAATAAATAAAATTGGAGTGTCTGTTTGTAATATCAAAATAACACCTTTTCACTCCCACCCCATCAGGGCAGGAGTCCCTCAGGGCTCCGTGCTCTCCCCTCTTTTGTACAGTCTGTACACTAACGACATCCCCCGCACGAACAATGTGCAACTCGCCCTTTACGCGGATGATACCGCGCTCTATTTCTCCCATCGTAATAAGGCTCAGATCACACGCGTTCTCCAACGCGCTGTCAATTCTCTCGGAGAGTGGTTTAGGAAATGGCGAATAGAGGTGAACCCGGACAAAAGCGCAGCCGTGCTTTTTGCCAGGACCACCTCTCGACGCCCCTCCATACGCCACACTCGCTCCAACTTAGGTACTGTCTCTTTGTACAAGCAGCCTATCCCTTGGTCCAAGTCAGTTAAATATCTCGGGGTCACGCTCGATGGCTCCATGACCTTCGGTCCTCACATTAGAAACGTCCGCAATCGAGCCGCCTTTGTGCTCGGTCGCCTTCATTATCTCCTATGCAAGCGGAGTAAAATGTCCCTTAGAAATAAGGTGACACTTTACAAAGCTTGCATTCGCCCCATCATGTCCTATGCGAGCGTTGTGTTCGCCCACGCGGCCAACTCTCACATTAGTCGCCTCCAGGCCTTACAGTCCCGTTTTCTTCGCCAAGCCGTCGGAGCCCCGTGGTTCGTACGGAACGTAGACCTTCATTCTGACTTACGCCTCGATTCTATCCAGAAGCACTTCAAAATAGCGTCTGAACGCTATTTCATGAAGGCTTCTGAACACACCAATCCCTTAATCGTCGCCGCCGCCGATTATGCACCCGCACACGAGCCAGATACATGCCGCCGCAGGCCGCGGCATGTGGTGCTGGACCCCCCCCGACCCACTCACCGCTCTCCTAGACTCAGATGTCGAGGAGAACGACACACGCACACTTCCCGCCAGACACCGACCTCGCCGGCGAGGTCGACGAACCCCCGCTTCCGCTAGAAGGTGCGTCTACTTACCTAGACGCACCTTGGCACCCGACAAGCCCGCTGAGTTTCTTGCCGGATCTTCTCAGTCGAGGTCGCGTTCCGATCCGGTGGTAGATTTACCCTCGCCACCTCTCCTGGCAGCGGCCCAAGCCGAGGTCGTGTCCCTAGTGACGCCCTTGAGCTAGCTGCCCCCCTGCCCCTATGGCTGGAGCGCACTTGCGCTCGCCCTCTGTCCGGGTGAAGTTGTTATGGCCACTCTGGCCAACAACATATAGTCAATTAAAAAAAAAAAAAAAAAAAAAACACCTTTTCACTAAATGCATATGAAAGTACATACATATAACAAAAACACAATAATTTTCTTTTTGTCCGTCTGCCTGTCTGTCTGTGTCTTTGTTCCGGGTAATCTCCGAAACGGCTGGACCGATTTGACGGGACTTTCACTGGCAGATAGCTGTTGTTATAAGCAGTAACGAAGGCTACTTTTATTTTAGAAAAAAAAATGGGTCCTGTCGCGCGAGCTTAGAACGCGGGAGCGCGCTTTTTTGTTACGGACGAAGTCGCGGGCTCAACTAGTCGTTAATAACGTAGTAACATACGTGCAGTAGGTTCAAAATTGCCAATAGTACCCTTGCATCATGAGAGGCGGTCAGGTGTTTATTTTGTCGATTGTACCGATGTCACCTCAAGCCACGTCTAATTCACAAAGTAGTGGTTATTTCACTACGCCTCGTAAACAAATCGCTGCACAGCACTATGCTAATGCTTTCATTGTGTATGTATTAGAAGTTATTCAGGTTACATTTGCATTGAGGATACAAGTAAACAAATTGTCTCTATGGATATAGCTTGCGAAACAGAGAGCCGAATGTTTTCTATATGAGTGTCTTCTTCTATCATGGTAACTGATTATCTATTTTCTGGGTTTTTATTATTCCACTGACGTCATAAATTCCAAGAGCGAGGATAACCATTTCATCTTCGTTCAGTGTCAGCTGCTAAAAGCAACTGTCTCATATCTGATATTTAATTTAAAGCATTCTCTAGTACGACTTAGGTAGGTGGTCTACAAAACCATTAGGTAGAATTTGGACACTGATAGATTTATCTTTGCCAATTATATTGTTAACTAGCTATGCCCGCGACTTCATCCGCGTGGTTTAACTTAACAAAAAAGCTCGCTCCCGCGTTCTGAGCCCGCGCGACAGAACCCATTTTTTAATTTTGTGTTTCTAAAATAAAAGTATAGTAATAAAAGCATAAGTTACTCCTTAAAACATCAGCTATCTGTCAGTGAAAGTCCCGTCAAAATCGGTCCAGCCGTTTCGGAGATTACCTGAAACAAACACACAGACAGACAGACAATTTTTTTTTAAATCGCGTTTTTGCTATAGTTGTCGTATGTACTTTGATATGCAGTTAGTGAAAAGGTGTTATTTTGATACTACAAACAGACACTCCAATTTTATTTATTTGTATAGATGCGAACTGGTATGGCATTACGAATATACGAATCTAGATATGTGGAAAATTCACACCGCCCGAGTCTCCCTTGTGACTTTTCCACCTATGTCATCGCTCTGCTTGATCTCAATTTAATTCTTCTTCTATATACAGGATGAAATTTCCAAGTGGGCATGGATGACAAAATCCTAGACTATGAGGAAAACGAAAAGCACTAAAAGTCAGGTGTGCGTGTGTTGGTAATTCTCCTTCGAAACGGCTTCACCAATTATTAAGTAGTACATTGTTACCCAAGGGGTGAAGGAACTTATTTCGACCAGAGGCGGGGTTTATAGTTCGAGGTTCATTCACCCGAGGTAAACACTGTGCTTTTCATTACGAATACAAGGAAAGTAAAAATTAAAACAGGAATTACCTAAAGAAATAATACAAGGAAGTCTCTACTCGAAAAAACGAATGAAGGTCGGATTGCCATTTGTCGCCTATTTTATTTTTTTCGCGTTGGCCTGTTACAATAGAACTAATTTATTGTTAATAATTTGACAGCTGTCAGTTGAAAGCGATTCTCTCCAGGGCGGAAAAGTATTACTTTCAGCCCGCTCCTCAGGTAACTTCAGACCTACTTTCCGAGTATGAGTAATGAAAAGTTATTTTACTGTACTTATGGAGTTGACTGGATGGTTCTTAGCTGTAGTCAGTAGGTAGCGGTGTTGTCGACATCCAGATAAAATATACGCTAGCAAAGATCCGGACGAAAGCTAGTCTAGAAGTAATCATTTTACGACTATTCAATATTCACGTATCACTAAATGGTTTCGTGAACTTGTCACCCATCGATCAATTATACAAACCGCCCCACCCAGAGGTTCTGAATTGCGAATTAGATTCGAATAAACAGATATTCGCCGGTAAGCCTATTAATGTTCTGAATACCCGAAAGCTTCTTTCGACCTATTCGGAAAATAGGACAGAAAAGAGGCCTGTTTATTGAAACGTTTCGATCAGTGACACTGGTCACGTAGGGAATTAAAATGCTAGGGCCAGCTTCAAATTTTAGGAGGTAAAAATGTTTAGTGAACACGCCGTATCCTGCTGTGGGGTAAAAATACTTGGTAAAGACTTACACAACTAATGTAATAAGCACGTCCTATACCTAGAGTATGGAGTTCAGCGAAATCCTCTATCTCAACATTTAAAAAGAAATCACTAATCTTCGGTAATCAGAGTGGGTACACCTTAACTCGACAAAATATACTGCGCTAAGTTTGGACGTGTCGACCGAATGCTCGCAAGCTGTGTGCTGATTTATCGGCGTCTGAGAAGGATGTAGAGGTCGCACTGTGAGAGGGACTAGGTTGGAGTTAGAAGCATTCCCGTAGGCTGATGAGATGACAGAGACTAGCCCCAGAGTTCATAGAAATTTGAACCCTTTTGCGATAATTTTAGAAAACACATTTCAAAATATAGGTAATTTGCAATTCCATTGTAAATCGCCTATCTTTTAATTTGGCAAGTAAATGATTGTCTAGTGGACTTTATTGTTTGAACAATAACGAATAGTACAAGGTTTTTGCTGCAAATAAATGCTAGAGTAGAGACCATTGGAAGAAAAAACACCAGCTGGGTACTTGCAGCTTATAACCGCGTCTGGGAGATCTCAGATGCGGTTAAAATGAAACAGCAACAAACAAGGAATGTTGAAATGGTAAGAGGTTGAATTAGACATCAAAATATTGAAGGTGTTTTAAGTTCAAATAAAAGAAGATATGATTTTCCTGTCTATTTTATTCAACTGACTTAGAACAAAGCTCTACTATATTTCAGCCGATTTTCTATCATTAATAAACCACACACTAGCAACTAGGTCAGACGGAGAACATTATCGCAATGCTATAGCGTAATTCGTTACCACCAAGTTTCCGGTGCGGACTATCTCATAGAATTCTAATTAAAAGTTTTTCAACTATGATCTAATTTGTTTTTATGAATATGATTTCACTTTTACAAATTGTATTGCTTTAGATTTAGATTATAATCTTACTGAAACCAGAATAAGTTGATGGATAAGTGCGCACTCTGTCCCAAGTCTATTGCCATTTTAGCAAGTAACCTCCCCTCAGTACAACGGTAATTTGGGCCATTGTTCAATCAGCTAGGCCCATGCGGGCTGGCAAAGTCCATACGTCAAATCGACAACCGCTTGGCGCAGTGGTTCAAGCGTTGGCCGCTCGGCTCACTACACCGGGTGGTTTCGGGTTCGATTCCCGTCAGGGTAAATTTCGGAAATGGCCTTTTCGTAATTTGCCCTGGTCTGGGTGTGTGTTCGTCTGGCGATATTTATTATTATTATCAAAAGAGAACAAGTGTAGTATTGAAATTCAGATTTGCGAGATGGGGCTTAAACCTCAACCCCTCCACGGCGAGTTTTCTACCAACTAGAGCATCATTGCTTTCGTTTCATTATTACCTATTCTTTCATACAATCCGGGGCTAAGTAAGCCTTTTGTGGGGCATTGGTACCCACGTAATCCGCGCCCCTACTCAAATATACGTCCTACTTTCAACAAAGGCGCGTAATTAATGGAATTACGTACCGTATCAGAACGGTTCCACGGAGTTCCGAGTTACACCTCTAGTTTCATGTTAGCACACGGTTGGTACGGACTCTTCGTCTTGAGACCTAGCGATAATATTGATTACTTATCGACTGTGCAATGTAAGTATGTATGAACTAACACAAGAATTTAAAGCTTCATTTGGAATACTAAGGAGTTTCTTGGTTTGGAGGATGTAGTCTTATAATAATGTAGATGTTAAAGATAAGATTAAGATTGTAATTGTCATTTATCGAAATCTGCCGTTTTCTCAAACACTGTTATTTTTTTGCTGGTACTAGTTAGGCCCGCCGACTTTGGCCACTGCAACTTCTGCAAGCCAAGATTTACAATGTGTGTAACGATCAGATCAGTTTATTTTTATAATCGATACATCAAGACTACATAATCCTATTAGTCTAGTTTAACACTAATAATTGGGGTATTTACCTTGGAAACTAATGTAACCAAACATCACGCGATCAATTTCAATAGATAATGTAAATAATAGGACATAAAGCCGCACATTGCGTACGCTTCGCAATAATTACAGATATTATCCGAATCATTCGATTAGGTTAATCGTTGTACTAAACAAACTATCGCACTGAAATCGGATCAGGGTAACGAAGCCTATTTTAGTCACAAACTAAGTAATACTATGATTTCAATCACATTGTTTTGTTCATTATCAGTCGACCGCTAATCGGAGATACTTATAAAGATATATACATACAAAATAAGATATAATCATAATAATATCGCCAGACTGACCAACTATATGGTCCCAAACTAAGCAGTGCTTGTACTATGGGTACCGTACAATGGACTGGGGGCGATCCCAGTGACACCCAGACCAGGGAAAATTACGAAAGGCGATTTCCGAAATTTTAATCCGGAATCGACCCGCAATCACCATGTGCAGTGAGCCGAACGGCCTACACTCGAACCACTGCGCCAAGCAGTCGTCAAAACCGCATAACAAAACAAATGGTATACCTTTCTTTACAAAAACCATTCATTTAAAATTTGAATACGTTGAAATAATTGGAAGCATGACACCTCTTCACGTGGAGACAGGTATAAAGTAAGATACAGGTGGTAAACATAGGTGTATATCTACATTCTACACGTTCTCAATACCTGAACAAATTTAAAACCGACAAAGGATCGCGCGAGTCGAATAGATTACATCCAAAACCCGAGTATTCAATTATCGTATTGTCGTCGCCGGCGTGTTAACATGCAAATTGGTCCTTTTGGAAATTCTGCGGCCCCTGGTCCTTTCGCTAATAGGAAATAGGCCTTTTCCGTTATTATTCACTCCGTTTTGGCCTTTGTTTTATCTTTTAGCTAAATTATTCGGGGCCTCCGAATCGACAAGTTTCATGCGTACGTGTCGGGTTTTCATTTTTGTCGGCGGTGTTTTTTGAGTTGAAATTTGGGGTGAATTATGATGAGAGTGGATGCTGAATTGTTCGTGGGAGTTTTGTCGGGACGAATAATTCGTTTCGTTAATCTCTTTTGGTAATAAAGACTGGTATTATTAAATCGATCACAAATCTGACAGCGGTCTTAAGGCCTGTGCACACCACGTTTTTAAACATGCCGTCGACGCGCGTTTTAGAAACGCGCGGTAACGGCGCGCTTTTATCCTACAGAACAGTTTGTTGTCGTTTGTATCGATATACACGCGCGTTAGCATCGTGTCTGTATCGCTACAAACGCGCGTCGACGGCGAGTTTAAAAAACATGGTGTGCATAGGCCGTTAGTACGCTTTTGACATGTAATTGTGTACTGATGTCATAAGAATGATATTCAAACCAACACTCTCAGTCTTAAAATCAATTTATTGCGATGTGGCAACCTTCACACGTTTTTAGAAAGTCGTGCAGGTTTCCTCACGATGTTTTCCTTCACCGTTCGGTTAGTGATAATCTTAGTTTCATAACAAACTTACTGCTGTTATTAACAAATAATACTTATCTTAGTAACCCACAAACTCTATAAAAGTTTTGACATCTCTGAATGAGCTGTGCGTTCGCGCGCACTGTGACTCCTCATAGCAATGTTTGTGAGTACTGTAGTTTGCCACAGCTTTTTAAATACCTGTTAAATGTTGAAATATTAAAAGTGCCGATCAGTTTAAATCCACCCCCCTCGTTACCTAGCCAGATACCACCAACTTAGCCCGACAGCCAACTAATTAATCAGAAATCCAATCAAAATTTACGTTCATTTTTAAAAACAAAGGGGTAACGATATCATTCCGCACCCTACTGGAGTCAATTTGAAACTAAAGTGACTCATTACTTTCACCCTTCCTGTTACGCTACACCTCCGCGATTTTATACCTTAAAATTGGGGATATTAAGTTGTTATTAGTATGTGATTCTAATGGCCTTATGAAATACAACCCGGCTAATTGAGGCGTGCTTCCATTACAGTTTAACGGGGTTATTTTTAGTTTTTTTTTCCATGTTTGATTACAGTTCCTACAATTTAAAAATTCATTAATTAATTTTGTTTGTTTCCCTGTTAAAATGTTTCCTTATTGAGTGGTGAATAATTAATGTTCTGAGTAAATTAAAGGGCTTATGAACCTGATGAAAAAAACTTGAACTGGACAGAGCTTGTACTATTACAGTACAATGTAGCATACTCTATGATACGGAATTATTATAATGAGTATGCTTTCAGTACATTTATACTCTACTGAATCCAGTTGAGGCTACTTGGCACTATATTATAAAAGCACCTACTTACTTTTAAACTTGGGTTCAAACCCCGGCTCGCACCTCTGGATTTTACGCATCTATGTGCCAATCATAATTTATATTATGATAATCATTTGCTTTCATTGAAAGAAAACATCATGAGGAAACCTGCATGTCTTAGAAAATCTTACCAATTTTCGAAAGACATGTTAAATCCGAAAACCAGCACTGGGCCAGCGTGGTGGATTACGGCCTGAATCTCCCTCGTAGTGAGCGGAGGCCAGTGCCCAGGAGTAAGACGACTAAAGGGCTAAATTATTATAATTTTACTTACATATATATAACTAAATAATATAAAAAAAAAAAAAAAAAAAAAAATGAGAATTGATGATAATCACTATAAAACATGATTTATTTGTAGTTACGTAGTTATACAAATGGCTGTACATTGTTCTTCAACCCTAAAATTCCGACGCATGGTACATTCGACCGACTTCATTGAAACAAATAAGTGTACGTGTAGATGTCTAGTCAACGTCACCCGGATACAACCCCTAGGCTTAGATACGGGATAAACTAATTACAGACATCGGATTAAGTTTGACTAACACTGGAACAAAGTTATAGTTGGGGTAATGTAATAAAATTAACCCTTGCAATGCGCGCGGGGGTCGATGGGATGTCGTGGCGGATACGAACCAGAAGTGGTAAGTTTCTTCAAGTTTGCTTGAAAGATGTAACCACCTTGTATGAAACTAACTTTAGCGTGTCTCTAGTCTCTATATAGGAATTCCTCAATAATAATCAATGAAATTGTATTTTAAATTTATTCACCAGCTAGTTCATTAAATTGCCAATTAGTGCGCTTTTTGGATGTTTGTTACTTTAATACTAATAAAAACTTATCTCAAATTATTGTTATTCATTTTTATATTCGCATATTTATTTTCTTATGTTTACTAACCTTACCTACCCTCTTTATTAATGTCCAACAATAACTGTATTTTCCATACAGCCACACAACCCGTGGACAAGCATAAAGTATATGACTGTGAACAGATCTTTTTTTTTTATCACCGTGGTTTAATGCGACGGCATAGCATTTTATTGTGGTTCGAGTTAACTTACACTCCTCGCAGCAGCGACGGGTTAGTGAAATTGAAAGACAATTTTTATAACATTAATGTTATAAATTTTATAAGTATCTACATATTTTACTTGTTTTTAGATTTGAATTTGCACAAAACATTTTTTTGCAATGGTGCTAATTTTGGTGTATTACAAATAAACTTTCGTCTTTCTCATAATCAAAATATATAAACCAGACAGCAGTAGTATTAATTGCTTTAGTTTATATTTAATTTAGCCGTCAAACGACAAAATCGCTATCAGTATCGAGCAATAAAAACAAAAGAACAACAATTTCATACATAGAAACAATTTCAAAATTGGAACAACTAGGGTAAAAAAGTGACAGTTCATTGACGGACGACGTCACCTCGTTCGGAAACACCGGCCGCCTATATTTTATTCCGCTCGTACATCAACTTTGACAAGTGACAACCGCGCCATCGGGAGTGTTACATGACAACAACTGGCGCGTGTACCCTGTCACATGTATTGCGGTTTGTTTCTATATTTGAGTGGTAACTTTTTGTACCGGCCAATAAGGCACGGGCGGCATAAATCATACAGCTGATTGGGCGGTTGGTGTTTTTATTAGTAAGTTGGTAAATGGTTCCATATTTCAATTTGAAAATATAAAGTCATGTAAGTAACCGACTGGGTTTTTTTGGTGGAAAATGGAAAAGTCGGCTGTGATTTTTGTTTGAAATTCCCAAAACTCTTTTTTATTATAACGTGTTATGATGGTGGAGTATTAAGCATTATATTCTCAGATATGTGTGTGGGCAGTTGAAACATGATTTTTGAAACGACTTCCGCCAGAAATTCTGGTAATTTGAAAGAAAAGTATGCGCTACTAAACTGATAGGGTTTGGCGGGGGTTTAGGTCCAGCCAAGGTCCTTCCGGTCGCATAAGTGATACAATATGGAAATAATTATTTTACTTGACACTGGCTAAATACGAAAAGTACCAATTTTATTTGGTGGTCTGTTTAAAAAGGCATCACATATAAATAGGTATATAAACCCATATAAACTTATAATCATTCAAGATTTTCTCAGGCTGACAAACGATCAACCTACGATAACGAGCCCCAATTTAGGTGAAATGGGAAATATTGTTTACTTGCCATTTTGCAGTAATGACGAAACTCGATATCATTGGGAATTTTGTTCAGATCACGTTTTCTCGTGACCGCTACTTTGAAATAACTTGTTATTCTTATTGTTAACCCCCGACAAAAAAGAGGGGTGTTATAAGTTTAACATGTGTATTTGTGTATCTGTGTATCTGTGTTTCTGTCTGTGGCATCGTAGCGTCCAAGTGTATCAACCGATTTGAATTTTGTTGTTTTTTGTTAGATAGGTATTCTGATTGAGAGTGTTCTTAGTTTAAAAAGTTACAAATAAATGTTATTCTATTCTATTCTATTATGCCGCATCAGGGGTTTTTAAAATTTTCTATTTTAGTTATTTTATTTATATTTTTTTGATCGCGCCCGTTTATCATAGTTGATAAGTTTGGAACAGATTATTATTATAAAATAAATACATATTTTTATTGATGTACAGTCTTAAATGTGTAGATAACCAACTGCAAAACCTTAGGACGACTGTCGGTCGGTCGTCATAGCAATACACTCTCGTAAAATTGTAGGGTGTTTTGTGGCTTCTACTAATTAGGTCAAGCTGACATGACGAGGTTTATCACATACAGGCGTAACATTGAAATATGTCACATGCCAGAGCCTTTTCATAAAATATCACATTCTGGAAATATATGACGATAGTTGAACAGTAGGAAATTATTGTAACCATCATTACAAAATGACAGCTCAAAAATGTGAATTTTGAATGTGCCATCAAATCAACATTATCAATAAATAAATTTGAAAATAGAATCGTATTCGAAAATATTACTTTTTAAATGTTAATTAAATTCTACGCACCAAAATAGGCTTTTTATACATTTAATAAAACAATTCTCTTATTATTTCCACCAAAGATTAAATGAGGTATTCCTCAATAAGAATTCTAATGGCCAACATAACGGCACAATAAAGAGGGTAAACTGTTTAATAACATTTTAATTAAATGCCATCGTACACCGCCATCTACCGGTGGATGATTGAAACGACAGAAAACAGGTAGGTAGTGAGTACCAACAATGAAATTTTGATTTTGTTAACATCAAAAGGTTGTAGATTAAATTTTGATTAGATTGTTAATTTTGTTAACGTACCTACCGAGTCCTTAGGAAATTAAATTTTCAGAACGTGAAGTGAGAAATACACGTTTTAATTATAAACTTATTATAGCACATCATATTTTGTACACTAAATTGAATCGATGAACATTAAAATAAAAATAACGTACATAAAACAAAAGTTTCGATGAACGTTGGGGTCCGAAGTTTGACCATCAAGCCGAGGGACGAAACAGCACCCATGATTTATAATTAACAAGTTGAATAATTAATCAATGGTCAACTGCCTCCTACCCCCTTGCCCTTTCCGCACACGTACCTACTTCAGGAACCAACCAGGTGGTAAGCATTTACCTAATAAGGGACACTTTTGCTCCAGTCGACGAGGTATATCATTCGGGCGTCACGTTGCAAAATAATTTGCGTAGGTACGGTAAATACTTTATCTCAGTCGCATCGCAACTATCCTGGGATGCTACTCTTACCGTGAGTTCGCACTGGACGAAACATGTTGGCGAAAAATATTGTTGTCTCTATTTTTTGTTTTCATAAAATAGAGACAGCAACATGTATCGCGACATTTGTAGTGTGGAATCCTACTCTAAATTCCATATTTTTTCCGTCGCATCGATTACTGAACGAATGATACAAAATTATCGTTCGTTCAGACAAAATACGGCGTCAAAAAATATAAAATTTAATGTGAGATGTGATATGAAAAATGTCACGATGTATCGATTATCGTTGCTAAGAGTAGCTGAGCTATTCGTTTAGAGGCGAAACACGTCTCGAATTATCTTTCTAGTTCGCTTTTTTCCGCGGAATCTTGCATTTAATTTGGGCCCCAGACACTCATGACAGACAGACTATTGACGAAGTTGTTGGCCTCTTTCTATTGATATCGATCAACTTATGGGTGAGTGGAGGGTCCCAATTAATTTTATACTAGATGGTATTAAGTAATTTAAATTAAACACACTCTCACTTCTGATGAAATATGTGGCTTGTATAATAGGTAGCGTTTACTTGTTATATTATTCAGAGATAATAACGAACTTTAAGACCCATTGAATAATCGATGTTGAAAAACTTTGAATAATTCACAAAGTTATTACGTGGAATGAATAATGTTTGTAATGGTTTTATGGTAGGTAGGTACTTAAAAGCCGCAGGGATTGTTCACGTACGTAAAAATAATAATACTAAGTACTTAACTACCTACAACTTATTATAGTGTATTTTGTTGTTAATTTATTGAAAACTTAATGATCAATTCTTAATTCGTTGATTTTATTGCCGAGGTACCACAAAGCCGGATAGCATTACCTAAATAATACCGAAAAGTTTATTACGTTGGTACTTCAATAGATACCTACAATGATACTTAAGTTAAAATGAGGTAAATAACAAACTTACATACTTTCAAATCGGCCAAGGCGTAAAGTCCAATAAACAACACAGACACAATGTTAATAGATAAGGTACTTAAACGTAAACGTTCACGTTATAAACACTTTACGGGGTCTGCTCTGCCGCCCAGCGTGCGCTCCGTAGGGCGGGCGAGATTGGACTGATGATGCGAACATCCCGAGTTGCAATTGCAAATTGTAGAAACAACCGCTAATGTTTTTTTTATTATTTTATTCTAATTTTGAAATTTGATTATATTGTTAAATTGGTTGCCATTTCTTTTAAATACAGATAAATATTTCGCCAAATATTCGAATTAAGCTCAAATTTGAGAGGTGCTTTATTTTGACGCGTCATACAACAATTACAGATAAGGGCATTTCAAGTAGCTAAGTAGTTCTTAATGATTTGAGTAGCGTTTCAGACTTCGGTCTACTAAAAGTTATGCGGTTAGTTTTTATTGAAAAAAACAAGTTTTTCAGTGGCTTTCACCAAGTTTATAAAGCCTTTCTGTGTTTTTTTTTTTTTACCATGTGATATTTAAGAGTAGGATAGAAAATATCTACCTATTAAGTGAATTGAGGAATGAGAATAAATAAATAACCCATACCACCTGTAGTCCCCCGAAAAATGTCGCAAATCGTGATAACGAAGCCGGAAACAACGTTACCCACAGAAACAGTATTTATAAGTGCCAACATAACCACAAAACTAATTAATCCACTCCCCTAATCCCCTGCAAAAAGATCGTACAACAAAATTGCACATCACAAAAAAAATCAACACGAAACAACATACCATCAAGACTATTTCATTTCTCAACCTAAGCACCCAATGGAAGGAAAGCGAATCGCAACGAGTAACGTTCCATTAGTGGCCTGTCACCGGCGACCGTTCAAAACGAATGAAAGAAAAGAAAAAGGCAATGAAAGAAAAGAAAAAGAGCACGAAAGAATAGAGAGTAGAGCGTGGGGGTTGTAAAAGAAACTTTTCGCTAACAGATACACATTGAAGCCATCCGCCGTTTCGCGTTGACCTAGTTAGATTGTTTTGTATTTAGATTGGATAGAAATTGGTGCCAATTCTTTTGTCGACAACTCATGATTTACCTTAATTTGACACACCTGATAAGATTTGTTCTTCTCACACGCTATAACCATGTAAGAGATGGTGATACAAGTTTATTAATTTAGTTAACTTTATTTTGTGTATCTACCCAATGAACATCTCTTTGAGGAAGAGGTACATCTAACCTACCTAGTGAAGAATGACGTCATAACTGATTGGTTTTAACAGCCATTAATAGCAAATATTTTTTATTGAATTACTTACAATAAATATGTACTAAATCAATAAATTAAATTCAAATTCAATATCAGTCATAACATCCATTAACAAAAGTACAGTGAACCAAGTTAATAAAGTCCACGACTGCTACAAAAATAATACCTACTGCAACCAACAAGATCATAAAAATTCCGTCTACGTATATCTTTTAGACTAATACTATCAAAGTGGTGGGGAAATAGAGGTCCTTGATGATTATATCTAAAAAACTTTAAAGAATACTCTATACCGACTGCTTTCAAGAAATCATCTAGATTACAAGCCAAGAAGATACGTTTCAACCTCCTCGCTCATACAAAACAAATGCCCGCAAAATCCTGGTCTAAGATACCTTCACGCCGCGTCTAATCAGGGTTACCAGATTTACGAGCACCTAAGTAGACGCCCGAATAAAATATAACCGGCGATTTATTACTTGCACGCCTGGAGCAAGGGGATTTGCATTAGAACCACACCCATTGAACTGTAAGTGGTTTAAAAATAATTGTTGTGACAAGGAATGGAAGTTCTATCGTCGAGAGTTGAGGAAGTTTTCGTTCTTGGTTAATAGCTTAGTAGCTATTAATAATAATTATAATTTAACCCTTTGGACACGAGGGGGATTCAGGCCATAATCCACCACGTTGGCGGATTTCACATGTCTTTCGAAAATTGGTTAGATCTTCTAAGACATTCAGGTTTCCTCACGATGTTTTCCTTCTCCGTAAGCAAGTGATAAACATATAGAAATTATGGTTCGCATATAGATTTCGAAAAATCCAGAGGTGCGAGCCGGGGTTTGAACCCAAGACCAGCCTGGTGCCCGCAAGACACGTGCTTACTGCTTACCTATTAGGTTTTTGTAATGTGAATAGTGTCAGTAGTTGGTCTTAGTGCAAGAAACTGACATCTCTCCCTGTTTGAGTACCAATACAGGGTTACTGGTAATTCAAAGTATTCCTTGCGGGTGTGATGGAAAATCTTAAATGCAACAATATTTATTCCACCATGTATATCCTTATACGTTTAGTCGTCCTTCTCTTGTCTTGTCTTGGTAAATTAACCACTATACGTCAGGGTTCAATTAAATTAGATTCAAATAAAAAATATATAAAATTTGTGTCGTTCGTTCGTCGTCGTAAAGGTAAGTAAGTGGAGTGCAGTTGGTAGTGCCACCTGGCGTCGTCAGACTAAACGTATAGGGATATAAATACCACTTTGTCATACAAAATTCATTATTTTTCATGATATTTTACCAAATTTTGTGATTTACTTAATTTATTTCCAAGAGTACATAATTTCGTAACCTTAAACTGCGAAATAAGTAAGTATTTACAAGTCATATAAACTCCCAAATCATTATTTGTAAGTAATATTATGCTAATGTTGTTGGTTACAAATAAAGGCAGAACTAAAAATATTATTAACTCACTCATGCTTTACTACAACGACAGGGATGGCAATAGTTGAATTAAATATGTGTACCAGCAGATGTAAAACCAATATCGATGACAAATTATTATGTAAAATTATTCTAAGAGTCCGCCGCTGAAATTTTCAGTGTTCATATTATGATGTTTCAGCCGCTTCGCCATATCTCCATGGCTACAGTTATGAGCCGAGAGACAGATATGAAAGTCGTCCGAGAATTTAATATCTAGGTTTGCGCTGTGAAAAGCACATATCGGTTTGAGTAAAATACTGCATTCAAATTCGAAACGATTTTAGATTTGCTTGGCAAATGACAGTTTTAAAGTTATGTTCCTATTTATAAAACTAGAAATCCATGGAGATGAGTAAAAATCTAATAACATGAGCTAAACTGGGTGAAGTTGAGGAATGAAGCAATCCTATTGGTTGAAGAAGGCGGACCCAATTCATAGCACAACCAACAGGTTCGGGATTTTCATATATTTCAATAAAACAAGTGGTATATAACGAGAGACAACCGATATTTTAAAAATAATAATAGTAATTCAGCCGTTTTCGCGTTTCACTACTGGGCACGGGCCTCTTCTCACTAGGAGGGGGATACAGCACCATGCACCACGCAGGCCCAGTGTGGGTAGGCGGATTTCGCATGTCTTTGAAAATTGGCTAGATTTTCTAAGACATGCAGGATTCCTCACAATGTTTTTCTTCACCGTAAGCAAGTGATAATGATATGAAAGTTATGATTCGTACATATAGATCGGAAAACCCAGAGGTGCGAACGGGGGTGTGAACCCAGGACCAGGTGCCCGCGATATCACTGTTGCAATTTAATTTTTATTTCATCTAAATATACTTTCGGCTCTAAACAAATCAATAGTTATAAATTCCACCTCGAGAAATAGGCACTTTGATGTGCATACGAATAAGATCTTCTATGATACAGTACCGATATTTCCTGCGTATCATGTCTATTTGCCGTCTCTATGACGATAAATGATAGGAAATAAATATGGCGACGCCGAGCGAGTCGTATAGATTTGTGTTTAGGAGAAAATTGACGGTGTATGGGAAAATGGTGCTTGGAATACTGAGATGTAGTTTACAGTGGGGTCGGTTTCCGTAGTTATAATACAGCTAAGTGTATCACTAAGTATAGGAAATTAGGGCATCACCTGTGCGTTCCTTTAGGGGATCCCGTAGCACCTCTGTCGTGCCTTTCTCCGGTCACCTTGGGGTTTAAGTTGGTAAGACAAACCTGGTCCCTCTAGAAAATTTCCCTATGTTATGTACGTATATACAGAGACAAGAGATGACGAGAAAGGTATGAGTTATTTTCAAGCGAAGCTTCTATAATTATGGACGTTCAGGGTGCTAGCCGCGCGGCCACTATATCCGTGCAAATCGTCAGGTCTGACGTAGCGTTACACGATGACGTCAGAGCTGCGGCTGATAAAGTTTCGCTTCTTTCGGGCGTCGTTGGTTTTTTATACTAAAAAGTCGGCAAACTAGCGTATGACCCGCCTGAAGTTAAGCAGTTACCGTAGCCTATAGATGCTTGCAAAACCCAAGACACTGCTCGTCCGTTGCCGCTCTTGTTGTAAGTGGAACAGTGGGAAGGGAACGGGTTAGGGTTCCAGCTCTCTCATTGATAGTACGAAACGCAGCTATAATAGCTATTTAGTGCCGGTTTATGCCAGCCGTATATAAGCTATACCACCTTTCAATATGCAAGAAAAAAAAATATTATTATGAAACTTGGTTTGTGGTAAAGATGTTAATAAACATCGTGAATAGTTTCAGAGGAAAAAGCAGGATACTTAATGAAATTAAACTACTTAGACTAATAATCAAATGAGTAAGTGCTAAATAATAGTCTGTCTAGTCTTTATTAATTTACATTAACACACTTATCGCCAAATGCTATCATATTTTAATGATCTAACTTATATTTACGAGGCCATTTATTTTGATGCGATACAATAAATAATCCCTTTGAATTGCTATTTAAAACGCTTCCCATAAACATCCCATAGCTGTTTAAATGCTAGTAATATATTTACGCTAAATATAGCTGTTTGTGAGGCGGGCAGTCCCGCGGGATCGTCCTAATCTGTCACTTGTCACGACAACGCATAAACGCCATGGTTTACATTATGGTGTGGATATGTGTAACGATGGATTCCGTGTATACTGACATTATAAAACTAGATTAAGTATTAGTGCTAATTTCGATGACTCACAAATTATGGTTGTAACATATAAGCATATCTATTTAATTTGGTTGTGATTTGATGACAGCAGAATTGGTGTACATATATTATACAAATAACTACCGGCTACTAGTTTTGTACTTACCTTCATAGTGTATGTGTGTCAAATAAATGTTTTCATTTCATTTCAGTTTTCGTCATACCTACACAAACAAAAGTATTACTTTTACTTTAAAACTTTTAATTTGGCCGCTTCTTGCAGTGAAGAAACTGGCCGTAAAAGGAGGAACTCTAGTAGAGAAGACATTTAAATGGTCAATTATATAATATGTCATAAGTACCTAAAACTAATTACTTAGGTACTTGCCTAAAACTAGGTTTATAGTCCGCAAAATCCTAAAATTACTACGTGTATATTAAAATCTGTAACCCAATATAAATATGAACGTAAACATTTACTAAAATAATTCGCCCCAGACTACACGATTTGAATACATAAGAGAGTATATTCACCCCGAACCACGTACAACATTTCACAGCAACTTACATAACATAATATTTATTTATTCTTCACAAAACATCAGACACAAAATAAAGCAATATTTCATCGTTACCACGTTCCCATTGAGCACGTGATGTAATTTTGAGGAACGCCGGTGTGCCCTAGGCCTAATCTACGGTACGTCACCGGCGATAAACACCAAAAGAGGTGACTATCATCCGTCCTTTTCCATCATACTGTTTTGACGTCAATTTATCCTTGTCTTAGTAGCGCAGTGGTTCTCAAAGAACAGTCTTGAAATTATAAAGTCACATTTTTTGTAAAAAAAAATTAGATTATAAGAGCTTGTACCCCACACGAAGTAGTACCTGTTGCTCCAATACTCTATTTTCCGGTTCTAATACTCTAGTCGTTTTGAAAATACCGAAGCTGACTTAGGTACCTACCTGTTTTCTAATCCCCATAATGGGCTCTACCAACATCCTCTATAAATATACGGTTTGTTACCTGTGACGTAAAGAGATCTATTGATATTAACCCGTGTTTGCATAAGGTCGCCCGTTATGGTAATCACTGTTAAAACAAAAGTGCTATGCAAACTTTGAGAGATGCTGCAATAGTTTATACGTCTATCCCGAGTCTCAGGACACTGTGCCCGTCGCCCGCGGCGGCGCTTCAAAGAGGAACATAAATAATGTTCCGCCCGCTAATTAGTTCGTACATCATTCAGTCCATTCAAAACGTTAATTTTTCACGACTTCAAACGATTTTTGTCTATGGTTTTATTAGTACTAAAATATCGGTTATTTACGGGCTTAGTTTAGTATTTAATTAGCTGTAGGATAAACTTCTGATAGTCCTCTCGTCATTCCGACACACTGATAATAATTAGCAAAATTAAACTTAATTTTAATATAATTTTGCGTAATTATTTTACTACTGACCTACATTAATAACTATTTCATATTTATTGCCCCTGACTGGCCCGAAATACCTATCTAATAATTATTATTCAAATATGAATGCTGTTTATTCACTAAACTAGGAAAAAATACATAGCGTAAATGTATTCACAGAAAAATGTCTATTCAGTTCCCTAATTAATCATCTACACCCCCATCCCCTAGACAGCCATTGTCCAAACTTCTGTCGTCCCCCATATCCCATCCCACATTATTCTAGTTAAATATGTACAGCTCTATTATCTATGTACAACTGACACCATTCCCAGCCTCTACCACACCAACAAAATTATAATGAAAGCCTATTAATCCCTTCATAAATACAAAGCAACTATCAAAGTTTGTGATCAGAAATTCAAGCGTTCGTGTAATTTTAAGAGGGACATTCACGTTACAATTTTGCGCAGGATTTTATGTTGGGAGCAAAAAATGTTGGTTCTGTTCGTTCAAAAACTTAATTAGATTCATGTTTTGTCATCGAAATATATGAACAAGACATGTTTTTTTATATAATGTCAAATTTAGTTAAGTCATAACTTGTAGCTAAGAGAATTAGCAACAGTGTTAAGTAGATTAATCATATCAGTATTATTTTATGAACACTCGACTAATAAGTTTCACACTATAAGCAATAGTTATTAGATCCATAACGGTTTTTTATATCATGTGCGTTTCTTTCATTAACAAAATCACGTCAAATCAGATTTAAAAAATAAATTAAAGTTCACTTAATTGTAAAAAATACAAATTTTGACTATATTTGTTATAAGTTGGCAGTTGATGGCAGTTAGGTATTAGTTATTATTTAGATTAGATAAGTAGATTTTTTTTTTATAAAAATGTTTTATAAATACCAAAAAATGCTATAGTTTTGAGTCTCTTACTAGCTAACTAAATACCTACGCATATTGCCAAAGTTCACATAATGTCTCTTCCTTATATTAGTGTACATAAATGGATTACAGTAATACTAATGTATACGTGAGTATGTTAAACACCACCAAAGGCCTGGCTGCCATTATGCGGTCGATAGCAAACCGCACGGCACGCCGCACGGTCGCACCGTGAATGGTGCGCCTTAGGTATGGCATAAACAGGCTTAAACATCACATTATCTACTACAGTATATGTTATGGAGACGTTTGTGTGTTACTGTTTATATATATATAATTAATAGGAGAGAATAATATTGAATGAAAAAGTGTTTGTGTCTATCTGACTGAGAATTCGCGAGAACGGCTGAACGGATTTTAATGTTTTTTAAACAGGTAAGTTATGCTCACTCTTTAGGTATTCTCGAGGTTCAGTTTATGCTCGAACATTGAACGAGATATTGTAAATCAAGTTAACTATCAAACGAATAACTTTTAGTTAAGCGCTAACCAAAATAGGATTAAACGCGTTACAAACGGGCTGTTTCTATAAATGTGTATTCAACTCGTAACTCAGGGCTTGAGTGTTAAGTAACTTAAATAAGTGTTTAAGTGCCCTTAAGTTTGTGTGTTACATGGAATAAATAATAAACGGAGGCGGTATCAGTTAGTAATCAGTTACAATAGTACATTAACTCAAGTTTACAAAATATTTTTACTAGCAATCCTTTTAACAATCTAATATATGAGTCAAGCAATGTCTGAAAACCATAATTGTCATCAATATATTTTCTCAATTTATTTTTTCTAAATTCCGTATCTTTTTGTCTAAATTAATAATACAATATTTAGAGGAGATTTCTTTTTTCAAATTGACCTATAAAATGTTTCAGCGTTTTTCTCGCCAGGCATGTCAACGGTCGTCCATACAGTCAGGCCGTTGAAGATACCGAATACCTTCTCCAAACGCACCCTACTATGGAATCCCGGCACGGTCTATCTGTCTGTGATTAATAGTGCGCCACAAGACGAGGGTCCTGAACGTCCCTGATATTCTACGACAGTTATATTGCAACAACGAGCTTCTAAGACCGATTTAGAACTCTATTTTAATGTTAATCGTTGAGGTAAAGTTTAAATTGAATTGAATTCATAGGACTGATTTCCATAATACATATATGTAGAAAGCTGATTATTGACCAAAATATATGTTGAAAACGGCCCATCTGGGAGCTACAAAAGAGTGAAACTTATAACACATCGCTTGAGTTGCGTGGGAGGTTAAATGAAACCCCCAATAAAGAACCTCCTATAGGTAATCAATTCTTAGTGGAATTAAGATTTCACAAATAGAAAAACTGGTTCGACATTACCAAACTGTTTCTCCCATCGCCACTTACGTAGGCACATTTGACATGTTCTGCTTACAACCGTCACTCCACCTCCGTTAATTTCACAGTGACCGATCCCGAAAATAAAAAAAAATGCTTTAACAAGAATATTAGACGGAAAAATTAAAATTCCCCTGTTGGGAGCCGTAGACGCGATTTTTATTAAAGCAAAAAATGCCGAAACGCGCTCCGTGCAAGGCTATATCGCCCTGTGGGAGGCTTTTATAAGGCGGACTATAAATCAAGAGCGGGAAAATATTTAAAAGCTTGCCGCACCAAGATTCTTTGGTGGTGTCCGCTTTGAGCTCGATAAGTATGCGACATGATAATTAAATTTAAGAATGTATTTAATATACCGAATTTGAAAAGAAAGAGGATCTCAATTCATCCAGTAGCTATAAATTTATATTGTGATATTTAAAAGAATGTGATATCATAGTAAAGAACTATAATTTTATGGGTAAATGAATGTTATTTTGTTATAATTGTTGATAAAAAACATGGAATGAAGCCGAATATTGACACTATTATGTCAAAGAATCCTCTTAGTAGTACTTACGCTAAAGTTAATAATTAGTTAATGAAGTGCACTCAACTCCATATTTTCTAGTCTATCTAGAATTTGGTATGGTTTTAGTAAAAATATGTCGATAAAAATAACTGACAAGCGTTTTATTTTTTCTAACACTATATTTCTAAATTAAAACACATGGGACGTCACAGGACCCAAGCAGAGCACACCAAGTCTCATGGGCGGCAACGGTATGGCAGGAACATGGCTCGTTTCCTGCTGCATGAAATACCATCTTCACGCTATATATACAACTAAAATCGAGTGTATCATACCTCAACGTACTGTTATATTATATTTAATGTATATAGAAATGTTAAGTCTATATTCAATTATGCAAAGTTAGCGTTTTTAATTGCTCTTTAGATGTTCTAGATGTAATAAGTTCATTTCGATTCCATCCTCTGTCGGTGACACTTGCCCCAATTAAATCGTGTCCATATAATTTTTAATCCGAATTTAATAAACCTTGTCCTTGTAATGAAATCACTTTTTTTAAAGCCGTTTCAGAAAATCCGTTTAACAGTACGTATTGACAACGTATTGGCGTCCGCTTAGCGCAGTGGTTCGAGCGTAAGCTGCCCGGCTTACTGCTCGGTTGCAGGTTCGATTCCCGCCGGGGCAAATTTCGGAGAAAGACTTTTCGTAATTTGCCCAGGTCTGGGTATCACTGGGGTCACCCCCAGTCCATTGTACGGTACCCATAGTACAAGCGTTGCTCAGTTTGGGACCATACAATTGGTGTCTCAGTCTTATTTATTAATTATTATTATTTACATTACATGAACCAAATTCCATTGGACTAAGTATCTAACCTGTATTCATTCTGAATAGATAACCCATTTACCACCATAGTACACACATATACAGTGCACATTGGGTTAACAACACTTCCTCTTCCCTTTTTTTAAGTCACCTATCACGTTCTACTACCAACTGCCTGAAAGTAAGAAAATTTCGCATAGGCTTAGAACTATTGAAAATATATTAGATTTTTATGTTATTTAATTAGGTGGGTCATACATAAAATAGTACTTAGTATCTTCTTACAAAACAAAAAATCAAAACATCTACTTAGCCACTTGAAAAAAATAATGAATCGTTCAAACATTAATTTACAAATCGTTTAGCAACTCTGGCCAGTTGTAGCTGACAACTTAGGCGAAGTTAGACGCCTAGTCGCCGCAACTTTGTTGGGAATCGACATTTAAATAACTAGAATGTTACAAATCTGCCTACCAATTACAGCATTGAAATCTCAGCGCAAAAGTATTCCATGAAAATTTGTTTTATATCGAAATCCAATGAGAACTCTTGTCTTTTTTTAAAGCTATAGAGCAAACAAGCGAAGCGTAGGCATGACACGCCTGACGTTAAGCGGTTACCGTAGCCTATAGATACTTGCAATACCAATGGCGTTGCTCGCACGTTTACAACCTGAGGTAGAATGGGAACTGGGAAGGGCGGTTGAGCTTCGGGCTCTCTCACTCATAGTGCGAAACTGAGCTATAGTAGCTGCTTAACGCCCATCTTCTGTCAGAGGGTGGTACTACCCCAGTCAAGCTAGCCCGTATTTAAGCTGTAGTCAATCTAAATATATATAACTCAAAGGTGACTGACTGACTGACATAGTGATCTATCAACGCACAGCCCAAACCACTGGACAGATCGGGCTGAAATTTGGCATGCAGGTAGATGTTATGACGTAGGCATCCGCTAAGAAAGGATTTTGATTAATTCTACCCCCAAGGGGATAAAATAGGGGATGAATAAACCCGAAATTTTTGTTAAGTTAAATTACACGCGGACGAAGTCGCGGGCACAGCTAGTTGTATATACAGTGCTTCAGCCACCGTAAAAAAATCTCGTTATTATTTTCACACTGTCCATAAGCGTTCAAATTCCAAGACTTGAAACATTTGATGAAATATACAATCTCCCTTTCGTTTGCACAAAACAAAAGCAGACAATATTTTCTCCACGAAACTCGCTATCTGAAATAAGATTCAGAACGAATCTTTACAGATTCCCCGTTTATGAATACCAATAGCGATTGTATGTATGAGATCCCATGATAACATGCTGTTGGGAAAAACAAGAGGGATTGTGTGTCTTGAGATTCTGGATATAGAATTGATAATGTGATGTATTTTATTTCTCCTCCGTAGCGAGCAAGCAAACCTGGAGCGATTACTTATTAATTATTTTATTTACAGCATCAAAAATTCTGTGAAACACGACAACTTAAATAAAGAACCCATTTCGAACTTTATTACCACAAACATTCGGTTTCAAATCCAATTCCCGTTTATCTTTCTGCTATACGAAATCGGACAACAAATTAAAAAGTAATTTTACAATCTATGCACTATAAAATGAAGTTGAAAATCCGTTGCATGAATAGTGCTGTGCACAGCGAATTCGATCAATTCATTTCGTCGATTCCATCCGAATTACTCCTTTGATTCGATTTGGGTACAGTCGCGGGCTTAACTGGAACGTTTTTGGTTTTTAATTAATAATAGACACAGAGCCGGGAGCGGCCGTTTGTTAGTGACAGTACTGGCTGTGTTGTTTGCAAAAAGTTGCAGCTATAGGGTGACCAGATAAACTATTAAATGTAGCACTATGCCAATAATTATTTATCATCCCACCCCTGTTTTAAATAGAAGCTATTATGCTACCGTTTGTTCTTGGAAACTAGCTAGTTGATCCTAAGTCGCGATATTGACGTATCAATTTGTGCTGACAAACTCTGAAAAAAGATGTTAGTAGAGACTACCCGACCGCCAACAATCATGTCAACTTATTTATCGGGATCGAACGTATCATTCCGACACATCGTGTGGAAAATTGTGACATTTATGTATTTGTATTATTGCTGCTTACAGGCCTGTAATAAACTAGGTGAAGGCCTAGCAGTCGAGAAAAAAGCATCACATTGACAATATGGTTACCCTACTCGCCGTTCTAAAGCTTTTAAATGTTATAAAAGTAGTTAATTCGATTCCGCGCCAGTGTCCTGTTTTAACTCGACTGATGGACACCGGTATCGTTTACCGCATACTATTTTCTACCGGTACCTAATTTGAATTGAGACAATACAAAAAATATAAAAAGTTTTCGTTTTTTTTTCTAGTGATGTGTCAGCTATATTCCACCGAAAGTTGTTAAGTAATATTCTCCAGAGGTATTACCCAAGTAACTTTTTAAAATCGCTGTTAATAAATCGATCTTACCTCTTTTACTTGAGAGTTATCTGGAATAATGTCATTCCAATGCTATCCCAGTACAAAATGTCATCTCAACAGTGCACTCAAGATTGCTCTCAGCATTGAAATCCATAAATATCGTCCCAAATGTCACTATAAATAGAGTTCACATTCCATTATGCTTTGTTAAATATACCCTTAACTAGGAATTGTAGAGCGCGCGGTCTCAATTCAGAACGGAGAGCCGATTGCAATCAGGCAATGCAGGCATAATCCAATATGGCTGCTCAACGAAACAACCTAAGCATATTTCCAATCAAACCTCACACAGAAATCGGCGTATACATTCACGGTTCTTAATAAAATGCGTTAGTAAAATTCTTATATCAAAACTGGAACGACTTCTCTTGGATAATATCGAAAAGGGAAAATCAATTCACGTACTGAAGATTCTGCGTTCAGTTTGGATTGTGCTAGTTCGGGTAGAGGTCACATATTGGGTGGCGTCTAGTAGGGAACAGAGGTATAAATAAAGTTGCACAATAAACTTGGGCTGAATCAAGGAGCATTGTCGAAGGGGCCTTGTTAGCCGCGAGACCGCTGATTTTTATTTGATATCTCAATAAACCCAGCGTTTGAGGGTTACAAACCGGTCTCAACTGGTTCCACGATGTTTTTGTAAGATTTTTTTTTAATCAACCCGTTCGATCGCCGGGATGTTTGATTTATAAATTTATTTAGTTTGGTTAGGGTCCTAAAGTTTATTAGTGGAATAAAATTTTAAACGCTCCCCACGAAGTTTTGGTGTGTCATCGAAATTTATTTGTTCACAGCTCGTGTTCAATAGAATTTTTTTTAGTAAAGTTTATACAATTCTCGTGTTCTTATATTTTATGTGAGTATAAAAGTTTTGTATAAAGTGAAATCTATTGAAGATGCAGTTGCCAAACTTTTCAATAATTTATCACGCTTCAGTTACTATTAGATACTTATCTATACATATTCATGATGTTTTGTAGTTCAAACAAGATAAAGAGTACCAGGTTTAAGAAGTTAATTAACTGTATTTTTTACACAGAATCTCATATTATGCTCTTTAAATTTGACGTCACTGCTCTGTCATAGAACCCTGGTTTCACTACAGCTGTTGCTGTCCTGTTATTATCTGGACTGGCTTAAGTATTGGACACCTAGGGAACTTGAAGTCGTCACAAATATAAATATATTTTTCTGCATAATAATATGTGAATCTGTATTATATAGGGTGTAAATAAAGATGTTTTTTTTTTAAATCAACAGTTCACAAGAAAGTGTTATCTCTTCCTACTAAGATTGTCTCCAAAATTTAAACTTAGAACAGCCCTGCCACCGGTGTTTCAACTACGCCCACTTTCACAAACACATCCGATAATCGTGAAACAGAATCGAGAAGTATCGAGTAAATAAATGTAATCGGTATTGCGATCACGTACCTAGCCGCCGCAGTCCTGTGGCGCTGCAACCGAGCCCGCCGCACCGAGGCGTCCGAACTCCGAGATGGAGGTGGACGAGGAATTTTATGACCATTCCTTGCGCTTGTAATTAAAAAAAAAACATAAATGTAATATCTTTATCTTCGAGATTGCAGATACTACCGAGCTGTCAAGTAGGTAAATCATCGTATCAATAAATGATAGAAAATACTTACCTACACTATGTAATTAGAAGCATATTTTCAACAACAAAAAATGAATAAAGTATTAATTAATTACCTGATTGAAATTATCTTTTTTAGTACTTAGTAATTTGTCTTATGGTTTTAGGGCAAGTAGATACCTTGTTTGAAAAAAAAAACTAAGAAGAAAATAATAATAGTTAAACTCTGTGTCAAAAATATTCAGTCTTCCATCTTGTATTCCCTGACATTTGTATTTCGAACACGCGACGGTAGATTTGAATTGTTTTTTTTCACGGCACCCACAGTGGTGATATTATCATCGCTCGAACAGCAAGCCTGTTCTATGCCATGTCCGAATATCGTGGCTCCTCGATGCACCGGCGGGACGCACGGAGCCCCTCGACTCGAAAATGATTCTGAACATACCGCGAACTCTTTGATGGTGAAAAACTATCCAAAGCGTGAGGTTTTGTTTCGCGTGTAGAATAATCAAGTGATGACGTCATTGTGGTAGTGTATTTTGAAGGCTTTTTTGGGAC
Source organism: Notodonta ziczac (assembly GCA_918843915.1). NCBI lineage: Eukaryota > Metazoa > Arthropoda > Insecta > Lepidoptera > Notodontidae > Notodonta > Notodonta ziczac. The sequence goes on from OU974037.1 coordinate 13,129,451, forward strand.
GCCTGAGCTTGTCGCCGCCAACTAGCTTAATTCGCCATTCAATTAACAGCCTAGGCACTTAACTAAACGGCGCCGTTCAACTAGTGGCCTGAATGATATTCAGCCATTTGATCGAACAGCTAGGCAAATGACTTTGATCGATGACGTTTAACTACTTGCCTAGCCGTTTAATTACCTGCCTTGCCTGTTCATTGCAATTTAGTTATACTTTCTGCCACCTAGCGCCGAAACTCACCAAACTGTCAATATCTCTATATTCTATAATCTAATTGGGTAATATGGCGTCGAAAAAAAACAACTTTGATGGAATAATTTTATTAGGTACTTAGGTTTTTAACGATTTTTTTTAGATCCACCGAATCTATTTGCCGGGTGGGGTTTCTGTGGGGTCATAAAAAAATAACCCTAACCTAAACCCATCCAGGTCGTTCTGCTTGGGTAGTATTTTGAAAAAGTTTTGTAGTACTTAAATGTCAACCAGTTGCCTGAGCATTAGCCAGCCAGTTTATTAAATGTTGTAATAGACGATACGGCTGAATATCATTTAGGCCGTTAGTTGAACGGCGCTGTTTAGTAAAGTGCCTAGGCTGTTAATTGAACGGCGAATTAAGCTATTTGGCTGCGACATATACATGTTTATTGTGATCAGTGTGAGTGAAAACAAGCTTAAGGTAATAAGATTTACGTAATTTATTTTATTTATATATTCGTTTATAATCAGGCATCACAGGCCCATAGATATATACCTTATACTATCATACATATTTATAATAAAACTAAAACTATAACACTAAACTATTGGTGGTGCCGGCGGCAATCTCCCCCGAAAGCGCCTGAACACCACACCCTTCGGCCAGTTGTCTTCCTGCATGAGAGTTTCCAGCCTTTCAGTGGGGACCCTAACCACAAACGCCTTGAAACTCGCGTTGTGACTAGAGTCCAACGGCTGAACTCTCAATGAGACATTGCTCTTCACTCGGATGTACTCTGCAATGTTCCCCGCCTTGTTGGCATAGTGGAGGCGGGACAGGTAGACTGGTGTGGTCGGCACTGCTGCACGCAACAGGAAGTTGGAGCCTGTTGCCGCCGTGCCGCAGCGATTTCGGTTAACCCGCTGCGCGCGTCTCTTCTTCTGCACGGTGATGAAGCCCTCTTCATCACGGTCTTCGACGCGTGCACGCGCAGGGGCCACGCTCGATGCCTTACGGATGGCAGGCCGCTGGACAGCAGGCTTACTGGCGGCAACGGTGGCAAAATCACGGAGCAATAACGGCGGAATAATGGTTATAGGTTTTTTATAAGAAAAATATAGGTACTTACAACAAATCTCGAGACGTAGGTAGGTAGGTTTCACATTACACATTTACACCACACGCTTTCTGATATCACATATCACAAAAAGTCAACCCTTCGCTCGCATGCGCGATCATGATAAACACAGAAACGCACAACTGTCATATAACTTGAACGCACAGATTAAACCCGTGTCACGGCGGGTATCATAAATCACAACTTACTCCCGACACGAATTATTTAAATGCCATAATGACTCACGAGTAAAAGTTAAGGGAGCACCCCCGTATTTATCACACCGGACCCCGGGATTACGGTAGGGTTAATAAATGCCGGTCGCGAGAGCGCGGCGATTTTGTTTTTTATCGTTCGAAATTCAAAATTCGAATTATGTACAGCGATTCGTCTTGTGGTTTTTTTTTCTAAATTGTTATGATCGATATGTTGAGGCGAGGGCACTAGTTGCGTGCGGCCTAGTTTTGTTATGTAAATAAATGCTATTTTTCATCGTGCAAACGGTGCCGTGATGGCCATTCGTTATTTTAGATCACGGTTGAAGGGGTAAATGAGTATTAATTACTTACTCGCGTTGGTAATAGTCAGTAGTTTCTTTGTTTTATTTTGACATTCTTGTAATAAAATAAATACCTAGGTACCTATACTTAGTCAGATACGCAATTAGAAAAAAAAGTAAGTATTCGAATGTAGATACTTCAATACGATACTTAAGTACCTATACCAGTTCCTTAGAATGTTATGCACATACAGAAAATTTTATAGGTATAGGCACCTACCTATTCATTATTAAAAATCATTAAAATACGAATGAACTACATTGCGACTTCCGTACCAATGTGTTAGGTATTTAAAATCTATTATCATAAACTTAACTGAATTACCTACCAGTATCGCTAAAAAATAAATAACGCCAAATCATTAACCGCAATAAATCAATTTATTACGCAAAATAGATTCAAACGATACGTATTGTTTACTCGGGCCAACAGAAAGGCCCGAGGTAGGCCGGACGGACGTCACAGGGTTGACACTTGCCAACCGTAAGGTAAGTCAAGTCATGTTAGAGATACTCTTTCTCTTGAAAAAGTACCTCTAACGTTATAGATTCAGAAGACAGTTCACTTTGTACCAGATTTGGTTGGCACCATAGGTAACGGTAAGTCCAATGAACATGTATTTCGGAAACTGGTGAGGTTTTCTCACGAAATTCGCCTTTAAGGTTTAATAATTATTTTCTTATCTGTTTTTGAAATAAATGTCAGGACTTTAAACGTAATTCGTGATGGGTATATCGATTGGGGATTCCGTTGAAAATTTGACTAAATAACTAACACCGTCGGTTTCTTTCCAGGTTTGTGTCAACCCTAGACTAGGGTAGAAGGGGTGTTTGGCGGCCATTCGTTACAATTTACTCGTTCGATCCCGGATGCGGATCGTCTCTAATGGCCGATGCTTTATTTGGTTGCCAAACATCTCGGCTGATCGCTAGCTTGGGGGTTTGTCGCGTAATGTGAGATGCTATGTTGATATTTTGAATTATGTCTTAGTAAATATAAACATTGTAATTTTAATCTTAAAAAATAGTAGTAACTCACAATTGGAAACGAATCAAGCACTCATTGTTGCATACACAGATATAGATTTACATAGATAACGCAAATGCATGTACTTCGCGTGTACGAAACCCCGACGAATCGTCAAGGTTGGTCGCCGCTAACTTACAGTCCGCGCGACCACAGATATAAAAATATGAATATGAGCGGGATAATCACTCGAGAGAATCGTAGCGGGGGGAGGGGCATCGCATCGGCGGCATCGGTGTCTTTGAATCGGTTTGGACAAAATTTCGGCTGTGACGTCACAGTAGGTGTTAAAAATTTAGCTCGCTTGGTTTCAATACAAATCGTGATACTTGCGTTATCCATGTAAATCTATATCTGTGGTTGCATAGTTTGTTATTGTTTTTTTTTAATTAATTTTTTCGTCATTCTTATTATAACTAAATGATGTTAAATGTTCAAACTACGTTTTTATAAGCGGCAGCTAATTATAACACAAAAAATATACCTACTTACTTATTACAAACTCCGAAGCATCTAATTCCACTATACCCTATTAGGTATTAATTACGCACGTTCGGCATCCGTATAATTATCGTCATAATCACGTGAATTATTGCAGACATTGTCGCAAAAAACAAAGGACGTTCCTTCACAATTTGCGGCCGTGTTCCCGATGGACAGTGGACGATTATTGGCGTAATTACCCTAATTCGAGTGCCGTAAATAGGACTGCTGCAGAAAAAAAGAAATGAACATTAAGGCCAAGTTTTATTAAATTAAATAAAATGAACGAATTGGCTTATATTGCGCCTACGTGTACAGCTTTGTACCAGTATATAAGAAATATTACCTGCATACAGATAGCTGCCTAATTAAATTTAATAATGCAATTTGAAATTATTTACCGATACATAATTCAAACGACTACACAGGTCTTGCATGTGATAGTTTAATATTTTTTTTATTATTAACAACATACGTACTTATTTTGTACATATCATTTGGCAACCGACACATAAATAAAACTGAAAATAAATTCGGCTCTCAATCTTGAACGGTTAAACCGCCGCCCAGCACTAAAATTCTCGCAAGTAAATTTTTCTTCCGGTTTATTCATTTTTATTTTTTTATTTGTGTCATTCAGGTATTCATTCTTTCTCCTATAAAATGATGTGTACACTTACAAGGTTAACACTGCTAGGCGACAAAACAGAGTATTTCAACATAACTAAATCACTTCGCCTTAAGCCCTGCGGCTATCCTTGGCATATTCCCTAGGGCGGGCCCTGTAGCCAGCCAACCGGCAGCGCCACCGGCACTTATTAGTGCCACTGATTTACAAGGGCTGGTTAAAAATACCTTCACGGTGTACTAGGTTTCGCCCGAGGCGACCTTTTATAAGAGACTTGGCTTCTTGTTAAAAATTTATTGTTTTGTTGGTAAACGGTCGTTTCCTGTTTTCGTGGATAATGTGCGTATTTGTATTGCCCGATAACGACTACAAGACGGTATTAGCAGACGGAAAAATTAAAGCTAGTTTGTGCATCTATATCAGGAGCTCAGTTTCTATGGCAATCAGCTCATACCAGCTATTTTTGTCTCCCGCTATGCACCGGAGGGAAGTGGAATTGTTTTCTTCCAACTCCTCCTATTATTTCTTTCGATTAAATTCGTGCGGGTTCCAAGACAATTTAACTTTTCCCCGGGACTCGTCCAGGGTCAAACCTCGACGTCATTATTGGTCACCATTATCGATCATGGCTTACAGGAGTTACAGTGGTGGGAGTGTGTGGCGGGGCTAGTCCCAAAAAGAAAATAACAGGAGCTCATAACGTAATCGCATCGTTATCGAGTAAGCGTGCTGTCCCTGTCATTGTTATTGCTGAAATCTGTCATGCGAGCCAGACGGCAAAGTCGAATAAGCGTTACACAAATAATAATTAACTATTATTTTGTTTGGTAAACATTTAAATTGATGTAAAGTGTGAGTAAGTATGCACACCTCACTAAGCTACCTTTCTCATATTATTTAAATACCTAAATCTGAGTGAGATTTGATTATTATGTATTTACTTATTCAGTGACAATGGTGTTGCCTGCTCATATTATGTTGCTGTTTCTGATAATGTATACTATCTTTTATTCGTTGAAAAGAGTAACCATTGAGTTTCTTGCCGGATCTTCTCAGTGGAAGCATGCCGAACCGGTGGTAGATTTTGACTATTCATAAATGCTTTGTTGACTTACGTGAATACAATTTTAAGTTTGATTTCATGTTCGGGGCTCTATAACTTTTTATACCAGTTTCTATCACGTAGAAACAGGACATTAAATTACAATAAATGGTAAAATGGGTGTATATTCTATAGGTACAAATGTCGAATTTCACCCTTCGCCCTTCAATATAAAATAAACTGAACATTATGCCTTTATAACTCACAATAAAAGTTCAGCTATAAAATCGATTAGCTCAACATTACTACAATGGACGGCAATATAATCATTAAGCTGTATATTTTACAGCTCCAATACAGTTTATATGGCTGCGTGTAGTTTGTAAAGATTAATTTTGGGGCAAACGTATGGTTGGCAATAGTACTTAAATAGTATATTGATTTCTTATATTTACGCGAATACTACACATTGAAATAAAACTATTTTTACGGATTATATCGCGTTTATTTTTACTTTTAATGTTCCCGACGTTTCGGCTGCTTTACAGCAGCCATGGTCACGGGGGGACTGAGGTGTTAGACGTCCTGATGTCATAGTTAGTAACTGGGTACCCTCATATTAAGTTGTTGTTTGCGGTCCGATCCACGCAGAAAGTGCTCACAGTGTCTCGAGGTCTTGCAATGGTACACTTGGTTTTGGATTTAATTATATTAAAAGGAACATTAAAAGGAACATTAAAAGTAAAAATAAACGCGATATAATCCGTAAAAATAGTTTTATTTCAATACTTAAATAGTATGTAAATAAAATAATAAATAAATATCGCCGGACGAGCACACCAACTATATGGCCCCAAACTAAGCAAAGCCAGTACCCTGGGTACCGTACAATGGACTGAGGACGATCCCAGTGTCACTCAGACCAGGGAAAATTACAAAAAGGGCATTCCCGAAAATTGTTCCAACGGTAAACGAACCCGCAACCATCAGGTGCAGTGAACCGAGCCTATCTCTATTTCATTGTTAGGGTGACCGTCCACTCGGCTGTGCCCACCCGCTTTCACCAATAGGATGGCTCAATTAACTGTCAATTTGAGCTAAGCTGGGTGGAGCTGAGGACACAGGCAAGTGAGTGGACATCCTTATTTCTTTGCTCCAACCACTAGTTAAGCCAAGCGGTCGTCCCAAAAGGTCTTTCAGCTTCTCAAAAATTTGTCTCCAATAAATCACCCACCCTTCCTCCATACGTCTCGGTAACACCATAAACCACACTCCCAATGCTCGCCAGGGAAGATTTTGTTTATGGGCGCGTGGTCGCCCGCCGAGGGCCGGAGCCTTAACCTTGGATGTGATACTCCTCTGTGGACCAGTTCGGATAAAATACAGTGTGTTGTTGATAATAAGTCAGATGGTAGTATCAAATGGTTATCTTCAAAAGTTAAAGGAAACTATAACATTTTAATGCTAATAACATCAGTTTCCTAACACTACAAAAATTGAGTTTTTTTTATATTACAAAGTCGGCAAACAAGCGTACGAACTCCTTGATGTTAAGCAGTTACCATAGTCTATATATTATTATAGATGCTTGCAATGCAAAGATATGTCTTGCACGTTCCCCACTTGAAGAGGAATGGGATCGGACGACAAAAGACGGGGGTTGAGCTTCCGTTACACATACTCGTCGTACGAAACTGAGTTATAATAGTAACCTTACGCCGAGCTTTCGTGAGAGGATGGTGCTACCCCGGTGGACCCAGCCCGTCCATATATAAGCTGTAGTCATTGCTGCATCAATTTAATGAAACCGTAATAATATCGCAAAGCCGGTAATTTGAGGGTACCGCAATAACCGAAAATAACTCACTCAAAGGGGTCCGATTACAAAAGAGGAGATATTAATGCAAATTAGACGTCGAAATTCGGAAAGCGCTGGTGACTTTGTTTTTTACAAGCGAGACAGATGGCCGGCGAGTGGCGGCGGAAACTGATTCGGTAGGCTATGGGTGGCCCATTGGTGGAGAGAAAATACTTATCTTTACAAATAAATAAAATTGCAGTGTCTGTTTGTAATATCAAAATAACACCTTTTCACTAAATGCATATTATGAAAGTACAAACGACACCTACAGCAAAAACGAGATTTAAAAAAAGGTCTGTCTGTATGTTTGTTCCGGGTAATCTCCGAAACGGCTGGACCGATTTTGACGGGACTTTCACTGGCAGATAGCTGATGTTATAAGCAATAACGTAGGCACTCATTTTAGAAAAAAATGGGTCCTGTCGCGAGCGCTCAGAACGCGGGAACAGACTTTTTTGTTATGTTCACTTCCACGCGGTCGAAGTCGCGGGCTCAGCTAGTCTTACATTAAAAGTTAATAACTTGAAAAGAAAAACTTTATGTTGAAGGTACAACGGCTCAATGTGTATAGGAAAGCTGTTTTTCATCTAGTGTCACTGTATTGTGATAAGATATTATAAATAATCTAGATTTTTAGAAGGTTTCCAAAATGTTTAATTTATAGTATGATCTGGAGCTGTTAAGGTTTTACATTATTTTACAGCGCCATAAAGATATGGTCCGATATTATAAAAAAAAATATTTTGTTAAATTGTATTTATTTTCGTGCATTATCAGAATCAATACTTATGCGCCAACCCTTAAAATTAGCTTTATTCCAATGCCACATGTTAACCAGCTCTGGGAATCTCTTTATAATGTCACTTTAGGGTTGCCACTCGACCTCAATTATAGGGTCGCCAAATTTTGCTGTAGCAATACATTCATGTTATGTAAATCCATGAAAAAAAACTTTTTTATTTCATACTATCCGACCCGACAGACGTTGTCCTGTCTTAACTTCGAATTGTTCCGCTCAACTTTCTTGATACTTTCTTTCATAAGAACCTTCTCCTGACATAATAAACACAAAAACAAGAATTAGCGAAATCTTTGCACCCGTTCACACTTGATGCGATGACCAAGGAAATAGAGATTAATTCTCATATATATATATATATACTAGCTGTGCCCTCCGACTTCGTCCGCGTAGTATTTAACGTAACAAAAAATTCGGGATTATCGGGATAAAAAGTATCCTATATGTTAATCCCGGTTATAAACTATCTGTGTTCCAAATTTCATCCAAATCCGTTCAGTAGTTTTTGCGTGAAGGAGTAACAAACATACATACATACATCCACACTCACAAAGTTTCACATTTATAATATTAGTAGGATATTATAAAGTACTTGGTATGGTAAGATAGCGGGTGTGAAAAAAATGGTGATCGTAAAATTAATAAAAGAAAACAGTTACAAACTGGATAGACAGTTTTATTCACAAAAAACACCACCCACATTATATTTAAAGTATATAATAGGCACCAAATATAATACATTCCGTCATATAAGTATCCCTCGCAACGCAACAGGTGCGCGAGCGCAGATGTTCGATCGAATGATTTAAAACCGCAAATTGTGCCGTTTCCCGTTCGAGAAATGGGCGTGAAATATTACAACAATGATATAAGTGGAAAAACAAAATTATAAGGTACTAAAGTATGATATTCACTCTTTTATTTTGTTAAACTGTCTTCATTTGTAACAAAGTTGGTTTCTTGTGGAATGGTGAAACTTTATATAACTTTATTTCTGTATGAGAAAAAAGTCTGTCAGTTCACAAATTAAACCTGGCGCACGTAACGGTACCTACCGCCATATTTGTTATGGTTGTAATGCTGAACAAAACGGAAATCAAATTTTTAGATCTGCTTTTAGTTATTCAAATATGGCATCAATTACGAAACTATTCCAAGTAATGATGATGTTTGATTAATTTTCAGTAAGTAAACTAAATTTTATCGACGTACCTACATCTATACAAATTAATAATATTGGAGTGTCTGTTTGTAATAACAAAATAACGCCTTTTCACTAAATGCATATGAAAGTACATACGACACCTATAGCAAAAACGCGATTTAAAAATTTATTGTCTGTCTGTCTGTCTGTATTTTTGTTCCGGGTAATCTCCGAAACGACTGGACCGATTTTAACGGGACTTTCACTGGCAGATAGCTGATGTTATAGGGTGTAACTTAGGCTACTTTAATATTAGAAAAACAATTAGGATTCCGCGTAATAAAATATAAACACATGAAATCAAAGAGTATCTCTGAAACGGCTGGACCGATTTTGACTGGACTTTCAGTGTTAGATAGCTGATGTTATAAGCAGTAACTTAGGCTAATTTATTTTAGAAAACCGACATTTCAAAAATGGGACTTGTCGCGCGGGCTCAGAACGCAGGAGCGGGTTTTTTTGTTAAGTTAAATTCCACGCGGACGAAGTCGCGGGTCAGCTAGTCTTACATAAAATATTCATTACTGGAATTATTTATTTATCTAAAATCTTCAGCAGACTGTATCCTAACAAGGATTTACTATTACTTTTCGAAACACTATTTAATCACCCAATCGCTTCCCAAACGTTTTCTCTTTAAATTAGCGATGATACAAGTGTTCCCGCGGCAAGCAAATAAACATCGAACTCCGCCGCGGTCGTGGGTCAAAGAGAACCCCATCAATTAAATGTAATGACGTCTTAAAAGAAAAGGACACATGACGCGTCCGTCAGTCGCGTCGACTTTAATTAATTTAATTACTCGTAGCCGTATACTGCTAGACTTATTGCGCTTAACTTTAGTAGTAAAAATTAAAAAGCGGGACGGCTGACTCAGGGGTTAAAGCTATTTTCCTTTCTTTGAACATGTTAAGCAAAGTCGTTATGTATGTTGTATTACACTAACATGGTAAAATAGATAAGAATAAAGGTGGAAACAGATCTGAAGAAAATATAAGAATCACGAAAATTGTTTGAGTAGTCGATGTTGTACTCGTGGTTCAGCTCATGTCTGAAAACGCCTTCAAAATAGGAATACTTAATTCATTGAATTTCTAAGTATTCTGAAAAGATTTTTAGAAAAAGTACCTTATAGAATATGAAAGTAACATTTAGTTGAACAGAAATTTGCAAAAGAATCATCTTTTCCAATTTAAAAACTCTCCGAGTCCATCTAAAATAATATGCAGGGTCAACAAGTTACTGTTTCTCCGAAATTTAAAGTGTGCATTATTTTTAATATTCCATCTTTAAAACTTGTTAGCTTTATGTAGATATTATAAAAAAAATCTTTAAAAGAAAACTTTTAGACACGCAGTACGTGCCGCGAATAGCCAGGCCGAGGTGTCGCGACACTTAATATCACTATGATAAAATTGAATTACGCCATGTCGCAGCGTGTATACGTAGCGATAGAAGAAATATATATAGGTATATAAATATTCGTCAGAACTTTATTTTTGTTTAAATGTCATTCCCAATATGAAAAATAAAAAATATACCGTCATTTTTCATTATTCCTTCAAGCGTGCAGTTTCGGGTTACAATGTCAGTTTTGGATTATTTATTTATTCCATGTCGCCGTTCTAATATAATGCAGTCCTAGCTTAAAGTTAGTTTCCATTTTTTCAGTCGACTTTTATTTTTATTTGGTTTCAGTAGAGTCGGGAAGCAAACGCTGCCAGTTGAAATGTTAAGATTTTTAACATTGACAAAATTTCAGTAGTTTCACACGACGACGGTACACTTACATGTAAGCTTTCAATTCTTCGCACTCCTTAGCACTATTTTAAATTGAGTTGAATTATTGATTTATCTAACTCCCTGCTTGGGACTCTACTTTGATCAAAGTGTATTACATTTAAGATTGTAATTTAAGACATTACGTGTTACAAAATTGAATTTAAGAAGGTTCAAGTTAGCTATAGGTAAGGTATGCCTGTTACGGCTAAAGCGTTTGGAGGAACAGCAAAGGTATCTTGTGTCAGATTAATATAGCCCTACTCCTAATCTGTTCTAGGATTGCAGAAGAAGCTAATGTTTTACCTCTATGCACCATAATAGCATCTGTTCTTTACGGTCAGTTCTCACCAAATTTTGCAGACATTGAATAATGACTCCAAAAGTCGCGACACAAGTATTGCGAGAAAGGGCAGCAAGAAGAGGACTCTTATTTTAGGTGTCCTATCGCTTTAAAGTTTTTTAATCGTACCCGAAGACAAGGAGAGCGATTGCAGGCGAAACGGCGACGTACCCAGCGCGCAAAAAGTTTAATTGCTTACCGTCAACGAGACAATTACAATGTTTTTGCTCCTTTCTGCTCCCACTTGGTTTTATTGGATGTAAGCAGGGAAGATATGTGTGAGGTGGTGTTAAAAACGATGCCAAAACTTGTTTCAGTTTTAAGTTAAATTTATTACACTTGGTCGGCCTAATCACATAAATAGATGGGGTAAGGAAATAAAATACTGACATAGTGATATTTAACCCGTTCGCTGCTACCGTCATCATATTGATCGCCTTGCATATAACAGTGATATAGCAAAATGTATATGATCTGTTCCTTTAATACTGAGGATCGTGACTTTGTCGATCACCTTCATTAGTTCATAATCATGAAATTGCCATAGGTATATTGCGTTGCATTAGATTACATTACATTACATTGCATCGCATTTTATAAGCCGTTCATGTAGTCCTGTTAATACTTTCAAGTAAGGTAAATGCTTATACCTACTAGAAGTGGAGGTACCACACACACACACACACACACACACACACACACATTTGTGGTTATTCTTATTCTTATTTTATTACTTTATGATTTTTTTATTATGTTCAAAATTTTATTTCCTACCTCATAAACAAATACGTTTACAAATTAGTATTGTTAAATTTTCAATAAACCTTTTGAGGGTCGAAGATGCGGACGGCTGTACCACAGTTTATATTAGTTTAGCCGTTAACATTATCTCTTAAATAATTTATAACATTGTTATGGTTTTGTTAATAATTAAGAGAAATTTGTATTATTTTTAGTTGGGACAAAAAAATTATTATTATTATTATGTTTTTTATAGATTTCTCTATCACTTTCCTTGTTTAAGGAAAGGTAAATCCAAAGGCACGGGCCGGAGCCAAGTGACTAAGGAGGCTAATGATCATGTTCTGATATTTAGGACATGGACAGAAATTTTCGAACTTATTATTATTATTACCTTTATCCAATCCCCATACATACCCCATTTGTCCAGATAATCACAAAACCCAGTTATAATGCCATAACAAACATCTGGCTACCAATTAATACGGACGCATCGGCAAGTCGGCGCGCCACCTAATCATAGAGTCATATAAAATTTAAATTGGCCAGCCGCCCTCAACCCCTTCGCCCGGGGTCGTATTGTACCCGGTAATGTTTGTTTTGTAAATTATTGTACAATTTTAATAAGGCGCGAAGATAAATCATGAGAATTTGGGAGTATGCGGGTGCGTAGAAATTCAGTTTAAGATAATGTGTGTTTCTAGCGATATTCAATGTGCTACCTAAACCTAGTAATTTTAATTTTCAATAATAAAAATATTAACTAACTTGTTAAATATGTCTGCTAATACAAAAATATAAATTACTAGTTGCTCCCCGCGACTTCTTCCGCGTAGACTTATGTAAAGTATTCTATGTGTTAATCCAGGTTATAAACTATCTGTGTTCAAAATTTCATCCAAATCCATTTAGTAGTTTTTGCGTGAAACAGTAACAAACGTACGTCCACACTCACAAACTTTCGCATTTATAATATTAGACGGATTTCTGATATGGGCGTCATTCCGGGATCGCTCCTAGTTAATCGTAAATCGCACGGATCATTGTGTGAGTGAATTGTATTTATTTAAGCAGTGAATGGCAATTGGTTAAGCTCGCGTCTTGTGGGCACCTGGGTTCAAACCCTGGCTCGCACCTCTGGGATTTTCGAAATCTATGTGCGAATCATAATTAGCATATGATTATAACTTGTTCACGGTGAAGGAAAACATCGTGAGGCAACCTGCATGTCTTGGAAAATCTAAATAATTTTCAAAAGTCTTGTGAAATCCGCCAACCTGCACTAGACCAGCGTGGTGGATTATGGCCTGAATTCCCCTCTTAGTAAGGGGAGGCCCGTGCCCAGGAGTGGGACGTCAAAAGGGCTAAATTATTATTATTTATTTTGGCATTGATAGACCACATTAATATCGTATATTTATAATCATAAGACATAAATAGCAAATTAATTTAGAAATAAACTGATCCTTGATACCTTGCTTTGTAGTTGCCTGTTGCGTGACTTGTGGAAATAAATTAATTGCAACACTGAACTCAATACGCCATCTATCTTCAATTATGTAAACTATTAAACGACTCACACTTGTCATAATTATTGACGTTTAATAACATAACATAATAATATATAAATCTGTGACCTTTATGCTGTTTTTAAAAAACAAAAAGATTGTCGCTTGCGTATTTATCAAAAGTTTGAGTATTTCATTAAATAAATAGTTCTAGATTTACATACATTCTTTCATAAAATATCAGGACTATAAGGTGTCTTAGTATAATAAAATGCCTTCATGACTTAAAAAGAGAGTACTCTGCTTAACATTCGACTAACGTGTTTAAGATAAGTGAACACTTATATCATCCCTACGGGCCAGGGGGGGAGGGGGCAGACTTCCCTCCGCTCACCCCAAAAGGCCATAATTTCCCATAAATGATAGAGCAATAAAATGATAATTTTTCCATAGCTGACTTTAGTACGTGATCGCGGGAACACTCCACCACCTCGAAATACCTTTTATATTCAAACTAGAGCACGTACTTCCCCTTGGGACGAGAGGGATTCAGGCCATAGTCTAGTAGGAAGCGTTGAAATAATGTAGATCGATAGACAATTCAAGAATTGCAATATTTAAATTCCACTGCCAATCTCTGGTTGTAAATAAATTGATCTACTATAAGTCCCGTCCCTTCCTTTATACATAATTGTATGTTAGTATATTATTATGTTTATGTTCCACCATTGCGTCTAAACTGTCCATCCGATTTTGATGAAGGTGTCAATCGATTCGTTATTATATGGTGCAGGTGACAGACAAATTTTTATATAAACCTAATTTATATGACGAATGTTACATCTAAAAATGGGGGGTCTCACTAAAATGTTTTAAAATGATCAGTTTAGTATTATTAACTTTGTGAATGACCGCTTTCCCGAAAATATTAATTAGTCACTCTTTATTTTATAACTTTTTACAAGGAATGTAGTAGTGCTATGCTCTAATTATACATACATCACAAAAAACACCTGAGTGCAATCATTTTAATTGTTCACAGTGATTTTGCTATTAACTGCAATCTACATAATATATTTATTAATTTCATTCATACAAAGCTGATAATTACTTAATAATGCAACGAAAATCCCAATCCGAGGACGTCATTCTCGCTTCGAAATTTATCCAATTGATGCAATTTATAATTAACAAACAATAATAAAATAAATTAATTGTTATTTTGCTCTTTCCCTCATTAAAATGATGCTCACGGAAAATGAGACGGATTGACGGATTATTTCAATGTTTGCTAAATACGTTTTTTTGTTGCAAAATAATATTTAACTCAAACTCAAACTCAAATATTTTTATTTCAAATAGGCCAGATTAACTGGCGCTTTTAAATAGTCAAGAGCTAGGTGCATGTTCCAAAACAAAATCCTATAGAGAAGAACATGCAAGAAACTCCATGAATACATTTTTTCTTTTTCATTTTTTAAATTATGTTTGCGTTTACAGTAGGTATAATTAGAGGTGTGAGGACAATGTAGGTTAATGCATAAGGCATCATCAATAATAAAGTAATAGGCCCAGAATATTGCCATGTCATAAACTTATTTCTACTAGGCAGCTATGCTATATTAATGCATCAGTGCTTACATGGTGCTCACATTTTAACATTTTGTCATTATTGTTACAATATTGTTTGTTAACCAATGGCGCGTCGTATAATTGTCTACAACTCATATACGGCTCGACCAGGGTACCCCTTCTCACAAAAGATCCAGCTATGATCCAACCATCATAGCTGCTGTGGTGGTGTGGTAGAGACTTCTCCCAAAAACTTCCTTATATCAAGTTTTCTCCAAACTACATCAACTAGTATTCGGTGAAAGTTGAACAGATATCAATGATAGATAAGTACATAATTCCCTGAAATAAAATTCAACTAAAGCATAAACTCTACATTCAAAATGATTTATATTTAAACTAACACACGCTGATAAATATCCCAACCATTCAGCACGCGATGGTTCACTAAAGTAAACTATATTCGGTTTATGTCAGTTTGAAACTCTCGCACGCTAAGGGTCGGCGCACACCGCGCAAATAGACGGCGGCCCACGGGAGCCATCCGTCGCGGGCGAGTGGCAGCGGTTAGGGCGGCCGCACGCTGGGACAGTGCTCTTTAATTGAGTCGCGTTCAGTTCAATGTGTTGTGAATTTCTAATCGAGTTGATAAGGTTTTGTTTTGGGGTCATTTGAGTGATGATAGGATGTGATTGCCAGTACGATGGATAAAAGATTATTACAAGAAACACTTAAATTCGAATCTGAATATAACAAGTTCTACTACCAAGATTATCTATAAATGTTAGTGTTCGACAAGCTTCTAAGTTTGTTGATAAGGTGATCTGCTCCGAATTTATAGTCTTCGATTTTACCTTGCATTTACCTAGCAGTATATACACTGGGAAATTTCATGATTTTTTTCTTTATTTAATAACTCGCTAGCTGTTTCAGTCACTGGCAAGCAATGTAATTACCAACAAGATAAGGACTACAAAAATAATTCAAGAAAATTAAATAAATCCGTTCCCATTAACACACCGTCCACACACGTAACTTAATTAAAATAGTACCAGTTAAAAAAGTATCGCAACAAATTCAAACGTAAATCACATTTCGTTCGTATTCAATTATTTAACAAAACAAAATACGGTCCGATGTATAACTGGATGGCTTTTTATTCGATTGCTTTATATTTGTCCTCGAATTCAAAAAAGGCCTTTCAAAAGCCATCGGCTTGCTAAAAATTTAATTGCTATCAAGTGCAGCCGTAACGAATTCGATGCAGTATATCCACGTTTGTTTGTGAGCTCTCATTGGTGGGATGAGGGTAGATATATTATAAACGATGACCGCGATAAGGCATCCTATTGGAGTAACAAATATTCTAAATTTAAATCTATGACTTTTCTACGTGACGTGAATTTATTTGCAAAATAAATTATGTACAAGTAAAATATTAATCACTAGTTTCTTCCCGAGACTTCATCCGCTTAGACTTAAGTAAAGTATTATATGTGTTAATCCAGGTTATAAACTATCTGTGTACCAAATTTCATCCAAATCCGTTCAGTGGTTTTTGCGTGAAAGAGTAACAAACATACATCTACACTCACAAACTTTCTCAATTATATTAGTAGGATGGGATAGGATATAAGTAGGATGTTGAGTGATGTGTTTACAAGGAATGCTTTATATTTGAGTACCTACATACTTGAAAGTATTATTAGTATTATAAGACATTTGAGATTTGAATCGGTCACAAGAATTGCAAGCCAACTACAACCGGTAGCATTAAAAAGTATGAAACATAAGTTCCATAGATACGAACATACTCCATAAGACCGATTATGTGTCATAATAAATGTTTCATTACAAGTGCTTAAGCTTATGTTATATTAAGATACGTACACCATACATATTATCATCATACTACATGTACCTACAACTAAAAATATTCATCTCAGTTCCTCGTTACAGTTTTTACGACATCCATAAACAGCAAGAGCGGGTTTACAGTCCGCGAACGACTTTCCAACATTGTAACTTGTCGTAAACAATACTATGTCGTGTGCGAGCTGCCTAATAACGTGTGTTAATTTGTATGCGCTCGTTGTTTTTAAAGCAATTAAGATATTCTATGACAGTTTCATAATTCGGAACTATTGAACTAAATAATGAAATAATTAACATCTAACTAAATACTCGTAATTAATGTATGAAAGACCACTTCCCTTCACTCACTTCGCTTGCTGAATGGTGAATAAAACATCCCGACGAGGAATAAATAAAGGTATAGGAATAGGTAAAGCAGTGATAGCCGATTGGTTAAGCACGCGTCTTGCGGGCTACCAGGTCTCGGGTTCAAACCCCGGCTCGAACCTCTGGATTTTTTTAAATCTATGTGCGAATCATAATTTCTATAATATGATTATCACTTGCTTACGGTGAAGGAAAACATCGTGATGAAACCTGCATGTCTTAGAAGATTAACCAATTTTCGAAAGACATGTGAAATCCGCCAACCCGCACTGGGCCAGCGTGGTGGATTATGGCCTGAATCCCCCTCGTGTTGAGGGGAGGCCCGTGCCCAGGAGTGGGACGTCAAAAAGGGCTAAAATTATTAATTAATTAATAGGTAAAGGAGAATGTAATGGGCTACCCCTACGGAGAATACGACTGGTAAAAGGATTTGGCAGAAGGATCCACGTCTCTCCCTCGGATTGTAAACCTTCAAAATTACATACCAAATTAGATGGTCTCCAATGGAAGATGCCAACAAGACCGAACTCCTTTAGTCACCAGTTTGTCTGTCATGAGTGGCTGGAACCCTAATAAAACCTATGGAATTTTCCACCGACCAAAACGAAGATAATTCGCCACTCTAAACAAGACATCCTCAGTATAGTAGTAGGTACCTATAGTTGTGATGCTGTTTAACCTATCTTTACAAAACTTTACTTTACTTTGACAACCGCTTGGCGCAGTGGTTCGAGCGTAGGCCGCTTGAGTCACTGTATCGGGTTCGATTCCCGTTAGGGTAAATTTCGGAAATGGCATTTACGTAATTTTCCCTGGTCTGGGTGTCACTGGGATCACCCCCAGTCCATTGTACGGTACCCATAGTAAGCGTTGCTTAGTTTGGGACCATACAATTGGTGTGTTCGTCTGGCGATATGTATTATATATATTACATCTTCCACAACTGCATCATTATTCAATACCTTCATGTCATATTACACAACTATTACCAATATTATTCCACTAACACTTATTCATTTCAAGTTAATCCGACATGATCCCGCGTTGACCATACTGATAACTTTTTCTAACTTTTTATAAGCTACTTACTCTTATATAGAATATTGTACAGTGTAAGATAACTAGAGCTGGTGTTGATAAATCGATCTTAAGTATGAAAGTGATTTTTTAATTGTTTTTTTTTTTATAGAAAAATGTCGGCAAACAACCGTTTGTCCTTCCTGATGTTAAATAGTTACTTCACCCGCGTAGACATCGCGAATATAAATAAGCATTTAATTATTTCTGATTTGAATTTGATTTAAATCCATGCAAACCTTCTCACGAGATCTGTTCAAACTTACCTTCTCCGAACAAATACACCTTCGAATTAATACTAAGTTAGAATAAGGGTTATTTGAACTATCTGTTGGTCTGTACACAGCATAACAAACGTTATAGCCTATTAATGCACGGCTTATTATCATACCTCTGCGCTTAATACGATATTGATAGCCTGTGACAAAATGGTGTTGAATAATATGGGTAAGTAGCTAGAGCTGGTGTAACCGTTACGTTAAAGGAAAACGATAAAATAACGACGTTAATGATAATTATCGTCGTCGTAAACATCGTGAGGAAACTCGCACGACTTTCGAAAGACGTGAAGTTTGTCAACCCATACCAGGTCAGCGTGGTCAACTATGGCCTATAATTACCCCTCGCATATTTAAAGGTTATGCGTCGGAATAGTGGCTATAGAATCATTACCCCTTATGACATTGGGTACAAAGTACAATCGGCGAAATGTGGGTACATTGCTGAGCATCTCTGTCTACCCCTTTGCGGAACATGCGTGATGGTGTTTTTTTTTAAAAAGATTACCAGCAATGTGTGTTATCACATTACTAGTATTCCCTTTAGCCCCTCCAAAAAAGCAAAAAAGCTAATGCTTGTGCTAGGAGTGGGCTCACGTCAATAGTTTAATGCTCAGGATGGGGATCGAACCCCGAACCTCTCAGCTCGGAAGACGGCCCCTCTAACCACTAGGCTATTGACGCTATATTATAAAAAATAATAATATGAATGTAATGTAGTATTAAATATCATTTTAGTAACCATGTGCGAGATTGACATTTAAAGTATTAAGTACTTAAGTGAGGCGATAAAAAACAACGAAAGAAAATGATACCTACGTTTATCCTTTACTACTCTTGGTAAGTAAATAAAATAAATGTGAAATTAACAACTAAGTAAGAACAATGGAAAAAAATAATATACTTAGCAAACTAGATTTATTGTACGAAGTTTTTCTCTTAACGCGAGTATCTAGAAAGTTATAATTGCTGAAATTATCAAAAGAACTTATGGTCATTAATCATGGTATCTTTTCATATTAGCAGAATAGTTACGCTTAAGCGATAAGTAGATACTTAAATAAACTTTCTAAAAAAATGTTTAGAATTTAGTGCGCTAGTATCTTCTTAGAATCAAATTTATGTTATTTTCAGACCAATTAGACGTTTATGTGTTAGGAGAAAACTAGAAGAAAATTAAGGATTAAAAAAATAACTCATTAATTTTATTTCCAATAAATTTTCGGGGTATTTACAGCTCTATGCGAGTCAAACAATCAGTTCCACATTAAAAAGTCATTTCGGTTACGTGTGTCCGATCCTTAATTATTTATTCACTGATATTATCTGGTAGTCGTTTGTAAGGCTTAGGGCACAACGGGACGCCGATACTAACTATGAGAGCACCTTTTTAGTAAAAGGGATTTAGTGAATATTTTGTTATTCAGGTAGGATTATAAATATTATGAAAACATGTGTGATTATAATATAACAGCTTGTATTATCTTTTGTGTGTCGATAAAAATATGTAAAACTATAATGACTGTCGCTTATAGGTACATAACACTAACTTGTACTACCAAGATGTCATCTCAAGTGTACCGATATATATAGCGGACGACCGCATGGCGCAGTGGTTCGAGCGTAGGCCGCTCGGCTCTCTACACCGGGTGGTTGCGGGTTCGATACCCGTCAGGGTATATTTCGGAAATTGCCTTTTCGTAATTTGCCTGGGTCTGGCGGTCACTGGGATCGTCCCCAATCCATTGTAAGGTACCATACAGTTGGTGTGTTCGTCTGGCGATATTTATTATTTAATGTTATTATATTTGTCACCTTTATATTTCATTATTGACAAGTCAGCAGTAATAATTAGATCACTCGTGTCCTTCTTTCGAAATGACATAATCATGACAGTCAGAATCATCATTTATCAAAAGTAATTATAATTTCAGCAGCCCCATATCAATTACGTCTTCGAAAATTAAATATCTCAATTCTATATTCAAATCCCAATTAACACTACCCGCTAGATTAACGATCATCAATCACATAATTATAACGATTATCGATCATTGAACGATTGGCGCGGCGCGGCCCACGCGTCGATATAATTAGACGGTTGTGTTATAAATCCTTCTACGGTTAATTAAAACGGTAGATATGTGGCCGTATCCGTTCAGATACGGTCGCGCATGTTGGAGACAGCTATGATTTATTTCAGTTGTGCGGTGTGCACACGAGCGAGGCGTGTGTAGTTTACTAAAAATATGGCAGACAACTTTCATACCTGAAATATAAATTTAGCTGTCGTACTAAATAAAGTGAATTTAATGCACGAATAATTTCGCATTAAAAATTTTATAAAAAAGTAGGTGGGTATTTTGAAGCCGAAATATTTATTCTTGTCTACTAATAATTGCTACCAGATATGCCCTAAACATTCTTCATAATTGGTCATTCTCATAATAATGAATGATCTTCAAATGCAATGAAAATTAAAATATAATAATGAACATTGGTTTCAAAGCAAATACAAATATCATTTAAAGAAATGTCTGGCTCCGTTGACAAGAACCACAAAAACTCTCAATAAAATATTATCAGAATAAATCTTAATGGGACAGTGTACACACGCCGTTAATTAGTAAGACAGGATACCTCTGCTATTTGTCCGTATCTAATTCGAGACGTTGACAGTCACTAGTAGTAGTGTTCTAGTCGATCACTGAGTGTGTGAACTTGGCTTAAAACATGAATATTTAAAGTCCGATTATATTTTTAAAATTATGTACACCACAGATATAGATTTACATAGATAACGCAAGTATTACGATTTGTATTGAAACCAAGCGTGCCGAATTTTTAACACCTACTGTGACGTCATTAGTGACGGGAAATCCAAACCGCTTCAAAGACACCGATGTCGCTGATGCCCCTCCGCCCGCTACGATTCTCTCGAGTGATTATCTCGCTCATACTCATATTTTTTATATCTGTAGTCGCGTGAACTGCAAGTTAACGGCGACCAACCTCTACGCTTGGTCGGGGTTTCGGACACGCGAAGTAGTACATGCATTTGCGTTATCTATGTAAATCTATATCTGTGATGTGCACACAATAAACGAATAATACAGTATAACTCTAAATTGAAAATTTAAAAACCCCCGATTCGATGACCTGTTCATCAAATGTATAATTTACCTAGTTCTTCCAAATAATGATGTTGGCGCGATTTGCGTAGCTCCCGTAGCTCAGTATCCATAGCTCATCTCGCAAATGCATCTGGTACAATTAGTTTCGATGCCAGATTATGAAAGCACCATTAAATCATTTGTTTTGGCTTCCTCATTTATAATCTAAGATGTACAATAATCAACAGAAAATCTGTGTAAAAGTATGAGACATTATTTTGTTATGACATTATAATAATTGACATTAGAATAGACAACGAATCTAAATATTGATGTCACGGAGGTTTTATTCCTAGTAAAATATTATCAATTATGATTAAATTTGATGTAATAAGTCTGGTTGAGGTAGACGGGAGCAGCCTAGGGGAAGAATTTTCAATAACGCTAAAATTATTTTAAATTAGATTAGTTTTTTTATATTCTTTGTCAATGGCGGAGCAGCGCCCTCTAGAATTATTATAGCGTAATATTCCATGACCATTAACAAAACAAACAAAATTTAACGCATGCGCGTATCCATCATTTGAAACGTGACTTATGGAACGTCTTTAGTTCATACACAAATCTCAATAAAATTGATAAAATATTCATTTTTTTCAGAATCAGGGAAACTTTTCAAAAATATAATATTGTAAAAAGCCAGTTCAGACTATTACGATCATTTAAAAATATAATAAATCTAAATCCAATCATCTCAAATTTCGAATGGATTCGAGCCGAGGGAATTGGTTTTGGCCGTGAATGTGGCTTTTTTAACCTACCAAAGAGCAGATGATCTTCAAACGGCTGAACCGATTTTCATGAAACATAGCTAAGAACACTCTCGATCAGAATACCTATCTAACAAAAGAAACAAAATTGAAATCGGTTCATCAGCTTGGGCGCTACGTTGCCACAGACAGACACACAGATCGACAGATACACAGATACACAGATACACAGATACACAGATACACAGATACACAGACACACAGATACACAGATACACATGTTAAACTTATAACACCCCTCGTTTTTCGTCGGGGGTTAAAAAATAGATAGCATCGATTGACAACTATTAACAATATTAATCTGTAGGCTGGTCGATCTGGTGTGGTATGCTCCCATGCCTCGGCCAAGTCTTAAAAATACTAAATCGCAATTAATAATATTTTAGAGACTGAAGTCTTCTTAAAAATAAACATAATCAGTCTGATCCTTATAATAAGTAGAACTGATACAATTTTCATTTTTAACAATGCCACTATATTAGTGGTTGTACTCATACTACCGGTGTTTTTATGTTTGACGGCTAATTAACACCACGTGTGGACAGATACACGGCAAAGGAGGAGCATCATTCATAAATCTATTACTATATTTGATGATTCGGAGAAATTATACAATCGTAATTGTCCAACAAATTAGATAAATACTGTAAGAATTTTCTTGGAAGATAAAATTCACTGTGGTTAGCGGAAATTAAATTTTAAATAAGTCCTATTCTTATAAAGCTTATATTTTGTATACATGTATGTTTGACTGTATGTTTAGCGTCAAAAGTGCCAGATAAATTATTATAGTCAAAGGATTATTTACACATGTTGGCTGAATCTAAGATAAGAATGGGTTTAGTTGGTGAATTGCGTTAAAATAAGTACTTTTGTCTTCATCTTAGCGAACATGTTTCGTATTTAATTTTATGATCATCAAACATAATATAAATGTAACCATTATCTTAAACAAGCCCTCGTGCCTAATTAATGCAAGTTCAAAGAAATAAAAAGACTCATTTCATTTGATATTCAAATCTGAAATACGAATTAAGCTGTTCTAAGTCTACGACTTAAAGCCTTTAGGGGTAATGTGGGTACATTGCACATTAATGAAGAGTAAAAATAACATCTGGAATAAATAAAAATGCACGAAATTTTATAAAAATGATTAAGACAATTCTGTGCTATATTTACGCACACCGAAATGAAAAAAATAACAAATTGTATCAAATAAAATAGAATAAAGTGCACGCTTAAAATTTTCGACTAATTTATAAACCCGAGCACCCCGTGTCCGGTCTAAAAGGAATTTTATTATGTGTCATTACTCCATATTTTCACATTAAAAAACAGGGGACCGAGGCGAGTGCCCTGCGGGAGGCCGGACCTACGGTGGGACTTTTTACATATACACGCACGTAAATAGGCTTGTTATGGCCCAGCTGTGAATTAAATTGGTATCGTGTTGTGTTTATAATGAATTCGTTACTGTGGTTTTTGTTCGATACATTTTGTTTACGCTCAATGTTATCGAAAGGTTAAACGATTATCGGATTTTAGTTGTGACAGCATTTAGGCGTTTTGTAATAGCTGTAGCTGTATTAATTTTGAGAATTTATTATTCAATTTTATTTTGATCGCTTAATAGACTATTTATCATTATTTCTATACCAACAAATTACTTGGTTGGTATTTCACATAATTTGAAAACAGGCACCGTATCCAAATCGTATCTAATTAATTATTTCTATTACAGATACATTTCAAGCCTGCTTCAAGTAAGTACCTATCTATAACTTTACTTTCTTCTTCCTTATCTTCTTGTATGACCCAATCTTAACTGCCATCGTCAGCTCCCAAAAGACGTCACGTTGATCCCCATAATGCAACACGTCCTATAATATTATGTGATCTACGAGCGCCAGATCGTCTTTCGCTTCGCTTTAATCTTGATTCAAGTAGATCTCGCGGGCTTTGACTACGTGGAATAATTTGAAATAACATAGACATTGTTCATAATAAATTATGGTATTGTATTACCTGTCTACTTCAGATTTATTCCATACTAACGATATTGGACAATCTTGAGGTGAATCGGGTGATTCAATCGCTTTGTGAAATATATTTTAGTGTCTATCAGTTTGAAGAACTTACAACAACATCAGTGCAGGCAGCTTCAAGCATTAGAAGTGAAAACATCGAGATGATAAAAAAAAATCAGTGCCGTCTAGGGACGCCCGAAAGAAGCGAAGCTTTGCAGTAGATATTAGATATATTATATTAACGCGTAACGTGTTACGCTTTTCACCGTTTTAGTGCCCGGGTAGCGAGCGCCCCGAACGTCCGTAAAGGAGCTTCGCTTCAAAACGAAACAACAAGTAGTAAATAATCAAGTGTCCTAACTAGTATATTCACAATTATCTCATCAATAGTTAAAAATCATTGTTTAGCTCATAGTGTTAAAAGTCGGCATTGTCGATACCGCCGACCGGTTGCATTGGTATTCAACCCGCGGACGCGCCGCCCGCGTTACCTCGCGCGGGAATCAGGATGCTGCATAGATGACGTTCACTTGATGTAGACGAGACAGATGATATGAATGTGATTATAGAACACCGTCGTAAATATTAAGCGATTAAATTAAGGTAGGGAATGTCTGAGGTGAGGGATACATTCTTTGAAATTATGCTTTGACAAGTTAAGTGCCATCGCTATATGAAACTCTCTTTTTGCTATAGTCTTCTGCATCGTTCTATATTGCCTCTACCACCAAGACGATTTCCTGTGATGTGAAACCACATAGTAATACTATACCTAACGCCACATCTGTCTCTAAAACATCTGTTTTTTTCGCGACACTGGATAAGTTTGCACCCTTAGGGCCAGGAAAGCCCTTCCTCAAACTTCTTACGAAATTATTTGAACAAGACTTCCGATCCGACCTTGCAAAGCGATCGAACTATAAGTTACTCTCACGCGAAACTGGACCCAAAGGAATCGGTGTTTACGTTTAACAATACGATGAATTACATGTGAATTGATAGGGGTGGTTTTCGCGTGTACATTACGGAGAATAGGAATAAAATAGTAGGTTAAATTGCGAGTACTTACTGTGGATACGTGTGAGACAAATATCTAATATGAAGCCGAGGTAGAAGTTTAAGATTTCTTTCTTGCAAATCTGGCGCTTATTGCTTTCATAATGGAGTCTGGATTGGCGTGTGACGAATTCGTATTTTCACTTTATTGACATTTCGCGTTTTGTACGTGAATTATTGTGATCCGGTATTTCTCGGAGTTTTGTCGGTTTTCGGAGAGAAGCGAGATTTTCTACTTAATTTCTTTTGTGTGGGTTCTTGACGGCAAATATTTTAGGGTTATGAAATACAGTGATAGAACTGTGAAATATTTCAGGTGTTTTACAATCAGGTTTTATTTTAAAAACATCTTTAGCAGTGTAAAGGTTACGGTTGTACGGTGGTAAAGCCAAGCCTTAGCCAAGCTCAAATACGGGGTTGGCGGGATAGTACCACCCACTCACAGCTTTTTTGTTGTGGCCAAAGGAAGGTCCGTGGAAAAAAATCTGAGTTTTACGTCAGATAGGTATTATTATTTCTTTATTTGCCTGAATTGTTTTTTAAAGAAAAGATTTCTAATCTGGATCAAATTTTTATACCATTTAAATCTATGTATACCCAATACTCATGCAGACGCCCAAATCTTATTTTTAACTTTGAAAACACCCTGAATAACTATATCAGATACTTATCGTCAGACCCGTTCCATAATTTGAATACCACTATCTTAGGCGACAACCACACTGTTCCGCGATCACCTGATATTATTGTTCTACGGTCAAATGTAAATGAGTACCTGGTGTCGTGAGAATGGGATCGGTCTGGCTTCCCACGAACTATCCGGTTAACCCCGCGTTAACCCTGGGATGGTGCGAAAACTAACTGCGGTGGCCCATCGACCTCAGTGGACAATTTGGTGGCATCGATTGGTTATGCACGAACGACAGGGTTGGAACGAACCTTATTACTTCTATGGCAAGTCGACGGGTCCCTTATAGACCACTGGCGAGTCTGCTCCCCTAAAGTTGCAGAGGTCCTGGGCGACGGTTGCCACTAATCATCAGGTTGACTGTCTGCCGGTGTCCCTAACTAGGCAATCAAAATAAAACTGGCCAAGTGCGTGTCGTGGCACGCACAATGTAGGGTTTCGTAGCCATTTCAATAACGAAATGTTTTTTTGGCCAACTTGTTTTGTCGATTATAATACAAATGTATTATTATCTTTAAAGGTTGAAAATCTTCAACGGAATTTTATATCATAAATAGTTGTATGGAATTTCATTTGAAAATACCTTTTAAATGATACCGCACATGATGGGGTAACTAAAAAAATAATCTATTCTTTAGGTAAATTTGTACCAAATTTTGACAACTTCCGACCAAAAATTCTAGAAGTTATGATACTGTGACAGACTAGGACGGACGGACTGGATGATCTTATAAGGGTTCCTCGTAGGGACTACGGAACCACAGAAAACCTTCCAGAATTCCATTCTTAAAGAGATACATTAACTCTTTTGTTGCATTTAGAAATGCATTTCCATTTCCACTCTTTCAAAGGATAAAGCCTATGACGTCGGCTGTTAAAAGGCTACAGATAATAATTATAACTTTTGTTCTCTTTAGAGGAAAAAAAGGCTTTTTCAGTGTTTTTAATCTGCATGCCTTCACAACTTCGCTCCTTCTCAGCCGGGGGCATTTTAATCTAGTTCCTTGTATACAAACACAAGAACAGACAAACAGAAACCACACAATGCTACAAAGTGTATACTTGAAATTATTGAATTTTTGACTTTTGAACATTATTTCTGTATGTCTTTGATTGTGCAAACTTATAAGGTAATAATGTAATATAATCAAGATTTTAATTTAGATCACCTATTAGACATATTAATTAAACACCCAGCTATAATAGGCAGCAGAAGGAGCTAAACATTAGCCTAAGATTTTTCCCATTTTGATCATCAATAACCAGACATTATACGAAAATGTCAGGGTAGGTTAACCATAGGATAAACCTTATAAACTTTTAGCAGGAAGTATATTCTCATACGCTATACGCTTGGCGCAGTGGTTCGAGCGTAAGCCGCTCGGCTCACTGCAGATGGTGGATGCGGGTTCGATTCCCGCCGGTGTAAACTTCGTAAATAGCCTTTTCGTAATTTTCCCTGGTCTGGGTGTCACTGGGATCGCCCCCAGTCCATTGTACGGTACCCAAAGTACAAGCATTGCTTAGTTTGAGACTATACAGTAGGCGATATGATTATCATAATAAATAATAATAATATTCCATTTATCCCACAAAATAATTCCATCAAGAACAGCCCCAATACTCCAACTATTGTCTAAAAGCATATACGACAGCGGAAATTAGGTTCAAACATTTCATAGATCGTTATCGGCCGACAAAAATTCCTTTAAGCTGTATTGTCGGGGCAGCCGACAACACGCGGCGGGTTGTCGGCGAAACCGACGCCCGGGGCGGACACGCCGGACATGGACCGATCCTGGATGGAGACCTGGGATGTTATTCCGGGAGCGATGGGCGATGTTAGATTGGAAACAGATTTTATGTGCCATAGGCAATGTTGAAACAGAAAGAGTATACTTTAATTTACGAAACTTATCTTTGTAATTCTATAACGATCAGCTTTGGAGGAAACTTGAAAAACAAAAGGTGTTACCGGGATACAGCTGTTGACAGATTTCATAAGTCTACAAAACCTTTAGTACTTCAACTGTCCCACAAAGCCGTTTTAGATTATCAAAGTAAAGTTGCAAAAAAAATAGTATACCTACCCTTTCTGTTTCACCTAGCATAAGTAGTGTGATTATGTGTAGTTGTATTTGCTCCTCAGACCAATGAGAAAAGACACCGCTTACATCAACTATTGTATGAGAATGCAATCGTCCGAAACGCTATGCGACCTATATCTCTGATCTGATGGACAAATGTTTTCTCTTGTTTGGTAGCGAATGATTTAATCACAGCTCCGCTGTTAGAAAGAAGCCCATCAGTTTATTTTTTGTGGTACCTACCTACTTCATCTTTAGAAGTCATCATCAAAATATATTGCATTATCGACCTTATACTAATTTAATATTCAAGTATCACTTAGAAGTTTGAGACGTCGTTATCGGCTTTTTCTTGTATGGCGCCCAAAATTAAGGTAAAAAATGGCAGTTGAGTATTTGGCGCTAAGTAAGTAGGTACCTTCAGTAAATTCTATTACGTAAATAAATATCATATATCGCTCTCAAAATCTAGAATAAGGATGCAACAAACGCGTCTATTGTGGATTTTGACGACCAATAACTATGTAGAGTATTGTAGAGTATTGGCGTTTGCTAACAATGACGGTAGAGACTAGGATACTGATACAACACAGTTGTTGCTTTTCGAACTAATTGAAATTATTGGGAAGTTTTAAAATTACATAATACCAACACAGTGGCAAATCTCAAAGGATTGGTAGAGACATTCGAAGGAGTTAAAAACATTTAAAAAGTACATCTACTGTTTAACCGAACTGTATACGTGTCAGCAATGAACCCATCATGCAGTGCAGGCTTGTCAGAAGGTATATTGACAACAATAAAAATATTATACTCTACCACGAGCAAAGAAATCGCCCTCCATTTTGGTTTACAAAGTGGACAGTCCCATTTTGTATTGTATTGTTATTAAATGTGTTTGTTATTGCTATTTGTTTCTTGAAACTGGCTAAATACCTATTAAACTGGCTACATATTTTTAAAGAAAGAAAAGAGCAAAAAAAAAACTATCAATATCTCTATGAACATGCGTATTATTCATGCTTTACGCTCACTGACTCCTTGACTGGTGGGAATGCTTCGATAGGTATGGGATGTTCTAGGTAAAATTTTGTGCGTAATGCTAGTATTAGGATAGTAGAGTAATGAAACTCACGATAGAGCTACAGATCTCAGTATAATGGTATGTAAAGTTAAGTAAAGTACCCATTAAAGCCTGTATTTTTTATTAATATTAATGGTACCCAATCATAGCGCCTCGTGTGAAGGGGTACGCAGTTGGTGAAAGATGATCCGCCGTCATTTCCCCATCATAAATCAAAACATTTATGTAATAGAGGTTGTATCAACATAAATTTCTCATTTGCTTAAAAAAACACGGGCAAGAATGTTGTCTGACTGGACAAAACCTTGAAATAAATCATTTGTCCTTCTCATGCCCCACACTCGTCTACAAACATCCCATGAATGCTTGGTGATTTGAGTCAAAATCTAACACGCTAGCCCAGTGCTCAATACCTTCATACAAAATTTATTACAAAATATATCGTACAATCGTAATCGTGTCCAACAAAACAACGCTTTTATTGTACTCAAAATGCTTTAAATCTCAACATTTACTTACATTTGCAGCAATTTGTTAATTAACTTTAGACTTACCCTATGGATATCTTACTTCTGAAATTATAACCTTGGATCACAGCGTTATGTTTTATTGTTCTTATTTTTATTTCTCAAGTACTATCTAATTCTTGTTCTTCTTCATACAAATATTCAGCGCGACCAAACAGCATTCCGTGAGTACACAATCGGTTATTATACTAACATTTTCACAATATAAACACGTCCCCCGGCTGTGTTTGCTAACACGACGCCAACTATCGGCGTAAACCGGTATTAATATTGGAAATATGTATAATGATTTATTGCGAAAATGGGGTGCGACCGGCCTGACTACCGCCTTGCCTTGGTTTTGCAATGAGACCGGTGTGAATTGGCGTACATTTTAGCAGGCAACATAATATTTAAATAGGATAATCTTTTAGTAATATAACCTAGTTTAGATTTTTAGCTTGACTTGAATTTGATGTTGATTAAGTTGAATGTGTAACGTCTTATAAAAATCACTAGAATAATGTGAAATTATAATATTACTAGTTGTCTAGTTAGTTAACCCAACTAAATATGTAACCGCTTTAACTAGGAGCTCGCGTCATTAGTTTAATGGCCAGGGTGGAGATTGAACCCGCAACCTCTCAGTAACAAAACCTCCAACCCCTCTAATCATTAGGCTACGATGCTCATTATACAAAGATAACATAGGCGTAAGATCATAAAAATGCACATTGATAGTTTTTTAATGTGCCAATTCAAACCATCCCTCCTATATTAACAATACGCTTCACATGAAATAAAATAAAGAGCTTGGCAAGCAGGAAGCCGGAGCTTTCAGAGGGGATTATGTAGCTTGTGGCGCTTAACTCAGAGGTGGGGGGAGTGGGGACACGGGGACACGGGGCTTCGGAGACACTGTTTTACGATTTATATTATTTTTATTTGTATTGTTGGTTTACTTATAATATTAAGTGGTGGTCTGTTTTATCTTGAACAGTTTATTACGTTCTGAGCATTTCTAATTTTTTAAATGATGACTGTTTCTTTGAGTTAAACAAAGTAAAAAAACAAACTGGTTTTGATAATTCCTTCGTCTTTGTTTTTTCCTGTAAGTCCTGTTTTACCAATGTGTCTACAATATCCATCTTTAACCTTTTCGTCTCTTACTTATATGCTAGTTTATTGAACCGCACAAAGTCTCTACATTTTTGTAGTTACTTAGTGAAGTCAGATACTTCTGAGCTAAAAAATATCAAAAATATATTAGTTTGTTCTGTGCGTGTAGCTGTATTCAACTCTAATCAAAAGATTTGAACAATACCATCAAATTCTCGATCATCTTCCTCTAGATACATTATCTGATCATGTAAATGCATTTCTTTTTTTTCACAATGCAGTCACCTGTTGATCAATCCGCCCAAACATCCTCTTGTTCAAACAATTATATTATTGAACAAAAAATACAAGGTCAATCAAGACGCCGAAGGCAAGATGCCTAATGAAAGGAATTCGATTACTCACTGAGTCAATTAAACGGGGTCCATCGAAGGAGTATCTTCGAGATAGATCTTAATAAGCAGTGTATTTAAACATGTGTCCGTGTATTGGAAATCCGTGTTCATATTTTGGGTAGCTACTTATAAAATAATAAGTAGCTGAAAATTTAATTGCTCAGTGATATCATTCTCTGGGTAGTTTTTAGTGCGGAAGTAACTCTGTCTGTCTGTCGCTCTTTCACGCCAAAGCTACTGAACCGATTTCAATGAAATTTTATACACAGATAGTCTAGAGCCTGAGAAAGGACATAGGCTACTTTTTAATGCGAAAAAGAGTTTTAAGGGGTTGAAAGGGGGGATGAAAAGTTGTATGGAAGTATCGTCATTTTTAGAGCTAGAAGCTTGAAACTTATTTGTCAGGCTGTTGATTCGATATAAATAAAAATGACATTCAAAGTTTGTAAAAGTTTTACCCTCAAGGGTGTAAAATAACAATAGGGAATAGGGGATGAAAGTTTGTATGGAAATATAGCTCTTTGCATTAAAACACTGCAAATAGCTCATTAAAGTATTTAAAGGAAGGTTTTATTTGTAAAAAAATGCCTAAATAATCAAAAATGCTACCCAAAGACACTATTCCACGCGGACGAAGTCGCGGGCACAGCTAGTTATATATAAGTTCTAGAATTGTAAACACTGCATGCTAACACGATTGTAACCTGCTTTGTGTTCAATAAATAAAATAGAAAATTCCGTTATTTCCTAAAAACTTATGTTATGTTTTGGTAAGTAGCTTCAATTATCCATCTACACGGTTAGACCGGCCACGCAACAGAGAGAAACAGAGCTATAAGTGAGAAACAGTTTATATCCTCCCTCTCACTCCGCCGGGTGGGTGATTCGATTGAGGGCTTATTAGGTACCTAAGTCTCTAAATAAAAATATGTTATATCCTCTGAACTTAATTTGTTTAAACAAACGGAACCCAGCTTGCATTGATCTCTTTCCAGAAGGCTCCTCCATCGTT
The DNA here is from genome assembly GCA_918843915.1 of Notodonta ziczac. Taxonomy (NCBI): domain Eukaryota; kingdom Metazoa; phylum Arthropoda; class Insecta; order Lepidoptera; family Notodontidae; genus Notodonta; species Notodonta ziczac. Next base: position 13,161,818 of record OU974037.1, read on the forward strand.
TTGATGAAAATGTAATGATGAAGCAAAATCATCGGGAACCCCTGTCTTGGGCAGTCCCATTTTGTGTTTGTAAATTGATTGAACTTTTGCGTTCCCGGTAGGTTAATTTTAAAACGCTACCCATGAACAGTATCATTTGGAATTGGAATATAATAATAATAATAATAATAATTTATTTATCCCAACTAAAAATAATACAAATTTCTCTTAATTATTAACAAAACCATAACAATGTTATAAATTATTTAAGAGATAATGTTAACGGCTATACTAGTATAAACTGTGTTACAGCCGTCAGCATCTTCGACCCTGAAAGGTTTATTGAAAATTTAACAATACTAATTTGTAAACGTATTTGTTTATGAGGTAGGAAATAAAATTTTGAACATAATAAAAAAATAATAATTAAATAATCATAAAGTTATAAAATAAGAATAACCACAAATGTGTGTGTCTTTGTGTGTGTGTGTGTGTGTATGTGTGTGTGTGTGTGAGGAATCATTGATGAAATGTATACTTACTGGTTATGAAAGCATGTTTATATTTGACGACCGCTTGGCGCAGTGGTAAATTTCGAAAATGGCCTTTTAATAAATTTCCCTAGTCTGGGTGTCACTGGGATCGCCCCCAGTCCATTGTACGGTACCCATAGTACAAGCGTTGCTTAGTTTAGGACCGTACAGTTAGTGTGCTCGTCTGACGATATTTATATAATTATTTATTTATCATATCCAGTTTTAATTTAAAACAAAACGACTCGGTAACAAAATTAGGTAAGGGTCTCAAAGTCAAAGTCAAATCGTTATTATTGTTTACACTAACGGGGGCACAACAAATTGACATTTTTTACATAATTTTCTTAAGTCTACAACCGGATCGGAACACGACTTCGACTGAGAAGATCGGGCAAGAAACTCAACAGGCTCGTCTGTTCAGACGAGCAGCGGCCGGACTGCAAGGAGGCTGCAAAACTGCAGTTGGGATGCAGCTTTGATGCAGTTTATTATAACTGTTTGAAAACTGTATACCTAATGCGCACGCCGCTTGCAGTCAGCCAGCAGTGTTCAGCAAGCGACTTCTCTAAATAGACCCTAAGAAACTAATTACATACGTACATAACTATTACTTTAAGAATTTTAACGGTTGTATATTATTTCTATAACGACATTCGTTAAAGTTTCCGTATTTTTTAAAGACGGAACGCCGCTTACTAGCCCCAATGCACTCCGCCCCTAACAGCAGAGGGGAAGAATGACTGTTGAGAATCTACAGGATTACGTAATCAAATTAATTTGACATATCTGACAGCTGTCACATGCCAGGACAAAATGCGACATCATTCGACGACCATTTTTAAAAACGCTATTTTGTTCACGATAATCAAGGGAATGACTTTGAGTACAAGGGAGCTCATAATTATAGGAGTAGATAAAGTTTTGACTCATTAATGCTAAAATCCTAAAGATTTCAATGAAAAACAGTACTTGAAATATATTATACCTATTTACACAGCTTTTTAAATTCATTGGCTACAGAAAGTCATATTCCATTTCCGAATTTCAAAAATACTGGCAGTGTTCAAAAATTTACTTCCAAATTCAAATACCCCTAACAAAAGTGTACAACAATGGATATCTTCAACCGACCTCCAGTCGATTAAGGTCATTTCTTCCCCACCAAACGACCGATAAAATAAATACGAACAACAATAAAAAAAGGGAAATATATTAAGGCCTCGTTGAGGCCAATCCGGCGTTATGACAGGTGACGCGGCGATCAAAGCCGAGAAACGGCCAGTCATCGCCAAATGATTACCGGCCTCCTTCGATGTCAGATCATTTTCCGACGTTATTGGCTGAGTTTGAAAAAAGAATCCCTATTTTTTTCACCGGCTATTTATGGCTTTAGGGCTATCGGTGTCTGATAAATTGATGTTGGCAGAACGTCGGTTGACTTTTGCCTGGATTTCTTTGATGGATAAGTGAAATTTATTTATATAACTACCTACCAGTACTAATGTCGTGATTTCGTCATCTCTTTGTCTGAAAATACGTGTTAGCAAACGAGATTTGGTACAGCTGCTCAGCTGCTTACCTTATTTTATGAAGGGTCAAGGTCGCCCTCGTAACTGAAAGGATCCGGGTTTGATCCTCAATTCCTCTCTTAAGCCCTAATTGACGTGACCACATCTCTTAAGTCCGGATTGATCAATCGATCTCAAATCTAAGAGCGATCTTGAGTACGCTTTTGACATGACATTTTGTACTAGGATAACAGATGATAAGAATGACATTTCCAAGATAACTCAGTCTTGAGATCAGGCCCTTATAAAAACAATAATTATATCTAAATATATATAACTCAAAGGTGACTGACTGACTGACATAGTGATCTATTCACGCACAGACCAAACCACTGGACGGATCCTGAAATTTGGCATGCAGGTAGATGTTATGACGTAGGCATCCGCTAAGATAGAATTTTGATTAATTCTACCCCAAGGGGATAAAATAGGGGATGAATAATCCCGAAATATTTGTTAAGTTAAATTACACGCGGACGAAGTCGCGGGCACAGGTAGTCATACTATAAATGAATTTCAAACAAAATAACATTTTCTATATGACGTCTTGATGTATTGTCCGTTCGGTCCAAAATAGCACGAACACTCACGCCAAAATGTCAACGATCACAGCCTAAACAATACAATTCTTACACAAACAAAAATGATTAATGAAACCCGAGACATTCTCAGCTAATGATCATAATCGATTAACAAATAAATTATTTCGCTTAATTAAAATCCGTTGGCCTTTTCAAAGCTCTCCATTGTGTTGCCCACCTTCAGAAGACGTTATTAAAGTAACTGACGACCCCTTCGTGATAACACCTTTGTGAAAGGCGGTATTGTGTTGTGCGCTAGCAACACCTAAATCTTCTTTATACGAGGGATGCCTTTTAAGTTTTGTCGTTTGAAGAAAAAAACACAACTAGAACCTTATAGTACTTTTTATTGTTTTTCAAAGTATTCACCACGTTGCTTAATACACTTTTCCATTCGCTCAAACCAGTTATTATAACATTTATTCCACTCTAAAGTGGGGGTGTTCAAAATGGCTGACTTGAAAGCGTCGACTGCTTCTTCACTGGACTGGAACCTTTGACCACGAAGACTTTTCTTAATTTTAGGAAATGTAAAAAAATCGTTAGGGCTTAGGTCAGGACTGTATGGAGGATGGTCAAGAATTTCTACTTTTCCTGCTTCAAATACTCAATCGTTTGACGAGCGCTGTGTGAACTTGCATTGTCGTGGTGCAGGATGATGCGTCGCTTTGAGTTAGATTTTCGAAGTTCGGCGATGACTTGTGGTAAACAAACTGTGGTATACCACTCTGCGTTAACCGTTCTACGATCATCAAGTGCAATAGTAGCAACATGGCCGGTTTTTCTAACGAACGTGGCCACCATCTTCTTTGAAGTGCTTCGAGAACGAACAACTTTAGTCGGCTTTGGCTCGTCTTGAAAGACCCAGATTGTAGATTGTTGTTTGGAATCAGGATCGTAGGCATAGATCCAAGATTCGTCACCACTGATGATGTCGTAGACGTGATTTGACTCTCCTCGGTTGAACCTTTGCAGAGTTTTCTTACACCATCTGACGCGGGCCGCCTTGTGATCGTCGGAAAGCAGATGCGGTATCCAACGGCAAACTAGCTTTCTTACACCAAGCGCTTCATGCAAGATCTTCTGAATGGTTGTCCCTGAGATGCCTAATAGAGCCTCTATCTCTCGATACGTCACATGACGATCTTCGAGAATTAGTTGTCTCACTCCAATGATGTTATCTTCAGTGAATGCAGATTTTGGGCGACCTTCGCGAGATTTGTCACTAACACTAGTATGTCCACGCTGGAATTCTAAATACCAGCGTTCGACAGTCCGCAGACATGGGGCTTCATCCCTGAACACAGATATTAGCTCTTCAAAACACTGAAGCCGTGTCAGGCCTCTTCTAAAGTTGTAGAAAATTATTGCACGAACATTTTCCTTAGAAAGATTCATTTTCGTACGTAACCTGACAGATTCTAATCGACGCTGTGACTAAACAATAACATTAATCCTAATACATTCAACTGTTTTGAGATTCGAAATTTAAACACATTCGAATATAGAACAGTTCCAAATTCAAAATTGCCGGGAATTATGGAAACGACAGAACTTAAAAGGCATGCCTCGTACGCTTAATAGAAAATATTCTTGGCGAAATTAAGCTATTTTGAATTAAGAATGTTTAAAAAAATCTGTTTGCAATTTAAATTTAGGTAGGTAAGTCTTTTTAAAAATGGAACACCCGTTTTAAGGCTATCAGATAACTGGAGTCTTGAAAAAAGTTTTTATTTTTTTTATTTTTGGAAACACGCATTTTGAGAACAGACAAACATTCATAAATAAATGTTTAGGTTAGGAGTAAACTTACGCAAATAAAGACAAATGGAATCGCAATAGTAAGTTACACAAGAATATTCTCTCTTTGTCGTTCAAAGATAGGACGAGTGTGTCAGTGGACTTGGAATGCTCGTGCCGTATCCGCGGTCCTTATTGGAAAAGTTTCCGATTCGGGCCCGCTCCCGAACGAATCAGATATGATAGTAATCGTACTCCCAACGTTCTTTTAATTTCGTTTCTTTTATCTTGTTCGAAGTGGCGTTTCCATGTCATCAAATTTAATTACGTTCTAGATTTTTTTCTGCTAGGTTAAATTAGGTTCTCGGAGCAAATGTAAATTACTATAACATACGTAAAATGGGACGTTACCGCTTGAACCGTATAGGTAATTTTTGCGTGGCATTACCCAATATCAAAATCAACGCCATGTCTTGACCTATCAAACCTGCGGGCTTAGCACGTCGGTAAAGACTTATGTCACTCGGGACACGATAAATTTTATCGCCCCGTGATTCTTGTCTTATTTGCTAACATGGCTGCCAAGAGAGATACAATTTGACGTCTTGACAAATCTTCTCACGGTGTGGTAAAACGAGCACAGATAACATACTATCTACAACACCTTCGTTCATTTTGTTCATTCACGGGCGCATACACTATGTAACAAAAGGACTGGCAGAGTGAAACAGAGTTATGCAAAGAAACAAGATGCCTATAGACCATAGCCATTAGTATTGCTGTCTGTCTATGACCCCAAGAATATAGCTATTTGTCTATGACCTAACCTATAAACTTTTTATTGTTTGTCAACATTCCATTTCTAAGAAAAAATAATATATTGTTTAGATTTACGTCTTTTACGAAAGAACTTCGTCTTCTTATAGTTCGTCGTCTTATCCGATGGAGTCCAAGAAAGTGTAAGTACTTACTATTTACTGTGGTATTGATATAAATCAAATAAATTTACACATGATGAAAAAAGACATTAGAAAACAATGAACATATTCTTTTATTTTTTTCAGTGTAAGAAGCACAAATGCACAATTAAAATACTTGGTGGACTACATGTCTGTAAATACATTATTTGCCAATGGGGAGTTCACTGGGCCATTGGGGGCCCGGAGAATCACGAAGGAATGGGAGAAACTTAGTGGGTTTCTCCGCCAATATGGTCCCGATAAGACCGTGGACCAGTGGAAGCACGCAAGTAGGTACCTAAAGTTCGAAAATTCTATGGTTACTCATTAAACTGAAAATAAAGTCGAATAATTAATTATCATTACAGACATGGCGGGATTTAAAACGGAAGGCACGGAGGGAGAATGCCGGTGTCTATAAAACCAGAACAAAAACTGGTAACATATTAGATGTGCCGGTTGTAGCCGATATGACTCTAAAGGTTTTAGATGCAATTGGGCATAGCTGTTCCACAGGCATCGGCCCAGAGAGAGATGGAAAAATTACCCAGCGTGGTAGCAAACTGTAAATAAACATTTACATAATAATAAGGGTATATTTGGTTTATTAGGTAATTATTTCGTTGGTGTAAGTGTTAGTCTACATAAATCAGTGTTGTAGTCTGCACATTGCACACAGAGGGTGACATAGGCAATTATGTGTAGATAATAATATAGTAATTGTGTAATTATATAATAATAACATTTAATTTGAATTAGATAGGTATTAACATAGTCATAAGTCTTACTAACAAGTATGGATTATAAATGACCTAAAATGAATAAATGAATTTATTTATTTTATTTTAACACTTTTAGGAAAGCTTACAGCTAAATAATACAATAACAAAAAGTATAAAGTAAGGTAAGGCCAATTATGAATTGAATAAGGTACTTGCATTGATATTACTGCATCAACAAATTGGTTTAGATGCTTGCTGACCGTGGTTTGAGCAATGGCCAGACAATGGTCTTGGCCAGTTGGCCTCTGATAACTACCATCTCCAAGTAATCGGATAGATGACAGAATCTGAAATCACAATTTATGTAAGTAGGTACCTACCGAGGTGACGACTATGTTGATATATGTAGGTATCACATAGAATGGCTAGGTAGAAAACATATCCATACCTTGGTTGTGGGGACGGAGTTCCCCTTCGAGCACACTGCACAAGTACAGCGCCATGTCCTTGTTTAACCTATAAATTCTAATGAACTCCGTATTTGGGAGTTCAAAGGGGTTATTGGCGTCCCTTATTCCCCGCCTTTGCACTTTTCGGGCGTTATATTGCGCCCACTGCGCTAATAAAATAATTCACAAGCGCTTGCGACATAATTTTTTTATTTTATTTTTGCGAAATGAATTAATTTATACTTTGTCACTACCTCCCTTCGAGCGTGATAAATTATTTCGCGGAGAGTTGTCAAATTGGTCTCACTGTGATAAGTTTTGGCACCACGTGCTAGCAATTAAGATAAAATAGTCTTATCTATACGTCAAACTCGTTTTCTCAAATGTCAAACCTTTGTCACAGCACGCCATGTTAGCACATAAGACAAAGCGGCTATCTCGCCGCCTAGGGCGAGAAAATCTGTGATAAAAACTTTTGTCGTGACCATGTGCTAGGCCCGCAGAAGGGAGATTATCATTGCCATTCATTCCCAGTTTTAAATTGTGATTATCGGTATCAGTTTCATGAAAGTATAACATAACCTTATCACTAACTACACACACACACCCAGATACTGTTATTCAAATTCAAATCCTAGATAAATAGGACTGAATTTCAAAAAATATATATTATATATATAAGATTTGACCCTCGTTTTCGAGTTGTATTACCATAAGTCTAAGTTAACTCTTATGCTTAATGGTGAACCAAACGATAGCACGCTTAAAAATCGTGTAGCGACATCTATCGAAGATTGGTGTAAACTTTTTTTTAAGGTGAGATTGGACGATGAATTAATCTGATGAGTTCCTCGTAGTTATTTATTATTATTACGCACATCCCACAGTTAATATAGCTGCAGTTGAAATTAATTGATTGATAGATTTAACAGGTCAACCGAAACTTCATTTGGGCCAGCTTCAAGGTACTATTAACAAATGCCTAAGTCGGTATGTAGTTACACAACTTTATAAAGGCTGATCTAAACTCCATATATTATCGATTTTTACAAAGTTGAGTGGAAACGTCAAAAACTATTCGAACTAGCTTTAGTTCTGACGGGGATTTAAACTATTTTATTGGGGTAAAGCTGGTAATATATCAGCTAAGCTGGTTGGGGCTAGGCCAAGTTTGGATCGAGCTAGAGATAGGTCGTCGACGGTTTTTTCGTCAACGTAACGTCAAATTTTAGTTACGTTAGTCCACAAGTCGATTAACTAGTTGAAATCATTTAATAGTTAACGTGCTATTTAATTTGTATACTTACTTTGCAACGATCATTACTTGTTTCCGTTCCAACTTCAAGAATGTAACTCTACAATGTAATGTCAGGACCATTTTTAAAGTTCTTGTAAACGTCGTTTGAAAATTAAACTAGCTGATTGATATACGATAAAACAGGCGAAACGTTTACAAATGATCAACGGTCGATTTAACCAGTTCGTTGATTTTAAGTCCATCCCCAGATAGAGCAGTTCAATTGCTTCATAATCTTGCTCAATTTAAACTATTCATATAAATAATAACTTACTGTAGACGTTGGTTTAGTGGTAAACACATTTTTTTTCTATGACCTTGGTAGACTCGGATAAACGGTACACTTTAAGGTAAATGGTAAGTACCTAACCGTTACTCAGGATGTCTGCAACTAAGAGGGGTAAATGAGGTGCTAGATTTTTGGGGACCTAACTTTTAAGGAAACGGTTTTGTAAAAGATACGACTTAACCTTTATTGCCATCAATACGAAGTCCAGTATACAAATAAAATTATGAATCAACAACGTGGGTGTCTCAAATAAATCAACGAACAAGATTTGTGCAAATCACAGGTAAGGATATCTCCTAGATTGTTTGCTGTTGGATAAGTAAGTACCTAGATGAACATTAAATAAGTATCACAGGGATTGATAATAAAACACTAGTAGAAAGTAAATAGAAAAATAACCAAATACCTATGTTATAAAATGTGTTATATAATACCATTTGATACTTATGGCCTTGGAGCCTCTTTAATTGCTCATAATATTAACGTATGTCTAAAAAAGGTTGAGAAGAGTGTGGCCACGCTTAATTAAGTATTTTAACAAGTTTCTTTCTATTATCAGATACCTACAAACTGTGGCCATCATTTTTGGTATGACTTAGTGGACCTGTATTAATTGTGGATTCACAATTACCTCCACTCTCAATATAACTCCCCATCTTTTAACATTGATCATAGTGTTCTAGACTATGCCATAACTGTTAATCAATGTAAGAAAACTTAGGCCCGTAATATATAAATCTATCTCAAGTCTGATAGCGATCTTAAGTTGGTACGCTTTGACAAGTCATTTTATGCTGGTATGACATTTCCCAGATTGGTCAGACTTGAGATAGACTTATTAATACCTTAGATAAGTAAGTCCATTAAAATTGGCAACTTCTATTTTTTTATTTTGGTCTTAATTTTTAATTGGTATTCCAAATCTTCGAATCTAAGCATCCTTCCGCCATTAAGGTGCATCAGACATGATTTAAAGCCTCATTCTGATGGTAATACATAAAACGGACAGTCATTGGTGGTTTACGGTTCGCGGAAGATCTATAACTTGTTACGGGACATGTTTTGAACTCACGGATGATTCAGAATTTAGTTATTTATCTGTTTCCGGTGCACCGACATCTCTTTACCCAAGAGTTACGCGGCTGGTTTAATAGGTTGCGTTGTTTTCTTTATTATTCATAAAGTATGTAATGATTCAGCATTATATGGATTCGATTGTTATCTTCCATTATGCTGCATATATCCCTTAATTACTGCGCCGGTGTCGTGTTTTATGACGTCATAAAACTTATAATTAGCTCCCGCGCACTTTGCGAGAGCCTAATTAATTTTTTTATTTAATATTAACGTAGGACGGATTTTAATGACGTGCTGTGGAGTCTTATTAAAAGCATAGGTATGCATGCACTATAGAAGGCAGTGTCGAGTGTCAAACGTTGATGATTTGAATTTCGAGTCTTTGGTTGTTAGCGCCATCTATTATCAAAAGAAAAATAAGTCTTCCTTCCTTACTATTAAAAAGTTTTTCGTTAGGAAGTAAGATTCGTATTTTTATTTAAAAAAACGGTCATGTTTATTTGGACTTTTTAAAAAACCAAGTCAGCAAACAAGCTCACGCATGACCCGCCTAAGATTAAGAAGTGAACTGCCCAGGAATGGAACACCTTGCCGGCGTCTTTGTTCCCGGTTGACTATAACCTGGATGTTTTCAAGTCGAGAGTGAACAGGTACATTCTATGCAAGTATGCACCACCGTAGACCACATCGTCACTTACCATCAGGTGAGATTGTGGTCAAATACTTGCCAATATCGAAAAAAAAAATGTTAATACATGCTTGTAATTACCATAGACATTGCTCACACTTTGCTGGCCTAAAGGGGAGTGGGACAGGGGAAGGGGAAGGAGGAGGAGTTTGGGATACTGGCTCTCTCACTCATCTACTCGAAACGCAACTATAATACCTACTTTACGCCGATCTTCTGTGAGACGGTGGTACTATCCAGCACAAATGGTCGAGCCAGCACAAATCATACATCTATGACTTAAGTATAAAATCAAGACCTGTCTTATAGTTTCATATAGGTCAATTATTACACATAACATAAGTAGGCATCTACTTATCATACGTAGTAGAGGAACGTTTTATTGATTAAGTAATTGATTAACATAATTTGTTTTAATAGAATCACCTGTACAAATGTCAGCTCAATTGTTATCGATTAATTATATCCCAAATACTTAATTTGATAAACGATGGTCACAGTATAGAATGACGTCATTATGACACGAGTAAATCTTCTCTATAGATTGTGGATGACTATTTTGAACATCTTCCCATCGCCTCCGTGGCGCAATTGGCTAGCGCGTTCGGCTGTTAACCGAAAGGTTGGTGGTTCGAGCCCACCCGGGGGCGTTCCTTTTTGTGTACTCTTTAAAAAATACATTGATGCTATATTTACGTATTATTCACAGGAACTAAAGATCCATTCTCCATAAAAAATCAATCCAGGTCCAAATTTGACATCCCAAAATCCCTACTTTCGACCTTTAAATATAACAGATAGATAGGTACAATACGAAGCGAATATGTTAGGTATTTGGATACAATACTCCAACGGCACTACAATAGAAAACTTTAAACTACATTGAAATCGTTTATTTTGTTTAGGCCTACGGGGGCACTTACAAATTGTTTATTTTACTTTTTTTATAGCACCGGATCGGAACGCCACATCGGTGAGACGATCCGGCAAGAAACTCAGCGGGCTTGTCTTTTAACTTTTTGTTACATTTCTATTATTTTTTAAATCGTCAGTTGCTTATATAGTTAAAGCATTCCAAAATCAAAACAAATATGGCGACCGCTTCCAATTAATAATGCTTCCGTGTTTATTTCGGCGTAAGACATCTCTCCTCTCATTCTACCTTCAATACAAAAGAAAAGGAGGTAACATTTTGATAGAGATACTAATTAGACCACCCGTTGATACGGCACTTAATTACCGCGGAATCAAGATTAGTTTTCTTTAAGTGATTAATTTTAATTGCCCTCCATAAATCTACGGGGTTTAATGTATTTTGATAACACAATTATTTTTTAAAAACCAACCTTAAAATAAATTATTCTCAATCATTAGTCTTATTTCGTTTGAAATGCCGTAATTATATTCTTACGATTTACTTGTATTAACTCAGTCAAAATATACAATTTATTCCGTCCACAAAATATAGTAGGTACCTACTATTTGTAGAAAACTGTTTAATATATGGCATTAAAGTTATAGCCAAAAAACTAGTTTATCTGAATCCTTTCCTATATGTTCAGTATAACACCACGAGACAGGTGGCGCAAAAAGCAGACCTCTTTGTTACCAAGTTATGGTCGTAAAAACCTGGACACGAGCGACATCTGCCGGTGACAATGAGAAGATTTATCACCTACTTTCGCCATAGAAGCGTCTGTGCTTACGGTATGGTTTATGTTATGGATGTTGGCGGGATCATAATGAATATAATATAATTATAATTGCAACGAGAACAGTTTTTTTATTATTTGTATATATAACAAACATGCACACCAATTTATTATGATTTTATATCTATTTTTGCAGTCAAAAAGGGGACCGAAGTATTTTAGTTTTATTCCTAGACTTTCCTCATTTATTGCTTTTCCAAGTCATCCCCCATTAACGGCCCGTTGTTTATGCAGAACGAAAGTAAAAGCAGTAGCTAAAACAGCTTAGGTTAAGAAGAAACAACATTAATTTACTTTAAAAATTAAATAGCACGAACTACTTTGCTGTTTTTATTACTTTTAGGCAAAACTTCAAAGTTACTTGCCTTGAAGAAACTGGCCGTAGCTTATTTTAATTTTGTGTTAAGCAAGTCATAGGTAACCAATAATGTTTTTAGATTGGATTATATGATTTTTTTCTAGGTTTTCGGATTGTAGCAAGCCGACATTTTTTTTTTTTTAAATCTCGAGTCCCATAAATGTGACTTATATTTGATGCCTTACACTATACTTCCAACGCTGTGTTCCAGAATTGAAATCCTCAACTTGTACCAATGAAGTTCTTACGTACAGCTATAGATATTTATATATTATGTAGCTATACCGACGTAAAGCGTAGATTTTTTGCTCTGACAACTCGAAAAAGTAACAATTTCAATAAAACGTAATGAAATCGCCTTCGCTCAACAGCCCGTGCGTTTGGCAAACAAAATCACAACGGTTACACTAAAATTTAAATATTTGCAATGCTAACGAACCATTTTGAATAATTAAATTCGAATTATGACATGCAGTATTTAATTTAATTTGAAAAAAATGGGAATGAACGGTCTATTTACTTTTGTACTTTTATTATTTGTAACTAAACGTCAAAGCAATTTGCTGAACCATTTATTTTACACTAGGTAAGACATTAGTGTCCAAATCTAAATATATATAACTCAAAGGTGACTGACTGACATAGTGATCTATCAAGGCACAGTCCAAACCACTGGACGGATCGGGCTGAAATTTGGCATGCAGCTAGATGTTATGACGTAGGCATCCGCTAAGAAAGGATTTTGATGAATTCTACCCCCAAGGGGATAAAATAGGGGATGAATAATCCCGAAATTTTTGTTAACTTAACAAAAATTTCGGGATTATTCATTCAATTACACGCGGACGAAGTCGCGGGCACAGCTAGTTAATAATAAACGTAAGAAACAGGTAAGTACCTAACAAATTACTTTGTGACTAATTGCTTTAAACATCACATTAAAATAGTAATAATTAATTTAATAATTAAACTTCAAATCTCTTTCCAATATAATTACAATACCTATTTGCAGTTTACGAACAAAAAATATTTCGGCGAAATTTACCAGACGTTAGTAGTTTTAAATAAAATACAAATAAAGGTGCACGATTGCCCTCTAATTAATGACTAATAAAGTACATTTAATCTTCAATCTTTATACCGAATAAATAAAACCTTTTTTTAAAAGCAACGAGGTTTACACAAACCTTATCCGATCACACGTGTAGATAACAAAACTCCCGAACGGTAAATTATTTTAATTTAAAATTAAAAATAAAAGACTAATGACAGCGGGCGGTTAGGGATGTCCTTTATAAAGGCGGCGGGAGGCTAGAGCTGTCCTTTTTATAGTTTTACCTTTATTAATGCGTGTTTTTAAAGAATTTATGTTTGACATCTGCGACTGTGTGTCGGCTACCCATCAGTTGAAACTTTTTTGAATATTTTTTTATTTTTGTCAGAGAGTTTACGTTGTTTTAATTTCTGGACGGATTATAACAATTCATACCGACGTGCAATGTCCTCATACTATTACCGATACCTACTAAATTTATTCATCAGTTTAGACATAAAGATGAAATAAATAAAAATGCACGTGGATCAAGATAAATGATGTAACATTATCTTAGAATATTCCTCGTACCATATTATTAAAAATACCTTCAAATCAGTCATAATTTTTGTATTCCGAAAATGTTACCTGTTCCTTATACTCAAAATTCATTGTGTAATATCCCGAGGCACAAACAATTTAAGTATCATTTAGACTCCATTTTAGAGGGATCCCCTCAATTATCTAGATAGAGGTAATTCGTCCAATTATTGAAATTGTTGCCTCCGACGGAATTGTTGATTTATTTATTCTACGGTTGTTTTTGAAGGCTTTAACTTAGAATTCGAATTTGAATAATTCGAAATCGAATTCGTATTATCTTAGTTTAAGTTTCCTTAAACAAATTTATTGTTGTATTTACTGCTATTCAAGAATTGCGCTGCAGTTTACTAAAGGTATATTCTTTAGTTAGGGTGACCGTCTACTTGGGCTCTGGCCCGCTCGCCCTGACCAATAGAATCGCTTCATTCCAATGAGCTTAAGGCAATAAAGCGAGCGGGCCAGCTTGCCCAGCTAGCCCGCCCTGCTCAAGTCGGTCAATATTCTAATATATAAAATCCTCGCGTCGCGGTCTTTGTTGCCAAACTCCTCCGAAATGGATCGACCGATTTTCATGAAATTTTGTGTGCATATCGGTTAGGTCTGAGAATCGGTCAACATCTATTTTTCATACCTATAAATAATGTATATGGCAGAACAACGTTTGCTGGGTCAGCTGTAATCTTATGTTTTTATTTATTTATTTTCTCAATACATACAAACATCTTTACAGGCAAGACCCAATACGATATTGTTGCAAACTTAAAAATTCACCCAAAGTGCAACAGAATAAGTCCAAGTCCTCAGCAATGAGGTTGAGAGTGCGGAGTGCGCTCGTGAGCGGCGCCTCGCGCAGCAAGTTAGTTCGCGCGCGCGGTTCCACCAGCAACCGCGGCTGACGACGACGACCCACATACCCGTCTGGCACGGCTAGCTCCGCCCTTCGCAATATATCCGCATTGTGTATCTTCCCTCTAATTACCTTAAAGATATAAGTCGCTAGTGTGAGCTGCCTCCTGACCTTAGTTCATTATATCCGACCATCCCCAAGACAAATAGGGTTGGATACATCAATGGATAAAATGGATATACCCCACCCCTTTTATTGTACCTATAGCTGTCAGTTTCCGAGAATAAATAAATAAAATTCGCCAAGTGCCATGTCGAGCCATGCACAATGAAGGGTTCAGAGTCATTGAAGGTAATCTGGTTAAAATTTTACCCCAGGTTGAAATAGGTACTAAAGTTATATACATACTACTACTGACATCTATCGACACCATTAAATACTAAGAAATAGACTAATGAACATAAAACATACATTTATTGCTGTTATTTAATTGGAATTTATTACACAATTTAAAGCACAAATAAGTAACATAAGGCATGTGTTTCGCTATGTTCTTCAAATATTTATTTTTCATAATGTCAGACATTCAATGTTAAGTAGGTAGGTACCCCAATCTCATAGGGGCGGTGCACACAACTGCGAAGTTAATATACACTGTGCAATTAAAACGCACGGCACACCTTTGCGGATTACCCTAACTGCGTTTTATTAACAATGTTCATAGCGTGCGACTTGAATATTTTAGAAAGTTGTGAGTAACGTCTTTTCTTACAAATGAGTATCTACTAACTAAGAACTAATTAGGGAGACGTGTTCATTATGTTTGCGTTATATGAAGCCTAATATTTTCAGATTTATACTTTGACAAAAAGGTCTCTTATGTTTTCACGACCGCTTGCCGTAGTGGTTCGAGCATAGGCCGCACGGCTTTGCAACGAGTGGTTGTGGGTTCGATTCCCGTTAGTGTAAATTTCAAAAATTGACATTACATAAGTATTTGCTTTAATTACAAAACATATACTAAAAATATTTAAAAAACTTACTAAGATCTATAAAAATAGTTTATATTGTCTTACTTTTTTTCTCAATATAAATACCCCTTTCTACTATTTTATAATCCAAACGAGTTTTAGAGATTTTATATTAATTTAACGGTTAACTATTTTATCAGTCGCTCCTTACGCAAAATCATGCATTACCCGGACAAAATTATACTGATTTGAACTTGATTTGAGTTAAATTAAAAGTTCAACTTTAGTACCTATCCCAGTTTGGACAGACATCACTCAAACGGTCGTTGGGCCGTCATATCAAACGAAAACTAGCGCTTGCCCGCGAGCTCTACAAACTGCCACTGTTGTTTTTATGCAGAGTTTCAAAAACGCTGTTAGTACCAGCGTAACTTAATTGCGGTTACGTACAGACCCATGTAGGTAGGCACTAGAAACGAGGCAAAAATGCAATTGCAACATTTAATTTCCTACTTACGTTTGCTTGTTACCCTTATACAAACTTAAACTGTTCGTTTTGTTAAGACTTACGGGGAAACTTTTTTCTAAAGTCCACAACAGGATCGAAACGCAGCCGAGTTTATTCCATAGAATATGACACACAAACTCCAGAGGACCGCTTTATTATTGCTATATATATGGTAGATCTACTGTTATGCTCTCTAAAAAAATCCGCACCGCTCGTACCGAAACCCCACATTGATTTAATAGTAAAGAGCAATTCAATAATGCTTGAATGATTTTTAATATTCAAACAATTCGTTGCTCCGATGTATTGTCCATTCACCAACATCAATATTCGGTCGAATCACCACCGTCCACACTTTTGTAATTTTAAACCCTAACCGAATATCTCTAGAGTTCGAAATTGTTATTTGATTTTTCGAAGCTACATTCTTTAACTAGATACTGTCGGGAATAATTGTAGGGATGCCATGGAGCAATATTTCACAGCTGATCGAACATTTTCATTGGATAGAAATTTTTAAACTGTTCACGGTTATTGAGCTTATGAAATTTTTGGTTAAAATATCAAATAAATTCTTTAGAGTTATAAAAGTACCTATTTCTTTGCAGCCCCAAAATGTTCATTCAACAATGTTATTGCTTGTTTTATTATATTCAAACTTATATTGGTAAACATAAGAGTAAAAATTGTAACACCGAGTACTGTGAATAATTCTAAAATAAATGTTCATCACGTATAATAAAAACTTTCCGCCCAGAAACTAGCGATGACAGTACTCCCTCGTTATAAAACAATTATGACCTGTAACACAAATGTAACCATCAACATTTAACTGAATTTATTTGTGACTTTACTCAAATTGCAACTCCATAATGACTTCTTTTAATTTCATAAAATACTTACCGTACCGTTACATTTCCTTTAAAATTCCTTTGAGCTGCTGCATAGACCACAAAGTTCGTTGTGACCGAGACTTTCCTCTGAGCGTAACTTTCCTTGTAAAATAACGCAATTAAATATTTCCGCTCTCAATATTTTAAAAGAGTTTTTATCTGGGAAGATGTTGTTATATCCCTGAAATATCGATGCTTGATGCTTTTGTGATTTTATAATGTACTTTCATACAATTCAATTCATTTTAAGCGTGCCACTATAAAAAAATCTTGATTTTTGAGGTAGTTACTTATAAGATCTCTAATGATGAAAGAGTTGAATACACTCTAAAACTTATTTGTACACTAATCACTATAAAATAAAAGTATAATTATACAGCTACAAATCTTAGTATCATTGGCAATAAGTTAGGATTTCTTACTCTTTATGCAATATAATTCCTTAATATAGACGAAAAGTCAAGTAAAGCCATTAAACATTAGATATAATACGACAATCAACCACAAACACTAATATAAGTAACATCCACAAACACAATCTAAAATAAGTATTTCATAACTAAATCCACTGAAAAGAGCATCAAAATCCTCGCACTATGAAACTGAGGAGTAAAAAATTAATGTCGCCCAGCAGAAAAGCAATTTCGTCAAAAAATATTATATAGCTTTTTAAAAAATTGCTCTTAATATTTCAGACGGTGTACAGGCGGCTCTCAAAGGGTGAACGTAACGAAATCTTGTTAAAGTTAATGAACAAACTTAGAGAGTCTCACTTAAATAAGACACTTGCTTTGCCACCCTAGTCGGAAGAGGAGCGCTGTCGCTCTATGTCGCAATAAGGTATCTCTGCAATAGTATGAATGAATAATGTTATTTTTATTATAACTACAGCCAACGATCCTACTATATATTATCCTACAAATATTATAAATGCGAAAGTTTGTGAGTGTGGATGTATGTTTGTTACTCTTTCACGCAAAAACTACAGAACGTATTTGGATGAAATTTGGAACACAGATAGTTTATAATCGGGATTAACACATAGGATACTTTGTATCCCGATAATCCCGAAATTTTTGTTAAGTTAAATACTACGCGGACGAAGTCGGTGGGCACAGCTAGTAATATTATAAATGTGAAATTTTGTGAGTATGGATTTATGTTTGTTACTCTTTCACGCAAAAACTACTGAACGGATTTGGATGAACACAGATAGTTTATAACCTGCATTGACACTTAAGTCTACGCGGACGAAGTCGCGGGCAGCAACTAGTAAAATATAATACTGTAAGTGAATCTAAATTTTTAATTCTTTAGTTTTTTTGTGAGACCAATAAATAGAAGTGTTATCATAATAAGGACGCTATCATTGAGAATCCTAGTTGACATAGATACTGGATAAGGATATATCCTAATTTTAGAATTGCTTACCTTTTGAAATCCTCACTCTACCTCAGGTTTTCTGAATATAAAGAATTTATTAGCATTTATTAATAACTGACACCTGTCAATTAGAACTAGAACATTCATCTTACATTGTATATAAGTCTTTCAATTTATCTTATTTTATTTTTTATTTGGAGAGCCACCCTCGGAAATGCTAAGGCAAACCTTCCACCATATACCTCGTCAGCGCAACCACGACCACTCTGACAAGAGTGCCCGACTAAGAAGAAGATTTTTTATTTATCTAAACGACATTATATGTGTGTATGTTAATCAATTATCTCGAAATACTTACCTCGATACTAGTAATAGGTTTTCACAACAACTTAAGCGGCACTTACGTGAAATCTTGAGGAGTTCCCTCATAATGATAGTACGTCTTCGCGTTTTTCCCGTACTCACCGAGAAAACTTTGAATAAGAAATATGAAACAAGTTGGAACATAAAATATAACTTTGGCGAAAGCTGTCTGCCGTCAAAAAGAATGGGTATACATCCATAAATATATTCTTTTGCGTCTCCGAGTTATTAAAAACAAAGCAATTGTTTGGGAGTTGCTCGTAATAAATGAGAAAGTTTGGAGTTTAGATAGATGTTTGTTATTCAATTACTTACCTATTCGCTGTATTTTGGTGAAACAGATTTAAATAAGATTTGGAATGGAGAAGACTGTAGTAAACTAATACTTCATTGAATGCATACTTGTTTCCATGCATGGGTAAAATATCCGTTAATTTCATCAGTTGCTATTACTTTATCGTCAAAATTATTGAAAAAAATATTCATCTACTTGTTTATCCTCAACTGTACTCATTCATCTCATCTATTGTACCTCAGTTAATTGACTGCAACGCATGCACCATGATCAAATATAATAATATTATACCCATCGATATGTCAATAGCGGAGCAAACATCTGAGTATTGAATCAACAACTTTTTAGTACCGCCGCTGCGGGGCGTCGCGTCTGTGTCCACAACGAGACAGGATTTCCTCATTACTTGATCTGGTTTGTCTATGACTACATAATTTTGACCAGAGAGATATATAGAGTGGGTATGTTCGATAATGTTTAAGCTGTGCGGTCTTCATTTGACTCTATTTGTCGATTCTTCACTTATGATGGGCGCTGGGCAAACTCAAAAGTTCATAGGTATTTATACATTTGATTATCACTATTGTCCTCTAGCAATCCCACTTAAAAGTCGTAATTTGCGTAACTGTGATTTAAAATAAAAACACTCATAAAATTAACTTTATTTAAGTCATTGTAAGAAGTGCGTAGATTAAAATACTTCATTTTCACACGTTTTGAGATTTGTTTTAATGTTGGGCAAGTAGTACAGGCTTTGAAGTAATGAAGCGATCCTATTGGTCGACACGGGAGGGCTCGCTTCGTAGCAAGTGGACCCTATTGGTGGGTTCGTATTGACGGTTTTGACCAAATATACAATACGCACCTACCTACTTACGTATTGATAAGGTGATATCTACTATAAATTATTGATACATATCTTAACAAAAGATGATCAAGCTGGTTTACTTGCTACATATTATATTTGTATATATATGATCAGACAAAGCCTTAAAATGCCGGACGGACAGTAACCTGCAAATGTCAAATAGGGATAAAGGCTAGAAAGGTATCATTACCAAAAATATTAAAGCTTATCACATCTTTCACTGGATGCTGAGCCTATTGCGGTTAATAAACTTTTTCCAGTTATACCCCCGCGGTGTTTTATGTTTGTTCTACCCAAGTTTAGTGGTCTCGTGACCTTATCAGATATTCAACTAGTTTCATTTTCAAACTGTGATAGTTCTAGAAAATGATTTATTTTAAATTTAAATTATTTGTACTTGAATTTAAATATTAGCGATGAATTTGAAAATTGTTATTTTGCATATTTTATTGTAATGATTAAGTATTTATATTCGTCTTAATTGAAATCTATGTTTTTATTGTCAGACAAACACAAATTGTAAGGCAATAATCTAAGCATCGGTTTTACCTACGAGGTTATTCCAAGTTACACCCAGACCAGGGTAAATTACTTAAGATAAAGCCAGTTAGATTCAATTCAGAGGATCAGGTCGATATCAACCCGACGACACAGCTCGTTCGGTGTACAAATTAATAAGGTATTTAAAATTCTAATATAGACAACTTGTTTCCAGATAATTTTGCCATGATCTGGCAACAGACAACCCATTTTCTCCAAAGCCCTACACTCTTTGATTTCTTACGTTAAAAAGCCGTTAAAATCGATTAATTGCAAACTATTTTTCTCACACCGATCGAGAGGCGATTACTTCGTTAAAGATCGTAAAAGGTCGGGACGTGTCGGAACCTTATTACCGGAGCGGTACGTCGAATGGAACCTCCCGGAATGACTTCGGAACTCGACTTCTGGCGCTGCAATTTAAAACAAAGTTTCGAAAATGGAACGCTCTGAGACTCTTAATTGAAATAGTTGAATTTCTCGTGGGAAGATTTTTTTGAAATTTTATTCTAGTTTTTTTTACGTTTCTAATGCCTGTTCTAAATTCAAAAGTTTAGTTTTGTTCGGCCAGTAATATTTTCTGTTGCGCCCACGTCAATTTTCTTAACGTTTTTTGAACCAACTTTAAAATAGGATAAGGTTACATATTGTTTTCTTATATTTACGCGAAGACTTACACATTGAAATAAAACTATTTTACGGATTTTATCGCGTTTATTTAGTTTGTTATGTTCCCGACGTTTCGGCTGAGGATAAGGTTTATTCTGATATATATTTTTCATTATGTGCGTGTGTTAAAAAGCAATCTCCTAAATGTTTAAGTTTTCACCCTTCGCTTTATTTAATCCAACACGACACACGGAATTGTTTAAAAGGGTCAAAAATCGGCACACGATTCCCTGGCTAGCGGTCCGTGCTGGTAAATAATTCGGCGAGTGGGCCCGTCTTCATACATCTTAAATGTTACGTTATTTATGTCGTGGTGCGGCGAACCGCAGGCTTTATTCTCTCAAATGTTCGGGGAAAGAAAAATGAAACAAGTTTTCGCATAAATAAAAGTTTTACCTTCCGACTGGTGCGATGACGCGCAAACATTTTTGTGCCCTTATGAGCCGCCATTTTGGTTTATCAACGAATCACACCATTTTAAAATGATCGAGTCAAGAATTTGAATAGAGTCTAATTTGATTGCTTGGCTGGGAAGGTGACTTTTTATATTAAATATTTTCTTACTTGAATCTATTGAAATATCAAATTATTTCTTTTAAAACTTCAAGACTTTTTTATGTGTCTTGAGTGTCTGGCATTGAGTGTCCCTCTAGCGCCTTTAAGAGTGTGGTTGAAACTCATCGCTGACATTTCACAACTTTGATCGGTGTACTGTGATGAAAAAAAAAAATTCACGATGATTCAAATTGGTGTTAATAATTGGAGATTTATGGAATATTCTGATCTGATAGGATTTGGCTGTAATTAAAAGGGGTACCATAGACACATTAGGAACTCTTATAGTTTCGCCATATCCGTCTGTGCGTTCATCGGACGTCACAATCATTTTATTAGGGCTACTAATTGACCTAACGATAGATTTTTGTTACAAAACTGTGTATGTATTTAAAGAAAGATTATTCCAGGGTACCTCCCGGACTTGGGAAGAAGAGTGAAAATAAATATTTACCTACCCGCTCGAGTGGAGAATAGGTATTTTATAGTCATTTTGAGGTTTCATTTGCAGTATTTAAAAAAATATGCTCAATATTCAAAGTGGCCTTTTTACGTGAGTTTATGATATAAAAAACCTGGCTAGTCAAAAATATTATTTCGTTATTCAACTGGCTACGGAACCCTACAGTGTGCGTGGCCTAATACGCACTAGGCTTTTTTTTAGATTGGTTTTAATTATTAATTATTTGTAGAGCTTAGTTTTACATAACTTTCAACTACTTTTATAATCCCACTGTGGAACCGTTTAACTCAGTAGAGTTTAATGTAGAGGTGTTTCAAAGCTTTTACATGCCTAATGTTTGTATCAACTTAAAGCGGAGTTGCGAGGAATGTAGCGCGGGGTAACTTCGCGAATAGGCTTGTCTCTATGTTGAAGTCCTATTACGTATGCTTAATAGAGCTAGATTACGGCGTTTAATTTTCTATGAAAGTAACAAAATGTAGTGTCTTGCTATACGTATTGATTCGTATGTACAGTAATTCTACTGGAATTGAACAAAATCAACCATAAAACGCTCTTCACCATGGTTATACTATCAAATCAAAAAAAAAAATAATAATAATTACTACGTTGTTAGAAAATTATGTGTAACTTGAGGCATATGTAGCTTTTTCTGCTTAATTTGTAATGGCAACTACAATCGTTATTGCTATCTTCTAAGCCACACGTAATTACACGGCCATTCCGTATCCCGTACGTTCGTTAAGACACAACTCACTTGAGCTTTTAATTCAGTTAAACGGGAAGTTGTTCCGAACGGAACCCGAAGTGACGCCTTCGTTATTTATTCGAACGAAACTCTATCGTGACAATGTTTTCTAAAATTCATTCATTCATAGGCTTCGTTAAAACAAGCTTATAGTCAAAAAAGTTTTCGTACTGAAAATACCAAATCCGTGAAACACTGCAGGGTTGTGACGTATGACGTCATCGCCGCAAGTAAGCACGAATAATAATTTATTTATCATGATTTTCATCTATTGTCCCGCAAGTCCAAACATTCACGCAATATCTAAGCCAAATCAGGGGCGCTACTCATAGCAACGATATCGATACATCGTGTCATTCGTATTGTAGAATCCTACTGTAAATTCCATATTTTTGCCGTCGTATCAATTACTGAACGAATAATACAAAATTATTGTTCGTTCCGACGATATACGACGGCAAAAAGATGAAACATAGAGTAGGATTCCACAATACGGATGTCACGATATATCGATTATTGTTGTTAAGAGTATCACACTAGGGTACCTTGGAAACTAATAAAGACCGATTTAGGACATGGTTCCTTACCTTGGCTACTTTTATTCCGTCCTACTCCGCCAAAATCCCGCCAAGTCTCGTTAAAAACGCTACACAACTTGGCTATTTGTCATCGTAAAAGTCGCGTCGGGCTCGCATCGTCGTCATTCCGCACCTTCTATCCAAATGATATATGACGCGTTAATATTAACAACTAGGTAGAGTACTTGCCATATGAGTTTTATAATACCACTGTTTCTTAACAAGACACCCCCACAACTCCCTTGACATTTCGGATCGATCCTCTAGGAAGCTATCGGTAGAGAGGACATAGTGAACTGTGTGAACTTTTCCTCCTGATATGTAAATAATGTGGAGAAATTGGTCCACCGCTTGGCGCAGTGGTTCGAGCGTAGGCGCGGCTCACTGCATCGCGTGGTTGCGGCTTGATTCCCGTCAGGGTAAATTTCGAAAATTGTATTTTCGTAAGTTTCCCTGGACTGAGTGTCACTGGGATCGCCCCCAGTCTATTGTACGTGTCCATTGTACCCATAGTACAAGCGTTGCTTAGTTTGGGACGATACAGTTGGTGTGTTCGGGTGGCGATATAAAAAATATTATAATGTGATTTTCTTTATCTAAATATATAAACCCGCACTGGGCCAGCGTGGTGGATTGTGGCCTAAATCCCCCTCGTGTTGAGGGGAGGCCCGTGCCCAGGAGAGGGACGTCAAACGGGCTAAATTATTATTATTATAATTATAAATATATAAAACTCAAAGATGACTGACTGACTGACAGACATAGTGATCTATCAACGCACAGCCCAAACCACTGGACGGATTGGGCTGAAATTTGGCATGCAGGTAGATGTTATGACGTAGGTATCCGCTAAGAAAGGATTTTGATTAATTCTACACCCAAGGGCATAAAATAGGGGATAAATAATCCCGAAATTTTTGTTAAGTTAAATTACACGCGGACAAAGTCGCGGGCACAGCTAGTATACAATAAAGCTGTAGCCTATATAGATGCTTGCAATTATTATGCATTGCTCGCTTATTGCCGAACTAAAGAGGAGTTGGGGTTGAAGGAGGGGTGGTTGGGCCTCTGCCTCTCTCACTCGTCGTACGAAACGCTGTTATAAGTATTAGCTACTTAACGCCTATCTTTTGTGAGAGGTTGGTACTACCCACGTTGAACAAGCCCGCAAATAAACTTTATTCAATTTAGAGCTGAACTGTAGTAGCTCTAACACCTTTTATGATGTTATGACTGGGTCCTCTCCTAACAGAAGCATTCAGCTAAGGTGTAGGGGCTGACGGGTTCAATATAGTAATATGATACGTGCAAATAATTGCGTTTCTCTAATTGGTACATTTACTAAACTTAGCAGGTAAGCAATGATGTTAATGACACTTTTAAAAATATAAATTTTATAGAAAGCTATTTACACACGATCAGCGCGCAGCGGGACGTGCGCGGTACAAATTGGCAATCACACGGCGATTGCGGACGCATTTATTCAGTTACGTCTATTGGTGGAACGTTCGATAGTTCTCTCTCTATCTCTTTTCCACAACGAATTATAACAAACTGTTTGTTGGGAATAATAGATAATATCGCCAGACTGACACACTAACTGTATGATCCTAAACTAAGCAACGCTTGTACCGTACAATGGTCTGGGGGCGATCCCAGTGACACCCATTCCTGGGAAAATTACGTAAAGGTATTCCCGAGGTAAGGTATGGTATTCCCGAAATTTGCCCCGACGGAATTCGAACCCATAACCACCATGTGTAGTGAGCCGAGCGGCCTACGCTCAAACCACTGCGCCAAGCGCTCGTCAGAAGGTACCTAAGTATAAAATTTTGCAATTACTTTGTAAGTAAGAACATATGTTATTTATGAATAGTTGAGTCATGGCAGACTCCTGTAAGTCTGTCCAACAAAGACGGCAATATTTGATACAGATAATCTGATACTCTACCTATTGCTACAAAATCTACCAACAATAGTAAAATCATCAATTTTAAATCATAGTAAACCAAATCAATCAATCAAGAGAGTAGAAAATTTAATTAATCACCTTCAATAAAACCCTGTTCCAAACTCTACTTCTAGTAAATAACATCATTTATGTTTTAAATCCAAAAGTTCACTAATCAAAGAAGTTTCCAATTCCCAATCAAATAAATAGATCTATCTTCTTTAACACATTCAAGCTCTATCTTTAATTAATAACTTTATCTACATCTCAATTCAAAAACTTCCCAGTTTCCTAATTCTCATATCATATTCCCTCACACAAAGGGACACATGCGCTAACACGTAACTCTACGCCGAATACAAACGAATCAACTCCGTGCGCGAGAGAGTTAATAAAGATTCCTTAAAACTGTTACGGGGCTCTACTAATTGCGACGGATAACTCTCTCAGAGATGAACGTGTACTTTAATTCACTCGGAGGAGGTAACTTCAGTGAATTTACCGCTACCATCGCAACTATAATGTGTTTAAAAATAAAACTCTACACAATGAAACGCATGATTGGTTTGATAAGGATGATAAAACACTACAGCCCTACACCCATTAAGTTAAAAGTGAACTCAACTGGACTGTAATTAAGATTGGAACAGTTAAGGTAATAAAACAGTTTAATCACTTCAAATTGAAATAACTTGTCTTTATTAAGGGACGTTGAAAATTATGATTTGTAACGTTATTAAGCAATAAAACCTGAATCAAGATGAAAAAGGATTATTTTAGTGACTAAGCGAATTTTAACTGAGATAATTTAATGGCTAAGCTATAAAATTAAACCTTTCGTTTAATTTTATACAACGGTTTTTAACTGTATTAAGGTTTTATATCTAGAAGTTTTTATTTCTTTTCGGTTCAATAATAAAATTGCATGAAAAAAAAATGTCGCCGTGTTTTTTTCGCTCCTTAACTCTATCTTGATTTAATGCCTCTATCATTATAAAAATCCACACTGATACACCGTGGCACAGAAAAGGTAACTTTTAAAGGTGGTTTCGTTTTTGGAAGCGCGTGTTGGATACGCTTAAAAAGGCTAGTCTGAAACCACCATCATAGGTAATTATTATTTAAAGCCATCTAGCTATTCTACAATCTTTCTCCTCACCAGACCTTATTTTTTGTAGGTCAAAGGTATTGAATTGAGATGGTTTCTTTTCGAAAAGGGTTGCCCCCTGCTAATATTTGTTAGAAAGAGCATTCGAGCGTCATAATTTAGTTTTGTCTTTCAGCCTCTTTATCTTAGGCACAACAGGCAAAATTGCGTAGGGTTGCCGAAAAGGCTCTTATTATTAAGGATTATATATATTAAGGATCTTATTGAGATCTATTATAACTTGTAATTACCAAATTCATTGTATAAGTAGTCAGAAATACCTAGCAGCTCCTAAGTTTTAATTTCAATTTTCAAATTTGATCAACATCTGAATAATGAAATTTATTTTTATAATTTCATTTGAGACTGCAGTTAAAACGACTCTATTTATTTGAATAATGAAATTATAGTATCTTATTATCTGTGTACAAAATAAACTACATGAATACATATCCCTAAAGAAATCACAAATTGCAACAACCCTAAGTGTCTCTATAGCTTCACATACAACGGAAAAGTTTTCAGACGTCCTTGAAGCGTTTACAAGCCTTTTGTTCTTTCATTAAGTCTTCGTGGGAAACTGGGAACATTGGGAACACGCTGGGAACATATTGAGGACTAATACTTTAGCAGGTTTGGTCATGGTCAGCTGCATATGAGATCTGGTAGTTTTTATAATACCGACAGAATAATTATATTGAATAGATGTGTCTACAATTTATTTTGTATAGAATATTATTTTAATATCATATAGAACTTTATTTCTATACTAGTTTCTTCCCGCGACTTCGTCCGCGTAGACTTAAGTCAAGTATGCTAAGTGTTAATCCAGGTTATAAACTATGTGTGCTCAAAATTTCATCCAAATCCGTTCCGTAGTTTTTGCGTGAAAGAGTAACAAACATACATCCACACTCACAAACTTTCGCATTTATAATCTTAGTAGGATGAGTTATGAAATCGACCCCGACCCTGGCTCAAACGTATATACGAATCATAATAATTATCAATTTAATTATCACTCGCTTAGGGTGGAGGAAAACATCGTGAGATCGTGAGCCACCTACAAGTCTTAATAAAACGTGAGAAAAACCAACTAATTTTTGTAACGTAATGTGCAATTTGATAACCCTTCAACGAGTCTACGTGGTGTATTATGGCCTAAATACCTACATTTAGGGGGAGGCCCGTGCCCAGCAGTGCGACATAAAAAGGGCTGATTATTATATTATAAGCTAGTTAATTCAGGTACCTATATGTCACGTATATGTCTCACGTATAGTTATCTATATATATATAACTCAAAGGTGACTGACTGACTGACATAGTGATCTATCAACGCACTGCCCAAACCACTAGACGGATCGGGCTGAAATTTGGCATGCAGGTAAATGTTATGACGTAGGCTAAGTAAGGATTTTGATTAATTCTACCCCCAAGGGGATAAAATAGGGGATGAAAGTTTGTATGAAACTTTGTCAATTTTAAACCGATCTGGCTGAGACTTTGCATGCATAAAGCTACTATGACGTAGACATCCCCTAAGAAAGGATCAAAATTCCACGCGGACGAAGTCGCGGGCTCAGCTAGTCACACATATATTTGTGTGCTAATATAATACAATTCGACACTTAGTGAGATTCCGCTTTTATTAAATCTATCCGTTAGTTTCCGCAAACAAAATTCATGACAAAAGTGGTTTGTCAGCAAATTGACCTATCCCTTCAATATTGTTCATGGAACACAAGCTTCCTTGTATAATTCCATTAGGGACGGCGCCGCGGGCGTTCGTTACATGTCGGCGGAAGTCTGCTGGGACACCGGCGGCAGGTTTGAGAAAATATGAAATATTATATTGTAGATGAACCACCGGAGTATAATGGTATCTTGTTCTTCGAACCATTGGTGCTACGGACTCGGATTACACCAATTTGGATCACGACACTCATCGCTATACTCCAGATTTTATCAATAGATATCGTGATACGTATTATGCTTGCCAACCAAATATTTTCTAGTTTTTGGACTGAAGTGTGCTCCTCATCCAGATGGTCCGTTCAAGTCTTCAGTCAAGTACCTTTCAAATAGTGACGTTATATAAAATATAATTAGACAGAGCGTAGCGTAGATGCGAGTAGAAACAAAAAATAATAAATATCGCCAGACGAAGACACCAACAGTATGGTCCGAAACTTAGCAACGCTTGTACTATGGGTACCGTACAATGGACTGGGGGCTATCCCAGTGACATCCAGACCTCGGCAAATTACGAAATTTGTCCCGGCGGCAATCGAACCCGCATCCACGATGCGCAGTGAGCCGAGCGGCCTAACTAAAAATAACTCAATATTTATTTCTTATATTTACGCGAATACTACACATTGAAATAAAACTATTTTTACGGATTATATCGCGTTTATTTTTACTTTTTATGTTCCCGACGTTTCGGTTGCTTTACAGCAACCGTGGTCACGGGGGGACTGAGGTGTTAGACGTCCTGATGTCATAGTTAAAAACTGGGTACCCTCAAAATTTAGTTGGTATTTGCGGTCCGATCCACGCAGAAAGTGCTCACTGTGTCTCGAGGTCTTGCAATGGTACGCTTGGTTTTGGATTTAATTATATTAATTACTGGATCCCTATGTAGGGCAAACTAAAAGATCAGTAACAACCCGCGTAAAAGAACACATAGCTGACGTGAAACACCGGCACTCCACGAAGTCTGCAATCTGTGAACATGTACAGGACCGCTCCCGCCATTATATCTGATTTGATAAACCACAGATCCTCGCAAAAGAACCCCGTTTCCGACCAAGGATGATGAGGCCATTGAAATTAAAAAAACATCCTAATTTCAATAGGGAAGATGGCTGGGTGCTACCACCAACTTGGGATCCAGTAATTAATATAATTAAATCCAAAACCAAGCGTACCATTGCCGAGGTCTTGACACAGTGAGCACTTTCTGCGTGGATCGGACCGCATTTACCAACAAAATTTTGAGGGTACCCAGTTTATAACTATGACATCAGGACGTCTAACACCTCAGTCCCCCCGTGACCACGGTTGCTGTAAAGCAACCGAAACGTCGGGCACATAAAAAGTAAAAATAAACGCGATATAATCCGTAAAAATAGTTTTATTTCAATAACTCAATATTTATTGCTTTACGGCACAAAATAGCGCTGTGCCTTGACTCTTGGGTGTGGTCTGATACCGATTGCAATCTGTTACAAAACGCGAGATTCAAACACATGATGCAGGGGCATAAAGGAGGAAATGACGTCACACGCGGCCAGCCCGGAAGCGTCTCTGGTCAGGGGCAGCCAACATTTTCATTTCAAAAGACGATTTTACATATTTTATATGATGGACGGGAAAATATCAAGGCTTAGGAAGTACCTACATGGGTTAAAATTAGAATGATAATTTTGGTTGGTTTAACATCTAGTATCAACAGAATCAAAGGTACCAAACAAAATATGCATAGGGTTTTAGGGATTAGAAATAACGTAAAATAAAATATTATTATGAATCGAGAAAATCTATTCTTTATATACATTTTTTTCTCAATTTTACTTGAATAATTCCGATGCATTTTAAGAGTTCCATATCAATGCATTTTTGCATTTCAAATTTCAAACGAATAAAAATTCGAATACACCTATTCAAATTTAAATTCGGAACGTTGACAACGTCTGGGCCAATCGAAAATTAATAACGGCTCTCGCGCGTTGTTTATTGGACGCGCTAATCGGATCGTCGGCATTCGGCGTTCGGCCGTCGGCTTTCGGCGAATAAGCGATGTTCCACCATTTTGCTTTTTCGTTTTAATTGCGCCGCTTACATTTGCGATTTTAATTCAATTCACGGATTGCCATTGTGAGATTAATTTTGGAGGGGTTTTGATTTATTTATTGGTATTAATCTAGAATACGGCATGTTTAATTGATGAAATTGGAGATCATCAACTGGTTCAAAATGTTTCTGTAATTTAAATTGGGACTATTCCCGCCACACACTCCCACCACTGTAACTCCTGTAAGCCAGGGTCGACAATGGTCACTACTAACGACGTCGAGATTTGACCCTCCATGAGTCCCGGGGAAAAGTTAAGTTGTCTTGGAAACCACACGAATTTAATTGAAATAAATAATAGGAGGAGTTGGAAGAACATAAAACCCACTTCCCTCCGGGGCAAAGCGGGGGACAAAAATAGCTGGTATGGGCTGATTGCCATAGAAACAAGACTGTTACAGCTGATTGAAGAGCAGTTTGCAGTAGCAATGTTTTTGTAAGATCACTCATAATGATCATAAGTTTATTGTAAAAATAACAATTTTGTCTATTTACCCACCAAGTGTTTGTTTATTCCCTTCTCACCACACCGGAAGTCCGGAACCTATTGCCACATTCAGGGATATCTCAATGAAGTTAACCCGCTCGTTCCGTGGCCCGGGGCTATCACGCGTACTTCATTAACCCCCTCTCGCTACATTAGACTTCGGCTAATCGCTCGGAAAGGTGAATTATATGGTCCGCACTTTGGAATCTATGCACGGAAAACAAAAGAATGACAATCACGCGAAATTCAACCCTATTTATTAACATAATTTATGAATTAATTTTATTCGCACAATAAATCACAATATAAAATAAGTTTTGATCATGATTAATGGATTAATATTACGCATTTTTATTAGCAACATAAGTCCATTTTTTATAAACATTTTCATTAAGCATTGAGAATATTTTTATTCAATTAGTTATTATGTAAATTATTTAGATAAAAAAATTAATAGCTTTTAATTTAGTGCTCACCACCTCGATAGATGTCGCCGCTATCGACTTAGTCGTCGGTATGGTTTCGTTGCGCCAGTTTCGTGTCGACTCCGATTGAAGGACACGCTCCTATGAAATCGGTTCATAAGCTGATGTCATAGTGTGATGATATATGTTTTTTTTGAAGGGCTTTCCTCAGGGAACTAACTTGAGGCGACGAGCACCTCCATGACTGATGCAAGTAATTAAAAAATGCTTACTTCATATCAATGAAACTATTTAAGGCTAAAGCGCCCATCGAGGCCGCGTAGTTCAAAATTTTGAGGTTTTTTAGAATAAAAGGCACATTTTGTAATTCGCTACAAAGACCGTGTGCAGTGCATTTATTAATATAACCAACTTACTCTAAAACATTTCAAGAACGACAGCTATCCAGATAATTTGGCAATTTTTATATATTTAGTGATTAAAACTAGTATCATATCCACCGTGATAATATTTAGAATAAAATAAATATATTAATGAACGCACTGCATACTGTGTTTGTCGCAAATCACAAAATGTTGTCTTAAATGTTTTCAGATTTTGGATAAACTATAATAATACTCGAAAATTTTGAATTTCGCGGGGTAGATGGGCGCCTTCACCTTAAGAAATATCAAGTCAAAGCTGCCAACCAACCAAACATCAACATCATAAAGACAAATAATTGAGAGAATGAGGAAGAAGCGAAACTAGAATGAGAAACAGGATTGTGTGATGTGATTTTACGATGGTAGAGTTAAGCTGTAGCTGACTGACCACAGCTCATACAAAGGCTCGCTCAACCAGGTGGTACCACCTTCTCACAGTAAATCCGCATAAAGTAGATATTACTGCTTAAGGAGATTCGCTAAACAAGCGTTAACGTAGCCATGTTAAGCAGTTTCCGTAGCCTACAGATACTTGCAATACCAATGGCAGTGCTCGCACGTCGTCGCCGTCCTGAAGGCGAGTGACTACAGATATAGATTTACATAGATAACGCAAGTATCACGATTTGTATTGAAACCAAGCGTGCCGAATTTTTAACACATACTGTGACGTCATTAGTGACGGGAAATCCAAACCGCTTCAAAGACACCGATGCCGCCGATGCCCCTCCGCCCGCTACGATTCCGTCGAGTGATTATCACGCTCATACTCATATTTTTATATCTGTAGTCGCGAGGACTGTAAGTTATCGGCGGCCAACCTCGACGCTTGGTCGGGGTTTTCGGACACGCTAAGTACATACATATGCGTTATCTATGTAAATCTATATCTGTGGGAGTGACACTACACTTCCCTATTAAATCTGAACAAGGATAAAACATCTGCTAAACTCATTAGAATGGCCGCCCCTAGGTCGCAGACAAAAAAGCCTGCAAGTCGGAAATGAAAGCCGTCGGCTTCCGTCGAGACAGACGCTCGATTCATTTGTTTCAGGCCTGCAAAAGCTAACTGGGTTCGCCTGAAACAATTTCACGGCGCGATTGTGATTTCAAATGAATGCTTAATCGGTGACTTGGAAATGGGCAATAGTTTTTTTATGACGTTTTTATTAAAGTCTTCTAATAATAGATGGCGCTATATGCTAAGTTACCACATAACCTCATTGAACAATTATCCCAATACTGTTTTATAGGAAAATGACAGCAAAAAAGCGTACGACCTGCTTGATCTTAAGTAGGTATATGAGTTTATGCAAAATTAGGGAGTAACTAAGACAAAAAATAAATCAGATAAGATAGTGAAATATTACAGTAAGGAATCAGTAAATCTTAAATTATGCGAAGGTACTGACAGTAATCTAAGGTATGGAGCCAAACATAACACACTTCTATCGTTAGATCCATGGAGGGGCCACGGTGCATGTTATCAGAAACACATAACTTTGAAGAAAGAAGCCATATTCTGTTGGTTTTGGAACAGCAATGTAGATTTCGAATAATTCCAAATCGGTTGTTTAAGGTTTTGAAAAATTAATTTAATAGGTACGCTAATACGTATACTATTAACTGCATAGTGACATATCGTCGGAATATTTAAAGGTGTAAATAAAAGTTTGTTATTAAAGGAAACATGTAAAATGAATTCAAACTTTTGGTATAGGATTTGGCAAGCAAAATTAGCCTTATGGGTCTTGATTCCAATTTGTTGACTGAGTCACATTTTAGTTGATAATTTTCATATTGGATTCTGATATCAATATCATTATTGTATTCCAATATCAATCATTATCATCATTTCAATTTGGATATTATGTTTTATTTCGCACAGAAAACTACGCAACATCCATAAAGTAATCAACCATCAGAACACCGAACAACAAATTTGCAAACACCGCCATCTATTAGTCGCTCCTGAAAAACTACGCGTTTGACATCGCCCGATAATGCCCAACCCCAGAATACCGCCCGGGGTCATTTAGGCTGATAACGCACAGATTTATGTGAAGTGATTTTTAACCCTTTATAATGCGAAAGCCAACGGTTCGGGTCTCAATGATCGATGGTACTTTGGTCCCTAGAATTTGTGCGACGGGTTATTATCGGATGTTGCGGATATGATTGTTCGTGGTTTGATTGATTGTGGAAATTTGTGCGGGTGTTTGATGTACCGCAGTTTCGTGTGAGTTGACGAAATCATTTGTTTATTGATACATACAAATTTTGTGGCTTTTAGTTTAGACATTTTTTCATAAATAGCTAATGATAGATAAGTAGGTACTAGTAACTAGGTAAACAGGTAAATTATGAATAGCTTTACCCTGTTCCGTGTTACTCAGGGTTTCCTTTTATATTACTTCGTATGGCTACATTAACTGCATATTATACGCTTATTTATTTACTGTGTCCTATAAAAAACTGTCTTCATTAGAATATGATATACTAACATTGTGCAAGTTGTAATAACATTGTAATAATTCAGATAATCCTGTCAATTAGCGAACGAAAATTATTTATCAAACTCTAATGTTTGACGCACTTGTATTGTACTAATGAATACAATGTCGGTCGTGTTTCCTGCCGATAATAATATTATTTAATCCAACAACTAATTACCTACATACAACGCTCATTATCATTGATGCCTACATAAACATTTTCTCTAAATTAATGCAGTACCTTTCTCGTGGTTATTATATTATATACGTGTGAATATTTAATCTATTTTATTTAAGGTAATAAGTAACCATTTACCATCAAAAATATCAGCCAAACGTAGCCACGCCATCTCTTAACCGATTCCATAAACAACTCTAAAAAATAATAAAATATTCATAATTTAAAATTTCCAGTGACTCAGTGGCTTAACAGCCGGTTGTAACCCGTCGCGTGCCGGCCGTGACGTCACGCGGCGGGTAGGGGCAGAAAGTGTGGCGTGCCCCACGGGAGCGATAAATAGGACGGGTTTATAGCCGTGCCGTGTTCTGTGCGTGAGGGTTAGTGGTGGGCTGATAGTCGAAATTTTAATAAGGAAATTGTAGATCGAAACATAAAACCGTGACGCGTCGTATATACACCCGTGTGTACGTCGAACACGTTTCTTATTGTGTCTGGTCACTCGTTAGTTTGAAGTCTTCAATGTAATGCTCTGTTGGTCGCTAGATCCTCGTCCAGTACTTGATTCCACCGCACTTAGGTACCTATATATACCTAAATATAAATAATTCATAGACTAAGTCATAAAATATTTGTAACATTTGAGATTGCACAAGAATATTTTTTCAAATTTCGAAGAATTTTCATTTATTTATTTATGTATTTATAAGGAATTTCAACAGTTTTTTTCTTGAGAACATACATGTCTTATGATCTACTTAAGTGTAGTATAAAACTCGGCTATTATAGTTGATCCTAAGCCAAAACTAAATCCACGACATTGATGAATGAAACAAAAATAAAATTATGAAATAAACAATATTAAGTAAGCTGATTAGATTTGTATAAGTGAATATGAAATAAAAAGGTGAATGAAAACAATTTAAAGGAACCTAAAGAATAATAAATTATTTTAAATTATATTGTAAGTTAGGCTCAAGGTGCAGCCGACAAGCAGCACGTGTACCTTGTAAGTCTCTTTGATATATGATTCTTGAAGCTATTTTTGCTCAGATGGAAAATATCAATATCACTGAACTTTGCATTATAATCACGTAACATTCGAGTCTGACAGCATTCTTCCCATAATTGGTGCGATGATAAGGAACACGAAACAAGGGAGTCTGTCTCGTCCTCCATCATCTCAAGAACTACATTTTATCAACTCTGTTTTCTAAAAAAACACCCCATTCAATACCATTAAAGAATCCATCGCGAATAAAAATGTAGCACCATGAAAATCTCAAGATGGCGTCAACGGGGTCCCCCTCCGGGGGGACACTCGACGCATTTTTAATTCAGCCACGCACCATCCATTTTCCTAAATCGAACACGTCATCAATTAAATTACTTACCCCCATTGTAGGAGCAAAAAAACCAAATTAACAAAACCTCGTAGACTATTCCAAAATAAACTTTAACTTTTCCTGGATAGAGTTTATTTAAAACGCACATGGAATTTTGTGAGGGGAGATCCGGCTTTGTCGGAATAGTACGAAAATTTCACTAGAATTTCTTACGAAGGGTAGCTCTTTATATGGCCCCACGGGAGCTGTAGTATATGCAACTTGTAGTCTTGCATTTTAGACGTCTGTGTTTGTCTTCGTAGGGAGAGGGTATTTTATTTTGTCCGTTAACATAGGTACTTTGAAGGATGGCGATAAATATAATATTGTTATTGAATGATCAAATATGGTGGAGTAGACCAGCATGTGAGCAATACAATAGGAAGATAAAGCTTGAGTTTATTGTCTATCAAATCAGAGATAATAAGAGAAATATCTATCTATACATCTTCTATACAAATAAATATAATTGGAGTGTCTGTTTGTGACATCAAAATAACACCTTTTTACTAAATGCATATGAAAGTACATACGACACCTATAGCTAAAACGCGATAAAAAAAAAATTGTCTGTCTGTCGGTCTGTATGTTTTTTCCAAGTAATCTCCGAAACGGCTGGACCGATTTGACGGGACTTTCACTGGCAGATAGCTGATGTTATAAGCAGTAACTTAGGCTAATTTTATTTTAGAAAAACAAAAAAAGGGTCCAGTTGCGCTGGCTAAGAACGCGGGAGCGGGCTTTTTTGTTAAGCTAAATTCCACGAGATCGAAGTCGCGGGCTTAGCTAGTCCTAAATAAACAAAGCAATAATCAAACAAAAAATATTCTGCAAAATTGATAACTAAACCATATAAAAGAAAACAAAGTTACATTAAGTTAGATACTTATTAAAAGTTTCATTACAAACATTCCTACTGTTTTACCGAAAACAATTGACAAGTTACAAAACTTTTTCAACTTTTTTCCCACGCAGTATCATCAAATTATAACTATACATCAACAATTATTGAACTCCACTTAAAAGACAAATAACTAAACAATTGTCGATTTCCGAATCCCTGTTTGATAGATCGGCTCCGAATGATGAAATTATACCGTTCGGTGCGATTCTATCAATTCAGTCGATCGGACTGGTGGGGGAGTTTATTGATGGTTTACTCAAAACTAAGTGATGATAAGTCTTTTATTGCGAGTGGTGCTGACTCACATGGGACACATTTTTCATTGAATGATTGAAAAAAGTGTTAAGGACAGAAAAAACTAATATGACAACGTATAGTTTAATAAAACATTACCATTCTTAGTTTACAATATGTCAATTACCTTATACGCTTTTTAATAACATTTAACCTAATTTAAAATACGTACGAGGTAGAAGTGGACGCGAATATGTCACCAAAGTGCGTTGAATGGAAGAAAAAGGCATACTAGGCCGATCTCAGAATATGGGAGTAGGTAAGGCAGATTATGAATGTTTTAAATACTTTAATTAAGGAATACCAACATTAGACATTAATAATAAATGTATTTTACTCTTGTTTTATTTTTTGTAAAGGAAAACGAATGTAACACGTGTGAGTTACCCATCGTGAATCCTTTTTGACGTTGAGTTATCTGTCGTGAATTGCCCCCTATAAGTTGCAATGGACACGTCGAGGACCTCACACCAAATTGGCAAAAGCTCACAAATTGATTTTTTTATCCCTATAATCCCATATGGAGTAAATCTGTGCCAAACATAGGCCCCTTCGAAAAGGTCTACTTCACAATTTATTCACTGAAGAAAAATATAATTTAATTATTTTTTTATGGTATTTAATTAATTAGAGTAAATTAATTAATGAGATTACTTTTTAACTTTAATATCAAGTTCAATGTGTATTGCATTTCATACTGCTTTATTGCCTTTTTTTATCTTTAATACTTTTAAAAGTTTTGATAGAAAATGTGAACTAAATTGGCTCGTACAATTTTAATTATAGCATTTTTGTTTTGGTATTCAAGATTAATATCGGTCCCTTTAATTCCAATAAATATACGTTATTAGATAATAATAGGTATCCAGTTCCCCTCCGCCTCAAGATATGGGTAGGCTAAATTGATCCAAATTGTTGTGGTCCCATGTAACGTGGAGTTTCGCGGGGTATGATAAATGGTGTCGTGGGATAGATGTTTTGTTAGTCCCGGTATTTCGAATTAAAATTGTTCATCTGAATGGAGGCTTTTGAATTCATATTTATATTCAAATTATTTTCAATATGTTTCCATATACCTAACATTAATGTATATGTTTATAGAAAATGTTAGATTTACATCATTTATAGTGAAAGCTATTTATTGAAATTCTGTATACACCTTGTAACTAGAATTACTTAGATTGAGCACGATCGAGCCCTTTTGTCTTAATACAAAGCTATTAAAATTGCATTAATAGATTTAAATGTATAATCAAATAGCTTAGTCGTAATTATATTTAGACTTATCGATTCATAATTCCATTTAACTGTATCAAATAAAAGCATATCCAACCTCAAAGGCACGCTTCATAAGACAGCTACAATCCATTAGCAATACTTTGCAACATTGATCAGTTTTTATGAAAAAAAAATAGCCCTTTTAACGTCCCACTCCTGGGCACGGGCCTCCCCTCAACACGAGGGGGAATCAGTGTGGGTTGGCGGATTTCACATGTCTTTCGAAAATTGGTTAGATCTTCTAAGGCATGCAGGTTTCCTCACGATGTTTATCTTCACCGTAAGCAAGTGATAATCATATAGAAATGATGATACGCACATAGATTTAGAAAAATCCAGAGGTGCGAGTCAGGGTTTGAACCCAAGACCTGGTGCCCGCATGACACGTACTTAACCAATCGGCTATCACTGCTAACATATCAGTTATTATTAAATAAACATTTTATACGGTGCATTTTAATAATATTTCTTATGCTCAAAAAATAATAAAAAAACATTTTTTTTTAGATAGATTTAATTAACACTGGCTATAGAGATACTGAAATATTTATATTGACACCAAAATTACATTAATTCTGTGACTAAGTATAAGTACATTACGCAGTTTTTACACGACCCACACAATTAAACAGATAATGAAAACGTGAACAGATTTTACAAAACCAGATTCACAAAGCCCCAATTTAAATCTACATCTACCCAATACTCTTATTCGCATAAATCTTTAATTCCACAGTTCCATTTCACCCCACCCCACTCGATATTACTCAAACATGCTCTTATACCCTCAAGGTGGCTATTAAGGTATACAAGTAGCGTACACAACATTTGAAATAGTTCCCCTAACGGTATGCACAAAACTTCATCGTTCTCTGCATCCAAATTACCTCGGGGAATAGAAACTGGATGGGCCACGTGGACTGTAAACGAATGGAAACGACTTCAGAGTTCTGGAGTTACTGAAACGACTTCTTTGGAACGTAAGTAGTTTAAACTGAGATTTAATTCGATTGTGATTTGAAAGAATTAGCGATTGCTATAATGTAAACTGCTGATGGTCTTATTTCATTGGAAAATCCAATATAAAACGTTTAGGAACTTACAATTTAAGTAGGTGATTAATTTAATGATATATTTTTTTAGAATACAAATATTTATACTGCATAATTTATTTTACCTAAATAAATAAAAAAATATAGAACGACAAAATTTATCCAATTTTATTTTCATGAATTCATATCCAGTAAACTAGGTAACAGTTTTTGAAATAACTAAGAAGGAACAAACTCGAAGCCCCATATTATCTAATTTACTATTGTTTCAAACGAAACAAATTTCTTTGATCCTAATAACTCCTACTGTGTGCCCGTACCCCGTTTTCATACTGGAAAATTTAATGCAATAACATTTCTTTGTACTATTTGTATTTGAATATTGGTAGGCCTTTCGCATCAAGTTTCATAATATCAATAAAACATTCGGCTCTTTATTCTTTGGAGTGGTATAAAGTTAGAAAATATGGGCCTTTTGACCGCGTTACTTCGAGTTTTATTTAAAAACATCAAAGGTTTTGTTTTATTTTCGTTGGATAAATTGAGAAGTATTTTAGACAGAGTGTTATTAGTTACCTACTTATATATTTAATATTTGATGTGAAATTATGGATGTGTATTTAAACCTTGATAAATTTTTAAGGTGCTCTTTAAATTGTAGCAGTTTATTTTATTAATATTCAAAATTTTCTTTTACAATTGTAATTTTAATGCATCACAAACTTGACATACCTACTAGCATTGCATAATCATTGTGGGTAAATACAAAAATATAAATACGTTGTCCAATCTACCCTGGTTGACCCATACAAAAAGTAAATGAGACCACACTACAAAAAATACACTAGGTAACTCTACTTAAAAATAATGTCTCCACAATTCTACCTAAAATACATTTTAATCCTTAAAATGGGATTTCCCTCAATTTAAACAAAGACATTA
The DNA here is from genome assembly GCA_918843915.1 of Notodonta ziczac. Taxonomy (NCBI): domain Eukaryota; kingdom Metazoa; phylum Arthropoda; class Insecta; order Lepidoptera; family Notodontidae; genus Notodonta; species Notodonta ziczac. Next base: position 13,201,911 of record OU974037.1, read on the forward strand.
ATATCCCGTTTGTTTCGCGTCCGTACCCCCGCGGGGTCTTTTTAACCATTTTTGGGGTCATTAAACTAAACGCATTAGCTGAACGGGCGCAGAACTGATCAAGTGTAAATATCTAATGTTTTTATTTGCACCATTTGCGAGGGTCACAGCCGCGGAATTGAAAATACAGAAATAGAACTTTTGCTTTGAGACACAGTAACTATAACATTTGAATGAAATACCATCATCGCGACGATTACGGCCCGTTTGTTCAGTGTTAATAGCCAAAGTAATTTCTTAATTAAAGTAAAAGTAAGGGTTAAATTGGCTTCCTTTTTCCCAATTTTAATCACTGCAATCAACTACTTTACTTGTTGCTTTTATTTTAGTTGTTCCTGAAGAATCTGGCCGTTAGAAGGGTGTTTTATAAGTTTGACACTTAACCTAAACTACCTAATTAAAGTCATACCAAATTGAATCACTTGATCTTGAAAAGGACGTAATTATTTGAATATGCTTTCATAAGAGTTTTTGTTTCAACTAAGGAGCAGTTTCAGAATGTTTATGATGGACAATCATTGTTAAAATTTAAACAACGATAGTAACTATGCGGCAATATTTTTAACATCGCTTCCCTTGTTCTTATCCTGCTTCGTTCATTCTAAGCTCACTCCACGAGGCCTAGTGTTAGCCAGCTTTAATTTGGCAGAATCAAGTGGCATTCTGCCACTTTTTTGGCAGCTGTAGCGTTTAAATCGTGCCAGTAATTGATTGGGGTACGTGACAAACACTCTTTTTATTTGGAGCGATAAATAACAGCAGGACAGGTGATCAGAGAATATAGAAAATAAAAGCCATTTATACTGATTAAAGTGAAGATAAATTGCTATTCGTCATTGTTGGCAAAATTCGAATAAATGAAATTCGGTGCAGTAATCTGTTAGTTCAATGGGACTAACTTGTGTTCGGAAAGTGGTGGGTTCAAATCCGATGGTGGACTTGCACCAGTTGATCATTCTGGCGGAAAATATATGTGCGCATACCACGTTCTCAAAACAGAAGCGCCCCAGGCCACTAGTGGCATTTACTACCGAGCACTTCCGTTGGTACTTCGGAAGGCTCATTGATCCCGGCTATCACAGTCATTAAGCCATGCGTTGAGGCCTAAAAACATCGGCACCAGAGTTGGCCACTAGCTCATACGATAAGAAGGAGAGGAAGTTATTTTAAACCAGCTGAGCCCGCGACTTCGTCCGTGTGGAATTTAACTTAACAATTAAGCCCGCTCCCGCGCTCTCAGCCCGCGCAACAGGGCCCATTTTTTAAAATTTTGTTTTTCAAAAATAAAAGTAACCTAAGTGACTGCTTATAAAATCAGCTATCTACAAGTGAAAGTCCCGTCAAAATCGGTCCACCCTTTTCGGAGATACTCTTTGATTTAATGTGTTTTATTTTTTTACGCGGAACCTTAATTGTTTTTCTAAAATTAAAGTAGCCTCAGTTACTCCTTATAACATCAGCTATCTGCCAGTGAAAGTCCCGTCAAAATCGGTCCAGCCGTTTCGAAGATTACCCGGAACAAACAGACAGACAGACGGACAGAGAGACAAAAAAATTTTAAATCGCGTTTTTGCTAGAGGTTTCGTATGTACTTTGGTATGCAGTTAGTGAAAAGGTGTTATTTTGATATTACAAACAGACACTCCAATTTTATTTATTTGTATAGATATATAACAAATTCGAAAAACAAGCGTACAACCCGCCTGAACCTGATGTTAAGTAGTTACCGTAGCCTGCAGATGCTTGTAATACCAATAGTATTGCTCGCACATTCCCGACTTAACGGGACGGGAATGTAACGCACTGGTATGCAGGCCGGGCTCTACCCTGCCAACTAGCGACTCTACCCAACCTAGTTAGGTACTCCAGATAGAGCTGCTGAAAAGACCTTCAACTCAACTCAAAATTGTTTTTATTCATGTAAGCCAACAAAGCATTTATGAATAGTCAGAATCTACCACCGGTTCGGAATGCTGCTTCCACTGAGAAGAGCCGGCAAGAAACTCAATGGTTACTCTTTTCAATGAATGAAAGATGGTGTACATTCTCAGGAACAGCATAAAATAATAATATGAGCAGGCAACACCATTATCACTAAATAACTAATAGTAAATAATAATCAAATCTCCCTCAGATTTAGGTATGTAGATAAAATGAGAAAGCTAGTTTAGTGTGGTGGTCATACCTACTCATACTTACATCAAATTAAATGTTTACGAACCAAAATAATAATTAATAAAACAGGTGCATAATAATATAATTGCTTTGGTGTGATGCCTTCCGTGCTAAGTAAATGAATAGTATTTAACGGCAATGTTGTTAAGGGGCAAGTGAGTGGCCCAATCCCCTTCTTTTTGAAACTTACTTCTTGAAACATTCAGTGGTTTCTGCCCTTAACCATGATAGACAAACACATAACAGCACAATTATATTAGTAAAAATGCAAGCAATTATTTTAAAACGCAAGAGTCCGGGTCTCCGAGCCGAGTGCAAACATAAAGAGCCACCCTCTTACCCTGCCGTCCCCTGGGTGTAGGTGGGGGTGAAATTAAAATTATTACGAGTGAGTTTGCGTATTCTTTTTGTATTTTATACTAGTTTTCCCCGCAGCGCCGCTTCGCTAGCGCAGTAATCAATCCCTCAAAATTGCACATACATTTTTGATTTTATTCTGTAGTATGTCGACCCCCAATGGTGACTAAAAATATAATTAATATATTTTTACTAGCGACCCGCCCCGGCTTCGCACAGCTCTAAAATTAACAGTGTTTCTCTACTATATTATGCATTTATTATACACTAGCGGCCCGCCCCGGCTTCGCACGGGTACATTGCGGTTACATTATTCGAGTTTTAGTAAGGATCCCTAATTTTTTGAAAATATATTATAGCCTATGTCACCCGAGAATAGTGTAGCTTCCCAACAGTGAAATAATTTTTCAAATCGGTTCAGTAGTTTCGGAGCCTATTCATTACACTCAAACAAATAAAGTTTTCCTCTTTATAATATTAGTATGATATAAACCTCCTTCTTGAATCACTCTTTCTATTAAAAAACCGCATCAAAATCCATTGCGAAGTTTTAAAGTTCTAAGCATAAGTACAAAGGGACAAACAGCGGGAACCGACTTTGTTTTATACTATGTAGTGAAGTCTGATATTTAAAAAGTAATTTGTCCAACAGTTGTCGTTTCCCCGGAATGCTAGATCATACAGACAGCATTCCAAAAAGACTTGGTTTGCACTCTGACACATCCAAATAGCTCACCACATATTTTTCAAAAATTATATTTTAATATACAGACACTGCCTGCCCTTTCGAGGAATACAAGGGTGATGGTATTTTATTAATCTAATTTAAATAAAGTCCGAACCTCGTTCCTGTCTCGCGTGCCTCGCATATGTTACTAAAATCATCCTTTTTCACAAACAAACTAGATAAATTAACAATTAACATAGAAAGGTCAATAAATAGACTACTTCCATTAAAAACTAAGTAAACAAAATAAATTCATATTTTCATGGCAAGTCAATACAAATGAATCATGTTGTCCGTCAGTTTATTTGCCTATTACCTCACCCCTGGTTTGTTCGTTATAAAAAGTAATTGTTTCCGTTTATTACGAATAGAAAAATAATTAACCACGTTTGTTGAATTGAATTTAAACTTTAAGTAACGTATTTTAAGATTCATATTTCTCGAAATAGATATTGGTAAGGCGCGTTGGCTGTAGTCTGAATCATCAGACCTTTTTTTACTTTTCCATAATTTTGAACACGCAAACTTCATAATATTTTATTTTTGTGGATTATTTCAAGGGGAGTGTCAGTCTTTATTACACATTTGGCCGTTAAAATGGTTAATGAAATGTGAATATTTTGGAGGTGACAACTTTTTTAGTTTTGGATAAAATACTGTTCAGTGAATAAAATGATCACTTGAATTACATGTTTTCAAGCCGATTTAAGTTTTATTTAAGTTGAGATAATTCCGAACATATTGAGCGTACTCGAGACGTTGTATGTTGTGAAGACAGTCCCTTAAAAGATTACCTCGCAAACGTCTACGGATACTTGTGGTTGTGGTTAATGATCGCAAAGGTCATGTAAGTATTTCATTGAAATAGGACCATATTATTCAGACATTTTCTGCTGAAAGATGTATTCTTGAATGTTATCCTTACAGCACTGAGTTCCAGACACTAATATTTTTCTATAATTATGAGGAACTTGTGGCACTTTTGTTAGCAGAAAAGTCTCGGGATCCTCTTCTTACGAGATCACGGCATTTTCTGATACCGTGAGATACTTACTGCATATTTATTTTGGACTATATTTTGAGGAACATATCAAAAATATTCACCCGTAACATCGCGCACTAAACTTCTTCGCACACTATACAAAACCCGATAAATTCGAACAGGACCCAACAGTACCTACACGAGTAAAGAGTGCGAACTAATGGTCCGTCTCAAACGCGGCGAAAGTTTTAAATTAGCGCCGAATCGCCGCGTTATCGCGCGGAAAATTGACGCGTCGAGCGGGCGCTGTTGCTGACTGTACTTTATATTGCTAGCAAGTGTTTTTAAATTAGCTCGCAACTAGTTTGAATAGTGTTTTATAACTTCGGTTGTAAAAAAAAAGTTTTTTGGATATAATCGGTGCAATTTATACGTGGGAACATAATGTGGATAGTTAAAACTAATTAAGAACTTGGAATAACTGTAGTGAGGGTGGTTCTAATTATTTTCAATTGTATGGAGTGTGTTTGACCAACCGTTTGGATTATTTAAATAATAATAATATGAAATTTATTAGTGCCAACTAAAAATAATAAAAATTGCTCTCTGTGTGGTATTATCTTATTACTAAAGAATTGAGTTTCTGTAGAGTCAGAAAATTGCGCTTTAACTAATTGTGTCTATGAGCTTAGTATTTTTTTATAAATTTATTAGTAGCCCCTTTAGCCTCTGCATCTAAACTAATGCTTGTGTTAGAAGTGGGCTCACGTCAATAGTTCAATGGTCAGGATGTGGATCGAACCCAGATGAACCAGGATAAATAAATAAATAAATATCGCCAGACAGACACACTAACTGTACGGTCCCAAACTAAGCAAAGCTTGTACTATGGCTACCGTACAATGGACTGGGGGCGATCCCAGTGACACCCAGACCAGGGTAAATTACGAAAAGGCCATTTCCGAAATTTGCCCCGGCGGGAATCGAACCCGCGACCACCATGTGCAGTGAGCCGAGCGGCCTACGCTCGAACCACTGCGCCAAGCGGTCGTCAAGGATGAACCAGGATGGTATCTCTCAGCTAACAAGTGCGCTCAAACTAACCCTTGAGATATTGACGCTCCAAACAACGTCAAACAAGGTCCAGGTCGTACTCAATCTTAGACGTACAATAATAAACAATAAAAGGTGTATCCAAATCCAAAAACTATAATAAGTATAATTACAAAATCTAACACAAAATCGTTATACCGCCTGTATAAACCCTAGCTTCTTATAAAATATCAGCTCCCACCGCTTAAGCTTCGCGATGGGTGCATCGGTGGCCACCTTCTTACTTTTCTTGTATTTCCTGAAGAAATCACCGTCAACCTGGAGATGATATAACTGGAGATTATTTAGGGTGTGCTGGTTACTTGACTTGTGCCGGGACCTGGGGTTAAATTATAGTCCGTAGTGCGTTATAAACCATTATATTTAAAAAGTATAGAAATGAGCGAACGTGCTACACACAATAGATGAGATGAACGAACAGGAGGGAAACGGAAGTAATAAAACAGACACATATTGACAAGTACAATAAACTGGCGACATCTATGGTAGCAAAACATCATACTATATGTTATCTATAATAATATAATTAAAAACCAATAGATGGCGCTATAACATTGACCAATAACATATAGGCGATAAGAACTGAAGAAATATAATAAATTTCTTGCGACTCACTCAAACCATAGACGAATGAGACTGGTGTTAATAAATCTATCTTAAGTCTGAGAGCGATCTTGGAAATATAATTCTTATGTCATACCAGTAAAAAATGACACGTCAATAGCGTACTCATGACCGGTCTCAGACTTGAGATTGATTTATAAATCAGATCATAGAGCCAAGAACATCTTTTGAAGAATTCAAAGTTAGAATGACGGCTAATAGCTTGCAAAATTTGTCAGTCTTTGGGGTAGAGAGGTATTTAGAATTAATCCTACTAATATTATAAATGTGAAAGTTTGTGAGTGTGGATGTATGTATGTATGTTTGTTACTCCTTCACGCAAAAACTACTGAACGGATTTGGATGAAATTTGGAACACAGATAGTTTATAACCGGGATTAACATATAGGATACTTTTTATCCCGATAATCCCGAAATTTTTGTTACGTTAAATACTACGCGGACGAAGTCCGTGGGCACAGCTAGTGATCCATAATCATAGCAGTATAGTAGAGTAATGCGATAAAAATGTATGGAACGCGCTACCATAGTCTGTTCTGGGACATAAATCAGTCCTAACCTTAACCCTCTGATCGCAGGTATCCCTCTTCTCCACCACCTCACTGATAGCAGGGTCGCTGCGGTTCCGAGGCCTCGGGTAAAACAACCACTTCTTGGAACCAAGCTCGTCACCCTTCAATATCTCCTGAATGCGGTCCTGACGCTTCTTCGTTGCCAAATATTTTGTGGGGTTCTTTTTGTGTTTACTTGCTGGAAGAAAGCATTTCTGCTGAGTAATATTGTAAGAAATCCAGAGGGTTTAATCCCATGTTATCTCCAATATCAAATTCTAAAGTGATTATCTTCTTGAACTTTTGCGGTACGTAGAATCCATTAGCATATATAGGTATACTGGAGCCTCAAAGTTCTAAAGACGATACGATAGACTACCATCGTAGCTTCTAAAGAATTTTGGGTTCTTCACTATTCACAAGCGGCGAAGGACCCTGTGTGGTATCTATTATGGAGGGCCTATCTCTAGCAACTATCGTCTTCTAGGTGAATACATGTTAAACTATCTTACGGGTAAGATACAAAACTCTGAACGCATCCAGGAACCCTGGCTCCTTGAAAGTGATCTCGCGGCGTCTACCACCAGACCGGGATCGGCTGCGACTGCGCGTCCGAGTACGGGATCGAGAATGCGTTCTCGATCTAGACTTGGAGCGGGTTCGAGATCTATAAAAGCAATGAGAAGGAACTGATAAGTCAAGAAAAGTACCATGGGAAACTTTTAGGTCACTGTTGTATGAATTGTGTTCACAAGCGCAAAAAGATAAGTATTCTTAAATATAAGTCTCGCTCCAGAGAGTTTGAATTCCAACCATAATTAAGTTACTGATAAAAAATACCAAGTCCATAAGTCCAACATGCCAACCTAGTGTAAGATAGTAGACTTCTAAAGATATTCGAATATGCTTGGTACCAACCTGGTTCGAGATCTAGATCTCGAGCGAGATTTGGTGACGCTGTCGGTTCGAGAGTGAGAACGTTTGCTATCCCTAGCTTTGCGATTCCTATGTTTGGAGCGGCTTCTTCTGAAATAATGAGAAATTAAAACACATGATAACAATGATTCGAGAGTGAATCACTACCACTTCAATTAACCCACGATTATTTTATTTGTGTACGTTAAGGCGTGTTTCCGGTGCATGTTTGTCAGTGAACACCATACAAAATAATATAAAACTTCCAACACTCGTGTGTGTCGAGATTAGCAAGTTACAATCATCGTTTGCACATAAGCAAGATGTTTTGTTGAAAAGGTACAGCAAAACACACGGTGGAAACAAGCCTCTACTGATCTGAATTGGTATTCAGGATGCAGATATCTGCAAGCTAAAGCCAACCCTGGTGCGAATAGTTATAGGTTGGTTTCAGTTTGCACATATGAGCTACCAGTCCAAAGATATCATCAAATTTAATACCTCGCACGCTCTCGGTCCTCATTCAAGGGCCCCAGCCCATAGTACTCCCCGAACCCGTCCCCATGGTCTGGGTACTCGCCCTCCGGCGGTTGCATCGCCGGGAACGGTGGTGGGTACGGGTAACCATAGCCTTCCATCACTCAACACCATACATTCCATAAAACTACAAAAAAATTACACCAACAATTTTTATTTAATTTTTGTCTGCTGATGCTGTCACTGTGAAATTTTGTGTTCTTTTTAATTTTGTTTTTGGTTTTTTGATGGTTAAGGTTGTGTTGTATTTTATGAGGTTTATGGATCACTTTAAAAAGCATGCATTTGAAACAAAAACGTATTTAGAATATCTATATTCGATATCTGATTCGCACGTTTGCAGCAAGCTCTATTAGATTTTTTGTAATAAATACTTTTTCATGTTAATTAGACCCTGGAGTCTATGCTCCCACTACTGTTACTCCTAAAAGCCATGATCTACAGTTGAAATGAATAAAATTATTTCCAATTCCAACAACGATCCCCTGACTTCCAAACCCCTTTTCATTTTTAAAACAAAGCCTATTAAGGGAGGTCATTAAGTCCATTACCAAAGCCATATCTTATTTGAAAATTTTCATTTGAGATTATTATCGTCAAGATTTACGACTAGCCGAATTGGAATAGATTCGAATCGAATAAAAAAGTTCAGAACAACTTGGCGATTTTGAAAGAAAGAACAATTAAAGAAGTAAGATAAATTAGGAATCGATGAATGCTTAATGGTTCCCTCCATTAGAGGGTTTTGAGTTGGCAGAACTGTTTTCTTTAAATAAAAAATTTAACTACTCCCCTTTCAAGTTTGCGAAGAGTGCACAGATGTAGAGAGAGAAATGGAAGAAGAGCTAGTAGGCATTTTTTGTTCACCTGCCAGAGCAATCATAATTGTTAACTTGACGACCGCTTGGCGCAGTGGTTCGAGCGTAAGCCGCTCGGCTCACTACACCGGGTGGTTTCGGGTTCGATTCCCGTCAGGGTAAATTTCGGAAATGACATTTTCGTAATTTGCACTGGTCTGGGTGTCACTGGGAACGCCCCCAGTCCATTGTACTGTACCCGTAGTACAAGCGTTGCTTAGTTTATGTGTTATACAGTTGGTGTGTTTGTCTGGCCATATTTATTTTATTTATTCATTTAACTCTTGGTTATTTTAAGGTTTCTTTGTTTTACTGTGGATTTGTTGGTTAATTTATGCAAATATTCAGAATCGTGTTTAGAGCTATAGTGGTAAGAGTTGCCAACGATTTTAAGGTTACTGTGTATTTATGCGCTTGCACCTTCCATATCCCTTTCGTCCGCGATTCAGCAGCGAAGGCAGTGTGCTTTAACTCGGCAGTGGGTAGTCTATTCTTCACTTACTTTTTAATATTCCTCAAGTTTTTAGCTCATTTGGATTTTACGCTGAAGTGTACTTTGTTATAACTTACAACACTGGGGCGCCTGCGGTCTGCCGGCTTTCAAATTACTTGCCAATGCTTTAGTTTGAAACTGGGCAATTGATACTTGATTGAGAGTGGAGGGTGATTTTGTGTGGATATGAAAATTCAATCTAATGGGGATGAATTTATGATATGTTTTTATGTAAACTCATAAGTGTCAATTTGTTTTACGCTATTAAAATATTGGCTACGGGTTGGGCTATCTAAGTCACCATACGAAACGCAACTATGATATCTACTTAATGCCGATCATCTGCAAGAGGTGGGTAGGAAATTGCTGTTTTTTAATAATATTGAAAATTTTGTGCATTCAAAGAAAATAATTCCAACATCGCTCGCTCGCAGTAAAAGTCCGAAAGGTAGAATTTTGCAAAAAAAAATGAAACCGTACTAATTAACTGAAAATACTACCTGTCAGTGGTAACCTACTTTGATGTTAGGGTTGTCACCTGTTTTCAAAACGTATTTTATGATTCAGAATTCCTACCTATTTTATATACTACCTAGTAGGTACATATATAAATATCATACGAATGGTTTTTGGTAAATAGGCAGTAGGCTCAGGTTAAAGGAATAACGGGGGCGGAGCGCGTAGAACTGGTGAGTGAAACCAGAAAAAGTTATACCAAATGACATCCACATTTTTTCTATAAGATTTATCGATTTTCCGTATATCGTATAAAAAAGTAGTAACAATAGATATGACGAAAAAATAAAACAAAAATAGATGCGCTTGTCTATGAAGAATCTGGATTGACGCTATTTGGTGATAAGAATACAGAATGTGTCAAAGGAATGAATGACAACGTGTGACGAGTGAAACGTATAGGTTATCAAATAAACTCAGATTTCAGAGAACATTTTGCATAACACATCCCAAAGTAACTAGTTTAAAAATTTAAATATTATACGAAATTTCTACTAACTTCTCATGCATATTATGCGATACATAGTATCGCAAATGGCAACCCTATTTTTTTAAACCAAATTTCAATGCAACCTATACACCTCTTTTCACATACCGAAATCAACTCTACCGCATTAACTTAAGGTTGAGTTTTGAAAAGTTAAATATTTCAGGACCTACGCAGTATTTTCAAGAGCTCCGCTGAAAAATCTCGTCACAATATCGTCGGCGGGTGCCACGTGACGTCACGGCGCAAAATTACGTCAGTTCTCAGAGTTTTTAATATTTTTCTACCCTGACAACTAGGTTCGTTGTATTATGGTGATTGCAATTAGATTCTGAATGAAGGCAATGGAAGCGATGAAATAAAGATGTGATTTACATTCAAAATGTCTAAACACTGTTATTAATTAGGACTAAAAATAAACGCCTTTAATTATTAAGTACGTATACGTATGAGAACTAGTTAAAAAATGCACGATTTTTTTTTCTCGGGGCCTTAGAGATTGATAATTATAATGTAGCTATCACAAAATAAAAATAATGGTATATTTTCCGTGGATTAGTACAGCTGTTTAATAGTTCAAGAAACCAATTAGATTATTGTTTGTAGTCGGTACATTATATTTTTATTTCCAAAAGCTGAATAGTTTCCTCACAATATCAAACAGATTAAACTGCACCTCTAAACAAGTAGTAAACTTCACTGAAAATACAATACCCATAACATATGATGAGATTGTTCATTATAATTTTATTTGAAACTAATGTCATAAAATCAGGGTACAGCTTCGCAGTAACATTTTACAGTTTCATTTTGATACTACAACTCTCAGATCTAAGCGAGTCATCCCAAAATCGATGGAAACGTACAAACCAAACGGTACGAGAGAGATCGACGCCCTTACAGGTATTCGAGTGTATTCCAAAGTACTTCAAGCGTCAATGGTGCTCGAACTCCAGATATGACACTTGAAGCATGATTCTTTCGAATAAATCTTGGTGAGTCGATGGGTAAAGTATACTTTTGATGGTAGAAAAGAATTGGTAACTTTTACAATATGTAATATGGTTTTAAGAACGTTTTATATATTAGTATATGTACCATAGGTCATTTCAAATTGTCACAAAACACTCGTACCTGTATGGTTCGCGAAATTTTATAGTTTTTAGTGGTCGGTAGTCGCTACGAGGAACCCTTATAAGATCATCCGGCCAGTCCCAGTCAGTCGCAGTACCATAACTTTTACAGTTTTTGTCGGAAGTTGATGAAATTTGGTACATAGATCTCACTTTCAAAAACATAAACTGTAGCAAAATTAAATGGAACATGGAAACAGGGGCTATTTATATTTATTTTATGAAATGGAATTTCTATACAACATTTTACTGTCAGAAATTCTGTTTGCGAGATTTTTAAATCTTAAAGATTTAAGATTTTAATCAAAATTTATGTAATGAATTCACTTGATTATTTAACAATTCAATATACTTCTTACATTTTACTAATACACAACAAACCTAGTTAGGCAAAAAAAATCCTCATTGAAATGGCTACGGAACCCTTCATTATGCATGGCCTGACATGCACTTAGCCAATTTTTTTTTGTTAATCGAGCTTTAGCGCTGGTCTCCACGACCTGGTATAACTTCAAAACTTCATGTCTTAACCCCGGTACACACGATTAGCTATTCAACGCCGTCGGATATCCTTTTCTGTGCAAACTGAGCACTCGACAGCGCAACTTGGCACTTAGCACTCCGCCGAGCGCCGCCTAATGACGCTCCTCGTATTGTACCAACTTTTTCATTCGGACTGCATGAATATGGACGCGGACGGCTTTGTGGGCCTCCCTCCTTGCTCGTAGAGGTGTGTGTTCACTGGCCGGCGACTTAAAATGTAAAATATTGTAAGTAGGCTGAGATTAAGTGAAGTTAAGTAACGGTAATCGATTTATTTACATACAACTTATAATGTTTTCACCACATTATTATGCTACTGTTGTCATAATATTTAGAAATGATAAAGAATATCAACATTAGTATGTTAAATATTTATAACCCATGCGTTTTTCCTCTTATTTTTTTTATTTACCATCGTTTTTAGTCACATAAAATTCTAATAATTTATTTGGCAATATGTTACGCGATTTTTTTCGTTCTGTTTGCACGAGTTGCACGAATCTCGTCCAGTGAATACGCAGCCTTAATCTGCAACAATATATTTGCATCTGGGAAAAGTAGAATCATTCCATTTTCGACTCTACACTCTTGTCATAAGTATGGCGATGGTATTTTCAGACGCCATTCAGAACTTTGCCATGGGGTTTTTTATTTATGTTTTATGTTATTTTTACACACGGCTCGTCCTTTCAGCGGCGCCCATTCACGCGCACGTATAATGAATCTCATTCTAATTAAATCTTCGTTATAAGTTGAAAGGAACTTTCTATTTTACGTTTTTAGAAATTGGGTTAGTGAAGTGTTTTTTTTCTACTAGGGGAAATGTAATTAGAATATTCTTCGTCTGCATACGTAGTATACTTAGTTTTCTTGTGTACTTAATCCCGCAAAAAGCAACAATATTTTCTTTTAAGTATATTGACATAATGTTCGTATCACCTGAGACCACAAAACACTCATCCTTAATTGGTATGAGCATATGTTTAATCAATTTGGTTGGTAAATATATATTGTATTGGTATTTTTCTTTTATTTATCTATATATCAGGAGTTATAACCCTATTACAGCCGCAATAAATATTATTATCCTGCAACGTAGCAAATTAATTACTGTGAGTGATTATTGCTGTTACAATCAGTTGTATTCTCTGTTTCTACGTGCTACGAAGTTGCTACAAAGCCGTGGAAATTAACTACGCCGCGTAGCTATGCGCTACATCCGTAGTAGACTCGTAGCTGGGAGAGAATATATAGTATAGGAAGGAACTTAGGCCCGCATTAAAAGATCGATCTCAATTCTTAGAGCGCTCTTTAGTTCACTTTTGACATTTCATTTTGTACTGGTGTGACATAAGAATGACATTTCCAAGATCTAGCCCGCGAAGTTCAAATTTTTGGTGGTTTTTCTGAAATTTTTCAAAATCTGACAATAATAAAAGGCACATTTTGTAATTCGCGACAAAGACCGTGTGCAGTGCATTTATTAATATATCCAACTTACTCTAAAACATTTCAAGAACGACAGCTATCCAGATAATCTGGCAATTTTTGTATATTTAGTGATTTACTAGTATCATATCCACCATGATAATATTTAGAGTAAAATAAATGTGTTAATAAACGCACTGCATACTGTGTTTGTCGCAAATCACAAAATGCTGTCTTCTGTTCTTTTCAGATTTTGGATAAACTATAAAAATACTCGAAAATTTTGAATTTCGCGGGCAGGCGCGCGTCGACAGGCGCCAGGCGCCGTCACCTTAATACGAGCCTTAGATGCGAGTAGTAAGGCCCAAGTCAACCAATAAAATTTTAGAATATTGAGGCAATTGATTAATTAATGTTCTTTATTCAAAAGTAACGTTCTTATAACAACCGCAATACAATCGCTTCGCGATCGTAACATATTTACACAATAATTGCTCCCTGATTTGAATGCCGACCAATGTGTTCGCGACAAACGATGTTCCTGTCACTAAACCCATGTCACTGGTTAACAAGACTGCGTATTGCGTCAAATTGTTAACGTATTTATACGCAACGCCACAATTTTCGTTAAATATAAACAAGCGAATGAAACCCGCTCTTAACACATTGAGATAAGTGGTAGGAGACGTTTTACAAACGGTAAAGTTATATTTGTTCGTGTGTATTTTGTTGTTTGACAAAAGATAGGGTTGCCATTCGGCAAATAGCGACTGGTTTAAATGGTTAGGTTTGTAATATAGACTTTTTTTGTGGATTTTTTTGTGAAATACTAATAATGACAGTTTAGCTTGGCTTCCTTTTTTATACAACAAAGTCGGCAAGCAAGCGTACATCTCGCCCGATGTTAAGCAGTTACCGTAGCCTCTTGATGCTTGCAATACCAATGGCATTATTCTCACGCTATCGACCTGAAAGGAAGTGGAGTGTAAGGAGGAGAGGTGAGTTGGATTTCCGGCTCTCTCACTCGTCGTACGAAACACAGCCATATTAGGTACTTTACGCCTCTTTTGTGAGAGGTTGGTACTACCCCGGGTCAGCCCGTATATCGGTGCAGTCAATTGGGCACACCTTGGCCCTGCAACCGTAAAAAAATAATGGATTTGATGCAAGACAATCAGGGATTGCAATCCGGAAAACCGGATCCGGTGATCCGGCGGATCCGGCGGTTCCGGCTTCATTTCACGTCTACCGGATCCGGTTCAATTTGCCGGATCCGGTCACCGGTTCCGTTGGGAACTAAGTAAATAAACGCGATAGACTCCGCAAAATAGTTTTATTTCAATGTGTAGTATTCGCGTAAATATAAGAAAACAATACACATAAACATGTTTTAAACAGTTAATTTTGGAAGAGAAAGTACCAATATTTACCGTAAGGACCATGTGACCAATCCGGCTCGATCCGGTCGGATCCGGCCGGATTGATGAAAACCTGATTGGTGCCGGATTGCAATCCCTAAAAATAATAGTGTCCAAGCGATTTTAGTTGCTGACATTACTAATTACAATGTTATTTAGACAGTTGTAATTAACTAACTTCCGCTCCCGACTCCTGGCGCGTTTGTGTGCATTGTTCAACAAAGACTGCAAGCAAGATCCGTCTAATGAGCTCATGTCAGCCCGTCCGAGACGCCTTGTTAGCGCTGAACTATTTCAATTAGGTAGTATTTAGTACAAAGGGACGCGCCAAGTTTCCTATATAGGTAAACTAGCTGTGCCCACTGACATCGTCCGCGTAGTATTTAACGTAACAAAAATTTCGGGCTTATCGGAATAAAAAGTATCCTATATGTTAATCCCGGTTATAAACTATCTGTGTTCCAAATTTCATCCAAATCCGTACAGTAGTTTTTGCGTGAAGGGCAACAACAAGTAACAAACATACATACATACATACATCCACACTCACAAACTTTTACATTTATAATATTAGTAGGACTATAATATGTGCCTTGTCTCACTTTTGTAATTATTTTAGTTTTTTTAAATAAATAATAATATTTATTATCGCTAGACTGACACCCCAACTGTATGGTCCCATACTAAGCAACTCTTGTAGTATGGGTACCGTTCAATGGACCAGAGACGCCCAAACCTGGGCAAATCACGAAAAGGAAATTTCCGAAATTTGCCCCGTCGGGAATCGAACCTGCAACCACCCGGTGCAGTGAGCGGCTATGCTCAAACCACTCCGCCAAGCGATCGTCAGCTGTTTTGTTGCTGAATATGTCAATAGCTCGTCTAAGGCTAGGGCCCTAAGGCTGCTAATCGAGTAACACGTAATAAGGTTAAAACCATTTTTTTTTTTACTTTGGCGAGTTGTGTTGGTCTCCGAATCGCAAAGCCGTTGGTCTAATTAAAAAAAGAAAAAATCTGTCTGCCATCCAGTGGCCATTGATGTCGACATATCAAACGCAACGGACTACCATAGATTAAGGAGTATCAGGAAAGGGAATGCATGAAATAAGCAGACTCAAGCCTAGCTTTAGTGGTTTAGAAAGTAACGAAACGTCATTCCGAATGTTGTTATTATTCTAGTTTCTTTTGCAAATACCCATTTGAGGAAACGATTAATTTTCATTTAAATCTTCTCATATCCAGTAAAAATGTTGGTATTCATTGTATTGCTCTTGGTTCGGATCACGTCTCTCACCACCTTATTTGTTATTATGAAAACGTTTTTAACATTTTTTTTATTACCTGCCATCGAAATTAGAAAAATTACAGTTGCGACAAACATTTTGTTCGCAACTTGCGGGATGACGTTTCTTAATTTTTTTACTTGCCAAAACCACTAAACCTGGTCACCGTAGTAACGATGATGGATAACAAGAGTTATATTACTCCGGGGGTCCCGGGCCAGCGATAAATCATTACGGGCACGGCCTGCCGGCCTGTGAAAAGTAATTCCTTCGTCACAACGATTTTTTTACACAATTTTCTCGTTTTGCACTTGACTGAGTTTAACTTAGAGATTTAATTAGTGGAGTGCAACAGGTTGGTAGAACCATGGATGATTTTTAATGAAAGAAAGCCCTTATGGAGTTAAACAAAAGAGTAAAGAATTATAATTCAACCATGACTACCTGTTTGGTCCAAGTCTAGACCACTCACTCAGCTCACTGTAGCGAGTTGCGAGTTTGATTCTCCTTGGGGAAAATTGCCTTTTTGGAAGTTGCCCCGGTCTGAGCGTCACTGACACAGCCGCTAATCCATTGTAAGTTGTACCTAACCCATAGTGTGTATAAGCGTTGCTTAGTTTCGACCAATACAATTAATGTGATAATCTGGCAATATTTAAAACATCAATTTATCACCTACCATTGTTTTATAACCCTAGTTTATTTAGTTTATATGTACCTACTAACCTAAGTGAGTTGAAACTTATGGCAATTTTTTTTTATTATTATAATATTATTATTATATAAACGATCTCCACACACAGATTGAATAGCCACAGAACCATGGTTAGTAGTATCTTTGGCATGAGGTCCTTTAAAAAAGTACATAATCTGAACGGGCTCCATGTGGATCGTCTTTAAATAAACAACGTTCGTCCCATTTTCAATTTACTTGCAACACCGGACCATAAAACCCGAAATTACCCTTCCATTTGATTTACGATGTAAATTATTTTAATAAAGTCAATCTCCATGATTTACACCTAAAGTTGTTTAAAATAATTTAAACACGCATTAAGCTGTGTTTGAGTCCATAAAAGCTGGGCAAATAATTGCCTGAAATGGCTTAAAATTGAAACATATAGGTAAAACGACCGCTTGCCGCTCGGCTGACGGCACCGAGTGGTTGCGGGTTCGATTCCCGTCAGGGTAATTTGCCCTGGTCTGGGTGTCACTGGGATCGCCCCCAGTCCATCTATTGTATTGTACCCATAATGTAAGCGTTGCTTAGTTTGGGACCATACAGTTGGTGTGTTCGTCTGGCGATTTATATAAATAATATTATATTTTACGGCAATTATTAGCGTAAAAAAATGTTGACAACCTCTGTAATAACTTTCCATGAAATTATGTGGAGTACCACTAAAAGTTTTATTAACAAAAATTTGAAAATAGAACATTATTCTTTTCATAGTCCAATAAAATTATTCTCGACGGTAAAATTTAAGTTTATTACCAGAATTAAAATAAAGAGAAGCTGAAGGTAAAATTTTAAATTCAACTGTAAAAAAAATATATAAAACTGAACATTTATATTATTCTCAATTTAATAACATTGGATTGTTTGCTGTAAGGTTATAACTGTTTAAGACAATTAAATTATATAATCTTACCTTGAGAGTGAACGATAAGTCATCACAATAAAATAAAGAATGAATAATACATTTAATATTCAATTAAATTTGCATTGCCATACCCGAACTATTCGCGCAATACTTATATCTATTAAAACATTATTATTTCTAATTTATCTGTATTCTCTACTATAGACAAATGTAGTCTCAAGTAAGTGCCTCATTTTGGCAGGTTTTAGCCTAGCCTAGCAACATTTCTAGAACATTTCCATATCCACAGTCCTCAAACTTGTCTCCAATAAAGTCTAAATCCATACAAAAGTACAATGGTATCCATTAAACACAAAATTGCAGTGGAATGTCTCGAGAACAGGGTAATAAGATTTGGTCTGGTATAAAAAGGCCGCCGGTCCGTCACTCCGTCTGTCTTATAAATCACTTTACATCTCAGCGATGGCAAACTTTTCAATTACAAGCTTTGAGTGGGAATGCACGTGGATGGATGAAGATGGAGATTAGCGGATGCGGCACCTCTGAGATTGCGATCAACTGATCTCTTTTTTAACTGACTATATATTGGCCAGAATGGCCATAACAACTCCACCCGGACAGAGTGCGAACGCAAGTGCGAGGGGCAGGGGGGCAGCTAGCTCAAGGGCGCCACAAGGGGCACGACCTCGGCTTGGGCCTGCCGAGAGAGTTGGCGGGGGTAAGACTACCACCGGATTGGAGTAAAACTACCACCGGATCGGAGATAAATTGATTATGGAATGGGGTCTTGTAGATAGAGCGCGACGTCACAGTAATTTGCTTCATCATCATCATCCAGAGTGTTGCTATCGTTCATTTCACGAAGACACACTGTAACTCTTATGACACGGGCATATTGGTCAATTTGCAATAATACGCGCGAAATCGTGAAATGAACTGACTATACTACAGTAAAAAATGTAGCACCAGACACGCCAAGTGTATGGCTCCAAACTAAACAATGAACTGGAGACGAACCTAATAACAACCAGACCAGAGAAAATTACGACGACGAGATTCGAACACACAACCACTCGGTGCAGTCGACCGAGCGGTCGGCAACTGTGACAATGATTAAACAATGAAACTGCACAAGTTCAGGGAACTCTAACTACATCTTAAAAATTACCGAAAATTGCCACCAACAAAATACGCTTCAGCAATTGAGCTACGTAGCATAGATAGACAAATGCGTCCATTTATAAGAAAAACATCTTACCCTATCGAGAAAATAGATGACTTATACATCTGGGTGTACAAACAATGCGACACATGCTAATAAACTACGAAAGTCAATATCTAGTATTGTAGCCTTCGAATGTGAGAAGCCACCTCTAAACCGTTGCACATTTCCCACATCAATGTAGAAGAACTGGGCCCGTAGCAATCTGAAGAAACACAGAGAGCCGGTGCCTTAATAGAAATTTGAATAAAATCAATTTATTTTAACGCGGCTCCCGTTTATCGCGCCCTTAATAGATTGCTGTTTCAGAAAAAAAAACAGATCTAAATGAATGGGATTGTACTTTTACGAGATTTTTAGAAAAAGAAAACCTATTAAATTGACCTTTGTGACGTCATGCCTTATTTCAAACGAAAGCCTTGTTAACCCGTTGGGTTGAAGGATTGTTTTCACTGGGAATTTGAGGAAGGCGTGATGAAGAAATTCATTGAATTATATTCATGACTAGCTGAGCCCGCGACTTCGCCCGCGTGGAATTTAATTTAACTTAATAATAAAGCCCGGTCCCGCGTTCTGAGCCCGCGCCACAGGACCCATTTTTTAATTTTGGTGTTCTAAAATAAAAGTAGCCTCAGTTACTGCTTATAACATCAGCTATCAACAGTGAAAGTCCCGTCAAAATCGGTCCAGCCGTTTCGGAGATACTCTTTGATTTCAAGTGTTTTTATTTTTTTACGCGGAACCCTAATTGTTTTTCTAAAATTAAAGTAGCCTAAGTTACCCGCTATAAGATCAGCCATCTGCCAGTGAAAGTCCCGTCAAAATCGGTCCAGCCGTTTCGGAGATTACCCGGAACAAACACACAGACAGACAGACAGACAGACAGACAGACAGACAGACAGACAAAAAAATTTTAATTCGCGTTTTTGCTATAGGTATCGTATGTACTTTCATATGCATTTAGTGAAAAGGTGTTATTTTGATATTACAAACAGACACTCCAATTTTATTTATTTGTATAGATTGCTTCAGGTACTTCTGGAAAATTGCTTATAGATAAACTACCTCTAGTTTATCTGAAGACATCCTGAGACTATCTACTACCTTCTGATGCAGTCCTACTAAATATAAATAATAATGGTTTCCTCACCATATGTTCCGTGACCTGTAACTATGATTCTCACATAGATTTGGAAAAACTCAGAGGTGTGGGCCGGGTTTTGAACCCAGGATCTTGTGCTCGCAAGACGCGTGCTTAACCAATGGGTTATCACCAGCTTTTTACCTTTTTGCATTTTTTTTCTTACTACAGGTTGAAACAGAAAGGTTATACTTTTTTATTCAAAACTTAACTTTGTAAGTCTAAAACTATCATCTTTGGAGGGAACTTGAAAACTAAAAGGTGTTATAGGGATACAGCTTGACAGATTTCATTAGTCTACAAAACCTTTAGTACTTCAACTGTCCCAGAAATCCGATAGCTTTAGATTTACAAAGCAAAGTTGCAAATAAATAGTATACCCTTTCTGTTTCACCTAGTATAAGTACAGATAGCTAAATTGTGTGATTCGTCCGTTCATTCGTATGTGAGTGGTCAACTCTGGTGTCGAAGCTTGCAAAACCAAAACCTTTCGACAAATTCAAATTCAAATCAAATTCAAATCATTTATTTTGTTTAGGCCTACGGGGGCACTTACAAATTGTCAATTTACATATTTTTTTCCTTATATCTACAACCGGATCGGAACGCGACCTCGACTGAGAAGATCCGGCAAGAAACTCACCGGGCTTGTCTTTTTACATGTCATGTTTTTTTTTTTTTTTTATCGCCAGTTGCTTATTTTCAATAATTACAAAGGGTAGTACTTAGATATTAATATAAATATTAAAATAGCTCCAGTGTGTTGCCTTTTGATGTTATCAAGAATTATACAAATAATTCGGACTAGTAGGGCAAGACACGCTACGCTTTGACATTATTATTGACTGTCGAGATTTGAGCTGCTTAGTCCCAAGCTGTTTTATCATCCAAAGACATGACTTAACCACTGTAATAGCCGAGACAGCTTAACGTGCCCACTGGAAGCCTGCAAGAAACCGCTCAGTTGTAAACGCCACTAGCGGTCACCAAGCGTTGCTTTAATTTATTGTACACTTTTGTTATTTTTTGGTGCAAGAAATGTATTATTTTATTTACTAGCTGACCTGATAGACGGTGTCCTGTCTTAACTTTGAATATTTAATACGAATTGTTTCGCTCAACTTTGTTAATTTTTTCTTACATACAAACCTTCTCCTGACAATAATAAACGCAACAAAAAACGAATTAGCGAAATCGTTCCATCTGTTCACGCGTGATGCGATGACCAAGGATATAGAGATTCATTTTTATATATATAGATAGATTGCAGGTTTTAAATACAAACTCAGATAACAAACAACTCCGATATCATCCAGCCTACCATAACAAACATGATAAATCCTACTAATATTATAAATGGGAAAGTTTGTGAGTGTGGATGTATGTATGTATGTTTGTTACTCCTTCACGCAAAAACTACTGAACGGATTTGGATGAAATTTGGAACACAGATAGTTTATAACCGGGATTAACATATAGGATACTTTTTATCATGATATTCCCGAAATTTTTGTTACGTTAAATATTACGCGGACGAAGTCCGTGGGCACAGCTAGTAAATAAATAATTTACCAACAAAATAAAGTATCTCATCTGCCAAATGCCTTCAAGGTCAAAGTCAGGGAAAACTGCTTCATCCATAACAGTATATCAAAGTCAGTAACTATTTCGAACATGTCCGAATGTGATGTGGCCGGAATATTAAGATTATTGGTATATTTACTAACTAGCTGTGCCCCCCGACTTCGTCCGCGTAGTTTTAACGTAACAAAAAATTCGGGATTATTGGGATAAAAAGTATCCTATATTTTAATCTTGGTTATAAACTATCTGTGTTCCAAATTTCATCCAAATCTGTTCAGTAGTTTTTGCGTGAAGGAGTAACAAACATACATACATCCACACTCACAAACTTTCACATTTATAATATTAGTAGGATAATAAACGTGCTATCCTTTTATACCTATATTAATACGTGAAGGAAAATTATTCAATCGCTCGATACGAAAATTGCGCGTACGGAGTAGTATGAAATTTTGGCAGCCTTATAGTTTTATAGAGTAGGAGTGCAGAATGCTAATATCCTACTAATATTATAAATGCGAAAGTTTGTGAGTGTGGATGTATGTATGTATGTATGTATGTATGTATGTTTGTTACTCCTTCACGCAAAAACTACTGAACGGATTTGGATGAAATTTGGAACACAGATAGATTATAACCGGGATTAACATATAGGTTACTTTTTAACCCAATAATCCAATACTCCGCGGATGAAGTCGCGGGGCACAGCTAGTTTTAATATAAAAATACTTAGAAATATATTAAAATCAATAAATAAAACATTACACACACTACCATGAATTGACACACACACCTTTATAACCTCCACACCGACTGTCTGACTGACAAACGGTGACAGTTTTTGGAGGGCGGGACTTCCATAGTGCATTCTGCGTGCCAGTATCAAATAGTCCTTGACAATAAAACCTCAATAACGTTTAAAATTAAAATTTAAATGAATTATGGTCGAATTTCGAACATTACAACGCGAATACTAGTTTATATTATAAAGTCGGTAAACAAGCGTAACGACCCGAATCATGTTAAGCGGTTACCGAAGCCTACAGATGCTTGCAATACCAAAAGCGTTGCTCACCCGTTTCCGACCTGGGGGAACTTGCAGGAGTGGGACTGAGGAAATAGTACCACATTCTCCCATCTTTACATGTTAATTACACATAAATAATAGCAGATGTTTCTCAAAGTTGGCTTCCCAGAGGGCGCTGTTTGCGTCACGGCAGCGACCCTAATCGAGTTTCGACAGCTATTTATTTACGCAAACTATTATCTAAATTGCGTTAGCAGCATCTGTTACTTTTCGCACCCTGCCTCTTGGACTATCTCAAGGTCAGGGCACAGAGTAATGTGCAAAAAACAGCGACAATTAGTGGTTAAAGGAGCCCAAAGAATGATAGTATATTATATTATTACTTTTTTTTTTGTTGGATTCGCACGTTTAAGCAATCTTATTTAGCTTAGTTTGATTTCCATCAGGGCAATTTACAGATATAATAACATTTGCCAGTCCCTTTTTTACGGGAACCCATAAACTTCAGTCCATTGTATGGTGTGTTTATACGGGAAAATGTATTAATTATTTCAATGCTTCTGCTTTTGAGTAATCTATGTCGCTAGACAAGGAGTCAGCAATAAATTTTACCAAGTGTTTGAATTGCAATTTGTGTATTGTCAATGGGGGTGAGACCCCAGCTGTGACCCCCGCGATATAAAAGTAATAGTTTCTGGGGGTCACTTTATTACGTCTCACGTCTCCACAAGTGCGTGCATGTGGAGTACGCTTGAGTAATTTTACGATCATTTAATAAGTACCTATACTCAGTTTTTATTTCTTCGAAATTGGCAATATTTTAATTTATGTCTAAACTGTTATCTATACAAATAAATAAAATTGGAGTGTCTGTTTGTAATATCAAAATAACACCTTTTCACTTAATGCATATGAAAGTACATACGATACCTATAGCAAAAACGCGAATTAATTTTTTTTTGTCTGTCTGTCCGTCTGTCTGTCTGTCTGTCTGTGTGTTTGTTCCGGGTAATCTCCGAAACGGCTGGATCGATTTCGACGGTACTTTCACTGGCAGATAGCTGATCTTATAGTGGGTAACTTAGGCTACTTTAATTTTAGAAAAACAATTAGGGTTCCGCTTAAAATAATAAAAACACATGAAATCAAAGAGTATCTCCGAAACGGCTGGACCGATTTCGACGGGACTTTCATTGATAGATAGCTGATGTTATAAGCAGTAACGTCGGCTACTTTTATTTTAGAAAAAAAATTATCCTGTCGCGCGGGCTCAGAACGCGGGAACGGGCTTTTTTGTTAAGTTAAATTCCACGCGGACGAACTCGCGGAGTGTAAGTCGCGGGCTCAGCTAGTTCCTAAATAAAATAAAATAATTCTTGTTCATCTCTATAATCTCAAATTTGTATTTATTTTCTTTCTATTTTATATCTTTTGAAATCACCCTCTATAGATGAAAACCATCTCATGGATAGGAGTTACTTATTGTTTATTTTGCTCCGAAACTATTATGCTCCAAAAACATTTTTTTTAAGGTTTTTGCTACAAATTATTTCAACCTCTTACGTCGCGGCGCGAGGTAGGTACAATAGGGTTGCTAGCATAAAAAAAAATGTTTTTATTTCTTCTGTACTCATAGCTTCATATCATTCTTGCGAGTGGTACAAGGTGGTACACTATTCGTACACTGTCTAGCAATATCACTAATACACATAAGCGATATCCACTTATTTGTCTCAACGCGATCACGTGCCAATTTTATAGCATCGCCACTCGTAAATTGAAATTACGGGCCGCTCACACGCCCGGCAGTGTACGAACAATGTTGATGTAGTGGGCAAAATTTTCGGACGGCATTTGCACCATTTTTATTCCAATACTGTATTGTTATCGTATTTCGCTTATTATTTATAAAACGTTTAAAGGGCCTACCCACGTGCAGAATTGCTTCCAATTTGCGCAATGATTATGTCAATTCTCTGTTGATAAATTTCAACACAACTTTTAAGTTTACTTCAGACCTTACAGTCAGAGAAATATGAATTTAGTTGTGGACTATAGTGTGAAACTCGGTGTGTATAATCAATTTTCTCTGAAGGCATATTAGTACAATTTTTTATTATAAAAGTTACTGGACTAGCACCTTAAATCACTGTAAGACAAATACCACAATTACAAAATAGGCAAACGTACCTACTTACTTAAATTACAAAATTCATTACATTCAAAGTTAATTCTCGTTCAGACCTCCTATCTGGTTTCAAAATATGTTTTGTGCCAAACAAAAGCTAGTGTTTATAAACAATTTAAACATTATTGTTTGAAGCTTAGGCCCGCGACATGTTGAAGGAAAATTTATTCACCCTGCCGACGCACAAATTGTGGTTTAATTTGGCGTTAAGTTTCCTACAGGGGTATGTTTTACATCCTCTACCTATACGATGGCTGTTTATAGTTAAAACTAGATGTTGGTCGGCTATTTTAGTAAATGACAAAAACACTTTAAGTGCTTAGGTACTTTTAACTTTTTCGATTTCAAAGTCTTAATTGATATAAGAATCTTTATATTAAATATTTTACATGTGGTGTGACTCATATATCTATTACGCCTGGATTCCTAGAATAGCTAGGCAGAAATGTACTGTCGTTCACACACATTTTGACAATAGTATTAGATGTCTAAATAAGGCTGCAGTATTATAGTCATAATTAATTAAAATGTATATAAGTTTCAATAGCCGATTCAATATCTCCTAGGCAACGTTTGTGGACCTAACAAAATTATATTAGATAGATGTCATTATAAATCTATTCACTTTCCATTACAAACTAAGTGTTATTATGTATGGGCAGCATAAGTTTAACAAATAGTCCAATTTAAAATCTAAAATCGTTTTTTATTATATTGAAACTTGAAGAAATCAGCACAAAGTGACGTTCCCGAAGAAATTTATAGTTTCCCGCCGCACCGAATTTTATCGAAGGAAAAATACATCTTTGCCGTGCCCCAACTGTTTGTCAACGTCGGGTAACGATTCACTAGGAATGAGTGCCATTTCGTATAAACTCAACGTTGTTACGAACGAAGCTTTGAACGATATTTTAGGTGTAAAAAATATTTGGCCATTTTGTGGCTTATTGGTTGGGATGGCAACTTCTCTACCAATGGCACCAATTGTGGGCTTCATCATATCATTAAGAACCTTATTCGTACTAGTGAAAGGTTTACTCTAACACTACATATTCACTTAAATCGTAATATAATATTTAAATTAATAAAATAAACTTCCACATCACGAAACGTTATGCCATTCGCCACTCAATTTCCGTAAGCGGCGTATAAATCTATTAGACGCGGCACCCGGGCCATCTTCACGAGGAAATGCAAAGTCCGACCGCTGAAGAGTTATAGCATGTTTTAACAAGGGAAATGCTGTAGTTTTTCACATGTCTCGTCCCGTAGGTACTGTTTCCAATGGAGTTTATAGCGCTTCGCAGATTGGGTAATTTTGTGAGATTGATGACTGTTCTGGTTTTGTTGGTTAGATGAATTAAAATTCATGGTGAGTGTTTTAAAATGTACAAAAGTTTGCTTTGTTTAAATAATTATATATTGTGAAGTTTATTGGAATACGAATATAGGGAGCAATACTCTGCAATATTCATTATACAAAACGAATCATTTTTGAATATATAATACTTGCCCTTATCCCACACTAGGTGGGGACGGCGCAGCACGTTCTCTTCTTCCATTCAAGCCTATCATCCGTCATCTCTGCACTCACTCCCTTTTCGCTCATACTCTCTTCCACGCAGTTCATCCACGTCTTTTTAGGACGTCCCCTACCCCGACTACCGCTCACTATCATACCCATCGTCCCTTTGACCGCATGATCATCCTCTCTTCGCATAACATGTCCATACCACGCTAACCTTCCGCTCTTTATTTTCTCTGTCACCGGCGCTACTTTCAGGCTTCCCCTTATATACTCATTTCTAATTTTATCCATCCTTGTTACACCACACATCCATCTCAACATTCGCATCTCTGCTACATGCACTCTTCTTTCATCCACCACTTTTGTAGCCCAGCACTCTGATCCATACAATACGACATGCCTTATAACCGACTTGTAAATTTGTCCCTTAAGTTTGTAACTAAGCTGTGTGTACCTAATATTCAGTCTGTATCACAGGGTATAGTCTTCAATAAAAGGTAGTTTAACGTTATTAGTGTCTGTATTTACTAGGTTCACATTTATGGTCGTAGGTACACTTAGTTATTCTAGTATACGGTAATTATTAGGTTACGTTAAGTTTACACGTATGGTTAGCTAGGTGCGCGGGGAACGACTGGCGATCCCGCGCTCCGTCGCGTACAAGTTGCTGCGTAAGCAGCGTGTAGGTATGTACCCCTACATCACACCCCTCCTAAAATTTGGTACACTGAGATAAACTGTAATTATATAAACCAAATTTTAAAACATAAATACTAATAAACAGTTATGACTCGACAACATGATTACGTTGCAGTTCGACAACAATGTTGGAATTGTTTATACTACGGGTGTGTGCTGCTACTTGTTACAACACAAACAATGCTCGCTTACAGTTCTATTTTTAGACACACAGAGTTACTAACACTAGAAGTACACAATGCTTATTCGATACGATTACAACAAATATTCACGATTACAAGATTCATTACACTAAACACGATAATGGCCATGATTGTTCGGTCAAAACGGAAACGAAACGCCACATGTCGATTACGAACGCGAGATTACACCAAAAATATCAGTAAGGTTCATGCTAAGATAATCATAATACTGCCGACGACGACGTTTCTGGCTAGAGTAACAGTGTAAATTAAAGAAATAGTGTAAATAAAATAATAGTGTAAAGTAATAGTGTAAATGCGTACGGAGGTTTATACTTGCCAAATATATGCTTACCTAGACTTAGCCTACTTATACGGCGAATCGTACGGGCATTCTTACTGTGCGCCCACTGCGCGTCTTCGTCAGCGCTTTCTGCGATGCGGCGTTGTGCACGTTGTCGTCGCGTGCGTCGCCCTTTGCCCTAGTTGGGTGTTCCACGATTTTGGTACTTGGTGTCGCAACCGTGGTTTCGAGTTCGTTGAACAGGTACGCCGGTTTAACCCTGTCAATTGATACGCTAACCCGTCTATTTGGTAATTGTAATTCGAAAACTTTTGTGCCCCTTTTGATGACCTTGTAGGGACCATCGTATGGCGTTTTCAAAGGCTTTCGAACTGTATCGTCCCTTAGGAATACGTGGGTGCAAGTTTGCAAATCTTTGTGTACAAACCAGTTGCGATTACATCGATGCGTATTATCGATTGGCTTCAATTTGCCGATAGCGTCGCGGATGTTTTGTATGACTGTATTCGAGTCACCAAGTACCAATTTCGTCGTTGGCTCAAAATAATCGCTAGGCAAGCGTAATGTCTTACCGAACGTGTACTCAGCCGCGCTGACGTCATTGTCGCTGCGTCCAGCCGCGCGTAGTCCGAGGAGTACCGTTGAGAGCTCGTCTACCCAAGACTTCGAGTCCAGGCGCGCCATCAATGCTGCCTTCATGCCTCGGTGCCATCTCTCGACTAGCCCGTTCGCCTGTGGGTGATAACTAGTGGTTCTTACCTTATCGACTCCCAGATACTTCATCAGGTCAGCGAACAGCTGGCTTTCGAATTGACGACCTTGGTCGGTCGTTAGTCTAACCGGACAACCGTAGCGTGTGATCCAGTTGTCGTATATTACCTTAGCGACTGTTTCTGCAGTAATATCCTTGATGGGGACTGCTTCTGGCCATCGTGTGCCGCGATCTATCATAGTAACACAATATCGATACCCGTCTTCCGATATTGGTAAGGGACCCACGATATCGACGTGGACGTGCTCGAAACGTCCCGCTTGCTGAATGGTCCCATACTCCGAGATCGTGTGTCTGCCAACTTTGGCGCGCTGGCACCTGATACATGCTTTTGCCCAAATGCCAACTTCTTGGTTCAAACCGGGCCAAAAAAATTTTTTTGTGATCATTTTTCTAGTCGAACGAATACCCGGGTGGCATAAGTTGTGCAAGCTGTCAAATGCCTGACGCCTAAATTCCTGCGGTAGGTAGGGTCTTGCTGCCGTTGTTGACATTTCGCAATAAATTTCTCGCTTGCAAGTAGGCAAAAACATGCTCTTTATGACTACATTGCTATTCGCTTTGTTATAAAGCTGTTGAGTAATGTAGTCATCGGTTTTCTGCGCGTCAGCTATTTGTTCATAGTCGAGGCTCGTGGGACAGGATATGGTGGCTACGCGCGATAAGGCGTCGGCTACAACATTGTCGTTACCGCTTACGTGACGAATGTCGGTCGTAAATTCGCTAATGAACAACAGCTGCCTTGTGCGTCTTGGCGTCTCAGAGTCGGTCCCTGTTTTGGTAAAGGCATGCGTTAGCGGTCGATGGTCCGTATATATGACCAATGGTTTGCCCTCAAAAGCTTTACGAAAATGTTTCAAGGATGTATAAATGGCTAGTAGCTCACGATCGTACGTGCTATAACGCTGTTGCGTTTTCGTCAAGCTTTTGGAGAAATACCCTAGAGGTTTCCACATACCTTTTTCAAGTTGTTGTAGAACTGCCCCTATGCACGTGTCAGACGCGTCGGTCATGAGTGCAAGTGCCGCGTCGGCGCTCGGGTACGATAACGTTACTGCGTTCTCCAATTGCGATTTACATACTTGAAACGCTGATTCGGCATCCGGTGACCACACAATAGGCGTCTTGTCGTTTTTTTTTGCGTTAGCTATGTACCTTGATAAGATTGCTTGACTTTTGACTGCCTGTGGAATGTGTCGCCTATAGAAATTTACCATCCCAAGGAATCGTCGCATTTCGTTTACGTCTTTAGGTTTCGGAAAATCGCTGACGGCTTTAACTTTGTCGTCCAAAGGCCGTATTCCCTCGGCGGAAACGCGAAAACCTACGAAATCGAGTTCGGTCGCCCCGAAACAGCTTTTTGCTAGATTTATAGTTATGCCATACCTGTTAAAACGTTCGAAAAGGAGTCGTAGATGTTCCTGGTGCTGTTCTTCGTTGTCACTCGCTATGATGACGTCATCGATGTAGCAGAAAAGGAAATCTAAACCTTCTAATACAGTATGGTGCATGAAACGTTGGAATGTCTGTGCAGCATTCCTTAGCCCAAATGTCATTCTTGTGAATTCGAATAATCCAAATGGCGTGATAATCGCGGTTTTTTCGATATCTGCCGGATTGATCGGAATAAAATGATAGGCTCTATTTACATCGACGCTCGAAAATATTTTCTTACCTGTTAGTACGTAGGTGAAATCGTTCAGGCGTGGAATGGGATACCTGTCGGGTTTGGTGATGGCGTTGAGTTGCCTGTAGTCACCACACGGACGTATATCTCCATTCTTCTTGGGTACGACATGTAGAGGACTTGCCCACGAGCTTTTGGACGGTCTACAAATACCCATTTCCTGCATATTTTTAAATTCGTCCCTTACCTTTTTGTAGCGATCAGGTGGAAGTGGTCGTGCCCTCGCGAAGACCGGTGGTCCTGTCGTCTCGATGTGATGCGTGACTGTATGCTGTGGAGGCTCTTTAAACGAAATAGGTTTGGTGATGTCAGGGAATTCGTTAAGTAAATCGCGATACGGGTGGCTTTGGTCCACCGTTTTGACCGAGAGATCGTAACAGGCCCTTAAACTAGCGATTACATTTAATTTTGTTACACTGTCAATTAGTCTCCCTGACTTTAAATCTACAAGCAACCCATAATGGCTGAGCAAATCGGCCCCTATAATCGGTTGCTTGACGCTTGCTATAATAAATGTCCACTTAAAATCTCTCCTCAAACCAAGATCGAGTGTCAGCTGTTGTACCCCGTAGGTACTAATCTTGGTGCCGTTGGCGGCGTACAGGCTATAGTCACAACGCTCACTTTCCAATTTACACTTCACTGTACTCACTGGCAGCACCGAAACGTTGGCGCCGGTGTCAATGAGGAAGTTCAGATTGGAGACTGCATCACGGACGCATAGACGGCGATTAATGACCTCCACGCAGGGTCCCGTCGTCGACTGCATGGTGTCTAGTTTCCCTGGGGGACTCGTTTGCTCTCCCAGTTGCAGGGGTTCCTGCACTTGTCGGCTCTCTCTCCGAAACGATAGTGGTAGTAGCATAGCTCCCCTGGAGGTAGTTCTTGTCGATTGCGGTTGCGGCTGCGGCTGCGGTTGCGGTAACGGAAGTCTCCTCTTTGCTGTGGACCGTTCTGTCGACTGCGGTCCTTACGTAGCTCCGCGACTTCAACGTTAAGTCGTTCGATGGCAGCGACCAGGCTGTTGTCCTCGTTGGTGTTTGCGACGCTCGCCACGTCGATGGGCTTGCCTGCCTCCATAACTTTGTCCGCCACATCCGCTAGCTTTGTTGCATCGCTCAGTGATGTGGCTGCTAAAACTGCCCTGATCGCTGCAGGCAGTTGTTTCTGCCATAACACCAGCAGCATCTCTTCGGTTATGCTTTTCCCGGCCAGGTTCTGCATGCTTCGTAGCAAGTGCGACGGTTTCTGGTCCCCGAGTTGCATGCCGCTGATTAGTTTGTGTATTCGCTCACTCTCCGATTCCTCGTAGACCGCCAGAAGTCTCTTTTTTACTGCTGCGTACTTTCCCGTCGCTGGCGGATTCTCCAGGACATCCGCCACCTGCTGGATTACCTGTTTTCCCAGCTTCGCTATCAGCAGTTGAAACTTGGCGCAGTCCCCCGCATTTTGGGGTGCGACCGCCGCCTCGAATTGAATGAACCAGAGCCTCGGCAAGTCGGCCCAGAAGTCTGGTATCCTCGCAGTTACCGATATTATTTCTACGTCGGTTTTCACTTCTGTCATCTTTGCGGTCTGTGAAGGGCGCGCCGTGGAGAGAACCGTGCGAATTATTTAATGCGCAACCTAGCCAACGTGAAGTTGAGTCGTCCCCGATAAGTGTTCGCGTGTCACTCGAGAAGTTTTTTCACAAATTAGGTCACCAATGTAACTAAGCTGTGTGTACCTAATATTCAGTCTGTATCACAGGGTATAGTCTTCAATAAAAGGTAGTTTAACGTTATTAGTGTCTGTATTTACTAGGTTCACATTTATGGTCGTAGGTACACTTAGTTATTCTAGTATACGGTAATTATTAGGTTACGTTAAGTTTACACGTATGGTTAGCTAGGTGCGCGGGGAACGACTGGCGATCCCGCGCTCCGTCGCGTACAAGTTGCTGCGTAAGCAGCGTGTAGGTATGTACCCCTACAAGTTTAAGGGGCATTCGCCGGTCGCAGGTTATCCCTGAGACCTGTCGCCATTTCATCCAACCAGCATTTATCCTGCTTGCTACTTCCCGGTCAATGTCGCCGTCGCTTTGCAAGAAAAAGCCGAGGTATCTGAAGTCTGAGCAGACTGGAAGGGATAAGCCATCTAGGGCAACTGGAGTAAAACTGGAGAGGCCGCCAAAATCATAGAACATCTGCTCTGTTTTGGTCCGGCTGATCTTCAGCCCTACGTTCTCCAGTTTATCCTGCCATTTTACCAGTCTACTCTGTACCTCAGGCCCATCTTCCCCAACGAGAACAATGTCGTCAGCGAACAGCATACACCAGGGTGCTTCATCCTGTATGTCTGATGTCAGTGCATCCATTACCAGGAGAAACAAGTATGGGCTTAAGGCCGATCCCTGGTGTAAACCCACAGCCACACTGAATTTGCTGGTTAGGCCGGCTGCAGACCGTACGTAGGTACTCGCATGACCGTACATCGCTCGGATAATCTGCTGGTATTTTCCAGGCACTCCTTTCGCTTTCATAGCCCACCACAGAACCTCACGGGGTACCCTATCGTACGCTTTCTCCAGGTCAACGAAGACCATAATAATATGCAGGTTTCTGTGAGCACGCCTGTACTTTTCGCACAATTGTCTCAATGCAAATATGGCATCAGTTGTACTGCGTCCCGGCATAAACCCGAATTGGTTCCGTGATACCTCGCTCTCCTCTCTCAATCGTCTCGCTATCACTCTCTCCCATACCTTCATTGTGTGTGACATGAGTTTTATTCCTCTATAATTGTTACAATTCTGTACATCACCCTTATTCTTAAAAATGGGCACCAGCTCGCTGTTGCACCACTCGTCAGGGATCGCCTCTTCTTGTAACAATCTATTGAAGAATAAAGTCAGCCACTTCCATCCATCAATCATTTTTGAAAATAAAATAAATCATCTTCAAATTAAAATATTATGTTTTATGTCATCCCAAACCTTAATTCTAAATCCGCTGTAAATACATTGTACCCATGTTCACATTTTTAAATGAAAACCCGACATGCCGTTAAATATATAATGCAAGTGACAGCTAACAGCGCGTCGCGTCGCGGAGTTTCTATTTCACGCACAAATGGCTGCGCTCGGTGCGCTGTGGATTTATGCACGTCCGCGCTGACGCTGTTCCATGTCTGTGCAGTGCATAGCTCTGTGGGTTTTTATTTGCGGACTTTTTATTCCCCTTTCTAAACTCCATATTGGTCGCAATCAGAACCAACATTCGTAGCAAATATTTGTAATCTATAAAATTATAAAAATCTATTAAATTTCATTGCACTTTATACTTTGTTCTGATCGGAATACCGCCCAATTAACGAACCATTAATTAAACAATACAAACTGACATATCGATACAGTAATTGTCTCCCGGACCCAATTGTTTCGCGAACTTAAGCGAAGATAGCGAAAATATGCCGTTGAAGACAATATTTTCGCTTATCTCGAGTAATTTATGCGAAAACTTGTCGAAACTTCGCTCACTTAGGGGACGATCGCGGTTCCACGTCGATTCTGATAAAATTGTACTTTCTTACTTATAGTGGTTTGTTGTTTATACGTATTTTCGAATAAATAGCGGGCGTGTTTAGTTGACGATGAAGTGATGCAGCTCGTTGGCCGATGTGTTGCCGGATGGATCTTGATTCACTACAGTAAGTTTTCAGTAATTTTGCAGAGATCACCTCTACTTCCAAATATCTCCTATTTTTATGTTTACCCCCGTGAGGGTGTTACCATGATTGATAGGTGAGTTCCCTTGTGACGATTTGAGCAACATTTTGGAAAAAACTTGGCCACACAAAGCTGGAGACTGTGTACATATTATATTTATAGTTGTATGTAATCGGAATGTTGAACTTTTACAGCCATTTCACAATATTAGATCGTTAAAGAGGCCCCTGAGTATAGCAAGAAAATACATAATTTTTCATCATATCCTACCTTCATTTTCAATATTTCCGACTCCGTGTGACAAACAACAGATCTCCCCTCTATAATTTAATATAAATAACCGCACATTGCTCGCACCACTCTAGTAATGCGAGTATGTGCAACAAGGGTAGACGGATATTTTAATTTATATCTAATAGAGCTGTTTATATCAGTTATAATAGTAATCACATATTTCCTTTTCCAGCAACGTTGCACCATTTTCAGTATTTTCGTGTAGGTATGTAATTGAAAGCGTTCAAAGGAATTAACACCATAGATAATTTAATAGAAACTTAATTCTCTCGACCCATTACGCAGTTCAATTTTGATATGTAGGTATCTGACCACTTACAGCTCATGTCTTAGAAGATTTAACCAATTTTCGAAAGACATGTGAAATCCACCAATCCGCACTGGGCCAGCGTGGTGGATTATGTCCTGAATCTCCCTCGTGTTGAGGGGAGGCCCGTGCCCAGGAGTGGGACGTCAAAAGGGTTACAATTATTATTATTATACATACTTACTAATTCTTATGTTATGCAACCAAATATTCTTACTACCTTTTTTTAAGATTATCTTGATATTGGATATTGACATTTGGACTAGTTGAAGATTTAATTGGATTTATAGGTTACCTACGTATTTTCAGTGCTCGTTTATATAAACGTTGTTGTATAAATCACTATTATTAAAACTAAAGACATACTTGAGTCTTCACTGTCAGACTCTCCCAACTCTATACGATATGCGATATAATCGCCGACTTACCCTCACGCCACCGCACAAGGGGGCCGGCAGACATCATAGCTCTTTCATAATCGTTGGTTGCAGACGCGTTAAACACACGACGCTATAAAAATTGTGGAAATCCCATAAATTCTACGCAATATTCAATTATGACGGCGGTTACGGTGAGGGGTTGCAATTGGACATACCTTATATAACACAAATACATTGGAGCAGTAGCTTATGGCGCTATTAGTATAATTAGGTATAGGCATTTTTCATTTCTGGTGTACGTAGGTATTTATATGAAATTATTAATGTTCGTACAGTAGCGTTAATTAATGGCCATGCATAGACGTAGAAGGTGAAAACTAGGCTGTATGTTATTCCAAAGTATATTCTGACTGTGTAATAAATTTGATTTAAATTCCTTTCCGATTTATAAGAATAAAGTTAAACACGCGATAAACCCAAGTTAAGACAAATTTTACAAGCAAAATTTGACTGGTGATGTGTAACTGGTGTGATTTGTAACTGATGTTTATCACATGTTTAACTTGTTTCAAATTACACAATCTGTTCCGAATGCCAACCATGCCACTCGCTACGTACGTTAATTTTACAAAGCATCCAGAATCAGCGACGCAAAGTGTCTCTACATTTTCTCCACACAGACCTGACATCGTTATCATCTGTCACCTTCATTACTTACTCTACAATAAAGGCCCGGATAGTCCTGCCTCTATGCTATTGAATACACACAATATTTCTTATTCCCATACACTGATTAATAACCTCTCCCGGACCACATGTCCATCGCATCATTTGTCGCGCGGCCGCTCGCGGCACGCCACGCCATCGCCACGCAGCGTGGTCGCACTGCGGCCGCATTTGTCACGCCTCTCGACCGCATTCGCTAGCCATCTGTCATAGCTCTTGAGTGCTGGCTGTGGCATAGACGACAGTAATACAGATACGACTTGTTGTAGAATCTCTTAGACGAGTACCTACAATTAATATTGATACTAAATTTCGAAAAGTTTAAATGTCATCAAGGGTTTTTAATCCCTTTTTTAATCAACTATTATTTGTAAATCGCATAACGCTAGGTAGAGATTATATAGAGATGCCTTTTTCATAAACTTTACCGCATATAGGTGCCGAATATAATCATTATTAGTAATAAATATGTAAAAACTTTTTCGTCTTCGTTCGTGTGAACGTAGCGTAAATGTTAACTAGTAGGTAGCTACTGTTTCATAGTCAATTTTATGTTCTCAAGATAGAAGTCGTGTGGCAAGATAGATGTACTGGGTATGGACTAAATTAGGAGTAAAGTTACGCCTACAAATTGAACTTAATTTTACTTTCATTGATATTTTTTGCAACTCAGTGAAAGTCTGCAGCATCCACTACGTTAAACTCCGAAACGATAAATTGAAATGAAACTGTCACCTTTCGTGTTTGGTTGTAGGCACAAACATTCCTTAAAAATCTGTCATATCTGCTTCCTCCCTTATCTACGGAGATCTAACCCTCGAGCAGCCGTCTCTAGGCATCCGATTATTGGACCTCACACCACAAGTGGCCCGTTAAAATATAACCTGGTATATTACCGACCGCGTGACGGATATTACACCGTATTATAGCTGTTATAATGTCTGTAATTGCTTGTTGGCGGTCTTTTTAAAGACATTATGGACAAATTAGGTTTTTTTGTAGAGTTAGTCGGCAAACAAGCGTATTACCCGCCTGGTGTTAAGCAGTTACCATATCCTAAATATGCATGCAGTACCAAAAGCATTGCTCGCACGTGTCGACCAAAAGAGGAGGGAAGGGAGGTTGGAATTACGGCTTTCTCACTCTTCGTACGAAATGTAGCTATAATAGCCGCTTATAATAGCTCTTAATAATCGCTTATAATAGCTCTTAATAATCGCTTATAATAGCTCCTTATAATAGCTCTTAATAATCGCTTATAATAGCCCCTTATAATAGCTCTTATTAATCGCTTATAATAGCCCCTTATAATAGCTCTTAATAATCGCTTATAATAGCCCCTTATAATAGCTCTTAATAATCGCTTATGATAGCTCCTTATAATAGCTCTTAATAATCGCTTATAATAGCCCCTTATAATAGCTCTTATTAATCGCTTATAATAGCCCCTTATAATAGCTCTTAATAATCGCTTCTAATAGCCCCTTATAATAGCTCTTAATAATCGCTTATGATAGCTCCTTTACGACGATCTTCTGTGAGCGGACGGTACTACAATACCATCCTGGTCAAGCCATTCCGTATTACATAAAATTACATGATATATTTATCTCTTACTAGCTGTCCCGGCAAACTTTGTTTCGCCATTGAGGTTATAAATGTGGTGATTTAAAAAATGATTAATTACATATTCATTTTAAAATACAAATATAAAGATTATTTATTGGCCATCTAATGTAATCAAATAAAACTATTATACAGATTTTATCGCGTTTATTTCCTTTTTTATTTTCCCGTAGTTTCGGTGGCTTTACAGCAGCCATGGTCACGGGGGACTGAGGTGTTAGACTTCCTGATGTCAAAGTTATTAACTTGGTTCCCTCATATTTAGTTTTTGGTTGCGGTCCTATCCACGCAGAAATTGCTCACAGTGTCTGACAACTATTTGCTTGACATGATGTATTTCGTCAGCCAGGTGTTGCTGATCTCAGATCCCTTGTGCTCTCTGAAACAAAGATATACCCACTGTAGCTAACTGTGTTGGATGGTGGTTAGATTTACCGTTTAAGTATATTCAGCATATTCCTCTGGCATGTTGTTCTCCTCTAGCTTCTTTGATACTATTGTGATGCAGTCTGCTACAGGTAGACAGGTAAACACAGACTGAACATCAAAACTGACCTGGTTTAATTGTTAGCATGATGTATAAGTATGTTTAATCTCACTTACAAAATGTTATGAATCCTTTGTATGTGCTCTTGTGTGTCCTCTTAGTAGTGAGAGCACCTTCGCTACGTGCTGGGCCAGACTGTATGTTGGTGTGTCAATCTGGCTTACAATGGGACGCAGTGGGTCCTCGGGTTTGTGTATTTTAGGTAACAATATCTTTGCCATGTATTTTGGTGCTTCGTTTTCACTCTTCATTGAAGCACCTTGTGACTACATTTTTCGTTTTATTATCAGGCGCAAGAACAAATAATGCTGATGGTCTTCCGACCCGTGAACATGCCACAATCAGTACTTGATAAATTTCTTCTTGTGCGTCGTTAGTTATCTAGTTCTTGATCTCTGAGGTTTGCTCGACGACTCCTCATTGCCAACCGAGCCGTTTCACGGGCTACCTCTCTTTGCTTTTGGGATTGAGAAGCACGAATTTGAGCCATACTACCGCGGCGCTCTTCACTTCCAATTTCTTGTTCTTCAGTTCTTTCATTCGCAATGTTTCGAATCCTAGTTGCATTACGGCTTTGTCGCGAAAGATCAGATTGTCTTGGATGCGGCATCGTATTGCTAATGATAATATCCGCATAGTAAGCTAATAGAAATTCGAAACTGACATATCAACTGTCAACTTCAAAATTTCAAATTATCAAATATTCAACCATATTTAACTATAGACGACATTTTAGCTGTCGGTTCTCCTTTTTTATACCATTTGTAAATAATCAACGGCTAGACTTTTTTTTCATTCATATTTTTTTTTGCTGGCATTAGCTGTCATTTTCATTAATAACACGTTTTCACGTTTTATGTCAAGTTCCACTGGAACGGGATAAAAAGTATCCTATAACCTTCTCCTGGTTCTAAGCTACCGCCCCACCAATTTTCAGTCAAATCCGTTCAGCCGTTCTCGAGTTATAAATAGTGTAACTAACACGACTTTCTTTTATATATATAGATAACGTCTCTGACCAATCCCTCAATGATAACAGTCACGGTAATAATACTCTGTCTGTACTTATATAATTAAGTTGTGTTGTTACATACTGTGGGATAGCGTTGATACCAGATTGTCACTGGTTTTTCTCAGTAGAGCTGTTACGAGTCAGGTGGTAGAGTCTAGACTGAGACACTAGGAGGGTCTAGACGAATAAATTTTTCATTGCAGAGTCACCTGCGATATGGAAAGTGTACAGCCCTGCATTATTAGATTCACTGCAAATCTCCAGAGTTGCAGTGGACTGAAAGTTGGGACTGACGAACGCTGAGACCCATATTCATAAACATTACTATGAGGTCTCACAGAGCACGTGAACGCACAACTTTTTTATAACATAGCCACCCAACAAGCGTATAATCCGCCTGATGTAAGCAGTTACCGTATGCTTGCAATACCAATGGTATTTCCCGCACGTTTCCCACCTTAATGGGAGTGGGATAGAGGGAGAGGAAGGGGTGGTTGTACTTTTGGCTCTCTCACTCATTAAACAAAACGCAGCTATAATAGCTAAGGCGTCAATAGTCTAGTAGTTAGATGAGTCGCCCTCGTAGCTGAGAGGTTCCGGGTTCGATCCCCATCCTGGCCATCAAACTATTGACGTGAGCCCACTCCTAACACAAGCATTAACTTAGCTGGACGGGCTAACGGGGAAGCTAGTAATCTCTAAAAAAATATCTCTTTACGTCGTTTTTTATGAGAAAATGAGTGGAGCCATCTGTAGAATCTTCAAATGTCTTTAAATGTGAATCCATTGTTTTGGGCGTCGCTTTGCTCAAGCCACCGCCATTAGGCCACAAGCGCATGTGTGGTGTCACATGTAGCGTGTGTCGCATAGGGCACGGAGCATGTAACATTAACATGTTAATAACTGGAACGAGTCCTGATGGAGCTCAGTAGTTAGCGGCGCGACCCTTTTAGTTGTGCGTGGCACGTGAATAGAGGCGGAACTGCGTTTACATTACGTTCGTTTTTGTTTTTTAATGCATATAGTATTAACAATTTTATTTGAAAAATGCCAGACTGACACACCGACTGTATAGTCCTAAAATAAGCACAGCTTGAATTATAGGTACCGTACAATGGACTGGAGGCGATCCCAGTGACACCCAGACCAGGGAAAATTACGAAAAGGCCCTTTCCGAAATTTTCCCCGGTTGTAATCGTACCCGCAACCACCATGTGTGGTGAGCCGAGCGGCCTACGCTCGAACCACTGCGCCAAGCGGACGTCAAATTACACAAAGATTTGTAAGAAATACGAAAATTATTATAAGGAACTACTTACAAAAAACATTTTATATCGTTATTTTCTTAGTGTGCTTTAGACTTCCCTCGATGACATCCACACTTCACAGCGCTCCGTTTATATTTATATCCACCGACGTCTCGCGATACTTAATTGTCATCATAATATGTCCACCTTCTAGGGCCGTGCTACACTAGGCTCACAGTCGGTCGCCATTACAAAATCTAAGGCCGGTGTAAAAGAGATAAGAAATAACTATTAAATATTTTTATGCTTAAGCACAAGCAATATCTACTATTATACCAAGTCTTTCCCAAAGTGATTAAAGTGACTTAAAGTTAATAACAAGGATGATTTTTAAATCAGTAGATTATTGATAGTTTTATCACCATGCAACCTTTCATCATATGACGAGACTATAGTCTTATATTTATTTATTTACAAAAAGTGCACTAGCATCGTCACATCTCTGAACCATCATTACACGTGTAACGCGTTCGTCGTGTGCAAGTTAATGACGTCATTAAAGCAGATGATTGCGACACACGCCCGCATAGTGACGCACTAGTGTTGATTACAATTAGGTACAGGTGTTATAGACGTCATTGTTAGGTGCGCGTGCGCTTGACAAGCTCGATTAGAATTGGGATTGGCTGTTTCGTAATTTGTTAATTTGGTTGAAATCGGTCTGAATTTAAATAGGGTTGCTTTTTGGCAACTGAGTGTTTGACTGATGTGGAATTTGGTGTATTTACTCATAAGTGTCAAGTATTGATATATAATCAAAGTATACCTAAAATATATTGTTGAATTGCAAGGATATTCATTAAAACTACTAAGTTATGACGGCATACGTCAGTACCTAGTACTGTTTTAAAAACATTGAACATGTGTATTTTTTGCAAATTTTGTATTTATTTTACTTTTAGTAATCCTGAGACATACAATTTATTATAATTATACCATAAAAATATTGTTCTCATAGCCTACCATAATGCTATTTTAATTAGAACTAGACGTCACCAAATCTAAAATGACTAATAATATTAAAAGCACTTTTTATCATAATTAGCAGTATAAGCACCGCAAAAAGACCGCTTAAGCATCACCAATTATGACGTCACGTTCCACGCTTGCCGACATTGTATGCACAAAGACAATTAACTCCTATCATAAACGCGTTCAGAGAACAGCACAGCAGAAAAGAGCAGAAGTATTACTAGGAATTCTGTTCAATTTTAAATGTCGTACGTTTCGTTGACTAAGCTTCTATACGGATGTTCGGGGTGCTCGCCACGCGGCCACTCTATCCGTGCTAAGCGTCATCCGTCAGTAGCTTTACACGATATATATAGGTATACCTACAGAGTGGCAGCTGCGGCACCCTATGCTTTATACTACAAAGCTTCGCTTCTTTCGTCCGTCTCTAACGGCACTGTTTCTTTTGTATATATAACAAAGTTGGCAAACAAAGTTTGACCCATCTGATGTTAAACAGTTACCGCAGCCTATAGTTTTTTTTTTGCATTGCATACATTTCGATTTGACTATTTCCACCTATCGATCATTTTTAACAGCGAAGGCAGAACACAGACTAAACCTTCTGGACAATATTTTATCGGCTCTAGTTCAGTGCGGCGTATCTATGAAAATTCAATTTGGCCGGGCGTGCATGTTTTTGTGTCCCCCACTGTACAATGGCCGGCATCTATTAGTATTTGCATTGCACTGAGAGCAATCTGCAATGCAAACTCGGATGTAATACTGGCCAGTTGTGTATCGGCGTGCGCCGGTTTTAGTGGCACGATGTGTACTTTATGAATGGATTTTCGGTGACGTGTTTTAGTAAATTTCACTACACATTTAGGCTCTCGATAAATCCGCTATTATTTATGAGTGCGAAATGTTTGTTATTTAAACGATTGTGTCGTAATCTTTTTTCCAAACTATGCAACTATGGGTGCCGTACAATGGACTGGGTGCGATCCCAGTGACACCCAGACCAGGGAGAATTACGGAAATTTACCCTAATGGGAATTGAACCCGCAACCACCCGGTGTAGTGAGCTTAGCGGCCTACGCTCGAACCACTGCACGAAGCGGTGGTCAAAAAATGTTCAAACTAATCACTCTAGTACTCTCTAACCCTAAAATTTAACGGTTTAAATATTTATAAAATGTAAAATGCCTTAAACTGAACATCAAATTATTTAATCTCATTGATTGACGTCAGGTCAATTAAAATCAGTCAGTCAATAAAAAACTAATTGAAGTCTCTCTTAATTTGCAACTAGCTAGAAGAATAACGAAATTTCAGATTGAACACAAAAATTTTAGGTTGGTGATAAATATTAAATTAATTTTATGGATGGATAAAGGTTATTTGGTTAACCTTACAAGCGCCCTCGGTAATCCAAATATTATTAATATTATAGGTGATTCGGTCACAAGTGCTTAACTAACTTGCCGAGCCAGTTTCCCGTGGGAATCAACTTAATCATTTTAAAGTTATTAGGCGCTTAGTTAAATACAGTGGTGGAGGCAAGCTAAAGCTATTTTACTAATGCTCATATAAGAGCAGGCTCAACCCGGTTAGTGCCTCTCACAAAAGATCGACCAAAAGTATCTTTAGCTGCGTTGAAGATTGTTGTACAACATTAAACTTGTTTAAAGTACTAAAATAATAATAATAATTTAGCCCTTTGACGTCCCACTCCTGGCACGGGCCTCACCTCAACACGGGGGGGATTCAGGCCATAATCCACCACGCTGGCCCAATGCGGGTTGGCGGATTTCACATGTCTTTCGAAAATTGGTTCGATCTTCTAAGACATGCAGGTTTCCTCACGATGTTTTCCTTCACCGTAAGCAAGTGATAATCATATATAAATTATGATTCGCACATAGATTTGGAAAAATCCAGAGGTGCGAGCCGAGGTTTGAACCCAAGACCTGGTGCCCGCAAGACGCGTGCTTTAACCAATCGGCTTTCACAGCTACGTTTAGAGTACTATTACATTAAATATTTTAGAGCTTATTGTGAATAACTCTAAGTAAATTGGAAATTTAAAAAACCCTTGATACGACGACTTTTAACCTACAAAAGATCTGATAATTTTCAAACGCCTGAACCGATTTTTTTAAACAGT
Organism: Notodonta ziczac; assembly: GCA_918843915.1. NCBI lineage: Eukaryota > Metazoa > Arthropoda > Insecta > Lepidoptera > Notodontidae > Notodonta > Notodonta ziczac. The sequence continues at coordinate 13,245,053 of OU974037.1, forward strand.
TAATAACACTCTCGATCAAAATACATTCTAACAAAAAAAAACTAAATTTAAATCGGTGGGATAAACCGGGCGCTACGATGCCACATACAGACACACAGATACAGATGTTTAACTTATAACATTCCCCTTTTTTCGTCGCGGGTTAAAAACGATGCTAGTTAGGACTTAAACCACTGCTCTGTAATAATAGGTTCACTATTAATTCTATTACACTTCATGGAATTTTAAAATGGCCATCAAGTTTACACTCTGTGCCACAAAAATTGGCACACAGGTCACGTAGCCTATAGATTACGGTACTCGCTCGTAAACTGGGCACTTTCAATTGCAAGACTGTGTAGACCTGAATTTGGGATTTAGCATTTGTCGCAAAACAATCCTTATTTCTTTACGATAAGGCGAATGAAATGGTAAAACTATTGTGGTTAAGTCACAAAATCGTGTTTTTATGTGTTTTCAAATTTGGAAGCTCGCGTTTTACGAGCCGCGGGCTGATATGAGTTTTTAACAGTGATTTTGATTGATTTTTTACGGCGTCTCTATGGTGTGTAGTTTTATTTCCTTTTGGTAACAGGAAATTACGCTCAGCGACAACTATAAACGGATATAAGGAATTCATATTTGTATCTCTTTCTAGAAAATCAAACCAACATTACATAACAATTTTAAATTTGAGGCAAACACTTAATTTAAAAATCTAAAAATAATTACCACGATTTAGTGGCCCAAATACATTATTATAGGCAGCCAAAATAATCTTAATAACAGAAGGTAAAATCAACAAGTCCAAAGTTGTAACCATTACTTAAATTAAAAGACGATTAGTCAACAGTCTGGGCAAACTTGGACAACGAACCTTGAGCCAACACCTCAGAGACATTTAATAGTAGATACATTGTTACACGAGTGGTGAAAGTGACTTATTTAGTCCCGAGTCGGAGTTTGGCGCCCGAGCGTAGCGAGGGCGCTAATAGTTCGAGGGACAAAATAAGTCTTTCACCCGAGGTAAAGACTGTGTTTTTCATTACGAATACAAGGAAGGTAAAAATAAAAAAAAGGAATTGGCTAAATAAATAATACAAGGAAGTATGAACAATACTCTACAACTCGAAAAAAAAAAGATCGTATTGCCGCCTATTTTGTTTTTTTTTCGTTGCTCGGCCAACTTTATTATTTAGCCATTATTTTTCATTTTCATCTTTAAATATTTGCCCAAATCTATGTTATTTTAAAGAAATTGTTGAAACTAAATTATAATTAAGTCATTTAAAAATATATATTCTTTCATTATTACTTAACTTTATGTTATTTCAATTTTACATCGTGCTGTAATTGAGTGACTGTAGAAAAAGTTTAAACATGGTTCCATAGAAATGTGAAAATGGAACCTGTTTTTTTTATATTGACAGCTGTAAGTTGAAATCGATTCTCCCGGGCCGGAAAAGTACCTATTACTTTCAACCCGCTCCTCAGGCAACTACAGACCTAATTTCAGAGTATGAGTAATGAAAAACAGTTTAACAGATTCGGAACATTTACCATTTCACCAATATAAGGGTGTGATAAGGTTTCTGTAGCATGAGCAAAATAATGCAATTTCATTGAAAACCATTTGAAAATCGGGTAACGGGGACAAATGTTTGAATATATGTTGTTCTGCTCATGTTTCGGCGCAATTCTGTTACCCTCGTTTTAAAATAAATACTCCCTTTTTCCTGCAAACAAACGCACGATCTGCCGGATGTTAAGCAGTTACTGTAGCCTATAAATGCTAACAATACCAAAAGGCGTTGCTTGCACGTTGCCGACATGGTACAGAAGGGGTTCGGCTTTTGACTCTCACACTTTTCGTACGAAACGCAGCTAGAACAGCTTAACATCTAACTTTTGTAAGAGGGTGGTACTACCCAAACAGCCCGATTATGAGCTGTAGTCAATTCGCTACATTTTGGCTATACCACTGTCAAATCCATTCCTTATACAGTATAACCCATTTAAGACGATTTTACGGGGACCCAACCAACAACGCATCTTAAGGCTAAAGCGCCCATCTAGCCCGCGAAGTTCAAAGTTTTTGAGATTTTTTAGAGATTGTTCAAAATCTGACAATAATAAAAGGCACATTTTGTAATTCGCGACAAAGACCGTGTGCAGTGCATTTATTAATATATCCAACTTACTCTTAAACATTCCAAGAACGACAGCTATCCAGATAATCTGGCAATTTTTGTATATTTAGTGATTAACTAGTATCATATCCACCGTGATAATATTGAGAGTAAAATAAATGTATTAATAAACGCAATGCATACTGTGTTTGTCGCAAATCACAAAATGTTGTCTTAAATGTTTTCAGATTTTGGATAAACTATAAAAATACTCGAAAATGTTGAATTTCGCGGGCTAGAGAGGCGCCTTCGCCTTAAGCGAGAAAGCGTATTATGCGGGATAGGGAAAATCTCGAAAAAAGCGCGAGATTGGGCATCATTATTATGTTACGTTTTTGAAACAACATGAAATTTTCGCCTAACCAATCACTAGCTAACGTAACGTTTCCGACCCATCAGAATTGGCACATGCCAGGACAGTCAGTCTCTCTTTATTTGCTTTGCCACTATGACAAGTTTCTCCCTTGAAAACTTAGGATTTATCTGGCATCAATTTAAAAAATAAACCGAATTCATCTGCGTTAAAAATGTCTTGCGGCTCGTAATTTTGCAACAATTCGGGAAGCGTTGCCATCCATGTATCAACATCTTGTTGTGGCACTGTCTCCCGCGACGTCCCGTGACCCGCTACTCGCTTCCACAAGAGAAAAAAAGGTACGCGTATTAGGTATTAGGCGTATTAAACGGGATGCGAATCGTATTAAGCGTTAAGAAATGTATGAAAACATGTCTCAAGTTGCAAGGACTGGCGTATTATGCGAGAAATCGTATTAAGCGTGATCGTATTAAGCGGATTCTACTGTATTTTTGAACAATAACACCATTGTAATATATTTATAATCTTACTAGTTTATGTCCGCGACATCGTCCGCGTAGTATTTAACTTATCATAAATTTCGGGATTATCGGGATATTAAGTATTCTATGTGTTAATCCCGGTTATAAACTATCTGTGTTCCAAATTTCATCCAAATCCGTTCAGTAGTTTTTGCCTGCAAGAGTAACTAACATCCACACTCACAAACTTTCGTATATATAATATTAGTAGGATAAACATTTGTATTAACACACAGCTTGCCCCAGAAATTAAACCATAGCCAACACAGTAAACCAGATTTAAAAAAAGGCAATCATATTTCATAATAAAGAAAACAAAGCTTTCCGTTTTAAATTCTCATTCGGCGAAGGACCTCTCGTTGTGTGGACCGTTATATTAACGATATTCTATTTTTTATGTTACTAACGATGCGACCTGGCTTCATATGCCTTTTGTCCTTAAAAAAAGATTAATAGGGAAGAAAATCATCGTATCGCGTAAATGAAACGTAACAAACCTTTTTGACGAGACTTGGCAGAGGTACTACTGTGACTTTTGATAATGGAACACCGGTTTCCTACGAAATCCTACTAATATTATAAATGTGAAAGTTTGTGAGTGTGGATGTATGTATGTATGTATGTTTGTTACTCCTTCACGCAAAAACTACTGAACGGATTTGGATGAAATTTGGAACACAGATAGTTTATAACCGGGATTAACATATAGGATACTTTTTATCCCGATAATCCCGAAATTTTTGTTACGTTAAATACTACGCGGACGAAGTCCGTGGGCACAGCTAGTAACTTATAAACATATGTACATTCTTACACAAGATTTTCATAATAAAAACGGGAGGATCCTTTCATTGTCGCCTGAACACACTAATGGTCATGTTCTGTTTAAAATTGCAGCTTACGACTAAAGTTAGGCTACGCGTACCCGAGATGACACTGTAAATCATAGTGTTATATGGTAACATTACTGTTAACTTGTGAAAATGTAGGAACGTTGCTGCTAACTTTGACGACCGCTTGGCGCAATGGTTCGATCGTATGCCGCTCGGCTCACTGCACCGCGTGGTTGCTGGTTCGATTCCTGTCAGGGTAAATTTCGGAAATGGCCTTTTCATAGTTTCCCCTGATCTGGGTGTCACTGGGATCGCCCCCAGACCATTTTACCGTACCCATAGTACAAGCGTTGCTTAGTTTAGGACCATACAGTTGGTGTGTTCGTCTGGCGATATTTATTATTATTATCAACTCTAGGTTAGGCGCCGTGGTGACCTGAAAACTTATAGAGAGCCGAGCATGAAAAAATTACCGTGGCCTAATTGCATTAATAAGAATGACAGTGATAGTATGCTTTGGCGATGACGATATGGTTTCTTTAAGAGTTCCTGTTAGGAACTTCTGACATATTCTGGGGCTTCTAATAATGGTAGAAAAAAGCTGTAGCCATTTAACAGATCATATACAAGCTGGCTCAACCAGGGCAGCACCAACCTCTCACAGAAGACCGGCGTAAATATAAATAACTAGCTGAGCCCGCGACTTCGTCTGCGTGGAATTTTTATCCTTTCATAGGGGATGTCTACGTCATAGTAGCTTTATGCATGCAAAGACTCAGCCCGATCGGTTTAAAATTGACAAAGTTTCATACAAACTTTCATCACCTATTTTATCCCCTTGGGGGTAGAATTAATCAAAATCCTTTCTTAGCGGATGCCTACGTCATAACATCTACCTGCATTCCAAATTTCAGCCCGATCCGTCCAGTGGTTTGGGCTGTGCGTTGATAGATCACTATGTCAGTCAGTCAGTTAGTCAGTCAGTCACCTTTGAGTTATATATATTTAGATTAGTATAGTTGCGTTTCGTACTATGAGTACACTGTCCCAGTAGTGTTATTAACCGTAAATTATTCCACAAACTTTCCTTTTAATTCATTTGCGTTGAATGCCTGTGTAACACCCTCTTAACGACTCAGTTTATGAATACCAACAATACTTTAAGTACTAAGTTCCGTTTTTAGCCGCGAGTGGGGTGAATGCTTTCGTTGTTTATGCATATTCATGAAAATGGATGTAGAGAACATGGAAGAAAGAAAACCGTTTAAGGGTAGTAACATTTTAAATTTTATAGTTTTATCTTTCTCTGACATTATGTATAGTATATTATATTATACTTCTCATTATTAATAAAAACCTGCCAAGTGCGTGTCAGGCCACGTACAACGTAGAGTTCCGTAGCCATCTAAAAAGGAAAATAAACAAGAAATAAATATGTATTTCCGTTACGTTTTTGACTCATACTAAATAGTTTGTTGAAAAATGACGGAAGATCAAATTTTCTCAAACTTTATCGGCTATAGTTCGCGATATAAAACATTAGGGTATAAGTAAGTAATCTTGTGTGCGACTGTACACATGCGCAAACGCAGCCGTTCCTCTGTCCAACGCTCTATAAATCGCGAACAATCTACCTAATAGTACATACGTAATACAAAGCTTCAATGTAATGCCATTATTATGTAAATGAGCCTATTTGTCTTTTAAGCTGACACACGGCTGAATAAATATTATGACATGTTCGAAGACCGCATGGTCTAATGGTCTGAGCATACCCATCATCTCGTGAAATGGGATGGTCGCGAATGACTTAGGCCTGTATTAATAAATGTATCTCTAGTCTAAGAGCGGCTTTAAGTAGGTACGCTTTTGGCATTTGATATTGTACTGGTATAACCTAAGAATGTCATTTCCAAGGGCAGTCTCAGATTTGAGATACATTTATTTATACGAATCTTAGAGAAGGATCTTAGAGATTATAGAAATGGGGTCTATGGGAAATTCTGGGCACAGTATTTTCGTAATTGACTCTGTCCTGTGTGAAATTTGATACTAGTTGGAACTGGGATCCTCCTTAATCTGTTGTAATTATAATCTTCATAATTAATGATTTTTGGCAACATACTATTACTTTTTGAGCGAATACCGCTATCGACTGCAATGAAACAATGCAACCTCTACAAAAGACTAAATTTGTAGTACAAGAAAAGAGGTTTCTAGCTATAGAAAAATAAATATAGGTTGTGTTGGCTTTAAAGTCTGTAGTTTTAAGTCATAAAGTTCTCCAACCAACGCGCCCGTATGTCACGTAAATACCTGTGTCCTTGTAGCCGGGATCCTCGAGTCTCCAAAGCTCAGGGGTCCGTTCATTTGTTATCATTACCGCTGATGCTGGCTCTCGAGCTTTGTTGTATAGCCCGCGATTATGTGTCTTATGTACGAGCCAAGAAATTGACAATTGTGCTGGCAAACATTAATGGCTGTGTGTCTTTAAAACGTCATATACAACAAAAGTGCTAGAAAAATTGCTCTTGGACATAAATAGGTATATGATTTTAGGTTAGGTTATGTTATTGCACTTTATTCTGTAGTAGAAAGAGTCGCTATTCATTTAATTATCTTTTCGAAGGGTTTCATTTGTCCGTAGTACTATTATTCTTATCTCTAACAAACACAGGTTAGTTGAAGGCGCAAAGTTACTATAGTAATGTAATCACTTAAAAAGCAAATATGGAAACGAAAACCAAGTTTTAATATATGTAAAATACATTATAAACCGTGCGCCTTGTGACGCGTTGCTCGGGCATTACATTTTTAATAAAGTTAAGTGCAACACGACGGGTCACGTGCCTATGTACAGACTAAGCGAACGCAGCTTCGCGAAAGCTTCTCATCTCCAACAAAGCATTTTGTGGCTCTTCTTCTAAAATTAATTTATAATAATAATTTAGCCCTTTTGACGACCCCTGAGCACGGGCCTCCCATCACTACGAGGAGTATTCAGGCCATAATCCACCACGCTGGCGCAGAGCGGATTGGCGGACTTCACATGTCTTTCGAAAATTGGTTAGATTTTCTTAGACATGCGGGTTTCCTCACGATGTTTTCCTTCACGGTAAGCGAGTGATAATCATAATATTAGTAGTATATTCCACACTAACAACTCTTCTCAAATTACGTTGAGTTGAACCAAAATTTTGAGAATAATATTTGTAATAAAACTATTTTTACGGATTATATCGCGTTTATTTACTTTTTATGTTCCCAACGTTTTTTTTTTTAATTATGACATCAGGACCTCTAACACCTCAGTCCCCCCGTGACCACGGTTGCTATAAAGCAACCGAAACGTCGGGAACATAAAAAGTAAATAAACGCGATATAATCCGTAAAAATAGTTTTATTTCAATGTGTAATATTCGCGTAAATATAAGAAAACAATAATATTTGCGCACGATGTTGCTAACTCTTATAAAATAGACCCAAAATATAATTGGTACACTGAACGTTTTAGTAACGGGGACCAGCAATGCCTCTGAGCTGAAAGCCGCCAAGCGAATGCAACTCCATTATAAGTATGAGAGGTAACATATAAAATGTATGTTTCATACCTCGTTTGAACCTTATGTTACCTACTTAAAATAAAGAATAGCTTATAAACATTAACATAAATACATAACATTATGGTGATGACAGACATGAGTCGAAAAAGGGACAAAACAACCAATTTTCTTTGCAAAAACTTTTGAAAAACCGGTAAAATGTGATGATATTCGTTATTCTGCTCATGCTTTGGCACATCTGTCATCACTTTTAGGCATGCAACGTGTTGAGCAATTTTAAACCTTGAAGCCATTAACGTTCTTAATTTGGTGTTATTTAGACATAATCGGTCAATAAATAACAACCATTGGTGGACAAAAATATTTATAATATTGGGAAATATTGGTGGACTCTAAGACACACGGGTTTAGGTTCAATTTTCTTCCCATATCTGGGTCACACAAATCCTTATAACCCAACTTCACAGTATTTATTAAAAACTTCCACAAACTCGAACTACCTCTATTAAACTTACCGGTTTAATTATATCGATATAAAATCTCACGAAACTTTACCAATTTTTTGTAACAACCCTGTGCCCTGAATAATACAGTGTTGAAAGTACACCTAATTAAAAGTTCCATATCGTGGGACCGTGTGGCAACCAGTTACGACACAGTTTTTATACGACACGATTTTTTACAAGTAATATCAAAAAATGTTTAATGTTATTTTTAGTTTAATAGCAGTTTATAAGCCGGTCGAACCAACTATTGACGATCTCTGCCCCTTGATAAGAAAAGTTGAATGTAGAATATCACTATAATATAATTATGATTATAATATACTAGCTGATCCGACAGACGTTGTCCTGTCTATTAAGGGTATGAAAAATAGAGATTAGCCGATTCTCAGCTCTACTTAATATGCATATAAAATTTCATAAAAAGCGGTCAAGCCGTTTCGGAGGAGTATGATAACTAACATTGTGACACGAGAATTTTATATCTAAGATTATGATTATTTCGTAGAAAATCGCAGATGGAGTATATCAATCAAGCTATAGACTTTTTTCATCAGTGTTCCCCAGAATACCCGCCGTTTTATCCGACGGATATTCAATATTAGCATGTACAATATGAATATTCATCAACAAATAATTTGCCAAGCAATAATAGCCGTATGAACAAGAGCCGGCCGGTGTAAGCCGCCCCGTGGCGGCGACAACCCATAAATTTGAATGGTCAAGTGACTCGGACATGTGGCAGGAGTCGTCAACTCTTGTTTTGCAAAAAAAAATTTGTACTTTACATTTTGATTTAAAAATAGTCTTGTCATCTTATGAGGATCGCACTAGACTAACTATGACTCTACCAAGAACTTCTACCACACTTATCTCTGAGTTGAGAATCTTTTGACATCTTAGAAAATGGCTGATAGAAACCAAAAAAATGGTTAGTAGATTTATATGCCATAGAGTATTACATGCAAGTAATGGTAACTCTGGATTTTTCGAAATCTATGTGCGAAACATAATTTCTATATGATTATCACTTGCTTAGGGTGAAGGAAAACATCGTGAGGAAACCTGCATGTCTTAGAAGATTTAACCAATTTTCGAAAGACATGTCATATCCGCCAACCCGCACTGGGCCAGGGTGGTGGATTATGGCCTGAATCCCCCTCATGTTGAGGGGAGGCCCGTGCCCAGGAGTGGGACGTCAAAAAGGGCTAAAATTATTTTTATAATGGTAACTCTATTGCTGCTATGTTTGATAATAAATATAGAATTTCAACTATTTCTACCAAACATAGACAATAGATTAAAAAAACATAAGACGCCAAATTTTATAACACTATAAATTATGATTTATTAATAACACCAAATGTTAACTATCGCTTCTCCAGTCAGACTGCGGTCGCGACGCTCAGAGCTGTTATATCATGCACAAGTCAATTCACACCCTCCGACAATGCACTATAAATACAGGCAGGCATGGTACACAGGGATAATAGGCTGGAGTCTAGCTTAAACCATGTAGGTATACCTAGACATAGGTTCGTTTTAATAAATCGATATTAAGTCCGATAGAGACCCTGAGTACGCTTTTGACGAGCCATTTTGTACGGGAATGACATTTCCAAGATCTCAGACTTGAGATGGATAAAACGGGCCATAGAGTCAGATAACATAAATGCGGATACGCTGCTAAACAAAAATATGAATTATTAATGTTTTAATATACGTACCAAATGTTTGGCACATGGCTTAGAAGAATAGTCTGTAATTGGTGTCGGTATAATCAATCGCATATAAATAGGTCGGCATTTGTATATTAGGTAGGCTTTAATCTAGATGGATTTCCAAAATGTTTAGGTACTTACATCTAATCTCAACGTGCTTCAGGAACAGCAACTCCAGAATCAATGTAGACATTTATTTGACAACTAGTTTATGCCCACGACTTCGTCCGCGTAGTATTCAACTTAACAAAAAATTCGGGATTATCGGGATAAAAAGTATTCTATGTGTTAAACCTGGTTATAAACTATCTGTGTTCCAAATTTCATCCAAATCCGTTCAGTAGTTTTTGCCTGAATGAGTAACAAACATCCACACTCACAAACTTTCGCATTTATAATATAAGTAGGATATATTTGTGGTGCTCTACCACCAAGCTGTACCCAACTGACTACAGCCTTTTATACTGGGGTAGTACCACCCTCTCACAGAAAATCGGCGTAAAATAACTGCTATAAGCGATGAGTGAGAGAGCCGGAAGACCAAACCCGTCCTCCTCCCTTCTGCTCCCTCTATCCAACTCTCTGAACTCACACGTTGCTGACTTGAATATCTGCAACGTACGGGCAATACCTATGCCCTTGCAACCATTTATAGGCTAGGGTTACTGCTTAACATTACGCGGGTAGTACGCATGTTTGCTGAATTTATTATCTTATATATAAAATTCTCGTGTCACAATGTTAGTTACCACACTCCTCCGAAACGGCACGACCGATTTCCATGAAATTTTGTGTGCATATCGGATATGTCTGAGAATCGGCTACTATCTATTTTTCATACCCCTAAGTGATAAGGGTTGTCCACATTCCACGCGGACGGAGTCGCGGGGCACAGCTAGTTAATATATAAAACAAACCATCCTTTGCTTTTAAAAAAATCCTTCCTTTACTGCAAACTTGCCACATTGCATTTTTGGCTCCAAAAGCTCGCATCCAAAACCATCGAGCTCTACCATTCATCTGGTGCATTCCGCAAATGAATGACAGTAAAGTAGTTGCGCCAAATTGCATAGTCACTCACTCTGCCGACACAAAGCAGGGCGCTAGTTGTCATCCATTTTAAAATCTGTCCCTCGTATCTGCGATCGAATAAACTGTGGATGCAAAATAATCCTATAAATATGTCAAAATATTGTTACAAGTACTTTTATACTATAAAATATGCACTCTATCTCTTGGAGTATATTATCAAGTAGTGGACAACTTGGTCTTCCTCAAGGGTATTTCTTAGGCCCCATTTTATATTGTTTTTATGTATGATTAAAAGGGACAATTTTAAGGCTCTCTGAACGTCAGATGCAAAACCAATAAAAAGGCAAACTAGACGAAAATTGATGACGTGAAGAATTTTAGTACACTTATTGCTTATGGTACTTCAATTAAATAAAAATACCCTATGTCACTCATTATAACATCAGCTACCGGCCAGTGAAAGTCCCGTCAAAATCGGTCCCGCCGTTTCAAAGATTACTAGTTAAGAGTAATAAATTCACCAGATCCCAAGTCTACCGAGCGGCCCTCACCAGCGAGGTATGATTTATGGAACGGTGCAAATGGGTTACCGTGACAGCGGACGTGTGACGACACAACATCACAATTATGCACATCGCATTACGCTTTCAAACCATCATCAGAGTGCGTTTGCCGAGTTCTTTTTGGAAATGCCACCAAAATAGTGACAAAATATGAATCGGTTTTGCATACCTTTTAAATTTGCTTGCGTTTTTCTGTTTAAAATTACTTTATTCTCTCCAGGTAAGCTAATGCTTGTGATAGGAGTGGGTTCACGTCATAAGGTTAATGGCCACAATGGGAATCGAACCCGAAATCTCTCAGTTACGAGGGCAGCCCATCTATCTATTGACGATAGTGACATAAATTACGACTTACCAAATATTGTCCTTTATAAGGGAATGTAGGCGTTGATACGCTACTAAATCTGAACGCTCCGCTACGCTACAGTTTCAAGCACTCGGCCTAACCTTTAGCATTTAGCAGAGCGACCGCAAGCTAATATATCGTGCTAGACCTTTTAGCGTGCGGGCTTTTAGCAAAAATCATGTTGACGCAGCGTGTTATGTGTGAAATTTTTAATAAGCCTCGGTATGGAAATGTCTCATGTATTTAATGAGACAAAGTTATTCTAAAGCGAAGTGTTAGGCTAGCCGCTTGCCTGCGATATGAGTTTTCTGAAACTAATAATAGGTAAGTAGATTGGCATTAATATTGTTAAAATTTGCATTTTTACAATGAAAGCCACATTAATTATTGTTTTTTTATTAAATTAAAAACAATCAATATAATATAGTCTAAAACTATTTTTATAACACACATGAGATATTGTCTAATGCGCAAATAATACTTTATCCCTCCAGTCATAAGGGATGGTATAGTAAAAGTTTGGCAGATATTAAACATGATGGATAAAAATACGTTCAAACAAAAGCCATTACCTCCCTAAATATCAAGGATATGCACCAACAACCAACATCACATTTGAAGAATACATAATCCCCCTCGGTAGTGGAAGGATTACCACCCAGGGGAGTGGCGTGAAGATAAGGCCACGCTATGACGACCACCCCTATTATATATTTTGACGGTGGGAGAATACAAAAGTAGTCATGATTTGATGATGCGTTTGGTTGACGCGACTAAAAACGACAAAATTAAGACTTAGTTTTAGTGATTTGATCACTTGGCGCAGTGGTTCGAGTGTAAGCCGCTCGGCTCACTAAACCGGGGGGTTGCGGACTCGATTCCCATCAGGGTAAATTTCGGAAATGGCCTTTTCGTAATTTGCCCTCTTCTGGGTGTCACTGGGATCGCCCCCAGTCTATTGTACGGCATCCGTAGTACAAGCGTTGCTTAGTTTGGGACCATACAGTTGGTGGGTTCGTCTGGCGATATTTATTGTGGACTAAATCTTACGAGTACAACAGATAATGCAGGAGATCGGAATGAGAATAGAAGCCCTGAAAACTATGACCAGTCGACCTTGACGTCTTTAAGAAGATTCAAAGAAGACCGCTAAGGGTCATCGATGGAGGCTGATAAGAGAGATCTTTGTCCAGCAGGTACAGGGCTTGCACAAAAACGATATTCATCTTCCTATAGTCAACATAGGCTTAAATAATCAATAATCAGATAATAATTAAATAATCATCACTTCTAGCACATTTTGGTCGATCAACCTTTGCTTGGTCATAGAAATATGTAATACAATGTTATCTACATTGTATTACATATTTAATAATAATAATAATAATAATAATAATAAAATTTATTTGCCATCAATTTCAACTCACTTACATGTTAGTAGGTACATAAACGAAATAAACTATGGTTATAAAACAATGGTAAGTGAAAAAAGGATGATGTACCTGTGGCTTCCACACTAGGACAAGCCTGTCTCGTGAAAGCCGGCTTAAATTTTGCCTGGGAGCAGTTTCCGAGATCGAAATTAGGTAACATTCAAATGGGGACATTTAAATAAAAAGTTAAAAGCTAAATAATGTAGGTACTAAAATTTGGTAATGAATACAAATAGTAAAACAAATAAAACAATATCAAAACATTTACAAAAATAAGACGAACAAACAAACAAAACCAATTGGATTATGTATGGGAATGATTCTCTGTGATTGGTGGTGAGCGAGTGGTCTGTGATTGAGCATTTCATGTGATGTGAGTGTGTGGTGGTGTATATATGCATGTGAAAGGGAATTGTTAGTAAAAGTTGTAAAATTATTAGTATGCTAGTAGTATTCATATTTAGGTTTTTATTAGGCTATCATTCTAATCATACCTTCGGTTTCAGAGTATGACTGAGTGAGTAACCAGGTTCGTATGGTTTTTTTAGCTTGGTGAACCTTTTTGTATTTAATGTCACATATTTTAGCAATTTTGTTATAAATGTAAGTGAGCATAAAGTCCTGCATGTGTTGCGCAAATGAAGTGTTAACAACTTTGGGATGACATTGAAAAACACGTCGTTTTAGGAGTTCAAGGTATTCTGCGGACAGGAGGACGGTTTTATGCTGCTTTAGTACAATTTTTAATATATAAAGTTGACGTACGTTAAGTACCGATGTATCAGAATACAAACGATCCGTTGGGTATCGAAATGGTTTTTTGTACATTACTTTTAACACTGAACGTTGAGATCGTTCTAATTGCAGCATTGTGGTGATGCCAATCCCACCCCATATTGATATACAGTAGCTTAGGACTGACTCACATAAAGCCATATATACTAGTTGTAAGGTATTTTCGTCGGCCGAGTTTCGTAAAAGTTTCATGATGTGGATGAGCTTTCTAGTTCGTTTGGCTACTTGTTCTATATGGGGTTTGAAGCAGAGTCGTTGGTCGATAATCACTCCCAGGTATTTAATCGATTGAACTTTTTTAATTTCATCGCAGTTGCATGAAGGTACTGTACAGGTCGGTGTGTGTATCTTAATCTGTGTTGATAGAGTAGAGGCTGATGTCTGGGTTTTGTGAAAACAAATATAGCAGGACTTAGTGACATTGAGGGAGAGAAGATTCAGATTGAGCCAATGTTTAATACTAGTCAAGCCATGTTGGGCCTTTTCATGGGCTAACTCCCAAGAGTTAGCATGAAAAAGAACCACAGTGTCATCTGCGTAGCAAATTATTTTTGCCTCTTGAGACAAGGAGCGATGAATATCATTCACATAAATTAAAAATAGCGTTGGGCCGAGGACACTACCTTGTGGAACTCCGTATAATATATTTCGATATTTACTGATGCAATCGCCCACTCTTACGCGCTGACGTCTATTTGTTAAGTAGGTTTTGAACCAATGAAGTGGAAGGCCTCTGATACCCATTGTCTCTAGTTTTTTTATTAGTATGGGGATTGCAACAGTATCAAACGCTTTTGTGAGATCTAAAAATACTCCTATGCACTTTTCATTATTATCTAGGTGGGTCGTCACAGAACTGGTAAGCAGGCTGACTGCATCTTCTGTAGACTTGCCATGTCTGAAGCCAAATTGATAGTTTGATATGAGGTTATTAGTTTCTAGGTATGATATAAGTCGTTTGTTCACAATTTTTTCCAATATTTTAGAGAAAATACCTAGGAGTGATATTGGCCTATAATTCATGGGGTTTTGTTTAGGTCCACTCTTGTGAATTGGTATAACCGTTGCTTCCTTCCATTTATCAGGAAATATTCCTGTACTTAAACTCAGATTTATAACGTGTGTTAAGGGGTATAATATTTCACTTTTTATTTCTTTTATTAGTTTGGGTGTGAAACCATCCACGCCCGGGGCACTATCATTTTTTAATTTTAAAATAATTTCACTAACTTCCATGGCATCAGTAGGTTGCATAAAGAAACTAATACTTGCAGGATCACCCGAGTTTACCTTCGCTAATAAGGTGTTCTGATTTTGTTTTATTTCTAAAAGTGTTCTATCAGCAAGATTTTTACCAACCGTGGAAAAGAAATCATTACAATTGTCAACAGAATCTTGTGCAGAATTTTTAGATGCAAGAAGTTCTAGGGAATTATTGTTATTATTATTATATTCACTAATGTTTTTAATGGTTTTCCACAATTCTTTAGTGTTATTTCTATTCTTATTTAATTGTTGTCTATCATAATCACATTTAAGTTTATGCGTAAGATTGGTAAGAAAATTCCTATATCTGATGTAAATAAGTTTTTTAAATTCGTTATTGGGGTGTTTCCTTAAATCTAAATGAAGTTTGTCTCTGTGATTCATGCACTTGATGAGGCCTGGCGTAATCCAGGGTTTCCAGATATGTTTAGAGCGGCTGATTTTTGTTTGATTAGTATGATTACTCACAGCTACTGAAAGGATTGCATGAAGTTCATCAACTGCTTTATCGACGTTATTTATACTTAAGACCCTTGACCAGTCAGTAGTTTTTAGTTCATCCATTAGTGCTGGGTAATTTGTTTTGTTTATAATACGATTCTGGTATTTTTTACTAATAGACGACTCCGTCTTGTGTCCCATTACAATTATACGGTGATCGGTAATATCCGCGTCACAAACAATGCCCACCGTAGATTGACTTCTGGCTTTTAAAAATATGTGGTCTAAGCATGAATCGGCTCTGGTTGGTTTAGATATTACTGGGTTTAGACCATGCTCTGCCATAAGGCATAGATAATCTGTGCATGAGTTATCAGTAGCACAAAGGTTGATATTAATATCCCCAGTAACTATTATTGTTGGACAGCTGCTTATAGAACTAAGTAATCTATCTAAAGATGACAAAAAGTTATCGATTTGCCTGTACGAGGGCGAACGATAAAATACAATACAATGCAAAATACAGTATAATTGAGTTATTATTATAACGTGACACACGTACACGTACACGTACACGTATTTGTCACGCTCCGTATTTTACATTTAATTATTAGTAATGTCCGCTAAAAGTGCCGAACAAGCCATCCGCGACCTAATTAAAACTGTGGGCTCGCTGCAAAGCAAAGTGGATTCGCTCGAAAAGATGATTACGCAACAAAATCAGCTAATCAAAAAACTAGTTGGTGAAGAATCAGTGTCTCCAAAATCGAATAATATTAGCAATGACGGTAGTCAAACACTGCAAAAGTGCCCGCGACCAATACGAGAAGCCCGCAATCGAGCTGCGTCGGCAATCTCCGCCGGCGTGCGAAAGGGAGCCTCGAAACAGGTGGCCGCCGAGAGCGCGGCGGCGTCGTCATCGTCCTCTACCACATTCCCGTCGGAGTTACCGCGATCGACT
This sequence comes from Notodonta ziczac, assembly GCA_918843915.1. Lineage (NCBI taxonomy): Eukaryota > Metazoa > Arthropoda > Insecta > Lepidoptera > Notodontidae > Notodonta > Notodonta ziczac. The sequence goes on from OU974037.1 coordinate 13,261,515, forward strand.
AATCTCGCCACTGCTTCGCGTAGCGAGGCGCGCGAAGTTAATGATACTGCGGTGGAGCCGTTGGGTGGGGGCGATTGGATCGAGGTAAATCGTCGTCGTTCTCACCGCTCGCTCGAGAATGTTGTTCGTGGTACGGCTTTGCCCACCACCACATCCCTTCTAGCTGCAGAGCGCAAGACATACTTGCATCTGTATTACGTACAATCTGGAACTACAGCTGACCAGGTAGTGCAACATCTTCGTGCAATTTGTCCCGATGATAATTGTTCGGCTGAGGCTTTAAAGCCCCGTGGGGATTATGCGTCGTTTAAACTAGCTGTACCCACCAAGAATATGGATAAATACTTGTCATCGGAGCACTGGCCGGAAGATGTTTACATCAAGCCGTGGCGAAGTGGATTTCGCAAGTCACAGCAAACCGTGCAAAGGCAATAAATGTAAATCTTATACACTTTTCTATCAGAACGTTAGAGGCCTCCGTTCCAGACTAGATAATTGTAAAAAAACTGTATTAGTGGAATCAGCAGACATATTTGCGTTTACTGAGACCTTTCTTGTGAGTAGTGTCCATGATGCTGAAGTGTTTCCGCCTGGATACTCCGTTATACGCCGTGACCGCGCTTGTGACTCAGGATGGGGAGGAGTGCTGTTGGCGGTTCGTGATACGATTAAAGTGCAGCAACTAGTAGATGTGGACGGCTACTCTAATGATATTGAACTTGTAATAGCCTTAGTTACTTTTAAGCATACCAAAGTCATTTGTTGTGTTGTCTATATTCCTCCGAATTCTAGTGATGAAAAATACCACAATACTTTTTCAGTTTTAGAAAATCTGGTTGCTAAATACCCAAAACTTGATTTACTGGTGGTTGGAGACTTTAATTTGAACTCTTGTAGTCGAAATGTATTTATGAATTTTAATTATATGATAACTTACTGTAAGTTAAAACAGCACAACACAATACTAAACAAATATGGAACAATGTTAGATCTGGTTCTGAGCAGTCTCGGTGATGAGTGGGTTAAGGTGAGTGGTGATACGGAGCCCGTGGTGCAAGCCGATGCATACCATCCTCCGCTCTCTGTGGATGTGCGTAGCGCGCATTCATTGTCTGGGCCCAAGCACGACGCGTCTCGCGTCTGCCCGCCGCAGCCTACCCGTGATCAATTGCACTGTGACTGGGACTTTCGCAAAGCCAACTTTTATTCCCTATATGCTTCTCTTGCCTTCATAGAATGGGATGAGATATTTGCACTCAAGGACGTTGATGAAGCTGTCAGTGCATTTTATGTCAAATTACGTGCCTGTTTCGATACTCATGTTCCTCATAAACGATCTTTTAATACTGATCTTCGTTATCAATACCCAACTTGGTTTACGTCAGAAATTATAATAAATATAAAGAATAAATATTTTCATTTAAAAAAGTTTAAAGAAAATAAACAAGAATTTAATTGTGAAATGTTTAAATATTATCGACAACGAGTCAAACTTTTAATTGATTTAGCATATAACAACTATATTAAGCAAACTGAAACTGACATAAAAAATAATCCTAAGCACTTCTGGAAATTCGTGAAAGACCAGCAATCAAAGAAGCAGTATACCAAAGAATTCGAATATGCCGGAAAAACAGTCTCCGGTATCGATGCCGCGAATGCCTTTGCTTGTTATTTTAAATCTGTTTTTTTAAATAATACGCCAAAGCTATCTTCTTATGAAGCTGAACGCAAGGCGGCTGACTCGTTGTGTTCCTCTCGTATAGCGGTAGACACTGTTAACGTCCATGACCTACAGCTGGCAGTTCAGCGACTAAAGGCTCACTCCTCCACAGGGCCCGATGGAATACCACCTTTCGTTGTTAAAGATTGCTTCGAAGCGCTTAAATTACCTTTAATTTATATTTACAATCTAGCTCTTAGTACCGCAACTTACCCTTCTCAGTGGAAAACATCCCGGGTAACTCCTGTTCCCAAGAATAGTTCAGGATCAAAGGTTGAAAATTATAGACCCATAGCTGTTCTGTCTGCATTCGGCAAAGTCTTTGAATCCATTTTGAACCGCCACATCACTAGGCAGGTCAACACGCAGTTCAGTGATGCACAACACGGTTTTAGGGCGGGCAGGTCTACTGCCACTAACCACATTAACTTTATAGACTACGCCGTTACTGAAATGGATAATAAAAAGCAGGTTGACGCCGCATATTTTGATTTTAAAAAAGCGTTTGATCGCGTTCACAACGACGTATTGCTAAAAAAATTTTCGGCCATTGGATTTACCCCAAAATTATTAAAAAATTTTGCTAGCTATTTTACAAACAGAATCCAATATGTGCAACTTTCTGGCTATCGCTCCGACTCGTATGTGACCTGTTCTGGTGTAAGTCAGGGCAGCACACTTGGGCCCACCCAATTTCTGATAATGGTCAATGACTTGCCGAGTGTTGTCAGTTCAGCCCGGTGCCTGATGTTTGCCGACGATCTAAAATTATTCTTGGGTATAAACAGCGTATCAGACTGTGAGGCGCTTCAGAGGGACATCAATAGTATTGTGGAATGGAGTGAACAAAACCAGCTGGAGTTCAACGCAACCAAATGCAAAAGCATTACTTTCACCCGAGCTCGTTCACCCATTGTATACACGTATAACATGCACGGTATTCCTCTGGAGCGTGTTGCACTGATGCGCGACCTTGGCTTGACCCTGGATGTTTTTTTTTTTTTTTTTTTTTTTTATCCGGGCCTTTATGGCCCGGCCGCGTTCACCTCTGATGTGGGGGTCAGAGACCTTACTCAACACGTTATTTAATAAATGTACAAAAACTTTTTATTATAGTAAAAAACACAGTATTTAAAAATACATTTTCTCGAAAGGCGAGTAAAAGTACCAATAAAAGAAACATGAAAAAATATATACAAAAATGGGACAGCGGAATAAATAACAAAACTATAAACGTGATAAAATAAACAAGATTCCCTCCCATTCTATTGCACGGATATGTCAGCCGGCGTGATTAATAGCGCAGTGTTGTCTAAGTTGCTGTTGGGGCTTATTACACAATAAGTGGACAGCTGGCCTCTTTCTGCCTAGGTCTTATTTCTATTAATCACGCTGGTCGCTACCTCCGTGCAATAGCTTAGGAAGGTATCACGTTTCTCGCTGTCCATGATAATTTTACAAATACTGTGTACATCTAAGGTAGTGTCTAAAGACATTTGTACATCGTGTCTTTTGCGTGAGAACACAGGGCAATGTAGTAAGACATGCTGCACTGTCTCGCTCACACCCGGTTCACAAATGCAAGATGGGTCCTCCTTGCACTTGAAACGGTTCAAGTACTCTGAGAACCCACCGTGCCCGGTCAGAACCTGTGTGAGCGTGGCAGTGGGATGAATCTTCCTAATTGTCCTATAGGACACCACCAGGTCAGGGAAAAACATTTTCGTGGTAGAAGCAGTGGTGTCAGTCTTGTACTTACGGTTCCATTCGTCCAGCGACTCCAAACGGATTTGTCGCTTGACGAATGATACCGGACATTTGTCGTACGTTGGCTTGGTCTTACTGTGCAGCGCTGCTTGCTTTGCCAATTCGTCCGCTCTCTCGTTACCCGCCAGCCCTGCGTGTGCCTTTATCCAAAACAAGGAAATGTCCTTGTTTTGGAGTCTGCACTGGGCGATGTTGTTCCTCGCCTCGGCGGCGAGCGGGTGAAGAGAGAGCGGGTTGACCACTGTCTCGAGTGCCGAACGCGAGTCGCTTATTACAGCGAGACTGGCGCTTCTACACTCAAACGCGTATTTAGTGGCTCGGCATATGGCCAAAAGTTCGGCTTGATAGACCGTGCAGTAAGACGACAGTTTGAGTTTGAGCGACTTGATCTCGGTTTCACTGTTCCAAATGGAAAGTGAAGCTCCGACCTTGCCTTCAATTTTGCTGCCGTCCGTGTATATTCTTACTGCGCTGCTTACGTTGGTGGTCACGCTTTGCTGATCCGTCAAGTTCATGAACTTAAGGTCCATATGTTTTGCCGGATGCGGAGTACTCGTATATGCCAGTCTGCTTTCGACTTCCATGTCGCCTAGCTCTGGTCGGGGTACTCCCCTCTTGGCCTTGTACAGGGAGGCCGCTTGACCCTGGATGTTGGGTTAACTTTCAATACCCATATCACAGAGTTGTGTAGCAGAGCTTTCAAATCTCTTGGATTTGTTATGAGGCAGGCTGGCCGCTTTCATACGCGAAGTACAATTGTTACCCTCTACTACGCATTTGTACGATCAAAACTGGAGTACAATGCTATAATCTGGGATCCCCATGAGGCTAAATATAAGTTAATGGTCGAGAAGGTGCATAAGAAGTTTTGTCGTTTTCTTTATAGGAAAATGTTCGGCTATTACCCATATTTGTATCCATCGCTATTCGTAACTGGCATGGTAGGCATGAGCACATTGGAGCTTAGACGCAAGTGCGCCATGATGGTCCACTATTTCCTGCTTCTAAACGGCACTATCGATAACCCCTCCACTTTGTCGCGATGTTCTTTAGTCACCACGGGTCGGTTGCGGCGCGCGCACGCGCGGCGGCTGCTGGCGGCGCCGCCGGTGCGCACACGAACCGCGCAATTTGCCCCAACTGCCCAAGCCGTCAATTTAATCAACGCCGTAATTGCTCAGCAACCAGACCTTGATATATTTAATACTAAGTTACATGTATTCATTAAAAAGTGTATAAGCTTCTTGAGCGATCAGTAGAATTAATTTAGCTTGTTGTGCGTCTTGGCTAAGCTGTAAGCGCAGCAAGCATCTGATAATAAATAAATAAATAAATAAATGATGCGAATGCGAACAATCTATCATAAACCAAAAAGAAAGCATACTTCAGATCCATGCCTAAATCTTAACAAATACGAGTAGGAATATAATTTTATACTATAACTAGCTGAGCCCGCGACTTCGTCCGCGTGGAATTTAACTTAATCGCTCCCGCTCCCGCGTTCTGAACCCGCGCGACAGGACCCATTTGTTTTTTTTTTCTAAAATAAAAGTAGCCTGAGTTACTGCTTATAACATCAGCTATCTGCCAGTCAAAAACCCGTCAAAATCGGTCCAGCCGTTTCGGAGATACTCTTAGATTTCATGTGTTTTTATTTTTATACGCGGAACTCTAATTGTTTTTCTAAAATTAAAGTAGCCTACGTTACTCCCTATAAGATCAGCTATCTGCCAGTGAAAGTCCCGTCAAAATCGGTCCAGCCGAGATTACCCGGAACAAACACACAGACAGACAGACAAAAAAAAATTAAATCGCGTTTTTGTAATTAGTATCGTATGTAGTTTCATATGCATTTACTGAAAAGGTGTTATTTTGATATTACAAACAGACACTCCAATTTTATTTATTTGTATAGACTAGCTGAGCCCGCGACTTCGTCCGCGTGGAATTTTGATCCTTTCTTAGGGGATGTCTACGTGATAGTAGCTATATGCATGCAAAATCTCAGCCCGATCGGTTTAAAATTGACAAAGTTTCATACAAACTTTCATCCCCTATTTTATCCCCTTGGGGGTAGAATTAATCAAAATCCTCCTTCTTAGCGGATGCCTACGTTATAACATCTACCTGCATGCCAAATTTCAGCCCGATCCGTCCAGTGGTTTGGGCTGTGCGTTGATAGATCACTATGTCAGTCAGTCAGTCAGTCACCTTTGAGTTATATATATTTAGATTCTCATCCAAACATCTTATAAATCGCAGTAAAGAAACCAGTCCTTAAATTGTCTCAACAAAAATTCACCAAACGTCACTCTTAGGGTATTTCCCTCCTAAACCTAAGTTTACGTGAATTGCTACTTTAGCAGGGCCATTTAGCGCCCTGAGGACTGAAAAGCAGGCTTGAGTAAACCACCCAAAAAAATAAGGTGGTAACCTCTGACATCTATTTTTTTAGTCTCTACGCGTGCTTGTATAAAAAATGGATCCACAACATTTGGCTCGGTATTATGATTTAGCTCATTTAGTTCAGCTCAGGAGAAATTGTTTCCAAAATTACGTCACCCATTATCTTCTTCCCAAGCTTTTCCTATTGGGGTCAGATTCCAGTATGTTCCATAATCAAGACCATTGGGTCTAATAAATTGTAGTGGGACTAACGGTAACCTAATGGTGAGAACATTTTTCGCAGAATTTTTGCCATCTTCTGCCTGTTACGTCTGTGAAAGATAGAATTCACCCATTATATTCTGAAATTAAGCTCAGTGGGTACTTCCAATTCCGACCCCTATCAAAACATTAAAACCCTTCAACGATTAAATTTAACGTCATTTTAAACCCTAAAAGATGCAATTAAGTCATTCCGCCATACTGTTTATGATAGGGCTTATTCACACAATGCAAATTCTTAATAGGTATTTACACTTATCCGGGTTTAAAATCTGTATTTAAATCCTAGCTTTGTGTAAGCTTCGCTGCAGGAGGAACGAACGAACAAGTCATGAAATCTTAAGATTAAGTAAGAGCTACTCTTTATCTTATAGGAGCGGCGGACAGTGGAGCGGGTTTAAACCGGTTTTTACTGGATCACACCGGTTTAGTGCGGGTGGAGAGATTAGATTTGAAATTATATTTAGTGCATGAATTCGGATTCGTTAGTTTAACCAGTTTATTCTTACCAGCAACTTCAACAAAAACATATTGAACTTATTTTCAAGTTAAGTTCAAGGCTCAAGAACAAACAAACATAATTTAAATTATCTACTCATTGATATCCTATACAAACATCATAACAACTTAAATTATTAAAATGCTTCCCTACATAAAGATAATTTACTTATAACTGATGGGATCATGCTTTTATTTCACAAAAATGTTTACGATCCCTGTGTCAGCGTTTCCCAATGCCATTCTTAAGACTGCCCGCAGACGGTGCTCTGAATTAATGAACAGAGATCGTTCGCTCGCGGCCAGCCTTAATTAATAACTAATGAACGGGCCCGTAGACGGGTTGTTTGAAAAAAAACCCTCGGATACACTTTGTGTAACAAAGTAGGCTATTTAGATGGGCTTGAGATGTTTCTTAAGGAAAAGTATACAGTAACGCGTAGAGCGTTTTAAGTGGGGGTATATTTATGGTGAAAAAAATGGGTTTGCGTAAATAACATTTCCACTTGCCTCTATTATAATATATACTATCTAATATTAGGCGTATTCGAATGTTTAGTAAGAGAACATCTGCCTCCGTACACAATAAATTCCAATTATAGTAAAGAAAGTCAGTTATATACTTCTACTACTTATCACTAGTTTCAGACTCACTGACTAATAATGCCCAAGCTACTAAAAACATTTAAAAGCTCCATATTTTTCATTGTAAAATAACCAAACTTATATGAATTATAATATTTACAGCCCAACAACCCTGTCATCCTGTCCCTCTGCGAGCGATCATGCAAGCAATTATTTTAGTATTGCAAGCATGTGTTGGCTAAGGTAACTGCTTAACATCAAGCAGGCCCTATGCTTGTTTGCCGACATCGTTATAAAAAAAGGAAAAAAAAACTTGTCATTTTCCTATGAAATAAAAGTTAGCAGGTAGGAGTATTACCTGCTACGTAAAATAGAACTAATCTTTGTTAGCGTGTAACCACAAGTTCAGGACTAAATGTCACCAACACCTAACAGCCAGTTGTCACAAACATTTTTGCAAGTAAAACAGAATAACGCCTTGACCCGAAGCCACTCGACAAACAGCCGGGATCCATCCGGACCACTTCGGGTCCTGGATGAATGAACTTTTCTCATTCCGCCACTCCTGGTGTTGCCACTTGATCCGGTTTTTTTGGGGTGGCGAGCGTTGAAATATCCGGCTTGGAAGACTTATTTTTTTTCTTTTACTTATAAGGGTACGGTTGGTTTTGTTTATTATTTGAAGTGTTTATGAAAATGTTTTAGGTCTAATTTTAATAATTCACCATATTTTGCACGATGCCTTAGACAATGAATGCTAAAGATTGCAAAGATATCCATCATTTTATTTTTTCTGTAAATCAACTTTAATAGTACATTGTGCCATGAGTGGTGAAAGTTACTTATTTTGTCCCGAGACGGGGTTTGGCTAATAGTTCGAGGGACAAAATAAATCTTTCACCCGAGGTAAACACTGTGCTTTTCATTACGAATACAAGGAAAATAAAAATAAAAACAGGAATTGGCTAAATAAATAATACAAGGAAGTATAAACAATACTCTACAACTCGAAAAAAAAAATCGGATTGCCGCCTATTTTGTTTTTTTTTTCGTTGGCCGTCCAACTTCATTAATAAGCCATTATTTTTCATTTTCATCTTTAAATATTTTGCCCAAATCTATGTTATTTTAAAGAAATTTGTTGAAACTAAATTATAATTAAGTCATTTAATAAAATATATTCTTGAATTAATACTTAACTTTATGTTATTTCAATTTTATATCGTGCTGTAATTGAGTGACTGTAGAAAAAGTTTGAACATGGTTCCATAGAAATGTGAAAATGGAACTAGTTTTTTTTTATAATTTGACAGCTGTCAGTTGAAAGCGAAACTCCCGGGCCTGAAAAGTATTACTTTCAACCCGCTTCTCAGGCAACTTCAGACCTACTTTCAGAGTATGAGTAATGAAAAGTATATATTTAACACTAGAATGATTGGAAATCGTTCTAGGTATAACATGATTAATCTAGATAGCTATTACCTATATTTTTTAGGACAACTAAGAAACTAAATTAACTTTATTGGCCCGCTAGGTGAACAGAATAAATTATATGAAATCACACTTACAGTATGACAAATCAAATCCTACCTTTTTCGCTCGGCAGTCAGGCACAACTTTCTTATCTATAACAAAACAAAACTTCGTCAATTTGTATATTTCAAGAACTAGGACTGGAATTTATGACTTTGCCAGTCAAACGCCAGGTAGAGGCTGCGGTGGCCAAGTTTCTAGCCCTGATGGGATTTTTACACGGAAATATTGTACCGTAGTGGACGGTATACTGACCACAGAGTTTTAACTTTATAGACGATATCTTCAATTAGTATTTAATGAAACGTGACCCAAAAGGAAAACTTTTTGTAAGCCATAGAGAAAGATAAAAAAAAATTTCGGTAGCTGACGACCGTTTGACGCAGTGGTTCGAGCGTAGGCTGCTCGGATTACTGCACATGGTGGTTGCGGGTTCGATTCCCGCCGGGGCAAATTTCGGAAAGGGCCTTTTCGTAATTTGCCCTGGTCTGGGTATCACTGGGATTGCCCCCAGTTCATTGTACGGCACCCATAGTACAAGCATTGCTTAATTTGGGACCACACAGTTGGAGTGTCAGTCTGGCGATATTTATTTAAGATGGAGACGCTGTAAACATTTCATTCGACAGATACACTCATGTACCTTAGAGCCTGTGCACACAACGTTTTTTACAAACGCGCCGTCGACGCGCGTTTGTAGCGATACAGACGCGAGTCAGACGCAGTCTGTAGACTTTTGTAGGATAAAAGCGCGCCGTCGTCGAAGCACGTTTCTAAAACGCGCGTTTAAAAAACGTGGTGTGCATAGGTACTTAGAGTTAAAGTAAATGGGATGCATTGAGTCTTGTTTAGCTCAGCGTTTCGGTTTTTAGTTCAACCACTGGCATCAATTCTGTGGTGCCACATAAAATTAATTCTTCCTAGAATAACAAGCTCAATATAATATCACAATTCTTTATTTAATTATTAATTCGCAATAAAAATGTAGAGCGATATTTGCAGGAATAGACTGAAATAAAAAGTATTATTTTGTTGTCATGTCTATTACCATTTCAAGTGTAGTATACACAGTACAAATAAGCAGTCTGTTTTGTGAGTAGCGAGGTTGCAAAACGTGCTTCGAGCCCATCGAGCGTCAAATCGTTAAGCCGGCTGCACACGAACAACACTGCGATGCTATACATTACACACTGTACGTGATGTGTATACAGCCTTGCATTTTTCTCTCTACAGTGGCGTCTTAATAAAATATACGATTTTCCGTGTAAGCGTCGCAGTAAAAAAAACTTTTTTTAAAGTTTATTTTATAGAAAAAAAAGTCGGCAAATAAGCCCACGACTCGCCTGACATTAAGCAGTTACCTATATATTATATAAATATAAATGTATTATTATATTTATTTGCATTGCACGAGCGTTGCTGTCCTGAAGAGGAGTGGGAATGCAAGGGAAGGGAGGGGTTTTTGAGTATCTACTCAAATTATGATGACGTAAATAATACTATACGAAATTTAAAGTAACTAGTACGCCAAAACTATTCACTACCATTGCCCTTAAGGTGAAGGCGCCTGTCTAGCGCGCGAAATTCAAAATTTTCGAGTATTTTTATAGTTTATCCAAAATCTGAAAACAAAATTTTGTGATTTGCGACAAACACAGTATGCAGTGCGTTTATTAATACATTTATTTTACTCTAAATATTATCACGGTGGATATGATACTAGTTAATAAATAAATATACAAAAATTGCCAGATTATCTGGATAGCAGTCGTTCTTGAAACGTTTTAGAGTAAGTTGGATATATTAATAAATGCACTGCACACGGTCATTGTCGCGAATTACAAAATGTGCCTTTTATTATTGTCAGATTTTGAAAATTTCTAAAAAACCACAAAAAATTTGAACTTCACGGGCTAGATGGGCGCTTTAGCCTTAAGTGCAATGGGTAAAGGTCATTTTCGCGTAACAGAAAGTTTATAACTTCTCCTTATCATACTGATTGCACTCACATCTCTGGTGCAACGTTAAAACTTCTGATGAAGCTTCGCATTTGCATACAAATATCTGTTTTGTTACAAATTGATATTTCCAAACTATTTCGTCTAACTAAGCTGTCTAGACTAGAGAACAATGAATATAAAAATTAGTTTTTAAATGATAAATATATATAAATATTCAATTTGATACGTCTGGCATGGCAGGGAATTAACTTCTCATGGCCTGGACACATACATGGCCCAGACACACCCGTCCTACAGCACTAAAATGGCCATTGCCTGGCACAAATATTTTTCTTTATCGTATCTTTCGTTTTATCTACACTTGTGAGTTGAGACGCAAATTACCTACTTAAGCCCATATTAATAAATCGATCTCAAGTCCGATATATAATTTTATACCGTTATGACATAAATATGACATTTCCGAGATTGCTTTCAGACTTGATGTCGTTTTTGTAGCGAAGCTTTTATTCGGACGTTCAGAGTGCTCGCCGCGCGGCCACTCTATCCGGGCTAAGCGTCAGAAGCGTTACACGATAACGTCATACACGATATATATATATGTATACAGAGTGGCAGCTGCGGCGCCCTACGTCTTATACTATAAAGCTTCGCTTCTTTCGAGCGTTCCTAGACGGCACTGTTTTTATAATGAAGAGCCTTTAATGTTACTAAGTATAGCATTATTACGCTATAGTAGGGTGGATATTACTTTATAATTTCAAGCCAATTATTCTATTTTTTGTTTCTGTACTTCCTTATGAACATCCATTTTACATTCAAGCCCACGTTCCCCAGCAGTGATCTATTCTCTCCACAGCGCCGTGGCCCCGCAAAGTGAATTTTCCGTAACATTAAGCTGACCCCGACGACGCTTGTTTTATGGCCCAACATAAACATGTATCGCTACATGGCAAAAATAAGTAGAAATACCTATTTCTGAAGACGATGTAATAAAATAAGAAATTATATAATTTTCAAGCCTTTATTTTCAGTAGGGGTAGGCAGATAAAACCAGCCCGCACTGGGCCAATGTGGTGTATTGGCCCGAATTTCCCTTGTATTGAGCGGGTGGCCTGTAACATCAATAGGCTCGCTCCCAAAAATATCAAACTATCATAATCTATTTACGCCGCTTTTGAGATACCTACTATATTGGAATCAAGTATAATCAACTCACGAGTTTAGGACCAATTAGTCTAATTACGATCCGTGGTGCCTTACAACTGGTCTTCAGTCAGCTGTAACAGTCTTGCTTTTATGGCAATCAGCCCATACCAGCTATTTATGTCTCCCACTTTGCACCGGAGAGAAGTGGATTTTTTTTGTTCCAACTCCTATTATTTCTTTCGATTAGATTCGTGCGGGTTCCTAGACAATTTAACTTTTCCCCGGGACTCGTCGAGGGTCGAACCTCGACGTCATTATTGGTCACCAATGTCGATCCTGGCTTACAGGAGTTACAGTGGTGGGAGTGTGTGATTCGAACGAGGCAGTACTCACAGAATATCGGCGTAAAGAACCTATAATAGCTGCGTTGAGTAAGAGTGCCGGATGCCCAGCCCAACGCTACAAAGTAACGCATCACACATCACATCACATCATCAGCCTATGCTTGTCCACTGCTGGACATAGGCCTCCTCTAATGAGCGCCATAGCGCCCTGTCTTCAGCTTGCCGCATCCAACATCTGCCTGCAGTCTTTCGCAGATCGTCATCCCACCTGGTCGGAGGGCGTCCTACACTACGCTTGCCGAGTCGAGGTCTCCACTCAAGAACACGTTTACCCCAGCGGATGTCGGTTCTTCGTGAGATATGGCCAGCCCACTGCGACTTCAGCTTGCTAATTCTTTGAGCTAGGTCGATAACTTTGGTTCTCTGTCGGATGTATTCATTGCGAATCCTATCCTTCAAAGAAACTCCGAGCATAGCTCTCTCCATAGCTCGCTGAGCGACCTTAAACTGGTGGACCAGCCCTACCGTGAGTGTCCACGTCTCGGCTCCGTAGGTCATGACTTTTGTCAACCCTACTAATGTTGACAAAAGTAACGCATAACGCTTTTCAAACATGACGATTTCAGCCATCTCGTACCGCGTAAGGGAACTTTGTTCCAATAAGCCGGTTCTTACTTAAATTCATTGTCTTTTCACACTGAATATATTTTCCTTGTTACAGTTATGTTAAAATGGTAGGAGGAGGATTCAGGAGCTCGGAGTGCACCATGTGCTGGCGCCGGGTCAGTGAAGCGACACGGACACGTGACGACATCTGGCCAGACGACTCGCGTCAATGGTGAGTTTTCAGCTGAGATATTTTCAGACTGCAAATTCAAATTCAAATCGTTTATTTTGTTTAGGCCTACAGGAGCACTTACAAGTGGTCAATTTTAAATTTTTTTATATATATCTACAACCGGATCGAAACGCGACGTCGACTGAGAAGATCCGGCGAGAAACTCAGTCGGCTTGTCTTTTTACATGTATTTTTTATTTTTTATCGCCACGCCAGTTGCTTATAATCATTAATTACAAAGGGAAGTACACATTAATATTAATATTATTATAGCTCCAGTATGTTGTCTTTTGACATTACCAAGAATTACACAAATAATTGCGCAGTCATTTTTCATATATGTCGTCTAGGATTTCGCTTTCATTAACCGCGTTGAATAACGAATATTCGCTTACTACCGTTACTTCCGACGACCGCTTGGCGCAGTGGTTCGAGCGTAGGCCGCTTGGCTCACTGCACATGGTGGTTGCGGGTTCGATTCCCGCCGGGGCAAATTTCGGAAATGGCCTTTTCGCAATTTACCCGGGCTGAGTCTCACTGAGATCGGCCCCAGTCCATTGTACGGTAACCATAGTACAAGTGGTGCTTAGTTTACCATACAGTTGGTGTGTCGGTCTGGCGATATTTATTTATTTACTATGGACAATTAAATCGCCACAGCGCATTTTTCAAAGGTTTTTTTTAACAGACTATTTAATGGCGATCATCGGCCCTAAACTCACAAATATCCACATAACCTCTCCCAAATTGCTTCCTGTCGGTTATAAAGGTGCAATTTGCGTGAATATAATTATAAACACATCAGGCCGGCGGTAGAGTGTTGTAGCGACGGACATTGCACGAGTAATGCGCTGTCTAATACATGGGCGGTACTATAGGATCTCGATCAAGAGCTACACGTGAAACTAGCGCCATCTGTTAGAGAACTGTCTGAACTCGAGCCGTCTAATGCTAAAAATGTAACACTAATGTCAAAATCAGCGTTTATTTATTTAGTCCCACTTACAAATGGTAATTTTTAATTTTTTTTCTTATATCCACAATCGGATCGAAACGCGACCTCGACTGAGATGATCCGGCAAGAAACTCAGCGTCTTTTTACATTTTGTAATATATTATATCTTATTAAATCGCCAGTTGCTTATTCTATTATACTACTAACTTATATAAACACTTTCTTTCTTCGAAGAAATATTAAGATGTTTCGGTCAGTGACAATTTTTTTTCATTGAATTTAGAAAAAAAGCGTATGAAAAGCCTTGTCTATGTTCGCTCTACGAAACCTACTTATGTGATGTGCCTCTTTCAACATTTTTTTGTTTATTATGTAATTGGTATCGGCCAGATGATGAGTCGGCTATAGTTTCAAATGATAATAATCCCCTGTCGTCTACTATCTAAAGTTCTTAGGTAGATGGTTTTACTATTGCTTTATCTCATTGGTTAGTCGATAGGAAACTAAGTTCAGATGAGTTCCAATAGTTTCCGCCGGTCAAACGCCCCAAACTGTGCGGGAGGAGTTAGCCGTTTCATTTAAATGCGATTCGTTCATTGTTGCAGCAACTATGCACTACCTACTGAGGATTTAGAACCATACTCCGAATGTGTGGAGGTTATTCACGAGTAAAGCTTTGAAATAGAGTATTTTTTAGAGTGAACCTGGTAGAATATCTTAATTCTAAAGTAATATTTTTTTTAGAACAGGGGACTTTTTTTTTATTGAATCTTTGTATACGTTTTGTCGTCTTGCTATTACTATTACTAACAGTGAAATGACCATCAACATTATTTTAAAATTGGCTTGAGTTTAAATTGAGTTCTAGATACATTCTAAACGGTGGAATTGATTTTATATAAAAAAAAAGTCGGCGAACAATCGTACGTACCCGCATGTTATTAAGCAGTTACCTTAGCCTTTAGATGCTCGCAATACCAAAGGCACTGCTCGCATGTTGCCGACCTGAAGGGTAGTGAGACAGAGAGGGGGAAGGGAGGGTGGTCGGCTTTCCCGGCTCCCTCTACTACTGCGATATCTACTTAACGCCGATTCTTTCGTGAGAGGGTGGTACTACTACCCCAGTCGAGGCAGCCCGTGTATAAGATGTCGTCAATACTTCTACTTTATCTGTACTTTCATACATTATTCTTAACATTTAAACTTAATCATTAATAATTTTAGCCCTTTTGACGTCCCACACCTGGGCACGGGCCTCCCCTCAACACGAGGGGGATTCAGGCCATAATCCACCACGCTGGTCCAGTGCGGGTTGGCGGATTTCACATGTCTTTCGAAAATTAGTTAAATCTTCTAAGACATGCAGGTTTCATCACGATGTTTTCCTTCACCGTAAGCAAGTGATAGTCATATAGAAATAATGATTCGCACATAGATTTCGAAAAATCCAGAGGTGCGAGCCGGGATTTGAACCCGAGACCTGGTAGCCCGCAAGACGCGTGCTTTAACCAATCGGCTATCACTGATTAAACTTAATAAGTTATCAAATTCTAAATTATCAATTTAATAATTCTTTACTCTCTCCAATAGCCACTCCCATTCGCTGTCAGCGTGAAGGTGCCTCGTCCCAAGCGAGTCGTTCGCCATCCGGGTAACAATCTCACCCTGTATAATATAATCGTGAATAATATGAGCCCGTGGTTACTGGATTAATTCCGTTTCCGGTGCGAAAGTGTGTCGCTTAAAAGTATGATTACATTTCGTGCGACTGCTTTTATATTTGGGATCCTGAACAAAAATTACTTGCCGTCAATTTTACATTAGGTATGATACACACAAAATCAAGTTCATATTATTATTATATGTGAATACATATTGGTCAGTGAATACATTTTACGTTATTATTATAAGTTTTATAGTTTCAGGACTCTGATTATTTTGTCACAAATATTGTGTTCCGGCCGTAGCTGTATCCCAAAACCTATAAAACAGATATATATACATATTTTTTTTACCCACCAAATTTCTCCCCACCACTTGTTTCTACCAACCTTTGATAGCGATTAACTTTGAAATCCTTAATTATTGTTCAAAATAATGTTTATAATAATGGCGTTTGTATGTGTGATGTAATATTATTCAAAATTGAATACTAGTCAAACAGATTTCTAGTTAAATATCAAGGTATGCCACAAGAACTTGTTGTTGCCTCCTTTTATATGACGTCACTAAACAAGGACAACATCATTTCGTCAGTGCCAACGAGAGACATCAAAATTACTGAAACGAACACCCAAATTTTATGTTGATTAGCTTCTGCAAAAAATCTAAATATTCCTGTAAAAATCACAAACACAAAATCTGTCAATCTGGACGTTTCCCAGTGATTTCTAAAACAAAATCTGTCAATCAGTCCTGCGCATGCGATTTGCAAACGTACGACATAAAACATTCCGTTTTCAGTGCGCCAGAGGGGTGATGGAATAAGTGAAAAGATGTAGAGATAATCTAGACTATCCTATGAAATAACTCTAAATTGAATATTTATAAAACCCCCGATGCGACGACTTATTAAACTACAAAAGAGCTGATAATTTTCAAACGGCTGAACCGATTTTCATGAAACATAGCTAAGAACACCCTCGATCAGAATACCTTTCTAACAGAAAAAAACAAAATGAAAATCGGTTCATCCGCTTGGGCGTTACAATGCGACAGACATACACAGATACGCATATTAAACTTATAACACCCCTCTTATTTTCGCTGGGGGTTAAAAAAGAGAAAGAGAAAAGCCAAGACACTGACACGCACACAGCATTGAAAATTCTGCTTCACGTCATTGGGCGGTAGTTATCGAATGTATTTCAAAGTAAACTTATATAGAATATAGCAGGGAAAATATCAAGATTCCTTTTTTATGTAACTAAGTCAGCAAACAAGCTTAAGACCCGCCTGATGTTAAGCAGTTCCCGTGGCCTATAGTGCCACCGGTTCCCGCTAAAGTTTATGAATTGGCCATCGTTGTTACGCACCGAGCGCGTAACCATCGCGTAACGGACGAACGTGGACAGGACGGACTCGCATAACGAATGTCCAAACACTGAATACCTGATGAACAATTTGCATACGTGAATCGGTATCGCGTTACGGTAACCACATTTGCCCACGAGTTCGTGGACAAATTGTGTTTTATCTCTTCTATTAGTTTAGCACAAATGTTACTTCTAATCGTTTTATATTGCACTGCATTTCTCGATTTAAGAGACTGTTTGACTGTAATGTATGGTCCCTGGTAAAATAAATAATTTTCCATATATATCTGTACCTATGTCTTAAATACCAAAGAAAAATTGTATAGTGACGCAGCATGTTATGATTTACTGATATACGAGTTACAATACCTACAATCATCAAGCAACGCCAGATATTCTCGTCCCACGACGGCCCAAGACTACTTCACAATCAATGTTATCATTGATTGACATCTTCAATAAAAATAAGGGGCATTATTAATCGCACCACAGCCAATGACAGTCTTAGGCCAATCACGTGCCATAGCTGTCACGAGAAGAGAATACCTCATACCATTTATATAGATTCGTTATTACTTGTCTATGGCGGATATCTTAAAATCTTTAGATTAGACAGTGTAATAGATTATTCCTTAGTACACTGTCTGGCAAGCGTCTTAAATGATGGTTACCCCACGTTAGAACGGACGTTAGGGCGATTTTATTGATTGAAATGTCCTGCGTTAGATTCTTGCCATACAGACATCCTACATCTACCTCCATACATGGTTTTTATCTGAATATCTGTATAGAAAAAAGTTTATTATGATACACCTATATGAGTACCTAATAAGCGATTACTTATTAAATGGATGTCAATAATCACGGAAAACAAATAATAATAGAATAGCAATCATATAATATTTGTTGAATGTGCCAATAACTTTGAGTAAGCGACATTATACATTATTGTGTATTAATTTATGTCGCTTATCGCGATGATCTCGCCTCATTTCTCACACTTTTCTCCACATAGGACACGCACGGCCATCCATTTGAATATGTCCGCTGGCCCGCGCGGGGCCGGGTCGTAATATCCGGACGCCGAGCGGTCGCTCCGGACCGGATATTCCATCAAATCTCCCGCGTTTTGATAAGTTATCGAGGGCTAAATGCGCAGATGGATGCCATTTGATCATGTTTGAATTAGTTTTCATATTCCATGTAATTAAACGTGTACGATAATATCGTTTACGATATAATCAATACAACTGGAAATTTGAACACGTGACTGCAAGTTTTTTTTAAATGTAAATGTCGCCAAACAGACACTCCATCTGTATGGTCCCAAACATAGCAACGCTTGTACTATGGATACCGTATAATGGACTGGGGGCTATCCCAGTGACACCAAGACCAGGGTAAACTACGAAAAGGCCTGCATTTCCGAAATTTGCTCCGACTGTAATCGAACCCGCAACCACCCGTTCAAACCACTGCACCAAGCGGTCGTTAAAAGAAAATCGAAAAGAAAATCTTACCGTAAAAGAAGATTCCCTTCACCAAAGATATAAATACACGTGTAATATTTTATGCCCATGCCTAAATGAGGATTACATATAAAAAGTCCTTTCCACCTATTAAGCAATTGAAGTCATGAGAAACACACGATTTTGTATCACGAACGTGATACCTAAATAAACATTAAAATAATATTGACAGAATAAAAATAGGAACACAGTAGAAAGACTTTGTCCCACTCCGCAGTGGTGGCGGACATAAAAAATGTGGACCAATTTCACTCGCCGCCGCAGACTGTCATGAATATTAACCATTTTGCGCTGTCTGCAAAGAGTGGGGCCTTCCAGATGGGACTTTTTTCTAACCCACACAATAGGTAACATACCTACCTCTTAAAAACTTAACTTCCTGGTGTACCCCAAAAGATAAAATGAAGACCTCGAGATATATATCTATAAGATGAAGAAAATCAAGATAAAGGCAAGAACAAAACGCAAGTTCTTGCTTAGGTATGCAGGTCTTATCGGTATGTCTTGTCCGTAGCCTCGCGAAAATGCAAGATGAGGTATGAATTTGGGAAACACGTTAGCTTAAAAAAATAAAAATCCTTAAGGAAATAAAACACTTAAGGAAATAAAACACTTTCGAATAACATTTACGATACTGTGGGTTGGAATAACACTACATGTTATAAATGACTGACTTTGACAACGTAATTTCTTTTGTGGTCGCAATAACAAAAATATGTAACGTAGTCGCTAGCGTAATATGCATGGCATAGTTATTTTATTAACATCAAATTTTGGTAAAAAATTATGTAGTATTCAAATGTTTCGAATGCCCCTTACCAACATTTCAAAGAGTATTTATTTATGTGAGAAACCTCCTAACCAATCTAGATCCACGTAATCTATGAACGAAAACGGAGTAACAAAGTATAGGGGGCGTCGATTGCGGCGCTTACGATCCTTCAGGGTCGTGTTTCAGCTGAAACCGGCGCGTTACAGATTACGTCCAATTTTCCCCGACAGTACATTGAATGCGCTCCAATTGGGGGCGTATAGGAACGTTTACTTGACTTCTTTAGACCTCCAGACGTTAAAGTTTCGTGGCATATAAGTAGCGATTCGGAACGGTGTAATTTTCTGGGTGATAAATTTTATTAGAGCTGTCTTTTTGAGGATGTATTTGCTTTTATCAGAATGCCTGTCAATGGACTTCTGTACCTAATTTGATGTTAAGTTAAAAACATTGGAAAATAAGCTCGAGTAGGTTAGATATTTAATTATACTTATCTTGTATAATACATCTCTCAAGAGTCGTCTGTCAGCAGTATAGGTATTAACAGTTTAAATGGTTCAATTTATTATTAGCAAAAGGTACATGAAAATATGCTCTCTGACTCTTAAACTGTCTTAAACCGTCTGCAAAATATTTCTCAACATTACCGTCCACCATTGCCCTATTAAATCACTTTAAAGCTAAAACTAATCACCTAAAAGGCCCGCCCGTCCATAAACAAAGTGGTACTGACCGATAAATTTTCACGTCCACCGACTTACGATAGTTAATTTTTAATTCGACACTCCGCACGTCCGATCGCCTCGGCGGTCGATGAGAGAGTGATGGTTTTCGGTCCGGACACCGACCGCGTAGCTTAGTTACGCGACTACCGTCATTTGTTGTCTTGTACGTTTTAAATTAGAGGTCAGTTAGTGTCTTCTGTATCTTTTTGGACGTTTTAAGGTGGATTCGAGTGGGCTTACTTTACGATATTGAGGGTAGCGTTAGGTAGAATGTTTTTCGTTTTTAAAAGTATATATTTTTAAACAGGTAGATGATTTATTATAAACACGTAGAAATCCTCTGAATTTAACGGTTTATAACTGAAAACAGAGGACTACAGATATGTACCTTCCATTTTAATTTCGGAGTATATTCGAGCCTATGACAAGTTTATTAATATTTTACGATACTAACAAAATTAATTTATTTTAGTCAAACTTTAGGTATCCTAAGTTAATATTGATGTTTGATTAAAATGTACGTTACTTTCTCTCTTATGGATGTTTCAGGTACAGCTATCACCACTTAAATGGTGCTTAGAGATATCTTATCTTAGTTTATGTCAGATACTAGACAGGAAAATATTATAAGTAAATAGCTGTGACCGCGACTTCGTCCGCGTGTAATTTAATTTAACAAAAATTTTATACCCTTGGGGGTAGAATTAATCAAAACCCTTTCTTAGCGGATGCCTACGACATAACATCTACCTGCATGCCAAATTTCAGCCCGATCCGTCCAGTGGTTTGGACTGTGCGTTGATAGATCACTATGTCAACCAGTCAGTCAGTCAGTCACCTTTGAGTTATATATATTTAGATAGGTGTACATTGATCTATAATAAGAGACACAAAATTTAAATTTGAACCCGCACCGATTTGTTTTCTGTCGCATACCATGAGGCAGTTTACCAATCAGTGAGTGGTCTAACAAGCTTCTAAATAGATATAATTAGCTCTTCAACGTAAACCCAAATGGTATTTCTTTAACTGCAAAAAGTCTCAGGAAAATCCTAACTCCATTAAAATTCACACCTTCACCCCCAATATTAGCGAAAAAAACAGAAAAAGGCCCAGTCATCCCGCACCAGAAAGTGTATAAAGTAAAAACCCCATGATTTCTCAAAGGAATGTTTGTCAGCCGCCGCGCGGTGAACGCACGAGTTAACGTTTTGACCGGGATACCTTCGCAGACGTGATAAGAATCATAGAAAATTGGTCCAAGTTATACGATTATGTGGACACCAAACCCCCACATTTATATAAAGTTGTAATCGATGTAAAATGGCGCCGCAAAACAGTTTTGTTCGGAAGAATGTTCTCAGCCATTAGACAGTAGATATTAGACCAAATGGTCGTGAAATCCAATGGTTATCGCCCGAATTTGAATCCTGAACAGACATTCACAGGGCACTGACGGAAACTTACAATTACAATATAAAATATGAAGCACTGTTACCCGATCGAAGTGGTTTTGATTCTAAGGGCTGGCTCCGCCATCGTGGCGCTCACAAAAATAATAATAAAATATCGCCAGACTGACACACCAACTGTATGGTCTCAAACTAAGCAACGTTTATTGTACAAGCGTACCATACAATGGACTGGGGGCGATCCCAGTTACACCCAGACGTGAGCAAATTACGAAATGGCCATTTCCGAAATTTACCACGGCGGGAATCGAACCCGCAACCACCATGTGCAGTGAGCCGAGTGGCCTACGCTCGAACATCTGCGCCAAACGGTCCTCAAATGATTTGAATGGGTCTGGGAGTCACAGGGATTTTCCCAAGTCCATTGTACGGTACCCATAGTACAATCGTTGCTTAGTTTAGGACCATACAGTTGGTGTGTCCGTCTGGCAATATGTATGTATTATTATTTATTTATTTTATTAAACTTTTTTTCTGTCTGTATGTCTGTGTTTCTTCCGGGTAATCTCCGAAACGGCTGGACCGATTTTGTCGGGATTTTCACTGGCAGATAGCTGATGTTATAAGCAGTAACATAGGCTACCTGATTTTAGAAAAGAAAAAAATAGATAACATTTATGCTGCCTGTCACGCGGGCACAGAAAGCGCGAGCGGGCTTTTGCGATAGTAGGCATATAAAACACGAAACATCGACCTATAATGTTAAATTACATTTTTTAAGTTAAATCCCACGCGGACGAGGTCGCGGGCTCAGCTAGTTTTATTATATCACCCGCTCCGCTTGCGACTCAGCCCACACCACAGCCACGGAATCCGGCGTGTTTTTTCACCTCGATGATTTCCAGCCAGATCTCTTGTTGATCTGAGCGGGGCGAATTTTTGCCCGCACGTGAACTAAATCAGTAATATCAGGGGCGTTTCGCACCCTCCCATCAGCATGATATTCCAAGTTCGCCAGTTTCCACGTAAACACTGTTTGTATAGGGCTTGTTACTGCCTGTCAGCTATTTTATAGGTATTGCAATGTGTGTTTGCCGAGTGTATTGGCTGAATAACTAAATTTTGGGGAATAACAGTAGACCGGAGAGAATTTTTGGCTCGTATTAATAAACCCATCTCAAGTTTGAGAGCTATATTCTAAATAACATTCTTATGTCATTCTAGTACAAAATGTCACGTCAAAAGCGTACTCAAGACCGGTCTCAGAATTGAGAGCGATTTTTAATACGAGCCTAAGTTAGTAGGTTACCACTTACCAGTAACTGAAAAGACGGAATTCAAGACGAAAAAATATGTTGTTGATGACCTTTTTTGTTGCCCACTTTGCAATCAAGTGATCAATATTTATTCCAACTATAAATATAATAATAATAAAATATTACGATACAAGCCACACCTACCATAGCTACCGTACAATAGGCTGGTTTGATTCCGATGGTAGATTAGGAAAATACCATTTAACAAATTCACTCCTCTTCATACCTATATTGTTCTAAATACCTATACTTAGCTATTATAACATACAAAGTACCAACTTTCTCCCGGACTCTTGTCTTCGTTAGAGATCACTGTAGTCCACCCTCATGGACTAATATGACGCCTGAGGAGAGACGGAACCTTAGAAAAATATAGTTAGAAGACAATGCATCTCATTCCGTCGTATAGCTCTGTCCCTTATGAGATCAAACCGTGTTACGCGTGTGAAGCGTGGCCTTTCCAGTTATTCTCTATTCCATACCACAAACATGGTTATTTCCCCCACAGCCATTTGGAAATAAAATTCCCGAATTGTTATTCTCATAATCGGCGACAGCGAGGAGTTTTACATATTACATTATCAAAAATCATAATTTTATTCATAAGAAAGTTGGATGTCGGTCTGCGGGACCGATCGCGGGGCGTTACAATGGAAATTGGCGATGATACACGATCAACATAATTTTGGGGTATACTATGAGTAAGCGATTGGACTTGTCTGTCGATATTATTACTGATCGATCGTTCGTACGAGGCCAACTCTAGTGACGGATTTTTCAGACCGTCTTAAGACCTCCTTAGCGACTGTAATAGTAGGGATAGCTTAACGTTGCTCCAGAACCACGAACAAAACCGCTTAGTTAAGGTGTCACTAGTGGTTATCAATGGAAAAATATGTAGGTAGGTACTCTTCATCTATCTAACCTAACCTAACAACTTCTTAGAGTGACCATATCAATATTAAAAATATTTATGTTTTAAATAAAATAGATTGACTTGGCCATCTCACAACTTTTTACGGTAGAAGACCTGAGTTGCGGGACTTGGTTTTTTTTTTTCAAGTTTTGTTTTTGATGGTTTGAATATGAGATAAATAGGCCACTAGAATATCAATTCCATCACTGCCACAAAATCTTATTTTCTTCAGATATGCGTTCATAATCGTTAACTTCTAGACAACCCCATCTCTCCTGCATGCATTCTGATCGCACCCCGCGGGCCGAGCGTGAAGATTTACATAACTGAAGCGATTATTACTTTATACCATCCACTATAGGTTTATTATCCTTTGAATGTAACGCTATCTACAAACTTGAAACAGCTATAATGTCGATATTGATGTCATGTTATGTTATGTTGTTCGGGAGTAGATACCTATCCATTTATATTGTGACTGGTGTTATATGGGATATATAATTGAAGTTATGATAAGAGCATAACCCACTTATCATAACTTCAATCTAAATTGCAATCTTTAACATCAGAAACTGTTATTAAACTTTTAAAAGATATTTTTAGTAGACTAGGGATTCCAAAAACTGTTATGTCTGACAATGGTCCAGAATTTTCTTTACACGTTTTTAAACAAATTTCGGAGTCTTGGTATTTTCACCATATCACCTCATCACCTAGATACCCACAATCAAACGGTCAGGTTCAATGCGCTGTGCAAACTATAAAATATGTTGAGAATAACAAGTTTTAATGGGTCCGATTTTTTAATACACCAACAAGTTCTGAAATATCTTCACCAGCAGAATAACTATTACGACTTGTTTTATTTATAATTAAGTAAGAACCTACATAAATAAATTTAACTAGCTGTGCCCACCGACTTCGTCCGCGAAGTATTTAACTTAACCAAAATTTCGGGATTATCGGGGTAAAAAGTATCCTATGTGTTAATTCCGGTTATAAACTATCTGTGCTCCAAATTTCATCCGAATCCGTTCAGTAATTTTTGCGTGAAGGAGTAACAAACATACATCCACACTCACAAACTTTCGCATTTATAATATTAGTAGGATTTCAATCTAATGTAGGTAAACCTATATTATATATTTTTATGTAACAAAGGCAGAAAAGAAGCATATGATGCGCCCCCGTTATCGTAGCCTATAGGTAGATGCCTGCAATACGAAAAGCATTCTCGCAAACTGCTGACCTTTTTTTTTTTTTTTTTTTTTTTTTTTTTTTTTTTTTTTTTTTTTTTTTTTTTTTTTTTTTTTTTTTTTTTTTGAATTGACTATATGTTGTTGGCCAGAGTGGCCATAACAACTTCACCCGGACAGAGGGCGAGCGCAAGTGCGCTCCAGCCATAGGGGCAGGGGGGCAGCTAGCTCAAGGGCGTCACTAGGGACACGACCTCGGCTTGGGCCGCTGCCAGGAGAGGTGGCGAGGGTAAATCTACCACCGGATCGGAACGCGACCTCGACTGAGAAGATCCGGCAAGAAACTCAGCGGGCTTGTCGGGTGCCAAGGTGCGTCTAGGTAAGTAGACGCACCTTCTAGCGGAAGCGGGGGTTCGTCGACCTCGCCGGCGAGGTCGGTGTCTGGCGGGGAGTGTGCGTGTGTCGTTCTCCTCGACATCTGAGTCTAGGAGAGCGGTGAGTGGGTCGGGGGGGTCCAGCACCACATGCCGCGGCCTGCGGCGGCATGTATCTGGCTCGTGTGCGGGTGCATAATCGGCGGCGGCGACGATTAAGGGATTGGTGTGTTCAGAAGCCTTCATGAAATAGCGTTCAGACGCTATTTTGAAGTGCTTCTGGATAGAATCGAGGCGTAAGTCAGAATGAAGGTCTACGTTCCGTACGAACCACGGGGCTCCGACGGCTTGGCGAAGAAAACGGGACTGTAAGGCCTGGAGGCGACTAATGTGAGAGTTGGCCGCGTGGGCGAACACAACGCTCGCATAGGACATGATGGGGCGAATGCAAGCTTTGTAAAGTGTCACCTTATTTCTAAGGGACATTTTACTCCGCTTGCATAGGAGATAATGAAGGCGACCGAGCACAAAGGCGGCTCGATTGCGGACGTTTCTAATGTGAGGACCGAAGGTCATGGAGCCATCGAGCGTGACCCCGAGATATTTAACTGACTTGGACCAAGGGATAGGCTGCTTGTACAAAGAGACAGTACCTAAGTTGGAGCGAGTGTGGCGTATGGAGGGGCGTCGAGAGGTGGTCCTGGCAAAAAGCACGGCTGCGCTTTTGTCCGGGTTCACCTCTATTCGCCATTTCATAAACCACTCTCCGAGAGAATTGACAGCGCGTTGGAGAACGCGTGTGATCTGAGCCTTATTACGATGGGAGAAATAGAGCGCGGTATCATCCGCGTAAAGGGCGAGTTGCACATTGTTCGTGCGGGGGATGTCGTTAGTGTACAGACTGTACAAAAGAGGGGAGAGCACGGAGCCCTGAGGGACTCCTGCCCTGATGGGGTGGGGTGGGGAGAGCGTGCCCTCGACTCGATATCGAAAGGTACGGTTTGACAAGAAGTCTCGTAAGATGAGCACGAGACTGTCCGGCACGCCTAAGAGGTACAGCTTGTAAATCAAGCCGTTGTGCCAGACTTTGTCAAACGCCTTAGCGACGTCAAAGAAGAGAGCTCCCGTGGATAGGGGGCGGCCGGAGGAGGAGTTGAGGCCTTTGAGAATGTACTCCGTGATGCGGTGTACTTGGTGAACACAAGAGTGGCCGGCCCGAAAGCCGAACTGCTCGTCAATGAGAAGATGATTGGAAAAGATATACTCTTTGAGTCTTGCTAAAAGCAGGCGCTCATAGAGTTTGGCAATGGCCTTGAGGAGGCTGATGGGACGGTAGCTCGCAGGGACGTTGCGGGGCTTACCGGGTTTGTGAATGCCAATGACTATTGCCTCCTTCCACGCATTGGGAAAGATGCAGTTCGTCATAGCGGCATTGAAGATAGCTACTAGGAGACAGATAAGCTGGGCGGGTAAGAGTTTGAGAACTCTGTTGCTAATGCCGTCCGAGCCCGGGGCCTTCTTGGAGTTGAGACCTTTAATCAAATCCTTCACCTCGGATTCGGTAACCGGTGTGAGAGCGGTAGTGAGGGGTAAGGAAACCCTGCGCTCGACTTCCCTATCAACGAGTTCCAGGTGGTCGGGATCAGAGGATTGGGTGCTAGGGGAGCACTGGCTCTCGAGAGCGGAGGCTAGAAGCTCGGCCTTTTCGTCGTCATCGAAAGCAGGGGGGTCGCCTGAAGGGCGTAATAGGGGGGGCATTGTGACAGTAGAGTCGGACTTTAAGGCTCTCGCCAGCTTCCAGTAAGCTAGATGCGATGGCGAGATTCCTTCGAGAAGGTTACCCCACCGGGCGTCCCTAAGCTCGGCGATTCGACGCTTTACATCACGCTGTAAAGCGCGCATGCGAACACGGTTAGCTTCGGTGGGGTAAGAATCGTAAGCTCTGATGGAGGCATTCTTAGCTCGGACCAGGGCAAACTGCTGACCGAAAGGGGTTTGGGACAGATGGGAAGAGGAGGATGTATCCTAGAATAGTACATAATGACGATGACAAAACGAGATGCCAATGCCGACTTATTATAGGTACTAGCTGAGCCCGCGACTTCGTCCGCGTGGAATTTAACTTAACAAAAAAGCCCGCTCCCGCGTTCTGAGCCCGGGCGACAGGACCCATTTTTGTTTTTCTAAAATTAAAGTTACTCCTTAAAACATCAGCTATCTGTCAGTGAAAGTCCCGTCAAAATCTGTCCAGCCGTTTCGGAGATTACCCGGAACAAACACACAGACAGACAGGCAGACAGATATTTTTTTTAAATCACGTATTTGTTATAGTTGTCGTATGTACTTTCATATATGCATTTAGTGAAAAGGTGTTATTTTGATATTACAAACAGACACTCCAATTTTATTAATTTGTAGTATAGATTATAGGTATTACATGCAAAATAACAAAAAAATCCAAAGATATTGTAACCATTTCTTTAGTAGGTACCAATACCTATTATACAAACACATGAGTATAATCATCTATTATCTAGATCCTACTGATATTATAAATGTGATTGTATATTGAAATAAAACTATTTTTACGGATTATATCGCGTTTATTTTTACTTTTTATGTTCCCGACGTTTCGGTTGCTTTACAGCAACCGTGGTCACGGGAGGCCGGGCGGGGGTAGTAGTTTTATTTCAATGTGTAGTATTCGCGTAAATATAAGAAATCAAATGTGATTGTATGTTTAGATGTTAATCACGCAAAAACAGCTGAACCGATTTAGATTAAATTTTGCACAGAGATAGTTTATAACCTGGATTAACACATAGGATACTTTGATTTAATCCACGCGGGTGAAGTGGCAGGTAGTAGCTAGTCTAAAATATAATATAATATTTATCACTATGAACTGATTCCTGAAAATGAAACCGTAAATAAGCAGGCCCCTCCGCAGTTATCCGAGGCATCCAGCACTTGGCTGATATTTTTTACGGCACAAATATGATTGCTGCGGCCGTATCATGGGTTGAGATATTCTCAATATTATTGTTTCTCAATGTTAAGTGGAAGGGTAGTCAATAGGTTTGTGTGGATGTCGAAGATAATATACATAATATAATAATTTAGGTAATTAGCTGTTTTGCGAGAATGCGAGCGGTTTTTAAAAACGGCTTATTTTACAATATATATGCGACATAAATACAGGTCGGCTAAGTCGGCCAAGCCTAGCACACTGCATTTATCACGCGATTTAGTTTCACTAATGACTGAATAATGAGAAACTCTACTCAAATTTTTAAGTCATTCCGTTTGATTTCGTTGTTTGTCATTTCTGTATGCAGCGCTCAAATTCTCTGTTTCGATTGAGTATTCGCTAGTGAATTGTTTACTATTTATGTTTATATTTTCCTTTTAATTTTACCTAGTCATAGTGGGTCATGCTAAGCCCAAAAGACTGGAAACACTCCGAAACTGCCTGTCTAGATACTAAACAATAATTTCCTAGCATTTCTCAAAAGTATACCCGGAACCCGGATATTATTCTTTATCCGGATATTATTAACTTAAAAACAATCTCATCTATAATCCCACGGAATAAATCGCCGTCAGCCGGGTCAGTATAGCTTGGAGTAGGGCTCGTTGATCCGCACGGAGCCGGTCAAAAGGCCCTCATATCCGGCCGGCGACCCGGTCAAGAATACTGTAGTTGGAAATTCTATCATAAATCAATGACGGTTATATTTTATGGAGTAATTTATTTAGGGCAACTAATTTCAATATTTGAATTTAATTCATATTTTAAAAACCAAATGGTTAAGTGTCAAACAAAATTGATAAGAACAATTAGCAGATGACTACTTAAATTCTAACTAATTTCATCATCATCATTCATCATTCATCGCTCCACCACGATCCAGAGGACCACGAGGCTCGCCGAGCTTGGGGTTGAATTGGTCGTCGCTAAGATCCGCGAGTTGGGCCTTCAAATAGCGCCTCACAAGACCGAGGCGCTATGGTTCCACGGACTGCCCAGGAGCAGGGAACCGCCCGACTCGTGGGTTCGCGTCGGTGACTCGCCGGTCCGGGTGGGGCGGTACATGAAGTACCTAGGCCTCACCCTGGACAGTCGCTGGGGCTTCGAGGAGCACTTCGGGCGCCTAGTCCCCCGGGTCGAGAGGGTAGTGGGTGCTCTGCACAGACTGCTGCCCAACCTCGGGGGACCGATCGAGGAAGTTCGCCGCCTCTACGCGGGGGTCGTGCGATCCGTGGTGGTCTACGGAGCCCCGGTGTGGGCTCCGCGGTTACGAATCCGACGCTGCAGGACCAAGATCTACAGCCTGCAGCGGAGGATGGCCATCCGGGTCGCACGAGGATACCGCACGATATCCTTTGAGGCGGCGACGATCCTAGCGCGCTTCCCGCCCTTGGACATACTGGCGGACATGGACGCGAGGGTCTATGACCGGATCCGCGAAGTCCGCCAGAGAGGTGAGGAGGCGCCAGCGCTCGAAGGCATACGCCGGCGGGAACGGAGGCGCGCGTTCGCGGAGTGGCGCGCGCGGCTCTCCGATGAGCGATACGCGCGCAAACGCGTCGTCAACGCTCTCCTGCCGGTCCTCGAAGCCTGGGTGAGGAGGAAGACGGGGCGAGTCACCTTCAGGCTTGCACAGATCATCACTGGACACGGCTGTTTCAGTGATTATCTGTGCAAGATAGGACGCGAAGCGACGACCAATTGCCACCACTGTGGAGGAGACCAGGATTCCGCCCAGCACACGCTCGAGGCGTGTCCCGCGTGGGACGCGGAGCGGCGGATCCTGGTCCGCCGGATCGGATCGGACCTCTCCCTGGGCAGCGTAGTATCGGCTATGCTGTCCGGGGAAGCGGCGTGGGGGGCTGTGACCTCCTTCTGCGAGACAGTCATGTCCCAGAAGGAGTCCGCCGAGCGGGATCGGGAGAGAGCCGATCCCGCTCGCCGACGTAGGCGCCGTGCTGCGCCACGTCGGGGCCCCCCGGCCCTGATGCCCAGGGCCCAAAACAACGGGCTACCCTCGGGGTCGAGAACGTCCAGGGTGTGGGCCCCGGACGTTCCCTGACGACGACGACCCTGAGGAGGACGGCGGCGGGCGTGGCTCCCCGCCGCCGTGCACTGCGAGGGTGCAGGGGGAGCGAACATCTGCTCCCCCGGGGCGAGCTCCCGCGAGGGAGCGCGGCACATGAGGGGCACCGGCGAGTTCTTCGGGAGGGCCCGGAGTCCCTCTGACGTGCTGAAGGCGGCCACCGGGGAGGTTTTAGTGGGTAAGAATCCCACATACCCCAGGCCTTTCCCACAAGAGGCCTGGGAATCTTTGGAAGATTTCCTCCTCGTGAAAAAAAAAAAAAAAAAAAAAAAAAAAAAAAAAAGGTTCACCGCGCCAGGTGGTTGCAGATTCGATTCCCGTTAGGATTAGTTTCAGAAATGGCCTTTTCTTGATACGGTCTGGGTGGCGCTGGGATCGTCCCAGACATTTATTTGGTACCCATAATATATGCTTTGCTTGGTTTGGGACATTACAGTTGGTGTTGGTTAGAGCACGCAGTATGGCAATATTTATTTGAAAAAAAAAAAAAAAAAAAAAACTCGTAATTATGAACAAATATAAGTTTTTTAAGAAAATAGGAACTTCGAGGCTTTCACTGCTCCTGGCTGGACTGCTACTTGGAAAAGATATCATAAAAGTACAATATCCCGTTATAATATAACACCGTAAACATTGGTAGCTTCACACGGAAAAGGGCACAACTGTATTTTTCCACATTTTATCACCACCCAACGCAGAACGCAGCGCACCAGCGTCGTTTGTTTACAAATGGTGCGAAATCTCTTTATGGAAACCTTTTCGTGTAAATAATACTCAAGGATTTTTCCACTGAAAGTATCCCTTAAAGTTTATTATGAGGGCGTCGATCGCCTGAAGGGATTGTGGAAATAGGGCTGCCGTTTATGGGGCGAAACTTTCGCTCCTAATTTAGGTGTGTCGCGTTCAGAATTTTCTTTTACTCAGTTTTTCTTAACAACCTGCCTAGCCTACTTTAGTGAAAGTTTTTTCAAGTTTTTGTGTATAATATTTACATTCTTACAAGGCTTCCGAAATTATCATATTACTAGTTTCTGCCCGTGACTTCGTCCGCATAGACTTCAGCAAAGTATTATTTATGTGTTAATCCAGGTTATAAACTATCTGTGTTCCAAATTTAATCCGAATCCATTCAGTAGTTTTTGCGTGAAAGAGTAACAAACATAAATCCACACTCACAAACTTTCGCATTTATAATATAGGATTATTCTGGCTATTACAAATGGAAAGCGCAGCGTGGGTAAGCCTCCCACGAGGTCTTTCGGCTGAGATGCTGTTACAAATACTCGCAAATACTTACTTAATTATTTATTAAAAATGTATTATGACATGGGAATGGGATTCTATAGGGTGTTACTTACCACACCAATTGATAGACAGTGCATCGATAACCCATCGAACGTTGGTTTATGTAGAGACTGTCGATCGGTGGGGTAACGTCCTTAGGGACCTAGGTTCGTTGGTTTGGTGAGCTAAACGTGTCTACCTCGTCCTGTGCCGAAAGTCGCAGAAAGATAATAATGTTAGCGGATTGACTCAAGGCATAGCTTTCTCAACTCTTTCAATCGTTAACTGTATGGCTCGCTCAGATAAGGTCTTCATTTGATTCTACATGGGTTGGCACCTAGGTACTGTAGGTAACGATATTTAGTAGCGATTCTTATCTACTTAGGTAAGTACCTAAAACATCAAACTCTTAATAATCAGCTCAATACCTTCGGCGTCTTCTTATCACTCCCCCAATAAACGACTCGAGTGACTCTCCATCAATTTTGTAAGTGCCCAATTTTTCAGCGGCCTGATAATATGAGAAAAATTGCTCCTGCGCCACAGAGTAGAAGACCCCTGAACATTTTCACTGTTATACTGGGTGTTCTTGAATAGATTTTAAGGGAATTGCTTTTGGTGATAAAAAGTAAGTGTCGTCGGTTTTGCTGAGCGGTGGGAAGTGTTTGCATAATGTATGGGTTCTTCAGAGGGTAGGCAGTGGGGTGAGGTTAAGTTTACTCTTCAAGCTTTAAATGTCATTGGTTTTATAAGATAGGTAGCTACCTATATCAGAGGTAAGCGCAACGAACGATATCTTGCTATTCTATAGGTAAATAAGTATTAAGATATAAATAGGAACTTAGCACCTATTCAACAATCTAGTAATGGCAGGCCAAGTGAGGTATTAGGTAGGTTCCTAGAACGATTGGTTAATTCATCCTACCTAGGTTCTGTTTTGTTTTAGTTTAAATAAAATATCGTTTAGATATTTGGGTTGGTTTATTGTTATTATTTTTATATATTTCTTAGTATTTAATTATATTAATATTTATTACAATTGTACGTGTCTTCACTCCATGTTAATCTAATAATAGTGTTATGTCAAATCCACAACTGTCAGTTTAACTGTCAGTAACGTTCCGTTAAGTACTACAGGTTTTATACCAAAAATGTGTCCTCATTATAGTAGACTAGCTGTGCCCACGGACTTCGTCCGCGTAGTATTTAACGTAACAAAAATTTCGGGATTATCGGGATAAAAAGTATCCTATATGTTAATCCCGGTTATAAACTATCTGTTTTCCAAATTTCATTCAAATCCGTTCAGTAGTTTTTGCGTGAAGGAGTAACAAACATACATACATACATACATACATACATCCACACTCACAAACTTTCACATTTATAATATTAGTAGGATAGGTAGGTAGATACCTACCAATCTAATTCGCTCAAAATCACAAACAAAACAATAACCAAGAAGGTAGGTACGTCCCTAGGTAGTTACATATTACTTACAAATAAATAGGTATAATCCTTTAGCAAAGCCAGCTTACCTCCGCGTAGCATGTCTCGTCCGGATATAAAATGGGCGGATATGAGATGTGCCCTTTGACCGGCTCTGCTTTATATCCGGACCCAGCAGCCGCAAGGCAGTGTTGGTTCATGCACGCCACATCTAGATAGCTAGGTAGAGAATGTAGAGATACCCACTAGTTTAGTACTATGAACTCTATGACCCCTTCCGTCAAAAAAGCAAAAAAACCCAAATATCGCATTCCAATTTCAAAATTAAAATTGGAAAAAAAACTAATTCGAGGTTAGTAGGTAAATACTCTCTTCTCCCTTTAAAAAAATATGGCCCACCCAAGTTGATAGGTATCTCACCAGTGTCAAGTAATAAATAGCAATAACCAACAATTAATAACAATAGGTACAATACAAGAATGCGATCGTCCACTTTGGAAAACCAAAATGGAGGCCAAGTAGGTAACTGAAACCAGTTCTAACTTCCTTGACAAAACCATGTTAAAACCACGGAGTTATAAATAAGTAAACTAACGACAGTTAACCTTCTTTGCAAATCCTAGACTGAACTTACAATCAATCATCATAATCATGAGTTACCTACTACTTACTTACCTAATAAGCTAGAAGGTAGAGTACGTTAAGGTATTCTGTAATAAAAAAATAGAATGATAAGAAAATTGACATCGAAATTCATGAGGGTCAAACATAACAACAAAACGAACACGTCATTTCAAAATGATCACATTTCTTATAATAGCGCCATCTAGCAAATAACTAATTATATTAAATTGTTGACGTCCTTATTTTTTATTTTCCACAAAGTAATAAACTATTTCCTGGGCCATATTTTTAAATAAAGAAGAAGTCAAATATAATATGATGCATCACAAATGAGTTAATCATTACGGAATTTCAGATAAAGTAAATAATACTTTTTTAAATGATTCAATCCCTTTGGCAGCGCCACCTAGTAAACAAGCTACTAACTAACTGAACAACTGATTCAGTCGATGTAGAGAAAATGTGAATAAGATGCTGCCCAATTTTTTCGCTAGAGAGCGTTTTGAATGTTTACAATAAAACAACTATTTTAATAAATTGTAGATTGATACAGCATAGTAAGTTATTACAATCAAATAGGCGTTCTTTATTAATTGCTAAGTATCTGTTAATCTATGCTAAGCATGGACGAAATAGTCTAAAAAAGAAAAAACAATGGTGCAGTAAAGTTTCACTATATGTCCGCTAGAGGCGTTGCGTTGCAGACTGAGAGACATAATAGGCAAAGAGATTCATACGTATAGGAGAAAGGATTTATGCCTGAGTCCGTTAAAAAAGCGTTCAAATAGAACAAATGCATTTTTAAGTATATATACGTCAGCGCGTTTAAAACGCGACGTCTTTTTATCGAGCAGTGTTGCATTTTCAGCGCTAGGCGTTGGGCGTTAAGGCTTTAAAAATGTATTTGTTCTATTTGAACGCTTTTTTTTTTAACGGACGTTAAAAAAACTCCCGTGCGAATAAGGGCTAAATCCCTAATAAATAATAACTGCTGTGACGATCGACCGTAATCGGTCTTAAGTCTGAGAACGGTCCCTAATGCGTTTTTTTACATTTGTCGTTTTGTACTGGTATGTATGACATAATAATGTCCAATCGAATCCAAGATCTTGATCGGCCATAAATAAAAATAAAGTTTTTAAAAAATTACAATAATAAAATAATATCTAAAAAGTATTATTTTCGACCGTGACAGGACTCGAACCTGCAATCTTCGGATCCGAAGTCCGACGCCTTATCCATTAGGCCACACGGTCCTTACGATAACTGTGTCAAATTATTTATTGCATTCGTGTTTTAATCGATCCGCAGTATTAAGAAATTCTATGATGGTGTAATATAATATTATTTTATAAGTCTATTCGTTATTTTTAACAATTAATTATTTTAATAGTTACCTACCAACTTTTAAATTTACACCTAGCAATCGCGAACCTTGTAAAGTTGTAACGTTCAATGAGTTCGACTCATTGTTTCGTAGATATCTGCATAAAATAGTTTGTCTATGTAACCCTAAAATTGAATATGGATAGGCACCTATTTAAAGATAATTATTATTTATTAGAATAACAATTCCAATAAAAACATCAACATTTTAATGGTTAATAGATACAATAAAAATAATTGCTTGCAGAGGTCATCTTGTGGCACCTATACTAACTAATAAGTTTAGTTTTAACGTCAACGACGTTATAAATTCACATACACACGTTGTTCCCCCAAACAATAATAGATGGCGGTAGAGTATAGTTTTCGGTATGTTTCATAGATGTCGCTGTAAGAACCTCACTCACTACTAGAACCTGCCTAATTGCAAAACATGTTGTATACCAGGAATAAAATTCTTGTTGTATACCTACCTACCATTGTAAATAAAGCTTGTTGAATTAATTACCTATTTGTATTAAGATGTATCTGTACCTGCCTACCTATAGCACGACTAACGAGAAGCGATATGAAAACGACTTTACGAATTGGCAGCGTGTGTGTTGGAGAGCCCAGCGGTGACAGACATGCAAACAACCATTAATAGGAATTGGTATCGCTTCTGTTTGGCCGTGGACGCCGTGGTATACCTACTTACCAAGTTAACCAAGCAAAATATAAGTAAGTACATACTAAGTTACCACGGTAGGTAAGTACTTAAGGTACCTAGATAGTTACCAGGTACTTCCTTAAGAAAATAGGTACTAAGTACCCCAGAAAGTACTTACCTCCTTATCTGATTCGCGACAGTGATCCAACCGAAAAAATGTCGGCTAGATCAAAACCTTTATACCTACCTAGGTAGGTAGAGAAGTACTTACACTCGTAGCCAAAGTCATTAGCCAACCGTTTTGGCACCGTGTCACGGCCGTTCCGTCTTGAGTGCCAATTTGCCAGCCCGGGAAACACTCAGACGAATGTGTTTGCCCCTTAGATACGAACCTACGCGCCCTTCAGGCCAACAACTTGGCAATTTTGACATTCTCAAGTTTGGTCCCATTTATTTGGCTTGTAGTGTACGATTGGGGACACTTAAGTTTGCTATTTTTATAGATTTTTTATTCATACAATAAACGTAGGTAGTTAGTTTACGTAGATACTCAGTAGGTACCTTTCTATCTAGGTATCAGGATTTTAAAATACCTAACTAAACTTAAAACTAAATCCGAGTGTATGTGCCTATAAAGTCTTGTAGGTAAATTGGAAATAGCAAAGATATTGGTAGAGAACTAGGTATCAATAAAATTAGCAAAATATAATTTTTTTATTTTTTATTTTTATTTTATTTTATTAATTAATTAATAATATTATTATTATACCTAATATTGCAATGGGGTCCTCATATAAAAAAATTGCAATGGGGTCCTCATATAAAAAAATTGTCGGGTAAACTCAGCAGTGCGGCATATGCTGTTAAAAAAATCAGGCATTTAACCGACGTTGAAACAGCTAGAATTGTTTATTTTAGTTATTTCCATAGCGTTATGTCATATGGCATACTGCTCTGGGGATGCTCTGCTGACTTAAACTCCATTTTTGTTCTGCAGAAAAGAGCTATACGAGCTATTTACAATCTAGCTCCAAGAATCTCCCTCAGAGAAAAATTTAAAGAAATAAATATTCTAACTGTTGTGTCACAATTTATCTATGAAAATCTCATGTACGTAAAAAAAAATGCTAATACTTTTGAGAAAAGGAGCGACGCTCATTCTATTAATACACGGAATAAGCACAAGCTATCCGTACATGTAACTCGTCTCCACAGAATAAGTCATTCTTTTATGGGACAATGTATACGTTTTTACAATAAGCTTCCCAATGAAATCCGAGATTTACCTATCAATAAGTTTAAAACCCTAATTAAAACTAAACTCACTGCAAAGGGTTATTATAAAATCTCGGATTATTTGGATGATAAAACAGCTTGGGACTAAGCAGCTCAAATCTCGACAGTCAATAATAATGTCAAAGCGTAGCGTGTCTTGCCCTACTAGTCCGAATTATTTGTATAATTCTTGATAACATCAAAAGGCAACACACTGGAGCTATTTTAATATTTATATTAATATCTAAGTACTACCCTTTGTAATTATTGAAAATAAGCAACTGGCGATAAAAAAAAAACATGACATGTAAAAAGACAAGCCCGCTGAGTTTCTTGCCGGATCTTCTCAGTCGAGGTCGCGTTCCGATCCGGTTGTAGATATAAGGAAAAAAATATGTAAATTGACAATTTGTAAGTGCCCCCGTAGGCCTAAACAAAATAAATGATTTGAATTTGAATTTGAATTTTAATAATAAACTGTTCTTAAGTGCTACACATCTAAATAATTATCCAAATCAAAAATCTGACAACGTTATGCACCTACCCAAAAAACCAAACACACAACCAACACAAAACTCACCCTTATCCCACAACATAAGGTTCCAATTCCTTCGTAACGAACAACAATGCGTTCAAAAACACTATTTATAGAGTCCTGTCAATTTAATTCCGATCAAAAAATTCTCGATCGGGTCTCGATTAAAAGCATCTGTTACAACACCTCCCCCACAAATTTGAACTTTAAGATCTTTGCGATAAGATAAAAAATAGTCTGCAGGAGCCCAACGTAAGTGGGTAGTGGATATATTTTTTTAAGAACGTCTTAGCGGCG
The DNA here is from genome assembly GCA_918843915.1 of Notodonta ziczac. NCBI lineage: Eukaryota > Metazoa > Arthropoda > Insecta > Lepidoptera > Notodontidae > Notodonta > Notodonta ziczac. The sequence continues at coordinate 13,299,426 of OU974037.1, forward strand.
GGTGGTCGTCACATTTGTCGGCCGAGTGTGAGCCCCAACCAATCTCGATTCTCGATTTAGATGAAACAATACCGCCTATTGTTGGGGGCGTGGCCCTATTGTCCCGTACAATGGGAAGACAGTTAGTCCCTTTGTGTTCATTGTAGGGGCTTTGTTCGGCTATTGTGTGGTTGGCGAGATCGTGGGAGGTGGGGCGGTGTGCTGAAAACTGGTGCTTCTACCTAAACGCGGGTCGGTTGCGATTGGTGGAATTTTCGTATGATGAAAAATGTTCTTAGACGATTTTTTTCTATGTACAGAACGTGCCTCCTACAAATACAATATTTAGATTTAAAGAAAGAACCCGACGTCTTTAATTATAACAAAATAAATCTCATTGTTAAACTCACTTAGGTACAAGTATTCCCATTTTCCAATTAAAACTATTTTCGTTCGCAGAGCTCCCTAAAAGCGTCGAAGAAAACGTTATACAGCAAAATAGTCGTATAACAATGTCGTGGGCGCCAGACAATGTTATCGATCGCCGCACCGCGCAGTAGTTAGGTACGCTACCAATACATTTTGGTAACTTCACAAAGATATTCTCACTATACCTACCATCACGACTTATTCCGCGGAAGGACATGCAGTGACACCTGCTTAGTACTACTTTAAATTCATTTTCATTACGTGTAATGTGTTTGTCATGCTACCTATGTTTTTTTTCCACTGTTATTTCAGCTCTCATTTTTCACAGTCAATGATATTATTCATAGTGAATTTTCACAATCCTATGACGTCAATGATTTATCATGAAAGCCGGATCGGTCCCGAAAGCTTAGCGATTTAATTGAAATGATTTCTAACAGTTTCTGCCTGTTTCGGTAGCAAACGTGCTACTTATGAAAACCTATATCATATGATTTTCACACGCTATCTGTGAAATGTTCCATCACTACTACTGAGTGCTACTTAGGTTCGCTATTGACGTTTCCTCCTGTCGGAATAAGCAGGTACTCAGAAGGCATGGCAGTGTATCATCATTTTTACTTCCTATTTCAGACAAGACAGAGCTTAGGTGCGTTCTCCTTGCTCTCTGAATGATCATATAATAGCTGCTCTAGTTTACATCGTTGCTCTATGAGACGTTGGTACCTAGGCACCACCCGGCCGCCCGGGTCAAGCCAGCAGTGTATAAGCTGTACTGTAATCAATTGGATAACCGTTGTTAAACCCCTTCCGCTGTTAAACACTAAGCCTACTTCGTGTCATTATCACGCTCGTAGTTGCAGAAGGGGTGGGCAGAAGTTAACAGCAGTGCGCCCGCATTTCCCCGATGGTCCCAATGTTACAAGGGACGAGAGACTTGCATGTTTCCCCACGAATCGCTATGCAGCAGATAATATTTGATATTATAAAAATAAATAATTTAGCCCTTTTGACGTCCCACTCCTGGGCACGGGCCTCCCCTCACCACCAGGGGGATTCAGGCCACACTGGCCCAGTGCGGGTTGGCGGATTTCACATATCTTTCGAAAATTGGTAGATGTTTTCCTTCACCGTACGCAAGTGATAATCAAATAGAAATTATGATTCGCACATAGATTTCTAAAAACCCACAGGTACGAGCCGGGGATTGAAACTAGGACCAGGATTTGATAGTGTAAAATAAACAAATTGTATCAGTTCTATACTTAGGTAACTACTAAAAATTATTTAATTAATTGATTCGATTCGGAAAATTATTTAACTGATAGAAATTTACACTTCCTTTGAGTTTCCACGCGGGTGGAATCGCGGTTCGCTACTAGTTATAAAGGTACTATGTGAAAGAGGTAGATAAGTAGATATTTCATTTCAACTAATATTGAATATTAAAGCGAGTGAACGCATCACGGCACCGTGGGTCCGTATTATGGGGCAAAAGAGGAGCTTGTATGGGGTGTATGGGGCTATTGTCAGATATGAAAGGCCCCTACGCGACAACACTATACCTGTGTTGCGATTATGCGTATTGTGGGCGATATCGATTGTTTTACGTTTTGGGGAATCGATAGCAAGTGTAGACTGCTTTTAAAGCTGTTTTAGATATATTACCTATAGAAAACCGTTTGCGGTTTCAGTTTGAAAAAGCAATGGCGAGAGTTGCACCTTTGTTTTTTTATTTCAATTATTACATCATTTAAAAAATACTGTCTATAGTCTGTACCTATGTCTTTCTTAGGTTACCTATATGGAGGAGGTACGGGTGAATAGGATCACAATTTTCAAACAAAGTTTATTTCCTGCGTTTTTTCTAACAGATTTTGAATAATAATAATTTGCCCTTTTAGTGCCACTTCTGGACATGGGCCTTCCCTTAATACTAGGGGGATTCAGGCCATAATCCACCATGCTATTGCAGGTTGGCGGATTTCACATGACTTTTGAAAATTGGTTAGATTTTCCAAGACATGCAGGTTTCCTTACGATGTTTTTCTTCACCGTAATCAGGTAAGTGAGATAAGATTTCGAAAAACCAAGAGGTGCGAACCGACGGTTTAAACCCTGGACCTTATGCACGCAATACGCGTGCTTAACCAATCGACTATTACTGCTTTTTCAAATGATATATTTTCCCTTTCTATCTATCAATATCTTTGTGCCATCCCATCTTGCTATCGAGGGTCCACTCTATAATATGGGTGAAGTCTCTTGTGATTTACCTCAAAGGTGAATGAAGTGAGACGGTGGACACAAAGGGATTATAGATAGGTACTTACAGGTTCCAATATAATAAGTTAACTATAATAGTTGTCCGTATCGTTATCCGTATCTTTGTAAGAAGTTGGGTATTATGTTTAAATTACAATTTTCTGCTTAGAAAATTTTTTTTTAGCTATCCATGTATCTAAAACGTTAAGCGAATCCTACAGAAAGCCTATAAAAAAAAACATTCCTAATCACAAATTCAAAGCCCTTTCACTACAAACTAAAACAAATGCGAAATTAATTAAAAATCGAGATCTCTCGAACGAAGAAGCCGTTCTCCAGTGCGGTTTTAATTATTAGCCCATTGAACCCCGGCCTGGCTGTGACGCCGGGTTCAGCAGGCCACAATAAAACTTGGTAGCGTTGAATTGGCCTGTATTCAATATAATTGGTCTCTGTACCTACCAGAGGTTCGGAGCCAATCAAAGTTTGTGCCCCGACAATGGCACGACGCGGTTCCTAATTGGCAATTGGGATGATTAAAAAATAAATATTCTGTTATTTTTTGTGTTCGGCTCGGCTGTGATTTTTGTGGAAAAATATTTGAACGGGTGAAAAATGCGAACTAACTTGGCCTTTATAGATAAACGATTGTTCCTTCCTTGTAACCTGCTGGAGTTAGAACAGCGCGGTACGGTTTCTATAAGTAAGTAGGTACCTACCTAAAATCACTACAAGATTTTTAGGTAACAATGTCGACAAACATGCGTACGACCTGCCAGATGTTAAGTTAGAAGCACATCCAGTTACTGCAAGCAATACCAATCGCATTGCCCGTACCTACGTTGCCGACATAAAGGGGAGTGTGGGGAGAGTGGATAACGGGTTTTCAACTCATCTTACGAAACACAGCTATTATACCTAGATAGGTAATTTACGCCTTAATTTGAAATTTTTAATTTTCTGTTTGAAAATTAAATTATTTTTGTTCGACACTTGTCAGTAGGTACTTACCCAATTTATGCAACACATTTGGTAGATTCTTGTTAGTGCTTATTTTATGTCTTTACACTCTATGTCTTTGTAATTAATAAGCTGTTGGATGTCCAAATAACTAAATAATTATCTCACCTACTTACTTACTTAATTTTTAAGTAAAAATACTAGGTACATTAATCTTTTTTCAATTAAATTAAACGTCTCGATTCCCGCCTTTTATCCCAAAAAATATATATAACAGCACCTACTTACCTAAAATTACCGCTGAGTCACACACAGAACCATCCCACAAGGACATTTAGCTACGGCCGAACACGCCATAAAAACACCATGGGAGCTCGGCATTCCTTGCCACCAGCCACCACCCTGCTCCCTGACAGATCAATGAACATTTTTTATCGCACGGACATCGAACCGACGATTAGTATTTTATGTCAGTGCTAGTTCGATTGATGGATTTTAAAAATTGCTATTTCTCAAATACAGAAAAATGTTTGATCGTTGTAAAATTGTTAATAGTAATCTGTTAAGGTGTACAATTTAGCTTGCATGTCTTGAAATAACAGGTTACTTAAGAGTAGGTACCTCGGCAACATAAGTAACTCTCAGTGCCAGACTCCTATGATTTGAATAATGAAAATCTGTAAAAAAAGAAAGGAAGAGGAGTAGGCAAGTATATCTATCTATTAAATTATGGAAAATCTCAATATCCACTTGTTCATTTATCACAGAAAAAGTAGGACAAAAACCATTGCGAGCGTCTTTAGCGTTCTAAATTCAAACGCAAATCCCAAAATCGTAAACCGAACCCATCTTCCATTTATGAATGAAAATAAAAAAATAAAGTCAAGTTGAAGGTGTTTTATAGTGTCAGTTTCTGAAGGCTTTTTATCACTTCCTTTCCTTTCAAAGGTTTTTTTTCTACCACTATTTATAGGCAGTATTGCGACTATAAAGAGGCAGGTGTTATGTTATAAAGTTGCACCCAATGATTAGCCAAACGGTTGCCTGTTAGTTGTCAATGCACCCTCTATGGTACACCGCCGTATTTTTTTATCTTTAGCCTATAAACGCGGCCATTCATGTAAATGATTGGTAGGCAATATATTTTTTAGAACGAAGATTAATAGTTTCTATCATTTTAAATTACGAATGTTTAATATTTTTTAATTTCAAAGTGTGGCACTTTAAGTTTTGAAATTCATAGCACTATTTAATTACCTAATAGAAGATACAGACTGAATTACTATAGGTACGTAAGTAGGTACCTACGTTATCTAGCTTGGGTGAGAGATCATTAAACCTTTCAGAAAATATGAATACCTATATAAAAAACTGTAATTTAAGTCTGTATTAATAAATTGATCCCGAGTTTAAGAGCGGTCTGAGTACGTTCTGGACGTTTCAGTGTGGTACTGGTGCTGGTGACATCAGAGTTACATTTCCAAGATCACTCTCAGACTTGAGATCAATTTACTTATCGGGCGTAAGGTACCCCTACCTATGTTGACTAATGTTTCTTTTCTCAATACCTAGGTAAGTATTGTGTAAAGACTTTTGGAACAAGGAGCGCGCCCGCGTAGCAATGAAAATTTTAAATTTAATTAATAGCAAGTGGCGTCGACGCCCGATTATATTATTACGCAGCGCCATTGTGCGCCAGACGTCCCCAGCCTCCTCCCGCGACACACTGTGCCAACGATGCTGCGTGGATTTCAGGATAGTCCTCTTAAACATATAGAATGTAACGGTGACACATAAAAAAACTTTGTGAAAAAAAAAATGAATTAACTGGAATATTAGGTTAATCTGTCTACTCCTTTAATCAATTCAATTTAAAAAAAAAACAATTCTCAACATTTTACAAACTTCAGACTGCTCCACGGAACATTCGTTTGTTCGTTGAATTGAAACACTTTTCGTTTGAACGATATACATTTTTTATTTAATTTAGTGATATGCATTTATTTATTCACATCGGATTATCGGACTTTTCGCTATCACTGTTATAGGTTGTAGGATTATAGGATAGGTATGTTCACTATATAATAACGTATGGAAATCTATACACGCCGGGAACATGTCAATGCAATTTCCTAAGAGGTAAGTAGGTACATGTTGGAAGTCTCTAGGATTGCCATCAGCATGGTCGCTGTAGTGAGGTAGGTAGACCCCGCCGAGGCGCGCAGGGCGTCGCTTTGTTACGCAAATCCGAGTTCGCCTCACTAGTGCGGGCTTTCAGTTAGATTCAATATCGCCGGTTTGACGTAAGCGTTAGTTGTAACCTGCGTCTTGAAGCCAAATACTGAAACACTAGGTACCTATAAGCAATCTAATGAGTCCCACTTAGCTGTTTAGGGCCCCATGTTTTTAAGTCCTCAAAAATTAGGTACCTAGCATCGAAATTTGCGTTACTCTCAAGTCTTCGGCAGCCAATTTGATCAATAAAAGTGTCCCTCATCCGGTCTGGGGACAAAAGTCATGTAAGGACATATCTCCAACAAAAATCATTCAATAAAAATAACAATTTTCCTATTAAGGTAGGGATGAGTTAACAACGATTAACAACGAAGTCAGAATAAAGTGATATCAGAAAATATCACAGGTATCAGCCGTGGTTTGAACCCTAGTGGTACCTACTCTTGGCGAACGGTCTACACATGGCTATATCTTCTTTTTATATTTTTCTTTCTATAGCAAGTTGCGCCCTTCAGTTAAAAACTGTCAAAATAAAACTCAAAGATAACGAAACCATTTCATAAGCACCCCATACGGTAGGAGTGATACCTCCGTAATTAAATACGATTGTGTGGGCTCAGATATCAATCTGCTCACACCACAATGCGAGTGTCTGTCCGTGATAGTACTCGCATATTGTGATCTCCCATTGTTGTGTTCGAATGCATTTCAATTATACATTCATGATGTAAGTATTTTCTATTAAACGAGCTTATAAAATGGAAGTTGCCTATACCTATGTAAGTAGGTAATCAATTTTCTATGGGTAAAGATAACACTTTTCCAAAATGTATGTAGCTAAACATTCATTAGGTATTGACAGTGTAAATGAATGATTAACTGTTATGAGCCGGGATTATATATGGTAAGTACTTCTGGGCCGAATCTCATGAAAATACAATAGAAATGAATAATGAACTTCCGTTTTTAAAATCCTGATGCAGCTGGAGTAGTTAGGTACTCCCTGCCTGAAGCGAGAGTGTGTGAAATCCTGTAAGCGAATTGACAGCTAGGAAAGCTAGTAAGTGCCTAATCTCACTTTTTTGTTGATTTAAGCCTTATTTGTTTTAACTTTTGACGTCCCACTCCTGGGCACGGGCCTCCCTTCAATACGATTCGGGATTCAGGCGGTAATCCCCCACGCTGGCCCAGTGCGGGTTGGCGGATATCGCATGTCTTACAAAAATTAGTTACCTACATATTCTAAGACCTGCATATCCAAAAAGGGCTAAAAAGAAATAGGTTAGTAAGTAAGACTTTAACGTCCAACCAAAAACCATGGCGTATATTAGACAAGCAAACAAAACAATAAATCTATATAAATCCAAAACTTCGATGAAACATCCAAGTTTGGGAAAACACCATAATTTAGCCGCTGTCAGCGCGATGTGCATTGTACCAACCCCTGTCAGTGTATGAAAAACACCTATTGTACCTCACCCTCCGAGGACTTTAAAGCCCCCCTACCCCCTTGTATCTTTAAGATTGCCCCTCTTCGATTGTGATATTGATTATGAGTGATATTGTAGGCTATTGACATGTGTCTTAATTCCTTAAAAAGTTTGGAGTGACAGCCGCGAGTTAGATTTTTTTTAAGAAAGGGGACCTTTTAAATGTTACTCGGGATTTTGAGAGTCCCGTAGTTTATAGTTTATATTAGGTACCCTTGTAAGATCTTCGAGTCCGTCCGTCCATCTGTCCATTCGTCCGTTCCGATCTGTCACAGTGCCATAACTTCTTATGTCAGAAGTTGATGTCATTAACAAAATTATTATCTTGTATTTCGATTCAATCTCATAATTTTATAGCGGCGTGGCGACGCTCTTCTAAAACATATAGAGTAGGCGTCTCGATGCTCTTAAAATTTAACGGAGGCGACGCGACGCCCTTATAAATTTTATAGTGGCGTCGCGACGCTCTTATAATTATGTAAAGGCGTCGCCACGCCCATATAAATTTTAAAGATGCGTTGCGATGCTCTTATAAATAGAGGCGTCATGACGTGTCGGTATAAATTTTATAGTGCTGTGGCGACGACCTTATAATTTTTTAAAGGCGTCGCGACGCATAACATGTATAGTGGCATCGCGATTCTCTTAAAATTTTAAAGTAGCATCGCGACGCTCTTATAATTTTACGGACGCGTCGCGACGCCCGTATAAATTTTATAATAGCGTCGCAAAAGCCCTTATAAATTTTATAGTAGGGTCGCGACGCTCTGATGATTTAATAGTGGCGTCGCGACGACCTTAAAATTTCTATAGAGGCGTCGCGACGCTCTTATTATTTTTATAGAGGCGTCGCTACGCTCTTGTGATTTTATAGTGGCTTCGCGATGCCCTTATAAATCTTATAGTAGCGTCGCGACGCTCTTATGATTTTAATGAGGCGTCGTGACGCCCTTATTGTTATTATAGAGGCGCCCTGACGCCCTTATAAATTTCAAAAACTGTTTTTGTGGCGTCGTGACGCTCTTATTGTTTTATAGTGGCGTCGCAACGCTTTTATAATTTTACGGAGACGTCGTGACGCTCTTATAAATTTGATAGTAGAGTCGCGACGCTCTTATGATTTTATAGTGGCGTCGCGACGTGCTCATATTTTTTATGGTTGCGTCGCGAGTCGCGACAATCGTACATTTTTTTGTGGCGTCGCGACGCTCTTATTGTTTTATAGTGGCGTCGCAACGCTTTTATAATTTTACGGAGACGTCGTGACGCTCTTATAAATTTGATAGTAGAGTCGCGACGCTCTTATGATTTTATAGTGGCGTCGCGACGTGCTCATATTTTTTATGGTTGCGTCGCGAGTCGCGACAATCGTACATTTTTTTGTGGCGTCGCGACGCTCTTACGTTTTATAGTATCGTCACGAAGCTCTTATATTTTATATGGTTCCGTTGCAAAGCTTTTTTAATTTGTATAGGGGCGCGTCGCGACTCGCGACGTACAATATGTAACTATAGCACTCTGTCGCCCACCGTTCAAAACACTTACACACTTTTTGACATATATCTGTCAGAATCCGATAAGTTTAAACCGCACGCGCTGCCACGTGCCGGCGGACGTGTCAGACCTGTCAAAACCGACAAAAGAAAGCACGTGGTCAGTGCATTGTTCTATTAATTGACTTTTGACCGCTAGGGGTCAGTGACGGGAAAATTGTCGAGTTCCTTGAAAACTAACAAAATATTAGTGCAACGATTGACAAGTTGATAATAAATGTATAAATAACAACATAAGTATCACACGCATTTCTATTTCTTTCATTAGATTACAATGGCTTTAGGTGCACAGCGTTGATCAGAGTGCTTTATAATGCCACTTTAAATCGATAAAATATGGTATTAATTTAGAATTCAAGTCAGATGCCTAAGTAACTACTGATATCGGTGGTAGGTGTCGAGATTACTGAGAAATCTACTAGGTAGGTAGGCATCTAATTGGGTTCAGTTATTTTTACATTTAAAATTAGCTGAGCCCGCGACTTCGTCCGCGTTGAATTTAACTTGACAAAAAAGCCCGCTCCCGCGTTCAGAGCCCGCGCGACAGGACCCATTTTTTTGTTTTTCTAAAATAAAAGTAAGCCCAAGTTACTCCTTATAACAACAGCTATCTGCCAGTGAAAGTCCCGTCAAAATCGGTTCAGCCGTTTCGGAGATTAGCCGGAACAAACATACAGACAGACAGACAAATTTTTTTTAAATCGCATTTTTGTTTTAGGTGTCGTATGTACTTTCATATGCATTTAGTGAAAAGGTGTTATTTTGATATAAAAACAGACACTCCAATTTTATTTATTTGTATAGATTAAAACGGTTTAAAATTTGCGTAAGTAGGTATTCATTCATAGAATATGATTACTATGTTTCGTTTGCAAACCATTTTCATTGGTAGGTATTTGCGTATTTGCAGTTCATTTTGTAACGTGTAATTAATACAACATTACCTGCCTGTAATGAACAGTAATCTAGTCTAATCGCCGTTTTCCAACCACCAATTAATACTTCGGTAATTTACATCCACTGTTAGGTAACAACTTGGAGAAAATTACGATACGATTTATTAGAATGACTTCAAAATAACTTCTTTGACAGTGTGTCACCGACAGTCGGAAACCTGAGAAAATCTGATGGAGCTATAACCGATCCCGATTTTTTATGTAAAACATGAAAAATGTTTAATAGTACATTGTTACTCGAGTGGTGAAAGTGACTTATTTTTTCCCGAGACGGGGATTGGCGCCCGAGCGTAGCGAGGGCGCTAATAGTTCGAGGGACAAAATAAGTCTTTCACCCGAGGTAAACACTGTGCTTTTCATTACGAATACAAGGAAAATAAAAATAGAAACAGGAATTGGCTAAAGAAATAATAGTATGTACAATACTCTACAACTCGAAAAAAAAGAAAAAAAAGATCGGATTGCCGCCTATTTTGTTTTTTTTTCGTTGGCCGGCCAGTTTCATTATTTAGCCATTATTTTTCATGTTCATCTTTAAATATTTTGCCCAAATCGATGTTATTTTAAAGAAATTGTTGAAACTAAATTATAATTAAGTCATTTAAAAGTATATATTATTTTATTAATACTTAACTTTATGTTATTTCAATTTTACATCGTGCTGTAATTAAAAGTTTGACTGTAGAAAAAGTTTGAACATGGTTCCATAGAAATGTGAAAATGGAACTAGTTTTTTTTTTAATAATTTGACAGCTGTCAGTTGAAAGCGATTCTCCCGGGCCGGAAAAGTATTACTTTCAACCCGCTCCTCAGGCAACTTCAGACCTACTTTCAGAGTATAAGTAATAAAATAATGATATACTTGGTACTTATTCTTTTTAAGACTATTAGCCATGTGAGATTATCAGGTATCTACATTATTAGTAGCCAAATATAAGCCTCAGTGAAATATTTGTGCTAAGAGTGGGCATTACTAGTATAGGGATCGAACCCAAAACCACCCGAATACAATGATGGCCCCTCTAACTAGACGGCTATTGACGCTATAGGTTTACCCATATCAATTAGGTAGGTATTCGTTGTTCTGCTCATGGTTCTGCACAATAACACTGCAATCTATACCTAATGCCTGTAGTAACTAGGTATATTATCGCCATAATATACCTTATAGTGATCATGGTAGAGGTAAAATACATATTTTTTATATGTCAGTACGTACCTACTAATATCTACAAGTGAGTGCGTGTATTTATTATTAGTTCTGATTTTGTTTATAATAATAACAATTGTAGGTGCCGCTGCATCCGACGCGATTGTTTGTTCTGCCTCGTTTTGTCGTAATGGCTCAGGCAGGGTGATACTGATCGTATACAAGGTGTTGTTATAAAATTTGATGGGCCTTATTCAGAAAGTAGGCTAGTAGTAGAAATGCCAAAAAAATTGTTGAAAGTTCTGCTAAGACAGTAAAATTTCCGTAAAAATCTAAATCGGCTCAAATCGAACCCAATAATGGCCCATTATTGGGTTCGATTTGATTTAAGCTTTAACAAAAGAGGCTTTATTTAACAGAATAATTCCAGACTACTGGACTGTTTTTATTATTTTCAGTTTATATTCAAAGTTCAGATTTTAAGCACTCGGGTTTTAGATTTTTCAAATAGATTTTAGATTTATGGTGTGTAATTATAATCTGCATTATTAGAATAAGATTCAAAGGTAATGGTTTTAGTTAGCAAGTTTTAGTTAGTTTAGTTTTAGTAGCAATATTTAGCTTTGATTTTATTCACCAGTGCAACTCCAACTGCAACTCCAGAGTAACAACTCCATAAGTTATTTGGCAGAATAAGTTGAGTATCATAAGTAGTTTACTAAAGTGGGTTAGGTACCTAGTGCTCATATTCTGTTGCTGTTCCTGAGAATTTACACCATTTTTTATCCAATGAAAAGAGTTATTGAGTTTCTTGCCGGATCATCTCAGTGGAAGCAGCATGCCGAACCGGTGGTAGATTCTAACTACTCATAAATGCTTTGTTGGCTTACATGAATAAAATCAATTTTGAGTTTTTTGTTTGTTTTTTGAGTGTAATTCTTATTTTAATTAAATGGTAAATATTTTTCAGTGATTCACTAGCACCATCCTGTAGATTTTCACCTTCCAATCACGGAGGGTACCATTGTTTATGTTATTCCAGCGTATTTTGCTGTCACAAAAGACAGCCCAGTTGTTTACTTTATGCCAAATCACCCCCCTTGTGCCGTGGCGCAATGATATCTATCGAGCGCTCATATTTTATTAAAAAACATTGAGGGTGTGTTTTGCAACCCTTATTTATATTACCGTTCATAAAATACGAAAGTATTTTTGGTAAGTTTTAATGCTGTCAAAATAGGGTATACAATTAAATGGTTAATGGTTTTGGTTACTGTACAAAAAATGGTAATTTAAGGCCGCTTATTATTTCAGTGATTTTTCGAAAGGTTCACAGAACGGTCATAATTATTGTATAAATAATTTTATTGGAGTTCAAATTATGATCTGTTTACTCTGTCTAAAGTGCAGTTGTAGTGCTTTGATATTGAAATATAAAAGATAGATACTTATAGACATGAGTAGATAAAAAAATATACTTAAAAAAACTGGACCTATATTATCTAATGAGAAGGGATTCAAAATAAAATACAAAAAATAGAATTTTTCAATTATTTTTAATTACGAATAATATATTGTAATCGAGATATAGGTAGTCCTTATTACAATCGACTTAAAAATTTACAACAATATTACAAACAAATAAACCTTATTTTCTCTCATAAATTACAATAGCTAATATTATTATTAAAACTTTACTTTAAATTTTCATGAATATTTTTTTATTAATTGGGATAAAAGTACTTACTTAATTAATTATTAAATGAAATTATTCCTTTGTATGGCAACATTATAAATGCACATTGTTTGGGCCAACAATGGGTCCATTTATTTATCAAGATGGCTGACAATTAAAATGAAAATGTTGTAAACAGCAGCTATAGTTAAAACAACACATTAAATTTAAACTAAACATAAGATCTTAATATATACTCCTTATTTAAGTGCATCAAAAGGGCTTATTATGTAAATGCGTTTGCGTCATCATTGCATTAAGGTGGAAATATAGTAATAATAGCCCTGCAGCATAGTTTAAAGTAATCTGTTGTGGAAACTATACGTGGGAGTATAAGATGTTAACTTTTTCCACTTTCATATGGACAGGTAGTTTTTTGTTCTTTAGAATAAGTAAAAATAAAATCACCTTCAAAACAATTAAAAAATTTTAACCCTCGTTTGCACTGACAATACATTTACACCAATTCATGTTGTTGTCCCTATTTTAAGCGTTTAAAAAATTGAGACCACAACATAAATCGGTATCTATACTTAACGTGTAGTACAAGGGTGTTCTAAGTGGGTAGCTTTTCGTCAGTGAAAACTAGGTTTTATTTATATAATAAACCGATATTTTCATTTCAATTACTATTTAAATAATTAAAAAATGACACAGCTATTACTTAATTTAATGAAACTACAGTTGTTTATATCTAGTAATAAAATTAACAGCGTCCGCAACTATATTTACAGGACTATCTAAAGTCGTTGTAGTTCAATTTGGACTTTCCAATTATTATAATAGCATCACCAGATTATCATACTTGTCATATTTTGTACTTAGGTGACAATAAATACTTTGTTTTTTTTTAAGTTCCCACTGATTGTTTAAACGATTACATTCGCAATCGCTTTTACATGATAACATCGTAACAAAACATTTGGCAATTTGGTGTTGCTAAATTAATAATTTTGTTAATAAAATCATTTATTTATCGGTAGTCTAAGTTTGTACTTTACTGGTTTCTATTTATTTTTATATCATGGGTGCCAATTATGTTATCAACAAATTACGACAAGCTAAATTTGCCAAATAAAAATAATTATGTCTTCCATACACATCAGGAGTCACAACTATGAGGAAGACAGCAATACCGTTAGTTTAGCCAAGTTTAGTTGCACAAATTAGAATAATTGTATATGTACTTTTTCTTGAATTGACAATATTTTTACCCACAAATTTGCCGTATCGGTACGAAACTTATCTACCGACAAAGACTAATTTATTATAAACAATTATTATACACAATGTACAAATAACATTTATTTTACATTAATAAACGCTACTTAGCATAATAATAAATTCTACAAGAGGAAAAATCAAGAAGGAACTTTGGACCACAAAAAAGTTTAAAACGAATAAAAAGTCCAGCACTGGGATGTTGAAATAAAATATGTATAATATTTTACAAAATTAATAATATGTATAAGTTTAGCCCAAAATTAAAACACAAAATATTCTGTTTTCGAATATATTCTTCTAATTAAAAAAAATCTAATAATCAAAGGACACTGATAAACATCGAATATTCATGAATAATTTCTAAATTTCACATCTCTAATAACACCCTTCCATTTACTTACCCGAATTAAACAAAACGCATCCGCAGTCCAAACACTAAACAACTTAAATAAATAAACAACAACAACAAACTAATTTTCAGGTCAAAATATGACCGTCAGTGGCCTCCTGAATTCCGGGCCGCCTTGGGTACCCTGGGTGTACTGGCCAGGGTACTGCGGCATCAGAATACTCGACGATCCCTGGTAGTAGGGTAACGAAGGTGACGGGTTCGACCCTGATGATGAACTTCCTTCAGTCCTGTCTTGTGCCTTAGGGGTCATATCTGGAGATTCTGCTGGAGACCTGGGGGAAAGGCTGGATGGAGCGGAGGTGACCGAGCTGATACCTGCCATGGCTGCTGCGGAGGCTTCGGAGTACATCTTGCTGATATCCATAGGATATGACCTCTGCTGCTGCTGGTCCATGTACATGTAAGCCTTGGAGAGGGCGGCCGAGTCCAGATACCCCCGGGAGGGGTCGTGGTACATTCCGTAACTGCGATATTTCTCAGCTTCCAACGAATATTTCGACATGTCCATTGATGATCCGACCTGTTGGCAAAAGGTGGGGGTTAATAAAATACTGAGAAAAATCCCAATACAAAAAGTTGCGTAAAGAAATATGTATAATGAATGGAGATAATTTTCTACGATCATAAATTAAATACAAAACGTAAAGTACCCAGTAAACAAACCATAAATTCAATCGTTACTCAATATTTACACATCAACAGGTACAAGTATAACTTAAATATAAGCTCATTGTAGCTCATAATCTATCTTCAGTGAGAATTACTCAAGTATAACATTATTCAGTGAAAATTGAATAAAATAATTTTCATATACGCATCATTTAAAATGCTAGTGTACTAGAATGATTTAAAGTTGAGAATTGTGTGAAGTTTTGTATTTTATACGGTCAGACGCACAAATCATTCCTAACAATGGTATCGAATAAAGCTTCGATTTTTAAATTTTTAATGAAGTGAGCCCTACACAATATTGTGAAGAAAATATGGCTTGGACGCGATACACACGGTCAGCTTGTTCGTCTAACAAAACCAAGTTTTATTCAAATAAATCGTATGTATTAAGCGCGTTGTATTTTCTTGATAATAGTATTATATTTTATTGTAAACATTACATTACATTACAGTGCAATACGAGCTTCCAGAGATCATGTTCTATAGGTACCTACTTCTGTCCGTTTTATGACTTCATACCTGTTCCTCGAGAATAGTATTTTCGAGATACAAGTATTAAATGTGATTCCCGTTTTATTGGATGTAATACATTTCGTCGTAGCAAATTTAATGTTTCTTTAAATCACTTTGGCACGTAAAATAATAATATAGGGACCTATTCTAATAAAACGAAGATCATAATTAAACTTTCTTTAATCGGTGTTGATCGACTTACGTCAAATTTAACGTCATAAACACGATAATTTAAATATGTATGTATTATCACATATTTGTGATAATATTACCTTGTAAAATTTGAACCCTTGAAAACTTTTTTAGTAAAATCACGGCATTATATTTTACCCAGACTTTGGGAATGTGTTGTAACAAACAGTAGAATTATCCACATTAAAATTACCCACACAAGAAAATTGTGAACAAAGTTTTTAATTCTTTCGAAATCCATAACATTCTTTCAACGCATGCACGAGGTCCCATAAAACATCCCAACAATTCAGACAAGCATTCCACCTTTCCCGGCCGTACCTACCCTGCGTTAGCGCATAACATACGGCCAGCGGTCACACCTAGCGCGCTAAATCAGGATTAGTGCGAGGCAGGGACATCATCTCAAGGGTTTACTGCGCCCGCGCCACACTCAGCTATTTTATTACGAGCCGTTTGTATACAACCGGTCTCTCTGCCTTTTTACACTGTGGCGTGTTTCGACGCGAAAACTGTGATAGAGCAAGTCATTTTGTCTGTTAAGTTTTGTGTTCGATTTTTAAATTCTATGATCGGGCCGGGTCGAGTATTTTATAAAGAACGAATGATGGTATTAAAAAAAGGGTGCAGTTTGACTTTAGGCATTCCGTTCATAGAGCCAGGAGACGGGAGAAGGACGGATAGCGATCTGCCCTTGTCATAGACAGCGTTCGTTATGTAATATAGGTAGGAACATCATGAAGCTTTTTTTATTACAAATCCACATTTGTAACGCGACTTTGTCGCTTACTACCTACCCGAATTATAAGGAACCGTTGTTAGGTGTCCGGAATGATAAATAATATTGTGCCTTTTACTTACATTAAAATTTAGCACTATGCCAGGAATTTAAAAATATCATTGTTACAGACCCCTAGTAGAAATATGTTCTTCTTATAAAAAAGTGAGTACTCTTAACTAGCGAATTTGCAACCTCGAAACCGATTTCACACCGCATCAAGCTCGCTAATGAGTGGCCAACCGCGCGGCAACCGTGAAAGGTACCCATGTTAACCCGTAGATAAACCATCGATCAATATAATCGAGCGCCTGAAACTACAATGGTTCGTTAGATACCCGAAAAGTAGCAGGATATCAATAGGGTTGCCAAATGTTTGACAGACTTTTGAAAAAATTACGTTTGGTTCAATATCTGACACATTTCAGTCTGTAGGCGGTTAAGAACTTGGATCGTATAACATATAAATAAAATCACATTTAAACCAGAGCTTTGTGTCTAGGACCTCATGTTTGACAGGCCATTCTTGCCACTTTGAGACCAATGTAGCAGAGATCTGACAAACAAGAATATGATTCTTCAAACATAATAATAATAAAGCTTTATTTTGTTCCATGCATAGTACATATTAAACGATAACAACTTAGTAACTTATTAACCTATAAAATTCAATTACATTTATTACACTTAGATGAGTATGATTTTTATTATAAGTCCTATTTTGTGGTTAGTCTAGTTGTTATTTGCTTTAATTATCAACTACCTAATTATTTAATGTATGGACCCCGTTCGGGTAAAAGGTCTTCAAACATATCACTACAAAAGACAACTATCTTTCAAAAACTCCTGACAGCCCTACCGGGTCAAAAACCGCCCAATCACCATTTTTAATACAACACAGGTAAACTCAGCTCATACGTGTTAACACTTCAATGGTAGCTGATTATATTGTTTCCTACCGGCGGGGTCGATTCGACACGCTAATCTGTTAAAACGCCTTCTCATCATATGCTTCCTCTATTAATATAACAAAGGGGGTCGAAAAGACCGCCGATGCTCGGAGGGTTAATTAAATGTTTTGTCACAGTTTGGGAATATGATTAGGCGGGTGTAAATAATAGTTTTTTTTCTCATCGATACTTTTTAAGAAGCCGACAACGATGCAAGAAGCTGTGTTCAATAATAGAACTCGGGAAATTATATTCCCAAAATAATTATCTATATGTGACGAAAAGGTGCTACTTGTTTTAATTAACACATAAGCTTGACCCAACTAACTGTAGTATGAGGGGGTAGGCCGAAAAAACCTAAAGTCAAACACAAATGAAATGTATCTTAAGTAATATGAGTGTAATCATTTCAAATTGTTGGTGTACGGTTGACTTCGGGCGTTCAGTACAAGAAGTTATTTCTGGGTAAATATTTTTATGTCACCAGCCACTGAAGTTAACTCCATTACCTAACTCAAAAATCTGAGGCTCATGTGATTCGTGCAGGGACTGAATTTATTTTCTATGGGACTTGGGTTTTGGACTTGGTTAAGTAGTCGTTTATTTAACATTTTCCTCTTTTTTATAATTTATTGGTATCCTACTAATATTATACTTAAATGCGAAAGTTTGTGAGTGTGGATGTTTGTTACTCTTTCAGGCAAAAACTACTGAACGGATTTGGATGAAATTTGGAAAACAGATAAATATAAGCAGTGAATCTCTTCCTACTGATTTCGATAAACATTTGTCGTAGTATTTTCTATTATACGAGTATTATTTAGATGTGAAGCAAATTAGGGTGTCATTTTCTTACTTTTTGCTTTTACTTTTTTGAAAATATTTACAGAGTTTGTTCATTAACAGGAACATAATTATAATATGTGTCAATTACTTAAAAGTACCTAGCCATTTTAGTAATAACTGTTATGATTATAACTGCCAACTCTTAAAATAATTAACGACCATTCCAGATACCGTTAACAAAACAAGCTTTAAATTACAGTTTCATATTTTTGTCAATTAAAATTCTACTGCCAGATATTATTTTAATTGTGAATCGTCTAGACTCATTACGATTTATATGTATAACACAATAAGGCGACACTTAAAATCACTCAGATATCGATAGATATATTTTTTATACTAAGAAAATTAACAATACTTTTAGTTCAACATAAGATTGACTATTAACAGACAGGCCTTTTACCACAGATATAGATTTACATAGATACCGCAAATGCATGTTCTTCAGGTGTACGAAACCCCGACCAAGCGTCAAGGTTGGTCGCCGTTAACATGCAGTCCACGCGACTACAGATACAAAAAATATGAGTATGAGCGAGATAATCACTCGAGAGAATCGTAGCGGGCGGAGGGGCATCGGCGGCATCGGTGTCTTTGAAGCAGTTTGGATTTCCCGTCACTAATGACGTCACAGTAGGTGCAAAAAATTCGGCACGCTTGGTTTCAATACAAAACGTGATACTTGCGTTATCTATGTACATCTATATCTGTGCCTTTTACCTTATTTTTGTTATTAACCTCTTTAAACTCAAATTATACAATCCCCTCAAATCTAATCCAATAAACCAGAAAACACAATCGTCAAATTCGCACCCTCGTAAGCGGCCTAAACTCGTGTTAAACACATCGACGTCACATTCACGAGATTAAACGTCAAACAGATGAGGGGAAGACGGAGTAGTTTTTAAATCGAAGGGAGAGGTCCCGAGAGGGCGAGCCAGGAGTGGCAGCGGGCTGAAGTTGTATGAGTAGACGAATTTGCCATGCGACTTTGTCTTTTTATCCGACCGTCAGCGTAATATTTCTAAGACGTAGAAATTATCTACCATTGTCCTTTTATTACTTGACTGCTTTGCAAGGAGGGTTATGTTTTTCGTGAATCCTACTAATATTATATATGCGAAAATTTCTGAGTGTGGATGTATGTTTGTTACTCATCCACGCAAGAACGACTGAACGGAATTGGATGAATTTTGGAACACAGATAGTTTATAACCTGGATTAATACATAATATAATACTTTACTTAAGTTTTCATTTTCATATTAAATTTATGAGTTCAAGAACGTAATCGGTACTTTTTCTCTTAAACTCGCAACATTTAAAAACTGAATGTAAAAACCTTTTATTAGTAAGTACCTATAATTAAAAATAAATCTAAAGTGTTTATTATCTTATGCCATACATCATTTTGAAAAACCCTAATTAGTGAGTGGTAAAATTCGGAACGCCTTAAAACTATTAGCACGTGTTGGTGGGACAGTTCATCAATTCTGAAAATCTATTAGATGCTCATTACTTTTTTCCTGGGCCCTTAATTAATGGAGATCCATGGCGATCCGTTAAATTAACGATGCATCAGCATTTCGCAATACGACCTATTCCTTTGATGATTTAATTCAAACATTTAAAACACCTCATCGACACCGAAATTTTATTAAACGCCTGTTACGTATTTCGAAACCCCTAATTAGTGGCAAAATTTCGGAAATCCGTTAAAACAATTATCACGCTTCATAATAACGATGTGTCAGCGTTTATGGGATATTTTAAGGGTGGGATGAAGTGATTTCGTAGTTAAATTTTCCCCGCACCATCTATTTCATGGCCCTAAATTGTAAGGGACCGTCCCTAAACCCGTTGAGATTTCACGGCCCTTCCGCGATCTGTGTTTGATACTATAATTATCGGGGTGTTGTTAATTCGGTGATTCTCGGTTGTTTTCGGCAATTATCGTTGCTCTGATTATCTGTGGCTAGGTGCGAGGAATATTCGAGAAATAATGGTCCGACTCTTTCTTAGGTGCCGTAGACACTACCATGCATATTTGGAGATGTGATGACATAATTGTATATTGAAAACGATTAGCTAAACCAATTAAACTAACTTGACAACGCAGTCCCCCATGGATACTGAAGTGAAACACAAAGTTGGCATCTTGGCAACATGAACATCTATGAAATAATCCTACTAATATTATAAATACAAAAGTTTGTGAGTGTGGATGTATGTTTGTTACTCTTTCACGCAAAAACTACTGAACGGATTCGGATGAAATTTGGAAGAAAGATAGTTTATAACCTGGATTAACACATAGAATAATTTACTTAAGTCTACGCGGACGAAGTCGCGGGCATAAACTAGTATTTTATAATGTACCGTCATCTTATCACCTAAGTACCCGAAGTTAAGAACAATCTTGGTTTAACGTACCTGAGCGTTAGGCGTCAAGGCCGCCGAGATGGCGTTCTGCTGAGCGGCCGCCGCCGCTGCTGCCGCCATGCTGGCTCCGAGCGGCCCGTACGCCGCTCCGTAGTAACCGCCCATAGCTTGCCCCATACCGCCACCTGCCATACCTGGTGAGTAGAACATTGACATTATAATATGAAATTAAAAATATATTCGCCGCAGACGCAAGGATAATGAAATAGAAAGAAAACAGATTAAGTCGTGTTATGGTAAAATAAAAGCATAGTCTAGGAAATCGTCGTTCAACAAAAACCCGCTTAGCTAACAATCATAATCCAGATGGTTCGGTCACTCGGGAGACGATGACAGACTGATGATATACTAAACTGAGGTAGAAGTATCATGTATGACATTAAATGGAGAAACACTTACATTTCTGTGAAATCTTAATAAATAATTGTTACAGGTAGTTATATATGTGTTTTCCAAATTTGTTTAGTCCAATTCGGAAATGGAAAAACTATTGTGTATAATAGTATTCTATAAATTGGTTGCCATTCTAAATTCAAATCCGCTCGAGAATCCGAACTACGCAACGTCTAATTCACACCGCAGTCGGCAAGTGGCCTTCGTAATGGACAGTTCTCCATTCAGTCCGGCCGACAACACTCATAATGGTGGCGGGAACTCTGATTCGAGCACCAATTAATTACTTCATTGTGCTACGAATAATCCCGCCCTCGAGTGCTTTTAGCCCGTGGTCAGTTCCTTAGAGGTGTTTATTAAATACGCCTTAGTTTGGAGTAGTTTGCCCGTTTGTAATAAATTATAGATGTTTGGGAGTTTGATTATTCCAAATTAATTGACTCTTGCTATTTTATTATATTTATTCACAAGTCCTGATTCATATTATATATTATAAATCAAGACTTGTGATACTTATAAAATGTTGTTTAGGATGAAATTTTTCTTGTTAGACGCTTTTCTAAGGTATTTTTACTGACATAATTTAAGTGATTAATTTCCTGGATCCTATGATATTTTCAATAAGAGAATACTATAAAAAGAAGATCGACAAAAACCCGTATAAAAATATTTAGTATGTATTTTTGAACTTAAGTAAAAGGGGTGTAATTATCCTAAAACATTGCCTTCGCCCCATTCGGTGGCTATCATGACAATTCGGTGGCACAAATTACAAACTTGTAAAAATACAAACTTGTGTGGAACAAACTTAAATACGCAAATCAAATCTAATTTAAACGTCTGCAATTTACGTCACAATCATATCGATGACGGTATGATGTAATAGAAATGTCAAATTACGCGCCGAAAATATTTCACACGTTGAAATTAGAACGTCAAGTCGGTAACCACTCGTAATGCCATTACACGCTAAGCGGAATACACTTCATGTCCCGCATAAAATATTCGAAATATAGAATTTAAATAAAAAAAATATGAGACACCCACATTGTGGTGACGTCAGTCGAATCTACAATATATTATAAACCACGACAACCGTTATATTTACCGATTGACAGCCGCACGATGGTTCTATTCCTCATGGATATAGGGTGCAAAATCGTTCGGCTGTTTATTCTCGAGCGATAAGGTCTTTTGAAAGGGACGATCGCGATTTTTTATTATATTTATAATTAAATTCCCTGTCATCTCTTGCGGGTGTCTGGTCCTGGTATTGGCGGGTGGTCGATGGGATTTCGCTCAAAGTTTTGCAAAGAGAATTGTATAATGCTTGAATATTGAGTGAGCTAAACACAGACGAAACTACCTATTCACCCGTCATGACATCACGATGACATAAGTACAATGTCACTCACACAGCAATGAAATGTCTTTGTTCCACCGTGTTAAGTCTCTTTGGTCTAGGTATATGTACAATAATATGTTATTATCTACAAGCATAATATAATAGCTTTATTTAAAGAGTAATGTTTACGATAATAAGACACCAATGCAATTGAAGTAAGTAGGTGGGTATCTCCTCTTTATCGTCAAAGATTAGTAAAATGAGTTGTGTTATTTCGTTGCTATTATATACTTACTTTAATACTTGTCATTATATTTATGTATCTAAATCCTAAAACCTAATGTGACTGGGACTTACGTAAATCTTGTTAATTTAGCAAAGGTTTATTATACGAAGTTGCTAGGTCCTTACTCTTTAAACGAGGCTCGTAAGTTTCATACCCTTTAAACTTTGTCACGCTACATGATCGTATGGAACCCGTACAAATACTTCAAAGGCGGCTGCAGGCACCTGTTATTAACCCTAAAATAGCGCGCAATCGATCGCACCGACGGACGTACAATACGAACAAAAACTCAATTAACCCCAACCAAAGGTTTACCGCAGAAACCGCTTAAATGCAACAGAAATTATAATTAAATGGCTAATTTTATTGAAACACAAGAATTTCCCAAAAGAGTTTGTATAGTGAAACTTTTTTCGTTGAGATTTGAATTTAGAAGTTACAAAGTAAAAGTTCAAAGGTTGGAAGGAAATATTTTTTGTCGCGGACTTTGTGAAGTTTTTTGGGAAGGTACCTACAGCTACCAAAAGAAATTGATATTTTATTTATATTTATAATGTTGTTTATTATGATGTATTAAGAATCCCGTGGGCACGAAAACAAATGAACAGATACCTAAATAAAATATTGAATGATAGGTAAATGATAAAATCGTTCGTAAACGAAAAATACAAATTATTTTGTCGTTTTCATATTAATTATCTATTCTATGATGAAGTATACCGACGAATTATAGAAGCTACGTTTGCTACTTCATTATAAAGCGATTATTACTTATATTGGTCATCTCTCGTAGGGAAATATGGACCACGTAAGCCTCCACAAAGCCGCTATTATCCAATGTACTTATCGGTCAGTCTATAAATCACCCCGCCGGCTGTCGGTACGGAAAATAACCATTTTTCCATGAAATTTAACACATTCAAATACAAAGGTGGAAAAAACGTAGGGACCATTGAAAGGGAAACCTGGACGAAAAACCCATTTAGCCCTATGTCCGACCTTCTGAAACGAGGCCCGGACACAATGCACGTCCTATATTTATTTACATATCACGGGATTGGGGTTGTGGACTATGGGTTCGGACTGATGTGAATGGTATGAAATTAAAGTTTTTTTTTAGTCACAATGTAAGGCTATCAAATTACAGTAGTCCCGTTAGCCCCTCGAACTAAACTAAATGCTTTTGCTAAGAGTGAGCTTTGTCAACACACAACATCACAATAAATGTACGCTCCGTTCTTTAGTAGCCGCAACTTCTGAGTTTTTTATTTATTTATAAAAACTATAATAAATTATATTTTTTTTTATGTGACGTAACTAAATGATTCTAGTTGTATCTTAAGATTTATGTGTAACCTTAACACCTGACTGACCGAGCTTGGCCCGTGTTATCGAACTAAAAAGCTTTAAAAAATACTTGCAATGAGATTTATTATATTTTAATGGACTCATTTAGTAGTCAATAAACAAATTTTGTTAAAACTACGGTAAAAAAGACCTAGAGATACCAGTTTACAAGTATTTCCAAGCTTTTCACAACAAAAAATACCTACAACTGTTTAGAATGACAAAAGTACCAAGAACTCATCGAAAAAATCAGGTGAAAAACTAGAACTGGAGAGGTACAATAAGGTGTAGGATACACTAGCGTCCATCCTTCTCCAAACTCATATGTAAAAGAAGAATGGAAGCTGTCGTTATCGACATCGGAAGCTCTCCGTCACTTGTGAACACCATACCCAACTAGCTCATACTTACAAAAAACATACCTTTTAGTCTTTGACATTTGACAGTTGACATTTGACAACTAAGTATGTACGCATTTTCAAAAAACAGAAGCGCTTGTAGCAATAAAGACCTGGGACCGACTATGTTAACCGCTGGCATCTCGATCGACTCGCAATGTGTCAGTTTTGACGAATTGAAAGAAAGAAAGAAAGAAAAAATAAAGAAAGAAGGAAAGAAATAAACATTTATTCGACACACATCGCGGCTCAGCGTGAACTGTGCCGAAAGGTAATCGGCTCAGCATGTGCTGGAGAAGAACGAGACTCTCCCAGCGCAGATTTTCAGCCATATACTATCTGTCTATACTGACGTATTCAGATAGTTTTGCCATATTGCGGGTTGAGTGCGAGGCTATCGAGATACTAGCGGTTAACAGAATAAGGCCCCTAGACGATTGCCCGCTAGCGTTAACAACTCTGAGCGCTTTTGTTCATGCTTCGAGGGCCCCATTAAGAAGTTGTTCTCGGCTATCACAGTCGTTAAGTTGGAGGGCTGAAAACTCCGACATTAGGTTGGCCACAAGCTCATAAGGTAAGTGTTAGACATTACGAGACAAATAGATCATAATATACTTATTCAATTCAAATATCCTAATTATACACTTAAAAACAAATCAATATCTGTACTGAACCATATAAATCAGGTTCCCCCATTCGTACCCCGATTACGCGTTGTAGAACGATCGTAACAAATGACAGGCAAAATTTCCGCCAGCTCATACCACGAGACAGACCCCCGGCTGTAGGCAGCCTAACAAGCCGTGGTCGAATTGATAGATTGCATGAGTTTTCGCAAATCATGCACGTTTGTTCGGTTGTGATAGCTTGGGAAATTTTGAATAAAAACCGTAAAGAAGTTTATTTGTTTAAGATCTCTGCTTCTGTGGCAGAAAAGAGCGTGTTTGTCCATGAGGGATAAGCTTGTTGGAATAACTAAAACATCTTATTTTTACTCAATTTAGTACCTATGGGCTGCTACGATCAATAAAAAACTAAATTTTATATACACAAAAAAAAACCAAGAAAATCATAAACAAAAACAGCCAGTCATTTCCTACAGCCATAAACAAAAATTTCTCGCTCCACACGTCCGCTCTCCCCGGCGGGCCGACATCAACTGTGATGTAAATGACGTCACGTGACCGGAAGTAGTTTGGCGGGGGGAGGGGCTTCCGGCGACGCACGCGATTGGACACTTCCGTTCGGTAACAAACTGCCGGTACATAATATGCTAATCATGAATAAGCAATTTATTGGATTATTGGGATTAGCATCAGACGCTTTTAGTTAAAATGGGGGATCCATATTAAAATACTTTTACTACTGTATTTTTGTTTTATAAAAATAAAACAAAACAATAAAAAATACGACTTCAATAAACCTGTATTTGAATATCTAGAAATAACCAGGCACCTTTTATTTTTTTAATTTTGAGGCGACGCCAATTCAAGTAAGTAGTCCTAACTTAGTGTAAAGATAGTGGCCTCCTCCTTTTTTGAAGTTGTTATAGAAAATGTTTTTTTTTATCTAAGATTAAATTAAGATCAGATTGTTAAGCGAATAAATACACAATCAATGTTAGTATAGAAAACATAGATATAAAAAACTATATTAAAAATTCCAGTTACTTTTGATCACTAAAGCGCTAGGTGAGAGCCATGAAGACCCTTTGAACTATACCTTCATGATAATGCCCTATAAAGGGCTAATATATCCCAGAGCTTCCCTAAACTAACCCCATTGCCGCCCACATTGACTCCTGACACGTCGAAGTCATTACCCGTCCTCTGGGTCATGACCGGACCATTCATAGCATCGCCTACATTCCATTTCCTACATTGGGCTATTTCGGACACCGTTAGGTACGTAAACGTCTGAAGGGTGCAGTTAACTCTACGTAATTATTTACGGGTATTTTAACCTTTTATACCTTTTTTACTTTAACTAATGAATAGTGCAGGCAGTCGTTCTGTCTGTCGTTACTGGCCCTCAGATACCTGAACAATTCTGACTGCTGAAAGTCGAAATATGTGTACGAGAAAGGTTCAAAGATAAGCCTCTATCAAAAATTGTCTTCGACTGTCTAGATGTACTAAGACTCTAATGCACAGTTCTTGCTGGTTTCCTGGAGTGGCGCTGTTCGAACAAGGAAAACAGCAGCAAACGAGAAGTTTTCCGAAATTACACGAGCAAAAAATATAATTTCGAGCAAAACCTCAAGCCTCCCTTGGATTCAGCTGTAAAAACTCTAAAATAGTCAAGTTGGAGGTACCGTTTCAAATGTTTTTGTATTATACTAGTAAATAACAAGGGCGACGGGGGTCCATTGTAGTTTAAATGTGTTTATCGCGACTGAAATACTATTGAAGATACTAAGGATTTCTACGGACGAGCGACTGTATTATGCCATGTTCTTTATGAGGGGGATGTAGCGAAATGTGTCGCTGTGTAATCTGACAACTAGTGGAGTGCTATAACAATTCAGCCTTACAGTAGGGATGGTTTTAGATCCTCTGCTCGAAAGTAATACTTCTGATACTCTTGTAATTTCATGAAAATTCCAATTTAGCTGGATTACGCAATGTTTATCTATTTTCAGATGTGTCGGAGCCTGTCGATGATCTGCAACGGGCCTTAGGGCCAACGACCGATTGGCTGGACTGACATCATTGTAAACACGCCAGACACGAGGCGGCAGTCAAGGCCGAGTGGACACCAACGAAAGCGACGCCATTGTCCATCAACTGAGAGTAATGTATTTAATAGATATCTTGCTATCATTGCTTACTTGAATTGCACTTGCTTGAATTTTCACTGAATTTAGCTCTTATACTGGGGCAAGAGATTTAGCAACACGATCTGACCTTTCGAATTACGATCACGCGTGGAAGGGTTATGGTTTACCACCGCTAAGCGCTGTGGTTCGAGCATAGGCCGCTCGGCTCACTGGTTATGGTGGTTGCGGGTTCAGAAATGGCATTTTCGTAATTTTTAAGTTTTTTGTTACTGGCATCGCCCCCAGTCCATTGTACGGTACCCATAGTACAAGCGTTGCTTAGTTAGGGACCATACAGTTGGTGTGTTCGTCTGGCGATATTTATTATTAATTTATTGTAAAAAAAACCTTAAGATTCTCTCATATTGGAAAATATTCCACGCAAGTGAAAACAAAATAAAACAATTTACGTAAATTATTAGCATTATCAATATCGATTCAACAATAAAACTGAAAATGTGGTTAGCAATACGCAGGTCTTTTGTATTAACACCATTATCTACCTCCAATCTACATAAGAACGAGCACAATAAAGATTCATAATAAATAATATATTATGTATCGGCGTGGGCGTAGAGACAATGAACTAATTTTACAACATACGGTTTGAGTATATCAGTTACAGTTGTTAAAATAATTTGAAAAGCAACGGTTGTCAGGAATTATTTACAATTGTTTCGTCATGTGCGTAGGAGTGTGTGCACAATGGATTAGTTTTGTTCGAAATTTGAATTTCGGGTTTTTTAGATCACGCAAGCGTTGTATTGGTACCCGTCCATAATTAGGTACGTGAAGTAACTATGTCTGTGGTACGTAGGTACAGACCGTAAAGTATTGGTATATTTTCTCCTTAAAGGATGATTTTTTGCGAGGGCAAGGTCATATACCAAAAGCAACAAATTCATAACACCAAATATAAATGACCAACATCTAAAATGGTTGACAACTTAATATCAAATCTGATAAGGCGTCCGATGTTGGCGATAATTTTAGTTAAAAATATAATAAGTCTTAAGTAATGTAATTTTTATTTAACCAACAACATCAATATTTTCAGGAATTAAACCACAACAAAACATTAAGTACAAAAGAGTAAGTATCCAACGTGTATTTTATAACAGTCCATGCGTCCATCAGTCAGACATCCAGATGCCTCCCTTATACGTCACCAATTCACCATACATACTACCCTTATTACAGTTACTGCGACGAGTGCGTTGTAATCCTTTACATTAAAATCATTTTAAAGATAATGCAAAAATATTATATTAACTCGTGTACTCGCCCCCGTACAGTCGTGTTAACAAACAAGCATAAAGACAATAGCGCTATTATCAGGCGGTATAATGAACACCACCTGTATCAATTCGGCCAAGTTAGCTGACACAAGCAGTGGTATGAAGATTTCTGAAGGCTGGATTTATATTTTTTTTTCTTTATTTTTTTTATAAAATTGACAACTTTTGTTTTTTTTTCTGTTTTAGGGTTAGATAAAAGCCTGCCCAGTTCCAGACTTCATGAACACACTTCATCATAATATGATCTATGTGAAGAACAGTGATTAGTAACTTTTGGGTAAACTAACCCTAATAGAAATGGAACAATAGTATTAGATTGCTTGTTGCAACTCTGTCCACAGAAAATCAATGAACTTTGTAGTGCTTCGAGCGTAGGTCGCTCGGCTCACTGCACATAGTGGTTGCGGGTTCGATTCCCGCCGGGGCTAATTTCGCAAATGGCCTTTTCGTAATTTGCCTGGGTCTGGGTGTCACTGGGATCGCCCCTTTCCATAGTACGGTACCCATAGTACAAGCTTTGCTTAGTTTGGGACCATGCAGTTGGTGAGTCAGTCTGGCGATATTTATTTTATTTGTGAATTTTCAATCCGATTGTATTTACGTTCCCTCCCAATCAATCATAACGAAACAATACGAAACATGGGATTCATTCTGCCGCTATTGAGTACAGTCGTTGACAATGGTGATCCGTATACGGAACACACGAATTATTGGACACAAACGTTGGAATCTACTGAACAAACAATGTTAAGGCGGGGTCAGATTGTTAGCGGAGATGTCTGTAGGACCATAATATTCAAAGTAAAACATAAAGACGAAAAGTATTTCCAATTAAATAATACTATACAATTATCAGAGGTGACCAAATGACGCGCGCGGTGAACATGGGTCTTGAGACTAAAACATAGTGTTAGTGAGACGAAAGCCCATTACTTCCTATCAAGCCAGGGTTGTAGACAAATAAAAAAGTAATCATAATTGTCTGAATCTCCCCCACATTGATTAATAATGTAACATTGTATTTCTAAATTTTTACGTTTCATTTTGCTCACCGCCATCGCTTGTAACCCCGCTCCCGTCAAGACCACATCCTTATTTTGTACCAAATACGAGAACAATAGAGACACGTGTTATGGATGATATAAAGGAATATTTTAATTACCTAATTACGCAATTTCGTCTGTTATTTTAAGTGTCCACTGTAGGTAGGTAGGTTTCATTTGAAATTATACGAGTACTTGTATAACAACTTAAATAGCGTACGCTTGGCTGTAGGTATATCTATACAAATAAATAAAATTGGAGTGTCTGTTTGTAATATCAAAATAACACCTTTTCACTAAATGCATATGAAAGTACTTACGACACCTATAGCAAAAACGCCATTTAAAAAAAATTTGTCTGTGTATGTTTGTTCCGGGTAATCTCCGAAACGGCTGGACCAATTGTGACGGGACTTTCACTGGCAGATAGCTGATGTTATAAGGAGTAACTGAGGCTACTTTAATTTTAGAAAAAAAATTAGGGTTCCGCGGTAAAAAATAAAAACACATGAAATCAAAGAGTATCTCCGAAACGGCTGGACCGATTTTAACGGGAATTTCACTGGTAGATAGCTGATGTTATAAGTAGTAACTTAGGCTACTTTTATTTTACAAAAAAAATGGTTTCTGTCGCGCTGGCTCAGAACGCGGGAGCGGGCTTTTTTGTTAAGTTAAATTCCACGTGGACGAAGTCGCGGGCTCAGCTAGTCAATGATAAAACGAATAGACCACTATATTAAATAGCCTGCAAGTGACATCTGGAGCAGTTTATTACACAGACCTTGTGGAAACCAGGGACAATTCCCGTGCGTTTAAGCGCTTTTGCCATACCTATTATTGGAATCAAGTATAATCAGCTCACGAGTTTGGGTCCAATTAGTCTAATTACGATCCGTGGTGCCTTACAACTGGTCTTCAATCAGCTGTAACAGCCTTGCTTCTATGGCAATCAGCCCATACCAGCTATTTTTGTCTCCCGCTTTTCACCGGAAGGAAGTGGAAATTTTGGTTTTCCAAATCCTCCTATTATTTATTTCGATTAAATTCGTGCGGATTCCAAGACAATTTAACTTTTCCCCGAGACTCGTCGTGGGTCAAACTCGACGTCATAATTGGTCACCATTATCGATCCTGGTTTACAGGAGTAACAGTGGGAGTGTGTGGCGGAAGCAGTCTCCGCAAGTCTTTTGTAAGCATAATATACAAGTCATGATTAGATTTGCACCAGGCAAACAATTCTGAACGAATCCTACTAATATTATAAATGTGAAAGTTTGTGAGTGTGGATGTATGTATGTATGTTTGTTACTCCTTCACGCAAAAACTACTGAACGGATTTGGATGAAATTTGGAATACAGATAGTTTATAACCGGGATACTTTTTATCCCTATAATCCCGAAATTTTTGTTACGTTAAATACTACGCGGACGAAGTCCGTGGGCACAGCTAGTTAGAAATAAATTTGGTACAGAGATAAGTTATACTCTGGAATAGCATAAAGGCTAAGTTATTTAAACATGTTGACGTTACCGTATACATAGGTAAATATACCCAAACTATTATGGATAAAATTACCCATCAGTGGGCGTCACCGGCGCGTGTGAGCTCGCCCTTAGCTGACCCTAATGTTTGGCGGGATGTCACGTGCCCGCCGCGTGTGTAGCCAGCCTATTAATACGAATTGAGTGGATTCTTAGTGCACGGTAGCAGGATGATTAAACATTTACTTGGGATAACTTTAAAAAGTCCAACTCAAACTTTGCTATATCTACCAGGGTTGGTATAAACACTATTTTGTACGAATATTTACAATTCCCCGCAATTTTCCTAACGTGTGTAAAACTTACATTACAATTGCAAGTTAAATTAATGTAGGTTATTAATAAAAACACTAATTAAAATTTCAACAAAGCCCATTAAAACATTTCGCAAAAGTAATTTTAATTATTCACCCCCAGCTTTATTTCGTAACATAAATCCACGGCGGCAATTAACTTAAAAGCCATGTTAGTGCAAAGTGTGGCACAACCCTTAACTAAGGGTCGGGACACACGTGCCGACTCCGCCCACATTTAGTTCGCCGACCGCAACCCTGACGGGTTCGTGTAATAAAATTGAAAAATTATAGGAATTTGTTATTTTAAGCTACTTATACATATATTGTCGGTGTCGGTTTTGTTACACCATAAATGTTAGACAATAGTTTATATACACTCATGACTAAATGGGAATATGGGTTCAAATTAAAACCACGTTAATGCGGAAAATGATGTTAATGTAACAAATAAAATAAATATAAACGAGCCTCAGTTTTCGAAACAGTTGTGAAGTTCGCAAACCTGTACGGCGGCGCTTTAACACTCTAAAGTAAAACCGGACTTACTTAGTTGTTATTCCGAAATAAGAATTAATTAAACTCAGACGGAAGAAACAATAACATTATTTTCCCCATAACAAGTCTAACGATCCTATCGAATTCAAAACCTCAGAACAACCCTTTTAAAATTCAATAACATCGTTTTAAAAAGCGAAAACTTTCAATAATTTAATCGCTTGTCAATAGTGCAACCCCAAATGGACGCCTGACGCACCCCCAACTAACCCCTATTGTTGAGCCACATTGACAGTGAAAACTGTCAACTGTCAAAAGCAGCGAAGACGGCTTAAACTATGCGTTCCATTTTCGCTTTTCATATTTGGAAATCTTTTGTCGAGCGCTCGGCGGGCGTTCAATCTCTTATGTAAGCGCTTTGTTGATGATGTGTACTACGCTTTATTTAGGGTGTTCGTTCAGTGCGAGTGTTTCATGTATTTTAATTTATATGAAGTGTATTCGTCAATCTACTCACGTATAGTAAGTAGCTTTTAGCACCACTGAATTCAGAAAAGTACTCTTAGTGGCCTTCATCAGGTTTAAAGATTTTTATGAAATTTTTCTTTATTACGAGGACAAGATGACGTTCAAATGAGGATTCATTAACAATGTAACGCATTCGGAGGGCCTGAAAATCATGATAGCAGAGTTGGCAACGACTTGGTACGAGGGAGCCAGAATTTGTAACTGAGAGTAACTTTCACCGATGGCTGCATCCAGATCACTGATGGCGCTGACGGTGGTATGTGATGAAAATCCAAAGGGACGAGGGTCAAGCAGTTCGTTGAAGAGACCTTATCGGCTCCCACACGTACTACATCTAGTATATAACAGAGCGATGTGAATACTACACATGTCGAGTGGAAAACTGAAAATACAAACATGTTCGTATACCCACGCGAGTAACTTTTATTAGAACTATTTAAGTGCCTCCAACAGCACAATAAATATCAAAATTTACGTTCACTATTAAACGTTTCGGTAAATAGTACAACAATATAACAGAACTTTTATATTATCTAATTTCCGAATACCTATAGAAAATAAAATCTTTTTTATACGGTTCCCGTGTAAAAATGTGCGTCAACGCGATGATTTTATTCTCGTAGTCACGACGAACAAATCGTGACAGTGGGCGAGCGTTTTTGTTGTAGTAAGGCGACTGACCTGTAAAGGACTGTTTGGTGTGGTTTAGTGCGATGGAGCCAGTACTATCCGATTTAGTAAATTTGTACTATTTATATGACCTGTTCCTGACTTGACTCATATAATTTTGTTTAGAACTCTAATCGCTGAACTAATTTATTATATTACCAGCTTTGCCTACCCCTTCGGGGTAAAATTAGGCGTGACGGTAATGTATCTATCATTTGGGGTCGTAACCATTCATCTTCTTACATTAAGCAGTTACCTAAGACTGGCATACAACAACTGGCATTGACTCCAATCAAAATGATGATTGCACACATAAAGAAACTGTAAATTAAGATAATGAAAATTTAAAAAACAACAGGGGCGATTTCCGTCCTTTAAGAACAGAACCACAGCATTCAAACGAAACGCTGTTTATGCCTTTTGGACTAGGATGCTACTCACGAACAGGACTTGAAAAAAATAAGTATTGCGTCGAATAACACATATGAGGCACGGTCAAGGGTCTAAAATGAACAGCTAAACACCGTCAAACCTACTCCACTAAACACTTTACTATCACCAATTCAAACGAGTCACATCGATATTGTGTAATCCCAATTCGACTAGCGGATCCGATGACATCGACTGAATGCCGCGATAACGTCGGACGCAAGGCCCTTTGTGCTGCCTACCCACTATTTCGCTATTTGTACTGCCACTTTTGTACTCGATAACGGAATTGTTTATAAAAAAAATCGATATCGAATCATAAAAGGTCCAAATGAAATAAGGCTTGGAAGGTTTTATTGTCCCACATATGCTTGTATTATGTCCCACATGATTAGGGTAATTCTGTGAAACATTAAAATTCTGATGTAAAATAGTTAAACATGGAGCATTTGACAGTCAACCTCTCATACGTAAAACACTTGCTACATAATATCTTTGCCAAAAATCATTGAAATTCAATCAGTGTTCGGAAGGTAATGTTCGGGTTTAATATCAGTTCCAAATATCGCTGGTGAAATAATAATTTAAGAAAAATAATTGTAACTGAGGAAAATGAATTGAAATTAGCAATAATTTTCATGAGTGCAAAACAGACAGGAAATAGTTCCATGGATAATGCTATAGGGAGGTACCTCACATCAAGTACAAAAGTTGCATTTATGTTATTCAAATACACGAATTGAAGAAAAAACAAAAATTTGTTACCATCTAAATATATATAACTCAAAGGTGACTGACTGACTGACTAACATAGTGATCTATCAACGCACAGCCCAAACCACTGGACGGATCGGGCTAAAATTTGGCATGCAGGTAGATGTTATGACGAAGGCATCCGCTAAGAAAGGATTTTGATTAATTCTACCCCCAAGGGGATAAAATAGGGGATGAAAGTTTGTATGAAACTTTGTCAATTTTAAACCGATCGGGCTGAGACTTTGCATGCATAAACCTTCTATGACGTAGACATTCCCTAAGAAAGGATCAAAATTCCACGCGGACGAAGTCGCGGGCTCAGCTAGTACAAATATATATCACTAGACTATATTCCAAATCGCACAAATAACAGACCGCAATAATTGCTTTACAATACATCATGACAGATTTACACAAAACGACTACCATTTGATTACAATGGATGATTAGCAGGGATCTATCTCCGAGTTTTCGTTTGATGGTGAATATGTTGTTGATGTGTGTGGGAAAATTGTAATTTGTTGGTAAAATTGGACTGGTTCATCATAATATTAAACTGGTCATCAGCTGGCGTGGCTTAGAATTCTATATCCTTTTAATTCGATAGTTGTTCGATTGTGCCCTGAGCTGTTTCTTAGCTAAGTATGCTCGTGGTATGCTGGTCAGTTTTCGTCACGCATCAGGAGTTTTAAACTTATATGAGTTACAATAACACTTACCCGCTCTCAAAGCTTCCATCGGCACACTGGGGTACGGTATTGAGTAGGGATAGCCCTCCTTCCTCAAGGTCTTGGGTTTCCTGCGGGGCCGGTACTTGTAGTCCGGGTGTTCCTTCATGTGCATCGCACGAATCCGTTTGGCTTCATCTATGAACGGCCGCTTCTCGTCTTCTGACAGCAGTTTCCATTCCGCACCTGGAAGAGAAGTGGGGTTTAATAATCAAAGACAATTCTCAATCGTATCTCCAACATTCACTTATCAGATATTTTGCTTGTCTGATGAAAGCTTATGTCGTTCCAAATTTAAGCACCTCAAAATGATTGTGCTTGCATTTGTGCAAACAAAGATCTTCAAAAACGTATTTAATGCACATATTTTAATAAAATCTCAAGAAACGAATCCATTCTTTTCCATTTAACATAATATAGATATACAGCATTCAAATGTTCACAATATATTGCATCGGCTACATTGTCGTTTATTGGTCAATTCACGAGTGAGTGTTTAATGTTGCTATTAGCGATTGTTCGAGACCATGTTCATGGATATTAAAGACTATAAACATTGGGAAACGTACAATTTTGCAACGGGGGTTTGATGGTTTTGTAACTATCAAAGGCTTGTAAAATAATAACCCCAAAATAAGTAATCTTCTGTCTCAAGGATATAGGTTTTGGTAGAGCTATCAATGAGGAGTAAAGGGAAAGGCAGAAAACTATTGGCAACAAAAATGATCTACTGACAAAAGCAATGCAAGATGCCTTTGATGCGATCAAAACTTTTACAAGGTTTCTTGCAAAGGTTGATGCCGTAGGGGAGGTTGAAGAGGGGATTCATAGTTATCTAAAAGATTACAACTTTACTCAAAAATTATTGGACCGATAAACTGCCAAAATATAATTTTCTAACGACTAACGGTACAACAAAAATCATAAGCAACTGCAAACACAAAACTGAGAAGTAATTTGCCCTAACCATCCTTCATTGCTGAGACAATAGCATTGAATCGATACAATATAATCGAAGGCACGAACGACCTGTCTCCCAGCCGATTCAAGAGACCAACCCTTTGTCTCCCCCCATTTATAGAAGGCTGTATTCATGCACCGTGGAGGGGCGCCATCGGCCATTCAAACAGACAAGACAATCCCAATTCAGACGGGTATAAAAGCGAAAACAATGTCGCTAACATAGAAAGGAACAATCCGGCTCCGAGGACCGTCAGTTCTCTCGCTCGCACCGCATTTATTCTCGCCGAAAAGGAAGGAGATAGATACAACAATGGCGGAAAGCGCCGTCTAATGACGAATTTGCGCTTTTCATTCCGTAACAGAAGTTTTTCCCGGTTCCTCATTATTCTGTCGATACTTTGGGGTGGTGAGTCTATTGTGCCATCGGATGATAGGATCGTGTGCTTAGTAACGACAATTCTACTAAAGACTCATATTCTGTTTAAATTATTTCCATGGTTTCTTGATTGGAGCGAATCGGAATTGATTTTCTTAGCTGTTTAGAAGGAATAACATAATTAGACGGTTGTATAGAAGCTTTAACATCCATTTGGAACTGGTTGCCTACAATCAACCATCAGCCATCGACAACATAGAAGAAGATCTATAGGTAACCACATTACTGTACTATAATGTATTTACAAACATATTATTATACAAGTTTATGCCCGCGACTTCGTTCGCACAGTATTTAACTTACCAAAAATTTCGGGATTATCGGAATAAAAAGTATCCTATAGGTTAATTCCGGTTATAAACTATCTGTGTTCCAAATTTCATCCAAATCCGTTCAGTAGTTTTTGCGTGAAAGAGTAACAAACATACATCCACACTCACAAACTTTCGCATTTATAATATTAATATTAGTAGGATTGAAAGTCCTATCAAGTATATAGGTTATTAGTCTAAAGGCATGCCGAAAGTCGCAAGGTAAACGGCACATAGATCGGCCAGTCCATTAATAAATAATTATTGTAAGCTGTGGTGAAGTCTATATGTCTTCATCTATAGCCAGTACTAAGCCTAAATTGAATTGCCAAATATCAGTTAACTTTCACAAAGCAACAGAACACAATTGATTGACACAGAACCCTTTATTAGTGTATAAAGCTACATTTGTAAAGTTCTGAATCAATGAAGACTCTCATAAAGTTCAGTGTTCAAATGTTGTTCAAAGTGTGTACACGTAACAACGGTATTGTTTATAGTATAACGTATTACGTAGGGTATATTATGAGGTCATAGGTGAAGGTGAGGGTGATTGGCCAGTGACTCTGGTCTATGGGTGCTTAATTTAGTTAGGACATAATGGTAATGGACGTACCTAATGCTGCTAGGTCTGGGGTGCTACTCTTAGCAACAATGATCGATATATGGTGACATTTGTCGTATCGAATTCTACTCAAAATTCCGTCTATTTTGCCATCGTATAGCGTCTGAATTTTGCATTATTCGTTCAGTAATCGATACGAAGACAAAAATATGGAATTTAGCGTAGGATTCGATAATACGAAAGTCACGAAATATCGAAAATCGTTGCTAAGAGTAGAACCCCAGATTACTTTTCATATTCGGTTGGGTTGTTAGAAGGATTAAACATACTGACACTAGGTCTAAGACATTGAGCGGCTATACACACGGTTAACCCGACACCGATCATTTCCATACATTTAACTGTATTCAGGTGTCGAAAACGCCACCCGGAGAGAAATGTAGATCCTGGTTTGCAGAGGTCACCTAATATGTGGCAAAACAAATCCAGCGCCATGGACTAAGCCCCTAATTATATTGGAGTCAAAATACCATTGACGTACCGGGGATGCACAGCAGTACCTACAATCCATAATGTAGTAAATCCTTCAGGTAATATCTGTGTTTACACCTACCTGAGAGAATATAATATGTGACAGGTAACAAGCATTTCCGAAGTGAAATTTTTAAACCAAACGAAGTCACATGATATTTATGTCCAAAGGGGCATAGCAAAAGAACCACAGCATTCAACCGCCGTGTTTATACACAAACCATAGATAGATAAGTATTTTCACGCCACAACCATTTATTTGTACAACTGACAATTCCTTTCAGCAAAACCCACATTCAATATTAGCTAATTACAATAACACTCATTTGCATCTGTCGAAGCGGAAAACAAACGTTGCGCAGTATACAATGGACGCTAAACAAACAGATTGCAAATATACTCCGGTTCATAGCGAGCGATGTACACGGTTGTCAAGAAACATTTGAGTGCACAGTGGTGACACAACTGTTAGGAAGAGTTCACATGGAGATATAGAACTAATTTTACGCATTTTATCGCGTTTATTTTTCATTTTGTATCACCTGAGGTCTTCCATGACTAAATTCAGGGCGCCCGAAAAGTCCGTAATGCAAGCAAAAACCAACTTAGTATCACTGTTTATCTAAATATATATAACTCAAAGGTGACTGACTGACTGACTTAGTGATCTATCAACGCACAGCCCAAACCACTGGACGGATCGGACTGAAATTTGGCATGTAGGTAGATGTTATGACGTAGCCATCCGCTAAGAAAGGATTTTGATTAATTCTACCCCCAAGGGGATAAAATAGGGGATGAATAATCCCGAAATTTTTGTTAAGTATATTAAACGCGGACGAAGTCGCGGGCACAGCTAGTAAGGATATATATAGCCTTTACCAGTGGATAGTGGTACCTTATATGTTATTTACTTCATAGTATAAATAAACTACCTTCGTACAGTATTTCGTCCTGCAGTTTTTCCATGATCTTCAGTCAAAAGGATACTTTTGGAATTAAAATATTTTAAATATTAGACTAAATGGAGCTGACAGCCGACCTCCAGTAGTGAAGAGGCACCGCAAGTAGTAAAAGGGTGAAGCAATTCGGGACAAAGCCTACCTAACCATATTTTCCGTTCTGATCACGCTAGGACCGCCCATCCATACGTCAGACGACTTCTACACAACAGGGACCTCCACCACTCGCATCCACAGTCGCCTCATGTCATCAGCATATCT
The DNA here is from genome assembly GCA_918843915.1 of Notodonta ziczac. Taxonomy (NCBI): domain Eukaryota; kingdom Metazoa; phylum Arthropoda; class Insecta; order Lepidoptera; family Notodontidae; genus Notodonta; species Notodonta ziczac. Next base: position 13,338,606 of record OU974037.1, read on the forward strand.
TGTTCATCCCACACTACGTCTTAAGTTCGTGGTCACCATTGTAAAATCTTTCTGCATCAACCGCAGATAATTCAACCAATGCCTGTATTCGCTTACTGTTCTCTTTTAATAGTTCTCGTTTAACTATTGATAACACCAGGAATTTGAACAGGTCTCAATGGACTCCGCCAACCTTTAACTATGTGTGTATCACTGTCTACACCAGACTTACAAAACGCAGAAAGCACGAGACTATCCTCATAATGAACGCGACAATGCTTGCTGTGGCTTTTGTCCCTAACATATGCAAATTACCGTCATCTCTGCTTTCAACGCTTGTCTGTCTGTCAGTTCAGCACGCAGTGTATGTGCGTGAAAGTTCTTTTTGACAGGCCTACAAAGGTTTTTATCATTTGTTTTATTAGCATGTGTAGAGCCGAAATTAGCAAGACACCTAAATATCGCCCTCGTAGCCTCGGCTACGAGGGCGAAATCGAACCCGAATCTCTCGAGATTCGGGTTCGATCCCCATCCTGGCCATTAAACTTTTGACGTAGTACCACTCCTAACACAAGCATTAGCTTAGCTGCAGGGGCTATACTAGGGGGAATACTAGTAATGTGATACAAATGATAAAATAAAGCTATTATCTAAATATATATAACTCAAAGGTGACTGACTGACTGACTGACATAGTGATCTATCAACGCACAGCCCAAACCACTGGACGGATCGGGCTGAAATTTGGCATGCAGGTAGATGTTATGACGTAGGCATCCGCTAAGAAAGGATTTTGATTAATTCTACCCCCAAGGGGATAAAGTAGGGGATGAAAGTTTGTATGAAACTTTGTCAATAAAATTCCACGCGGACGAAGTCGCGGGCATAGCTAGTTTTTTATATAACAAAGCCAGCAAACAAGCATGACTCGCCAGGGCTGCTACTCTGCAAATCGACAACGATACATTCGAAACGATACGACATTACTTCGAATATATCGACCTTACCCTACTCTAACAAATGTTCGTATTCCTTGTCGTGTATCGTATCCATAGACTATGTTCGAAGTGAATGATACGAATAATAAATGCAAAACTTGTTGAAAACCTAATTATTCTCTATGGCCTCGTTTGGTTTATCTGTGGGGCAGAGACACAAAAATAGATAACGAAACTAATATGTATACATAAGACTCGCTAGCTCTTTCACGCTCGCTGTTTTTTGTATAGCGCCGTTTCACTTTGTCTATAGACTTTTCTATGTATGGTCACAAGCGTATTGAGTTAATCTGTGGTCATAAATCCAAAACAAAACTTGCTTTTATTTTTATTTTATCGCTTCTTGACAAATTCATCATCAGGAGTGGTTATATATTATTAAAAGTTCCCGCATTTGCTGCCTCCTCCTTCTATGGGCAATATTTTCTTTCCTGATGGCTTCCAAGGACAGGAAAAATCATGACATTGTAATTAAAAACTTTTACAGAAGTCAGCAGAGGAGCTCATGGCTACATTGATAAAAACATCAATCTAACATCTCATCATGCAACTGTTTTATTCATTTATTATTTATTTATCACGAATTTAAATGTCATTTTACACCGAATTGCTATAAAATTTGACCGCTGAACCAAACGTTAGACGTTTATTGAATTCACGTCAAATAATGCAAGTAGTAGTAAGTTAGTAAGTTTATTTAAATTAAAGTAACCACCCCTCTTTTAAGTCCAACAAAGAAAAATTTAAATTCCACTTATATTCTTTACTCTGTAAGCCCCGCAGGTATTAACCGTTAATTAACAGCGTCGCTAACAATCGGGGCGACAAAAGACACGTGTCGATACAGCCAAGTGTTGCCACTGCACAGTAATTATTTCCTACTGCGCGGCGTTCGTTACGCAAAGCAATGGCAAATGATGGCAGCACTGAACAATTGTCAGGTTACGGAATTAGGTATTGGTTTGGGTTGTTTTAGAAATAATATATTTCTAACTATAATTAATTACTGGTTTGAAGATAAGTAACTGTATAACTGAAGGCGATACAGATCTTACATTGAAAATGACTAACTGCAGTTTTATTTGATAGTATAGTCTAGGTATTTAAAAGTACTGATTATGTAAAACTTCAAGGACATATTACCGAGATAACAAGGAATAAAGACAATGTATCGTAGTAAACCTGACCGACATACTGAAATATGTTATTGTCGTCTCTATTTTCTGTTATCATAAAATAGAGACAACGCTTTAGTGTAATGTTTCGATCAGTGCAAACCTAGGGTATTAGATACCAGGGAGCCACCCCTCACACTTCATTACGCCTGAAAATTCTCATGTCCCATCGCAATTAAAGAATATATCCACACCTACACCGCTCTACGCAAACAACATCAAACATCCACACACTGAAGACAAGATCTTTTACATAACATACTCCGTCATTGTCGCCAACAATCGTAGCACAAACAAAACAAAAAACAAAACGGGCACGAAACACACATGTTAGGCACAATACTGTACTGACACAAAGGAGTTTCCTCTCTGCTTCGTATTAAAGCGTCTATTGTGTTCGGAATCGGACGAAAATGCTCTTCATTACTCTGAAAGCTTGTGTGCCATACGACAATGGTGGAAAGGGGGTGAGGCCCCGGCGGTGGAGGGTGGGGGGCTCACAAAGACGCGGCGAAGGAGCACCCGCCACCCTTTCGTCCGTAAAATTGAAATGGTAAGAAACGTTATTTGGGTCATGATTTTATTAAATGTTAATAGATTTTTTCTTCAGCACTGATAATGGACGTGTGGGGTGGTGACGTAACGCTTTTGTGGATAGTTTACTGAAATTCGGTGAAGAAATAAAATGGCCGCGCATTCGTGTGTAATGGATATTTTCTTTTGTGTCTACGAAATTGTAACGGTAACGCCTTCTCACTAGATAGACATTTGACACGGGCTGGTCCGAGTGGGTGTGGAAAAACTCATGTGCCTACCAAAAACTGATTAGTTTTTCTCAGGCAATACGAGCCCTCCGGGCGGGAACATAACATTCACGAGACCAAAATTCAAATCTTCGTGACATACCACCACTAGATAATCCACTTTCTTTGATACGGATACGAAAGCAGTTCCCTACCATCACGCAACGAAGTGAGCGAGCAGATTTTGAAATAAAGCGAATAGAATATATCTGACTCTTTTATTCCCTGAGCGAAGCTCTCAACCACTAACTAGCAAAACATTTCATTCACCTCTACATTTCATAACACTCTTACCAAGTAGCATAACAGTCGCATTCGTTCACAAAAAACGCTAGTAATTAAAACAACAGCCTGTTAGGGACAGACAACAGCCAACAACCGCCAACAACACGCCACAATAAGGAGACAACAGTATTTTTGTTGCGTGCACCCTCGGAGTGCGACGCCTGCCGAGGAGAGATAAGCGTCCCGTTCGGGTTATGTACTGTTTATTATGTGGTTGGGTTGTGATGGGTTTTTGAGCAGTCTAGCTTTGTGACAGATACAAATGTGAATTGCCCGAAAGGATGGTGAGAAATTTCCCACTTTGTGAAGGTGAATACGGTAACTCCATTGCTGCTTATAACAGTTTTCTATTAGATGTTATATGAAGTTCCGCTTCTGCCAGTTACATGAACGTTATTGAGTGCTATTTGGACAATGGTCAGTTAAAGTTCACTCCATAAGACGTTACATCATCAAAAAATAACTTTATCCTCCAAAAAACTACATGAAATTGATATCCACAATAAGAATAGCCCAAAAGAAAAATCATTCTACCAGAATTTACTCCGCCATAGTTCATTAATTTGGAGCCACACAATCATTATACATCATTTGTGACTACCAGTCCATCAAAAAGCCGTTTCTTCAAAGAGAGTTCTTCCGAAATTCGTCTCGGCATTACTATTGGTTGTGGCACCTCCAAAGATACCCAATAGCATTCAGTAAGAGTAATTACTGCATCTGTTTGTGTAAAAAAACTGGGAACGTGAGTAAAAAATGGAATTAGTAAAAAATGGTGTAGTGTCGATACGCCTACGGTTTCGAGCGAGGAAAATTGGAGTAAATTAGGTATTAAACATGTGTTGTTATGTAATGTTGGGGCATCTGTCTCTCATTTTGTGCATTATTACATGGTTAGCGGAAGTAAAAAACAGAGCATCTATTGTTCCTGAAATAACGTAGTACTTTTCCCTGGCACGAATCAAAAGCGATTGGATCCCGTGTTTCTGTGAAACTGAAGTATAATTTCAAGCAGAAATCGCGCTCTATGCAGACGACGTATAAAGAAAATTTATTCAAAATTTAAGGATAGGTAAGCAGTTTTCTTGTTAATTTTCTCATTCAGCTAGCATGGTGGTTGCGCCTTTTTATTTGTCAGTCTTATAGGGAACAAATAAACATATTTTCTTAGCTTTACACCTCTTACTAGATGTAGGCAGCAGTTCCAAAAAGAAACGATTCACCAATCTATTCTTGAGTCGAAAGGAACAATTTTGTGCGAGCCAAGAGCAATATACGAGCCAAAAACGCTTAACACCTAGTGAGTCAGTAAAATTAGGATATTATAGTAGTACATAGTATATAGTAGGTACATAGGTACTTACTACATCAAATCCTATACAAATTGCAACTTGCAACAAGACCAAATGTATCTTTATATTTTTATTCTATACCCCCTTATAACTCTTTGGTTTTAGGTACTTACAAAGCCAGAATATTATATTGCTTCTCAGTTTGAAATTTGGAGTGTTCCGCGGATATGAGCTGGAATCCGCATCTTTGTCATCAATCCCTTTGGTATCAGCAGAACTAACATTTTCGCTCAACAACCAAAAAGCCAGCAACACCGCACGTAATCCAGTAATTAAAACCCCACAAACAACGGATTCTATTATAAATTAACACGAACACTACCCCACGTCTTACGATAGTCGCGCCCCACACCACACCCCTATCTTAATTAATATTAACCGGGTTGCTCGGCATGTAACGCCCCCTATAGACGGACAGACAGAGGTGAAAACAAACATGCGTGACATACGGGCGATGAGAGTGGCGAGCGGTGTAGCGAATATGTTGGTAATGATATAAATACATATTATTAATAGTAGTAGCTGTTAGTAGATTTTAATAAATTTAAATCAACAAGTTGTAATATTATTTTTTGTCGGTGGCAGAGACTATTGAAACTTGATTGCAACAGTTATGTACTAAGGAAATAACCCTACAAATAGCTTCAGGCATGGAATTCCGAAGTTCTTTTAAAAAACTAGCGCCAGTAAATACTGGAATATTACTCATATGTGTAAGTCCCACTTAAATATTTGAGACATAATATTTTTTAGTATGGCGCGTCAAAATCGATATATTGATCAATGGTGAGAAAAAAACATACAGGTGTGGCATTGAGAAATTTATAGTTGTTGTAAAGAGGGATATCAGATATGTTATCAAACTGCTGTAGAAAGAAAATCCTCGTATTTTCAGAAAACTCAGCAAGCAGTATGTATACATACGACTTCAGAACCGCAATTTTTGTGATAGGTTGCTAAAAACAGCGTAATTAATTAGCTAATAAAAGCCCCTGGTTTATTTTCTAGAATTATTTGCCTGTCTAATCTAAAAGTAGATACCTGTTCACAGTTTTCACACGAATAATGGTAATACAAATGAAATCCAACTTGTTGGTTTGCTCGCCAACTTTTCGCTCCCCTACTTCAATATCACTATGTCACTCCAACACTAAAAAGTCGAAACCATTGTCTCGTTCATCGACATGTGTATGACGCCGTTTCGATTGATTTTGCGAACAAAACGAGCATTGTACACCTATTTATTAGCGCCGATCAGTAAACAATAGATCTGTTGAGGGAACAGGTCGGAAGCACAGATGGCTGGTTCAATGTTTGTAATCTAATATTTTGTATTTGGTAATTATAGGATGCAATTGAAAATCATTCTGATCATTATAATCAAGCCATGAATGCTATGCTTCGGATAATCAGAATTGTCAAAAATGTCTCTGGCTACGGGTAGTCTCATTACACGGGTCTCCAAATGCAGATTGCTATTATTTATATGTAAATATTTTAAAAAATCCAGACAAATTTAAAGATTCCTAGACAACTTAGCTTTTACCTGAGGGACTCGCCGCAAATCAAAAGGCGTCTAATTGGACATGTCGATGCTCTAGTTGGACTTGCAGGAATGAAAAAAAAAATCGAATTCGAAAACCTTCATACGTCACCATGCAGGTACTAAAGCAGAAAATCAATTCCCCTAATCTCTCCCCTGTGATTATAAGATCCTCGGAACAAACAAAACGTGAGTATTCAGTGCTCAAAAGACGGTGTATGAATAATGTATGTGTATTTGTACGGGACAAAGGCTGTACTTTTACGTGAAGCATTGTCGCCCTACCCCGAGTCGGAAAAAGAAAAGTTATTATTGAACGATGTCTGTGCTAGAGGATAGATGGCGCTAGTGTGATTGGATTGTAAGTTAATCAATTTAAAGTAGGAAATAGGTATATAAATCATCCCTGCATCATATTATATATTGCATAAGGTATAATTACGAGGTATAATACGAGTTGCAATTGATGTGACTAACATCTTCTTGTATTTTTATTCTTGACTAGCTGTGTGTAAAAATTTCGGGATTATCGGGATAAAAAATATCCTATATGTTAATCCCGGTTATAAACTATCTGTGTTCCAAATTTCATCCAAATCCGTTCAGTAGTTCTTGCGTGAAGGAGTAACAAACATACATACATACATCCACACTCACAAACTTTCACATTTATAATATTAGTAGGACTATATTCAATGGAAATGTTATTCATTATCTCGACAGACATACTTTAAAAGGTTCTACATGTAGGTACCTACTTTAGAAAATTGTTTGATTTTGCAAGTCTGAAACATTATCAAAATAACCTAAGCCGAAAGTCCAATCAATAATATATAAAATTTAACTATCTAAGCTGGTGTATACAGAGCACAGAGCGCTTCGAAAAAGCCTAAAAAAATATAGAAAATGTCGTTTCCCCGCCGTCACCGGCATAATGGCCGTGGCCGGTTTTGCTCGTGTTACCTCTTCCGTTTGTGTCCCCCTGTCCTTAGTTTTAGGGTTGCGCAAGAAAATAAACAACATGGCTATGGCATAATTAACTAAATCCCATCGCCAGTACCTAAATTATCGATAAATAACACCAAAATCTCAATTACTGATGAAATGGCAATATTTATGTCATAAATAACAACATAAATGGAACACGTGTACGTGTTCCATTACTTCGTTTGAAGTGAACTGATTATTAATTTACCATATTAAAGCGGTTAAAGTTTAACTCCATGTGTCGAGTTTTATCCTAATTAGCTTTACGGAACCCTCACGATAGGAGGACTGTTCGCGCTGGTCCGGTTTTTTTCAATTTCGAACCCAAAACCGCGCTTACATCCGAGGCGTTGATTATGTTCCAGAATACCCCGCTGTGTGCGGCTGTGGAGCTTCTGTTCGTTGATTGCGCAATATTTTAGTATTTTTAATGAAGTATTTTTTTTAATTCTTCTTACAGTGCAGGTAGGCTTATTAAGGTATGTTATGTATATTAAGGGGCATCGGTCACACGCTCTAGGGTAAGGCGGGCATCGCGCCCAAGAACCACGCAGCTTCAAGGTTTTCCTTTGGAATATATGGCAATTGGCAATGCACTGGCCAACTTGGGTGAGCGAGGCTCTAAGGTTTCTAAACATTGGTTTTACAAAATTAGTTAATAATAAATAATAAATATGGCCAGACTGACACAACAACTGTAGGTGCCAAGCAACGCTTGTACTATGGGCACCGTACATATGGACCGTACAATGGACTGGGGGCGATCCCAGTTACCAGCGCCAAGCGGTCGTCAGTTAGTGGTTTTACAAATGGTAGATAGGTATTGTAGAATCTTATGTTACATGGTATTTAATATTTTGGTGTATCTTACGAGCTGGCGTGCAAATAATTATTATTGTCATGACATAGGAGACAAGGTGACAAACTAACATAAGCCGCTGTGACAAGCAGATTTCCTCTACTAGACTAAGTATCTACTTAATCAATTAAATAGGCAACTTTCGATAACTAACCATTAATTACATGATGATTAACGACTGACGATACAGACTATTTTCGTAGGTAACAACGTTTTCTCCTGATTTTATGTGAAATAGTTGTTTTAAATATGAAACCATTTAATATTCAACTTCAATTTAATATGAAGTACCTAAGTAAATTAATATTAAATCGATTCAATAAATCCTAGACACCTGAATGATCAATTTGCAATCAAAATGAGACCCTTTGAGCCAGACACGGAGACGCCATCTTTGCATAATTGTAATTTAGTTGAGGACTCCGATTTCAATAGATTGTAGAACAATGGACGCTCTAAGCTCGAGTTTAGCGTAATAATTTGGGTAGGTGTTCGGCCTATATTTGAGAGGCTGTTTCATCTAATCTTTGGCGGTAGCGATGAAATGGGATGACCTTCTTAGGATTTTCTTATTCATTATGTACTTATTATGTAACTAATAAGTTATATACTGTCTTAACAATATAGCCGTGATAGCCGATTGGTTAAGCTCACACTCTGGGTTTTTAGAAATTTATGTGCGAATCATAATTTAATTATGACTAGCTGTGCCCACCGACTTCGTCCGCGTAGTATTTAACTTAACAAACATTTCGGGATTATCGGGATAAAAAGTATCCTATGTGTTAATCCCGGTTATAAACTATCTGTGTTCCAAATTTAATCCAAATCCGTTCAGTAGTTTTTGCGTGAAAGAGTAACAAACATACATCCACACTCACAAACTTTCGCATTTATAATATTAGTAGGATTATCACTTGCTTACGGTGAAGGAACACATCGCAAGATAACCTTAGAAATTTTAACCAATTTTCGAAAGACATGTGAAATCCGCCAACCAGCACCGGGCCAGTGGTGTGTTACAGCCTGTATCCCCCTCGTAGTGAGGGGAAACCCGTGCCCAGGAGTGGGACGTCAAAAGGTCCAACTATTAACATTATTATTTTCACAACAATTCGAAAGCGATAAAAGTCTGGAATATAAATAATCCATTCGTGATGGTTGGGAGACATTTTTTGAATGGCGGGAGAAATTGAGCTGCAGCATACCTATGAGAAAGAGCTTATCCTAGTAAGTAAGTACATAATCGGGAGAACAGCTTATGTCATAAGTGATAAGATAAGAATAAACTCTATGCTAGTGTTAAATAAATTCAAATATAATCAGCACGCAAGCAGTTTATAGATACAATTTTAAAATAACCGTCATAAATTTGTATCGTATCGACAAGTAGATGTGCACACATTACCAATCCTTTGTTTGTTCTTAGTTATTAGCCTTGTAGTTCATAAAGTTGGAGTTCTATTGTCGTTTATTCGCACTGTACCCACTTATATATATTTTTATAGTTATATACCTCCTCGGGACGAAATTTGACACCCCTGAAGTCTCAAGACAAATTGACCGATAGTGAATCAAAGGAAAAATAAATACTGTGAGCCTACTGCGAAGCAGAATTAAGAAAAAAATACCTCATGTTCACTCTTGAATAAAAAGTGAAAATCTGTGTGTATGTAGGTGAGTACGTGTATCCACTACGGCCAACGAGAAATGATACGAAATGGTAATAAAGTCGGAGTTCTAATCGGTCGCCACCGAGCTCGCCAAAACCGAGTGGCCGTTTTATAAATTCGTGCGTGAGCCAGCCCATGTATAAGGGTTTAGTCATTTGACTACAGTTTAGCTCTAGTACTAAGAAACCTACCCTAATAATAATTGTTTGGAAGAATAGTGACATTATGTATTAACCTATTAACCCACCAATACCAACATTGATAGGTATAACAAAGAAAAATAGTGATAACTGGCATTTGATTAATTTAACAAAATCCCGCAATGGTAACTTACTATTCACTGAATACCAACGTGTAGATTATACCTATGTAGCTTTATAACTATGTGTGTTTGCGTCAGCTATTATGACATGCCTATCTATGTAGATATAAGTTAGTAGTGTAACCACAACTAAGTTTTATTAATATATATCAAATAGCCAGCCCCCCTAGCCCAGTGGCTTCGTCTACAAGCGTTTCTACAAAACGCTACGCTTAAATGTATGGAAATGACATTACATGTCGATAAGTAGATCACGTGACTTATGTCATTTCCATACATGAAGCGTAGCGATTTGTAGAAACGAATGCAGACGAAGCCACTTGGCTAGAGGGGCAGGTGTGAGAAACAGTAGAGCTAAAAATTGAATAGATCATCGCAAATATAGATTAATAGTTAAGTCAACAAAGACGCGCCCCACCACTTGTCGCAGTCCGCGTGTACAAGGCACTACTAACGTGTTAGTTATATCAGTACGCACTTATTAGAGATGTAGTCGCACACACACTTAGATTAGGTACCTACCACATTCACCGTACCGACGCGTAGGTAACTTCGGTAAAAATAGTGGGGACGCATCTTTGTGGATTGAACTACTACACATAACGAAACTATACAAAAAGCAATTGTGTAAGCGAAAAAAAATATATTATAGTTTTAAATAAATGAAATTAAGATGAAGTGCCATTTTAAAGATACATGTTGACAAGTGTAACCATATTATAAGTATCTTTACGGACTTGTCGCACAGTGTGGGTATAGTACAAGTTTTGACAGCATCAAATACCAATCGCATGATTGGATCTTTCCATACATTTCACAGCAGCGCCCCTAGCGGAAATATTCAGCTTCACTGGTGTATGGAGACGTTCAAAACTAATAAGTACTAACCGCCCAGAACACCAATCACAGGTAAAAGAAAAAAACTTTATTTAAAAAAAAAATACTCACCCAATCTTTTTGAAATCTCCGAATTGTGCATTTTCGGATTGTCCTGCGCAATCTTCCGCCTCTGCAGCCTGGACCACACCATGAATGCGTTCATGGGCCTCTTTATATGTTCTTCTTGGACTTTCTTCTGCTGGCCAGGTCCGTTCATGGCGGAGATAGAGCTCATGGTCCCTATGGCGCCCATAGCGGACATAGGCCCCATGGGGAAGTGGCCCATGGATGTTCCGAAGCCAGTCCGGTCGCACATCGCACCAGCGGCACTGGAGAAAAAGGCCAATCAGTAATTTATATTTTAGCAGGAAACTAAAATGATTTTATCAATTACCATCCTTTTCACGAATTTATAACAGACATAATAGACATATTATTGGAATCAAGTATAATCAGCTCATGAGTTTAGGTCCAAGTCATATTACGATCCGTGGTGCCTTACAACTGGTCTTCAATCAGCCGTAACAGTCTTGTTTCTATGGCAATCAGCCCATACCAGCTATTTTTGTCTCCCGCTTTGCACCGGAGGGAAGTGGTTTTTTTTCCTTCCAACTTCTCCTATTTTTTATTTCGATTAAATTCGTGCGGGTTCCAAGACAATTTAACTTTTCCCCGGGACTCGTCGAGGGTCAAACTTCCACGTCATTATTGGTCACCATTGTCGATCTTGGTTTATAGGAGTTACAGTGGTGGGAGTGCGTGGCGGGACTAGTCCCATTAAAAAAAACAACAGACAAATATGATGCGTTGGGACCCAGAAATAACACTTTTGAAACCCAGTTTCAATAATTTTTAAGTCAGCCTTAATATTTGTCTCCAGTATCAAAAATATAAATAATTACACCAAATTCCTCGCACCACTCTTCCGCAGGCTATGAACTTAGTATACCATTATTTAATTATGGATCTGTATGGGTCGTCTACCCACATTTATTTGCGGTAACACCTCATCCATCATAAGACGTCTGGCTATTAATAATTCAGTCTTAATCACACACCCATTGTTTAGTTAACTGAACGACTTGGTTTGTGCTGTTCATTAACGGTATGAAAGTGAGATTTTTTTCCACTATGCACCTACCTGAGTGAGATGATATCTTTCAAATGACAATTATTATTTATTCATCACCGCAATTATTATAATTAGTAAGTAATACAACAAAAATGTATTTCAGCAGCTCCAGTTGTGCCAATATCATATCAATTAACTCAGAACTAACTAGTAACTACCCACATAAACGTAATAATCAAAACACTAATAAAATGTACACTCTAAAAATTAATCTCAAAATCATCTAGCCGGCAAGTATCCTGCATTGTTAGTGCCCCTACGCACGAACACCACGTGCATATCAATCGACAAATTTCAATATGGCGGCGACAATTACCGTGCCCAAAATGTGGAAAATATTAATATTGAGGAGGGCGTTTGATAAATTGGCCGCTTGCGACACGGGGATGATTTTAAAAAGCATGTATCTGATCGGCTTGCTCCCTCGTTTTAACGACTTATTGGTTGATATTTTCCTTGGTTTATGTGTTTTAGTGAAAAAATATTTTTAATGATGAAGCTTCCATATTTATTGTCTAGAGCAGAGCTTTGCTGACTTTTGATGGGTTAACAGTAATGGCTCCAGTTAAATTAGAAACAATAAGTATAATCGATACCGATAGACCGTTACTAAATAAGTTAGTATAGATACTAATTACAGACAAAAAGCATTTTTTTATTATTTTTTTCCCTCCGCCTTCGAATCAACATTACCTACTATAATTAATATTATAGTTACTGTATTTCAAATGATAATCTGTATACAAAATAATCTTTTATAAAACCTAAACAACCGCAAATTGGGACTAAAATAAATAAATGAAATTGCATACCACTATACATAAAACAAAACGATACAAATCAATCTTGGCATACGCATTATGGAATATTAACGTATTCTAACCACAAACATTATCCCCTGGTAGGGGGGAGGGGATCATTTATAACGCACTGACAAAACGGGAAACGTATGGATTGCATAAGTAATAGATTGTCACCCTAGTGCTAGGGTGACAATCTATTACTTATAACGTAGACATACTTACTAGGTAGGTACTAAACTAAGATGCGTCGAATATTTAATAGGTATTTTAAAACTACGGCTTGCAACTAAATTCTTCATTATTTTAATAAAAAATACTTCTATGTCCACTCAGTACTCAACTCCACATAATTTATTTATCTATATATATATAACTCAAAGGTGACTGACTGTCTGACTGACATAGTGATCTATCAACGCACAGCCCAAACCACTGGACGGATCGGGCTGAAATTTGGCATGCAGGTAGATGTTATGACGTAGGCATCCGCTAAGAAAGGATTTTGATTAATTCTACCCCCAAGGGGATAAAATAGGGGATTAAATTTTGTATTAAACTTTGTCAATTTTAAACCGATCGGGCTGAGACTTTGCATGCATAAAGCTACTATGACGTAGACATCCCCTAAGAAAGGATAAAAATTCCACGCGGACGAAGTCGCGGGCTCAGCTAGTGTAGGTATAAATATGCGTTACTAAGGCGACACGCCTAATTAAATTCAAATCTGGGATTAACAATCAAAGTTATTCACATCGTTAGACCGAAGTTTCACAAAAGTCATGTGTCGTCTTCCAGGAATGTCTTATTTGGGTCAAAAAGGGGGCGTTCGTACGGTATGCGTCAATATTTGTCGCCAGGCAACCGTTCCGTCCGCCTGTTTGTCTTGCATGTTGTTCTTCAATTCTGAACGCTCTGTTAGATGTCTATTAGGGCATTGTGGACTAGTATTAACAGCAATTAACGTTGTTATAATGATTGTTTTTGTTGTTTCATAATTGGGAAATTTTCCTTGTCACTTTGACTTGCTTCAATTTGGTGCACTAAAATATTTTTCTTTTAAAGATAACCTTGCTTGTCTATGCCATCTGTTGTGCTGCATTTCTATTCAGTATGTAACAAATAATTATTCACATGTTTTTAGTAGTTGCAGAATACTGAATATTTTGTATCAGTGAATAGTATTTTGAAACTATTCAGAGTTGTTTCCTATTGCTCTAGCAATTTCTTTGCAGTTTCACTTGTCAAAGTGTTTTATGAACTAGACGATAATACAATACGATATAACTTTAACTATACGATCATCATTCTACTTTTATTTTATTATACTTCATTTTATTATTATACTATACTTAACCATTACTTTTCATAAAGTGCAGTTTTCTCATACTTTTAACGCTATTATTTTTTTAGTAAGTACAGAACTCTACAAAAGGTTCTATAAACGCCTGTATTCACGCCTTTATCTCCTCATAGTAGCGAGTTGTTTCCACGGTTTGTTTTTTAAATAAGCCACTGAGACGCCGGCGCGGGCGCAGATTCCAACAACACCAACGTAACGATTTGACGGTAGCCTGTGAAGTCTTGTCCAAACATTTGTCGACAGTGGACGTATCAGTGGCATAGGATGGGACTGACAACGTAACATAACAACAGATAAAACTTAACTATCTGAGTTTAATAGGGATGATAAAGTATAATTATTTAATTAAGTTTTTGTTTTGAGTAATGCATAAGTACCTATCAATAATTTTAATTGTGAATTGATATTGATTTAATGTTAAATAAGTAAAATACAAAGATATCCGCTATTAAAGTAAGCTAAAACGACTTCAAGTTACGCCATACTTACTAACTGGTATTGTTTTTGAAACGTCTGTATTTCCGACGATTATAAAGTTATTTTGAAAATTATTTCACTGGTAGTAATCATTGAATACATCATAAAACATTAAAAAACGGGCATTATCGCCATTGTGGATATCATCAGCATTTAGATCTACCTTTTTTGAAAGAAATCAAAGTTCTTACAAGTCGTTGATATGATCAGCTACTTTATAAGAACTACCCTCAAGTCTAAAAATGTACATGGTACACTTTGTAAGATGTTATGTTAAAAGAGTATCTTACTACCTATTGCGTGTCTTGCCGTTCAACGACAATACAATTTTAAGGGATTTATCAACCTTCTAAAAGTTAAAATTCTAAATCTAAAAAGGTCAAACTAATCAAAACCTCGCGTCACTCCATTTTGCAATCAGCAATTGAAATTTTACAAAAAGAAAACTATGCGTAGGCGCATACGTCCCACTTTACGATCACGCAACACCCATTCAGGATTAAACAAATAAACTTCACGTAATCTATTAATATACTACAGGGTCATTGGTTTCGACAATGCGACAAGTGCTAAGAAAGAATAGGCAAATCTGATAGTTGCGATTAACAACAGAAGATTCAGATTGAGTCTTAATACAGCCAATTTCGTATATGTTCATGGCCTTTTAAAGCTGCATTACACGTATTGTTTTCTTATATTTACGCGAATACTACACGTTGAAATAAAAACTAGTTTTACGGATTATATCGCGTTTATTTTCGGCGAAACGTCGGGAACATAAAAAGTAAAAATAAACGCGATATAATCCGTAAAAATAGTTTTTATTTCCTTGCATTACACGTGTTAAGATTTTTCTAAAACTTGCCAGATTCAAAGGCTAGGTAGGTACTCCAAATAAACCTAAAAATAAAAAGACCTGCCCTTTGGTCACCCTAGCAAGGATCATTTTCGTCTTGTCTTGACGGTGTATTTCTCCACAAATCGATATTACGCAAAAATATATGGGAGGGCATGCTGCCGATATCGATCACGCAACTTTATTCTATCGAAGGGCTTTCATATTTATTTGCCATAGTAATTCCTATTAGAATTTTTGACGGGAAGTTAAAAAGTAAATAAGGAATTCATTAATCTTGTGGTTATTTAAATTTATGTAGATTTATGTTGATAAAATAAAAAATAAAAATGTATTTCCAAAGAATCCAAAGAGCCTCTCTCAAACAGACTCTTCGAACCCATCACGAACGCCGACCGTTGTTCAGTTACGCACTAAGTTAACTAAATAAGCTACTGTAAACTACTTTAGAGGTCGAAAGACATCGCCGATGCAAACAGAGCTCACTTTGTCTAAGCAATTAACAGGGGGACGACGAAACTTGGCGTTTTCGCTCAAAAACTCGTATCGTATGGACCCAACATTTTTCGAGCATCCGTGCTCGAAAAATGTTGGGTCCATACGATATGGAGTGCGTGAGGAAGGTTCCGTGGGCAGCGGAACTTTTGAAACATTTTGTATGAAAGCACTATCAAAGAGAATTAGTGCTTAAGGCTAAAGCGCCCATCTAGCCCGCGAAGTTCAAATTTTTTGAGGTTTTTTAGAAATTTTTCAATATCTGACAATAATAAAAGGCACATTTTGTAATTCGCGACAAAGACCGTGTTAGTGCATTTAGTAATATATCCAACTTACTCTAAAACATTTCAAGAACGACAGCTATCCAGATAATCTGGAAATTTTTGTATATTTAGTGATTAACTAGTATCATATCCACCGTGATAATATTTAGAGTAAAATAAATGTATTAATAAACGCACTGCATACTGTGTTTGCCGCAAATCACAAAATGTTGTCTTAAATGTTTTCAGATTTTGGATAAACTATAAAAATACTCGAAAATTTTGAATTTCGCGGGCTAGGCAGGCGCCTTCACCTTAAGGACAACTTAATATCTGTATTTATATACTTTATGAAACACCATCCCATCTGTTTTCCCAGAAAAGGCAGGCAAAGGTGCTTAGCTTTAGTTATTTTGGCCCCAATATACCTTATAGGGAGCAAACTTATTACATAATCCTGGGCACACTCTCTCACAATGTCCACCACGCTGGCCCAGTGCAGGTTGACAAACTGAACAAGTATTTTCGAAAGCCGTGCAGGTTTCCTCACGAAATTTGAAGGGTGACAAGTCAAGATTGGATTATTGAAGCTGAGCGGTTCAGTGGATTGAATGATAGAGCACATTACTTTATGGAATTCCATAGACCCCTGAATAATATCGATGCCTTCCGGCCAAAAAGGGATAACCGACACTTTGCAAACTTTACAGGAGAGAGGTTTAAAGTTGAAAAAAAACGAAAAAAAATCATATAAATTTTTCTATAGGTTCCGAAAGCTTGCAATTTTGCACATATAGCTTTTAATTATTTCTCTACAAAATGGCATCATTAATTAAACACAAATCAGCCTCCTAACACCACTTTCTGTCGCTTACACCCAAATGACCCTAATTTTACCAACAGGAAAAACGTCTTAAATGAAGACCACTAGTGATTCACTTCCAGCCTAAATGATTTAACTGCAACTTATATTTTATTTAAATCGAAGAAAAATGGCATAATGGTGAGTTTTGATAATTCAAATTGGGGCCATAATGATATAACCGGTTATTGGTTTATGATAGTCGGACAAGGAAATTGTAATAAGTTAACAAAACATCAATGAAAGATATAGCAAAACTATCAAACGCTGTATTTAAGTCTTCCAAAATTAAATGATCAAATAGGTATTCTAGTAGCTGTATAGCATTATTGACAAGAGGTGCCAAATTAACTAGTTGTAGCTACCTAGCCAACATTATTGAATACATTTTTCTTGCTAATTCAATTTTTATTCAATAAAAAAGCCTTATTTTAAGCAATATTATTAAAATTATTCTAAAAATAACAAAAAAAGTGTCGACGTAAGAAAATAATAAATACAAAAAGGCAGAAAAAGTTATAACGCATTTTGGGGCGTGGGCGATGTTCTCAAACACGAATTCTTTTTTTTTTATTCGAGAAAGCCAACAATGCTTTTATGTATAGTGAGACTCACCACCCGTTTGGAATGCTGCTTCCACTGAGATGATCCGGCAAGAAGCTCAATGGCTACTCTTTAAATTAATAAAAGATGGTGTACATTCTCAGGAATAGTAACAGAATGTGAGCAGGCAACACCATTGTCATTAATAAGGAAAAAGCAATCAAATTTTACTCAGATTTAGTTATATAAATAACATGGGAAAGCTAGTTTAGTGAGGTATACATACCGACTCACACTTTACATCAATTTAAATGTTTAAAAAGCAAAATAATTATTAATAAAACAGAGGTGGGTAACAAGATAATTGCTTTGGTATGTTGTTTTCCATGCTATAATCAGTAGGACCTTTTGATCCACTGGTTAAGGTACTGCATCCCCTTGCCATGCTGAATATCATCGTTTTAGCCCAGAGACGTCAACTGCTGGATATAGGCCTCCCGCAAAGTTTTCCACAACGACCTGTCATGTTCTGTTGGCATCCAGCGGTTTCCGGCGACCTTCACTAGATCGGCAGTCAACCTTCTTGGTGGTCCTCACACGCCTCGCCTTCCAGTGCGTGGTCGCCATACGAGAACCTTTCTGCCCTATCAGCTATCGGTTCTTCGGACTATGTGTCCCGCCCACTGCCACTTCAGCCTACTAATCCGTAGGACTCAAACTCAAACCGGTGTCCTTTGTTCGTCTATGAATATCTTCATTACTGATGCGATCTCGTAGTGATAATCCAAGCCTTCGTAAGAGGCCCATAGTTAACGAACAAGTCTCAGTAGCATAACTCATCAGCGGTAGCACATAATGGTTAAAGACTTTCGTAATTAAGCACGGAGGTAATTCGGTCGAAAATACATTTTGAAGCATCCCAAATGCTACCCAGCCGAGTTAGATTCGATGATCGACCTGTCTTTTGAAATTCGACTTGCCTAATTGGAATTTCTTCCCCCTGGTAGATGTATTCATCGACAACTTCGAAAGTATTTCTTTCTAACCTTATGTGTCTGTGTTGAATGTGTTTATTTCTCTTTTAGTGGTCCCAACTAGTGCCCATGCATGTTTTATATTTTGTAATTTATGTCACACGATTGGAAAACTTTAATCACCAGTCCTGTGGTATACGCATGAGCATTTTCTGGCATGAAGTATCGGCAATTGGTTGGGGCTATATTTGGCGAGTACAGAGGATGCTGTTTCCAACTGCAGGTCTTTAATGTTAAAATGGGTTGTCGTGAGTCCTTGGGCTAGTTGGGTCTTGCGTTATCATGCAGCAATAATGGCGAAGATGCTATTTGAGTTTCCGTCATCATTGTTCGAAGTTCTTCACAATAGATATCTGCTGTTATTAATGCACTATATCTCAAAAAGCTATAGTGAATTACATCATGAAGTGACCACCAAACAGATATCATAACTTTTTTAAGGGTTAGCGTTGCCTTAGGAAACTGTTCCAGTATTTGAAACATTAAATTTCTCGCTTGCGTCATCTTAGAGAACAATTCAGTCTAAAATCCGTTTATTTCTGAACCTTCTCATTAAATCAAGGCATGCTTCAACGGTGGCTTCTATATACTCATCAGTTAATTCATAAGATACCAATTTATCAGGTTTTTTTAAGTGCAAAAGAGTCCATATTATTGTTGGTATATTAATGTCAAACCATGTCGTTAATTGCTAGAAATCGGCATCCACCATTACTTTTATTTCATTAGTGCCTGGTCTTCCTCGTGGTTCCATAAGTTGAAGTTACCACTAAGAAAGCGATTAAACCAAAATCATTCGCCAATCGTACCCTCTCCAGACGCAGCATTGATATTGCGAACAAGAGCTTATCTTTCTGTAGTAACTTGTAGATTATAGCTAAAAATGGCTCACTGAAATAACCTGCGTGCACTTGTGGCGTTTGTGCCGCGATTGCCCAAGCATCGGATGTACCCTGTGTGACCTTAACCCCTTTTGTACCGAACGAATGGAAGAGATAACTCGCTTTTTAGGTTTTGTTGCACTGGGTAACCGAAAAAAGGGTCACTTTATAGTTTTATTTTCTTATCTAACCACCACACTCGTTATATTCATCGGGAGGGAAAAAAAGGCCAAGCGACAAAATTAGAGGCCGAATTCGTTAGGGCAATTTGGGTTAAGCTCCTTCGAAAATGGGTATAGTGACAGGGAAAAAAGCACTAAGCTACCAAATACATGTCTAAAAATCCGGCCTAAATGTCATACATTCAAATTATGTTGTTTCATAAAACAGCCCTATCGTCTTAACACGAATTCTTGATGGTAAAATTGCAAGCAAAATTTGATTAACACATCTTTCTACATAGATTACTTCCAGCCCAAAAAGGTTAACGTTCAGGCAGGAGAAATTTATATTACGCCCAAATGACATAAATCTCAGTTCTGGAAAACAATTTTTATCCATCCACCAACATAAAAAAATCATCAAAATATTCGTCGTTTACGTCCAAGAAATTTGCCTCAAGGCCTCAATTTACGAACTGCGTAAGCGACAAAAAGTATGTCATAGAGCCATGAAACCCAGACCAATCGACGCAGAAAAATCAGCCGATTCCAACCATATATATAAGTCGATTTCGCCCAAAATGTCGCTTATCCCTTTTTGGCCGGAAGGCATCGATATGGGGTTAAGAGATAATCAACCTGATTTTCTAATACTTACCTAACAATAAGAGATAAATTGTAGTGATTTTACGTGGAGTTCCAGCGTCGAAGTCGCAAATGAAGATGGCAAAGATTTGCGGGTGAAACATGGTTGCACATAAAAAAATGTTCTATCGATCCCGCTTTCTCTGACATAATTTCAGTGTTTGTAAGGGATAAGGTAGCCAGTGCATTTTACAAAATATTTACCTGAAATATGAATTTTCAACGCCCTTTATGACAAAAACACTTGCACCGACAATTCTTTTGTCTCATCACAACAATTTGTCAGTGAGTGAAATCGTCCGCGTTGAGTGGCGCTAATTCAGTGCGCACACGCAGCCATCATCGATTGTTTACCATGGCGGCGAGAACACAGGCACGGTTGGGTTGAAATGCACCCGACGAGCGCTAATGTAACGAGATGATTGTTCAAGCTGGAGGGGTTAAAAGAACAGCGGTTGGAGCGACGTTATGAGTCATTCCAAGAAGGTCAAAGAGAAAAACGACTACTACAGGGGCTGCTATGGTAACCGATGGGAGCCAGGTTCATTGACGTGACCCTACTCCTAGGAGTACTTTGTGCTTAGCACAAACATTTGACTAATTCGTCTGGGAACAGTAGTCCGTCCATCATAGATATTTTATATTTATTATAGACTAGCGACCCGCCCCGGCTTCGCACGAGAATTTTTTATCAGTGTTTCTCTACTATATTATGCATGTATTATACATATAAAACTTCCTCTTTAATCGCTCTATCTATTAAAAAAACCTCATCAAAATCCGTTGCGTAGCTTTAAAGATCTAAGCATACATAGGGACAGACAGACAGCGTAAAGCGACTATGTAGTGACATCTTCTCCCTAGCCATTATCCCATTAGGCGGATCCGGCTTTTGGTATCCTGATTTGGCAGATTACCGATATTTTCACGGAGTCTGCACTCCGAAACCCAACTAGAGGGACTAGCGGTAACCTAAGGGTAATAAACCATGTTTTGTCAGATTTCCTTTTTTCCGGCTTCCAACTGCCCGTAACGACTGTTAAAGATAGGATATAAAGATGTTACAAATAGGTGCTCTGGACCGCTAGCTTAACTTGCCCCGAAGCATGAAAGAGGCCGAGACACGGTATAATACCTATTTGTAAAAGATAAATAAGTCAAAACAAAATGACCCTTAGAGAATACGATGGATAAGTAGGTATGTCCGTCTGAGCTGAGCCTTATTTCATAAAACCATTGGGTGGAATTATAAAGCACTAGCTGTGCCCCGCGACTTCATCCGCGTAGTATTGGATTATTGAGTTAAAAAGTATCCTATATGTTAATCCCGGTTATAATCTATCTGTGTTCCAAATTTCATCCAAATCCATTCAGTACTTTTTGCGTGAAGGAGTAACAAACATACATACATACATACACATCCACACTCACAAACTTTCGCATTTATAATATTAGTAGGTTTACCATCTTGGAAGTGGGTTAACAATGCTCACAATTATCACAATACCGTCCCACAAATTTGTCACTCAGTTTTTATTATAATGTACTTTTTAAACTTATTAACCCACAAGTTTGTATGTAGGTACTTAAGTAAGTAAGTACCAATTCTTATTTGACACATTGCCTATCGTATAAGTATCTAATAGTGAAACACTTTTAAAAATATTAAAGACTAGCGGCCCGCCCCGGCTTCGCACGGGTACAATGCGGTTACATTATTCGAGTTTTAGTAAGGATCCCTAATTTTTTTGAAAATATATGTCACCCGGGGATAGTTCGATCGGTTCAGTAGTTTCGGAGCCTATTCATTACAATCAAACAAACAAAGTTTTCCTCTTTATAATAGGTACTAGCTGTGCCCGCGACTTCGTCCGCGTGGAATTTAATTGTCAAAGTTTCATACAAACTTTCATCCCCTATTTTATCCCCGTGGGGGTAGAATTAATCAAAATCCTTTCTTAGCGGATGCCTACGCCGTAACATCTACCTGCATGCCAAATTTCAGCCCGATCCGTCCAGTGGTTTGGGCTGTGCGTTGATATATCACTATGTCAGTCAGTCAGTCAGTCGGTCACCTTTGAGTTATATATATAGATGAAAACCCGGCTTCGCTCGGGTGAAATGTGACTCATAATACACAATCTTTTACAAAACTTAGGTAGATATTTTTGTAGTTATCGGTTTTCAAGGAATATTAGGCAAGGCATAGAATCGTATAGCATTGTCCATTGAAATGAATACGAAAAAAAGTCGCCAAGTGCCATGTCGAGCTATGCACAATGAAGGGTTTCGATTCATTGAAGGTAATCTGTTTAAAATTTCACCCCAGGTTGAAATAGATACTAAATTTGTATACATACTGCTACCGACATCTATCGACACTATTAAATACTAAGAAATAGACTAATGAACATAAAACATACATTTATTGCTGTTATTTAATAAGAATTTATTAACAATTTATCCAATTTCGTCAGCATAATCTTATTCATATTTTTGCATTATAAAAATGTAAGAAGTGTCGATATTTTTTTCGTAAAAAATCTTTCCCACTGTTGTTTATAGACTACTACCGACATCTATCCACGTGCATGAACACTTCAGAAATACACGTATTAACACAAAATATAAATTTATTCCTGTTATTTCATTGAAATTGGTGAACAATGTATCCATTTTCGACTGCATAATCTTATTAATGTTCTTGCAATAGAAAAATGTAAGAAGTGTCGGAATTCATTACGGAATTTTGATTTAATCTTTAAAAGTTAAAAATCTCGCAAACGGAATTTTTGATGATAAAATGTTGTATGAAAACATCATTTTATTTGAAAAGACCTTTTCAACGTCACCCCACATGATTGGGTAACTAAAAAAAAAATTGCCCCTTTTTCGATGTTCGGGAAGGTACCTCAAAAAAAGTAATTTTGCTACATTTTATATTTTTGAAAGTGAGATCTACTCTTAAAGTATTTTTGTACCAAATTACATCAACATCCGTCAGAAACTGTAGAAGTTATGACCCTGTGACTGACGGGTTGGGACAGACAGACGGACGGACGGACGGACGGACGGACTGGATGATCTTATAAGGGTTCCTCGTAGGGACTACGGAACCCTAAAAACATGAAGACTGAATTTGTTTGTTCTGAAAGCTCAATCTTCTTCTTCTTTCTTAAAAAATATGGCCCACCCAGTTTAATAGATATTTCGAATAAAGACTCATTTACACATTGAGAACACTGACACTAACTGACAGGGATTCGGTCATAGAAAATATAGCGGTACTGTGCCAAACTTGACGGAACTGCCAATATGGCTAAACGAAATATTGTATTTTGCGCCGTTAGAATTTAACAAAATACTCGACAATCCGAATTTTGCCGATATATGTTGTCGACTCGAAATCATTATTTTTTTATGTTTTATTATTCTGGTAAGGTTTCAATCGAGTCTACCGTACCCCTGAACCGAATTATTAATATAGAAGTCGAATCAACAGCCTGACAAATAAGTTTCAAGCTTCTAGCTCTAAAATGAGATACTTCCATACAACTTTTCATCCCCCCTTTCAACCCCTTAAAACTCTTTTTTCGCATTAAAAAGTAGCCTATGTCCTTTCTCAGGCTCTAGACTATCTGTGTATAAAATTTCATTGAAATCGGTTCAGTAGTTTTGGCGTGAAAGAGCGACAGACAGACAGACAGACAGACAGACAGAGTTACTTTCGCATTTATAATATTAGTAAGGATTAGTATGAAATAAGTAGGTACAAAGATATTACCTAGCTTCCTATTAGGTATAGTTTGCTAAAACTACTCATTGTATAACGTAGTAGGTACCATACTTACTTACTGTTTTCGAATCTCGCAGGTACCAATATTAAAATGATTTAGAACATGATTTCAATATTGCCGTTAATCGTAAAACATGTTTAAAGTGAATAAAACATCAGAACGGCAGTTCACAAAGGCTATTGTAAAAGTGTAAATGTAAACGGTTTACAACAACTTCAATAAAGGACAAGCCGATTGTCGTAATTAGCCCATCAGTGGGCTTAATTGGTTATACGACTCTCTACCATATGTACCTAGGTATGCGTTCGTTGGTAAATACCTACCTACCTACCTACTGGACTTCCGATAAGGATAAATATTCTAACCTATGAAAATGTATTAGTAATATATGTAATCATCTCCATTAAATTTAAATTGAGTAGCATAATTATGCCACTACTCTGGTTGCCAAGATACAAGCATTTGCTTAGTTAGGGATCCACAGTAATATGTCCACGTAATTGTGATCTTGTTACTAGCAATATACCTCTTGTACCTACTATTTAAAATTTTGTACGTGTAACTAATGTTTTTTTATAATAAATTTATTCTTATTCTTATTCTTATTTTTATGACTTCGTTATTATTAGCTTATAAGCATTTTAACATATTTTGTTACTCATGAAACTCTAAATCAAGAGAAGGAGATGGGTAAGTATCTACTTACACCTAATAAAGTGGGTAGAACATTGTCCGTCGGTATTGGGAGTTGACGTAGGTAAGTAATTAGTTAAGTATCTACTTGCCTTCCTTCTAACAAATTAGAATCTTTGTTAAGTAGGTAGGTAGTTATAGGAACATTTGTTGTAGATATCTAGCTATTCATGTTAGGAGTGTTACCTATAAAGTTTCTGACGCTACTATTAAGATTCTTATAAGATACAGTAAAAGAATAGTCTTACAGACTTTTTATTACCAAGGGACCTAGTTAAGTGGGTAATTATGTACCTACCTTTTATACAAATTGTATGTGGTAAGTACCTACTAACTTTACCGTTAACCGTAGTAAAACAATAATAAAGAAACACCTATGTAAACAGCAGGAACAAATAAATAGGTTTTACAAAATAGGTAAGTACTTATCGATACCTACATACCAATAAAATACTTACTAAATTGACTAACTGGCTGGGTCTCAGCTATTGAGATATGTTGTAGAAAAGGTTATAGACTACACCCAATTATCGATAGAATGCGTAGTTAGGTGCCTAGAGAAAGAATAGCTAGGTACTTACCTACTATAGAGCGTGGAACAATTGACAAAACAAATCGATTCGCTACGAGTTCATCGACTCGATACGGCGATTTCGACTCGAACAGTTGAACAGAGATTCCAATCGAAAAAAGTTGTTTTTACAATGCTCAAGTTTTTACCTCATAAAGTGACCGCTGGCACGTTGGTGTAACTCAAGATCCAGGATGATGCTGTACAATCACGAGAAAACAAGTCCCGCAGCCACTGCACGGTGCACACACACGCGTTTGAAATGTATTCGAAAATATTACAAAATGCCGAATTACAACTGTTTCATTGTCAAATTACACGATCGATTTCGATTTGCGTTATCGGATCGCGTGTTGCGAATCAAACGTTCACGAGCTCCGCGCGTCTGTCGCTCGCTCGATACAATGGCGACAATCGACAAACGCGCGCCGCGACTGCGGTGACGGCACTACGGACAAATCGAGTGATAAACCCGAACGAGCCGACCAATCGGCGCGCTCCAATACGCCCACGAGTACGCGCCGAGCGACGCGATTGGCCAAGCAGCTGCCATTGCCTTACGGATGTTATTATGCAGAACGAGACCAACAGTTCGAAATAAGAATTTTAAACGTTTACTAGCCGGGTGTACAATGCAAATTGGTTGCGCGCGTTGTGCGATGCGGTCTCACTCTGATGCGTTGTCTTTTTGTTTATGATGAGTTGGTATGAAATAAAAATAAATCCGTATGACAGGACGTCGTTTCAACAGAGACACTCAATGGCCACTTAACATTATTTCTTTATTGAGAAAACAAAGCGAATTATTGGAAAATAATTATAATAAGCTAATAAATAAATATATGAACTAAATGAGGCACGAGGGAACTGAAAAATAAACGAAATAAAAATATATCATAAGATGACCTTCAATCTTATTGGGATAAGTAGGTACTCAAAAGCTAATCAATTAATTCTAACAACATTTAAATGAATACTTTGTCTCTAGTTGGTAGGTATACATACATAGTTAATAATTCATCTAGATAGGTCGTACCTAAAATCCCTGATTTACTTGAAATATTTTTTAATCGTGGAATTTATTTGATCGATCGATATCGTTCTGGTTATTCATAACTTAATAGGTACTTATTGTGTTGTAACAAAACACAATAGTGAGAGATTTGAACCTTCTTTATTTTGACAAAATCTTCTTAAACAAAAAATCTCCAGACTTAAATAACACATTCGACGTTTATTCTAGTACCTACATAACCTTACGCTAATATCATATAGAATTAATAGGAGCTGAAACAAAATCACTCCATTTGACATAACCTATAAAATAAAAAATATATTGATTGTAAAGGTAAACCGACCGTTGGAATATTATTTATAATTCAAGAATCGGGTTGCGTAAGTAAAATGAAATTTTCACATGAATAGAAATCATAACGGAAGCTAAATTAAAGAATAACATTCTATCGATCTGTAAGGAAGCAATAACTCCAACGGCTAACGATATTGTAAATATTCTATAGACATTAACATATGTCTATCATCTAAGATATGATCCTATATCAGAACAACACAAGTAACATGCAAATTTGTAAGCGATACAAGATGTCCCAATCCCAAGTATGAACCAATCTAAAACATGCAAAAAATCATTTGGTTTTTCAAATTCAAATGAGGAATTGTGAAGAAATCGACATGGCCACCAAAAAATGAAAGGCCGTAAAAATATGAATATAGTACAATAAAGGCGTTCGATAATTGAATTGTAACGTTGTGTGAAATGTTGGCGACACGAGGGCAGCGGGTCGCGCCCTAAGGGCGGTGACGGACTGGCGTGTTCGGCACAATGTGCGGTCTACAATGCAATATACGCAAATTAAGTACATACAAATTTTATTGGCAATAAAAAATGCTTTCATTGATTCGCGACGCCCTGTACCTACATGTGCCACTGATAAACGAATTTTAAATGTCGATAAATGATATTTGCATATGACTAGGCAACGATGCATGCAGATTTCGTAACATGTGTAGATGCAGGTAGCTTTGTTATTTTTATTGCTCGGCTACTGTGATTTAAATTACGTCGTCAGATCCACAACGGAACTCAACAGACCGTTACAAATTCGCTTATTGGCAAAGTGATATAAATACTTAATTTGGTAATAGGCCAATGGTCCATTACTGAAAGCTCTTTAAATGATAATGGGTGTAAAAAGGTAATAACATTCTTTTGGCAAAATGCTTACAGCTTTATTGGGCCGTGAAATTTCTGACTACCGTCTTCATTCAAAGCATTATCAATTCGCTGAAGATCTAGATTTTAGTTAATGTAGCGTATAATATAATTTGGACTTGGGTAATGCCCATTCAGAAAATAATAAATTGTATGTCTGCGGCGGTTAATTACTAATAACAACAATAGTAAGAACTTTGGCTATTATTTTACTGTAAGTATGTACATAGACCTACATACGTACCTACCGTATAAGATATTGTAATTAGAACCTAGCTATTTATTTAACGTCTTTACCCAAAATAAGGTATTTCACGTCGTTTAAAACTATGTTATTGTAAATATTCTACATACATGTGTGTTATCTAGGAACTAATAAGTATTGCCAAACTTAAATACAACAACACACTAAACACTGACATGTGGCTGTTAAATAAACGCTTAAGAAATGCATGATATAAGCTTTACCCGTCAAATATAACACTAGGAATCAGATTTTCCATAAAATCGCGCAACAATAAATAATTTGAACCCGTAAGCGATTCAACACACCGATCACAATAAAGTATCATTAGCATATCGCTGTACTGCCTATCCGATGCAAATATGTTAATACTATGATGTAGGTACAAAACGGATACCATTTCACGTATTTGTCACGCATTGTGTATCGAACAAATCCGTTATATCGATATTTTCATGCTAATATTTTTTTTGCCAATTTAAATCGTATAGTAAAAATTTAAAATCGATATACCCCGATGGTTCCTTTGTGCATAAACGGGCGTGAACGGGAGCGAATGTAGAAGTCGTTCGAAATTCAAAATTTTGATTGATAGGACTTTTCTTATGCAAAAATTATAAGATTGGTTGATTGTTGCGCGCGATTGATCCAATTGCTGCTGATTTATTGATATTTAAATAGCTCTGGGACAGAGGTACGATTTAGTAGGATTACTACACCAAAAATAATATGTAGTTAAAATACCTACCTACTTACCTATATCGTATTTACATATCTACCTATAAGAATAAGTGGTATTAATAACAAGAACATCACAAATCACAATACATTGGTAAGTAAGTTACTTATGAGAAATACTTATTTACCTCCTACCTACTACGAGTATCTACATTTAATAGGCACGTTTAATTATATTCAATTAGGCTGGCATTCCCTACCTATAATTTTTGACTATCATTATTAATAATCTCTAAATTATAGGTACCTAGGTATGCTTGTTAAAATTACTTACTTACAATTTAATAAAAGTCAAAAGTAGGTAAGTTTGGTAAGTTTGTTACTTACCTAAAACCCGAACATGTTCTTGTCTAGGTACCTACCTACCTATGCCAAATCGCTGGCAATATTATATAATCTTTTGACGGTAGGCAGCAGACTGAAAGCTAATGTCAGGAGAAAGAAGAGAAGAAGAAAACTAAGTAGGAAGGGTAGCTACTCTACCTACTTAATATTCTACTTACCTACAGAAAGTGTGAATAAACTTAGTGAACTGTACTTAATCAATCTAATGAAAGCTTCTCTGAAAGCGAGAATCACTCTTTATTTCAGAATAATAGGTACCTACCTAGGTACCTACCTATTTTCTAGTTCGCTCTTAGCGATGAGATCGATTATAGGTAATTATTCTACTTACCTATGCATAGGTAGGTACACTACCTAGCTAACTCAATTACAAAACGCCAACTTTTTGCGCCCCACAACAAGGGGAACCCCCCTCTATGGAGATGCGCATTGGCACGCTGTGGAGCGGAAGACTTGCGCCTTAATCTCGGTTGATCATTTCGAAGGTAAGTACCTATCCTACTTTAGCAGTCGCAAATGTGGATAATGGTGTTTAAAGTAAGAGCTGAAGCGTTTACATTAAAAATAACGGCTGTATTCACGAACAATACTTGTCTAAGTAACACTACCTAGGTAGGTAAGTACTTACTTATAGAAAGATTGAAATTTCCAATAGGGTACCTTCACTGTGCGTTCGCGCGCCCTGTGAACAAAGGTGGATACGTTCTTCAGTGTGAAACCTCATAGTAATGTTTGCGAATCAGTCACGAGTCCTTTTGTTAAGAGGTCAATTTATACAGGTCGTACAAAAGTGCGAAGTTATACTTAGGTACTTACGCATTATGCCTAATGAGCAAGATAAGCTTGCGAACAACTAAGTAGGTAAGTAAGTAGCAAATTTTAACAGCATTTTTAAGAACATGTAAAGCTTATCACATGGACCACAGAAAATCACACGGCAATAAATGACAATAATGAAACCACTCTTCTAAACCCACAGTACAAATTTGAACCTTATTACTTCCGTATAAGAGTAGCAATAAGATGTCACATTAATTGAGATCAAAATGTAGGTACTAATCCTCTATTTGTTTAGGTGCAATGATACACATCGCAATGAATTCAAAATGTGTGTTAAATCCACCAGAAAATGTCAACATGCGTGAAACCTGTACGTAGCTTAGGTAAATAAATTATAAAAAGTGCTATTATTAATAAGTAGCTACTTACCTACTTAGGTAACTTACCTCAGTGGTT
The DNA here is from genome assembly GCA_918843915.1 of Notodonta ziczac. Lineage (NCBI taxonomy): Eukaryota > Metazoa > Arthropoda > Insecta > Lepidoptera > Notodontidae > Notodonta > Notodonta ziczac. Next base: position 13,368,833 of record OU974037.1, read on the forward strand.
ATACCTAACTCATCGATTGATCTCATTAAGATTAATAAAGTCAGAACCTACCTAGTATAACATTTGCTACCGGGACAATCGGTAGATTATAAAATACTTACTAATTTCTATAAAAATAATGAAAATATTATTTTACAAATTAATGTACTTAGTAGGTATTTACCTACCTACCTATAACTAAAACACAATTCTGCACATTTGTCCTGGATGCAGTAAGGCCCGAGTTTACGAACACAATAACAAACCGTTAGAGCATGTTAAATCATTGTTTAATGTTAATGGTCCGTTATTGTGTTGGTGATTTCGGCTCTAAGTGTGTGAAATGGTTTCATCTAGTACAAAACGCTATTACTTAGCTAACTTATTATATGTACCTACTACTAGCTGTGCCCACGGACTTCGTCCGCGTAGTATTTAACGTAACAAAAATTTCGGGATTATCGGGATAAAAAGAATCCTATATGTTAATCCCGGTTATAAACTATCTGTGTTCCAAATTTCATTCAAATCCGTTCAGTAGTTTTTGCGTGAAGGAGTAACAAACATACATACATCCACACTCACAAACTTTCACATTTATAATATTACTAGCTGTGCCCCCCGACTTCGTCCGCGTAGTATTTAACGTAACAAAAATTTCGGGATTATCGGGATAAAAAGTATCCTATATGTTAATCCCGGTTATAAACTATCTGTGTTCCAAATTTCATTCAAATCCGTTCAGTAGTTTTTGCGTGAAGGAGTAACAAACATACATACATACATACATACATACATACATCCACACTCACAAACTTTCACATTTATAATATTAGTAGGAAGTATTTTTTTATTTCATCTGTTTTATCTATGTAATTTAATAATAATAATAAATATCGCCAGACTGACACACCAACTGTATCGTCTCTAACTAAGCAACGCTTGTACTATGGGTACCGTACAATGGACTAGGGGCGATCCCGGTGACACCCAGACCTGGGCAAATTACGAAAAGGCCATTTCCAAAGTTTGCCCTGGCGGGAAACAAACCCGCAACCACTATGTGCAGTGAGCCGAGCGGCCTACGCTCGAACCACTGCGCCAAGCGGACGTTTAGTTTATGTTCTATTAATTCGTCTGATATCTTTAAAATCTATAGGCTAAGCTATGTTTTGTTACCATCTCAAGGAATTTCGCCGTTCAACATTACTGACAGATGGTATGTCCTTCTCTCAAAATGAAGAATGGAGGAATCCCATTCATTGGCGATTGCTTTTCAGAGTAATCGCCAGTTGAACCACAAATGCTAGATTACATCTACATTGAAACTGTTAATGAATGGCAACATTGGGAACTTTACCGACAATGTGGGAAATATACAGGATGAGTTTGAAATTTTTGGCGATTAACTATGATTCAGATTGACGCTCCACTAGCTCCTTTAAGTCAAAGTCGCGAATGTTGTCCATGATGACAACGAGATGTGAACGTCGACAAGTCCTAGGGAACAGCAAAATCATCTTGGAACCCGCACGAATTTAATCGAAAGAAAGAATACCAAAAAATTATCCACTTCCCTCTTGCAAAGCAGAAGACAAAAATAATTGTAGAGGCTGATAGCCAAAAGCAAACAGTGTTACAGCTGATGGAAGATAAGGCACCACGGATCGTAATTAAACTAATTGGACCTACACTCGCGAGCTAGGTAATACCTAGCTAGGCAAAAGCACTTGAACGCACGGAAATTGTCCCTAGTTTTTACAAGGTCCGTGTAACAAACTGCTCCAGATTTCACCTGCAAGATTTTTAACCATAGTTATATTGTTAAGAATTCAGAAATCACCCTGTATAAGCTGTTGAGTAAAATGTATTAAAGGTTAGAATACAGAGTGGTTAAAACCACTTCTGAGGGCAGATGATACTTACACAATTAAGAAAAGATTAAGTACTTAAGTATGTACTTCATTAAATAAAAGAAATAGCATTATTCCTTTGCCAATTCCAAGTTTATTTACCGTACAAATCTACTAAATGAGTTACAATGAACTGGTTTGAACCGGATATTGTCGACCACAGAGATAACAATCTAATTCATGCTGATCTTGTGGGATTGCATTCTACGTACTACTGGTTTTCAAGTGAACAAAATAAGTAAATTCTTTTTCCAACTGATATAGAGTTGATAATAGCACGCCATTTTATTTTTCGAGTGTATTTTATAAGTTTGTAATTGTATCCATTGCTTTACTCGTTTGCTGTTTTTTTAGTCTTATTCCTTTGTTATAAGGTTTATTTAACTATGTTTGAGCTGTATAGCATAATGGTCGGATTATCGATGTCCGATTTTGGTGAAGTATTCCCATGGATATACTATAAGTAATTGTTTGTATCGGCAGCTTTGATGGGGTACATGGTGTTGCGTGTTGTCATCACGACAGATGCCAGTTTCTGGGAGTGTAAGTAAGAACTTAATAATAATAAATATCGCCAGACTGACAGACTAACTGTATGGTCCAAACCAAGCAACGCTTGTTACTACAGGTACGTAGTACGGGAAATTAACGCTAAATAAGTCAACTAGCTGTGCCCGCGACTTCGTCCGCGTGTAATTTAACTTAACAAAAATTTCGGAATTGGTCATTCCCTTATTTTATCCCCTTGGGGGTAGAATTAATCAAAATCCTTTCTTAGCGGATGCCTACGTCATAACATCTACCTGCATGCCAAATTTCAGCCCGATCCGTCCAGTGGTTTGGGCTGTGCGTTGATAGATCACTATGTCAATCGGTCAGTCAGTCACCTTTGAGTTATATATGTATATATAGATAACCAAAAAGAAACCATAAAGTTTTTAAAGATACATGTTTTACGTACACTATCTCTCTTTCGTTCGTCTCAGCTCGGTTCTACTACCTAGGTTAGTTGCACGCAATCTGATCTTGAAATTTGGAACCATCCTGTATGTAGGATTTAAAAAGTCCAGCAACCCTTACAAACCACATCTCTATTAACCATCAATTGTAAACCACTCGATACTTAATGTAAACATTACTTTAATCCACGCTTAGTAAAAAAAACCAGAAACTCCTGAAAAAGAACGGAAGCATCACTATCTTTGATCTTTGATAGCACAATTGAAATGCAGCTCTATTCGTATTACACATAAAGTCGAAAATAATTTTGCAGCTTTTGATAACCGGGTCTTCAGTAGTGATGGGCAATATACAATTTTGCCATCATAACAATAAGGTTAAGTTTTATTTGTAGCCCTATCTCTTTCGGAAAGGCTTAAGGGCTGGTACCGGGAACACTCATTGTAAAATGATTAGTATTACGCCACGAACGGAAGTGGGTGAGTAGATATATTGTTATTTAGTTTGGTGTCCGTACAATACGTTCGTCGGTGTATCTGAGGTTTAGAATAGTATTAATTTTCTAAATAAATATACGAAAGGATGTACCTTGTTGGGCATAACGAGAAAGGAATTCGTTTAAAAAGGATATTTAAGTGTGTATTGTAGTTAACAGCTTGACAGTTGTAACGCTTTGTAAACCTGCTGGTAAAAAACGATACCAACAAAGTACCTTACCTACCTATATCAACTTAACTTTGCCAGGTTCAAATGGCGCTTGCAGACTTCCGGAGTAAATAATATGAATACCAACATTGTATTAGGAATTTAGAGTAGTTTCAGATATCCTGGTTCGTACTAAGTACCAACAATATACATTTGTACCTATTACTTAAGGTGAAGGCGCCTGTCTAGCCCGCGAAATTCAAAATTTTCGAGTATTTTTTATAGTTTATCCAAAATCTAAAAACATTTAAGACAATATTTTGTGATTTGCGACAAAAGCAGTATGCAGTGCGTTTATTAATACATTTATTTTACTCTAAATATTGTCACGGTGGATATGATACTAGTAAATCACTAAATATACAAAAATTGCAAGTTTTTCTGTCGTTGGTTATCTGTCGTTCTTGAAATGTTTTAGAGTAAGTTGGATATAATAATAAATGCATTGCATACGGTCTTTGTCGCCAATTATAAAATGTGCCCTTTAATATTTTCATATTTTGAAAAATTTCTAAAAAACTTCAAAAACATTGAATTTCGTGGGCTAGATGGGCGCTTTAGCCTTAATTGAAGGAAGTACTAAACACTTTGAATAGAAACAAAGAGAAAAAGAAAATAGAGACACTACAAGAATTGCAGACTTAAAAAAATACAGACCTGACAAAAATATATCAATTTCTAATCTGAAATTTATTTTATCAACATTTTATGCAGGCTAATAAGTTCTTATTTTTGTTTAATCTTCTCTTTATTACTCTTTCGAGGAATTATTCGTATGCTTAATGAAAATCCCAAATAAACAATCAATACGGTATTACGTGTCGTTGATCCGGCTGTCATCGGTTCGTTGCGACGCCTCGGAAGTCTCGCTTTGTCTCGCAGATATTGTGTTCGCACGTTCTCACGGAACTGCACGCCCTATGACCTGTCGTTCGATTGTACAATGTATTCGCTTACTTATTTCGTCTATTGAATGCGTATGCGCATTGCGTTAGGGTTGGCAAAGATTATAGACGAAAAATATTTATTTATAATTGTAGTGACTTATTGTTTCATGTTTTTTTATAAATTATTAGGTAAAGTTATAAAAGGCAACGTATTCTGACGGAAACTTACTCATTAAAATGATCAATATTTTATATACAACATTCACTTTTATAAACAAAAAAATATTAAGTATAACAGTTTTGATTAATTTAGCGGTTTTATTTAACTTCGCCGTGATGGAGCAGGCCACATAACAGATTAAACGTTTTCACCAATAAACTAATAATCTTAATAGGTACGCGGAGATTGTGTGGTCGTAAAGAGGAGAATTTTTGATTAGAACTATCCGTTAAGAAAAAGTTTTTGATAATTACGAAATAAAGTATTAAACCGATAATTATTTCACCATAATGACTTGTAATATTATTATTATTTCTTATTAAATTAGACCAGTCAGTGTTATATAATTCTTAAAATTATTTATCGAAAATTTAACTAATTTATAGTTTCATACAAATTATAAACACTGTTTCTACTGATTATTTTAAATTTATTCGGGACAGCCCTACAACACAAACAGGAAGTACAGGGGTGTGAGCAAGTATGACCTCAAGTTACCCATCGGGCACCCTTACAGATCTTTTTCTTCAATTGTCGTTATCTGGAGCGTTACATTGCGAATTGAATCGATTTCGAAAAAAAAACGCAATAAATATCATTCGAACGTATTTAAAAAGGGTTTTAAATTTAATATGTTCTCGATTGGGGTACAGAAGTATTGTATTAGGACAAGACAGTAAATTCGGGACAATTGGTCGTTTTTTCTGCGATTTAGTTGGTGACAGCCGGGCAGCCTCAGTGAGGCACAATTGCATCTGTCTTCAAATTGACAATTCTTTTAAAACTTCAAAAACAATTTCTGCACTATTTTCGCCCTTTTCAAGGGAATTAATAAGAAGAATAGGACTTTTTGCTTTATAACTATAGTCTGTAGACTGCGTTATTTATCTCAAATTACTATAAAATACTACAGAATGTTTAAAAAAACCAAAATACTAGATAAGTAGAGAGTAGCTAGATGATTACCGAGAAAAAAACACCTAGCCAATTAAAATAAATGTTACTTATAATATAAATTAATTTATAATATAAATATTTTTTTAAAACAGAGATGTCATACATCATATTAATTTGTATGACATCTCTGTTTTTGCTGCTGGTCGTAAAATTTTGCAGTTAAGGTGAAGGCGCCTGTCTAGCCCGCGAAATTCAAAATTATCGAGTATTTTTATAGTTTATCCAAATCTGAAAACATTTAAGACAACATTTTGTGATTTGCGACAAACACAGTATGCAGTGCGTTTATTAATACATTTATTTTACTCTAAATATTATCACGGTGGATATGATACTAGTTAATCACTAAATATACAAAAATTGCCTGATTAACTGGATAGCTGTCGTTCTTGAAATGTTTTAGAGTAAGTTGGATATATTAATAAATGCACTGCACACGGTCTTTGTCGCGAATTACAAAATGAGCCTTTTATTATTGTTAGATTTTGAAAAAATTCTAAAAAACCACTAAAAATTTGAACTTCGCGAGCTAGATGGGCGCTTTAGCCTTAACACCGTTTTCTAGTTCCATTGGATAATATGTTCTAAATCTGCACGAAAGTTGTGACAAATATTCAAAGACCAGTAACTTAGAAAATGATAGTTACCTACATATAAATAGTCTTACTTTCACTAGACGTTTAAATACCAATTACCTTAAATGTGGGTAAATTATTATTTCTGTATTCTAAAACACCCCGTATAGGCGTAAGTGATTGTAAATCCAAGTAAAATATTGATTACTGCTTAAATCATTGGTCTGACTTCATAATCTAAATACTGTACCAATTTCTAATCAAATAAAAATAATGATAGAACCACACAAAGCCCTATACTGTCCCGATGTCCCCGATGCCCCCGATGTCGCCATGCCCATCAATTTGATGTAAATCTTTGGCTCGTTACAGCATCTTGTAATCCTTGTGATCAAATATAAGCCACATATTTAGTTGCTGCTTCGTTACCTCGTAAAACTTAATGGCCAATGAGGATTACATAAGATTAGTTATTAAACCAAGAACCGTATAATAGGCGTAAATGACGAGAAGAATCAAAATATCTTATACGAAATCGTTGAGTATCGGCTTAAATATCATATCGTTTATTGTGTATGGGTAATAACAAAACATAATATTTATTACGAATTATACCGCTTCTACATATAGATATATGTACCACTAGCTGTGCCCGCGACTTCGTCCGCGTGTAATTTAACTTAACAAAAATTTCGGGATTATTCATCCCCTATTTGATCCCGTTGGGGGTAGAATTAATCAAAATCCTTTCTTAGCGGATGCCTACGTCATAACATCTACCTGCATGCCAAATTTCAGCCCGATCCGTCGAGTGGTTTGGGCTGTGCGTTGATAGATCACTATGTCAGTCAGTCAGTCAGTCACCTTTGAGTTATATATATTTAGATGATCGTGGATGCTTACGAACAACGTAGAAGGGTGTTAAGCAGTGGCAGATTTACCAGCAGGCTGAGGAGGTTTGAGCCTGGGGCAGCAAATTTGGGGATAAACTGCAGCAGAACTGGCGACAAGCTTAATCTTAATATATATAACTTAAAGGTGACTCAATGACTGACTGACTGACATAGTGATCTATCAACGCACAGCCCAAACCACTGGGCGGATCGGGCTGAAATTTGGCATGCAGGTAGATGTTATGACGTAGGCATCCGCTAAGAAAGGATTTTGATTAATTCTACCCCCAAGGGGATAAAATAGGGGATGAATAATCCCGAAATTTTTGTTAAGTTAAATTACACGCGACTATTACTTGTGCAATATCACCAAAACCAAACAATTGCACCTAGAGGTTAGGCTGGCAAACATTTAAGATCCTATACTATTATTTTAGGCGTCAATATCCTAATGGTTAGAGGGGCCCTCGTAGCTGAGAGGTTCCTGGTTTTGATCCCCATCCTGGCCGTTAAACTATTGACGTGAGCCCACTTCTAACACAAGCATTAGCTTAGCTGGAGCAATGTGACAAACTCACATTGCGAGTAATGATTTTTTTGAATAAAAACAAATAGGGTCGATTGGTTCGTAAATCCGCATCCAGTGTTAGGTATAGTTCGTTTCCAAGTAAAAGGTATTTATTCAAATAGTTATTAAATAGAACAACAATCGCTCATTTGACTTTTCGATCGTCTCAAGACATCTCACCAAAACAAGTATATCAAGTCCATTAATTTATAATGAATAGATATTACAACATGGAAATCTTATTAATATTTCTATGAATATTAAATTGTTTGCTACTTATTTAACCCAATTTTAACGGAATGGATCGTGTTTTAGTAATGTAATAAATATAAATTGGATTTAAGATCTCTCTAGTTTGAGTGAAAGTTTTTAAATACGGATTGTTTTAGGATTAGTGGCTCTTAAATATTAATTAATATGAATACAAACTTTCTGATTATATAAGGTCTTATTTGAATAACGCACGATATACATATTGCTCTTCGTCTTAGTAAAAGCCCTGTGCGTATGTGTTCAATTCCCGTCAGGGTAAATTTCGGAAATGGCCTTTTCGAAATTTGCCCTGGCCTGGGTGTCACTGGGATCGCCCCCAGTCCATTGTACAGTACTCATAGTACAAGCGTTGCTTAGTTTGGGACCATACAGTTGGTGTGTTCATCTGGCGATATTTATTTAGTTATTATCTATTATTAAAATTGGACCTTATGTATATAAATAAAACAATAACTGAACTTTTGCTAGCTTATGTGCAGTAATCGATGTTCTTAGTTTAGTAAATTTAACGAAATCTATAACAAGTACATATTGGGTAGATACTAAAAGACACAGATATAGATTTACATAGATAACGCAAATGTATGTACTTAGCGTGTCCGAAAACCCCGACCAAGCGTCAGGATTGGTCGCCGATAACTTACAGTCCTCGCGACTACAGATATAAAAATATGAGTATGAGCGAGATAATCACTCGAGAGAATCGTAGCGGCCGGAGGGGCATCGTCGGCATCGATGTCTTTGCATCGATTTGGATCTCCCGCCATCTGTGACGTCACAGTAGGTGTTAAAAATTTGGCACGCTTGGTTTCAATACAAATCGTGATACTTACGTTATCTATGTACTTAAATCTATATCTGTGCTAAAAGATGAATATCGATGGTCCAATGCAAATGAGATTTTATATTTTTAGTCAAATAAATAAAAGTTAAAAAGAGATATCAACACTTTCACTGGGAGTGTTATTAAGTAGAATGAATGGGACACACTGAGAGCTACTTAATACCTGCTTAAATGAGTTATTCAACATAATCCGTGCAGTGCGCACTAATCTGCGCATGTTATTAACATTATACCTACTTCCTTGAAAGTGACCCATAAAAGTATACAATATAATATCACTTATAATATTAATATTGTACGTACTAAGGTATTTATTTTATGACCATTTTACATTTATTCTTATGTACCTAACTATAATAAATACTTATTTAATTATTTTTTTTCATATAATATTTATATATGTAGTATTCGCTTTTTGATTCTGTTGACCGCTTGGCGTAGTGGTAGATACGATAACAGGCCGCTAGGCTCATTGCTCAGGTTGGTGGGTTCGATCCCCATGACGGTAACTTTAGGAATTTACCTTTTTGTTATTTGCGCTGGTATGGGTGCCACTGGGCTCGCCCCCAATCCAATCTAAGCACCTTTCAAAAACCGTTCTCAAGTGTGAGCGCGATCTTGGAAATAAAATTCTGAAAATAAAACCAGTACAAAAAGACATGTCAAAAGCGTACTTAAGACCGCTCTCAGATTTGAGATCGATTTATTAATACCGCCCTATGGTACTTATAGAATAAGCGTTGCTTAGTTGGGGACCACAGCTGGCAAGCTAAGCCTCGACATCGCCTCGAATAGTAGATGAGCACACTGTCATATTATATTCCTGAGCACAACTCTTGGGCTCCTGCGTCTCGACGCGCCGCATCGACTCTCGTGTGAGCGAAGCCCCTTAGAAACCCGATAAACAATATATAAAATACGTACTTATTGGAGGAGAACAAAAATTGTATTTTATTGCACAACGATCAACCAAACAGCTAATAGGAAGTGTTCGCGTATAATTTCGCAATAAACGTCAAATCTGCGAGCGCTCGCTGACAACTTTATAGCTTCTGAGGGCTATACGCCTCTCTTTTTAACCTCCACCCATGAAAAGGGATAGAAATATAAAGTGCGTTTTTTTGAAAGGGGTAACGTTTGCGAAATTTGTAACATGTTTAGGGTTAAGTGGGCGTAACTTAATGTCAAATTTAATAAATCGTGTGGAAGATATAGTTGTCGGATGTTTTGTTCTGCTACTCCCATTGTTGTTGGATAAAAGTTATGTAGTAGATGTATAAGATAATTTATGTTAGGCAAGGTTGTATAGGCAAGCTTTAACCAATTGACTTCAGTTTATATACAAGCTAGCTCGCCCGGGGTAACTTTAATACATGACATTAGTATCATTTCGTATTGCTTTTCGTTGTCCGTGGAGACCCTTTATGGAAATTTAGATATCTAGTTTAATTTGCTCAAATTTATCTTTGAAATAATATCTTCCAATTAATCCTTCTTGGTCAGATGATTTGTTATAAACTATTAAATCTCGATCATTTACAATAATTATTTATCACTAGCTTATGCCCGCGACTTCGTTCGCGTAGACTTTAGTAAAGTTGTCTATGTGTTAATCCAGGTTAAAACTATCTGTGTTCCAAATGTCATCCAAATCCGTTCAGTAGTTTTTGCGTGAAAGAGTAACAAACATACACTCACAAACTTTCGCATTTATAATATTATATTATTGTAGTAGGATTGTCACCTAATGATATTCGGACAAAATATTTTAATTCCAGTTGGAAATCAAGAGAGAATAATCATTATATATTTTATTTCTAATAAGAAAGTGCGTCACTTCGAAAATAATGTCATTTAGCTTTAATTAGTTATCAATTTCCAATTCAATACAGTTTCGCCACTGATTGGACGTATAATGGTCGTATAATAAAGACTCATAAGAGTTTTGACAACTTCAGGAAATGCAGTAGCAATATATCACATCCAACATATCTACATCCAACGGATTTCTTTCACTAAACACTATTAATGATCATAATTCTTTCAACTGCATCGTAAAATGAATTGCAATATGGCTGCTAGCCAGAGCAATTTCAACTTAGTTAAGTCGGTATTAAATTGGTTTTCGGTAAACCGAAGACGAGGAAAGGTCCAACCAGTCACACTTAATCCATATTTTTTGGAAATCATAAACAACCGGTACTTTATTAGCTTGAACCATAAATACTGAGGTGCGATGTCGACGGAGTGTTAATTTTTTTTTATGTTAAGTGATGGCGGACTCTTGTAGGAATTAAAATAAGAAGTCTAAACTATAAGTGTGAGCGTAAGTGAAGACAGCCTCAGGACTTGAGACAAGCCCGCTGAGTTTCTTGCCGGATCTTCTCAGTCGAGGTCGCGTTCCGATCCGGTTGTAGATATAAGGAAAAAAATATGTAAATTGACAATTTGTAAGTGCCCCCGTAGGCCTAAACAAAATAAATGATTTGAATTGAATTGAATTGAATTGAAGACGTGTTTCTTCACCTTGGAAATACTAGATTTTAAATAAAAAGATTTTTCTGCATATCTAAGCGGTGATAACCGATTGGTTGAGCACACGTCTTACGGCCACCAGGTCCTGGGTTCAAACCCCGGCTCACAACTCTGGGCTTTTCGAAATCTATATGCGAATCATAATTACAATATGATCATCACTCGCTTACGGTGAAGGAAAACCATCGTGAGGAAACCTGCATGTCTTAGAGAATCTAAACAATTTTCGAAAGACGTGTGAAATCCGCTAACTCGCACTGGGCTAGCGTGGTGGATGACGGCCTGAATCCACCTCGTAGGGAGGAGAGGCCCGTGCCCAGGAGTGGGACGTCAAAAGGGCTAAATTATTATTTTATTCTGCATATTATCATATATATCTTAATAACGTATGCGTATGCCGCAACACAGTTAATAGACACATATCGAGCTCGAACACAACCACCTCCCTGAGAATAACTTTTCTCCACTTTCGTTCTTAACGACAAAATCACCAAATGATTTACAATTCCACGACAAAACTCATAAGGGTGGTGGCCACAATGAGATTAGGGCGGGCACACTAACCGTACCTAATTAAATTGCTGCATACAATGTGACAACAATAAATAATATGGACAAACTTATTTATGGGCCGTGTTTTAAATCTTATTTTATGGGAAACGCGGTTTGTAGTGTAACGGCGGGGTTGGCAGGTGGGCAGTGAGGGGACAGCGGCGGCGGTAGCTGGTTTTGTCCAGTTTTGCGGAAGACTTGTAATCATGTATACTTAGGGGAGTTTTGGCTGAGTCACTTCTGGATAGATAGGGTTATTGCCTAGAAAAAATACTTTTTAGGAGTCCGTAGTCCCTACGAGGAAACAGTCTAAAATCATCCGGCCCGTCCCAGTCTGTCACAGAGCTGTAACATTTATCGTTTTCGACGGAGGTTGATTTCGATTGTGTTTGATTCGATTCCAATAATACAAAATTGTATTAAATTCGTAGTCAAGGTTTATTTTTTTAGGTAAGTAAGTACCTTATCTTGTCGGATATCGCTGGAGAGGTCTCCTTTTTTGAAGTAGTGTTTCCACACAACTTTTTACTACCAGCCGTGTCGTTTGCAAGATTTACGCCTATAGGTTTAAACAATGTCTACCTTAGATACCCACTTATTTGTAGCTTTATGACCATCCAGAAAACTAGCCAAAGATTAATTTTTGTTATACAAACGGTTACGAAACCCTACAATTGGTGGTCCATCACGCACTTTGCCAGTCTTTTGTAGCAAAGATTTTGTGTTATCAAGGCCGGTAAGTATTAATAAATAAATAACCTAAGCAATTAACAACCGCTGATTCTGACTAACATTCAACAAAAATATTTTAGTACAAATTGTATTTTTTTTAAAATTAGGTATCAACATCGATCTATCATTGAGTTGCCGATATCTCTAAGGTAAGTTTAAAATAACACAAATATGGTGATTTAAAAACGCGTATGGGTGTGTGCAGTGACTGCCCAGTTCTCACGTCACGCCGGGCTGTTCGGGAGCGAGGCAGGGATATAAAAATGCCTCCGCGCCGCACCACACTCGTACATTAATAAAACCCTTAATAAAATGGAGTTCGATCACTTTGCGATGCGCGGGCGCTGGTGTGGGCGTAGTATACGGAAAATTTTGAGATAAACACTAAGTAATTATCGGTTTCAATTTCACTTCACCGTCGGAATTACGACAAAGTTGGTTGTCTGAAAAAATCTCAGATTTCCTAGCACGTACGAAATAAAAAAAGGCATGTGAATGCGAAAAACTGTCCTTAAAAAATTACTTGGAAGATTGCACCTAAGTACTGCTTTGGAATAACGCATAAAATATTTGGGAAGGTTCTATAAATATTCTATCACAGTATACCTAACGAAATCATAGTAAAAATGAGCTACTTTACTAAACCCCAAAAAAATTACAAACTTCTCAAATCGAAACATATACTACACACCATACACTATACATTCAAAAATATCATTCCTCACACATTTAAAAATGGAAAAAGGCAGCATTAAAAATATATTCCTCATCTGAGATAACACTTTATAATGACGTGGGTCGGTGGCGGCGGCTAGAACAAACAGAATCGTACGCAAGCCATGTTTTTTTCACCTTTTCATTCAAATGGGAGGAATGATATAACGTTGTCTTTGTCCCTTCCACACACAGCTGCAGTGAATGAACGGGATAGCACAGGGATTGGAAGTCAGGTAGGTGCCGGGTCGTCTGCCGCAGCAGACAGGACGGCACCAACTTCGGGACTTGGAATTCTGGAACTTTTTTTATAATCTATGATTATTATTAATTGAATTGTAACGAAGGCTTCGTGTAATAGATTAGGAGAGGTATATTTAAACATGGTTGGTACAAGATAGCTTAGCGTTTTAAAATCAGATAGTGAGAAGAAATCTTTTTGGAAGTAAATAATTTGAAGTGTTCATAGCCTAGTGGTTGAAGCCGTTAGAGTGGAGGGTGCGGGCCACAAGACAAGACGTGAGCCTTGTGTTACTTGAGCTAGTTAGCTTAGCTTAGTTGGAGGGGTTAATAGGACTATGTACCCTAATAGTGATATGATAACCACGTATTGCTAAAATAGTTCAACAGTAAAAAAAAAATCTATCAATTCGTAATACATACAAAAAATTCTGGGGTCAATAAACCAATAAATTTAGTACAAGGAATGTTTCGCAGACTATCTATCCATAACTTTGCGATTGCGGTCATTTGTTTTGTTATTACTCACAAATAGTTTTCATGGAATGTTAAAGACCCTTGAAGAAATATGCGCATCTAATAAAAATAAAACGGTGTAATCTAATTCACACGAAGTTTCTGCATGGACAACTAAAGTAATAGCAAGATCTAAAATCATCTAAAATTTTAAAGAAAATCCAGTTTAACCATTACTTTTACTTTTCCTAATCTCTTTGGCTGTCAATTGCAATGAAGAAAATGGCCTAAAAGACGAACTGCAGAAGATGCACAAACCATTAGCCCTAACGGTCCACAAGTACTTTATATGCTGGTGAGCAGATATACGCGAGACATTGATCTTCTATTGTGTCTGCGAATGCGGCATACCAGTTATAATATGTTATATGAGGTACTAAAAATACAAATTGTCCAAATAATATACGATAAGGTGGCACAGTAACGATAAGGTGACACAGATTCTAGCCTATATCAATGTAAATAAATAGCCTCGCATCTGTATACGCTCAGTGCAAACTCAACAATGCTGGCGATACTAGTCAGCATACTAGCGGCGTGCGGAGGCGTCCTGGCGGATATTCCGCTGACTCTGGAGGTCGACGAAATGTTCGACCGCTTCATTAGCGAATACAACCGCGACTATGCCGCTAATCACGAGAGGCTAGCAAGGTTCCAAATATTTAAGAAGAACGTGGAAAAGGTCAATCGCTTGAACGAGGGAATTGACGATCCAGTGAACGGTAAATTTTGAGCGATGTTTATTAGCTAATTATTATTGTTCCGGGTAGCCATAAAATGGCTACTCAGGCCTCATAAAGTAAACGTTGACGCCTCGTGTCTCAATAAACCTTTTTTTATCCCATTCTTTGGCGAATCTATTTCTTTTCTTGACACATTCCAGAAGCCTTTCCACAGGTCTGATTAAGGGAAGGTAAAAAGAGCTCATTAGCCATATATTTCAGAAACTGTCAATACTTTATACACCAAAAAAATTACAAAACTGTTTCGATAAATTACTGATAGTGTTCGGATAAAGGATGTTTTTCTATTTTGTGGCTAAGAACAGAACTTATTCAACCTAACGACTAAGCTGTACTCTTTGCATAACATAAAAAGGATTTTTGTGCTTACTGATCTTTTACAGGCATAACAGAGTTCATGGACATGACCAGGGACGAGATCAAATCTAAATACGGATGCTTGACTCATCAGAAACCAACCAAAATGTGCAATATCCTCCCTGACAAGGATTTACCAACAGTAGATGTGCCAGAGTCCTTCGACTGGCGGGAACATAAGGCGGTGACAAGGGTGAAGGATCAAGTACTCTGTGCATCTTGCTGGGCGTTTAGCACGATTGGTAAGATTATTTCCATGAAGTTCCGATTGATGGCACGGTTAAAATACATGGGAAGGTGCAGAACCTACCCACATATTTTTTAGAGTTTCATATTGCCTACGATCTCTTATATTTTTACAGTATAATTTTGACAGTGTTTTTTTGTAAAACATTTGAATATTTTTCCAAATGTAATATGGCCGTCATTTCTGTGCCTACGTTTTGCAAATCCCACAGAAAAAGAAATCAGTATTTGAGTCGATAAATTCACGCTGAAGAAGTACCTCATAAAGTTTAGTTCGATGTGTGTTTTGTCAGGTAACTTGGAGGGAATGTACGCTATAAAGTACAAAAAGCTGATGGAGTTCTCTGAACAGCAGCTGGTGGATTGCGATCCTTTCTCAAAAGGTTGCGAGGGCGGGGATATGGCTTCTGCACATCGGTACAGCTACAATTTTTTTAAAACATAATAATAATTATTATTTAGCCCTTTTGACGTCCCACTCCTGGGCACCGGCCTCCCCTCAACACGAGGAGGATTCAGGCCATAATCCACCACGCTGGCCCAGTGCGGATTTCACATGTCTTCCGAAAATTGGCTAGATCTTCTAAGACATGCAGGTTTCCTCACGATGTTTTTCCTTTACCGTAAACTAGTGATAATCATAATATAGAAATTATGATCCGCACATAGATGTCGAGTAAATCCAGATGTGCGAGCCGGGGTTTGAACCCAAGACCTGGTGCCCGCAAGACGCGTGCTTTAACCAATCGGCTATCACAGCTTTTAAAACATTACTTTCAAAATATTTAGAGGATTTCATAATTCTTATAGGGACTAGGCACGATCCACTCTTACACCACTGTTACTCATGTAAGCCAGGATCGACAATGGTTCTAACCTACCATGACGCTGAGGTTAAAACCTTTGACTAAAAGTAAATTGTATTGGAACCCGCACGAATTTTATGCGAAGTTTATGCAACAGTTGACAACCAGTTTCTTAATTGAAAGTAACAGCCAAAGTAATGTAATAGGATAAAAGTAATGATTAAATTGGCTTCTTCCTTCAAAATTTTAGCAGTGTTTAAGTGTTGCTTTTACTTTTTTTGTTGCTTTAAATTTAGTTCTTTATGAAGAATCTGACCGTAATTCTTTTTCTTTTAAACCATTTGTTTTTTATTTTTTGTAAACCTTTTGAAGTATCAGACGCTAGTGCAACTGAGAGCGGTCATTCACACGGTTAACTCGGCACCGATAGTCTCTATACATTTCACTGTAACCACATCTCAAATACGGCCATTATCTGTCAAAAAAGCATAGACAAAACGGTGTCGATTTCTGTGTTTGAAGTACCGTAGACTTGAAAAGGTTTGTTTTATAGCCAATTTCTTCTTGTCTACAGCTATTTAATATTAGCCGGTGGAGCAATGTCAGAAGTTGACTATTTTTACAAGTCGTCAACTGAAAAGTGCACGTTTGACCAAAACAAAGTGAAAGTCAAACTTAGTGATTGCAACGTATATAATATAACTTCTCAAGAGAAACTCAAATAATTAGTATATAAAAACGGTCCTTTGACTATCGGTAAGTTTGTATATAAAGCAGGGTCGCTGAGCACGAAGAATTTCGTACAATTACCTGTTATTACCTGTCTCTGTCACTCCCGCGTAAATCTAATACGTCTCGCTCAGACAGTTGCCGTGAACTGCGTGTGACCGGACCTCTTCATCTGTCTGTTGCACGGAAGACATCCACTGTATAACATGTACGAGTATACAATTGTTATACGTTTTAGAGTGATTATTTCGCTTTTAGGTCGCATGCTAGCCCAGTGAGAATGGCCCCGGTTTGTGTTCCGAAAGTCGTAGGCTCAAATCCCGATAGCAGACAGGCAGCAATGGAGTTTTCTCTTTAAAAAATCTACGTGCGTATAACAACACATCCCAAAACAAAAGCGTTCGAGTCGGTAAATATCTAAGGATAGGTGACCGCTACTGAGCGCTTCCATTGTGCTTCGAATTGTTCAACTAGTCAGAGACCTTCGGGCGGCCGGAAAGCTCATATTATGAGAAGAAGAAGCGTTTAAGTTTCATGCTATTATGATAAGAAATATTTCATCAACAGCATTGGATTTCTGGGATTTGGGAAATTACAAACGTGGGGTAGTTCCTGCATCCAAATGTGGGTTTGACCAACATACCCATGGCCTGACGTTGGTTGGGTACGGAATAGGTATGTCTATTTGGTTGCTACCTACTTTTTATGGCATTAAATATTATCATGTAATTTGAAGTCATTTTGAAAATTACTGTAATATAAAGATATACTCTATATTACTCATAAATCATACTAAATATATTATATTATAAAAGGATATACAAAGTTATAAATAATTTCATAATTTGACATCTTTAACAGTGAGCAACACCTACAATACCTTATAAACAGGCGTCTCAAGTTTCCTTGCAGAAAACACCAAAACTTTACAAATCTCTCCGACTCTAGCCTGAGCCCAGAATCTCTCGATTATGTTGACTGGCCTTCTAAATAATAATTACTTCAAATACTAACTCGTAATTTTTTCAGAAAACGGGACAAAATACTGGCTCATCAAGAACTCGTGGTCTGATAGGTTTGGTCTGCAAGGGTATCTGAAGATCGAACGCGGAGATGGAACCAAAGCTTGTGGCATCATGAATCCGTGGTATACAACCACTGCTATAATGGCTTGATTTGATTGAAACTACACCAGTGAATATTCCAGCAACATTATAATCTATGATGATATCATGCAATGATAATATAATTGTTAAAACACCTCTTTTTTTTCTCATATTTATTCGTAAACTAACCGATTTATCAGTAGGCAAATATATGTCTTGTTCAGCGTATCGGTTTTTAGTTCAAACAGCACCAATAAAATTGTAACATGCCAATCAAAATTAGTTTCAGTGGTTTTTGATGATTATTTGCATAATAATAACCAGAGTGAGGTGTTTCTAATGTCATAACGTATATTTCGTTCGTGCTGCAAGTCATTTAAAAAGAAAGATAATACAAGAAAGACAAACAAAAAATTATTATTTAAGAGTTGGTTTTGCTTCTATAAGGTTTCTTTCCCGGATCTCAAATTTAAGAGCGAATTTGAAAATGTCATACTGGATTCAAAGCGAAAAAGATCGTATTAAAATTGTATGATCATGAAGTAGGCAATACACAATTCGGAGAGTGATCTTATCACTATTCGAAATGATTTATTTCACTTTAGCAATTCGAATTATCAAATCGAATCAACATTATGGCGGTACAAAGTTTAATTTAACATCACAATGCGTTTTCAGTCGCCATTATTGGCCCAACATTGTCCAAAGAACCCGCCGCTTCTCTCATTTCATTTGATATTTCCATTAAATTTCAATTTTCGAACTTATCTTGGTATACAATGAGAGATACGACAATGGGCGAAGTTGCTACCGTTATATAGGTATTATGTATTTTGCCGGTCTTCAGGTCAGATTCCTTGAAACAGTCTTCAAATCACGAAGGATCAGTAACCAGCCATCATATGATCTTGGCGGTTTTTTGATGCAATTACAGTTCCATTCATTATTCTCTGAAGTAGTATCCGAGACTGTTCATCTAGCTAGGCAAACATACCAAGAGTATGGGCGCAAAATAAGCAACTCGTGTACTTTAATAGGTACGCTTATAGGTACTTACCATACAAGAAACTATTAAATAGGACCAGGGCAAGTTATGAAAAGGCTTTTTGCATCGAATGGTTGCCGACAGGCAGTCGTTGAGGTAGTGTTTCTAGTCCCATCTGACATCCAGCTCTAACGTACCCCCGATCTCATAGCCTCCTAACTTTACGGTTTTGCTAACAAATGGTTTATCTAAATTCGTCAGTAAAGGTGTTTCATGTGCAAGGATCCAATGGCTTACGATACTTAGATACTGAATACTTATCCTACTTCATACTAATATTATAAATGCGAAAGTTGGTGAGTGTAGATGTATGTTTGTTACTCTTTCACGCAAAAACCACTTACCGGATTTGGATGAGATTTGGAACACGGATAGTTTATAACCTGGATTAACACATAGAATATTTAACTTAAGTCTACGCGGACGAAGTCGCGGGCAGAAACTAGTATTTTATAATTGCCAAAGCCACTTGCCTATTACTTTTGTTACCTGGGTTATTGTTCAATAATATAATATTGTCATCTAATGTGAAAGTTACTCAGAAAAGCGCAAATTTCACGCCAGCTTAGCGTGTAAGTCCGATTCTCAGGAAAGAGATGATTGTTCATTCATTGAGGATTTTTTTCGGTTTCGTTGCCCCGCCCAGGCGGCCATTGTCCGCGGCGAAGGCGGTGGATAAAAATTCTCTCATATCTTTTTAGGGATCCATGGATATTCAAAATTGATATTACCTTTCCAATTTTAGCTGTCTGATGGTTTTTATCTGCAAAGGATATGGACTCGAGACACTGTCCTATGACTGTACACCCTCTCTTATAATTTATGCATAACTAATTAATTTATGACTATATAAATATAAGAAACTACTAGACTATACAATAAATATAAAATAAATGTTGTTTGTTAAAATGAACAAAATAAACCATTATGTGAAAAGTCAAGAATACCATAATTTTATTGAGGTTATGAGGGAGGGCCCTTCCACCACTTTTACTAATGTAGCTGGATCAATAAATCCTTCCACTGAATACTCAAACGTAACTCAAATATGAGAGTTGTTTAATATTGACGCACTATACAAAATATTCCATAAAACGACGTCTCAAATAGATAGGCCGATAAAAAATTAGCGTTGCAATATTTCGCCTATTAATTAAGTATTTAATACGGAACCTTATCTCTATAGAGTACTCACACTTAACCACTTTTTCCATCCCACAATGAAGTGTCATTGTTCGTATTTGTATTTTAATATACACACGAGAAAATCGGTATAGATAAATAACGCTTTGGTTTTTTTGTAACCATTTGTTAAGGATGAATGGTCGGTTCCAGAGTGTCTGGCGCGGCCGCCATGTTGGTGTAAAGGATGCGTCCATTCATCATGAAAGACGTTCCAAAAATGTCTTTTGATAATAATGGATTCATTTATGTCCAACGTACTTTAGGTATCAATGATTTTGTATAATTAATTTGGCTCCAAATATTTTGTATTTCTTGAGAAAAAATAACATATTTGAAATTACACTTCGATACTTATATGATTCTTTCATTCCTATCCTATAATCTATCTTCTCTTCAAAACATCTGACTTTATAACCTATCCAATAACCTATTTTATCTTCAAAGTATGTGTCATTCCTTATCATCCTACACATCTGTGAATTACTTATCTTCTGTGAAACGTAACTGTCACTAAGCGAACAAAAAACAAAACTTCTATAAACGGTATGATATTCAACGGGGTGTGAACCTGCGCCCTCCGTATTATCATAATATACATCCGGCATCCACCCACTCCACACGTATGTATGTTTGACTACCACCTTGCTATTGTTGATGTAATTTGATATTGTATACGCTGGTTTAAAGAACTATAATGGGGAATATCTTAGTATTTTTAACTATATGACTCCCATTCCACTTAGTCCTATACCTTTATGGACTCCGGATCCAAACCACTCAACAGAGGGAAATAAAAATATACTAAAAGACATTCACGTCATTTTCTACATCCACATGTACCGAGCAGTCGCGTCCGAGCATTCAGTTATGTCGTAAAATCTACGTAATTAGATGGCGCAGCTGCTCAGTACATGTGGACACAGCTACTGACGTTTGAGAACCGATCGAGTCTTATTGGTGTGATATACGGTAATTTGACAAGTCCAATTAAAATTTGGATGTCAGCCTGAAACTGACACAAATATTGCAGGGTACAATGATATGTACAATAGTAAGTACTCTTACTAAGCTTACTGGATGACGGATGCGTGACCAGATGCATCAGGTCGAAATGCGCCTTACCCAAATCAAAACATACTTTTAAGTCAAAATAAATCAGATACAAAGTTATGTACAAACAATCCAAATGATTAAGGTCAAGAAGTCAATCCATACGAATGTTTGTACCGAACAATCTCATCTTATTATTCCTAATGTCCTTCAAAGGGCCATCGAGCGACCCCACCGACTTAGTTCCTTAAGTCCACAACAATCATGAGCTAAATGTACAATGGGCACCCACGTTCCTTGTACAAAAACCTGTCGAACAAGTTACATTGAATTTTTTCAAAACCTGCTCCTTCCCTGTCACATTTGCCACCTCTCTTTCATTTATCATAGCATTAGAAAGGGATAGATGTCCAACTCGTTTACTAATCTTGGCTGCGGGCAGTTTGGTTAGGATCGGACACGGTCCGACGCCTGCTCCGGGGGCGAGGAGACGTTGATAAATATGATAAGCACCCCTCGGAGCCCGTTGTTTTCTTAAATAAACTTGATTTATAATGGACACAAAGAGTTATTGTTGTTAAAAACTTTGGAGCCGGTATGTTTGGCACCAAACTGCGTTAGTACAATATCGAGACTGCTCAATCATGATCATGACATATAACCAGATTTTTTTATTTGAACTATAAAACCAACGAATTCGACAGTATTAAGCAACTTGCAATATACAGTATTGGCGATATTATGAAAAAAAAATTAAACTCATGTTATTCATTCTCTAGCAAGGTAAGCTTTTATACACATAGGCAATTTATACCAATAGTCCCAGATGAAAATACAGCTATTATCAGTCAAAAATGTCTAAACATGGCGTTTTTGTGTAAATGGCCGATAACATTCATAAACCAGAGCATCATACTCAAGAATATTTGCATAACCAATTACAATATATATTCTAAGACCGCAATAAAGTTACAAACACCATAATTGCCCTTTTTTACAAAACACTGGCTTTGATCACAATTACAATCGGTTCGGTGACTACCGCAACTGGACACCAAAGCTACAGATTCAAGCACACTCAACTTAAAAGAAATTTGTTCCAAAAAATACCCCATGGCTTTTCCATACACATCAAAAGGCTATGGGAAAGCACTTGGCTTTAAACGGTGCTTCGGCGCTTTTGATTCGGTTTCAATGGGGCTTATTATGTTCACGATTATTCGTGTGCTGTACTGATTGAACATTTTCGTGGCTGAGGATCAAGTTGGTGATTGAAAGTACCCATCATATGAAAGAAGGTAACCGTGTTGGCGGGATTGATCAATACGAGGATTAACAAAGTCTACATCCGATCTTACATGGCCTTAAGTAAATTGGCTACAGCTTATAGTTCTCCCACCGCGATCTATTCACTGAGGCCTCAGCCTTTTCCTATTTATTTGCATTAGGATCGGTTTCCAGTTGGCCCAGGTTGGTCTGATTACGGATATTTGCACGCAACTTTTAAGTTGTAAGTCGATTTCATGACGATTGTGCTACCATGACTTTAAGTATGTTTTGTAGTAAGAGTTGCTCGGTTAGGAGCCCTGCGGTCCACGGACAGTGTAGGGTTCTGTAGTCATTTCGATATCGAAAACTAGTTTATAGTTAGCTAGGATTTTTGGGTTGGAAAAAAAACCCCACACCATTTCCATGGACTGTTATGATGGCGTAGGATTTCTTGGCAGTTATAATACAATAACCTCTCAAGGTAAGCCATCGCTGCACAAATTTGATGGTAATTTCATAAATTACCATCAAAATCTACAAGATATGTTACTGTGACAGCCTGGGATAGACGGATGGATGTAAGGATGATTTACATAACATATAGTTATGAACTTCATTTATTGACAGGAAATGTTTCCACATAGAATCGGAGAGCAAAAAAAGCAAGTAAAAGAGACCATAAACAGAGGAAAAAGTGGATGTATTTTGTTGAAACATAATTTATTTACTGCATTTTACTCGTTGAAGCCTTCGGAAGATTTTGCTATAATAGCAGTATTTATACCATCACCATTCATGATGCCGCACGCATTGGTGTGTTCGCCGCGTTCGATCTTCAAATACCCACCATAACCGTAATTATGGCCCCACGAGTTCTTGATGAGCCAATATTGTTTTCCGAATTCTGAAATATTTAAAGGGATTTTAGCGTATAGATAAAATTGGTGTTTTATATAGATGATTTTATTTATGGACAAAACACATATTAAGTACTTTCGGCAGCCCTAAGAACAAACAGCAAGTGTAATTGGGTGGTCTTTTCGCAAGCTGCTATTTCTTTCAGAAAACCTACGGAACATACTCGATTGCAACTCGGGAGCTCATTAATTTTGACACACCCTACATAAAATGATAGAAATCGACGTCTTAAGCAGCTAAGTGTGATTTAAATATATGGGTAGGGTTTTCAATATTTGGCTTACGACGGTGTGTAAGATTTCCTTCTGCCTAAAGCCTACAATCAGTATGGATTTGAACTTCTATAACAAGCTATGTAAGCTAATTGACGACCGCTTGGCGTAGTGGTTTGAACGTGGGCAGTTTGGCTTGCTGCATCGAGCGGTTACGGGTTTAATTTCCGTCAGGGTAGATTTGCCTGGGATCGCTCGATTATATTGTAACGTACCTAAATACAAGCATTGCTTAGTTTAGGACTATACAGTTTGTATGTTAGTCTGGCCATTATTTTTATTATTAAAAACAATACTGGGCATTTCGATGTCTCCATCAATCTGCATGATCGGTCCTAAAGGTTGCTCCCGTGGACTGCTCATTTATACTGAAGTGACATACCTACTCCATATCCCACCAGAAGTAATGCGTGGTCGATATCTTCATATTTACACAATGATGCAGGCAATATACTACCATAGTACGGTTGGAGAGATTGGGCATCCAGAGCTGTAACAAATATTAGACTTATTCTAGGAATTATTAATTTCTGAGATGATTTTATTGTAAGGGCAAAGAAAATGCAATGTTAAGTAGTTTCAGTCTTCCAGAATACAGACTCAAGGTTACTTAGAAGCTGGGATCTAGGTTTAAAAATGTTTACTCGTTCATTTCCAATGAAACTTACAAATAGTCACTGGTCCATTTTGAAACACTAGTTGCTTGAGCTTTTCTTGTGAGGTTAGGTTGTAGTGGTTACAACCACTAAGTTTGACTTTCACTTTGCTATTATCGAAAGCGCATGATTGATTTTGTGCCGCATAGGGATAATCAGCCTCTTTCATGGCTCCACCAGCCTTGACGAGGTAACTATGGAAAACATAGGTATCTACAATTACTAAAACATTCGTAATTCAATTCATATGTTTTCACCATGTTGAACCTAACGCAAAAGTTAGGTATACAGGGTGTAAGGGGCATCGTAATGAAAACTGATACCATGGATTCAACTGATAATTCTGGACCCCTCAGAGTTGGAATTTTCCGTCGAAATATTCATGAATTATGTCAAAATTAATAAATAAGTCATTACTATTTAAGACATAAACTGCTATGCAAATTAAGACTCAATACGCACGTGCGCCCATTTCATGATAAAAGCAATTGAAAAATAGCACTAGTTATGAAAAATTAAACTCTGGGTGGTCCAGAATCATGAGTTGAATCCGTGTTATCAGTATTAGTTACGATGCCCCTTACACCATGTATTAAATAAATCTTATTGCTATGATGGCAAGTGATACTAGCTGTTTCATTGACAACTGTTTTTCTAATTATTCAAATCGGTTGAAGCTGTATAATTATATTACCTTAGCGCATCATACATTTCGCCGCCCGCACAGCGACCAGAACTATCGTCGCAGTCGACCAGCTGCTGTTCAGAGAACTCCACCAATTTTTTATTCTTTATAGCGTTCATGCTCTCTACATTACCTGACACAACATTAACAAATATAAAAACATAGAAATTTAACACACTTGTCTTATTCCGATCTAGTCCGACCAATCTTCTCGGTCATTATAACACATACCAATAGTGCTAAATGCCCAGCATGATCCACAGTACCCTTGATTCTTGACCCTAGTGACCGCTTGATGTTCACGCCAGTCAAATGACTCCGGCGCATCTACTGTTGGTATATCTTTATCGGTGAGTAAGTTGCAATTGTCAGCAGAAATGTCGTTAGGACGAAAGCATGCGTATTTAGAAGTGAATTCCTCCGTGGTCAGGTCCATGAACGGTGATATACCTGTAAAAACATATTGAAACAGGGTTTCCGTTTTCAGATTATAAGTTTACATAAGTACCTAATAAAAAGTCTTAACGAGGAATGTTGGTTTTAACTACAAATGGGATCTAAGGGTTTGACGACCTCTTGGCGCAGTGGTTCGATTCCCGCCGGTGCAAATTGCGGAAATGGCCGGTTTGCCCAGGTCTGAGTGGAACTGGGATCGCCCCCAGTCCATTGTATTGTTATACCCATTTATTGTATTGTAACCGTTGCTTAGTTTGGGACCATATAGTTGGTGTGTTAGTCTGGCGATAAACTCAAACTCAAATATTTTTATTTCAAATAGGCCAGATTAACTGGCACTTTTAAAAAGTTAAGAGCAAGGTGCATAGCATTGGTGATATAATTATTATTATAAGAGTGATGTTGACGAAATTGTTCCCAGGTGTTTGAAATGCACTTGGGAAAACCAGTCAGCGGTCTGCTCCACAAATATTTTGTCCATACGTAGTCTAAACAGCTCTTCAACGGGCTTACTGCCCCTACACTCCGTAATGCAATGGAAACATTATCATAACCTTTTGATCTTTTCAAACTTTCGTTTGACAAATGACATGGAAGTGTTCGAAAACTCACCGAAGACAGTATCATTAATCTCCTCGTTCATGCGAATAGCCTCCTCCACGTTCTTCTTGAATATTAGGAACCTTGCTTGCCTCTCGTGGTCAGCGGCATAGTCGCGGTTGTGTTTCTGAATGAAGAGTTCGAACATTTCCTCGACCTCCAGAGTCAGCGGGATGCCCGCCAGGACGCCTCCGCACGCCGCTAGTATGCTCACTAATATCGTCAGCATTGCTCAGTTTGCACTGAGCTGGTACTGGCGTGAAGACATTTATATTCAATTGGCTGGCATGAAATTATGTAGCATTATCTGAGGCATGTTTGAAGAATTTATAGGATTAGGTTTTTTTCCATAGAAAGCGATTCGTCGTCAATTCAATAAAATGTATGTGCAAAATATGATCATTTTTTGAAACACGTAGCTTTATCGGTCATTGACACAGTTAAACCGATATCGGTAATTTTAATATATTTTTCATGACTCATACTCTGAAAGTAGGTCTGAAGTTGCCTGAGGAGCGGCTTGAAAGTAATAATTTTCCGGCCCGGGAGAATCGCTTTCAACTGACAGCTGTCAAATTATAAAAAAAACTAGTTCCATTTTCACATTTCTATGGAACCATGTTCAAACTTTTTCTACAGTCACTCAATTACAGCACGATGTAAAATTCAAATAACATGAAGTTAAATATTAATTAAAGAATATATATTTTTAAATGACTTAATTAGATTTAAGTTTCAACAATTTCTTTAAAGTAACATAGATTTGGGCAAAATATTTAAAGATGAAAATGAAAAATATTGGCTAAATAATGAAGTTGGCCGGGCAACGAAAAAAAAACAAAATAGGCGACAATCCGATCTTTATTTTTTTTTCGAGTTGTAGAGTATTGTTCATACTTCCTTGTATAATTTATTTAGTCAATTCCTGTTTTTATTTTTACTTTCCTTGTATTCGTAATGAAAAGCACAGTGTTTACCTCGGGTGAAAGACTTATTTTGTCCCTCGAACTATTAGCGCCCTCGCTACGCTCAGGCGCCAAACCCCGTCTCGGGACAAAATAAGTCTTTCACCACTCGTGTAACAATGTACTATTACTGTATCTGGGTGCCGCCGGATACGGCATTTGATCTGTTAAAATTTTATAGAAAAAACCGGTCAAATGCGTGTCGGTACGCGCATATTATACGGGTCCATAGATCGTCGGATTTCAAGAATACGGAACCCTAAAATAACAAACATGATGATTTTATTGATGTGCAGCATCTAATGCAGCGGGTATCATAACTCTACAATTCTATCAAATTCCTGATAATTTCGTCAAATGCGTCAACGTTGAATTAGTCCAGTCGTGAATAGACTGTGTGAATGTATATTCAGCGGTGCGTGGGTTCAACCTTAATAAATAATTATTTACTTCCTTTTATAAACCTTAATTATATAATGAGGTTCACGAGTTATTAGTGTATGAATCTCGCAACTCTCGTAGAAAAGGCCAATTTAATAATAATAATAATAGTTTATTTTCACTTCCTTATCTAATTACAGTTTTTCACTGGCACCCAAACTAGGACGGCCTGTATTTCAGGTGCCGTAATTTGAAATTCAAGATACGAAAACGGGATTAAATTTTGAAAAATTGACAACGTAACCTCAAAAGATTTAAACTACCTATCCAACGACCCCCCTCTACAGGTTGAGTAAACTTTTTATTTCTCCCCCTTCATAAGTACGGGTGGTATAACTTTTCTTTCAGTATTTAATACACAGTTTTGTAGCGGTATATAAACTCTATTTGAGTGCCAATTTGCAGCTTTCTAACCCTAAAGTCTCTTAAGAAAATGACTGTGACGATTGACGTACAAAGAGACAGACATGGCGTAAGGGTTCCTAGTTTGACTACAGAGCCCTGAAAGGGTGTCTTCATCGTGTGAATGAATGCTTCAATCTCATAAAGTAAAAAAATGTAATAACGAAACAGCTAATTAAACAAATCCATCAAAATTGCAGCAAAATATCAATAACTAGCTGAGCCCGCGACTTTGTCCGCGTGGAGTTTAACTTTACAAACTTTCATCCCCTATTTTATCCCCTTGGGGGTAGAATTAATCAAAATCCTTTCTTAGCGGATGCCTACGTCATAACATCTACCTACATACCAAATTTCAGCCCGATCCGTCCAGTGGTTTGGGCTGTGCGTTGATAGATGACTATGTCAGTCAGTCACCTTTGAGTTATATATATTTAGATTATAAAAAAGTTACACATAAATTATAAACTCCTTCGCTGATAGAAGCAACTGCTGTAGATAACAGCATTTTTATTTTTACTGCGCACAATTCTTTAAGCACCTTTAAGATAACAATTTGTTGTAATAAAACGTATGACCGCATTTCCAGAAGTTTTGGATGGATAAATTAAATATTTTTGCGCTAAAATGGTATGAAATAGCCTGTTGAAATACATCATTAGTAGTGGTAGAGAATTCAGTTGTTGCAATGTTGCTTCTGTTGGTTATTGCGTTAGTGGGATGGTGCGCAAGCGCAAGCTGCTTCCATGTAACCTATAACTCCACGGACCAAGCTGAACTGCACTTCCAAGACTTCATGCGACAGTACGATAAGCACTACAGCAACAAGGACGAGTTGCAGATGAGATTCGAGATCTAAAAAGACAACCTGATGGTAGCCAATCAGTTGAACAAAAGAAGCACCAGTGCTGTATTTGGTAAACTTTCACTTTCTCCTTTAAAAAAAATATGAGGAGTCCCGTCCTCATTGATTGATAATTGGATTCGCATCAATAGTTAAAAGTCGAGTATGAGGACCTTTTTTCTCCATTGTTTCTTTATGTAGCTTTCTCCTTTTCTCTCTGTCGATCGTCAGAGCAGGTAAGGATTTCGACACCCAAATCGATATTGACGTTGTAATTTATATTTGTGTCATATAAGAGTTTTATTCCCCAACCCATGTAATGAACCACCTTCTTTGTCAAAATTTTATATTTTATTTCTTCCAGGAGTAACTAAATTCATGGACTTGACAAATGAAGAGTTTCAGAATATGTATACAGGTTTAAAAGTACCTACAAATTTTAAGGACTACTGCCCGTTAAAGCGTGATAGCGACATCTCGAATGTAACGACACCCGCCTCGTTCGACTGGCGGCAAAAAATGCCGTTACTTAAGTGAAGAGTCAAGGAGGATGTGGCAGTTGTTGGGCTTTTAGCTTTACAGGTACATAATTAAATATTTACAACACCAGCAATATTCCAGGTCCAGAATTAAAGTGATCATATTGTTATGATCCCCTTATTAACTCATGAGATGTGTTCTGTATTGAGTAAAATATATTTATTCATAAATATATATATTATTTATAAATATATATATTAAAAAATATATTTTTCAATTAGCCAGCTTGGATTAAAATTCATCGTCCATTTGTCATCGCTGATGTGCCCACCGTGCTGGAACCCAACGGCTTGATGATGGTTATTTGTTGTATGTTGTTGTGTGTACATTAGCTTTAGAGTCTGCTTCAGGACAGTAATACACGACAAGTTACCCGACCTAGACGTGAATTATTGGTGCCCCGAACCTCCACATTTCATGGGGTTTATTTTTTTACTACCTAACCATTTATACGTTTATTCCAAATTAATTTTAAAACTATGTTATTCCTACAGGCAATATCGAGAGTCAGTACGCCATCAAACATGGCAGACTGCAAGAGTTATCTGAACAGCAACTTGTCGACTGCGACACCACCTCTCATGGGTGTATGGGTGGAGCTATGTCACGTGAATTCATGTAAATATACTACTCTAATTTTCTAACAAGGCTGTTTGTCTATGACTTTGCAATATCCTTTTAAATTCCTCTTACTATTTATATCGTGTAATTAATAACTTTGCGCCACAATTGAGCTGTTCTGGGTGATAGTCTGACCTATGTATATTGTACACAACTGTAGATGCTGGCTAACAAAAGTGACAATTTCAAAAGAGTCTTTGGCGGGATCGGTCCCCTTTCAAAATTTTGTGGCTTATGAATTGGCTATGTTATTGGGTGTGTCTTGACCATACTGAGCATCTACACACGACGTCTGACTACGTTGACATGACATCATCTTAAGTGAAACAAAGCATTTGCCTCGCGCGGCTGATCAAAAGTGTAGTTGTAACCAATTTTGCTGAAACGCGGCTGCATTAAGGATCTACAGGCCCACAGATATAGATTTACATAGATAACGCAAATGCGTGTTCTTCGCGTGTACGAAACCCCGCCCGAGCGTCAAGGTTGGTCACCGCTAACTTACAGTCCGCGCGACTACAGATAAAAAAAAAATTGAGTATGAGCGAGATAATTACTCGAGAGAATCGTAGCGGGCGTAGGGGCATCGGCGGCATCGGTGTCTTTGAATCGGTTTGGATTTCCCGTCACTAATGACGTCAGAGTAGGTGTAAAAAATTCGGCACGCTTGGTTTTAATACAAATCGCGATACTTGCGTTATCTATGTAAATCTATATCTGTGTATAGGCGCCTAACGGATTGTACGCTAGTTTGCGAAATAAAAAAAAGTGTTATATTTTTGCAAAAAATATGTGTTGTACAGGAAACCCCCAAATCTGAGAGATGCGACCCGAGGTTAGACCTTGCTTCCGAAAATTTGAAAAACCTCTTTCAATATCGTTGCCTTAGACAATGCTTATAAATCAATCATTATTAAGTAAAGCAGTTTAAAATAACGTATCATTTTTGTTTCACAGCTATCCAAGCTAGCTTCCTGCAATCATATACTACTGGAATAATAAACGCTCAACAGTGTGATCTAGGAGACATCGACCATGGGGTCCTATTAGTTGGTTACGGGGTTGGTGAGTATGCTTTTTGAATTAAAATAGCAATACCAGCTTTTGCGTGCGTCTCAAACAGTAACGTGGCATTTACACATTTGAGTTGTTTCTTCCGTATATCATATAACTTGTTAAACCATCATCTGATGATCTAGGAATCTTCCTATTATTACTTTTGCTGCATTCGCACTAGTTTAACGCGCTCCATCGACGTTATTCGTTTGGTTTGTAATCATCATTATTGAAACATATTTTTTGTTTCCGAGGGTAATCAACCATATTGGATCATCAAAAACTCGTGGGATAAGAACTGGGGTGAACAAGGCTACTTCAGGATCGAACGAAACACCAATGCCTGTGCTTTGATGAACTTATTGATGGCAACGTCTGTCGTTGAATAATCAGCACTAATTAAGTGAATCCGTGTCGTTATATACATAGCAATTCATGTAATATTTTTTTCTCAAGCAGCATAACCTACTTGTTTCTATTAACCTTATTTTTATGTTGGAAAATCCTTTATGGATGCTAATCCATCTAGGAGGAGGCGGGTGGGGTATGTGGGAATCCCCGCACGACGGAAGCGTAGGTATACTTACTTAAAACCAACGGTGTGACCTCACTGTGGCAAGTGCTGGGAAACGCAGGCAACCAGTGCGACGTCGGCCTATTTAGGCCCCCTTACTGGGTGTGTCAAGCGGACCAGGCCCTCCAACCTTGGGCGCTGTGATGGCACACGCAACACAGCGCCATCTCACGAGCCCATGCTGTGATGGCGGAAACTCTCTTGCCTCCACCAGGTGCTCTGCAGGGAGCTGCACTGTCTGTTCCATTTTAGGCATTTTACTGTAAAAGTGTCAAAAGAAGGCTAGGATACGCTTCCCCATAATATATTCAAGAGATCTACTTCTTCGTCTCTTGTAACTAACCATTTATTTATTTATTTATTTATAAGGAATTTCAACAGCTTTTTTCTTGAGAACATACATGTCTTATGATCTACTTAACTGTAGTATAAAACTCGGCTATTATAGTTGATCCTAAGCCAAAACGAAATCCACGACATTGATAAATGTATAAAGTTGATCAGATATTTTGAGTATTCAATACTTACTTCACTATCGAAAACGGTGTTTGTACGATAGGCAAACAGTACCATATGTCGCGTGAAGCCACCGCGTGCATGGTTTAATTTGTAATTTGATTTCATTACGATTGTGCTACAATCAGTTTGTGTGATTTGTGGTAACAGTTGTGAGGTTAAGAGGGCAGGCAGGAGTGGTAGACATAATTAATGAACCATCGAATATAACACCTATAGGCAACTAAGTATAGAGATAGCATCGGGTTATAGATTCTATTTGTTTTATAGGTACCTATAAAATCCTAATATAATTGCTGGATCACAAAAAGTTTGAAATGTGTGAAGATGGCTGTAGTGGGTTAATGAAGATCAAACTTGCATTAAAAACCCCAAGTGCGTATCGGGCCGCGCACAATGTAGGGTTCCGTAGCAATTTCAATAACGGCAACAATTTTTTGGTTAGCTAGGATTACTGGATGGGTATAATAAACAAAACACAACTTGAACGCCATTACAGATTATCATCAATTTCCGTCAAAACTGTACAAGTTATGGTACTGTGACTGATTTGGGCGTACGAATGGACCTAGTTAGTATCTTAAAAATACTTAATTATTCTCACTGCGTTATTTATTGTACATAATTATCTGTTATTTATTATATTTATTATACAATTAAACAATAATATCCATCCATTTATGTATACAAGTAGTCGTCAGTGGTCGAAATTCAACCATAATTTAAATGTTAATTTTAAACGTCACTAAGGTTCTATTGTCACATTTAGTTCAAATTTTAAGTAAATCAGCGCTGGAGGAGACTGTTCTAGCTCATACCGAGTCCAACGCCTTTCAGCACAATCATACTGCGATTGATATAATGAGATGACATAATGAGATTTTAGCGCGAAGGTACCACTCTGGCGACCGCGTTCAGCACATCGAAGGGGTCCTCAGTGACTTCGTTGCAAATGATTTCAGAAATTTTGTAAGGACAAAAGCATCCGTATTAAGAAGGGAACTCGTCAGTGGTCAGTGCCATGAATAGTGTTATACATGTAATAAAAAATAATCGTTTTCAGATGATAAGTTTACATAAGCACTAAACATTTCAAGCGAGAAGGTTTGTTAGGTTTGACTACAAATAGGCTTTAAGAATGATATTGACGAAGTTGTTCCCAAGTATTCCACATGGACTTGGGCAAGTCAGATAATAAAACAAGGCACCGATTAATTAATTATTATTTATTTTATAAATGGATATCCATTGATTGAAGTCAGCTCCTCAAAAATGTTGTCCTTGTTAGAAAACCTGTTCAACAGGCTTACCGCCCCTACACTCCGTGAAGTAATGGAATCATAATCAAAACATACACCTTTAGATCCATCCAACCTTTCGTTTTACAAATGGCATAGATATGTTTGGAATCTCACCGAAGACTATACCATAAAAAGGAATTCGTAGTCAATTTAATAAAATCTATGTACGAAAGACTGATCATTTTATTTATTGTACCTGTACCTGAATGCCGCATAACCATTATCTGTCAAAAGTGCATTGATAAAACAGTGTCGTCTACATAGTATAAATGACCGCTAACTTGAATAAAATCTTGGTTTTGTAAAGAAATATGAAACGGCTAATCAAACCATCAAAATTTCAGGAAATTATAAAATTTACATAAACTGCTTTACTCATCACTTGTTTCAATTCAACTTTTGTTTACCACAATGGGCACATCTGAATGACCACCAACTTAGACCAGCTTGGCGGAACTGGCTTCCCTTGAGGCGACCCTTATAGGTCCTGCGCTGCTACAAGTAACTGTTGTAGATAACAACAGTTTTATTTTTACAGCGTACAATTCTTTAACGTAACAATTTGTGGTACTCGTAATAAAACCGATGACCGCAATTCCAGAAGTTGTGGTAGGTATTAACTAAATATTTTTACGCTAAAATGGGATGAATTAGCCTGTTGAATAGGTGTTCAGTAGTGGTAGAGAATTCAGTTGTTGCAATGTTGATTCTGTTGGCTAGTGCGTTAGTGGGATGGTGCGCAAGCGCAACCTGCTCCCATGTAACCTATAACTCCACGGACCAAGCTGAACTGTACTTCCAAGACTTCATGCGACAGTACGATAAGCACTACAGCAACAAAGACGAGTTGCAGATGAGGTTCGAGATCTTCAAAGATAACCTGGTGGTAGCCAATCAGTTGAACAAAAGAAGCTCCAGTGCTGTATTTGGTAAACATTCACGTACTCCTTTAGAATTAGTATTAGGAGCTAAAAATAGTATGTCCCGCCTTCATTGATTGGTAATCATTGATAAATGGGTGGTGGAAAGGTTGAAGATGAGAACCCCTTATATATATTTTGTTTTTCGATGTAGTTTTGTCCTTCCGTCCTTCCTTCATCTGAGCATCAGGTGGACTATAGGGTTTTCTGGACCCACATCCATATTGACTTTTTAACTTGTATTTGTGGAATATCAGGGCATTATTCCCTTCACGATGGAATGAATACCCTTCTTGTTCTGACTTTTGTATTTATTTCCAGGAATAACCAAATTTATGGACTTGAAAAAAGAAAGAGTTTCAGAGTATGTATACAGGTTTAAAAATATCCAAAAATTTTACGGGCTTCTGCCCATTGAAGCTTGATAGCGACATCTTGAATGTCACGACACCCATCTCGTACGACTGGCGGAAACAAAATGTCGTTACTGAAGTGAA
Organism: Notodonta ziczac; assembly: GCA_918843915.1. Classification (NCBI taxonomy): domain Eukaryota; kingdom Metazoa; phylum Arthropoda; class Insecta; order Lepidoptera; family Notodontidae; genus Notodonta; species Notodonta ziczac. The sequence goes on from OU974037.1 coordinate 13,403,696, forward strand.
GGAGCAAGAAAAATGTGGCAGTTGTTGGGCTTTTAGCTCCACAGGTGAATAAAATTTAAATGTTTGCAAAACCAGCAAGGGCAGGATTTGGGTAATCATAACCTACCCCTGAAACCCACCCCTTCATCTATGGGAAAAGTTTAAATCTGGCTATGGAGCCTGAGGGTAC